>NSJW01000954.1:17500-1513075 GCA_019955255.1 Castanospermum australe
TATTCGTGTCTTAGATTCAATCGGATTCGAGAATCATTCTTTGAAACCTCCAAAAAAGAAAGAGTTGTCTTATAGCGATTAGATTATATACACCTAGTTCGACCCCCCCCCACTCCTACTCTATTTTTTTTAGTCTCGGTTTTTTGAAAGCCCTTTCTTCCTTTTATTTATTATTATCCCATATGGATATAATCAATCTAAATCAATTCGTTAGACCGAATTATTGCATAGAAATATCAGGATTTGAATGATCTAAGTTCATGTAATTTTTTTTGGATAACCCTTTTTAGTTTTAGAAATTTTCCAAATTTCTTTCTATTTTATATATTTATGTTCCCTAAGTAGATTATCTTGAGCCGCACATACATTGCGGCGGGCTAAACTAAAAAAAAGACTATTTCGAAAAGTAGTCAATGATGGCCTTCCATGGATTCACCTATATAAGCCGCAGCTAAAGTAGCAAAAATAAGAGCTTGAATACCGCTTGTAAATAATCCAAGGAACATGACAGGTATAGGAACTACTAAAGGTACTAAAGAAACAAGAACAACAACTACTAATTCATCAGCTAATATATTTCCGAAAAGTCGAAAACTAAGCGATAAGGGTTTTGTGAAATCTTCTAAGATGTTAATCGGTAAAAGGATTGGAGTTGGTTGGATGTATTTACCAAAATAAGCTAATCCTTTTTTTGAAAGACCCGCATAGAAATATGCTACTGACGTAAGTAAAGCTAATGCAACGGTAGTATTTATATCATTTGTGGGTGCAGCTAACTCCCCATGAGGTAACTGTATGATTTTCCAAGGCAAAAGAGCCCCTGACCAATTAGAAACAAAAATAAATAGAAACATAGTTCCAATAAAGGGAACCCACGGACCATATTCTTCTCCAATCTGAGTTTTGCTCACGTCTCGAATGAATTCAAGGACATATTCAAAGAAATTCTGACCGAAAGTAGGAATGGTTTGCGGATTTCGAACAGCTAGAATGGCTGAAACTAATAAGATAGCAATTACAACCCAAGAAGTAATAAGTACTTGGGCATGCACTTGGAAACCCCCTATTTGCCAATAGAAATGTTGACCTACTTCCACAGCAGATATATCGTATAATCTTTTTAATGTATTGATGGAACATAATAGAACATTCATATTGCCCTGCCCTCTAAAAGAAATAGAACTTAAAAAAAAAAAGGAATTATTTTGATTCAACCATCTCCTTTTTGACTTGTCTACTTAAATTTGATATTTTGAATACCGACTAATCACATAATATTTCCGGTTATTTTTATCTTTTTCTTTTTTGCGCGATCCAGTAATAGTATAGTAACCGATTCCATAAATCTATGGAATTCCCCAAACCAAATAATTTTTTTATCTTATTATTAATCAAGAATTTCGTATATAGCCAGAACGACCCTCACAAATTGCAAATACTAATTTGTTAAGAATTAATCGGATTGAAGCTATAGCATCATCATTAGCTGGAATCGAAATATCTGCGAGATCCGGGTCACAATTTGTATCGATTAAACAAATCGTTGGAATTCCCAAAGTGATACATTCTCGAAGAGCCGTATATTCTTCTTGCTGATCAACGATTATTACAATATCGGGTAATCCCGTCATATATTTAATGCCGCCCAGATATGTTTCCAAGTGAGATAATTGTCTCTTCAACATAGCGGCATCTCTTTTTGGAAGACAGTTGAGTCTCCCCGTCTTTTGTTCCGTTCTCAAGTCCCTGAACTTATGAAGTCTCGTTTCTGTAGTATACCAATTCGTTAACATACCGCCGAGCCATTTTTTATTAACATAATGACACCGAGCTCTTATTGCAGCCCGCGCTACTGAATCAGCTGCTTTATTTTTGGTACCAACAATTAAGAATTGTTTTCCCCTACTTGCTCCATCAAAAACTAAATCACAAGCTTCTGATAAAAAACGAGCAGTTCTAGTAAGATTTGTAATATGAATACCCTTACGCTTTGCGGATATATAAGGTGCCATTCTAGGATTCCATTTCCTAGTACCATGGCCAAAATGAACTCCTGCTTCCATCATCTCTTCCAAAGTTATGTTCCAATATCTTTTTGTCATTTATCCCCACACTTTTTTTTTTCTATTTATTATTTTCTTTATTCTCTTTTATTACCAAATCAAATGACCGCGTTTAAAGGAATGAATCCGCTCTAGGAATCATTAAATCCTAGAAATGATTGCTCTGATGTATCGTATAAATTCTTTGAAATGATAAAATCAAATAATTCTCTGTGTGGAACAAAATATCTCTCATTTCTCCCTCGAATAAATTCTTTTTTTTTGTTTCCAAGGTAATCTTGTTATGTTGCCTTGGCCTTGAACGGTGCATTACTCTTTGAAATTGCTAAGAATAGACATTATATACATAGACATGATAAAAAAAAGTGATTAATATTTTACCTCATACGTAATACTGCCCCCTGAGGTTGCTGGCTGACGAAGAGAGGCATTAGAGATGGAACCAGATGCAGAAAGAATACACATCTCACGTCTACTTTGTTGCATGAACAACATAATTTTCTGGCCAACATCCTATTAAATGCATGCTCAAATATTTATGGAAGCAACACATAAACAAAAGAAAGCTGAATTTAATAACATTGGCCAAATGGCAAACAATATATTCAAATATCATGGATGAAGGAAAATTCAAGTTATATAAAGAAGAGAATATCCAAAACCATTTTGATGGTGAACTCCCAGAAGAAACGGACTAACTTTAGAAAAATACACAAAAGCATATAAATGTTCTTATTTCAGTGAAATAAATTGTGTTATATGTGGAGATCCAGAAAATAAATCAAGAGATATTACTTTGACTATGTCAGTTCACATCATTCGTTCACAGATTAGCTGTAGCTATTAGGCACACCCCTTGTACCTCACTTGACCATCTCTATTACAAGAGACATTGTCACATTATTTATCAAATCTCTGTCCATCAACTCACTTAGAACTTAATCTACCATGAAATCATCATTTTACGGGACTAAAATTACCAAGACCACAGAAATATAGAAAAGCATTTAAAAAAAAATAAGCCAAGTTTCTCAATGAGTAATGCCTACTTGCTAAGCAGATCAGTCCTCCAAACCTGACACCCCCATTTAGGACTAATGAGAGCCAATGTGACGACAGAGACATTTAAGATTCTTTTTTTGGGGTAAAAGACAACATATAGTGAGAGTAAATAGTTGAATTTTCCAATTCTAATGAAGGTGAGCAATATTATAGGGTTGTACATACTTTTATGTTATGGTGAACCATATAACCTCGTAAGTTATCTTCAGAGGCTACCTCAGAAACATGTCCCATATGGAGCCTCAAAGGATGTAAATATGGCTTGTACAAAAAACTCCCTCCATCTCATTTCTGTATCTTATTTGACTTAGTGCAGATGTTAAGAAGACATATTTTATTATTAAAGAAGGGATCACATCCGTTAAAAATCTTCTATTTTACATTTTGAGCTATCACATCAAGAATGATTTTTCAAAAACATACTCAACTTTTGACTTCCACAGCAAAAGAGGACAGGTAAGGGAGGAAATTGAAAACTCATTTTTTAAAATTATTTTAAGGCATATATTTGGGACATTAGAAACAAGAAAGTTGTTGGCTTTGGGCCAACATCCTGCCTTGGCAAGGCCTGGGTGGATCAGAGTCATATTGAACCATGGTACTTGGGTTGATGCACTTAAGTAGAAAAAGTTGAGCCGTGGCTTTCAGTAGTGCGCTTAATCCAACAAAAGCAAGGCACAGAATCGGAAGGAAATCAGCTGAAACTTAATTGATTGATTGTTCCCCGTATATATGTAATAGTAAGGTATTAAACAAGCCAAAGAGTGAAACAAAACACACAACTAAAATAGAAACATTACAAAAGGAGTAAATATTCTACATCAACTGGAACTTCTTGAATAATGCCGGCACTCTCCAGCTAAACTGTTCAACAGTGTCCAAAACAGCCCAAGATTAGGGCTGTAAATGAGCTGAGCCAAGCCAAACACTAGCATTCCCAAGCCTGTTTAATTAAATTATACTGAGCCTGAGCTTTAATTGAACTAAAATTGTGCTCAAGCTCTGCTTGTATAATAAACGAGCCAAGCCAAAGCTGTGCATGAACAATATTATTTATACGATATACTTGTACATGCATTAGAAATTAATGTAATATAAGAAAATTTGTGAATATTTCACCATGTATGGTAGTACATATATAAAAAATATATATATATATTATTATCTTAAATGATTCCCAAACTATAGTATTCATTATAACTTTATATAAAATTGTATATAAATGAAGAAATGTGTATATAATAATAGTATATAAAATGTATTCTTAAACAAGCTGCTCGCAAGTTAAATGAGCTGAGCTTCTCACACAAATAAACAAGTTTAATATTGTGTTCAAGCTCGTTCATTTAATAAATGAACCAAGCTGAGCCAAGGTTTTATATGATCCAAACCCAAACAGTTTGTTAACAGCTCTGTTCATTTACAGCCCTAGCAGAGACTAATACCTAGGACACTTAAAATAGTGCAAGTGTCACTGGATAGTATTATCGAAGCTATTCTTTGCATAAGGTTTGATAGTATACAATGTTTGGTGTGCAAATAGATAAAGTGCCGGACGGTATAATGTAATCCAAACATATGTTTGTTGCGAATTGCAAAAGATCAGATAGGATAAAATTGTGCCACACAAGAAGTAAAAGCATTATATATAACAGTAACAAATTCACTTAACAATTTTTTTTTATTACTCTTTAATTTTTCTCTTTATGAATATGAAGTGGAATACAAAATTTCAGTTCTACTTTTTATTTATTTATTTATAAAAAACAGAATGAGAAACTGAAAATACATTAATCTTATATCTCATTTAACGTCAAGAATTGTCTCCGTTTACCGCTCAATACATGGTAAGCTTTTTATACCGACAACCTGAACCTGCTATCGTTAGATTTCATATGTTCTAATCATACAAGTAAAACTTCATTTTTATTGCATTACAAAATCTACTTTTTCAACAAAACCATTTACCAAGTTGAATTGTTCGCTACTCACAAAACAAGCAAAATGGAACACTGGTAATTAGATTTAATAGATGGCCACGTCCTAAGTATCTGCTATCTTCATTGGTGGAATCTAACTTTGAAGATGCAGAATCAATAGTTAAAGCAATAGGCATAGAAATGGAAAAGAAATCAGCCCAATATTACTGATGTATCTGCAAACCCATCTAGCTGTGCAAAATAATGCCAAAGATGGGGATGGACAACAGTGACTGAAAAACACCAGAGATAGTGGACGAGCAATGGCAGCTAGTGTCAGCCAGTGAACTTCCATCCTCGAGAGTGTGACTGAAGGAGAATGGGTCTAGAACTCTAGATGAAGGGAGTATCATTTAGGCAAGAGGAACAGATGGTTCTATTTTTTTTCAATCCAGGCTAATACATCATCACGTCAGGCCTTATCCCACCCCCTTTGGCTGGATAGGGATTTACAGTAATCACCATATAAACGAGTGGATTGGATACATCCCAGTGTTCGCACCAAACATTTCATAAGATTCGATTGTATAAACTTATAAGGATCAGGATCCCCTGCAGTACAACAAGGTATCCAGTAGGAGAGATAAAGAGAGAAGGTATAGGTCCCACCCATGGGTCCCTCATGTGGGCCCATCCAACTTCTTCCTTTCTCTCTCTTAGTACTGCAGGGAATCCAAATTCAAACTCATACTATATGGTGCAGCCTTAAACAGTGCACCAAACAGGACCTTTACTGTAAAGAATTTGATCGCACTTGCTATCCTAGAGATAATATGAACCCTCACCTCGCATCCCCAGTAATATTCCCTAATTGCCTGTCAATCATGCTCTCACTAGGTCTCAAATCTGAAAATAACAACATGCAGTGCAATCAAATTTAATGTTAGATTATATATTGAAATCAACAACCCCTAGTGGAAGCAAGCATAATCTTCTGGAAGTCTATTTAAAGGCATAAACACAAAAAATGTTAAAGTTATTAATCATCATGACTAAGCGAATCCTATGGGAACTGCGCCAGCATCTGTACAACTATGCTAGAGTTTGAGATAGTAGCAACAAAAACATGTTAAGGTCTGCTTATAAGTTGCTTTTGATGTTCGAAATTTCAAAGTAGTATCCATTACACGACCCCTTTCAAAAATATTCACGCATAAAACCCATGCAAATGTTACAACATAGTTATTGGTTCTACAAGTTATCATCAAAGTAAACTTTAAGATATAATGAATTTGACCTCTTGGTGCAGAAGAATGATATCTAAATTCTAAACATGCAATAGTTATATTTTTTAAGTAAATAATTCCTGGTAAGTTAAACTTTCTAAAGGTAATATATTTTCACCCTCAATGCTCTTGAGCCCAACACTTGATACCACACCAAAGAGAGGTGCAATTTGATCATTCAGTTTGTTTAGCTGCACTCCACAGTTTCAGTACTTTTATCACGTTTAACAGGGGCCACGTCTTTGTCTGTATCTATTTTGCAGTATGGATTGTCAGGCTCCTTTTTGGAATATGACAACTAGCATTGGAGCACTAACTGTCCTCTAGTATGGATAAACGTTAGACTAAATTTAGACTATGATGCAAGCCCCTTTAAATAAAGTACACCGTTTTGCAGATATGACTGGAAGCATATAACCTAAACATTCGGGACCCCAATTGTGTTTGTATGTGAAAACGGGCCACTATATTCCCTATTTTAAGAACTTACCAGGTGTTGCAAGCAGATGCAGACATCTAAAACCAACGAACCATATTGAAAGACTCTGAATAATGCATACCTCACCAGCAGCAACAGCAATAACATGTGGAGTGAAGCCTTGTCCTGCATTGCCTGCATCACCATCACCCCATTGGCAGAAGAAGCATCAAAATAAATTCTGACTCTATCATGCACTTCATGCTTGCTGGCTAGTCTAAACATAGACACGAGCTAACAGAAACAGATGAGTAACAGTGATAGTTTATATAACTAAGAAACAATCTCAGACTTATAAGAATTGTTACACTCGCACCCTTTAATTCTTGGGTAAAGCAAATATCCAAGGGAAATTAGTGAATATCAATATTTTTTTAAGCAATGTTAATCAATTTTGCACCATTAAAGGCAGGAAACACAGTCGTGTGTTTGATTTTGTCAATGAATTAGTAAGAAGCAGCACCATCTTGAATCTAAATAACTGGCACTTCACACAGGCGATGAAAATAAAGAGTCCACAATTGAGTCTCAAAAACCTCTAGGCCAATGGCAAAAGGCACAGTCTGACTGAAAATGGCATTGAAAAACTAAAACCCAACACATTTGACCAACTGAATTCTAATAAATGCCACTCCAAATAAAGAAGTTTTCTAGCACATGGATTCCACAAGATTCCATTCCACTAGCGAGCAATACACCAGGTACTCAGGTAACAGATCCTGTCTAAGTCATGATACTGTTCTTTTTTTTTTAAATTAAAATTCATGAGGCATTCAACTGTTATCAACTCCTTTTCATGCTTTCCTTCCCTACTTCAAAGCTGCCAATGATACCAATATAGGAAAAAACATTTACTATATTACTGAATATTATTTCTAATATTGGCCCAAATACAAAAATACTATTACCTAGTTTTCAACTTTGAAGGAAATACCGAATGCAATGTCCACTACTACATGCGGCAAAAAACATGGTTGCATGTACACCAGCCTCCTAATAATCACTCCACTTTCCCAAAAGAATAACCATGGTTTGCAGGAAGTGTGTTCTGTCTGTTGTGGAGTGTCTCCAAGTAGTCTTACGCAGAATTTTAAATTATAGAACTGTAGTTACATTTAATATACATTAAAAATATATCCGAGAGTATCCAGAAACTATCAATACCCAAAAAGAAGTAAGAGATGTCATCAAGATAAACAAATATTGCGAATAGGAACTTTCAGCAACAAATTTCCTAACCAAACAGCTCCTTTCTATTGACCCGACATAACAAATTTGAACATGCAAAAATTATGAACAAAAAGCACGACAGGGCTAAGAGAAAGAACTCGGGCATCTTTCGAAATGTAATGCACTAAAATCGTTTACCCCAAAAAAAAAAAAAATATCATTGAAAATCTTTGCAAAAATTAATAATTTAAACAGGGACTAATGCCACTTAAACTAATAAACAAAGGGGGAAAAAAAGAAGCTTTAAAACAATGCTTTTGCGAGATAAACATCAGAAGTTCAACAGACAACATGCAGGACCAAAAATTGAAAATTTACAAAAGACCACCCCACCATAGGAACGCCAGAAAACCAATTTGCTGGAGAAGAGGTATAAAAACAAACAATGCAGCGAAGACACCCTACACGCATATAAGGAAAGGAAATCCAGAATAGAAACCCTCAAAATTGGATAAAATTGAAAACAAATAATAAAGCAAAATCAAGAGTTTAGGGAGGAACCCCACCTAGAGCAAACGACTGGGACTTCTTGGAAGAGCCGGAGTAAGAAGATGAAGCAGAGGCAGCAGTACCGAAGGCGTGGCCCTTCTTGTCCCTGGGAGAGAAGGAGTGAGACGACGACGTAGCAGCTTTCTTTGCGGCGAGAGCTTGCTCCGGGGTGCCGTACTTCCTGGGCCTCCCTCTCTTCCTCTTCGCCGGCTCCAGTTGGGACGAGACGGCAGAGGGCACGCAATGAGGGTAGAGTATGTGGGGCCCGTCCGTGTTGGGCAAGAGCCCATTGGTTGGAGAGGCGGTGGTTGTGGGGGTGACAGTGATGGTGGAGGTGGCGGTGGCGGTGCTCTGCTGGTGGTGGTGAGGGTGGTGGTGGTGGTGGTGGTAGTAAGAGCTGAGTTGGTTCTCATTGGGTTCCATTTTTGAGTAGAGAGAGAGGGAGAAAGGGTGCGTGTGAGTGTGAGTGTGTGCTGCTGCGAGGGCTGGCACTGCAATTTTTTTTTAGTTTTTTAATTATTTTGTTACGAAGGAAAATACTTTATCGGTATTATTTTACAAGCAGGGCAGCTTCTGAACCGTCCGATTAGATTTGTTTTGGTATTTTGCTCTCCAATTTTGACCTTTCAATATTTCATCATATCTGGCTGATTTTTTTTATTATTTTTTTTATAATTTTTTTGTGGAGACGTGGATATGTGAATGAGTGACAAGAAACGCTAGCAATGAGTAGTGGAGTGCTCGACAAGTGAAGTGACCACCAAAGATCCAAACCGATAAGGGCTTGGCTTCCGATCATTCTTTTTGGGCTGGGCTCACATCCGAAATAAATATTTGAAATGCCGAATATACCCCTTTTCTTCCTTTCCTTTTTTACCCTCTCTCTTTCACTGGCAAAAATAGGTATTTTTCCTTTTATTTAACATTAACCATGCTAGATAATTTCTAAAACGCTATCTCATCAAGCAATGCTAAAGTTAAACAAAAATTCAATTCAGAAATAATCTCAGGATTTGGTTATCTTTTTTCTTGCACCTATTATAATATACAAAATCAAAGCCAAAGCACTCAATAAAGAGAATCCACAAGGATTCACAACATTTTATACAACGTATTCTTCGTAAAGTGTCTTTTTCAATTTGATTCATGTCCTTTAGTTTTTATACATGAATGTCAATTTTGCGTGCTATCTTGTTTTAAGGTGATAATAGCATTAGAAACGGATGTTTTATCTTTTATTTCAAAATTTTCTTTCAAAGATTTAAGAACACAAAAACCCTGTTTAGTATATCACATAGAATAAGATTCGATAGTATAAAGTTAAATAATATAAGACTTAATAATATAATATACGATAATATAAAACCTAATAGTATAAAACTTAACTATAGAAGAAGAGCACAAGAATGAATATTAGAGTTTATTTGATATTATAATATAATATTTTTATTTAACCTAATACAACAATCCTATCAAGTTTTATCAAATCATCTCAGACTTGATTAATTTATCCTATAATCATTGAATAAAAATGAATAAATTAGATAATTTTATCCTATTAGATATCACACTAAATATATAATAAAAATAATCATATAATATAAGTTTATACTATCAGACCTTATATTATATACCAAACAACACCAAGATGTATAACTAGTTGGTATATTAACCTCGAAAGTGTTATGATGATATTTATTTTTTGTTTAAAATAGAAAGATGAGAATAATTATCCTACAAACCTTAACTCCATACAATTTAGAATGTTTACACGATGAAAAGAAACAAACACTAACATAGCTATAGGTCAATCAGTAACTAGGAAAAATCCACCAAAACTGGAGCCAATATTGGAGTTGAATGGTGCAGCAAGGGCTTTTTCAGTTTCCTACATGGTCTACGCAATGGTTATACAACAAAACTGGAGAACCGCCGTTAACAGAAAGAATATTTAACTCATTGAATTATGGCATGTCAACTAGTTGTAGTATCAGGTGGTTCCTGTGATTTTCAAAATTGCTCTAAAATAAATTAGATCGTCTATCGACCAGAGAAAAAAGAAAATAACAAGGGCGACAAACGGGTTTCATTAGATTTCTCACACTCCTCAGGGTCCTCCAGCATCTGCTATTGCAGTTAGTTGGAATATGATATAAGCTATGATCGTATTGGCATTGACTAGCACTCATCCAGGGCTAGGACAGGCAAAACTGCAAATATCATTGAAAATCCAATTCCATCATAGTTCATTGTAATCCAAGGGGCAAGCAGGATTCTGTTAAAATGATTTTTTTTTTTTTGGACAATCATAAGCAATCAACACCATGTTAAAAATATAAATCAGAACTCAAAGAAAAGGAGGAGAAAAAAGGGGGGGAGGGGAGGGAATTATTACAACATACCAGCAAAGATAAGGAACAATGAATAAACAAAAATATTACCAAAGTCAACTAAAGAGTCTCACAGAAATAAAAGAAAAATTACAAACCAGGTTAAATACACCAGTATGGACCTCCAAGAATTGTAAGTTTTGAGGCAGAAGCTTTAGAGCCCATCTTTTGGGGATTCACTATCAGTTGTTTCCTTGGTAGATGCCATTGCCAAGGCATGTGAGCTTTTCATTTCCTCTAACTGTCAAGCAGTATAGGACATAGTGACTTAATAAACCCTAATATCAGTCAAACAGAAAATCAAAAACAACTGACTTACGAGAATCAATGTAATATTGGAATAGCAGATATCAGCAGCCAAAATTACCAAATCACCAATCAGAAAGTTAGCATATTTTAAGATTGCATCTGTTGAAGCAAGCAAATACAATAATTCAAATCTTCAGCCTAAGATGTCATAGTGATGAATGAGTGTTGCTAAAATTTACTTCCATATGATTTTTAAAAAAGTTATTTGATGCAGTCAAATGAGTCAATAACGAAAAAATTGTATCTGTTAGTTTTGGCGTAGTTTCTTTTTTGTCAGCAACCAACATCCAATGAGTGGTAGCTGGCACAACTGCAACATCTGGTGACAGGCAAGATTTTGGAGAATCATATACATTCCTTTCAGAGGCATGTAGGGGTACCCACAATAATTAACCTTCCACATTTCTCAAATCCTTAAAACTGTTAACTTGAGCAGTTTGTTGATGAAAGCTGCAAATCTATTATTCTGTTTGGCTACAGAAAATCTATGAATATTCTACTTGTACTCAAATTATCAGGCAGAGATAATAATTGGCTGATGTCCTGCTTCCTTCTCTTTTTCTGTCAGTCCCCACCCTCCTTCCTCTGTATGCAGATACAGCTAACCATGAAGCACAACTTCAAGGTCCTTAGCCTCTTCTTTAATCCCTATTGCCGCCCCCCCCCCCCCCCACATTTTTTTTCCCTCCGTTACCTTCTCTTCATATGCACTTAAAGATACCCGAATTCCCTAAACATAAGACGGTAATCCATCATAACCAACATTTCAAGAACATATTCTTGTTGCTAATCACAGACCCCAGCTATCATTTTTGCTCATGTCAAACAATAACAGATTTTTTATCCTAGGCTTTACACATAGTAAGTACATTTAATTCCCCTGCCATCTTGAATCCCAATATCCCAACTTTTACTACCCCAGCACACCATAAGCAGCAGTTTGCAGGTATGTACTAACTATTAAAGTTGTAGACACAACACCCAAAATCATTTCATCACGATTAATATTATTTTTATAAATTCCAAATTACTTGGAACTGGAAAGATGGCAGACGTACATGTCATATCAATTTGTATCATAGACTGTATTTCAACTACTAATATATTTATTACTTGACAGCATTATATAATACTTGGTTAAATGATAGATATCCTCCTATTGCTATGTCTATGAGAGAAGAGCTAAGCTCACGTGGTTAAGGTGGATAGGATGGGAATTTTGGGAAAAGTTCATGATGTTCAGGAGCATAATAGAATGGTGATGTAGCAGGTGAGAGAGAGAGAGAGAGAGAGAGAGAGAGAGAGAGAGAAATCAGAATATAAGGGAAAGAGAGGGTGAGAGGGAGGTAGGCAATTATTCAGTGGCGATTTTGGGGCCTTTTGGCTGGGGAGTTGCAAACCCTCAAAGTTCTGAAGTGTCTCTATCTTTTTTTCTGTTTTTTGAGTAATCAAGAGGGATTTTCCCTATTGTAAGGAGTTAATACAAGTTCCTATCATTAAATAATGTGATTGATATGGGTAGTAAATGTTTCTTTACAGATATCAAGTAAAGAAAACGACAGGAGAATCTAATGCATGGATTGCAGGTTGCAGCTAAGGATAAAACACCAAGCTGACATATCGCAGACAGGTATAAACTATGTTGTACACTTGAACAAGAATGCAGACCAAATAGTCAGCAATAAATATCAACTCTCCTTTTGCTAATGTTCAAGCTTGAAGTTTTTGGCAAGGAAATGAGTGGGTCGTTGTTTACTAAAGCTACAAACACTTCAGAAGATCAGTGGGTTCATGTCAATATAACTCTCTCTTCTTGAGTTAAAACCATGATAAATAATTCAAAAAATGGCACCTCTTTGCAGGTCTTCTGGTGAGCTGTCAAAAGCTCATTGTATTTGATTTGTAGATCAGACAATTCAGCTTGCAATTTTTCATATTCTGAGATGGAAGGACAGCTTAGTTTCTGTTGAATGAATCTGTGAAAAGAAGCTTGTCATACACATCTGGCACCATAAATAATATCATCTGAACTGAACCTGTGAAAGTTTTTTTTTTTTTTGGCTTTTTATAATTCAAATTGAAAAGTGGAATTTTTCTTACCCATTAAAAATGCGAATCTATAACAATCTTTTTAATCCAATGAATGCGTGCATTATCATTGCCAAAAACCCAAAAAAAAAAAAAGCCCCGAAGAAGAACTTACTCAAGGGCAGAGGAAGGCTTGTCGTCTTGCTCATATAAAGCAACAAGAACTGCAAAGAACAACGAAAACTTGGATTGATAAATTGAGCAATTATTTGAAAGAATCAGAGATGAAGCATGGAGTGATAGAGTGTTGTCGGGAGAGGAGAGGAGTGAGAAGAAGCGAAACCTTTGGTGAGAGCGTCGACAGCTCCACTTGAGTCAAGATATTTTCTGAATGCTTCCTTCTTGGCTTCTTTTTCCTATTATGCATAAATCACAGTGTGAGATTTGGGGAATGATTGCAATCTAATCGGAATAGCAATAATCTATAGGGGATAGATAGAGAAACAGAAACAGAGATTAGGTTTGATTGCAACCTCTTTGTATCGCATCATGATCTGTTTTTCTCCACACCTCTATTCTTTGCTCTGCTAATCGAATGGTCGGAGTATGATGTCCCTGTTGGGTCTGTGGAGTATGTAACCGGCAATGAAACTTTTACCCAAAAAAAGAAACTCATAATCATGTTGTTAAACAACTTTTACACTATATATTCTCATATTTTTGGACAATAACATTACATTCTGATTTTTTTTAACCAAAGTATTCCGTCTATTTTATAAGCTTAATCTTCTATAATTAAAAATAATAATAGCACTCTCCTTATCAAATTATATTCTCAATTTTATATTCATGACTCTCATGACTACTTTTAATTCTAATTTCTTACATTTTTTATTAATTACTTTTAGTTATAATTTTTAAAATTTTTTTTAATTGAGTAAAATAAAAAAATAAAAAATAAAATTTATTAAATTTTAATTTAAATAAAATTTATTTGATTGAGAATAATTTAAATAATTATAATAAAAAATTAAATAAATAGTGTTGTGATAACCTTGTATTACACAGATAGTAGCTTAAATAACAACAAATCCCTTGATTCCAAAATCTAATTTTATACAAATCATTTTATTTGTACTTTAATTTATCATCCTCTTCTCCACACCAAGTCTTAAACCTTTTTTATTGAAAAAAAAAAAAGATGATTCGGCCACTAGAATGCTAATGAATTTTATTTTTTTTGTTGGGTTGATATCGAATGAGAATTTCTTAAGAGTGAGGAAGGCAGAGTAATATTGTCATGCATTGAAACATATCTATTGAATGCATAGATGCATATACTTTCACATTATTGAAGATATAGAAACAAAATTCTTATTTAATATATATTTATTAATGATCTTCTTAAGCGCATATTTAGTTAAATAAAGATAAATAAATAAAATAAAAATGAATTTTTTTTTTATACTTTAACTTTTAAAATTTTATATATTTTATTTTATTTCATTTTTTTTATTTTTAACATATCAAATATGCACTAAATGTAATTTTTAGAATATGGTATAATGACGTCTTTGTGCATCAGCTCTATTGCAGCCTTCCACCTATTTGCAAAATCCTTCGCTCGTGGCTCGACTTCGCAACAGTTATGGGCTTATCAGGACTCGATGTTGGGTCCTGGGCTGAAAAATATACGCCAATCAAGCCCAATGTTGATGTCATTTTTATGATACTTACAGCCCACTAAGGTTTTATGACCAATTAAAAAAAACAGCCCACTAAGATTTCAGGAGACGTATCTCAGGCCTCTTGAATCACGATCACTTGTTAAGTTTATCTGTTTCACTAAAAAATTAAGGATAGACCAAACAGAACCAAACTTTTATATAAGAAAAATAACAATAAATAACCAAGACATATTGTCATCCCTTGAAGCTTTGGGGAGAGTTTTTGATCACACAAATATCCTCCAGGCCTCTCAAATTACGAAAACTTGCTAAGTTCGTCCATTTGACCATAAAGTGAAAGATAAATCAAAAAGAAGTAAACTTTTGTCTAAAAAAAATAACAATAAATAACCAAAATATATTATCATCCCTTCAAACTTTAGAGAAACATGTGTGGATCATGTACTATCCCCAGCATGAAGCATTAGCAACCAAAATGTATAAAATAAATAAAGGGTCAAAGCTTAAAACAAAATTAAAAAATTATTTTTAATTAAAAATATAAAAATGAAAATTAATAAATATTTTTAAATACAGGAAACTAAATATATTAAAATTTCATAAATAAATAAATAAAATATTAAAATTAATGTGTTTACATAATCAAGTTGAGCAGGACAAGTCCAATTTTTTTTACAAAGTCTGAGCCCAGCCCAAGTCATATTCGGGGATCAGGGTTGGGCCCGGATTGGGCCAGTTGCAGCTAAACACTACTATGGCTGATTATATGATTTATCGTTTGCTGTTGAAAAAAAAAATAGAGACTTGTCGTTTGCTCAAAATAGACGACAATGTTATTTAGGTCAGTGCGTCGTTTGAAGAAAGGCCCGGTGCTGGATAGAGTGAAGCGTCAGCTCAGCATTTTCAGGCCAGACCAAGACAGCCAATATAAAACCCGCCCCTGCCCTTTGCCCTTTGCCCTTTGCCCTTTGCCCTCCATCCTTCTTTTCTGGTCCTTTTGGCAGCAGTGATAGAAAAGAGAAAATGTTGAAGCTATCTCGCGTACTGGCTTCCAGGTATTGAATTTGTGTTTCGACTATCAACTCCATTTGCACTTTACACGCCCCTTTTCATTTTCCTACTACCAAATGCTGGGCGGCAAAATGGGGTTTGTAGATACCTGAGAGATTTTTTTTACTAAAGGAAAATGTTGAAACTTTCTTTTGGTTGGTGTGTGTTTCGTTTCTGCTGCTGGCTATGGAATTAGAGCTCTGCTGCTTGTTTCCTTCCAAACTAGCTCTGCTTAGTAATCGGTTCTTTGAAACTTTGAGCACTGCAAGTATGTTTAAACACTAAAATATTGAAGTGGGGCGTCTTCCCGGATAAGGCTATAAGGGCACGTTTGGTTTATTGGAATGGAAAGTAATGGAATGGGAACTTGTTTGGTTGAAAAATAGGAGAGGGGGATACCCATTCCCTTGGGAATCCCTATTCCCTTCATTCGAGGGAATAGCATTTCATAATAAAACACAAGGCATAGCTATTCCATTTCCACTCCCATTCTCATTCCGTTCCTGTCCTTTCCATCATAAGGCTCTAAAAGAATGGTGTGGGAGTATTTGTAATAATCTTTCTTTAGTTCAATTGGTTCACTTCACTCAATTGTGGACATATATGTTTCTAATGATTAAATTTACTGTGAATTGCCTAAAGTGAATCTCGAGATGCAATATGCTTAGCACTGACTTCCATATCTAGCACTCACACAGGTAGTGTGTTATTTCTATTTTAAATTAATAAAAGTTGATGATAAGTAGAATGATCGACAAGTCATAACATTCTATTTTGGTCAACTTAACCAATCAACGGAATAAATCTAATTCTCCTGGCTAAAGTAAGTGGGTGTTATTTTGGTTGGACAATGGCTTACTGGCTTTACTTTGTCATGAAAATATAACCATTGGCATGTTATATAAACATTGTGGAACAGAGTCTCACTCAATGGACAATACTTCTAGAACAAATGCTTTTGATAATGTTAAATTTGCCTAGCAAGATGATAAGATATATTTAATTTTTGCTATTTCTCTAAATTAAATGTCTGCACAATCATACATTCTTACTTATCACAAACAAATTAATAGAGTGCTTGTAATGATAAATAATGTTAGAATCAATTAGGATTGTCAGAATATGTAAAGAATCTGTTAGAATCAATTAGGATCTTGTTAGAATCACGTAGATTATGTAATAGGATCATTACATTTATTTTTCTTTTTTTATTTTACACAAGTATTATTAAATCCGATACAGAGGGTAGTGTATTTTCACTGACTCATTCTCACAAACTAAGGGTTTCTATGATCCTTCATTCTTTCAACATGGTATCTAGAGCCTAAGGATAGAAACCCAAATTTTTTTTTTCGCTTCCCTGCCGTCAGCGTTTTTTACTCTCACTATCTCATCCGAAGCCCTCCTCCGAAACACACCCAGCGCCCCAGCCAACCTGATCGGCATTCTGCTCAGGGGGATTTACATGGAGCAACCTCCTGGTTTTGTTGCTCAGGGGGAGTCCGGATTAGTTTGTCGCTTACATCGTTCTATTTATGGTTGAAACAGTCTCCGCGGGTATGGTTGGACGGTTCAGTACAGTCATTCAGCAATTTGGCTTGATCCCGCAGTGAGGCAGATCATTCTGTTTTCTACCGCCATTCTCTCAACATCAGAGTATCTTTCTAGTGGGTATATGTAGATGATATTTTCATCACAGGTGACGATCAAGATGGTATCAATCAACTAAAACAACACCTCTTTTGTCATTTTCAGGACTAAGGACTTAGGTCGCCTTAAATATTTTCTTGGTATAGAGGTCGCTCAAGTCCTCTACTGGTGTTGTTATTTCTCAAAAGAAAGTATGCCCTTGATATTTTAGAGGAGATTGGCATGACAGATTGTCGACCTGTAATACTCCTATGGATCCAAACACCAAACTTTTACCAGGACAGGGGGAGCCCTTGTCGGATCCTGGAAGATATCGAAGACTTATTGTAAACTAAATTATCTTACCATCACTCGACCAGACATCTCCTTTGCTGTAAGTGTAGTTAGTCAGTTTCTACAAGCTTCTTATGATAGTCATTCGGATGCTGCGATCAAAATACTCAGGTATATCAAACGGCACAGGTCAAGGCCTTCTCTATGAAGACAAAGACATACCCAGATCATTGGGTTTCACAGATGTAGACTGGGCTGGCTCTCCCTCAGATAGGCATTCTACCACAGGTTATTGTGTGATGATTGGAGGCAACTTGCGTATCTTGGAAAAGTAAGAAACAAAATGTTGTTGCAAGGTCAAGTGCAGAAAGCCGAATATCGAGCTATGGCATTGGCAACATGTGAACTTATATGGCTGAAACAATTGCTCAAGAGTTAAAATTTGGAGATGTTAAGCAAATACAACTGATCTGTGATAATCAAGCAGTTCTGCACATTGCCTCAAATCCAGTATTTCATGAAAGGACCAAACATATAGAAGTGGACTGCCACTTTATCCGAGAAAAGATTTTATCTGATGCATTACCACTAATTTTGTCAATTCAAATGATCAGTTAGCAGATGTATTCACAAAGTCTCTCAGAGGTCCTCGAATTAGTTATATTTGTAACAAGCTTGGGCATATGATTTATATGATTCAGCTTGAGGAGGAGTGTTAAAATCAATTAGGATTGTCAGAATATGTAAAGAATCTGTTAGAATCAATTAGGATCAATTAAGATCATGTTAGAATCACGTAGATTATGTAATAGGATCATTACATTATTTTCTTTTTTTTATTACACAAGTATTATAAAAATCCGATACAGAGGGCAGTGTATTTTCACTGACTCATTCTCACAAACTAAGGATTTCTATGATCCTTCCTTTTTTCAACAAATAACATCTAAATGTTTTCAACAAGAATTTTATAGCTTAATTTGGTTTTCCAATGGTTGTTGTTAAACAGGCATCAGTTATTGGAAGCGCTGTCATCTAGGAAAGCTGATGTTAGAGATTGTCGACGGCATCTGCATGATTTTACCTATTCAGCTGGCTTTTCTACTGCTACTGATAACTATGCTGCTAAAGGCATTGCTTTATACAAACATTGTTTGGATTTACTATTTCTTCTATCTGACATTGAACCAGGCTCGGCATCTGTTTTGCAATTGTTAACTTGCAGGATATACTTCAAATCGAATCTTTGCTCCTTATTCTATTTACAAGGGCAAAGCTGCACTCTCTTTGAGTCCTTGTCTTCCAACTTTCACTAAGTTGGATGTAAGCTTGTAGTTTCCTTTTCACAATTTATTAAATACACCTCTTTTTGTGGTATTAACCGATACTTCTTATTTATCAATTCTACTTGGCATAGTCTGGGGCTGTTGTAGTTGATCGTCGTGGTTCAATGATGATGATTTTCATGCCTGCTGTTAGGGAGCGCAAATATGACTGGGAGAAGAGACAGGTGACTTTTTTCTTCTTTGCTTCTTTCCCTCTTTTTTTCTTCTTTTTTTCAGCCCAGGAAGACAAATTATTTGCATGTTTAAGAAGTATCTAGGTTGTGACATATTTTCAAGTTTTTTTTTTTTTGGTGATAAAACAAGACATATTATCAAGGTGCCCTAATATCTTGTTTATGAATGATGTTCTGTTTAGTTTCCATAATAATACTTGCAGGAAGACAGAGAATCTTTTGACGTTCCATTATCTCTCTCTACTTATTAGTAATTGCCTTTTTGTAGAGATTTGCTCTCTCGGCAACTGAAGTTGGTTCTTTGATAACCATGGGCCCCCAAGATTCCTGTGAATTCTTTCATGACCCCTCAATGTTATCAAGGTTGGTTTCATGACTCTTAGATTAGTTTTTGACAGCCAATTAATTATAATATGAGAGATCTATAATGGGATTGGATTAGAAATACGTGTAGCATTAACCTATTAGTGACAAATTATTTTATATCTATACTATTTGAAACTTAATTGGTGATGGTTTACTAAGCACTTTATGATGCAGTAATGCTGGTCAAGTAAGGAAGAGCTTATCAATTAAGCCTCATGCAAACAGCAATGGCTACTTCGTGTCTTTGAGTAAGATTTTATGTTGTTCATTTTTCTCCTTTTGCCACTTATTTTGGGTTACACAATGTATTCCATATGCTCACCTAATGTGTCACCTTATTTTGGTAGTTGTTGTCAACAACCTTTCAAATACCAAAGAACACTTTACTGTTCCTGTCACAACTGCTGAGTTTGCTGTGATGAAGACAGCTTGCAGTGTATGCCTTATTTCTGCTTAGTTTTTCGTAAGATTATGTCAATTACATTATAGCTTTCACAACTTACAGGCTGCTGAGTTTCTGCTTGCAATATGTAAGAATGAAGAGGTTATCTATTATCTTCTTTTATCAACAGTTTTCTTTCTAGCATTTGAGGAGATAAAGAAAATGTTTATCCCGTCCTTTTATGCACCCATTGTTCCATTTAGTAAAATAGTTTTTGTCTTGAAACCTTGGTTATACATTACTAAAATGCCTTGAATTCTAATTCAACATTTGTAGTTCATTAAGTTTAGCAGCTTTCTGATCCAGAATTTAGATTCAGAGTGCCAGACAGGTTTCTGTTTACATTTTCGTTAGCATCATTGAACAGGAATTGCACATATCATGTTGGCAGATCACTGTTTTGTTTTCACATGACATATGGCTTACAATATTATTTAATTTATAATGTATTTCTAAGTTAAATTTATAAATATAAAAAAAAATAAATATTTATAATATTTAATTTATTTTGGTGATTTATTTTTTTATGATTTATACTATCTATTAATAAATATTAATATAAATATTTATTAATTACAGATATTAGTTAATAAATTAGTAAAACTAAAAACAATGGATGAAAATAAGATCAGACCCCCAAAAATCCTTCTTTGATTTGAACTTATCCAGTGCAAAATCTTTTCATTATGAAAAATATTTTGTAAGAAGTATTTGTGTATTCTTCATGTGCACTTGTTAGGAACTCATTCGCATCACCTGATGAATGATGATTCAAATATAGTTGAGTATATGTTATTTTGTTTCCTGTAAAAGGCTTGTATTCATTGATCAGGCTTATATAGTTGAATATATGTTATATTCATTGATTAATTGTGCAGCTAGAAGTATTTCATGCCAAGTATCTTTGGGTCAAGACCCAGTTCCTAGCCCCTGCCCCCTTTCGGTGTGGCTTTGGATCCTTTCATTCGTGCAAGCCTTCTGTTTGTTTCATACTTTTCCGTTTATTTTCCTCGTTAAGATTTTAACCTCGTCAATTTGCTTTTTGGTGCAGTTTGCCTTGCCACATATTATGGGTTGGGACCATCTCACTCATCAGCAGTCCAGAGGCATGGTTGGGCTTCAACCGAAGTTAGACCCACAAGTTTTAGACTTGGAGTGGGACAAGTGAATTACTGCATAGAAAATATGAACTGGATCCTTGTTTGTACTGCAATTTCATTTTGTATATTAACAATTCGAAGACTAGATTTGCTTGGGGAACATAACTTGTAATCTTTAAGCAAGAGTATGAGAAGGATGATTGATCAAATTTGAACCCCATTTCTCAATTAGTCATGGCGTTATTGTTCTTGTGCTGATTTTCGCTAGTCTGCTGTTGGTTTTGTTTCCTATATGCTGTCAGAATCATAGGTTCAATATCAGTCTTTGTGCATTTCAAAATATAAAAAGTATCGATCTTTATGTGCTGGTAAGTTTATTCTGTAGGTGCAACTGCAGTTAAATGGTTAGCTATTACTATTGTGACTATTTACAGTCTTTCTACATCTTCAGTATTCTTTTCTGTCTCACTGTGAATAAACAATTTACGGCTTGTGAATTTACTTTTTGCACATTGCACATGTCAGCCTTGATCCAGCGGACTAGCTGTTTTTGAAGGCATTGTAACCACGCTCCACGTTTGAAGGCTTAGTTTTGGGGCACAGGTATACTAATATCGTATTTCTGTATATGTTATAGAGTAATTTGATTAATCATCGAATTATCATTCTATAATCAATGAAAGAAATAGTCCAAAGTAAAAGTTCAACCTAGGAAAAATTACATGTTTGAAAATTGAACGTTGAATACCAATCAGTTTAGTCAAAGCCTATTACCAATGTTCGTAATTCGTTATTCAATATTTTTACTATAATTATCTATGACATGAAAGTACTTTTATGTGTGTACATGATCTAGATCAATGCTTTACGGCTATAATTGTGGAGTTTTCAACATAAAATTTCTTGCACACGTCACTTGATTTTGAACGATGGACATATTATAATTGAATCGTGACACTGAATAATTTTAGTGTGTGTTTGTATTAATTTATTTTATAATTAAAATAATTTATAATTTAAATTTAAAAAAATTAAAAAAATATAATTTTTTCTTAAAATTAAATTATTTTCAAACATATTACTATTCTTTATATATATATGTATATATATATTAGGTATTGCACCTGCACGCCATCAACATGAAAACTGATTTCTTACGTCTTGGCCTCATGGCAATTCATTTGAGTGGCATCCGGGGCCACCGTTCCCAGCCTCCAAGGCAAAAGTCACCCAGAAGAGTACATCTTTGTCCCTTGTAGTTTGTGATAATACGATTTCGGAACATTCTTTTCAGTCACTGACCTGTCTTTTGCCTCCATTAAGTCGACCCTTCACTTAATAGTGAGTTGCTACTTGCCTTTTTAATCTTTATTACGCGTGTTAAGATTCATACAGAAATTCGAGCACGTTTTCAAGCTGCACATTTACGCATATTACTTCGATCCAGTGCATATATGATGAAATGGAACTATATATCATGAATTTCATGCACAAAATCTTTATAGTTAGGTACATAAAACTTATTTACGATTTTTTTACCCTCATTTTTTATGCACAGGCCATACCAAACATACACTTTAGAAGTAAAATGTTTACCTCTCAAATAATTGGATCAATTACTTGTGCTGTACAAAAAGATTTGGCTAAAACTTTCTCTTGAATAAAAATCAAAGTATAACAACCCTATATATATAGCAGCCTGACCAAGAAGATTCCTTTTTGATTATATCACATCTTGGATATATAAAGATTCCATTTCTCTACCTCTGACCAAAGTGAATTTATTTGTTTTATAAATATGAGCAGGCCAACCACCCTTTAACCAGCTTAACACTGGCCTCCTCTTTTTCCTTCTCTTCTTGGGCGGGGTTTCTTTTATTTTCCTCTGTTCAACTTCTTATATATTCCATGGCATCTACATCAAGTTCAGGACAAGGGTCATCTTCAGATCTAACTATCACAGTTGAAAGTAATCCTTCAAAATCACGATTATCAGAGCTTGGTATTAATTCGTGGCCCAAGTGAGTGATTTCCTCTGACCAAGATATCAGTTTAATGAATTATTAGTGGAGTACTTCTTTTCTTTCTTTTTTCTTTCTTTGGAAAAGTAGTTTTTTTTAACTTAAAACGGTAGTTTCTTCTTAACTATAATATCATCCAAACTAAAAGTGACAAGTAATGGATGTATTTTTTTTTTTTGCTTTTAGATGGGGTTGTCCTCCTGGGAAGTACATGCTCAAATTCGATGCCCAAGAGACATGCTATTTGCTGAGAGGGAAAGTGAAGGTTTACCCAAAAGGCTCATCATCAGAGTCTGCAGTGTTTGGTGCCGGCGACCTTGTCACCATACCCAAAGGACTTAGTTGCACATGGGTCGTATCCGTTGCAGTGGACAAGCATTACAAATTCGAGTCTTCCTCACCTCCCACACCCTCCTCCAACTGAGATTGAGATCCGAGCTAAATATATTTTGATTTTTGATTTGTGATGTTGGCCAATATATATTCATCAGGAAAATAAAGAAAAAAGTTTTCCTGCAACTGGTTTAATATCATACATATGCAGATTCGTTTGTGGAGGAGAGAGAGATTTTCAAACGCGTGTAATGGCTGTATTTCTTGTTCAATGTTCAATGTTCAGAGTTGTTTCGCTTGTCTTGGTGTTTAATTTAAAAACGCATAGCTGGGGAAGAAAAGGGCGGAGCATGCATTTGTACTTTGTGTTTTTCGGGATGCATGCACTTTTCATGTTGCTTTGACTGGTCAGCTTAGGCAATTTACGTTTAATTTTTATCTTATGCAAGAAGAAGCCTTGCCTGCTTTCTTTTTTTATTCGGATCTTTTTGTTTGTGATCCCCTACCCTTAAAATACTCAACCTTTAGGACACGTGCAAAAATATCTAAATAGGATTTGGTTCCTCTAAAGAATATATTTTTTTAAAAAAAATGAGATATGGTAAAAAAATTTAAATTTAAAATTAAATTTTAATAATTTCATAATTTTTATTATATATATAAATATATTTTATTATAATTTTTACTATTAATTTTCTCACCGATCACAACTTTCTTTTTTTTCTAAATCGGATACCTTTAGAGTGAACTTGGCAAATCTTCTTTATTATTATTTTTTTGGCAGTCCGGCATATCTTCTTTAATAACTACGATTTGATGCTCAAAATTTTACGAAACGATGCTGAGCCAATTTGCATCACTGATGTCAAACTTTGGCCCTTTTGGACTGAATGATGGATACTCCAAAATTCCAAATCAAATCCATTATATATTATTGGTCCTTGGCCGCAGTGGGTGGATAATGGCGCTGCAGGTGGAGAAGGGAATAGCAATATGCCACTTTGAGTTGCTATGTTCTTTGCCAATATTTCTTTTTTTTAAAAAAAAAAAAAGAAGAAAAAAAGTCTCTAATGGGAGTTGTTATTAGTTACCGTTTCTTTTTGGAGTTTATAAAATATAATTAGTAATTTATAAATAATTAATAATAAATATGTAAAGTTTATAAAGCATAATAATTTATAATCAATAAATATTCAATAATTAAAAATAGCCTTAAAAAAGTATGGGCAATGTCTCTAATTTCAAAGATAGGGGTAATTATAAATGCAGTGTGTCTTTTCCCTCTCTTTTACCGGTGTTGTCTCTGGATGCATGCATGTGCTGCAGCCTGCACAATGCATAAAATTGATGGCACCCACGTTTGTGCGACTGCCAGAATTTGATGAGTTCTAAGAAAATTCAAGAAACCGCAGCCTCTTAATGGTCTGCGCTGTTTTGGCATTAACATGATTCTGGTCCAAGATTGAATTGAAATTGGCTACATCTTGGTCATCGTTCATCGTTCATCTTAATTGGTTATCGTTCATCTTTGGTGGCAACGAACAAACTAGACTATACCATAGCCATCCTTTCATCCAGATCACTGCAAAACATAACACCTTTCACTTGAAAAAAAAATCCATTTAAAAAAATTGTCACCGAAGCATGTCAAAATAAGATTGTCTCAAAAACATTTAATAAAACAAAATGAAAACAAATATATAAAAATGATAATAACTCATTAATCGTTTAACAATTATGACTAATAAATGAATTTCCATAAATAACTTTGTTATAGATATGGCTATTTTTCTTCTAGTGCTGTTTCTTTTTCCCTCTATAATATAAAAGAAATTTAAGAATTGACTGGCTCTTCTTTTTTTTTTTTTCAATGCAAGATTGGCTATTGATGAAGTTATGTATTTTTTTTTGTTTTTACGTGACGTATAAAACGCAAAAGAGGATATATGGAATGAAAGAGAAAAAAGATAGAGAAAAATAAGAGCGAAAAAGATAAAATATCTAAGAGAAAGAGGGCAAATAGAGACGACGAGAATCAAGAATGGAGAGAGACGTGTGTCGTCGTCTATTTTGACGATGTACCAACGGCATAGTTTCATGTCACAACGTGCGTCAAACAGGAGTCGATGGTATAGCATATCATATAGATTTAGTCCAAATTTTTAAACAAAAGTAAGCTTAGTTTGTGAATGTTTGGATTATAGTTTACATACATCAAACCCCAATTCGAGGTGTGTAAATTGAGTTATTCGTAAAATTGATGGAATTGAGTTGGGAAAAAAATATGATATAAATTTCATGAACAGTATTGTTACACCTTACGAAATCAATTTTATGAAAATTTTAATAAATAATGTTACAGAAATCAATTTTCTTCCATTATCAGAAATTTGTTTATTAAATATCACAAATAGAAAATAACTCATCTATTATTGTAGCCGTCTTTGTGTTTCTAAAATATTTTACGAATAATTTTTTTATAATAATTATCATTTTTTATTTTGAAATAGTTCGTTTTGAAGAGCTAAAGTATCTTTTGAGTTTATATATATATATATATATATATATATATATATATATCTTTCGGGTTCAAACTTCAAATCCAAAATAAAAAAAATAAAAAATACAACTCGTGACCGTCCTTAGACATAAACAACCAATCAGGTCATCAAACATAATCAACTCAAAGAATGTACTACTTCACGTTAATTTTGACTCTAGGAGCAGTTTGATTCTTAGAATATTTTTTCATTCCTTCAAATCTTTACATGAAAACATTAAATTTTTTATACAAGATTTCTAAAAATATTTTTATACGAAAATGATTTTTAAAAATTACTTAATTTTCTCACACTTTCATTTTTATATAAAAATAATCATTAAAAATATTTTTTTAAGACTTAAACCAAGGATTCAGATTTTCACTTGCCCCCACAAATTCATAGAGTTATTGTTTATGTACGGTATTTAACAAAAATATTCGGTGCACGGCAAAACTTTTACGCTAAATCTTTTACTATTTTATTTTTTAAAAAAATATAAAGAAAATGTGTTGAAAATGTATTTTTAAATTTTTTTTATAAAAAATTATAAAAATAATATAATAAAAATAGTGTATAAATAATATGATTGATTGAGTATATATATATATATATATATTGTAAACTTTTTATTTTTCTAAACCCACAGTCTCAGATCCTTTTATGATAGGATGAAACAAATTCGTATTCAATGAGAATATGGTCGAAAATTGAACCCACGAGATTGTCGTTTCCAGAGGAGAGGCTCCGTGGAGCACGATTTGAATAAAAGTTTGGCCCCGAAAATTGAATAAAAGTAACGTCGCGAAATCTTGGACGTTGGACCCGCAGAGACAGTTCAGTGTGCGAGCGAGTTAATGGAAGAAGAGAAAGGAACGGTGATCGTAACAGCGGGCGAAGTGCTGGGTAGAGCCTCGGGTGCGAAAGCCGGAAGAGAAGCATACGCGGTGCGTCACAACGACACCGTTTACGCCTCCCTATCTCCCGCCCCGGACTCTTCCGACCAGGTTCCCTGCTACTGCTAGTTTTTTTTTTTTTTCTTTTTCAATTCTCAATTTCGTGGAACAGTTTGTTTTGAATTCTCTGGATTTACAGAAGGAATTAGAATTCACAAATTTGTTTGGTTTGTTTATTGTGAAGTTGAATGGCAAATCTGCCTGCATTGTATTGTATGGTTTCATCTCATGTATTGTAACAAAGGTCTGAACTCCTGAGTTCATGGGTATGAAGTTCATACTTTATTTTCGGTGGTTTTTCATTTGTTTTCCCAGTTTTTTTGGAAGAAGCTTGTCGACATTGGTGTTTCTGCTCTTGGTAATGACTACTTGTAATATACAGAGACCAACTGTTGAAGTAATTGGTCACAAGGCCAATGGAGCTGTTCCAGAGCCTGGATCTGTTGTCATTGCGCAGGTATATCTATGTTTAAGTTCACAACATGTAATATGCTTATCAATTTTTCGTTAAATCACTTGTCTTAAAAGGAGCCAGAAGTTTTAATTTATTATATATTTCTAGTTTAATCTTTTGAAGGATGTAGGAGTTTGATTTAATTCAAAATGCTTTGTTGTTGAAATTTTGATATTTTTAGATCATCTTATAAACTGATGTGTCACATAAATCATTAATTGAACCTTTTTGTTGGAGAAACTTGCTCCCTTTTTGCTTGCGTATCTTTCTTTTCCTCCGTTCCTATTACTCTCTGATATATTGGGTATTTTTGGGTTTGATTTAAATAACCACGTATATTTTGGGCTATGATAGGTCACCAAAGTCATGGCTAGGTCAGCGTTGGCCCAAAGTCAGTTCGAGAAAAGTTTACTAGCATCATTAGGTATGCTGTATGCTATGCTTTTAAGATGAGTTAGTCTACTTGCACAAACCTTAAGTGCACAAACATCAGAAACTGCAGTTATTTTAGAAAGCATCTAAGTTACTTTTCTATACAACCCTTGGTAGTATCTTTTTTTTTTTACTTGTTCTGCAAAACTTATTACCACATTTTACTAATTAACTTTTACAAAGTTAGTGACACTTTCTATGAGTAATTTTAGTTTGTGAAAGATTCGTGCACCTAATGTGCATGTACACTTATTATGGTGCTAAATTATACTGCTAAGGAAAGCAACATGGGAGAAGCCCCCCAAAAACAGAACACATGGCTTTAGTAATGTAGTCGAAATTTTAACTTCTTGTTAACAATAGTTCTTATCCACACTTCTTGCATTGATAGATTATACTGCTACTCAGAAATTTTCCACTAGAAGTGACTTTTGTGAAATGATTTGTTACAAGCCTGCCACTTTCTTATTTATAATTTTATATTTTGCTGCATGTACACCTTTATTTTAGTTGAATGCTGAAAGGCTGCCTCACCACTCAAACAAGTGGAGGACAAAGTGGTGGAACCTCAGTTTAGGTCAACTAAAGGTTCATATAATGCTTGGTTTCTTTCTCAATATGCTAGTAGCCTATTTTATTAAAAAAAGAAAGAAAGAAAGAAAGAAAGAAAGAAATTGCTGATACCCTGAGTCTTGTTACTTTAACTATCTCTGTGTGTACAAACCTATGGGGGGTGGGGTGGGGGAGCTCACATGATATTCTGATCATAAATTTCATGTGTCTACCATCTATAACATGCATATAAATCATGCATGGATTACCTTTTGGGATTGGAGCTTCTAATGAACTAGCTAACATCTTGTTCTTGCAAAACTTTGTTTCATTGCATGCCTGGCATAAACTGGATTGCTAATCTTCCATATATACCCTCTATATTCCAAGTTATCATTTGTAGTGTTTAAAAGACTTAAACAATTACTTTCGAGAAAAGGAAGAAAAGAGTTGGAGGAATTGTAGATCCTGTATGCTTAGAGTTCCTTCATCTTTTGATTGAACTTGCTTTATATGTGCATGAATATCTCTATATTACATATTTCATGTTGTTTGACCTTCAGAGTTCAGATTCAGATGAATATATTTTATATTTAAAAATGTGCAATGCAAGTATTTATAGTATTTATTTTGACAGGCAGCAAGATGTTAGAGCAACTGAGATTGATAAAGTAGATTTGCACCTGTCATTTCGTCCTGGTGACATTGTTAGAGCTCTTGTGGTAATATTACTGCTTCAAGTGTTTTAATTAAGTTGATTTCAAAATTTTCAAATTGATTTTAAATTGATTGGTTGCTACTTGAATAGTGACCTTAACTCAACCCATTTTTATCAGCTTTCTCTTGGAGATGCACGGGCATACTACCTGTCAACTGCAAAGAACGAACTTGGCGTTGTTTCTGCAGAAAGCACTGCTGATGAGATTAGGCTTGTATTTAGGGAGTTACATCCACATAAGTGGTTGCATTTGTCGCTAGTTTATTGCTGGTATCTTCTAGTTTATTTTAGTATCCTATGTGACTGCTTCTTTACATAGTTTGCTGTGTTACTCCAGACCAGTTGTTTATATGGCCTTTTTCTTTTCGTTTCCCTTTTTCCTCTATTCATTGCCTTTGGCTTTTTCTCTGCTTGTTTATCTTTGGGACAACTTGAGAACAGTGCAAGCGCGTCAGGGTTGGGGAAGGCTCCCTCTAAGTTTGACACTTTCAACTCATATATTTGCTGGGACATTGACTTCTCTGGATGGAGTCTTTTATCTCGAAAGAAGACCAAAACTTTAGGAGAAACTATTAAAAAAGAATTTACTCTAAATGAATTTATTGAAATTTTAGATTTTGATAGAGTCCAAAGTCTATTAACAAGCCTTTGTCTTTAGAGTCAGAAATTATATCTAAGCAGTTTTTCTTAGCTATACAAGGATGCAAACTTGTATTCTACGTTGCAAATTGTTGTACATACCAAATAGCGTGAACGGAGGATTTGATTTCACTTGTGGTGTGAGCAGGATTTTAATTTTTCTCCACATAAGGCTAAGCAGCTAATGATGTTTACTGGCATTGTGGGACATGGTCTATGTATCGGCTTAACTGTATCAAACCATAGTTGCAGGCTGCTTGGGTTTGAACTCTAGGTTAGTACTTAGGGAATTAATTCTTCTAGATGAACCAGGTTAATGTGAGAGGTACACTGTTAAGATCGTCTACAATAAAAAAATTCATAAAAAATCCATAATAGCACATAACGTGTGTACAATTAAGATTTAAGAAAAAAAATAAGGGAAGATAAAAGTAGAGCAAAGTAAAGAAAGTAGGTATAAAAGATATGATGATTTAGAAATATCAAGTTTTTTTAATTATTTTTTTTGGTAGAAATTTTATATTAACTTTCATAATCTTATAATTTTAATATTTTTATTTAATGAACGTGTAAATTTAATAAGAATATTTTGTATATAAAAAATGTTTGACAAAGATTAAAAAGCTAATGAAGATGAAAATTGAACTCTGAGAAAACTTCTGGGAATTTCAATGGCTGACACTGAAATACTGAAGGTTGAATAAAACTTGGGAAGAAAATAACGACTTTGGCTTCACTTCATCTCCTTCCGCTTCCCTCCATGTTCTGTTCCTGTCATGCCCCTGCGCCTTACCATTATTATAACCATCAAATCTTTAGAACCTGACCCATTCAAAAATCATTTCCTCCAAATGCTTAAAAAATTTAACATTTTTTTCATCTGGGTGTGTTTCATCAACTTCACAAAAATTTTAAAATGCCAATTTTATTTCGTAATTCATGTAATCATGTGCGTTTACATTGCTGCACCTGATCTGCGAGTAGATGTGGGTGGAATGGCATCCTAAGTATGTACAGGTTATCATTGACGGATCGTGTGTGTGCCTATGCTTTCTATATATATTCCATTTTGTTTTGCGAGGAAACAACATGGACAAATAATAGATAAGTAATAGTTAGGTTAAGATCACACGTCAGTGATTTGGAACTTAATGCATTTTCTATGCACACTAGATGAAGGCTCTAGGACATGTTGCAGTTGATGAGTACATAATATGAAGCTTCTCGATTAATGCAGGTTTCATCAAATGTCGTTTTTCTATTGCCGCATCTTCTCGGAGAGATGATTCTGCCACAACTTGGGAATACACTGATGCTCGTTGACGAGGCCAAATTGCTTTATTTTATTTTTCATGAGAGAGGATTGTGCTGCAAGAATGGTGGTTGTCACAATTTGATCAGGCACCGCGCCATGCTTGCTTATGACAAGATTCTTGTTTCAATATCTTGGTGTTTACTTTGCCCTCATAATCATATACACGAATTCTTTTAATGCAGAATAAACATGAAGTTATTTATTTATCTTAAAAATTTAGTTGACCGTCAGTCTAATAAAATTTTTTTTGAATAAATTAAATATTATATATTTTAAACAATCTATTCAATAATTAATATATTTTTAATTTTTAAAAAAATAATATGTATTTATAACATAATTTATAAAATTTTATAAATAAAATATTTAAAATAAATAATATTTACTTAAAAAAAATTTATTTTTGTATCAGGTCAACTCGCTGAGTCATCTTTTATTTTATAAAAGGTTTTATAGATTTAAAATAATGTGGGGGTGGCGGGGAACCTGAATAGGAGTTGAAAACCTCACATACACGATTTAACATGTTCTTGGATCCTAATGCTAATAATGACAATCTACCAAATACTGTATAAAATATACATGTAATATTCATAGATTCACAGTTGCCTATAAAATTTAATTGGTAACGAAGTGGACCTTGAGTCTGATGACAAGGGAGGGACATTAGACTATGGCTATAAACAATTTTGCTTTTCTAGACTGATAATCAATGTCAGGCTCTTATATAATATAACATTGCGATGTAAAACGGTTCCAATGGCTACATCTTCACTGAGAGGACAACTTCTATTGGTGACATTAACCCCACAATAAATTTTGTTACAAAAGGCTGCACATTTCCTTTTCGTATTGATTTATTTCTTTCTTTCTGTTAGAGTGGCCGGCGGCGTCTATTCGCTGCGCCATAACTTGCAATTAATGACAATTAATGTGAATATCTAATTGGTTTCTGGATTGAAAATTTGTTTCAGGAGGTTTCTGCACTGATTTTTAATTGACTATCAATCCACATTCTGTATATGCGTTTTGATGTGTCTTGCTCTTGAAGGCATGTATGGAAGAAGGAGTTTGTAAAAAAAGAAAAAGGAAATTTGAATTTTTAATTTTAAATTAAAAGAATTATAAAATATTTAAAAGAATAAAAAAAGAGAAGAATATGAATTATAAAATCTTTTCTAAGTGTCTAAATTACACACCAAAATGGGCTAGACGATTGGTTGGCACGCAGGCTGACCCATTTTGTATTTGTGTGTTTCTGAATTTTGTTATTCTCACAAGAGGGTCCATGCGGATCAGCTTTGACTAACGGGCTAAACCAATTGAATCATTTAAATTAGCTTCTTTTTTTTTCTGATTGGATATCAAGTTTCATCGACCACTTAACTCAAACTTAATGCAAGACGTCAATATGTAAATTAGCATTTGAATATCCTAGCTATCATTAAAAAAAAATCCATGCCTGCATAAAATTTGGAGCTGAACGAATTAGCCTGCGAATTCATGCTCCTTTTGACATTGTATAGATTTGAGGTGCACGTCTACATTGATCTCAATTTTCGCACAAGCTTCTGATTTTCTCCATCTATCGGGCAAGGTCTTACTTTTTTATCCAAATTATCAACATGTATGCAAAATTCATTGCCGCTATTTGACAGAAAATTTCCTTTATTAATTAATTAGGATGATGACCTAAAACACTAGTTATAACTTATAAGAGCCGTGAGTTGAGCGTATCAGAATTTTTATACATTTCGTAGGTCCAGGTCCGGGTATAACATACTAATAAGGTCCCTCTCGTTGGTTTTCATGAAAAGATATCTACGTTGACAACATACTTATTATTACCTTTAAGTAATAAAAGAATGGTAATTATACATATCAGGTTAGGTCATCAGCACCCAAAAAAAAAAAATTGAAAAGTTAAGCAACTCACTTGGTCAATGTTATACCTTACCAACGAGCAATAAAAAACTGGTCAAATTGCCATCCAATAATACTTACAAATGAAAATCGCGATCATGAGCAATTTGCTGATGCTAAAAACATTTTGAAAGGTTGGCTTTGATAATTAAATTGGTTGTTCATTAGTCAAACACAGTTACTATATCGAAATAGAGTTTTAGTAGGATTCAAATCCTCTCTTTTATTTTCTTATTTTTAACCATGTCCTCCTAATTAAATTTTGATAACTTAGTAAAAAAATATATTTATCTTAATTAACATTAATTTTTTTAAATTTAAATATTTTTTAATTAAATTATTAAAATTTAATTGAAGAAACATAATTAAAGATAAAAAAAGAGACAGAAGATCTAAATCCGTTTTAATAACTGTGTAAGCCAGCTTCCACGGACTAAAACCAGTTGCATCCACCTTCATATTGTTTGCAATATTGTATTAGTTGAAGAAGGATCCAGAAAGCTTTCTTTTTTTTTTTCTTTAATTTTCTTCCAAAGGAAGAGTAATGATGAATAATTCTACTGTTTTTACGTTGATCAAAATCTTCCACAACCAGCAAGGGAAGAAGGGGCATATATATAATATGCCAACGTAGTTAAAAGAATAAAAGAAAGAAAGAAAAAAAGAACGATCGATACTTAATTAACACGAAGGAGGAAAATAAGGAATACTATTCTCAATCTCAAAATTGTCCCTATCATTTCATTACAGACAGAGGAGGTAAAAAGAAAGGAATGGCTTGCATGGAAACACGCATGACAAGAAGGATTTGTCTACTGGTTCTGGCGCAACAAGAACAATGAGCAAATTCGAACCACGGATCCGCATGCCATATGTCTATCATTTTGAATATTCTTTCTGCAGTTCTCAAAACCACGAAAAAGCAATATGATTAAAGATATAAATTGATTGGTGGGAAGCAAGGAGCTGGAATTGAAACATAAAAATTCTTCCCGTTCAATTCAAAGAGTTATAATTGAAAAATCAAATAATAATAATAATAATATTAATAACATCGAGTGGCACTGTCTGTTTCATTCTCTCTCTTCTAGCGAATTGCCATGGAGGGGAACAGTGGAACTTGTCCTTATTACGAAATGGGTGGCTTCTATTACTCTACTCTACCATATCTGTCCTTCACCACCATTCTCTAATTCTCTCCCTAAATAGAACGACTCTTCACCGGCCGGCCATCATGGCTTCTCTCTCTTGCTCAGCCACCAACCTCGCCCCACTGCTCGCCGCCGCCACCAATGCAACCGCCGCTGCCGACTACCTCTGCACCCAATTCTCTGTCATCTCCAGAAAGCTCAATGACACCAGTAACGCTGTGGACAACACCTACCTTCTCTTCTCTGCCTACCTGGTCTTCGCCATGCAGCTTGGTTTCGCCATGCTCTGCGCCGGCTCCGTCCGAGCCAAGAACACCATGAACATCATGCTCACCAACGTCCTCGACGCCACTGCCGGTGGCCTCTCCTACTACCTCTTCGGCTTCGCCTTCGCATTCGGAGCCCCCTCCAACGGCTTCATCGGCCGCCACTTTTTCGGCCTCAGGGACTACCCAGTCTACCCTTCGCCTTCTGGAGACTACAGCTTCTTTCTATACCAATGGGCCTTCGCCATAGCCGCCGCCGGCATCACCAGCGGCTCCATAGCCGAGAGGACCCAGTTCGTGGCTTACCTTATCTACTCTTCTTTCTTGACCGGCTTCGTCTACCCCATCGTCTCGCATTGGTTCTGGTCCGCTGACGGGTGGGCCAGCCCTACCCGAGCCGACGGCAACCTCTTATTCCGTTCGGGTGTGATCGACTTTGCCGGATCGGGAGTCGTTCACATGGTTGGCGGCATAGCAGGGTTGTGGGGAGCCTTCATCGAAGGCCCGAGAATTGGCCGGTTCGATCGGACTGGCCGGTCTGTGGCCTTACGTGATCACAGTGCGTCCCTGGTTGTGCTGGGTTCGTTTTTGTTATGGTTCGGGTGGTACGGGTTCAACCCGGGTTCGTTCCTGACCATCGCGAAAGGCTACGGTGGCGGCGACGGCAGAGGCAGTTATTATGGTCAATGGAGTGCCATCGGGAGGACAGCGGTGACGACGACGTTGGCTGGGTGCACAGCCGCTCTGACCACCTTGTTCAGCAAGCGGTTGTTGGTGGGGAATTGGAACGTGATTGACGTGTGTAACGGTCTGTTGGGTGGTTTCGCGGCCATCACGTCGGGGTGTTCGGTGGTGGAGCCATGGGCTGCGATCATCTGCGGGTTCGTGCGGCGTGGGTCTGATCGGGCTCAACAAGCTGGCCGCGAAGCTCGAGTACGACGACCCGCTGGAGGCGGCGCAACTCCACGGGGGGTGCGGCGCGTGGGGTGTCTTGTTCACGGGGTTGTTTGCGAAGAGGGAGTACGTGGAGCAAGTGTACGAGAGCGGAAGGCCGTACGGGGTGTTGATGGGTGGCGGTGGGAGGCTGTTGGCGGCGCAGATAGTGGAGATATTGGTGGTGTGCGGGTGGGTGACGGCGACCATGGGTCCACTGTTCTATGGGCTTCATAGGATGAAGCTGTTGAGGATCTCGAGGGACGATGAGATGGCGGGGATGGATTTGACGAGGCACGGTGGGTTTGCTTATGCCTACCATGATCAAGATGATCAAGGACAAGGGTCCTTTAAGCCAGGGTTTATGACGGGTAAGATTGAGCATGCATTCAGTACAAGTCCCACAACCACACCAGAGCCTGAGGACACTATAGCGATGCCAACCCCACAAGTGTGATTTTCTGTTCACACTTACTTCATAGTCATTATACTCATACATGTATGCTTGTACGTAGAATTGGAGCAAGATTTAAGGTTTTAGGGACGTTCAGGTTCAGGGGACAACCTCTCTAGTCTCGTAGGTGCGCGTAGCCACCCTCAAAATATGTCAAGTCTTCTCATTGAGAAAGTCATGCACGCAGCAAACAAAGTCGTGGTCAATCTTACGGGTCCAGTGGCCCGCGCGCGTTGTTAGCCATTGGAATTTGCATTTGTCATAAACGGACATTTCAGGGGGAAAACAAAAAAACTAAATTTGCACGTACAGCCACAACTACTTAACAATGTTGTGTGAATAATGGTTTGTATTATTGGAATATAATTTGTATCATTATATATATATATATATATATATATATATAATATATATATATTTCATAAATTCCTATATAAGGCAACGACACGCTTATTTTCTTTTTTAGTGTTGTCTAAATGGCATCATACCAAACTCCAAATACATGGCTGCTGTTAACACCAAATAAGGATTTGGAAAGCATCGTTGGGTAGATCATATTGGAAAATTTTTGCTTTCTTCGGGAGGAAGAGCTTTTTTTTCTTCCCTTCTGAGAGGATTGTTACTGTTTGATAATTAATGCGACCCACATACATATGTTTGATATTTATAGACTGCTGATTTGAGTGGAGGAAACAAAAGCTGACACCGGATGTAAATAAGAAAATCTTAGGTAATACCTATCAAGGAGGATCGTGATTTATCCAAAAATATATGTTATGCTAGATGTTTTATCAAGCAATTTCGATCGCTTGCTATGCAATTATGCATAAAGTGTCTAGATCATTATAATATGTTCTTGAATGATAGTTTTCTTAATTTATTTTTTAAAACAGATTGTATTCATAGTTGATATTTGTTTTGATGGAAAGACCAATATCATAATTCTCCCTGGCAGGCCATAAGTTACAAATATGCAAGCTTATAGTTATTTTAGCCTCAATCTGCAACTAACTGCATCCTTTTCCCGGAGTTCCTTTGACTTTTCTTTATTATATAACTTCTGAGTTTTGGCCCTAGTAACTGCTTAACTGGAGCAAGACATCTCCAATCTTTTTTTTTTAATTTTTTTAAAGAAACTAAACTTTCCTTTTGTGTTTGAGTTTATCCATGATCAGTAATTAATTACTGGATTACTAATTATCAAGATTCACATCATATTCATATTGTTTTGTTCGAATTGGAAAATTGACTTTCCAGCACTGTCCTCTATTTTTTTTTTCTTCTGTCAATTAATTCAGCAAGTTAAAACATGGACATTTTAATATTCAACTCGTTTTGTTGACAACGGAAAAAATGAAGAAATAAAAAGAGATTATATGCTGCCTCTATTTGCAGCGTAAAGCTACAAAATATCGGGTCAAGTGAAAGAGACCTGCTCAATTTGGATTATATTATATATTATTCAATTCAATTATTGAATTGAATCTGCAGACGGAAAAGAATCAAATGCTTTTAGGGTTATAATCATATGGTCGTGAAGAATTTTTTTCTTTTTTTGAGGGTACAAGTAGAACATTTTTCAGAAAAGTTAGAAGACAAACCAACCAATACTGCTACTGCTAGCTCTGTCCAAGTTTATATGAAGACAGATGGCCCTTTACTTTTGAACCAAAAGCAAAACCAATGTTATCCTTTTCTTCTTCTTCTCCTTTTTTCTTGTTTTTTTCCTTCTTCGCTACATTTTTTCTTTTTTGCCTTTTGATCTCACGCTAAATAGTGATTAAAATAGATGGTAAGTAATCCACGAATTTTGGAGAAAGATAATGAAGAAGTTTCAATACCTTTTTGCTGAAAGGCATGGGCTTTCTCAAGAAAAGTATGGGCCTTAAATCTGTTGACTGGAAACATCACATATTATTGGAATAAAAATTATTATTTTCTGCCTTTCAAGATTAGAAAGATGGAGCAAACGGCATTGGCTGCTTAGTGTACGTGTGAATTAGTTTATTTTTTAATTAAAATAATTTATAATTAAATTTTATTAAAATAACTTTTAAAAAATTCAAAAATAAATTATTTCTAAACATATTCTTAATAGTAAACACATTCGACTTAACTCTTCATTAATACATCATTAATAATATTATTAATGAATCCAACTAATAGAACTTTATAAAACTAACATCTTGCTCTGAGAGTGTGACCCAAAGATTAGAGCAACAGATTTTTCTTCAAAAAATTAGAAAGGTGTAACTGATTCGGAATTTCGGACAAGGCCATAACCGCACTGCTATATATATCCACCATAAACCGTTGGCTTCTTTTCGACTGGCATACAAAATATATTTGAGCAAATGGGCCAACTGGAGTTATTCAACTAAGCAGAATAAATCTAAACCCTTGAGTCCATAAACTTTGTCTATACAAAAATTTGTCCATGCTATTACCTTCTCTATAAAGTTTGAAGAAAAGTAACACCCAGCTGGTTTTTAGGAAACCAAGTAATATATATATATATATATATATATATATAGCCAATGAAGAATTTTAATATCCACATCTTCTACTCTGCTCCTCCCTTTTCTAACTTGAATATACAAATATACACAAATTTAAAGAAAATTAAAGAACATTGATGAAATTATAATACTCGAGGGAAAATGAACAATATTATAAAACCTTCACATATATACGTGACTCTCAGTACAATTCTCTACTTGTAACTATATATTAATAAAAAGAAGTGAAAAAATAAAATTAAGCATAACATTTCATACATCAAAGTCATTCAAATCTTGCCATTTCCAATCGTGTTTATGCATTCACACATCCTCAAATTCCATAATTTCTTATTGAGTACAGCACAAAGTTTCCTTCCCTTCCAAAGGAAACAAACAAAAAGGTGGGAGTGGCAGAAACAAGAATGGAAATGGCGCAATAATAATGCTATATTTACGTACAAGTAAAGAATGTAACAGGAAGAGATTACTTCGACGACGACGTGGACTAATTTGAAATTATACCATATAAGTGCTCAAGATATATAATTGACATGTATGAAAGGTGATGATGATGAAGAATCCATGTGATCATCGATCATGGGCACAGAGGATTGTTTCCAGGCCCACCATAGTAGAAGTATGTGCCCCACTCGTTGCTGTAGGAGCTCTTGATGTCGTAACAGTTTGTGTTCTCGGCTAAGGTCAAGATGTTCTGCATCGAGCTGAGGCTGTTATCTGTGTCTACGATCTCAAGGTTCCGGAAGTAGCTCGCTTTTCCGAAGCCATCCTCGGCGAAGTGGCCGGAGCCCATCTGGGTGGAGGTGTGGTGGCCGTTGGCCCTTGTGTTCACCACCTCGCCGCCCCACTCCACCATGGTGGCGTGGTCAGCTAAGTGTGTGAATAGCTCTGCTGGCCAATACCCTACTAATGTGTTGTCACCAAAACTCATCCACCAATTCCCTACTTTTGGGTCCTAAATAAAATTAAAATAAAGAAGTGTGAAGAAGAAACCTTTTATATAATTCATATTGGATCAGCTAGCTAGCTAGCTATTTGGCAAAAATGAAATGCACATGGATGGAAGAAATTGATATTGACCTTCCAAATGAGGATGGTAATGTCATATTGGTTGGAAGCATAAGACGAGACAGGAGAAATGGCAGCTCCGATGGCTATCTTGCTATTTGTTTGCACAAAACCCGCACAAAGAAGGTTGTAGCATCCCGTTGCTTGATACGAGTCACTCTGCATCACCCAGAAACTGAACAGTTCTATAAAGCACCACTCCAGTGCAACTTAATTAATTACAGCTGAATAATTGTTTTCTGTGTAACTAAGACATTTGAAGCTAATTAATTATTTCTGTGGAACACTGCCAACCTCCTAATTAACATGACTTGCTTATTACGGAACCTCCAAGCATAAATATGCAATGTAGTAATTCACAGTAGAGAAATATTATTTTTACGTCACTTTATTTACACTTCCTTCTTACACTTTCTTATTATAGAAAACAGTAAGAGAGAAACAAGAAAAATCTAATAAGAAAATATAAGAAGGTGGTGTAGATGAAATAGTATAGGAATAATATTTCTCTTCACAGTAGCTAGGCTCATTTGCTTATACTATATATAACTATCTTATTTCTATACCTCGATCATATATCTTTCCCATACAATTACCTTTAATGATAAAAAAGAAGAGAGAAGAGAGAGAAGAGAGAGAAAAGAGAAAGGTAAAAAAAATAAAAATTAAACTTTTCTTTTTTTATTATCATTTAAGATAAGTATAGGAAAGAGGTGTAACATTGATGTGTAAAAATAATATTTTTGTTACTATGAATCTTTGCTTCAATGTTAGTTATGAATCACTCACAAGTCGCAGCGCATATAACAGTGCAAATTAAGTAGGCCTTAACTAATTCCTATGAAATAGCCTGACACCTTGATTCGTTAAATTAGTGCCCTGCTGGCTACATTAAAGCATGGATGTAATATCACCAACTCGAAGAACCCCATGCGAACACACTAATTTACACGACACATAACTCATGAATATAAATTAATGAAAGTCCAGAGTTTTAAATCTTCAGGTTGAAGCTTAATTTCTTTGAGGAATATAAAGAGAAGGAGGAAGAAGAAAGATGCTGACCGTCCAATAAGTGAATAATCTGGGTCTGCTGTCACCATAAAGCTCCGGACTGACCTGACTAGGGGAACAATCAAAGCTTCAGAGACTATTTGTTAAAGTTAGTATCTCTAGCTATTTCTGCACTTTGAACGCTGTATCACATGTACTAAACTAATCCAATCAATCATGAATTAATGTTCGGTTGCTTCAGGGAACCAACTGAAAATTAAAAAAAAACATACAACAATGATACACATAATTTTTAATTGTATATATATACATTTTTATATAAAATTAAACGTTATAAAATCCTGTGTATTCAAAACATTATATATAAAAATTAAAGTCAACTTAATATTTTTTTTATGTGAATAAAAATTTAAACCTACGTACTCGTACCATAACTTTATTTTGAATATTGTAAGGAGGAATTTACCTTGTTCCTTATTCCATAAATATATATATATATAATATATATATATATATATATATATATATATAGAATAATAATAAATAATATTATACAAAATATACATATAATTGAAATTTTCCAAAAAAATATATTAAGGAGAGTACTATTGAAAGACTTAGAATATAATGTAAATATGCACAATTATCATCATGTATTAAAAAAAGGATTTTATTTTTTCATTAATCATGCAATTGAATAATTAAAAAAAAAAAGAGCAGATATTGGAATAGGAATCAGAAAGAGAACCTGCCACCCAGCTTCGATGCTGTTGAGATCGGAGCCGTCGAAGGATCCAGAGAGGACCCAAATCTGAGAGAGACTGAACTCGTTGACCACTTGAATCGACGGGTCCCACACGTTTATTGTTGCCTTTGCCCCGTACACCTCAAGCGATGATCCCGTGTACGCGATCGCATGCTACACCAAACACTTATAATTAGTAATTACAAATGCAAATTTCCCTTTCATCATAAAATATAAATTTAATGAAACAAAAAACTAACAATTTAATCCTGTAAATATGATTACTATAAACTATTATAAAATTAATTTGATACGAACTTAACTTTTTGTCACTTTTTAATTAAATTAATGTATTAATACATTTATTTGAAAGTGCATAATTATGAATTGCTGGTATCGTTAAATCGGTAGGATGAGATCTGGATATCTGACCTATTCATTGTTTATGTATTCAGAAGCACAATTCATTTAATTTTTATAAAAATCGAATCCTCGTAGGACTGCTAAACCAGACGAGTGTGAATTCTTGCGGGGCCCGGTTAAATTCAGTGGCATATACTGTAACAACCATTCTCAACTATTAGTTTCATGTAAGTAACTTACGGCACATTAAACAAATATGACGGAACTAGAATTAAGGTTTTATGAGGTAAAATAAAAGTTTAAAAGTGATTAATATTATATTTCATAAAAAATTAAAAATACAGATAAATTTTTTAAGGGAAAGTATTCAAGCTTTGAAAATTTTTAGGGGTCATGCCCCAAGTAACAACATAGGTCTGCCCCTATGAATATAAATATATATATCTATATATATATATATATATATATATATATATATATATATATTTAAAAAGAAATTGTAAATTATGCCTGTTTGAGTTTCACTTTCAGATTTAGAATCGTTAATTATTTTTTTGCAATATGAATTTAAATTTGGCAAAATTTATGTTGCATACGACACATATTAGTAATTAAAATATATTGTAATTGATTAAGTGTTTCATCAGTCTTTTAGCTCCATGTTACAAATATAAAGACAGATAGATTTCATCCCTCTGAACCAAAATATGCTATTTACAGATGATAAACCTTGGTAAAGTATCAACATATTAAATATGATATCCAGAAGAAAATTAAACACATTATGAATATGATATGGACAGTTACATATATAATTTCAATTAATACTAGCCAGAGAGTAGAAACCATATATAGAGATGTTCCCTTAAAAAAGAAAGCTTAAACTTTGAGCAAACAAGGCAGAGTTGGTTTAGTTGAAGGCAACGACTTGTAATTAAATTGATGAAATGGGAGAGATAGGGACAAGGCACGCACCTCATGGCCATTGCCGCTGACTACATCGGGGGCGTCGCTGCGGCGAGAGAGAGAGGGAGGTATCCGTCGCTGTTTCTTCCCAAAGTCATACAAAGACTTTGCTCTCAACACGTCATGCACCGTGCTCCGCCGTATGGGAACCGTGTCAGTCGGGCACCGCGTCCCATTTCGGTGCCACATTTGCCATGCGCCGCGTCTCACCGCCGCTCCTCCCCCCTCCATACTACTACTGCCGCTCTCTTCTCTCTCCTCATTATCCTTCTTCACATTCATGCCTCTTGGCATCTTTGTTGGCACCTTCTGTTATTACATTAATCAAAACCAACCTAAACCCTAGTCAAATCAAATTCATTCGCCCCAATAAAGAAAAACAAATAACATTTTTTTTTACTCTTTCTCCTTCTTGGGGATCAGGAGTGGAGTTGAAACACATCATGTAGAAAATGAAAGTCAAATGGAAAAAGAGAAAAGTGGTGAAATTAGGTGTGTGTGTGTGTGTGTGTATATATATATATATATATATATATATATATATTATATGATCTTAATTAATTTGAATGAGGGGGGTGTACCTGGATCTTGTGATTCTTTAAAAGGGGGTGATCTAAAGCTGGTTGCTTTCTTGTGTGAACACAATCAATGAGATCACCATCTGGACTCTGGAACGTGATCCAAACAGCAAGTACTGAATTATTATGATCATGATTACACTATAAAATAGAAATTAGGAAAACCAACATTTATTTATGGTCATTAATGTTACCTCTATGGTGAGAACAGGGGGCTTGTTAATCTTGTCCAAGTGCCTCTGAATCCTTTCGAGTCTCTGGCTACCGACTTGCCTATACCTTGTGTAATTTAGGGTGCTAGATTCAACAGTAGCCCTTTCTAGAAGGAGGGCGAAAAAGAAACCCACAAAGAGAAGATGAAGATCAGGAGGGGCGGAACAGGAACACCTTCTCTTCCTCCCAACAACACCCATATCTCTCTTTCAGTGCCAAGAAAGAAAATGGGTAAAAAAGAACACAAAAAAGGCTAGAAAACCATTACAAGCAGAGCAAACAGCACAAAGTAAATCTGACTTTCATGGGCATTACCATTTACCATACCCAAACAACAAGACAAACAAGAAAAGAAGGTTGGAAAACGACTTGTTGCAAGGGGAAGGATGGAAGAAAGCCTCTCTCTCTCTCTTGCTGTCTTAATAATATTAATGGTGAGGAGGGAGAGGTGGGTGAGGTTAATTAAGCTGCTGGTCAGAGACCCTCTTGAACCTTCAGCATCAAGATCATGATTACCTGCATTTGATTCATGGATTGATGGCGCATGATGGAGCACTACACAGGCATTTCAAAGATTTCTGGTGTTGTTCGGACTGCACAATCCTTGAAGCAGGGAGAGAAAATTTAAGAGGAAGAGAGAGGGGTGGGGTGGCTGGCTTCAAAGTTGAAACTTACTGAAAGCATTATAAAAACTCAGACCTACCCAACTGAAACAATCCACCTTTTATTGCACTTCTTCAATGTGCATCTGCCACCATACACTTTGCCATTAATATTTCCCTTGAAACCGCACACCTTCTATTCCTTTTTTTTTTTCACTCTCTTCTTCTCTTTATCGCTTCCTTTCCTTCACAGTCTCTCCTTTCCTTTGCTTAACCTTTTTTTAAACTCTGACAAATTTAAGTGGCACTCAATTTGGTGGAGAGGAGTCCCTTCTACCTTTTGGTATTGCCACGTGGGGTTACCCTACTTTTCAATTTCATCGCCCTAATGTAGGTTATATATATTCGAATTAATTGTTTTTTCATTAGAAGTGGATAGGTAACTTAGTAAAAAATGGAATATCCGAAACTATTGTCACACATTAATCTTAAAATTCGAAGGTTATTGATTCTAAATAATGTACATGTGATCTATGATGCTACTATCTTAATGTAATATTATAAACTCTCACGAACGAATTGTACTAATTTTTTTTGCATCTCTTTTTTCTTTTAATTACCAAAATATTAATTAGCCAGTATATATCTATATAATTTAATATTGATTAGTGCTTTTCACTCCCTATTTCTTTTTTTTTTTAGCGGTCGTGTAAAATAAAAAATTGAGATAAAGATTGTTAATTTTTTGTTAGTAGTATATAGAGCAACAACGTTGCTTATTATATTATTCTTTTCTCTCTCATTTTTGAGGGGGAAAGAAAAAAATAGCCAAAACCTTACAAGACAATGTAAAATTTTGAGCAATTTATAATATTAAAATATGTACGGATTTATTAAACTTCTCTGTATCTGAACTACTTGTATTAACATTGCTCCACATCATATTTCAAACATCACCATAAAACTTCAAAATTAATCAGCATCTTTTCTTTTTAATAAACTCAACTCAACATATTCACAACTCACACATAGATAGATATCACTGGGACTAAACATAAACCAAAAATGCTTTGGCGTGTACATTTTCGCCTCTTTATGAGTACCATATGGGTGTGTGCCAATCAAATTTTAATCAATATTTTCTCTTATCACATTATACTCGAGCAACTAGTTCTCAAGTGGAGCAAGCTAGCTATTGAATTTTGAAGGATTAGCTAACTTTTACTTGATTATTATGGAACATGATTTAAAATATTGAAGAATCTCCACGAGAATCTGGCTAGGGTTTGGACTTTGAGATATCGAAATCGAAGTAAGAAAAAATATAGTCAGCGTATTGGGGAGGCTTCTCTGCTAGATGTCACTGGTTTTTAAGAGTTGAGGGCTCTCTTTGAAGATGTGTTCCAGAAACGCACTGCCATCCATGTGACATGGAAATTATAAATATGATACGTGATTATTTAAATTGGGTAAGCTTCTATTCTCGAATCTCGAATTATTCTACATTGAAGACAAAATTTTAGTTGTTAAGCAGTGTACTCTGTACAAAATAATATGCAGCTAAAATAGTTATTTATTTATATGACAATACCATATATTAATATATATAGTGGTTATGTCAATATGAAAGGAGTGTGGCTTAAGTTAAGAAATCATTAACTCTCTGTATATAATAGCAAGACTTTACGCAGAATCTTTGTACCTACTTTTGTTGATTGGAATAAAGAAAACGAAAACAGAAATGCTAAATCTCACGAAATGGGATTCGTGAAATTTTCACGAATGACAAAAATCACTGTGATGTGTCAACTGATTTGTTTCCCTTTTTTAATTTAAATATATAATAATTTTTTTTAAATGATTTACAGCCTTGTTTTGCTTTTCGTAAATGATTTCACGAAGACTTATTCGTGATAAATAGTACTGCTCAAACGAAAATGAAGAAATTTTATTGCTTTTCGTGGTAAAAGCTAAATATCTTTATACATGTCTGCCTTTGTGTTTGTTGCATTTTCCGGTCGAGTGTACCTTGTTAATTATCTCGTAAGGATCTCAAAGGGATCTTGATTAAAATTCCCCCATCTACACGTGGCAAATATATCTGGACAAGTATTTGCCAGCTATGCTCATAACCAAAAATCAAGTACGGTTTTCAATCATTAAATTGAAGTTTCAATTAGCAGTAAAAAACTTCCTTTTATGTAAGGAAACAGGAATAAATTCAACGAAGCATTATGATTATGGAATGATGTGTGTTAAATGAGTTTAACTGTAAATCAACTTCCTTTACTTAATTTTATTTTCTTTAAAAATTCTAGGTTCTTATTTATTAGGTTTGAATTTGATGTTTCAGTTTAATTCTACACTATGGCTGGTGTTCAACAGTGGTTGAGGGCAATCTAGTCATTATGAAGTGAGCTCGCTTTGAAGGCAAGGAGATTGCAGGAATAATGGCGGCGGGTGAATTCCTGGTGAGAACTGAACGGAGAACAACAGCACCTACCTAACTATAACTATATAGGATGAAATTACGCATGTACTTTAACGGCTAAGAAAAGTTAACCATGAAAACTTCAGCAGCCACCAAACTTGTCGTTATGGCTTCCGCAAGATCATCGTATAAGTTGACCCGTCTCAAGCAAAGTTGAGAACGCAATAATAAACAGTCATTTTATTTTAATCTTTTTTCGGGTGTAAACCTCGATTAATCCTCTTCCTCCTATAAAATAAACATTTTTATATCATCCTATGAACAGAAATCGTCATTTTACACTATGATACTGCTGGCCTCCACCACGGAATCAAACTGACATCTATTTATGTCACTATAAAAAGTATTGACACGAGATGTCAGTATAAAATATTCGTATGGTTTAATAAGCTATGCAACACAGCTACTAGCTTGGCTTGGCCTGAAGAATTAAAATTTTGTCTTCAGCTAACCTATTGATCAATCATTTTTCTTAAGCACAAAGATAATAGATCTACCAAAAATACTTCCCTCGAGACGAAGCTTGTGTCCCTCAAACAGACCTATTATATTTACACTGAAATGAGTGAAAATTCATCTAAAGCAGACAAAATATAATCAGCGCAGAGTTACCAATTCCGTCAAAGAGAAACAAAGAAAAAACCACCACAAAGAAATGTTTGTTTTCATTTAAAAATCTACAAAACAATCAGTGATTTTGATAACGATTATATCACCGGCGGCCAGAGTCCACTTTGAGTTTTACGTAATAATTGGTTCCAGGAAAATAAAACATGCTATGATGGCAATACCTTTGTAGAAGGCCCCATTGCTTTCAAGATTACAAATCTGGTAGGATCATAGCAAGGGCGAGAAACGACAATTTGATCAATTGAGCACCAGGTAGGGGCAGAACACCAGGTTAACATGGATTAGTGTAGAATGAACACTACATAGGGCCAAAAAGAATATTACCACCAAAATTGATTGAGCAATAGAAACAATAGTTACAGACACTTAGCCTCATCTGATTTACAATTATATTGACACAATCAAATACCCAGGCGGAAAAAATTGGGTATCAGGCGTCCAATTGTGTATATTTCTATATCTTTGACTATAACATAGTGCCACCAAAAATTTGGCCAGTCATGAGAATTCTGTATCTCCACCCTAAAGAAGAAACGGAGGAACAAAACACTTAATGAAAGACCAATTATTCAGCTACTTAACATGTCTTCATCGCTGTCTTCACTGTCATCACTGCATAGCAGTAAATACAACCATGAGAAATTTATCTTAAACATGATCTGTACATGGATTCTTGGCTTAAGTTAATACGTTAAGCACAAACTCTGTCCAAACTTGATAAATTTTGATCGGTATTTAACAATTTTTATACTGAACAGAACTTCAATAATTATCACAATGAGTAATTAAATTTAATTTAGAAAAATTCTTTTTAAAAACTCAACAAAGATTACCTCAGCTACTAATAAAGAGAACTTTCAAGTAGTTTTTCATCTTCATATTTTGGTATAAAAGTTCTAAAATAACCCTTAACCCTTTCATTTCATCATCTTCTAATTAATATTGAAAGTAACCGCAAATATGTCATTTCATCATTTATCGTTTTTTTTTTCTGAAAAATAAAATTTACAAATGATAAAGCTCATGATATTCACTATATATTTTCCTAATCTTATTCTATTTAAAACATTCTCTCACCACTTTTATTATCATTCTCTTATTTCTTTAACTTTTCCTCTTTATAAATTCCTATTTCTAAAAATATTTTCAAATTTTTTCTCCATTCCCTTTTTGGAAAAGCAAACACATATTTGAGTGCCTTTTGTCTACTAGTAACAATAAATAGAATCATATTCTTTAGCCTGAATGTGTCAGCTGACTTAATTGGTTAAGTCTTATGCACTGAGTGCAAGGACTAGGGATTGAATTTCACCTTAGCGAGGGAAGGGAAAGGGCTACATATTGTTGAGTAACCCCCCAATGGACCAAAAACAAATATTCTTGACCTTGTTTTCTTAAACTCATCTCAACTTTCAAGTTTTCAATTCAACCATCAGTTTTGTTTTGGCCTTAAATTACACCATTTTTTTGGGCCCTAAATCATACCATCAAATTGAAAAGGAAATTTGAAGCTAGAGAGAAAAATTATTTGTAGTTTGAGAAATCTAGAATTGAATTTTTAATTCAGTGTTAAGTTAATCTATTATTATGATTTTAATTCTGTTTCGGTTTGAAGTACTTGTATTATGTGTATAATAAATTGATTAGAAATACAGAAATTTAATTCCAATATAGTGATTTATGAATTTTGTAGTTTTGTATTGTAGCTTTTGCACATGGGAAAACTGAAAATAAAAGGCAATTAAGATCCATAACCAGCAAAAAATTTTACCTAAATAAAGACTTCAAATTTGTAGGAAATTTATTTGTACATGGGTTGAGACCAAAAGGAACATTGATTACCTCATTGATAGGTGATAGATTAAAATGTATTAGGGATTTTTTTTATCATTTTTGTTGACTTATTTGTTTAAGTGGAAAGTTGACATTTGTATGTTTTTGTCATTTGGAGCCTTGAGAGACTTTGTTCCTGCTCATATATCAGATTATCATTTTATTTTCACACCTAAATCCTAGTGTGATGCAGTGACTTGCAACCTTTGATGATATTTGCATTGCACAAGTCAAAAGTGATAAGTTCTATGAAAATGCAGATTTGATTATATAGGTACCTATATTCAGGAAACTTTGACAGTCGTCGTGCATCCAATCCAGTGATATACTTTTGTGCTGCTTGCACATTTTCTGAACCTGGAAAACCCAAATCCATAAAAGTATAAGAAGTATATCTTCATTCGAATAATTAGTTGCAAATCCTAAAAATTTTCACAAGACTCAGAAAGGTAAACCTATTAAATTATCAAAGAAATAGATTCTTGATGTACGAAAAGATGGCTGTGATAGTAGAGATACTAAAAATGAATAATTCAGCAGAAATTATTAAGAATTTTGACAGGAAAGGTATGGTTCCTTATTAGATTAAAGGTAGAAATTTTGGTAGATAGAAAGCTTTTTGTAGATATGCAAGGGTAAGAGTGGTCTGAAAGTAATAGGAAGGGGCTTAAGAGGTATATTGATGGCTGTTTCAGTTTGCTGAGAACAGTGCCTACAATACTATATTTTGAGTTTGACAAGTTTTAAGACAGATTAAAGCAAGAATTAACTAGGGTTCTGAAAGGAATTATATTAAAAATTGTATGGAAAGAACAATTCTAGGCCACTCATAAAATTGAAGGACAAACATCTTGACTTCAAGCCTAGGGACTCTCATTATATCGCAAAATCATGAAAAGACCAACTGGTTGACTTGATTCATAAAACTGATAATTCAGCTTGAAAGAAGTACTACATCATGGTAGCATGTTGCTAGCAGTGTCAAGTATAAAAGAAAAGAAAAAAATTCAAAAACTAGTTCCATTTGCTTTTGGTTTCTCTATCTAGTTTCTATTTACAATTTCAAGATTAGACTCTGAACTTCATTTCTCTTCTTTTTTTCAATGGTTAATACATGTTGAGTATATATTTGTAATCAACTTTGCACAGATATAACATCAAGGGAAAAAAAAAGGCAGAACTAAGAAATATCTTATTGCATCATCCCTCTAACACAACATAAGGAGCATATGCACAATGCAGGTGAAAGTACCCTTTGTCAGTTGAAAGGCATGTAGAGCACATCTTTCTCCAGCAAGTCTCACTGGAGTATTTCCATCTTTCATGCACTCCGCCAATGCAGGACCAATAATGGTACCATGGGACATAATGGCAGAAGGATTGGCCTGCAATGTTTGAGGAATGAAAAGCATATAAACTTTCAACATGATTTATTCAACAGGAGTTATTTATATCAAGGCAAGACATTCAAGATCATACTTTGGCAACAGCCTTTATAGCAGATAAAGCCCTTCTTCTAACTTCACTGGAGTCATCGTGTGTGGATGAAACTAGCAATGAAAGGACATCCTTGTACAGCACAGTGTCAGAAGGATCCATCTGTGTTTTATAAAGAAGGAGCCTTCCCAATGCCTTAGTTGAAGTTTCACGAAGAGGGAACTGTTTTACAGAAAAATGTCAGAAAATAGCAAATATATAACAAGATGATAATTCAGGTTTAACATACCTTCTCATCCTTCAATGTGTCTCTAAGGCGATCTACGATAAGTGGGAACAAGGAAGACGAACAAATTGGAGCTGGATTGTGGTGTAACAAGGAAGAGATTGTGAGGATGGAGCCATGCCTAGGAAGCCAGCTTGGTGAATTAGCTATACTTGACAGTTCCTGAATCAACTCAGTCAGCTGAGCATCTTCAAGGTACTGCAGTTATAATAATGAGACTATTAGATTAACATAAGAGACATAAACGACAGTGATGTAGAAATAAGCTGTGAGTGCAGAAATAAGCACTGAAACTCAGCGCTGACAGTAATAGCATTATTCTAGTAACAATATCAACATATCAACGCAACCAAGTAGAGAATAAAAACCATATTTGAACATAGAGGAAGAGTAACATATGGTCATTCAAATGCAGAATGAAGATCCAAAACAAAACCCAAATACAGATATAGTCGGTAAATGCAGTTCCTTTCTCCAGCCTACAAACCTGTGTCAAGATACCCAATATGCCAGCAGCATACATTCGAACTTTGTCATCATCATGATGAATCAAATCCTTGAGAACACTGTAGACACGATTTCGGACAGCAGAGCTCACATTCTTCCCAGCATGCCTCAAAACACCTTTCAAAGCAGTCAGAATAGCTTCACGAACACCACCATCTGATCCCTAAACAATCAAATTCCAACAGTTTTATATTGGATAAGTAAAATCCATCAATACTACATAATAATAACAACAACAACAATAAAATAAACCACCTGCAGACTGGATAGCAAATCACTAACTAAAGGGTCAACCCTGGTACTGAGTCCACTGAGCTTCCCAAGCGCCAGGGCAGCACTAGAACGAACAGTTCTGCAGTCACATATTATCTAATAAGCAAAAAGAATAAAACATGGAAGGTGATTCCTACACCATCAATAACAGAATAGCAAAAGCATACTACGTTATGCCAAAGCAACATAAAGATGGAAGGTTAGAAATAATCAGTGAGTGACAACAGATGAATGGTAAAAATCAAAACATTTATTATCTCATACTAACCTTGTACTATCCTGTAGACATTTAACAAATGTTGTTTGCAGCTGAGGAAGAAAAGGTTTTAGAGAGATGCCACCCTTTCTTATCATGATGCTCAGAGTAGACAAAATGGCACTCTTCACCTGCCATGGGAAGCGATCACCTATTATGCGGATAAGAGGCCTGTGACAAACATGATTAGCAAAGTCAGAATGTATAAGATAAAACATGTTCCAAAACTAGTAAATGATAAAATCTTGTATCCCATATCGATGAAAATAATGAAGCAAGAGCTTCGCTTTTAGAAGGTCAGAACATTACTATCAATGTGATAGGACCCCTAAGGTATACATAAGGGAACGGTTCAAGAGAAACACAGGATCGGATCCTGCAATGGCCAGGCAACTAACGAAACTAGACGCACAGAAGCCGGTAACTAACTCCACTCACACAGTGGAGAACGGCTTCCCGCGTGAGCTTGAAGGAAGGGAGGGAAATGTCTTCCCGCGTGAGCTTGGAGGAGGGAGGAAGTGTGACTCCCGCGTAAGCATGGGGAGTGTGACGGGTTTGATTTACTATATAATGGGGTAGCAGGTAAGGTGCTCAGAAAGGGAAGAAGAGGAGTCTGTGAGGAGAGAACTGGGTGCTCTCAAAACTGCCCAAAATTCTTGTATGCTTCCTTTTGTTTCATTCTCCATAGTCAAGTGTGTATCATTTCCACCTCTCTGCCAGTTGATCCCACTGATAACTGAGCAATAGAGGATATAAACCTCCTATTTCCGATCTAGTTTTATGTGAATTTCAATCCAGTTCTATCAACTGGTATCAGAGCTCCCGATCTGGGAGCTGTGTCATGGTAAACACCAGGATGGAGGCCCTGGAGCGCGGGATGAATTCCGTGGATGATCTAAGGGAGCAGTTTGCTCATATGAGGAAAGAAGCGTACGAGGAACGGCTGGCCAGGGAGCTCAGAGACAGGCAGAATTATATGATGCAACAAGAACTTATGAGGCTGATAAGAGGAAAGACCCCAGAAAATTCATCACGTAGACCAGAGATGAATATGGACAAAGAAGAAGGAGATATAGAGAGAATCTATGGCACGCCCAGAGGCCTGCATCCAGAGGAGAGACCACGACGTAATGGAGTTACCTATTTTCTCAGGAGATGACGCCTATGGCTGGCTCAATCGGGTAGAAAGGTATTTCATCATCAACTCCATCTCTGAAAGGGAGAAGGTTCAAGCAGTGGTACTGGCGTTAGAGGGCAGAGCGCTTAATTGGTATCAATGGTGGGAGGCTCGTGCTCGTGCAGCAGAAATCACGTGGGCCAAGTTTAGAGAAGCGGCCCTCCGACGGTTTCAGCCAGCAATGGCGGGAAACCCATTCGAAATGTTGCTAAGCCTTCAACAGACGGATACGGTGGCTGAGTTCAGAGAGAAGTTTGAATTGATAGCCGGACCACTGAGACACACGGATGAAGACGTATTAAGAGGAGTATTCCTCAATGGTCTTAGGGAGGAAATACAAGCAGAGCTTAAACGCCACAAATTGAACTCCTTAATCGATCTGATGGATCAAGCTCTACTCATTGAAGAGAAAAACTGGGCCTGTGGAAGAGGGAATCCGATAGGAGGAAAGGGGCCAGGCTAGAACTATAAACCAGCTCAACCCTCTAGAACCACAACTGTAGAAATGGCAGGAAAGTTTAACTCAGAGGGAAACAGAGGAGGATCCGGGGCTATCTTCACCAACTCTAAGATGCCTTCACAAGGGAGCAATGCAGGAAATGTTACACGGGGAGGTTCTAGGAGACTGTCGGATGCAAAGTATCAAGACAAAATGAAGAAGGGCCTTTGTTTCTGGTGTGACGAGAAATTTGGTTAGGGGCACGTGTGTAAGAATAAGCAGTTCCATTTATTGATCATTGAAAATCCACCAGAGGAGGAAGAGGAAGAAGGACGGGAACAAGAGACAGATGTGGAGGGGGATAAGGCTCTGCAATTATCTATACATAGCATAATGGGAATGACATCAAAAAAATCCCTCAAACTTTGGAGTGAGATAGGAGGAAAGAGGGTAGTGGTACTTGTGGATTGTGGAGCTTCTAACAATTTCATAGCAAAAGAGGTTGTCAAGGAACTCAACCTTCCTATTTCAGACACTCTAGAGTACCTAGTGGAGGTTGGTGATCGACATAAAGTGAAGAGCAAGGGAGTTTGCAAAGCAGTAAAGCTGCAAATGCAAGGAATTAAAATCCTCCAGGATTTTTACTTGTTTGAACTCGGTGGGGCGGATGTGGTGTTAGGTATGGATTGGTTGGAAGGTCTGGGAGAAAATAAGGGCAAATTTCAAGGAGCTCACACTAAAAATCGAATTGGCACAGGAACAAGTGATCATTAGAGGCGAACCATCCCTTTGCAAGTCACCGGCTTCTATGAAAGCAATGATCAAGGCTTTACAAGACGAAGGAGAGGGTTACTTGGTGGAATATAAGGAGGTTACCGTAGACCGAGAACCAATAAACCCTCTGGGAAGAGTTGTAGGCCTTGCTAACCAAGTTCGAGGACTTATTTCATGACCCGCAGGGGCTCTCACCAGAAAGGAGGCATGACCACGCAATCAACTTGAAAGAGGGAGCTCAAACTCCAAATCTAAGTCCCTACAGGTATCCTTATTACCAAAAAAACGAACTAGAGAAGATGGTAGAAGAAATGCTTGAGGCCGGAATAATAAGACCAAGCAATAGTCCATACTCTAGCCCGGTTCTCTTGGTCAGGAAGAAAGATGGAGGATGGAGATTTTGTGTTGATTATAGGGCTTTAAACAAGGTAACAATCCCAGACAAATTCCCAATTCCAATCATTGACGAGTTGCTGGATGAATTAGAAGGGGCAGAAGTATTCTCTAAGTTGGATTTGAAATCTGGCTACCACCAGATCAGAATGAAAGAGGAGGACATACCAAAGACAGCTTTCCGAACTCATTCACTATGAGTTCTTAGTCATGCCGTTCGGATTATCTAATGCTCCCTCTACTTTTCAATCCTTGATGAATGAAGTATTACAGCCTTTCCTAAGGAAATTCGCACTGGTATTCTTCGATGATATTCTGATCTATAGCAAAAACAAATCAGCTCATTTGGAACACCTCTAGCAGGTGTTACAGCAACTACAGAGCCAGCAGTTATTTGTAAATAAGAAGAAATGTGCCTTCGGACGGCCTCAGTTGGAGTATTTGGGTCATCTGATTTCTAAGGATGGAGTGGCAGCAAACCCAGCTAAAGTAGAGGCAATGCAGACCTGGCCTACCCCTGTTGATGTCAAGAGTCTTCGAGGTTTTCTCGGGCTTGCTGGGTACTATAGGAAGTTTGTTAAAGGGTATGGGACCATAGCCAAACCGCTGACTAACCTCCTTAAGAAGGATAGTATTTCTTGGGGAGTAGAAGCTCCCCTTGCTTTTGAGCAATTGAAAACAGCCATGACTAGTATACCAATGCTAGCTGTTCCTGATTTCTCCAAAACCTTGATAGTAGAAACTGACACATCGAGCACTGGGATTGGGCCAGTATTGATGCAAGAAGGTCGACCAGTGGCCTATATAAGCCAGGGACTGTCAGAAAGGGCTCAAGGCAAGTCAGTGTATGAAAGGGAACTAATGGCCGTCGTGTTTGCTGTTCAGAAATGGCGCCATTACCTAATGGGTCGTCGTTTCATCATTCATACGGACCAAATAAGCCTCAAGTTCCTGACAGACCAGAAACTGATGCGAGAGGACCAACACAAGTGGATTTCCAAACTCATCGGGTTCAACTTCGAAATACATTATAAGCCCGGAATTGAAAATCAAGCAGCAGATGCCCTTTCCAGGAGAATGCAATATGCAGTAATTTCCACTGTCCAGTTCCACGGGTTAGACAATTTGGCAGATGAAGTTCAAATAGATCCAAAATTAAGACAAATCATGCAAGAAGTTCTACTACAACCTGACTCTCACCCGGGGTACCAGGTTAAAGGAAACCAACTAACTTACAAAGGCAGGCTGGTCTTACCTAAGTCTTCTCCCACTATCACCCTCATCATGAAAGAATTCCATGATACGCCAGTCGAGGGCCACTCAGGCTTCTTCCGCACCTTCAAGCGAATTTCTGCTCCTCTATATTGGGAAGGGATGAAGAAGGATATTCAACAATATGTGGCTGCCTGTGAAACTTGCCAGAGGAACAAGTATCAGACCTTATCTCCTGCAGGCTTGCTACAACCACTCCCTATCCCCAACCATACATGGTTGGACATTTCAATGGACTTTATAGGGGGCCTACCGAAGATACAGGGGGTAGACACCATTTTGGAGGTGGTCGACAGACTCACCAAGTATGCTCATTTCATCGCTCTATGCCATCCCTACACAGCTAAAGAGGTTGCTGATATCTTTATCTGAGAAATTGTCAAACTACACGGGATACCATCCTTTATAGTCATGGATAGGGACAGAATTTTTGTCAACCAATTCTGGACCGAGCTCTTCAGGAACATGGGGACCAAGCTCAAATTCACATCAGCTTACCATCCAAAATCGGATGGCCAAATTGAAGTGGTCAATAGATGCTTGGAGACTTACTTAAGGTGCCTCACGGGAACTAAACCTAGGCAATGGCCTAAATGGCTCAGCTCGGCCGAATTCTGGTACAATACCAATTACAGCAGCACAATCAAACTCACTCCCTTCAAAGCTCTGTATGGTATCGATCCACCCACATTGCTAAAAGGTGCATCCAATCCCTCGACAGTGGAGGAGGTCAATAAACTTATGGCTGACAGAGACCACATGTTAGCAGAACTCAAGGAAAATCTAGTGCAAGCAAGAAAACCGCATGAAAGTACAGGCTGACAAACACCGGCGAGAGGTGGTATACCAACCAGGTGACCTAGTTTTCCTCAAAATTACAGCCCTATAAACTTCGTTCCCTAGCACAACGAGTCAATCAAAAACTCAGTCCCAGATACTATGGTCCCTATGAGGTCTTGACTCGAATAGGCCAGGTGGCATATACACTAAAGCTCCCTGAAGGCTATAGCATTCATCCTACCTTCCACATCTCTCTCCTCAAGAAATCAATTGCCGCCTCCGCTACAAGCCAACCGTTGCCGCCATTTTTGTCTGAAGACTTCGAATTACAGGTGCAGCCGGCTGCAATGACAGCTGTTCAAACCAATGCAGCTGGAGAACAAGAAGTACTCATCCAGTGGCAAGACCTACCAGCATTTGAAAGCTCCTGGGAATCCATGTCTCACATTCAACACCAGTTTCCAAATTTTCACCTTAAGGACAAGGTGAGACTTCTGGGAGGGGAGTATTGATAGGACCCTTAAGGTATACATAAGGAAACGGTTCAAGAGAAACACAAGATCGGATCCTGCAACGGCCAGGCAACTTACGAAACTAGACGCACAAAAACCGGTAACTAACTCCACTCACACAGTGGAGAACGGCTTCCCGCGTGAGCTTGAAGGAAGGGAGGGAAATGTCTTCCCGCGTGAACTTGGAGGAGGGAGGGAAGTGTGACTCCCACGTAAGCATAGGGTGTAACGAGTTTGATTTACTATATAATGGGGTAGGAGGCAAGGTGCTCGGAAAGGGAAGAAGAGGAGTCTGTGAGGAGAGAACTGGGTGCTCTCGAAACTGCGAAACTGCCCAGAATTCTTGTATGCTTTCTTTTGTTTCATTCTCCATAGTCAAGTGTGTATCATTTCCACCCCTCTGCCAGTTGATCCCACTGATAACTGAGCAGTAGAGGAGATAAAACTCCTATTTCCGATCTAGTTTTCTGTGAATTTCAATCCAGTTCTATCACAATGACCAACTCTCCTAAAAGCTCTTTGGGCATGACACACGGACAATGCACATGCCCAATTTACCTTGTGCTAAAATTATAGTTTAATTATAAGAATTGGAGTAGCAAGGATTGAACTCCTTACCACTTGGTCAAAAGGGCTCTAATACCATGTCAAGAACCAAATCAACCAAAAAGCTTAAGTTGTTGGATAAAGGTACATAAAAGGTTTTATCTTAACAATTATACAACAAATGGACTGCATGTAGAATGCACTGACTAGGCACCATTTGTTGAAAACTTTACTTACAGAGAAAATATTACAATAACAATTTTTTTTTTGTGTCAGCACATGCATATGATACCTAATGAAGTGGTAAACAGCATACAGACCCCTAATGAAGTGGTTCAGGTAGAGTATTGAAATATAAAATGACATCAGTAGAAGCTAGCATAACCTAAGTATCAAGGTTTAGATTATATTCTACAACAATTTTCGCAATTAGATACCCTGTTATTGGGATGACAAACTCCTTGAGTGATTGCTCACTGGTCACTTCTATCAGTTCACCAAGTCCCAATGCTGCCTGCTCCCTCAATTCAGCAGACCCACTTATGAGACCCTAGGAGCACAAAGCATAAATCAGAGACAGAATTTTATGTGTAAATCCTACAATTATATATACATGCCACGAATTAAGATTAAGAGGCCAGAAGTGCAATATATTTAGAGAATATTTTCAACTATGTAACAGAAAGATAACAAGCAACATATTTGTATTCTTTAAAAATTGAGCATAAATGACAACAAAGCCAAGTGAAAAGTAAGTCATAGGCATAATGGTCAAGAAAATTGAAACTCAATGAGAAAGCCACGAAAAGTTGTCTGCAGAAAGGTCAGATGAGTTATGTTTTCACTCATCTGAATTGGGGGGAAAACACTAAAGAATGGGATTCTGAAAGCACCAGACAGTATTTTTTTTTTATAAAAGAAGAAATTCATTAAGATGAAGAGAAGAAAATTACAAAGAATTTGGAGGATAAGGAATCCTCCATAACCAAAAAAAGGAAAAATAAAACAGCAAAGAAAAGAGACAACATCAATGAAGCAAAACTACCCAATCCCTCTGCATATCTGTTCGGGAAACACCCTTAAAAAGACCATGTGCTTTATATCATGTCATGAACCAACTATACTAGAAGCTTAAGCTATTAAGTGAAAGCACATGAATAGTTTTATATCTCTAGCACACATGAATAATTTTATATCTCTAACATACCAAATAGAAGCCAATCACCTAATTATATCCCAAATCAACTGCTAAGACAAAGAACCTTCTTCAAAATATGAGCGTTACACTCCAACCAAATGTACCATAGCACCAAATAGTAGCAAAGATTGCACATTGCCATAAAAATTTAGCCTCTTTACTTCCACCAAGGGGGTTAATTTTTGCAAGGGCACTAAAATGTTATTGATAAGAACCTACCTACGAATTTAACTGCTTTAGAAGGAGGGTGCTATCATTTTCATTACTGAATAACAATGCAAATCAACTGCACTGTTCCTAACGGATCTTAGACAAATTAAAATAGTAATATAAAACTCATCTTAATGCCATAATTAGGTACAGACAAGATGATACTACAGCAGCTATCTTTAGATATCCAAATAGGATATGAAAATGGTAAACATGCAACTGGACTGCAAAACATGTGATGCTTATAATAATAAAATGAAGAAATTATAATGTAATGAAAAAAGAATACTTGGAGAAAAATCGGCAATATAGGCTGAAGTGCTTTAGGAAGACAAAATCCAGGTATGAGAATCGGTCCTCCCTGCAAAGCAATTAAGCAAAACAGAAAACCATTCACAATATTCTCAAATTAGCCATTAATAACCTAAAACACAATATCTGAAAGTCCCAGTTAGGAATAATTATCAAAGTTACAGCCCCACCTTCTTCTTCCTGCGCTCCTTATCTCTGGATGTTGATACAGCATCACGGACTAGTTTTATGTATGAAGGAAGTACTTCCTTGGGTACCGAAATAATGACCCTTGACAAGGCTTCCCAGGCAACCTAATGAAAAGCAGATAATAAACAATATGCTATATAGATCATCTAAGTATAGTATCAACTACTGATACAACTTACAGTAACAGTAGATGAATCAGGATCACTCAGCAAGATGATTAGGGTAGACATCATGTTCGGAGCTTCATCAACCAGATATAACTTGCTGTTTTTGAAGAAATATCCTATCAGATATGAAGAAGATCTTCTGACCACAGCCTGTAACCATAAATTGTCAAAAAGAAAACATAAAAAGGGGCAGGGACAAGAGATAGTTGAGTGCATGCGTTAAATTCCATCAGTTATTACAACAAGAGTACCTGACTGTCACTAACACCTTTCACAAGTTCTGATATGAGTGGCTCAACACCTTCCTCATCAATAACCAAGACCACTGTTTCAGCTGCCTCCTTAGCCAAACTTTGAAGCTCCTAGAATTTCAACAATCAACAAATGAAGGGCAAAATTAGTTCACACTTGTCTACATTCCATAGGACCAAAACAAATAAAATAATGCAAATATGATGTCTAAAAAAGTATTTTCTCCAAATATGACAAGTACGGTCTACCTTATCATCATCACCCATTGCTGATAGCAAAGGAGGAAGCACAGTACCAAGATGAAAGTCAAGGCCTGGACCAGCAACCTCTGCTAAAGCCCCTAGAGCATGTGCATGGAAGGCACTGCACAGATATCAAGAAACTTCAGTAAAGAAGCACAAATGCTAAGGCACTAGAAAATGTGCATCAAAACAGAGAGACACATACGATAATGGAAGATGAACCAGTTTGGGTAAAATGTGAGGCAATACTGCACTTGTTCTGACACTACAAATAAAGAAAAAGCAATCATTTAGTCAAATTTAACATGAAATTGGTACTAACAATAACTTCAATATTCATGATCCCTATGACAATGACGGCACCAAACATGTTACCTCAGAATTTGTTTAAGGCCATCAAGTGCAGTCTCAGAAGTTTCATCATCCTCCAGCGCATGTAGAAGAGTCGGAACAATTTCATCAATCGCTTGCATTCCAGCACTCTACATTTCAAAATTTCTTTGGGATAAGCTATGGTATAAAACTTAGTCTTAATCTCAGATACCAGTTACCACTAACAAATACTTCAAAAAGAAAGCACAAATAGACAGTAAACAGTGCAAACCTTATAAAGAGTGCTGAATGCTAAACCTGCTGATTCACGAACCTCAGGCACACTGTAAACATATTCATGTAAATAATCTGATAATACTGTCTAAAAATTCCATAAACAGTGAAAGCAGAATTAAAAATGCACAAACCTATCGCAAAGGGCTGTCCGAATAGTGGGGATGAGCTCATCCATGAAACTTAACAACTGGCTCTTACCAGCGCATGCCATCACTTCACTCAGACCAACACATACACCCTTTCAAGCAATGGAATAAAAATTGCATCACATGAAAAGATATGAGCTATTGACTGTTTAATAAACCCCATGTAAAATTTTATTCAATGGAGGCAGAAATAAAAGAAAATTCCTACACCAGAAAACTTCTGTTTCTAACCTGTCTTCTGCTGCTGTCAGGGTCACTCAGCCCCTGGGATAAGATTGGGATTATCCAGGGAAGTACCCGTTCACCAAGCTTCCTGACGAGCTCTCCCAGTGATCGTCCAGCAACCTACATGAGAATAAGTAACAGTTATATATGATCTCTGCAAGCTGTGACAAAAAAAAACAATAAGTTGACCCAGGATATAAGAGCTGACCTGCCGCCTTTCAGATGATGATGATGCAAGGGATGTAATTAAAGTATCCATCAGAACTGGCATAATTTCCTTAAGAGTCTTTGGAGTATTTGCCACAATAGTTTTCCACACATGTAATGCAGCCTGACAAAAGAAGCATTCAGTTTTTACAGATGTCATACATATTACCAGAAAAAATATTAGCAAACCAAATTCATATTAAGAAAAAAGAATAGTAGATGTTGTAGTCATTACCTGACGTACTGACAAACTAACGTCAGCTCGAACCATATACAATGCAGCAAGTACTTCATTACGCTTATCCCTCCCCAGAACCTCAATGATAGCACGTCCATGTGCCTCAGTACTAGCGCCTTCATCATCACTGCCACCCTCAAGCAAAGCTTTACCAGAAGTTCCAGCAACCTGAAAGAAATATAAATTGGCTCATAAATGAAATCAAGTTCTGAAAAAGTGTTGTTGTAGGATGAGCAGCACATACTTTGAATAAGAGATCACCCAACAGCTCAACCGAGCTCTGTCGGATACGCCAATTATCATTAAAAATGCCATCCTCAACAGCAGGAAGGAGAAGAGGCAGAGACCTGTAGGAAAACAAAATAATTAATGGCAGTATTCAACAATATTTGTGGGCATCCCAACTTACGGCATACATCACAAATACAATTCAATCTTTAGTATTAGCTCCAACATTAATAGTACAATAGTTCACCAATATTACAGTTGCTGCATAAGTATATTGTAAAAAGAAACACCAATAAAAAGCATTGAGCATGTGACACATAAAAACCAGGAGAGAACATACGTTGTCGCATAATGCTCAACCAGGACATGGCCAGCCCCTAGTGCAGCATCACGTACAGATTCATTCTCATCAGCAAGACCTATAAAGCAAAAGGTAGAAATTAAATTCAGAGAAAACAAGCATGGCAACAGCAATACAGCACATAAAGTAACCCAAAGAAAATAGTATACATACCATCTAGGATAGCAGGCAACACCTGTTGAAGATAGTTTTGGAACTGGACTCCTAATGACCGTGGCAAATACTAAAAGAAAATTTTGGGAAACTGATTAAACAGTGTCTGTAACAATAATCAATATAATTGTCAAAGGTACTACACTTTCACTGTTTTACCTTGAATAGCGTCAAGTATCCGTCTCGTACAGATGCTTTTTGATGGGAGCAATTTCGAATAACATCAGGAAGTACATGCTCAAAGAATCCAATGCCAAGCGCAGCTAAGACCTGAAGTGCATTCAGGTGGATGAGTATGTGGACAATGGGTTATAGAAACAAGAAGGTAAAAGCATCTTTTTAGAGACTTCAGAGTTATACATGGCCTAAAATGATGTTATCTTTCCTAATTCCGATTTCTACCAATATGTTATAAAATAGCCTTGCACAATCCTTGTCGCTTCTATTTCTAAAATAAACTTCTAGTTCACTTAACGACCCCTACAATTCCTTTCATTATAATTCTACTGATCACAAGTAGATATAATTTTCCATGTGTAGGGTCTGGGTTTGATGAAAAGACCTCCAACAGTTGTATAATGGATGGTGCCTTTCAGACGGAAGTTAATTATAAACTGTTTCAGCCATAAAAAATATTTGCAGTTCTGTCAAACAAATTCTTTTGTTGTTTTCCTTATCTTATTGTTTGGTCAGAGGAGCCCAAAACACTTGTGGGCCTGACATCATATCTTGACCAAAATTCAATTCATTCATAACGCAGGTTTGTTGTTATGACTTGTAGTATCAAATCAGAAGCCATGTGTAAATATATGAAATTCCAAGTAAAAGGCTTAAAATGTAAAACCCAAGAAAGAAAAAATCTGACCTCACTCAAGCCTTGAGCTGCTCCAGAGCGTTCAACATTACTATTATCAGACTTGAGTGTGTCAAACAACCATGGGACAAGATCTGGGAAATTTTCTTCGCCCATTCCTCCAATAAGGGATCCAATGGCCCTAGCAGCAACTGACCGAACTTCAGGGATAGGATCCACAAGAACCTGCTCTTATGATTTATACATGAAATGAGAAAGGGCCAACACAAAAAATGTAAAAGCTATCGTAAGTAAGTACCTTTTTTACTTCAGGAAGTAACAATCCTATATATGGAATCATATCCTTTGGTTCTGTAACCAAGGAACACATGTTTCCAACTATTTGTGCTGCTCTCTTCTTAGTGTCAGCACTCCTTTCCCTTAGTCCTCTATGTACAATTGGTACCAATAATGCAAGTGAAGGGGCATCAATTGAATTAACAAAAGTTGTCTGCAACGAATCAATGAGAATTTAGGCAACAAAACAGAAAAGTCAACAAACTCAACAAGGTACATGCCATAAACCTTACTTGGAGAAGAATATCAAGGGAATATTTTGTATGCTCATTGGGATCAGTAAGTCCCTTAAGAAGAGTAGGGACAAGAGCAGATATTTCTGGATTCTTTATCACGCTCCCAACCTGAAACAGGACACATGAAGGAAGGAAGTTTAAAAAAAAAAATAAAGCAAAACAAGATTCACGGATACAGAAATCAAATGGATTGAACAGTTCATAACCCAAGACCAACCTGTTGAAGGGCCATTTGCCCAGCTGACTGGACCTTGGGATGGGTATCAGTTAAAACCTTCAAACAGAAATATGGGTTAAGGCAATAAAACCAATAGAGTACAAGAAAATTAGATCTAAAAATGTAGTGTTTGCTTCATCTTATACCTCAGTCAATTTCGGGACAATCTTAGGAAGGCACTGAGACAACTGTTGAGGAGCACAGTAAGCCATAGCACCGAGTAGTTGCACACTACTTTGTTTTGTCCTCCAAGCTTTATCTTCAAGACCCTGAGCAAATAGATTAGCTATACAATAGTTCACTGAAAATAGAAGCAAAGTAAATTTCATATCCATATACAGGAAAGCAAACACATTGATTCTGCAAACAAATTCAAATCTTCATAGCCTGACCAAGCAGCATTTAAGCACTGTCAGATAATTTGGACTTGAGAAACATGTTACTACCCAACTTTCCTTCAGAATGCAAACAGATGACGCTAGTCTATTTGTAAACAAGAAAATAGAGAAATACAATTTCTTCTATCCATGTCCCCATGTGCAAGGAATTTGATATACAAAGTTATCACCTTCAAAAGGGATGGAAGGACAAGCTTCACTCCTTGAGCACTAAGTTGAGACATCATTGCACGGGCAGCACATTCAGCTGCTTCACGAACTGCAACAACTTGATCAGAGAATGAAACCAAATGTAATGGTAACATCTGAATCACGTACCTGAAGGCAATTATGGTGAAAGGAATAAAAACACAAAATAAAACTAGAATAATAATCAATAAATTTTGGGACAAACACTCGTTAACATACGGTTCAAATAGTCTTCCAAGTGTTTCACAAAGGCATTCAAATCCAAGTAAAGCTCCTTCACGAGATTTCGGAGAGTTCCTGCAGTTAAAAAAGAAAATTAATATCAACTTAAGGTAGATTTGTTCCCTTTCACTTATTTTAATGGACATAAGTCTGATTTAAAAAAGACATAAACTGCATTTCTTATGAAATTCCATACGCTACAGGGAATTTTGAAAATAGACAGGGTCTAAGAATGCAGAAAAATGGGTGACTGAAGGGACTATCGAGGGTACAGCAAAACGTCTAGAAAATGCATAACACAAAACTCTCCAACCTGTCGGCAAGACCCTCTTGAAGTATAACCACAACCCTATACTTTTTCAAGCAAGAAATGCCAAATCCCTTAACCACTCCTGCAAGTCCAAAAGCAGCACCACGGCGTTCTCCATATTTTTCACTTTTCATCATCTGATCCAACAGCCGAGTAACAAGAGCTGCCGCGTCATCCTAATAGAAGTAGTATTTATCAAATAACGGAAAAAATCCACTACGATAAACATCTAGAAAACATGAAGATGTAAGAGAATATTAATCAAAAGTGTTAAGAAAGTAATTATATTAAAGTTAAGCACTAAGCAGCTAGCATAATAGAGCAAACTTTATAATTTCAGCAAGATGAATTACTCCAGACAAGCACATGAATTATATAACAACAATTTACTGACTGGTTCAGTATGAGCTTCATTAAGATAAATACTCCTGCACAAGAATGAATTAAAGCACAAAATATCAAGAGTTATTCACACTGGACCTATCGCTTGCATCTGTGCTATTACATACTATTTATCTAACCAACAAAAGCTACCAAGAATCTAAGGAGAAGAATTATCCAAAGCAATGATTCTTTTTTCCTATTTTAATGTAATGACAACACAGTGGCACTCCCTCTGTCAAAATCAATATTATAAGTTTCCACAGGAACAGCAGTAGCATGGAGTAGAAAGTAGAAACATCAACTATTAACTATAAGAATGCTCATACATACTTGTTTTGATTGCATTAATGGAGATAGACATGCCGAGACTGCCCGTTGAACAGCTTCTGAAGGAGTGTTTAATACATCCAACAATTTGTCCACAACAGCATGAACCTTAGGATCATCCTGTTACAAAACAGGAATATAAATATTGAACAGAAATTTAATAAATACACTAGCTACCAATACCAACAAACAAGGACTGAAATTTTAATTCTGACCTTTGCTAAGTGTTTTGCCAGAGCTCCAGTAAATATAACCACACCCTCACGAACCAAGTCATATTTTTCCTCATCTGGTGCCTAAGAAATTGCAGGGGAAAAATCTATTAACTACAGATAATCTGTAACTCTTGTATCACATATTTTATTGTATCATAACCATTTAACAAGTGCCTAATGTCTACCAAAAAAAAAGAAAAAGAACCTAAGAAGAGTATTCCGCAGATGTATCTCCAATTTGATAAGGAACTCACTGTTTTGTTTAAGTAGTTCTCAAAGATGGGGAATAACAACGAGACATTATCTTTCCCATTCTTATCAATAATCAAGATACCAGCGTTAATCATTCTGCCTCTAACATCAGCATTTGGATCAGCCTGCAAATCAAATCAATCCCAATAGTGAAATGTTATTTACCCCTTACTAGCAAATATATATATTTTTTTTAGGAAATTTACCCTATAGAACATGATAACAGCTCACTGGAAATCTGGAAGCATTGATACAGAATTCACTAGCATCAAGAGAGCATAAGAAAAGATCAAATCACCTCACTATTTTTGTCATAGTTATTAATGGCGCAGCATGGCGCTGTTGCTCGCGCCGCACCAACTTGGGCAACAAAATTGCTGTTGCCTGGAGATGTTCATGTTGTGCGTGCTGTACATGCGCTATTTCCGGTTGCTCATGGCGCGCACAACACGTGCAATATGTAAAACGCATTAAGTTTTCAGGCTGGGTGGCTTAAAACACAAGCCCAGCCTCTGTTTCGCACCTCCCAGACCCGATCCCTGTGTTTTCTTTCTCTTTCTCTGACGGCAGCTCCTTCTTCTCCTCATTTTTGGCATTTTCTCCTCTGTTTCAGCCAGAACCAGCAAGCCAGCCCCCGATTCACACCCCAGCTCTCTGTTTCGGCAGCAACCCAGGCCCTAGCTCTCTGTTTCGCACCAACCCAGGTCATTCCTCTCTCTCTTTTGTTCTTGGTATACCCAACCAGCAACCCAGCCCCCTGTTTTGTGTTCTATAGGTTCCTAAATGAGTTATAGTAAGTCTAGGAGTGCAGACCCAACTTGGACGTATTGTGTTTGTCCAAATCCTAGTGATAGGAATCAAGTGGTTTGTAATTTCTGACAGAAAGTAATGCCTGATTGTATATTATTGGATTTATGTTTATATTAAATATATTAAGTATATTTAATATAATGTACGCAGCACTTCAATGTTGCCCTGCTCATCGCAATGCGCAATGTCGCAGCAGTGCGCCGCACGCCATAAATAACTATGATTTTGGTTTAGTTTTTATTTTAGGGCTGATTCTATTATTCCATAATTTTACTATATCTTTATTATTTAGAATTACTAGCGTTAGAAAGTTTTTAATTTATTTAATTTTACATTTTCAGAACTAGGGATATTTTAGTAATTTTTGCACTTCCAGGTCTTGAGTTGCATTTGGGCCTGGGCTTATTATTTAGTTGTTTATTGTGTTTGTTTTAATGTCCAAGTTTCCCTTGTTTGTTTAGTAGTATTAGTAGTCTCTTAAATCTTAATCCTTGTAGGACAAGGATTCTATTCCTAATTCTTGGAGGATAAGTCATGGGAGGGCGCAACAGTTTTAATGCTTTATTTTTTGGATGATCAGATTTATGACTTAAGGCAGCATATTGATCTCTCCTTGACAGTGTGATGCAATAAAACACTAGGTGTGATGCCTAGGTTTCTTTACTTCTTTTCAATTTCTACCCTATTTTCATTAATTATATCAACTGCCAAGATCATATTTCTTTGGCAGACATCATCAACGATTCACCCCCATCAAAACCTAGCTGATTCATCCTTCAATCTGGTGTCCCAAAACCCATCAAATCACAAATGCTGATCTAGCAGGTACTATTCACAGCACCCAAACAGCCACAAATATAATCCTGAAACACCTCCTATAGCGTGCAAATCCCCATACATTGATATGCACCCAATGAACCTTAGATCCACCTATGTCTACAATTTATTCACCTCAGAAAACAATAATTCTAATATGTTTAAATTCAAACTTTCAAAGTATTCTGCTGTCTTACATCAATGAGATTCATCATCCAACCTAGTAAGGCATAAAATGAAAACTCACTGCAAAATTGTTGCTATTCATATGACATAAGCTCAAGCATACACGTTGTACAGAGAAAGTATGGAGACACCAATAAGTAATATCACATATTAACTGGTTAATACAACCTGGTTATCACACTTAAAAGAAATATTCTCATGTTTTAGGCAAACAAAGCTAATCATTGGCTCCAGAAATGAGCAATTGAGCATGAAAATAGGTTTAATTTCAAACCTCCAGGAAAAATGGAAAAAAATTGTCAGTGAAAATTACCAGTGCTCTCGATATTAGAAATGTCATCACAACAGGTAGGTCTTTTGTTCTCAACACATCAGCAGCAGAATGTAGTGCCAATGCTATTCCTTGCCTACCCAGCCAGCCAGCGTCAACATTGTCATCTCCAATACCCATGTCACGAATATACAACGAAAATAAAGTGGAGAGGGACTCCTGAAAATTATCGGCAAATTATGAGAAAAAAACATGCAGCAACAAGTAAAAATTATTAAGCAAGCTTACCTGTATAGAATCTGGGTATTCATCCAAGGTAGCAGCTAATGCTTCCGCAGCTGCCAAGCGGACATTGAAGTTAACATGAGAAAGTGCTTTGAAAAGTCCTGAAAAGTCAGTTCCAAAGTCAAACCCGTAATGATCCCATATGTCTTCTGCCACTTCAGCCACTGACTGAAATGTCAAAAAAAAATAGTAAATGAGCTGTCATAATATTGATATAGAGTTAAAGAACATTAAATGAAGATTATACAGAAATAGAAAGTACAGAATTTCCATGTACAATAACAGAGCTACAGTAAAGATAAAAGCTTCCCATAACACAGTGAAAATAAATCATAAAACAGTAGGGAATTCAAGCATCAAGTGAAACATTATTTGATGTCTTTCTAAATGGTGATTATTACCAGAACACTCTGATTATCATTAAAATAGGGCTAAAAGCATAGTTAAAAATCCATTTATTATCTCATGAGAATCATAGAACAAGCAAGCACAACCAAACCAAAATTACATGATTAAGAGTTCATATGATATAGTCAGCATCAGGGAAATCTGGAAAACTAGTAGAGACTAGAGAGAATTCATGAAATAAATCCATCCTACTAGATCTACATCAGGAATCCCCAATTACAAGCTTGGAAAGAATGGTCAGATGAAATGATCAATTAATTTCTTATCACTATTGTCAGCATTTTCATGGTTCTTTCCTCACCCACCTCCCTTTTCTTTTGCTTTCAGTGTACAATTAGCACACCACCGGTGTACTCAGGTTTGCCAGATTTGACCACTTTAAATGCAATTTAATAATCTTTTCCAAAAGAAAACAGGAAATATAGGGAGGTTCCACTAGACCCCTTGAATATATAGGAGATCCAGAGATAACTCGTTTGCACACCAGAGTTTTAATCACTTGTTGCACCCTTCAAAGTTTCTAAAGGGAATTATCTCTAAGACTCTAACAAGCTGATAACTCAAACCACGCAGTGGGCCAGCAGTGTTTACAGAAGCAAATTATAACAGTGAGGAAACAACAAAAGTTTCACTCAGAGCTTTGCTTAATTTATTAAATTCTGGACACAGAGCAAAGTAGATAAACAATAACAATGATTAACAGAAGACAAAAGCAAATGATCAATACATTATTACAGAACAATATTCTAAAGACAAAATGGATTTAAAATGAAAGCGCAAAGACATCATATCACAATTTTAGAAAAAATCACAGTTTATTCTCTGTGGACCAGATAATTTAGAAGAGTAACTGTTAGACTTGTATTTCCTGGGAGACAAAAAAAAAAAAAAGAGTCAAACCTTCTCAGGATCATGTAATGCTATCCATATACTTGTTGCAACCTCAATGTCTTCAGGGAGAGAACGATTAGCAACAGCAGGGATACATTTGACAGCATTCAAACATGCCATTCTTACATGAACATCTTTCGCATAAACTCCATAAAGTGCCTGCAAAAAGACAAATTGAGAGATAGCATAAGCACTGCTACAGATACACAATTCAGACAGAGAAAGAGAGAGCAATGCAAATATAGTCAAGCATACATACAGAAGCAACTTCATTAGGTTGCAAACCAAGACTCAACTCATTTAGTGCTGGTCCTATTGAAGCTTGATAAGCTGGAACAACACCTAGGACATGGTAAAGAACCTACAAAAAAGAATATCAATCAGATGGAAAGCAATTGGCGAAAAAAAATCATAAGACTGCTAAACAGTCTAGAATAGATTCTGTGAAAGCATGCACTGTTGACATATTACCGATAACATTCGAATCCTAGGAAGGGGTAGATGGGGATCCAGGTGTAAATAAAATATCCGAAGCACCTCGTCATGAAATTTTGTTTTCTTTGAGCACAGAAGAATTCGCTCCATTATCTATCAAGAACTAGAGTTAGAAAGATAGACACCTTGGTGAATTCATTAAATAGCATTTGAAGGTAGAATTGCTTACAGGGAATATGAAAGCAAAAGAATCTACAGGAAGTGCCCCTGATTTACAAGAAGTGGATAAGCCATTTAAAATTCGCTCAAAAAGGCCAAGGAATGGACTTTCATTGGCTTGCTCTTCGGCAACTGATGGAATTAGATCCAACAGAAGATGAACTTCATCAGTCACAATTAAGCGTAAAGCAGTAGAAATGTCAAGCGCCCAATCACACAAAGGAGGAGCAGTGCATCCTGACAACTTCACCATGGTTTCAAAGGCCTCATCATTTACAATAGGCGATCGTAATAAAGGTTCAACAAACTTGACCTGACACAAGATTTCAACTAAAAATCACAACTATATTTATATAAAAAATAACTGGAAAGAAATTAAGCAATAAATTGTACAGTCTCAAAATAATTAACAAGCTTTAAAAAAATGCACTTCAAATTTAACTGAAAAAGGAGAGAAGTTTTTAAATTCAGAATCATGGGAGTTAATTCAAGTGTCATAAAATATATGGTAATTAATCAACAATGATTAGCAGGCAGAACGAGAATACCATTGAAGGCAGTCTACTGTGCGCAAAAACTGAATTAGCAATGGCCATGTCTCCAAGAGCTCTTAGCATCAAAGACAGATTTTTCTGTATTTCACGGACTCTATCACGTACGGAAGCCTCCTCCTTAAGCAGCAATTCTCTTGCCTCCTCTTTTGCTGTCTTCCCTTTGTCTAAATGAATCATAATATTATCATTAATAAAAAGCAGCTATTCTAAACTTAAAATGCAAAGATCAATAAAGTAAAACACTTGCCAGCCTTCTTTGTTGCCTTCCCAGTATCCCTTTTCCCTGCACCAGCAACTTCTCTGCTAGGTTGATCTCTCTTCACTGAATGATTAGAACAGGCCTGATCCTGATCAAAGGAACAAAAGAGAATAACTATCTAAAACTCACAGGGAAATGGAGCAAAGAAAACAGAAGAACATGAGATGTACCAAGCCATCTTCATCATCATACATCCGGAAGCGACCCTTTGCTTGTTTTGTGTTCTTAGTAGCAACAGATTCTGCAACATAAACTCCTTGCTCGGTGGAAAGCATTCCTTCAGGGGTATGAAAGATCTGAAACCGCATGCGTAAGAAAAAAGGCCAACTGATAGTGATATTATATATGCCCATTAAGTAAATAAAGTAGAATGCAGTAATCACAACATATTGAAAACATCACACTGATAATATCAATAGACAGTACAAAGTGCATCATGTGCAATTACCAGAATGTCATTCTCTGAAAGTATATCGTGTGAAAACCACTCAGGAAGATTTAGCAAATGCTGGCATCAGGAATATGTAATAGTCAACAATCAGAAGTCAGATAGATAGATAGATAGATAGATAGATACCAATCGCAAGCTTTACCAGCTCCAACTAAAGTATATGCAAACAAATATCACATATACCTTTTCAAACTCTGTATATGTATCTCCAGGAATTATAGACATCAAGGTGGACAGTGAGGATATTGCTGCCTGTTGTTCCAGTAGATTAGCACTCTTCAAACCCATTGGTCCCAGTAAGACCTGCAAAACATGATATCACTTAGAACTTAGCAGTACAGTTACAAAGGTACATGGGCAGCAGTACTGGTGCAACCGAATATAGTGGTCACACCATAGACTTTGCCAAAGTATATATGGAATTTTGAAAAGCAAATGTAGACATTTCACCGATTCATCTCTTCAAATATATTGAATCAAACATCAGCTACGTTACCTTTATAAACAATTGAGGAGATTTGTAATATATCAATTACCTCTACAAAATTCACCACATTAGCAGAAAGGATATCAATGACATCAAAACCATGTGTTTGCAGACACTTAGAGAGCCTCTGGAAAAAGAATGAAACGGATCAACTAAACAACCAAAAAATTTTTCAAGGTCATGCACAAAAAGTAAAGGTCACCATGTATATCCACAAGTACACAAGTATGCATGCACACACACTTTCAACATCTGGGAGGCAATAATGACATCTGAAGTAGTTTAATATTCTAAGACTCAGCAAAGAAAAAAAATTCTAAAAATGCGTTGTTGAATAAAATAAAATAATAAGCAGTGACTATGGTCTTTTGGATGGGAAAAGCTATTACTCCAGTCCTTAATATCTGTTGTGCTGCTCTAGATTTGAAATGGCTGCTTATTTGCTTTTACCTTGCCATACAACCACTTTCATCTGGAGGAGGTTATTTAATACTTTTAGTAAATCCAAGATGTTTCCTCTCAATTGAGAAGAAATTCTTCTGATTAGCTTCAAGGGCTTTGGTAGAACTACAGAGGAAAAATTTTTATGAGGGTGTCCTATCTATGCAGCTCTTTGGTGTATTTGGCTTCACAGAAATGAGCATGTCTTCAAGAATTCTCCTAGCCCGTCACTCTTCAGTGTTCAACCACGGTCTCTCCAAGGGAGCCTCCCAAACAGAAATACAAAGGGATTTAAGAGCCTTATTGTATTGATGACTTTTTATATCCTTTCCATGTCTCATTTGCATCTTTGCTTAGGAGGATATCTCCACCTCTTCTTTTGTAATCTTCCCTTCTTCTCTTTAATGATATTCCTTCTTTTGACCAAAAATAGTATACTTCAGTCCACATGTCAAATTTCAAACTATATCATCACAATGGTTGAATTTTAATATTATTTTGATGAGTTGGGTTCCCTCTCCCCACCTGTGTGTCTGCCCAGGCAATTTTTCGGGCAGAATAGCAACTCATATAAAAAAAATAGCCATGGAACAATAATACTCAAAGCAAAGAGAAATATCACTAAACAAAATAAGACATTACACAAGCATGCGAATAAACTACCTTCCACACTGCATTTCTTTTTGCACTACCAACTACACATGGGTGATGTGAACAAAATATTATTCTGACAAATGAATCTGGAGCAAGTTTCAGAGCTGCTGGTGACATAATCAGCAAAGCCTTTACCAAAACCTCAACCGATGGAATGAAAGGTACTTGAGGGTCCAAAGAAATTTCTGTGTCACTGCAAACAGAAGAGCTTAGCTGCAGAATGGCTAGATTGACAAAAGTAAAAGTATGATAGAAATACACTGCAAAACTACAGACCAAATTTTTGGCTGTCATAAGAAGAAATAAAGTAGGTAACAAAGAATTGAATTTCTAAAAACAGATGGTTGGCTTCTCATGGGATAAGGTCTGCAGGAGAGGCACAGGCATACTTTCCTAGATTTTGGAAGAAATCTTTTCGCTGGAGAAAGCCAGCGCTCCATCCCAAGTAGACAAGTGTCTTTCAAGAAGCAAAACTAAAGATACTTACCTGTCTTAAAAAACAGCATTTGGCACTCCTTACTCCTGAGGACATAACTAAATTGGAAAAGCAGCAAAAGCCTAAAGGGGAATTCGATCCCAAAAAAATTCCAAAGAAATAGAAGAAAGTTTGAAAATTTTCAGGATTTTTCCATACAATTTCTGGGCTCGAGACAACCTAAGCTTTTTGCAGGTTCTGAAGCAAAATATCAAATTTATACTACCAGGAAGAGGCACTTTTGTGAAATAAGCACATCCGTCACAAATTGACCTATACAAATTTTATTGATAAATATGGAGATCAGTGTACAATCAGGTATTTACCTTATTTTTGAAGCATAAAGTTTCTCTCCAACTAAAGAAAGAAACTTTGAAAATTCAAAGAAAAGATCTTTAGATAATTGCGGAGCAGAAGTAATAATCTTCCTAGCAACATTATAAGCCATTCTTCGAATATCCCACCTCGGATGGCATATAAAAAAGATCATTAACTGCATGAAGTTAACAATTACTGAGTGAATACAACATTTCACTACAGGAACCTGATGTATTGCAAAGTGTTTTACCTGTAACAGTAATCTGACAGAGAAGTTGGCCAATGTTCTGCAGAATAAAGAAGATAAAACATAATTATGCATACAACCCATAAAGACAATAAGACATAAATTACGGTAATCTTTTTGGCATTATAGATGGAATTTACCGCTGTACATGTTCCAGAAGAAGCACTTCAAGAAGATCAACACATGCCAAGCAATCCTCAATTGATAGCTTTGATGCCTGCAGAGCACCTTTTCAGAAGTGTAGAATAAAACCTGGGTAATGCTAATAACAAATTTTAGTAGAGTAATCACCATGGAAATTGGTATGAGCGAAGGTTCATTTTGCGATACCACAGACCATATCTTTTCCTTCACCAATGTTTCCTCTGGGGAAATAAAGCATAAATGAACAAATGAATTTGTTTGCCAAAAGAAATGAAAGGAAACTGAGCTAATGCTCTAAGTTCAAGTACATTAAAGAAAATAAACACCAGAAGACAACTTAAGATTCCACCAATACAAACCAGCTTTAATATCAACAGCAGCTATCTTCCCAACTAATAACAATGCATATATGCCATCTACACGTTGCACTGCCTTGGTAAAGCCAGTTTTCACAAGTTGGACAAGAGGGCCAAGCAAAGATGACATCTGAAACACATTTAGTTGAAATGTGAGGGGATGAAACTAGCATACAAAACATGAAATAAATTGACAAGCAAGTATAATCCATTAACATGACAGGTCACCCTTAAGACAGCATCTGTATTTTTGCATATAGCATGTAGACTGCGCAGGAACCCTCTTCTTAAAGTTTCCTTCTCTTTGAGGCCAGAAACCAAAAAGGAAACTAAAATCTCTTGAATGATATCTGCAGATCTAACTGCCCAAGAAGCTATGGCTGACAAAATCACAATTTTAACCTCCTCATTTCCTGCCAATCAAGAGTTGAGCATGAATCAGCACCCAATATGATCAATATAAACGGCAGCAACAAGACCAGAGATGCGAGTTGGGCAAAAAGAATAAATGAACCAGAGATGGAGAGAAAATATGCTGGACATAGGTGATGGTCACCCAACACCTTGTGCCAACTTAGACTACATATTATAGTTTAAATGCGTTGCCTTTAACAACTTAAAGACCAATTGGTACTCCCTCAAAGGTCAAGTATATAGTTTGGACAGAGGTATTTAATAGCATTACAAATAACATGCCACATATTACAGACCTTACACAACTCTTTCTCCTAATTTATATGTTATGTGCAGGTCTACATCAGAAACAGTGGCCCATTAATTTTGCATTGTCATGATGTTACTTATGGAATAATTTATTTGGGGCTCTTGGTTAACATAGCAGGTGTCCTTTCACCTTATGATACATTTTAAGGGTTTTGGAAGCCAATATTTTAAGTCAATGTTATGTGTGGCTTTTGCAGATCACTGGTGTTGGTTGGAGAGGAATGCTCATATTTTCAAGGGTGTCTCATTGCCCTTAGATTTGTTATGGGACAGGATCATGTTTATAGCTTCTCTTTGGTGATCAACTCATGGTTGCTTTAACACTTTGTTTGGTTGAAGAAAGAAAATGGAAAGAGAGAAACTGGAAAGAAAGAAAATGAAGAGAAAATAAGGAGAAAAGTAATGTGTTGGAGTTAATGTTTGGATGAAGAGAAAATGGAAAGAAAGGAAATGGATTAGCATTACTTAATTTTTTAATAATTATCTATTCAATCTCACTCTCCTATCCATTCAATCCCACGCTCATCACCTGGCACCTGGGCTGCCACTCTTAACTCTTTCCCCTCAATCATTAGCAAGGGGCACCACCATATAGGAGCATTCTCAAAAGTCCACAGAATATGAGAAATAAAGAAGTTTTAGGATGGGAAGCAATTCGATTGAGGGAGAAGCCAATCACCATGTAATAGATATTTGTAAGGTAGATGGAGAGAGGATGGCTTTGATGCAGCTCAAGATTTTCAATAACCCAAAATTGCTGAGAAAAGCCATTGGTAAGAGATTTTCTGTTCTGGGTTTCCAGGTACCAAATCAGATTGGCAATTTAAGAGAGATAGTTTGGATTTTTGGGGTTGCAGAGAGTGGTAAAAGAGGAACAGGAAGTAAGAGGTCTCAGAAGAAATGAGCACAGCGAGAGGCCAGCATTTAGTTTTCTCTTCATTTTCACCTCAACACTTCAAACCCAAATTTTTCTTTCATCTCCATTTTCTCTCGAGCTCCAAAAAGGAGAACTACTTTTTCTACCCATTTTGTCCTCCCCCAACCTCTCTCTCCCCAAGTTCTCTCAATCCAAATATAGGGTAAAGGGACTTCCATTACTGATATGCAAAGAGACTAAACAGATTTGTTGCATCTTTTAGCCTCTTTAGCTCGCTATTTTCTTTTTGTTTTGATGTTTAGGAGGATGTCTCATCCCTCCCCCTAATATGTACTCAAATACTATCTATCTTTTCTCTCTAATAATATTTTCTTCTTTCATTAAAGAGAGAGAGAGAGAGAGAAAGACAAATTTGAGTTTTAAAAAAAAAAAAGCACAAACAATAGGAAAATTAGAGCTTGTGCTTTACCATCATCCTTGTAGTATGATAAAAGAAAATCACAAATTGTATGTGACAGACTGATGAGGTATTTCCCATCTGGTGCATTAGATAATTCTTGTATCGCATTCACCATCCCAACTCTCTGGTATGGAAAAGCCAGCCTTCCTTCAGAACCTATTCAGAATGAAAAACAGAAGATCAAAATATATTACAAAGGCACCTTCAACACCGCCAATCAAAAATCATGATAACCAGTGACTCCAACTGGTCTCATGGGCATCATAACACAAGCATAGGGTTATTTTATACCTTTAATAACAGCTTTGACAGCATTGAACATTGTCTCTAATGCATCTGGATTGCTAGATTTTTGGCTCAGACTCCTGACTATGGCTAATGCCCCATCCCTTCTCCCTTCTTCAGCATGCCGAGCCTGTGCTAATACTACTGAAAGAATTTCAGCAGCATACTTACTCAAATCAAGGTTAACAGACTTCAAAAGAATTCCAACAGACTCCAACACAATCTCTGGGTTGCGTTTTAGCATTTTAACAGAGGAAGGTACTACGGTATTTTGAAACTCTTCATGTGACATTTGCAAATAAAGTGGAAGAAATGCTTCAGTAAGACTCCTTCTTGGCTTTTCTTGTGCACTCAGTATTGCTTTAACATATATATCAAGAAATGCTGGCTGTAAGGAATAAAGAATTACTTTAGAACTGTAGGAGAAGGAAATAAACCCAATGTAAACATAAACCAGAAAATTTATGAATACACTACCTACAAAAGTTATCAATGAATCTCACCTTGAATTCTCCAAATAAAGAGGGAGATCGACTTGAGAACTCCAGTAACAACAATAATAATTCAGGACTATCTTTATACGGGATTCGACCATTTTTCAGTTCTTCTATGTAGACTTTATAGGTATCTGGTGACTGGAAACATATGTAGACATCTAAGTTACAATAATTTCTTGTATGCATTGTATTTGAAAAGAAAGAGGCCAAAAGGTTAAAATTCAAGGAGTAGAACACTATTATTTTCCTAAAAAGAGTGAAGGTTGAGCTGAACCTGAGAAAATAAATGGAAAAACTTTTTCTTGCAAGCCCTTTGCTCGTGAAAAGATCTTTGCAAAATTATGATAAGTAAAGGTGCTTGGGCTGCAGCTACTCTACACAAAGCATTCTTTGAAACTGTGGCAAACTGGCTCTTGCTTAAAAGTAGACATGACCAACTGAGAAGTCTGTAGCAGCCTACATGAGATTGACACTTCAATTGCTTTTCCATATTCTGAACAAGAGCTGCTGCAAAAGTTTTCATGAAAACTGTTCCACCTAAAGCTTTCACAATCACATCATCAACAGCTTTCCTTGATCTACGGTCATCATAAATTGAAAGTGTTCTAAATATTATGTCTATCAATAATGAGGCAAGCTCTGTTGACATATCTGCAAAGATCAAAATCGTTGTTGAAATTTCAGATCAAAATATTATCAATAGAGAGATGCATTCAGTCCAACAGCTTGCATTAATGACCCGTAAAATTTCTGTGGTTTACATGAATGTCATCTAAGCAAATAAAGAGTAAAAGGAGACTGCCATATTCTATTTCTGTGCATGATTATTAGGGAGGTTACTAAATAATGGATTTTTCAAGAGCACAATATGTTTTGAAGTCATTTAAGAGCCATCATTAGAAAGCCACAAAGAAGCTAAAAGAAACAGCCCTATCCCTAAAAGGTGCAGAGCCAGGCACCATTGTTGAAAACCCCCAGCATACTCCCCATCCATATAATCCATAAAACCTTGCAATCCTTTCTCCACCCAGAAACTGAAAATGAATAGAGAGAAGGCGCTCGAACCCAATCTACCACATAGTGCACAACATTAGCCAACCAAAACCATCCTACTAAAGAGTAATGACACAACCTTGACTTTGTATTATTCTTCACATTATTCCAATCATGTAACACTATCAATCACTCCCACATTTTGCTCAAAAAGATGAAATTACCAGACGTCATCCTGGTTAGGATTACATTCTGGTTTACGAACAGCAATTAAATAAAATTAAAAAAAATTGGAATAGAGGAATCCACTATACTTCTCTTTTTAAAAAAAAAAAAAAAAGAAATTCTGTGAATTCAGTGTAAGTTATCTTCAGATGCAATCTTAGTTAACTTCATCCATGGAGAACACAAGATAATGCACGCACGTCCATCCGAGGACGTGGGAATTACCGATGGAAAAAGTGCACATGGCAATTGGAAACGGCGTGTTACTGCGATCGCTGACCTGAAGTTGAACTGTTGAGAAATGCAGGGATTTCTTGACGGAATATCCGAACCCGCTGTTTGGTGGAGGCAGTGGAAACCAATTGGGAAAGGGAAATGAGAGATTCCAGTGAGTCCGCCATTAGAATACGGGAAGATCCGGATATCCAAGTGGGAACTGCGGAGCTCAGATGATGAAAGCAAAGACCACTCGCCTCGTCGTGTCTCCTGCACCGGATAGTGTTTCAGTTCACAACAGTACATTGGTTAGGGTTTTGAGAGATGCTGTGGCGTACAGACAAAAAAAAAAACATAGCTTATGTATTATTTTGTAATCTCATATTCATACCCTATTTCAATAAAAGTATAAAATAAAGGCCAACAAAATAATAAATAAAGGTATAAAATATTAACATATTACTTTAATAAAAAAATACAGTATCAATATACTAATTTAATAAAAACATAAAGTATTAATATTAACTTTAATAAAAACAATAAATTAAATCAATAAAAATAAATCAATATTTTATATTTTAAATTACATATGTAATAATCTATGATAAAATTTAAGAGTAAATATCATCTCTAAACAAATTTTCATTTTTTGGTGAATTATACGTAAACTCTCTCAACAAACAAATATATTTATTAAAATTAAATTATGTAGTTTAAAGTAGTTAAGTTTTTAGTTTAATTTTGATATACTATCAGTATAAAAAATTTTACAGTATCATTTAATCATAATTTATCAAATAATTAAAATTTTGATTAATATAATAATTACTTAAAAAATTAAATACTTGATAATACATAATTGAATGATAATGTAAAAAAAATATTATATTAATAATAAATTAAAATAAAATCCTTAAACTTTTCATCAAATGTTGTGTATAACAATTTCATAATATAAATTATGTCAATATCATCATCACAAACTTTAAAAAAAATTAAATTAAAGAATAATGATATCAAAATAATAATTCATGAATATTATAAGTACTCACGTAATATATAAAAATAAAATTATACTAAACTATTCCTTCTTTATTTTTCTCTTTCACTTACAAAGGCTATTTTCTGCCTTCAATAATTTGAAACTCCATTTATTTATAAAGGTTTCGCAACTTTATTCACGTGTGCAATACAATAGAATTTTACATGTGATATATGCGTCTTCTCTTTATAGTAAGTTTTTCTTCATTCAATGCCGCCATTTTGTTTTTCTTCTAATGGGTACCTAAATATCTCGTTTTTCTATGCCACTGAAAATGTTCCATCTGTTCTTTCTTTCACTCGTTTATTCTTACACACAACACTCTTTTAATTCACACACTATTCTACATATTCCACATTTTCTTTTTATTTTTTTATCATTATTAACTTCATTCTCCCACGGACCTACTTTTAATTTGTTTTATTCTCTGTTTTTCTTTTTTTAAGGTTCTCACATTACATAAGTTTAACATTTAATAGATATTTTTTTAATCAAAGAAAAGTTTAACTCACTTAAAATTGAAGAAGTGTTTATATATTTTACTAAAATTTTAAACAACATATACTCTCACACTGCTGTGCACATGCAGCACAGCTTTTCTTTTTTGTGTATTTCCAGCGACAATGATAAGGAGGGAAAGGTTGGCTCTGGGCTTGCTGCCCAAGGAGTTTCGGTGGGCTTTTGGGTCCTTTAGGCCTGTATTCCAGGTACGGAATGAAAATTTGGGCCTACAACTCAAATATTAATGTGAACTTCATATTCCTAAACAGGCAACGGTCATAATGATTCAACATGCCCCTTTTTCAGTGAGAATATTTTCAGCCCAATAAAGAAGATGGGGGAGCCTGCACAATCTTAAATATGGGCCTACCTCGTGATAAAAAATATATTGGGCCTACCCAATAGGCACATAATACATTTTTTTTATCGAAACAACGAGATGTCATTATACGCTGTGGGTTTTCAAACACGAAACCAACACAATCCCACCTCATTTATGCTGCAGCTAATTAAGATGCTATTCTATTCATTTTTCCTTTTTGTTGGTGTCTTTTTTTCTTTCCTTTCTATTTTTGACAGGTGCAGAAACAACATGACATGGTTGATAAGGTTCTTAAATTGAGCAAAGATATAATTTACTAAATAAGGCTAATTTTAGAAAATAGATTTGAATCTCATATTTTTATAGACATAAGAATAGTATGTCTCAATCATCATCTTTAGTTTAAGATTGTTGTTAATATATAATTCTTTAAAATCTAGAAGTGAATCCAATATTTTTATATGAGATTATACTTAGTAACATTTCATACAGTTTCACTAGTATCCATAATAATTTATAAAGTAATATATCCCATAATAACAAAATTTTTAATTCAATCAATAATTTATCGGAGCCATATTCATAATTCAATATTGAGTTATAACTGAAAAAAGAATACTGAATCATATATTAATTATAAACAATTAAATTATTCAATTTAATTCTTATACCCTAAATAAATTATAAATAATAGCGCCCAAATTCACCACTTAATGGACTCAATCTAAAATTGTTCCTAGAAATTTAATTAATCGAGATTTTAATTTGGACCACAAGGTTGTCTTAATCAGTCAAACAAGCAAGGTTGAATGAATGAATGGATAACATATTTGACGTTCAAGTCACAGTCCTTGGTTTCTTAAATTTTTTCCCAGTTCATGTTGCAAGGAGGAAGCAAAAATAAGTTGTAGTGCAAGGTAATCGCACAATCTGATTATTCTTCTGGAGTAGTGCTTAAAAAAAGAAAAGGGAGGAAAATAAAATATAAAGATGGAGAGAAGAAGAAAGGGATGCATAGATCAGTATTTTCCAAATAGAATATCTAAAAGAAAAATTGCCACATTTTTTAATGAAATAAAGAGATGGGTAATGACAAACTTGCTCTTGAGAAAACATCCTGTATATTTTTTTTTCCTTTTCTGTTACGGTTTATAGGGCTTCTATGTACATCAAATTGAATGAAAAGATAAATAAAATAAAAGAGAAAGTTTTTGTAATTTCTACAAATAGATATCCACTAAAACAGAAGAATTTGACTCCTCCAAAGTGACGAGTCACTTTAGAGAATAAAATAAAAAGTATTAATTATTAATAAAAAATTTAAAAAATAAATTTTATCATGATCTCAACAATTAATTTTTTTATTAACGATTAATATTTCTAGTTTTATCCTCTAAAATAAACTCATTTTAAAAGAGCTAAATCCCAACAGAAGAATGCATCCACAGTCCCACATGGAACATGAGTTCAAATTGAAAATATGATAGAAAAGGGTAATTAGCAAAATTTGTTTTGATAAGTTGTCAATAACTAAATTTATTTTGAAATAATTATTTTTAAAATAATAATTTTGTGAGAACGAGTTTCATGCTTAGTAATATGCACACAAAAGTAATTTTGTAAAAATAAATTATTTTGATAATATTAAATAAAATTATTTTTGTATGTAGTTACTAAATAAAAGGCATATACTTATATCTGTGTAAATATATATTACTTAAATGAAGACAAGTTGAAAAATTAAACTTAAAATGTATTTTATCAAAAGTCTACTCAAAATACATTATAGATTTTAAAATACATTTGAAATTTGATGACTCTCTTATTCATGAGGTGCTGGAATAGCGAAAATGAATTACGCTCTTCAATATAATAATTGCATTCATAAGAGTCGCATATTATAAAAAGGATTATACTATTATCACTTATAATTAAAAATATTAGTTTTATAAAATAATTTAAATAAATCAAACTTTATAAAAATACTCTTTTTTTTTTAAATGACTCTCTAGATTCCCAAATGCAAACCAAACATACTCTTACATCACATGTAATTCATTTATTGATTTAAATTAGCTCAGGAAAAAGAAAAAGAACATGCAAGGATTATGTGATTGTGAGATGTAATGTCATTTTCCATGGACGTGTTCTGGAACCTCAAATCCTCAATGATAGGAGCAAATTTAATATATAAAGTAGCAAACACCATTTGTATTATTGAAACATATTTATAGAAGTCCCCAAACTGATCCAATCCAAAATATATGTACTTAACAATTTTAGATTTCTCTTTCTTATAAGCATGTCAACGTGCATCACAAAAGTAGTTAAATGCACCCACTGGGGTAGCTAAGCTACCCCATTTATTTTGGTCACATCACGTGAAATCACAAGCGTTAATGATATATATGTACTATGTTATAGAAAAGAAAAATCAAGACGATACTTTCATTGATTATTTTTTAATTTAATTATTGATTAAAAATAATGGAGCAAATTTTTGACTATATAAGAGTTCAACTTCTTTAAAATTTTATCCTTTTTTTTTTTTTAAAGTCACATATTGTAGAAGCTCTCACACAAAAAATAACCATCTCATTTATAATTTTTGTCTAAAATATTTTCAACTCAAATTAACCATACCCTGTACATGTCCACCTACAATGTTTAAGTATTTTCATCTTTCGCATCTTACGTTCAATGTAATCTATCACTTTATTACCTATACAAATATTTATATAAATTAAAAAAATTACTTGGTATAAATCACAAAAGACATGACCGAAAATTAAAAGATTAATTTTTTACTTTTTAGGTAGGGATATTTTGGGGACACAAAAAAATATTTATTCTCCCGCAAAGAGTACTATAAATTAGTTTATCACTTTTTGGTGGGGATACTTTAGGTACACTAAAAAAAATGTATATAAATTATACCAAGTAATTTTTTGAAAAAAATACAAACAAATATAATCAAGATAAGATAAATACATACCCCTAAATTATCAAATACCCAGCTCGTAATTTTGGAGACAAATTGGACAGAGTATTTTCGTAAAATATGACACCTTTCCCCGAAAATACATTGCACCAATTCTATACATTTTAGAAAAAAAAATCATAATTCTTACAGAAAAAAAGAAAAAAAATCACAAATAAATATCCAATCAACTAAAAATTTATACAACGCACAAGCTACCAAACACCTGTCCATAGGTATAATATTGACCATACATAGTTCTTATTTTTCTTTTTTCTTTCTGTTTTAAACCCAAAACATTTATTAGAAAAGATTTTGCACCTATCTCCCAACGGAGTTTTCTGACATATGTCCCTATCTCCATTATAATTGCCATACGGTGATTTTTGACAATTTCCAACTGATTATCGGCTGGAAATTCGTTGGTATATTCTGAGGGATGCGCTTATCTGTTGATAAAATCTTTCGAAAACTATAATTTCTTTTAAGTTGTGTTTGGAATTATTCGAAATCTGTAATTTTCTTCTAAGTTGTGTTTGGAATGATGAATTTTATGATTTGATTTTATTTATAAATTAATTTTTTTATTTAAAAAATTATAAAATGCAAATTAATATAATTTAAAAATCCATATAAATCTAATAAATGTTAATTAAGTTGATTTAGAAATCTTAAGAGGATTTGGGTAGATTTTAGTTGATTTTATATAAATTTACTATTATACTTTTAATAAAAATATAATAATCATATAATTATAAGTGTAAAAAAGAAAACTTCTTAAAATAAAATCAATTCAATTCATTTTTAATGTATTTCAAATATAAAAATTAATTTCTAAATCAATTCAAATCATAATTTTTAAAATGAATTTCAAATATAAAGATTGATTTTCAATTTAATTCAATTCTAATTTTTATGATTTCAAACACACCATAGCAAAGTGGATTTCATAAAAGGAAAAAATTTTCAGAATATTTTGACTCACCCAATTGATCTTCTACTAGTAACAATTGAGATTTGAATCTTAAAATTTTCGTTAATAGGCAACATTGCAAATATTTCTTTGAAATTGATAATTTGTCCTGACTTTGGAATGGAGAGAGCCTTCCAGCACTTTAAATCTTTCTATAACTAAAAAATTCAAAAATATATTATTAATAACGTTTGGCATATATCTTATGAAGTTAGTTCTTCATATATGTAAGCTTTGTGCATTAATCCCTCGTTGTTCTTAACAAAGCATATTTGAAACCGTCAAGAGCCGTTAGATTTTTTTTTGGGGGTAAGATTATCAGGAAAAAGTTTGAGAGTGTGACTGTGTAGGTAATTAACTGATTATACCATGCTCAATTTTTTTATTGGTTTAATATTTGATTCAAGCGGCAATTTGATTCAAATAATTATAATGCTCAATTCAAATTATTAAATGTTTACATATCAAAATATAAATAGAAAGGCATAACACTTTAATAAGATGTAATTATTTCTCCATTTGAAGGTAGCTTGCCCTGCGACTTGAGTCTCAATCTATCGGCGACATACACGGTCTACATGACATGGTCTACATGCATATGCACTACTAATTATTTATTGATGCCTTTTTTACAATATCGATCCACATAGATGGCTAAGAAAAATTGGGAACAAGATAGACAAGATATTGAAGAAGCTTAAATGTTGTAGATAAGTTTTTTTTTTTCTATTTTTCTTTTTCTCTATTTAGGTTCATTGAAGGAGGCATGTATGCTATTGTTATTCAAATCGTCCTCTCCTCCTCCTTCATTGATTTGATAACTCTATACTATACATATCCTTATATGGCAACTGTGCACTTGACACATTTGATATTTCTTTTAGTCATACTGCCAATTAAAATAATTGAGACCCTTTTAGTCATAAGTTCAATTAGTTGGCGAGTAAAAATTCAGGGAAAAGATTTTAAGTTTTTGTAATATATAAAAAATTAAAACCAAGAAGCCCTTGAGCTAATGACGAGAATTTTGAGTAATTTGCATGAGTTATAAGTTTAAACTAGTGTCGTGGCATTAAAAATAAAATAAAACCCTTTTAAATGTTATCTCATTATTAGTTGGCATTTAAATAAAAACGATGAACCCAAAAAAAAAAAAATGCACAGCTAGCTGTAAGCCATGATGCATTTAACACACAGTAACACTTGTACAAAGAATTGAATTCTGTATATATTATGGCCAGGCCTCTCATTATTATGGTCGTTTTCTTTATCTGCTGGTAGCACAAGCTATTTAATTCGGCACATCAAAGTGGCAAAGGATCACAGCAATGAGTTCTATATAAAGGCACTCCTAATCTGATACTTACTCATTCACTTGCAGGATCTTTAGTTAGGGATACATTGCCCATTTGCTGGTGTTTCTTGGAGACACTATCCCATGGATAAAAACAACAGAAGGGTTTCTGTTTCTTCTATAGTTGTATGTCTGCTGATGTTGATCACCTGGAGCAGTGTTGCTCTACAAGCTGAGGCTCGAGCTTTTTTTGTTTTTGGCGATTCCCTCGTTGACAATGGCAACAACAACTACCTAGCCACCACTGCCCGTGCCGACTCATACCCTTACGGCATTGATTATCCAACTCACAGAGCCACTGGGCGTTTCTCCAATGGCCTCAACATCCCAGACCTTATCAGTTTGGTTCCCCTTCCTTAATTTTATTATTTCAGTAGCTTTCAACTCCTTGTTTTGTTTTGTGGTGTTTTCATTTTCTTTAATTGATCGTTATATATATGTGTGTGAACGGCATGATCAATTATCATGCACGTAGGTGAGCAAATTGGCTCAGAACCCACATTGCCATATTTGAGTCCAGAGCTCGATGGAGAGAGGCTACTCGTTGGTGCCAACTTTGCTTCTGCTGGGATAGGAATTCTCAATGACACTGGAATTCAGTTTGTAAGCCTACAAGTTTTTTTGTCGTGCCAAATTGGGGGCATCTTCTCTTTTGTACCAAAAAAACCATATATTCTATTCAAGTTGGTGATGCTAAAAGAACGAGAACCATGCATGACCATTAGAATGATGTATATATCTGTATATGCATTTGCAGATAAACATAATCAGAATCACCAGACAGTTGCAGTACTTTGAGCAGTATCAGCGGAGGGTGAGTGCACTAATCGGAGAAGAAGAGGCTGAACGACTGGTCAACCAAGCACTGGTCCTCATAACCTTAGGTGGCAATGATTTTGTCAACAACTATTACCTGGTGCCCTTTTCTGCAAGATCTCGCCAATTTGATCTCCCTGACTATGTTGTATACCTCATTTCCGAGTATCGCAAAATTCTTGTGGTATTGCTATCCTTCCCTTGTAATTATATATTATTAGTATTACTTTCTCTTTTTGTCCTTGCTGCTGCTACTAATTAACACGTGGGGTGTGTCACCATTAAAGACGCATGCAAAGATTAATTTTAATGATCCCAAAACTTTAGAAGTGAACAACTTTATAAGCAAGGACCAATTATTTGGATTAAGTCATGTTTATTTTATTTATTTAACCTTTAATTATTATTTTCACAACTAGTGGTCCGTTAAATAATGTAGAATGGCCTATTTTCTTTTCATAAATTTCACCCCATTTAGTTTAATGAACATTAAACTTTGAAAAAAATAACAGATTACCTAATGTTCAACTATTATTTCGTTGGAACAACCTCTACTTATTTAATCTATTATTATGGTTATTTAGTTTGTCTCAATAAATAATATTGTAACTAGTCCTTATTAAAAATTCGCCAAAAAAGAAATATAAAAACTTTAAAGTGTAAATATAAATAAATAAATGAAGTTGGAATAAAGTGACAAAATTAAAAGTGGGGATATATCTCATGTGCCAATTTATGATAATAACCAGATATGTATGGCTGTGTGAAGCAAGTTGAGTTACGGTGAGCATCCTCGTGAATGCCATCACCCAAGACACGGTTTAAACAGTGATTTAAAGTAGCATGTGGGAACCATATTATAAATGGAGAATTAAGTGTGCTCTCTCTCTCTCTCTCGCACCCTGTTTGTCTTTTACGTACGCAAAGTTCAGGAAGTAATTAAATATTCTGGCCATGTCTTGTAAAACCAAGTTGAATGCATGCAGAGGCTCTATGAACTGGGAGCGCGGCGAGTTATGGTGACGGGCACGGGGCCAATAGGTTGTGTGCCAGCAGAGTTAGCCATGCGTAGCAGAAACGGGGAATGTGCAATAGATCTGCAGAGAGCTGCAGACTTGTTCAACCCTCAACTGGTCCAGTTGTTGAATGAGCTCAACTCTGGAATCGGTTCAGATGTCTTCATTTCTGCAAATGCGTTCGCAATGCATATGGATTTTATTAGTGATCCGCAAGCATATGGTATGTCAACCTCTGTTTTAATCTGCAGCATTAACTTACATTCTATTGCTCTATAAATTTTGATTCCTGAAATTCAATGACTAATTTATTGCTTTTGATGTATTTCGTTTTTCTAATCTACGTGAATATAAAGTGGAAAAGTAAAAGGGAAATGAACAGATATTTAAGAACAACTGGTTGCATTGATTTACCCTTCCCAATCTACCTAGAGCCATTTGCGGAGATCATGTTAAATGGTGGGACATTGGTTTTGGGAACCATTCTGCAAGTGTAGTTGAATATATTTTTTATTGAATATATTTATATCAATTTTTAATATAAATTTATATATCCTTTAATTATTTTGTTTATTTTTATCTTTTTCGTATAGCATTATTTGTTATAAAATTATTTAATTAGTGATATGAATTATTATGCTTTGTGGAGCATTGATTTAAATATTTTGATCTTCTTATTTGTCTTAAAAAACATGGTAGAGTTTTTTAACGAGAGATAAAGATACAATATTTATTATACAGTATCCAACATAACTTATGCAAAAGATCTGTACCACTTTTGTATCTTAATTTCTCTTTTATAACAAGATCTTCTCATGTTCTTGGAAAAAAATGATAAGATCTAGATACCTAAACCAGAATGGCCGTGGAGTCGATCACATAAGCTTTTTTTTTTTTTTTTGTGGTGACCAATAGCACAAAGTCATGCACCCTCCATCCAAGTCATCCAACTACTACTAAGGATCTATTTGAGAGTTGGGAAGAAAAGAATCAAAAGAAAATAAAAGAGATAGATAGGAAACAGATGAAAAATTAAGTAATAAGTTTTACTCTCCTTATTTAAATATTTAAAATCTTCTAAAATTCTTAAATTTGATAAAATTATATGATAATCCCTTATATTATTCTCTTCATTTTAAAAAATTCACAAATGAGTAGATGACACAACCTTCTGCTTCCCAGTCCTTTCCTTATTATCCTTCATTTAAACATATCCTAATACCAAGTGAATAAGGGCTGAGTTTGCCTTACACAGACAAAAGATAACAAACCTAACCAAACAAACTCAGAATTTTGAAGTGGCCAGGCCCTGCCGCTTTGCAGAAAAATAAATAGCTATTATGTTTCCTTTCCTGTCTTTTTACCATAAGAAAATAAATTTTATTAAATCTGTCAAAATTTTAGTCACAATCTATTTTCTTTAAAAATTATATTAACCCCCTTTATTGAAGCAGAGGCAATTAGTAATTGAGCTAATAAGCTATGAATTAAACACATGGAGATTTTAAATAAGAGCGCCGAGATTTTCTTGTTCGAGTATAGTGTTTATAGGCACATTATTTCACAGGCATGTGTGTAAATCCTGTTAGACTCCTATTCAATTTTGTGAGTATGTTTGCATTGCGACGAGATATTTTTAAATACATTTCATGTAAGATCTTTTATATTATATTACTCGTGCATATCACGTTATTTATGTAATTATCATTATCTACCAAAAGATAAATAATAACTCGAGAAATTTTTGAATAAGTATATATTTACATAAATATTCAAATTATCAGTAGATATATGAGAGGTGTATTTATAAATAATAACTTATAAAATTATATATATATTTAATATTAATTTAAGTGTATATGTAAATATATGAATTTCTTGTAAAAACTTATATAACATCAAACTTGACGGTTGACACACACACTTAATCATAAAAATTATAATTATAATATAATTTAGAGTTTTAAAAAATTAATATATATTTTTAAAATAATTATATTTATAATTTTATGTCAAAAATTTAAAATTAATGACAAAAATATTTTTAAAAACATGTATTATTATGTTATAAGAATATGAAATAATATTTTATAATTTCGTATAACCTTTCCAAACAAATTTCCAAGAGCGATCCAGTCAACACATAGAGGGGTGGTCCCCAACCACATAAAGGCGTAAGGCAGAATATCATCTATAAGGTTAAAAAATGGCGGGGAATTGGCTTTGGGGACGGTTCCGAGGTGTTGACATTTGACTTATCACAATAAGATGTGTAGTGGCCCCTGCAACCCATATTTAAGATGTTGGGCCCTCTTGGCATCGCCAAGCCCCACCCTCACGAAACCCGAGGCATGCTATTTGCCTACTCTCCCCACCATTTTAGATTTAACTTAACAAAAAAAAAAGGATAACTGCTTGTATATGACTTTGACTTCTTACACACCATGTGCAAGCAGTTATGTTTCTTAATCTTCACAAGCCACGTGGTGAATTTCTTTTACTCAAAACAAGGACAGTTTTCACTCACTGTTTTTGCTGGTTTGATAATTGAGAGACGCAGCAGAGCACGTGAAGCATACATGATCGCTGTGGTTGTGATTTGAAAGCATTTATTACACTTTTGCTTCATATGTACGCAGGGTTTGTTACGTCAAAAGTAGCATGCTGTGGTCAAGGAGCATACAATGGAATTGGACTCTGCACTCCGATTTCTAACTTGTGCCCAAACAGGGAAATATTTGCATTCTGGGATCCCTTCCATCCAACCGAGAGAGCAAACAGACTGATTGTACAAAGATTCATGATTGGATCCGCCAAATACATGAACCCAATGAACCTCAGTACCATTTTGCTTTTGGATTCTAGGACCTAAATGCCCTTGTATATTCCTATTATGGTCGTCCTCTTCTGTACAAGATGTTGTATTCTTCATTGTTTAGCCTATGTCGTCGTTACTGGGGGGTGCCATTTTTTTAATAACTCTGATGATGTTTCATATCATTATGCAATTATCAATAATTAATTTTCGGCTTTTATGTACCAGTGTGTTATCAGTAGCATTTCTCAATCATCGTGAGGGCTGAAATCCTATGACTATAGTGTTTGTCCGAATTTCAGGAAACAAATAAACGCATTGTTTTACTTTTCACCTCCACCGAAAGTACACTGTCACAAAATGAAGAAAGAAAATAAATACAAAAATAATTCATAAATTATTTAAAATGAAATTCATCTGAATTTTTTTCTCTAAGCCTTGCCTCAAAGAAGAAAGAGAGATAGGCGCAAGTCCATGGTTTACATGATGAGATAGTGCCAAAGGTCTTTTTTAGGCCAACAATAGTACCAAAGGTCCAAGAGTGTGTTAATGAATGTCCAAGTTTGTAGAAATTATTAGATATTCTAAAAGCACTACATTTAATTTATTAAAATTATAACACCTCAATAATATAATTATTTAGATAATTATATTAAATACAAAAAATTAAATAATAAAATTTAAAATAAATCTCAATCATTGAATATATTATTTTGAAAGTACATTGAAATTTTTCTCAAGTTTGGGGAATAAAAACATAGGATTGTGAACTGTGTCGCTTTTTTTTTTTTTGATCTTGAACTATGTGCATGAGCTTTTTCTTTTTTTGGGTCTTTAAACTATGTGCCACTTCGGCGTAAGAGAATTTGTGACGAGACTTAACATAGGGTTGAGCACCTACTTAGCCCAAAGTTAGTAATATTGGGCCTGATGTCCAAATAAACTTAGGGTTTTTGGGCAGTACTAGGGCTTTGTATATTTTGGGCAAACCTTGCTTTACCATACTATATGAAATACATACGAGGACGCGGAATAGGCCGATGGATAAACTGTAAAGTGGGGTTGTCTTTGACACCTCCGCTCCTGAACTGATCCCATTCCTCCCGAGACCCTCCGACCCAAAAACAAACAAAAAAACATACAGGAAAAAAAAACTAGTTTATGACCAAAAAAGAAATACATACTATTTTTATTTTATATTATTACGATTTTACTCTATTTAGAGGATAAAAATCCCTCATATCTAAAGAATATACTTTTAAAATATTAATCCGAACACAGCCCAAATGAATATAGAGATATAGACTTGTACTACCCAATGTTTATTTAAATAATTTAAAACAATTAAATAATGATTTTGCATTAAAATTGTATCAACCCACGTGATTCATATAATACTTCGGTTAGTTCGGGTTATTTCAAGTCACGTCATTATTTATTTCACAAAATGAGTCAAATGGGTTGATTTCTATAATTCGATTTTATAATGAATTAATCTGTCCAATTATTTGAATTGTGCACAGGTTGATTATTTTAATACTATATCATTACCTATTAATTAGACATGAATATGATTTATTAGTGTGTTTAGTTTAATTTTTAAAATTTTAAAATTACAATTTAGATAAAAATTATAAAAAATAAATTTGTATCTAAATTATAATTTAATTTTTTTAAAAAATTAAATTAAACACATTATAAAACAAATTATCACCCCTAAAGAAGCCTGTCAAGATGTGGAAAGTGAAAATTCCTAGCCGAGATAGAGAGATAATTGGTGAGTAGAGATAACAATAGTATGGGTAGAAATGAGATTTTGCACAACTCAACCTTATCTCATATCTCTTATAATATAACATAACTTGTCTTGTAGGTTGTGATGATAATATTTAAAATTTATACTTTACTTACTTTATTTTATATTTATGAATATTTTATATAAATTTATATAATAATTAATTATATTTTTAAATATTAATTAAAATTTTACATAATTTTTAAAAATATTTAAAAAGACATATTTTTACTGATTTTATTTATAATTTAAAAAATAAATTAATATAATAATATATACATATTTATATATACGTGTGCACGCGCGCTCCTTGGCATGGATTTATATTGTCATCTCTGTTAGTGAGCTACCTGTCCGTAATGATTCGGATATAGGCTTTTAAAAAAATCAACACTATTATCTGACGCCAAAATACTCCTCCTGTCATTCCAATACAGATGTTAATTAGTGTGATATAAACAAGATATTAAAAAAAAAATTGCCATCACTTAAAAGCTGATCAAACATAAAAGACCAAAAAGATCATACTGTTCAGGCCTCTCGCTAAGTCACGTGAAATGTAAATTTTTGTACTTACAATGGAGGATCCTATATAATTTAATATGTTATTGAAATTAATTTATTTTATAATTAAAATAGTTTATAATATTATTCACAACAACCGGATTTTCGACGAGACATATTCAAAGGAGTGCGCATTCTCCTCTTTTTTTGGGACAAAATTGATAAACTCTCGTCCTTTTCTTATGATATTTTCGAGCCAATGAAAATATTTTTTATGTTCAAAAATTGGATGCGGAAAAAGACAGAATTTCGGATTTCGGATTATACAGAAGAAAAGACAAACCAAAGTAAAAAAAGAATAAGAAGAAATAGTTCGATCCTCTTATTTTAATTTCTCGAACCGAGAGATTTATGAATCGAGATCTTAATGTATATAGATATAAATAGTCTAATGGGAGCAAGAATTTTCAGGAACATTTGAAACATTTTATTTATGAGCAGAATAGCCGTTTTCAAGTAATGTTCTATCGTACTATAATTTTTTTAAAAAAATAAATTAATCCTAAACATACATTTAATTAAAAAATAAAACATTTGTATGATACGTCTTCTGTGAGCATGTCCAGTCGCAGGGTTTTTTTTTTTTTTTTGGTAAGTGGTCTAGTAGTAAATTTATCATCAACTATTTGATACTTTGATTATATTTTCGGGTTGAACCCCCCCCCCCCAAAAAAAAAAATTACATCTTCGGTACCCCAGAATAGGAAAAAATAAAAAGCTGTTACAGGTTGCTTTTGCTAAGATTACATCAGCCTTTTGGTTGAGGACGGTTTCACATGCTTTTTTTTTTTGGGGGGGGGGGTGGGGGAAGTTCCGCTTTGCAAGTAATGTTCTGTTTTAACCAAAAGAAAAGCAGAAGCCTGGACGTTAATTAATAGTCATGGAAGAAGGGTATGAGGTAGGGATACTTTAGAAAGGTAGCTGTGACCGAACGCCACCCTATTTATGTTGATCACATGTTCATTTATCTCTCTTCGTCCCCACCCCTTAACTGAATCCTTATTATAGAGGTAAAGCACTTAGCTATTCCTTTAGATCGTGTTTTAGCTCAAAAGGGAATAATATTGACCATTTGATTTTAAGCTCTAAATAAGACCAAGATACGACGGTGACAATAGAATTTAACAGAAAACCTCAATGATTAGTCATAAATGAACTGAAATATCTGCAAAATAATACTGTCGACACTAGACAGGCTCTTTTTTTTTTTTTTTCTCGGATTTCAGGTTCTTTCTGTGTTCACTTTATTTCTATGACCGTTCTTCTATGTCCCTGCTAACTTTGTGGTGCTTAAAACAATTTGCGGTTCCCCATTACATTAGCATGTCAGAGATTTAACGTAGTTTATAAAGAGAGCTTTCAGAAATACCTGACTTGGCACCCATTTTTCCTGATCTTAATATATTCATGGAAAGTAAGAAACCGTATACGTCATATAAGCTATCGTAGTATTTATGATCAAACTATGTAAATCAAGGAATAAATGTTATTTGAATACCTATTAAAAGACCATTTATAATCACTGTCAGTAATGAATACTAGTACCCAAGACGGACTTGAATCGATAGTGATTTTTGAAAACTCAATACTGAAACTGATTATAATTAGCCCGGAATGCCTCGTGAGATTGATTAATTAGATGCATCATGCAATTCAAGTCAAGAACTTGAGGCTCGTGTGTCGTACACTACTGGGTCATTTTCAAGTGAAATCGCAACAAACGAGTTCCAGAACTAGCTTGACACCAAAGCTGGCAGAGCACACACTAGCATATTGGTGTATTGACAAACTCAACACTCACACATCCAGTAGATTGAATCAACTGGGATTAAAAATTAATTATTATAATTATCTTTTATTATGTCCCTTATTGTTGTAATTATTATTTATTCTTTCATTGATCATTGTAATCAATTAGTTTTAATGTTGGGATTCAAATTTCAAATTAAACCCAACTATAAGCTGTGCATATTTTCTGTAAATTACTCATTTGATTAATAATTAAGAACAAACATTATCCTCTTCACATTCTTATATGATATTAGAGGTCTATTGCTTAACCAACAACTCCGATCCGATGGCCTCTGACTCTTCTACACCAACCAAGCCGCTTCTGCTGCCACCAAAGACTTGGTTCAGATCAATACTGTTACTCATCTCCTTATCAAACTCAATGGAGCAAACTATCTCGCTTGGTACAAATAATTGTAATTCCTTCTTGTTGGTCATGATTTTCTTGGCTCTATTGATGGCACTCACCCCTGTTCTTCTCCAAAAAATGGAGAGGGTGACACTGCTTCCCCCAACCCAGATTATTCTCACTGGGTATGTCAATATTAATTACTTCTCCTTACCCTCATTGGATCCTGTGAAGTTGAGCCCCATGCTATTATGTCCTCTGTTAACATTGTTGCCGAAGCATGAACCAAACTACAACGTATGTATGCCAGTAAGTCACTTTCTCTTATCATGTCTCTAAAGAACGTCTTAGCTCTCTCACAAAGAGCGCCTCTCTTGTCACTTACAATCTTTGTTCCATCAAGGCCATTGCTAACAAACTTGCTCTAATTGGCCACCTTATTGATAACCTTGATCTTGTAATTCACACTCTCAATAGACTGAGTCCTGAGTTCTATGAATTTTCAGCTGTGCATTGACAAAGCCAACACCCACACATATAGCAGATTAAATCAATTGGGATTGAAAATCAAGTATTCTAATCATCTTTTATTCTTTTCCTTATTGTTGTAATTATTATTTATTCTTTCATTAATTATTGTAGTCAATTAGTTTTAATGTTGGGATTCAAATTTCAAATTGAACCCAACTATAGGCCCGTGTATATATTCTGTAGGTTACACATTTGATTAATAAGAACAAACATTATCCTCTTCACATTCTTATATAGCATACGACCTGCCTGAAATAGTTTAAGTTTTAAATATATCAACACACTTTAACGCCACCCGCTTTTGGATCCAAATATTTATGTACCTACTCTCTCATCCTCACATCAATAGTCATTTCCAAATTAACCTACGTATACTGATTATTAAAGGTGGTCAATCATTTATCAAAGCTGCCAATTAACTCTGATAAATTGCTTGCTACCACAATAGTATCTCCTTTTAATTACACTCTGGGATATGACATAGATGGCAGTCAAGCAGTAAATGAAGATGGGGTGGTAAAAAATTAAAAATATATTGAACTTCAATATTTGTGTGGCTTTGATGAAGAATCACTCTCATTTTAAACCCCGCTATATTGGCGGCTAGAAATAACTAATGCTTGGATGTTGGAATCGAGGAAAAGTACACACTACTCACATCTCTGCTAAGACCAGAGCAATTATTTGAAGTACTTGCTTCTTCTTGATTCGGCGGTTGCTTTAAATCTGGAGAGGTGGTAGAAGAAGACATTTATGAATGTTGTTTACAAAGATCAACCCCTCTCAGACCTTATATATAGCCTTCCCAATTGCTCAATGCAAACCACGAGTTACTTATCACACTGAGAATCATATAAGACACTAATCAGTTTTTGCAGAAACATACACACACAGCCATGGCTAGTTCTTTGGTTTTTGGCTATTGTTTAATAATAAGCTTGGTTCTGGCTCTGGGTTCTGTTTGCGCTCATCCAACACGGGCTTTCTTCGTTTTTGGTGATTCACTAGTGGACAGTGGCAACAATGATTTCTTGGCAACCTCTGCACGCGCAGACGCTCCTCCCTATGGCATTGACTTCCCAACACACAGACCCACTGGACGCTTCTCGAATGGCCTAAACATCCCTGACTTAATCAGTATGAGCTTGTCACAGATATTTGCAAATAAATGAACATGTTTGATTAATGATACTTGTTCATCCATGCCCATTTGTTTCTACCATTTGCATGCATGGCTATAGCTAGGCTTGGCTCATGTATATGGTGTTCTGCAACTTTGGTTAATTGCTGCAGGCTTGGAGCTTGGCTTAGAGCCCACACTGCCGTACTTGAGCCCGCTACTGGTCGGAGAGAAGCTTCTAATTGGTGCGAATTTTGCATCCGCTGGGATCGGCATTCTCAATGATACTGGGTTTCAGTTTGTAAGTTTAGTTACTTGTTAATATATTTTAATTTATTACTATATATCCGGCTGCAGGAGCTTTACATGTTGGAGTATGGAACAGAGTGCATATTTGTTTCTGCAATCTGTATAATGAAAGTAAACAAAATCACTTAATGGTAACAATCTTCAAAAGCTGATAGTAACATATATATATATGATATTTGCTTTGGCAGCTGCACATCATCCACATCTACAAGCAACTCAAGCTATTCGAACATTACCAGGAAAGGTTGAGTACACACATTGGTGCGGAGGGTGCCCGGACACTAGTAAACAAAGCACTCGTCCTCATCACTCTTGGAGGCAATGACTTTGTTAACAATTACTACCTGGTTCCTTTTTCAGCAAGATCTCGCCAATTTTCTCTCCCAGACTACGTGCGCTATCTCATATCTGAGTACCGTAAAATTCTGAGGGTATTATTTTCCTAACAATTACCATCTTTGAAGCATGACCTCTGATAATTATCTCGTATAAATATACATATAAGCTCAATTGCCATAAACAGATTGCAGTTTGTTAAGGAAATTAAATAACATAGACATCTTTAGAGGGTAATGGACCTATCTAATTAATGGTCATGGTCCTGTTTCAAAGGCTGTACGTTGCTGCATGTGCAAGTCACTGAAAGAGTGAGTGTTTTCATGCAAAAGATATATATGTTTGTTTGATGAGGCATGCCAAAATTGTTTTTGTCACTTTCAGATCTTATTCAATGCAGTTACTGACATTACACCCTCAGCTCAGCTACATGCATGCTAATATAATCCTATATGAATTAAATTATTATGCTCTTATATATGCACTTACCTGCAATTAAATTGCTTAATTACTTATATACTCGATCTAATCGTATATATACATACAAACTTAATTATCTGCAGAGGCTTTATGATTTGGGAGCTCGTAGGGTTCTTGTAACGGGTACGGGACCAATGGGGTGTGTTCCGGCGGAATTAGCCATGAGAAGCAGAAATGGCGATTGCGACGTGGAACTGCAGAGGGCTGCGTCCTTATTCAATCCCCAACTCGTTGAAATGATCAGAGGACTCAACCAAGAGATTCGCGCCGATGTCTTCATTGCTGCTAATGCATATCGAATGCACATGGATTTCATTTCCAACCCTCGAGCTTATGGTATGCACTACGGATAGCACCTAGGCCTTTTAAATTGCAAATAGTACTTTGTGGGAAAAATTTATGTACACCTAATTTTGCGAATATTGCAAGGAGTGCTATGATAAATGCTACAATTCTTCCTTTATCTATCTTTTTAATCAATTTTCATTTATGTCTGACTGATACATTTGTCATTACCTGATTTGATCGTATAAAATTCATGATTCACGTTTTAATATCTCTTAAGTATGAAATCTGAGAGAAATTTTTTTAAAGAAATACTAATATAAATACTAAGATAATAGAAATCTTTTTCTCATGTAAGACAAATATATTAATGATTATGTGATTAATACAAATGATTAAATATTTTTAATATAAATACCTATAGCGATGTTTTTCAAAATTTTGATGATTTAAAATTGTCAAATTTTAGAAGTTACTAATATTTTCAATTGCTCTAAAACTTTTTTTTGGGTCTTTAATTGCTCTAAATATTTTTTGGGGTCTTAATTGCACTAAAACTTAAAGCTGTATTAAAACGTATTTGGGCTGACAGGATTTGTTACGTCAAAGATAGCTTGCTGTGGGCAGGGCCCATACAACGGGATTGGGCTCTGCACATTCCGTTCAAACTTGTGCCCAAACCGAGAACTCTACGCGTTTTGGGATCCATTCCATCCATCCGAGAAAGCTAGCCGAATCATAGTCCAACAGATCCTGAGAGGTTCCACCGAGTACATGCTCCCCATGAATCTCAGCACCATCATGGCCCTCGATTCCAGGGCTTGATTCATACACATACACCCTTCGGTCCTCGCTTAACAAGATAGAGTAGCCATATTCTCTATGTATGGCTATATGCCTACTAAGTTTTTCTATCTTCTGATGATCCCCTAGCTAGTGTGGTTTGTGGTGTTAAGTTTATGTACTGGTTTGTCCCCTAAAAATTGTTATATTGATCTGTTGCCAGTAATAAAATGTTGCAGTCCTTTGATTGCATAGGTGCGTGAATTTTTTTGTTTTTGGTTTTTTTGGACAATATTGAAGATTAATTGTGGATTTGTGATGATGGCATGTATAGAAAAACATTGTACTGAATTTTTCACTAAATCAACGAGTAAATGACATTTGCGCTAATATTGTTAAGGAGGGAACCAAAATCAGTTGAGTAAGGATGACAAGACAGGAAAGGCTCAAAGGACATATTAGAAAAATGTATTTATATTGAAGAAGTCAAACACAAACTTCTATAGAACACGACATTGAGTTTGAGATGTTGCAGTGATGACCTAATTATTGCTCGCATATATATATATATATATGTCTAAAACGACGATTGATTAATGCACGTCATGAACGGGCAGTTATAGTGAAGTTCAGTTATTCCAAGGAGGGAAATTTTCGAGTTAAAAAAAAAAAAGGAGGGAAATTTTTGAAAAATTAAACATATAGTACTTTCTTCTTTTTTCTTTCCGTTTTAAAGAAAAAAATTTGTTTTATTTTATTTATTATTTTAAAAATAAAAAAATATTAATTATTTTAATTTTATTTTTAATATTAATAAAATGAGAAAAAATTAATATAAAAAATAATATTATTTTAAATATTTTAATAAAAAATTAATTTAATTAAATATCATTTCTTTTTTAAATGATATTATTTAATAATTTTTTAATTTATGTGTAAAATTTTAAATAATAAATAAAAAAAGAGTTTTGTTGACCATAAATTAGAAATAAAAAAATATTAAATAAAAAATAAAAGTATTTGATATCTTAAAATTTTAAAACATATTTAATATTTTTTAAGTAATTAAAATAATTTAATAAAAAGTAATGAATATTATTTTTATTCTTTAACATGTACAGTTAAGACACACATTATTAAAAAAAAATTATATTCTCTTAAAAGTTATTTTTAATAATTTTTTTAATACTTAATAAAATAAATACTCTATCTATTCACTTTTATTTGTCATTGAAGATTTTTATATAGAGATTAAAAAAATTAATAAATAGTTTCAACTGTAAAAAATTATAATTTAAAATAATTAAATTATATTTTTTTTATTTTTTAAATATTTTTTTTAAATTTACTTACTCTACTCATTATTTTTTTATTAAAAAATAAAAATAAAATAAAAAAATTAATTAATATTTAATATTTTTAAATAATAAATATTGTTAAATAAAAAAAATTTACACGATAAATAAAAATAATATTAAATAAAAAATAAAATATTTAATATTTTAAAAATTTTAAAAACAGTCCAAACTTACTTTAAAAGTGATGGCATGTGGGCTCAGTCCGTACAAAAGGCGAAGTGATGGCATGAAAGCTCAATGTGCGTGCGTGCAAACTCCAAATGCATTTAAGAGCGAACCAAACTTGGGAGGTGGCACCGCCCTAAGGATTGACACAGACGAAATGAATATATTGGGGCCAAGGGCACAACTCCTCAGTCTCTTATCGTGACATTAACTCAGCCTCCAAATATGTTGTTAGATGGAGTTAATTAAACTAATCTGCAATTTTGACTTCGAAAAGATTGATATCGTTCTGCATGACGTACATTTGAAAGCAAAAAGAAGCAAAATACCAAACCAGAATTTTATAAGGAATAACCTTTATTTTTTACAGATTTATAGATCAGGTCCTGCTATAGAGCGCAGTTGGCTCGTGAATTGTATCAACCATACGCAGTTTCTTATTGTACTAAACGTATATTTAAATTAATTTATTTTATAATTAAAATAATTCATAATTAAAATTTTATTAAAAGAATTTAAATAAAAAAAATAATTTTTTTCATAAAAATAAACTGTTACCAAACATATGCTAAGGAGGATAACCTAGCTTGCTAGGTAAGTCGTACAGTACAGGTTTGAAGGAAGTGAGGGACTTGGGTTTCAGTTCAAGTTTAGGACTCAATTTGTTTGGACTTGAATAGCCTGAAGAGTTGGTTGAAGAAGAATATCTCAGTGGAATCAATCATAGATCAGATTTAACACTTCGCGGGTGAAAGGGATGTTAGTTGAACCGTTTCTCCAGGCAAATTATGGTATGTCAAAGATATTAGGTGTGGAGTGGTTGGTATTATAAAGTCTATACAGCTCATATTGTTGCTTTGATCATACATAATGGTCTTTAATATATCCTTATATCATTTAATCTTCTAAGGATCCAATACGAATGGAGACTAAGCCCTCCCTAGTTGGGGACTCTTTAGTTGTTTCTTGTGGTTACTGTGTCTGTAGATGTCCTTCAGGATGATTCCCTTGATCTGCATTAGGGGTGATTAAGAAATGAATTGGATAGATTTTATATTGGATAAATAATAGATAAATGAAAAATAAATTAATAATTTATTTAGAATTTATTAAAAATTTATTAAAACCATTTGATTATTTATGATTTATTTTAATAAATAAATATCTAATCAATTCATTAATCTATTTTAATGGATAGTTATCCAATTCATCAATTATCAATGAAATGCATCTAAATTCTTATTATGTCTAAATATATTTTATTTTTTAATATATATATATATATATATATATATATATATATATATATAGCCATTGAATTTAACAAATATTTTAGTTGATATATTAACCATTCATTAATTGAAACTATTTAAATTCATTCAAATTCATTAAACTTATTATTATAATTAAATATATTAAATTTATATATGAATGAATTAAATAGATAATGAATTTATGTATTTAATTGCCACTCTTACTCTATATTACTGAGTAATCAATGTCCACTATGTATGCCTACTCCTTTTATCATTTTCATGATGCAATCAAATTTTTTATCTTTGACAGAGAAAAAAAAAAAAAAAGAAACGCACGAGAAAGCCAATCTCTTATTACATTATTAAAAGTAGAAGATGTGGAAAAGAAGAATCTCATGCTAGCTACTTACCAAGAACTCTTATTGTTTGCTCGGTCCGCGTACAATGCGATGAAAACACCAATCCTGATTCAATGTGTTTCAATAATTGTCAACCAATATTTTGGTCTTGGGCATTCACCTTTCTATGCTGGTGGTTGAATTTATAATGATTTCTAATAATGCAGATTAATTGCTGATAGTTAATTTGAAATCCCTTTCAAATCATCCATGCATATGGTGACTTGCCGACTTGGCCTCAATCTATAATTATTTCCTCCATGTATTTTCATTTGTTGTATAATTTTTTTTAATTTTAAAATATTTATCACTTGAGAATATTAAAAAATATTAATATTCTTTTTAACATTTTAATGAAAAGAAAATAAATAAAATAAATAAAATTATGAAAGAAAAAATATTAATAAAATAAAAAATAATTTAATTACATTAAATTATAATTATTTATAATTAATATTATTTAATAATTTTTTTAATTTTTATATAATTATGTTAAACAACAGATAAAATTAAATAAAAAAAATATATGGCAGGTTGGTGGGAATTGAAGTCTTGTTCCCAAAAGATACTTCTACTTGTCAAGCTTTTGGACGAGTTTCAATTATTCGTCATCATTGAATTGTCAAAAAAATTGCATTAAATGACAAATCAATTGCTATTTCTCTAATGGGTCCAGCCTTCCTACTTCCTAATTTAATTATTTATTTATCAGGAATTGAGATCGAGATCTATCTCACAAGAGTGGAGTTAGGTAGAACTCTCATTGTTAATTACTATGCAGATTAAAGTAATTTTTTTTTCCTACTTTTACAATTGATAGCGTAATTAAAAAAATCTCTCTGTTTCAAATTATTTAAAATAGAAAGTATTAAAAAAATAAAAATATCTAATATCTTGATAATAAAAAAATTTAATATTTTCTTTTTAATGTGTAATTAAAAAATTATTAAACTGATCCATTAGAATGATATAAAATTTCTCCTCTTAAGTTGGTTAATTAAACAAGAGAAATTTCATATTCTCTTAAATAATCAGCCCAAAAATTATTCTAATTGTCAAATAAATAATATTAAATATATTTTAAAATTTTAAGATATTAAATTTTTTTATTACTTGGCCCAAAATTTTTTTTATTAAATATTAAAAAAATTATTTAAGAAGATTTATTGTTACTTGTTAAAAGCATGATTAGGTTAGGACGGTAAAGAATGGAGAGGAGATCCTGCAAGGCGCGAGCGCACAATCAAGGAGCTTGTTTTTAAATACCAGCGCTTTGGCGAATGGAAAATGGGAGATTTGTGAAAACTTGATAAGTTCGGCCAACATTATCATCAAATTAAAATCTGATCTCAAGAGGTTCCTTCTCTCTTAACTTTTTATTATATATAAAAAAAATATCAAGGAAGCGAACCATTAAAATATGGCCTTAACCATTAGAATGTGTGGCCTCATCATAATGTGAGTCAAACTATATTTTTCATTTGTCTACTTTTATTTATTGTATAAAAAAAAATTTATTTAAAAATATTTGTCATTTTAAAATATTAATAAATTTTTTAACTTTACTTTTATCTTTTGATGGAGATAAAATTATTCCTTCCATATATTTTTATCTATCATTTATGATTTTTATACAATGATTAAGAAAGTTATTAAATTGTCTCAATTATAGAAACGTATAGTTTAAAATAATTAAATTATCCTTTCATTTACTTCATTAATATTTTTTATTTTTTTTAATTTCACTTACTCTATTCATTTTTTCTCCATCAAACGATAAGGGTAAAGTTAAAAAAAATTAATTAATACTTTCTTAATATTTTTAAATGACAGATATTATTGGATAAGAAAAAATTTCTTATATCACAGATAAAAGTGGACAGATGGAGTAGTGGAGTAAGTGAAATGGAAAAAAAAGAGAAAATATTAATAAAGTGATAGAAAATGTAATTTAATCATTTTAAACTATAAATCTCTACAATTGAGACTATTTAATAATTTTCTTAATCTTTATGTAAAAACTTTAAATGATAGATAAAAGTAGACGAAAGAAGTATTAGAAAACTACTATTAATAAGAAGATGTATTTAATAGGAAAAAATCGGCAAGGCTTCTTACCATATCAAATCTTCACATTTTTTTTTTTTTGAGATGTAGCATACTACCAGCAGCAGGGTGAAATTTTTTAAGTTATTGTTGTAATATTATATATAAGTCCTTGTTTAAACTCTGAAGTCTTAAAATTCTGTAAGGGAAGCGTTATACTTTTCATTTTTATCGCTGACAGACTTTCATATTTTTTTTATAAAATAGGTATTTGGTAATATGGTTATTTTATTCATATATAATATTTAGGTATTAGATATAATAACAAATTCAAAATTTCAATGTATGATGAATCTTTCGCATGTACTATATCTAACTATAAACTAAATAAATTCCTAAATATTTAAAATTAAAATTAATCACATACCAAACACCTCCTTAACAGTAAAAAAAAAGAGGGTAAGGAAAAAAAAAATTGCCAGTCTTGGCAGTTATAACTCTGCATGCAGTTTGGAATGGATAATTTGCGTGTGAAAATGAAGGAGTGAATAATATTATATTTCTCCTAAAAATATTCCAAAACTTGCTATATAGCCTAGAGATAAACGAAGGATGAAACATGGTACGAATTGGCAATGTGTTTCCTTTAATTTGAGTGGCAAAATGTCTAGTCCAGCAGAAAAGTATGAACCGGAACTGCCAAATGATTCCTTTTGTTTCGTAATATAATTAATAAAAATATTATTTTTATCGCTCAATCTTATATTTTTATATATTTATTTTAAAAGATAATAAAAAAATAAAGTAATTTAGTTTTTTATATATTTTTATTATAAAAGAAGTAAAAAAAGAAGAAGATTAAAGTGTAAATATAACGTAATTGTATAATTAATATTGTACAGGTTTAAATGTGCGTCCAGCTAAAAGACAGTCAAAATCTACCACATCACATCAGGCATGTTTACGCATGGATTTGTTAGAGCACGTCCTAAACACAGAAGTTGTCGATCGGAAATGACCTCACGACCAAAAATTTCCGATATATGCAAGATACAACTGCCTGTGATAGCTTTTTGCATCGTGGGCCATTCAATATTTCTAGAATGGCAGAACCTTCGGACTATATAAGACGCATTCCTATTCTTGCAGCGACATATCAAGTTGATTTTTGCACATTACGGAGTCTCTACTCTGTAGTGTACCCACCAACGGCCACCCTTGTTCCATCTTCATCCAAATCCATGGCTAGCTCTCTGTTTTTCGCGTCTTACATTGTTTTAGGTCTAGTCATGGCACTAGCAAGCGGTTTCACAGGGGCAGAGGCAGCCCGTGCTTTCTTTGTGTTTGGGGATTCACTTGTGGATAATGGCAACAACAACTACTTGGCAACTACAGCTCGAGCTGATACTCCGCCTTATGGCATTGATTACCCAACTGGCAGACCCACCGGCCGTTTCTCTAATGGCCTAAACATTCCTGACTTTATCAGTTGCGTTAACTTCTCTTTTAATTTCTCGGCCTCTGCGCTTTTGTGTGTTTATTACCCCTCACGAGTGCTATTAATTGCTTCATAGCACATGTAATGTGACTAATTAATTAACTCATCGTTATCATGTTTATGTGATTTTGCAGGTCGAGAACTTGGGGCAGAATCCACCTTGCCATATTTAAGTCCTGAGCTCACTGGGCAAAGATTGCTTGTTGGTGCCAACTTTGCTTCTGCTGGCATTGGAGTTCTCAATGACACTGGAATCCAATTTGTAGGTGAATTTGGGAAGCATATTACAGTGTAGTCTTATTATATCGGCTATATGGCAATTGGTTGCACATATATATATTGATGGATATATATCACGTACATATGTATGTCGTTGCACTTGCAGGTAAACATCATCAGAATATATAGACAACTAGAGTACTTCCAAGAATACCAGACAAGGGTGCGTGCTCTTATTGGAGCTGAGAGGACTAAGCGATTAGTAAATGGAGCACTAGTCCTCATCACTTGTGGAGGCAACGATTTTGTGAATAACTACTACTTGGTGCCTAACTCTGCAAGATCCCGTCAGTACGCTTTACCAGATTATGTCAAGTATGTGATCTCTGAGTACAAGAAGATTCTACGGGTATGTATATACTAATCACTTATTATATCTATCTGTCCTTATCTTTATTTTCTTTTCTATGTATATTTTTCCCACATGGTCGATCGCTTTCCTTTCAAATTATATAACATGCACGCAATACGTGCTAATGGGTGTCACAAATCAACGGAATAATTTGCTAACTCAGTACACAGGATGAGCTCACGCTTTTATTGGACATGGATACTTCCAGTTTTTATTAGGGGTTTTAAAGTGTTAACGGATATGTTAAAGTTGCATTTGAATTTGAAATGCCTTTCAGAAGCTGTACGATATTGGAGCACGTAGGGTGCTGGTGACGGGAACTGGTCCACTGGGTTGTGCTCCAGCGGAATTGGCCCAGCGAAGCACAAATGGCGAGTGCTCTGCTGAGCTACAGCATGCCGCGTCCTTGTTCAACCCACAACTCGGTCAGATGCTCGGACAACTCAATAGGGAAGTTGGTTCAGATGTCTTCATTGCAGCCTACACGCAGAAGATGAGCGACGATTTCATCAGTAATTCTCAAGCATATGGTAAACAACAACGTTATTTCTAAAGCATTTTTATTACATCATTTTCTTTTTTTAATAATAAAATAAAATAAATACACATTCTAACATAATTTTTTTTATATATCTTACTTTTTTTCAAACAAAAAAATATAAAAAATAATGTGAAGATATTGATATATAAAAATTAATTATATTATTTTTATATTTTAATTTTACACATTTTAATACATTTATTTTTTATAATATAAAAATTTAAAAATTTAAATTTATTATATATATATATATATATATTATATATATATATATATATATATATATATATATAAAATTAAGGTATAAAAATAACATTCCTTAGGCTGCAAAGTTCAGTATTTTTTTTTTGTCGGGCAGCAGAGTTAGGTATACAACCATAGAAGAATCACTCTATTAGACTACTAGTGGCCAGTAAGGGATAAGGTTGTGCGAGTTGATGACTGCGCCATGGCCCAGGGAGGAGGAAGACACCTTTTCTCCTCTCTTTCTCTTATTCTCTCTTTAAGACAGAGACACAGTCAGACATTCATTTACTTTACATTAAATTTATTAAATAGAATTTAACTTCATGCTTTCACTATAGAGAATAAAATAAAAAATTATAATTATTAATAAAAATTAGTTATTAAAATTATAATAAAATATACATACACATATAATAAATTATAAAAATATAAATATCTACTTCTTTAACTTTTTTAACATTAATTAATGAGAATAAAATTCGAATATTATATATATGTCAGGGACAGTGAGAGTCCTATATAATAACTAGACATCTCAAGAAAAAAGTAACTAAACAAAAGCATAAAAAGGCATAACCTTCAACGAGAGAGAATGAAATTGACTTTCCATTTGCTATATTATTATTACAGTTAAAAGAAAAGTCTTGTTAAGAATACTAGTTAAGAAATGTTTAATTTTTTAAAACCATCTTGATTATTTTTTAAACTTTTAAAATATTAAATATTTTTATTTTTATTTAATATTTTTTTAAGTCTTTAACTAGTTCTCCAAAATACTCGTATAGATTAATTAAAAGGGGAATGCATTGAAATCAAATCAAACAATTAAATGTGGCATTTATTAATGATATAATAAAGCGCGTGTGGTTGTGCATTCAGGATTTATTACGTCAAAAGTAGCATGCTGCGGTCAAGGACCCTATAATGGTCTCGGACTGTGCACGGCGGCATCGAACTTATGCCCAAACCGTAACCTCTACGCATTTTGGGATCCATTCCATCCATCCGAAAAGGCCAACGGGTTGATTGTGAGGCAGATCATGTCGGGTACCACAAAGTACATGTACCCAATGAATCTAAGCACCATTTTGGCCCTGGATTCCAGTAACTAGCTACCATTCAGTAATCAATCATGTTTACGTCTTCAACTTAATTTACGTCCAGGCAAAGCTCCATCGATTCCTGGATCTGTCATTTTAGTACTGCACCTCTTTGTGTCTTCCAAAAAATTTATCTACTCGTCAATTTGTGATATCTCCGTACGTGTTGGAATGTCTTGAAAATTACTTTGGAGCCAAAGTAGTACTCTCCAAGTTGGTGGTTACTATATAAAAGTGTATATGTATTACCCAAAAAAAAAATAATAGTGTACATGTTGTATTGGATGGATGTGTACGTTCACTCCTATTCTCCGTACAAAATGAGTGAAATTTTTTCATCAATAATTTCTTTTCTTTTCTTTTTTTTAACTTTTACATGGGACAGTCAGTTGACCTATACGTAGGGTGCCTCTAATTTCCTACTTCTCTTTACTCGTATCGTGTACAGAGGGCATTTTGAGTTGCACGTATGACTTGGTCCTTTCCTTATTTTTAGGTAGAAGTTTATATATAATTTTATTTATTTAACACGTTTTTACACGTCATAATTTTTTAAATTTAAAACATTAATAAATGACGAACACAGTTTATTTATTTTTAAATAATATTTAATTTAATTATAAAAAATTAATAATTATAAGAGTCACACTCTTACTATTTAATTATAGAAGTTTATATATTATTTTATGAATTAATTATCTTAATAATTTAAATAAATACTCATAAATAATTTTATATTTATAACATTAATTATTACGGTGAAAGGGAGATTCAACGGCCAACCTTAATTTTTGTTTGATATATTGCACAAAGTTAATAAAAATAATTTATTTAATGCTCAAAAGGCATTGGAATTTCTTTTTTATTTTCCTGAACTTTAGATTAAAATTTTTATAATGGTAGATTTGAGAGAATACTAGTAAAATCACTCGTATAATGCATAAAAAAAATAAAAAATAATGAAAATAATAAGTAAAAAAATAAAAAAATAAAAAATAGAGACAAAATATTGTTAACTACAAAGAAGAAATAAAATTAATAAGAAAAAAAAAGAATAAATCTAAATCAATTAAAAGGTTTGATCTATGAACTTTTTTTATTTTGAGATTTAAAATTATAATTTATCAATTATTTAAGATAATAAATAAATTATAATATTTAAGATCTACTTTATTAGTACTTACTAAATAAATATTTATTTATTAGAGTCAAAACAAATTTTTAAATAATATAATCAAATAATACGTGATAAAATCAAATTACTTTTCTCCTTTCAAATATCATAATATATTAGTAACTACACCTGCAAGTGTAGGAAACTCAAGCAGCGTGTCATTATCTCAATACTCCTCCACTAGTGATCCCATCGAAACTAAGGGAATATTCAAGTCACTGAAAAAGAGTCTGTCGTATTGTTTCGGCTAAAATGCCAAAAATCCTTTCTAATTATGGTTCACTTTTAAATTTTTTTTTTCTTAAAATTTAACAATTTGACTTTATGAACTTATTAAACTATATATATTAACTTTTTACAAAGAATTTTCTGTACATGTATAGTGCAATTTAATTTACACTAAAATACACATTTTAGTAAGTTAAGAAAGTTGTATTGCTAAATTTGAAAGTACATGAGATTTTTTAAAAATGACTTATAGTTGGAAGGAACTTTTTACATTTTAACTTATTGTTTGAGTGGATTAATATTTTGATTTACTGTGACTAAATTTGAGTCAAGTGATCAACAATACGTGTATGCAACCGTTAAAATTAAGGCTGGTTGATCATTACAGCCTTGGCAATCATTTAACATGATTTCCTCAATCTTATTCTGAATAGTTGAAATTATTTTTTGTTTTTATTTTCACTAAAATTTAAAAAAAAAAAGTTCGAAAACGTGTTTTGATTGTGTTTTTCTTTCTTAAAATAATACCAAATCTGAAAACATCTAATAACTGTTTTAAAAACTTTGCCTAAGTGACAAACAATTATAGGATTGTGGCAATAAGGTCTAAGGCCAGCTGTTGCACCGCAGCCTTACCTCGAGTATTAAATCCATTACTGGAATCATTCACCACCTACAAAGTAATTACATTGGTTGTATTAAAAGCATGCATCTACAGCGGGAAACATACCTGTTTTCACTTTTTGTTTATTTTCATCTTTTTTTCTAATTTTACAAAGGCGTTTGAGCGGCGGAAATAATTTCTAGTTGCATCTCCGAGCAACGTCATTACATTCCTCACATGCTATATACGCACTTTTAGAACTAGAATTAGAACTTGGATCGTTCAAATTCAATAAAAGAGCACCCAAAAGTTGAAGTGCAAGCCAATGCGCCAAACGTAAGATAATGGCTGGTACTGAAATCTGCGTCAAAAGACTAATCATAATGAGCTATAAAAAGGCCTTGAATTCCTGCATAGACATCACATCGAAAGGTTCTTTTCAACCCAATGGCAATTCCCTCAAGTTTTATTCCCTTGGTGATCATTTTTGGTTTGCTTTTAGTAGTTGGGATCATTGTCCCAGGAGCTGACGCTAAACCCGGGGCTTTCTTTGTATTTGGTGATTCACTTGTTGACAGCGGCAACAACAATTATTTGGCCACTACTGCGCGAGCTGACTCTCCTCCTTATGGAATTGATTATCCAACTCGCAGACCAACTGGTCGTTTCTCCAATGGCCTCAACATTCCTGATCTTATTAGTTAAGTTTCATTCCATAAACTAATTAACAATTTTGTGTTTTTTTTTTTCACTCGTTTAATTCATTTTCAAGTTCTAGCTACTTCCATCAACCACGTATCCAAAAGGACCAAAACCATGCAGGCATTTCGCTCTTTCAGCTTTGCCAACTATGTATTAGTTAGGAATTAATCAAACATATTTATGTATCTACTAGGTATGTGCACTTAATTAATTAACTAGCTCGAAATTGATTATCAGGTCAACGCCTTGGTGCTGAGTCCGTGTTGCCATACTTGAGTCCACAGCTAAGAGGAGACAAGCTTCTAGTTGGTGCCAATTTTGCTTCAGCTGGAATTGGAATCCTTAACGACACTGGAGCTCAATTTGTAAGTTCGCTGCCATTGTATATCATTCATTCCTCGCCCTTCACTGCAAGCTAGTTAGCAGTGCATATCTATGTACATTGAGATTCATTTTTGCATGCATGAAGTAGGGATCAAAATCTCACAGTCATATTATGTCTATTAAAAGCTTCATCTGTGCATCATTTCTATTTATTCTCAGCAGACACAATAATTAGCATATATAGCAGTAGGAATAAAAAAAAAATTAGTGGTTTTAATTAAAACTAAAATGCTAACATTGGAATTGACTTAACTTTGCAGCTAAATATAATTAGAATGTATAGACAGTTGGAATACTTTCAAGAGTACCAGCGACGAGTAACCGCTCAAATTGGACCAGCACGGACTAAGACACTAGTGAATCAAGCACTAGTCCTCATCACCGTAGGCGGCAACGATTTCGTAAACAACTACTACTTGGTGCCTTATTCTACAAGGTCTCGCCAATATTCACTGCCGGATTATGTCAAGTTTCTCATTGTAGAGTACAGGAAACTCTTGCAGGTATTGACCAAGTCTCATCAAACACAACATATTGATAATTAATTATAGCTCAGCTAACCAAATGAACTTTATGCCTGCGGTTCCGCTTCTTTGTGTAATTAATTATTGCAGGGACTATATGATCTGGGAGCCTGTAGAGTTATTGTGACGGGCACTGGACCATTGGGTTGTGTTCCAGCAGAATTGGCCATGCGTGGAACAAATGGGGGATGTTCAGCTGAACTTCAACGAGCTGCAGCATTATACAACCCGCAACTAGAACACATGCTACAAGGACTTAACAGAAAAATTGGCAGAGATGTTTTTATCGCCGCAAATACAGCGCAAATGCACTATGATTTTGTTAGTAACCCGAAAGCATATGGTAACTTTTATGCCACCTTGTCTCTCATAATTGCAATCATAATGAAACAAATTTAAGCACCAAATTAACATGTATATACGTTGTTGTTGGGCAGGATTTACTTCATCAAAAATAGCTTGTTGTGGGCAAGGACCATACAATGGGATTGGGTTATGCACAACAGTCTCTAACTTGTGCCCAAATAGAAACTTGTATGCATTTTGGGATCCATTCCATCCATCCGAAAAGGCAAACAAACTTATTGTGAAGCAAATTATGTCAGGTTCTGAAAGATACATGAACCCAATGAACCTCAGCACCATCTTGGCCTTGGATGCTAGCACATAAAATCTCTCATTTCTTCTTTGTAATTTGAATTGGGATTATTGTTGTTATTTTGTATCAAGTGTATGACTCTCATTGTCTTTAGGGTTGTGATGTTTGAAAAATATTCTTGATAAATTAAATAATTGACAATTTGACATCTATTTTTCTTCCCTTTTCTTTCTTATAAACCCCTGCTCTGCATGCTTTAGGCTTACTAATATGTCTAACTTCATAAACTTGAAACGTATATTCAAGCTAATCTCAAAGGAAAAGAAAATAAGGCTAATAAGACAAACAAAAAGAAAACTGACATTGAAAGAGAACAACGATGACCTTGCGAATGAGAATTGCAGTATAGACATCTTATAATTTTGATTTTCGGCAATCGCACTTGGCTTTTATTATTTTTTCTTATATAATCCAAGTATAACAATGGCAAGTCATGGCATAATTTCAGTGATATAATGTAATATTTATCCTTGAAGTATTCATATTATTTTACTCAACATAATATATAATCGTCAAAATAATACTTTACTCTTATTTCAATTATGATATAATTTAGTATTATATTAGTGTTGTAAATTTTAAATTTTCATCAAGTTAGTCTATACATTATACTTTTTGAGCAAAATTGCTATACTAACTTGAGTTCAACTTCTCATATTAATATATATAGCTAGATCATTGGGCTAGCCTCTTGATTTTGCCAATTTCCAAAAGGCTGGAATCCGAAAGGCATACAAAATTCTATATGACACGAGCCTGACAAAATTAAGAGCCTAATTTTTGGATTTAATAATTTATGAGATTATAGGTTTAAACCTTCTATCAGTATTGTACTAAAAAGAAATATAGTAATAAAAGAGGCTAAAGGTGAAGTAGTTTATTGTTACTTAAAGCTACATTAATCATTATCAATCTACGTGTGACAGAATCCTTTATATTATTGATTGTATTGAGGTTTAAAATTTCAGTGTGAATGTTGCTTACCATAAAAAAAAATTGAGTTAATAAATTGAAAAATTAAATGTCGAATCCAGTATGTACAAGAAAAGTTAAAACAAAATCGAATTTTACCGCTCCAAAGCCTAATTTAAAGGACAAATAAAAGCGCATGGTCAATCTAGATGTTAGATTTAGTTTAAATGTAATTAACTATTTAAAAATAAATATTGCATATATCCTATATACCAAAAACAATAATTATTGTGGATCCAATCGATGATGAAATTAATAACACGATTTTTGAATGAATAGAACAAGACTTTTTGGATTTTCATATCTAAAGAAATGAAGCGCCATGAAACTATTTCATATCATTTTAGCTTTCCTCTCTCACCTTAATTTGCATATTTCACCGATAAAAATTGAAGCATATCTTGCTAAGCCTTGTCCAAGCATTCTTTCAAATTTACTGGGTACTTATACAGCTCTATCAAGTTCCATCATCATCATCTCTTCTCTCTATATCCCATCATCATATTCTTACTGCCTTCTCCTTACTGTGATTCCATTTGAAAATTGAGTAGACTTAAATTTCGAATCATTTTGCAATTGTCATTCATTAGTTAGGCTTTTGTTATTACCATGACAATGCCTATCAAGTATGAAGTAGTTATCAAACAATATATGTTGTTATATTTGTCTTCTCTTTCCAAACGCACTTATATAGCATGGCAGCTTGTGAGCTTTATTAACACCTTAACCTTTGGGCTTCATGTGCTTGTTTCACCATTTCAGATAACAAATAGTCAGTTCAATAGCGTTGTCATTATTATTATTATTATTATTATTATTATTATTATTACTTCTGATATAATATTGAATAGCAATCTTTTGTTATATAATTAATTAATATTATTAATATAATATTTTTTAAATATAATTTAATAATCTACTAAAAGATTAATAATCTAAAGATTTAAATATATTATTTACATAAATTATTAATAATTTTATGATAATATTTTATACATTTTTTTAGAATATGAAATTTACATTATTTTATAAAAATAATTATTTTGTTATATTTTCAATTTCTATATTTAATGAGTAAAGAAAATTCTCTCTCTTCATTTGATACATATTATTTTATTCTCTTCCTTTAGAAAATTACTTTGATTGGTACCTTTTTATCAGGTACTGTTATTTGAGTTGTCACACGCTACTTGGGCTCTTCTCTCCCTGGTTTCTGGTAGTCGCTCTGTCTTTTTTTTGAGTCCACGACAATCTATTACAAAAGCTTGCTTGAAAATCGTTGTCATCGCGCTTGGCGTCTATCCCAGGAGTCGAGAACTTGTTATTGCTTAGGTTTAAAGCGAAGTTAATGGATTTAATTATTGGATTGGATTAAACAGGCTAGTCCGAAAATGAAGCAAGCGAAAGCCCCACCATTGCAACGCTCAGTTTTGTATTTTTGGAGCACTGTTATTTAACAGGAATTACACATTTAAATACCGAACCGCATGATGATACTGAACAATGAATGCGTACAGTGTACACCAACCATTGAGTTCGGATTTTATGGTGGATCTTGTGACGTTACCTGGTCCACTTCACTTGATGATTTATATTTAAATTATATTTAAATAAGTGTAATAAGAGGTGGAATTTTGAGTAGGTTAATTTTTTTTACTGGATATAAATTATAATTTACACGTGAGATAAGCACACCTCTAACAATAAGAAATAGGAGACTTTTAATTTAAGAAATTTTAGCAAACAAATTTTTTAATTTTACTGGAACATATTCAAAACTGAAATTTATATTATATATTAAAATTAACTCTTATAATAAAAATCTTTCAAATACCTTCTCTCAAGTTGTAATAAATTCATTATTCAAATATTCAAACATTAATAAATACATAAATTTACATTATAATTTGACTCTTTAAATTTAAATTTATTAATTGATATATGTATGTGTATAAATTTAGACAAATCAATTATCTTTTGAATATCTATTTATTAATAAATACATGTATAAAATATTAATTAAAATATAAAGGACCACGCAAAACAGGTTAAACGGCTAGTAATTTAGTTAATATATGGCTAACCATGTATCATTTTTTGAGCAAGAGTTGATGCTCTAGGTGAGCCAACTCCGTTGCCAAATTAATTCTTTTTAATTCTTGTATATGTTCATCAAGATTGCTTAGTAATCCGTTTATATGCCAGCATCCTTCTGAGTAGTAGAAGGGAAAATATAGCATAGAATGAGGGTATTCTAGTCCACACGAAAATTGCACCTGCTCAGCCTTCCTAGTCTTCTAGTTGATCTTTCCTCGGCTCTGCGTTCCGCTTTGGTTTTCCTTCAAGATTGCGAGAAGACTTGGTCATGGCTGTTCCCGTTGAGGAAGCCATTGCAGCTTTATCGACATTCTCGCTGGAGGTACTCGCTTCACAATGAACTCGCACCTTAATTTGTTTCTTTAAAATCTAATTTCTGTTACATTTGCCTAGTTCTTTTGTCACGAAATTGAAATGCGCTTATGGATCGTTCTTCTTCTTTTAATTTTTCTATTTTTTAATCTGGTTTAATCTATCACTTACTTAATGCATGTTAATTCTAATTATATGACCTTTTGATCTGGAGTTCAAATTTATGAGTTTATTTTAGACATCAAGCGGCTTCTTTCTTCTCTTTAGTCGAAGTATTTAGTAGTCAAATAATGACTAAAGCAAACTACTGATCTGTGACTATTAGGTTTACATGGCATGTAATTTGATGTTGACTTACCAAAATAACACATTGCAGGAACTTGAGGTTTTGGTTTCCATATATGGGAGTTCTTTTCTATGTTCTTGTTGTTTCTTAATTATGTAGGATGAGCAACCAGAGGTGCAAGGACCTGGAGTGTGGGTATCGACTGAGAGAGGTGCAACAGATAGTCCAATAGGTACTTCTGTTTCTTCTTCCATAATGTATATGTTATGAATTTGTGCTGTGGTTGTACTTAAAAACATTTGAGCACTAACGTCTTTGCTTCAGAGATGCATAGCCTGATTACCACCCTCCTTTTTTCTTTTGTAGAGTATAGTGATGTTTCTGCATATCGACTATCTCTATCAGAGGACACAAAAGCTGTCAATCAGCTGGTATGCTGCTCTTGGGCTATTTTGATTGTTTAATCTGTTCATTAGATGATATTAGTTTATTGTCTCTGACTTTGGATTTCGACTTCAAATGCTAAAACAAATGCAGAATGCCCTTGCCCAAGAGGGAAAGGAGATGGCATCAGTGCTTTACACATATCGCAATTGTGTCAAAGCACTTCCTCAGGTAAATTATCTCTTAGTAACAGGAAGTTGAAGTCAGTTGATAGACATAAAGTATGTTATGTTTTTGATATATGAATAAGTTTTGTTAGAAGGCCTGAGGTTATTATTGTGTATGGGTGCAAATTTCACATGAAATATCTATACGTTGCTTTTTCAAAAGGAAAAGTTCTTCCAGAGGTTATGAACAAGATAATCTCAGCAGTTTTTTTTTTTTGGTTCACACCCAAAGTTCCAACTAGCTGAGCAAGTGGAGTCAAGTAGATGAGGCTTTATTGATAGTTTTGCTTAATTTGGTGTGATATCCTATACACAGTCATTTTCTAAATTACTTTTGGTTTTTATAACTGATAATATTAAATTGCTCATATATGATATATGGGAGAAAAACAATCCTATGCGCTTTAATGTTTCCATATTTCTATATTATCTATTGTAATTTATGCATTTTGCTACAATGGAGCAGCTTCCTGATTCTATGAAGCAAAGTCAAGCTGACTTATATTTGGAAACATATCAAGTTCTGGACTTGGAAATGAGTCGTTTGCGTGAAATTCAGAGATGGCAAGCATCAGCTTCCGCAAAAGTATGGAATTTTCTTTACTTATAAACCAATCCTTTTTTTTTCCCAGAAATTTAGCCGGATCCAGACTTACCACATTAAGTAAATGCCATTTTTTATGCAGTTAGCTGCTGACATGCAACGTTTTTCGAGGCCTGAGCGGCGTATTAATGGCCCTACAATATCTCATTTGTGGTGTGTTATAATGATGCCTTTTTTTATATAGCTTGGAATTGATTACCTCATTTTGGCATAAGATTTTACCTTATCTTTAACCGCAAATTAAATTTTGTCACTGTGGCCAGTCCCCTGTTTATATCACATATTTTTGTCTATCTTTTATAATCTTTTTGTTCTTGACTTCAGGTCTATGTTGAAGTTACTTGATGTTTTGGTGCAACTTGACCATCTTAAAAATGCTAAGGCAAGCATACCTAATGACTTTTCATGGTATAAAAGGTATGCATTTATTTCTGTGTATGTCAGTTTATCTTCAAGTTCAGGATCTTCAACTCTTCTATTGGGTTCAGTTTGTTTCTGTTAATTATATCTCACATGCGTTCATTATTGGAATCCTTTTTTATGTGTGGTGCTTCTAGGAGCTTGTAATTAGATAATGTAAAACAGATGAGCAGAGATTGTCTCTGTTTTCTCTGTTTGTGTCCATATCGTTGTTAACCAAAACTCTTCAATGCAACTTATGTGGAGTTTATCTGATGCTTTATGTATAAGAACAACTACATTACATTGAGGCACTTTAGGGATCTAACTTTTTGTCTCACCCAATGGGAAAGATTATAAGAACAACCAAATAGTGGACTGTGATTTTCAGATGACATTGTTCAATTGGGACTAGATGGTGAGCAAGGATGTCATTCAAGAAGCTGAATGGTCATACAGTTGTAATATGACCAAAAAAATGAAACAAAAATTACAGGAGAAAAGAAGCCTTGCATTGCTGTCCCTGAACTCCTTCTGTAATCTCTAAGATAATAGAAGGCCAAGCTCAGAAGTAGAAAACTGTATTGCCACCCCCAATATGTTTCAAAACTCTATATGGCTATGTACCTAGCACTCAAAGGAGCAGCTTTGTCATGGAAAATTGTTTGGATTAATTAATAAAACCAATTCCAAAATAAATCAGAAGAGTTATTCTATTTAAGGTTTTCTTGTCCAAAAGTGAGGGACGAGAAGACAGACTTTCCAAACAAATAAATGAGGTTAATATTTGAAAAAGAATATTAGAAATCATGGTTGTTTTTAGGCATCTCTTTACAGCCCTGCTCATGGTTTCTTCATGGAAATATCCCTGACAGATTTAGAGTCTTATTGTTTCGATGAACTTGCTTTGTCTGCTATGTCTTTTTGTTTTATCTTTGTCACAGAGGATATTTTATCCTCCTTTTGTTTATGATAGAAAAAGAAAATTTATTAGAAAGAATAGGAGAAGAGAATAAGTATCCTCCAAAACAGAAAAAGAAAAGAACAGCACAGAAATTTCTAATCCTACTTTTGTACTATTACTTTACTTTTTTTTCTCTGATAAAATTTCTTTTCCTATAAAAGAAATTAGAAAATTTCTGATATGTGATTTCCAATCATTTAGCATTAAAGTGTTGAACTGATATATTTATTTATCAGTTAAATAGTTAACATGAATATAAATCCTAAGAGATCATGTTGAAAACATGATTTTCTTTTTATCTGTTTTAAGAAATATATGTTCATCTATTATTTGTAATTGGGAAAAATAAAAAAAATGTTTAGAGCACTAGCAGACTTTCCAATTTACATGGTATGTCTGATAATCTTTAGGAGTATTGTGGAAAAACCTCTCTCACTGATTTAGGATTTTCAAACTTGAAAAATTACTTAGCAAAGTTTCACATTTATTCATCTTGGTCGTTCTCCTCAATTTGTCAGGACTTTCACACAAGTCAGTGGTCAATGGCAAGACACCGATTCTATGAGGGAGGAGTTAGATGATTTACAGGTGCATAATTGTTGGCATTTCCATGTTTGTGACATATAACATGCTATAAATTTATTATTATTGTTGATTATAAAAAATATTTTCCTATATTTTCCTCCCTTGTATTTTATTTTTGACTGAAGGTGCCAAACCAAAGAGGGGCCATGATTGACCTTTTTTTAACTGTATGTGCAGATTTTCTTAAGCACAAGATGGGCTATTCTGTTGAATTTGCATGTTGAGATGTTCCGTGTGAACAAGTATCCTGTCTATATACTTAACATTTTTTTTTCCCATTTGACATTCTTGGCTAAACCACAGCTTCCACACATTAGGTTTCATTTATTGATATTTGATTTTGTGTTTAGAATGGATATGGGGACTGATTCAATTGACAAATAACATGGTCTATTAAATGGAAAAATTGCATGCTAGTTTGTGTTGAACTTTTACTGATGAGAGAGAGTAGGAGACTGGAGGATTTTCTTGTTGATGTAGATATACTTTCATCCAAAAGACAAGCAGATTTGATTCAGCACTTGAGCTGGGAAAGAAAGAAACAAGTCAGAGAATAACCTGTGGCTACCTCAAATCCATCTTTTGATTAGTTATCCAAGTTTATAATCTAAAGCAAGTTAGAGAAAATCTAGCAGATGAGAGAAATTTGTGATTTAAAATTAAGCTATTAGCTTTTGTCCTTGAACACTGTTGCAGACGAGTGCAAAGAACTCCTATTGATTTATCACTCCCTGACTCACCACTTTTACTTGTATCATCTTTTTTAAATATTCTCCTTTTGTATTTCTTATTCAATTCCTTGACTTGAAATAGTGTAGAAGACATTCTTCAAGTTCTTATAGTCTTTGTTGTAGAGTCTTTGGAGTTGGACTTTGCACTTCTCTTTCCAGAGCGCCACATTCTTCTGCGTGTTTTGCCTGTTCTTGTAGTCCTAGTGACATCATCAGAGAAAGATAGCGAGTCTCTGTACAAGAGGGTGAAAATCAATAGACTGATCAATATATTCAAGGTACTGTTGTATATATGCTTGATGATAATGTTATATGATATATCAACTGGTTTATGAAAAAAATGATATTATTATTATTATTAGATTACCTGAAAATTTTCACATTTCATGCACCGAAATCTTCTCTCTTGTTAAGAAGTTTAAATGTCTGTATCTTTCTCTCTTTCATTTTTGCAGAACGATGCAGTCATTCCTGCATTTCCAGATCTGCATCTGTCTCCTGCTGCAATATTGAAGGAGTTATCAATTTACTTTCCAAAATTTTCTTCCCAAACTCGTCTTCTCACCCTTCCAGCACCTCATGAGCTTCCACCTCGTGAGGCACAAGAATATCCTACAAATTGTTTTATGTTTTTAACTGATTATTTGATGCTGATTTTTTTATTATTGAACCAACTTTTTATTTCCTTGACCTGGCATCCATCAAGAAATTGGCATTTTTTGCTGATGTCTTTGCGGCTTACTTGTTACCACTTCCACTGTAGATAGATGAATTGTGACATATACTTTAGGATAACAAATTGGATGTTCTGCACATTAAGCAATGCAAGGAGGGTTCTTGTAGTTCTTTCCATTTCTGATCATTGACAAGTTTATTATATTGTACTTCAGCCAGAATTGAGTAATATATGAGTTGAAATCCAAATTTGTTGTAGCAGCCTTCAACAAATTGGTGTAACAGTTATTTTTTTCCTGCAAAATTTTGTGCTTTTCATTGTTAAACTTTATCATTTTATCATATGTTCTTGCAGCCCATGATGCATTGTAGATTAAATTGTTGTTAAAATTACTAACAAAATTTCTATAAAGAAAAATTACCGAGGAATGTCTTTGACCTCTGAAGTGTTTAATTTTTATAAACTTTTGCATGAAGTCTCTCCCTGATGTGTCTTTAGAATGGAACCTTGACACGAGACACGTATCAGAGACATTATCTTATCATCAATCATATTGGAGCCATTCGTGCCGAGCATGATGCTTTCACAATTCGTTTTGCTTCAGCAATGAATCAGGTGCTGCCCCCCTGCTTCCCTATGGGCCACAAAAGAAAAGGCATCCCTGACGTCTCATTTGTTTTGTTGCTGTTCACTGTTGCATAGCATTTAAAGCCTGTTAGTTTGTTCTTTGATCTTTGCTTTTGCAGCTGTTATTGTTGAAATCAACAGATGGTTCTGATGTTGATTGGAGCAAAGAAGTCAAGGGGAACATGTATGATATGATTGTTGAAGGTTTTCAGCTATTAAGCAGATGGACAGCACGCATCTGGGAACAATGTGCTTGGAAATTTTCTCGACCATGCAAGGATGCATCCCCATCATTCTCTGACTATGAAAAGGTAAGGAATGCTTAAGTCCTCTAGTTATTGTTGTCTTCTATTTCTAGTGCTCTTCTTCTTCTTGTAGCCCAAATAATTGCTTGTTCTCATTAGTTGTGACATCTAATCGATCTTCTAATCTGGTATTGGCATTATGCTACTGCCAATATTGCCATAACGTTTTCTATTTGTGTAATATAATTAACTATTTATGTTAAAAGAGCAATTCTCTAACACAATTTGTATTTTCAGTGGCGCTGACGTTAAACTTTAGTTAACCAATTTCGTTTTCCCATTAACCACATCAAAATTAACTGCTTTCACATTAACCAATATTGCGTTCGTTCTGTTATTTGTATCATATAATTAACAATAATTAACCATCTATGTTAATTATTTGTATCAAATAATTAACATAAAACTTGAATTACCCACATTACAATTTGTACTTCAGTGATGTTGATACTACTTGTAACTTTAACAACATTAAACTTGAACTAGTCAATTTCGTTTTCACATTAACCACATAAAATAACCAATTTATTGTATAACTTAACCACTTATCAATTCAATTTACAAGTTATTTTTTGTGTTAACCCCTTACAAACTTGAATTTGGTTAATTATACTTAAGGTTGGTTTAAGTCAAACTTGGCACTCATACCACTTAAAGTGAAAGTGTATCATGGATCTTTCCTTGTAAAAAAATATGTTACCATGAATGCTGTGTTTTCTTGTAGGTTGTACGATATAATTACAGTGCGGAGGAAAGGAAAGCACTGGTTGAAATTGTCAGCTACATTAAGAGTGTTGGATCTATGATGCAGCGGTGTGATACTCTAGTAGCTGATGCTTTATGGGAAACAATACATGCTGAGGTCCAAGATTTTGTCCAAAACACATTAGCTTCTATGTTGCGGACTACCTTCCGAAAAAAGAAGGACCTTGCTAGGTTGGGAGTCTAATTCCACAGTACATGGTTTAAAATTGTTGACTTGTGTAACTTCTTGGTCTGTTCATTTTACAAATGCAACTCTTAATGCCCTTTTGAAGTTGTTGATGAAAGTCCTAAAGAAGTTCTGTTGGGAATTAAATGTCTTGAGCCTCCACTTGAAAATCTTGTCATGAAATTTAGAATTCTTCTATTTGAAGAACTGTCATGAATAGTGTTTTGAGAACTAAAGACTGTGTTGTGAAAACACAATTCTTCTGGATCAAAATCTAATATGAAACAGTATTTCATAATGCAACTTGAAGAAAGTTGGTTTCAAGAAACAATTTTATGTATGTAGAATTTGATGGGGTCAAGAGAGAAAACATTTTGTGGAAAGTACGCAAGTGATTGACTCCTTGCGTTTTCTGTCTTATTTATACTGAAGTGTATGGGTTGTGCACTGCATGTAGTACAACTATGTACAATAAATAAAATAAAATAAATAAGATAGTTAGTTCTTGTAATATCAGAGAATAAAAGGATATATGAGTGGAGGGAGTATACTTTCAATAAGAAAAGATTTGATTCATTTTGAGGTTGTGAGGATGTGAGAAACTTAGGAACACATTTTAAAAGACATGGTGGAATCCAGATAAAATATTTTAAATATTACTATATGTTGTTTGTTAAACAAAGATGCTCTTTTAAGCTGATGTATTTTCTCTTTGTTTCTTACTTTCTTTCCTTTGTTGTAAGTTGCATGTTACTTGTCAAATAAGTGAACTGCTTATTCATTTGATGGGAAGTGATTTTAATGGATTCTGTTCATTAAGATAACATTGTTTCTTACATATGTAGATTCAAAGAGTGTGGGTGTAGTGTAGACAAGTGGACAAAGCCAAAATTTGTCAGTCTTAAAATTTTGCTTGTGGGTTCGGTTGAACTTATTTTAAAACACACTATTGGATGGTTTAATCCTATGATCCTTAACTTCTTGATAGAATTTTCGGGTTGAATTCTACTGCTTCATTAGAACTCCTAGAAAAATTCCAGGGAAACAGCTCAATGATTGAAATGTCTGCATCATATAATACTTGTGTCTTGCCTCAAATTTTTTAGATTGCTCATATCTATCACCCAAATGTGTACTTTCAGGATTCTTTCTGATATGAGGACCCTTTCAGCAGACTGGATGGCTAATTCAAACAAGTCAGAATCTGAGTTACAGTCCTCACAGCATGGAGGTGAAGAAAGCAAAGCAAACATATTCTATCCAAGGGCAGTTGCCCCAACTGCTGCTCAGGTCTGCATAATTTCCCATTCTCTTTCTTCACTGTGTTTTATAACTTGTTATTATTGATATGCTTATTAGTGAAGAACCACATTTATAATAGCTCAAAGTATGAAAGCTAGTTATTGAACTCTGCGCTATTTGTGTAGATGTGTTTGTTAAATTAGCATATAGACTTAATAATTTTGTGATAGAAAGTAAATATACACAAAGATGCCCTTGTGTGCTTTTATTTTGAAATGTTGGACAAGCATCCATTTATGTGGACATGTATGCAGATAGACATGTTGTTACACATTATGACAACATTCTTTTATGCTCTCTTTTTTAAAAAAATAAAATAAAATTACTTTGCAATTTCCTTCACATTCATGTGTATTTGTGTAACATTGTAGTGATCAATTTACTCGAACACTATAAAGCTTTCTTGATATTTTTTGTTGAGAATTTTATCAAAACTCTTACCAAAAATTCTCTATATCCTGGCTCGAGATGCTTTATGAATTCTTTCTGTGGATGTGCTTAGTGTTATAGTTAGTATATAATAATTGATTAACTAATCTCTTTGAAACAGGTGCACTGTTTGCAGTTCTTAATATATGAGGTGGTTTCTGGTGGTAACCTTAGGAGGCCAGGTGGACTCTTTGGGAATAGTGGCTCAGAAATTCCAGTTAATGATTTAAAACTGCTGGAGACATTTTTTTACAAGCTTGGTTTTTTCCTTCATATTTTAGACTATACAGGTATATGGCCTTTGGCACATTCTCCATTGATAATCAAACATCTACACCAAGAGCCTCTTCCTCTCTCTTGCTGCCCCCTGCCCCAAATGGTTCCTCCCCTACATTGGGGAGCTAGTTTGGAAGTGCTACATTCTCTTTTAATGAATAGCATATGGCCCAACAAATATATATGGCTTCACAGTGCACCACTTCCAACCAATACAGGGCTCTTCTATACCCTCTCTTGTTTGTTATCTGACAGAACAAAAGGGTAACTAGTTTAACACCCAGAAACTGAAATAGAACATACTAGCACTGGGGCTGACTGCTGAACAATACCAGATTATGGACAAAATCATATGTGTGTTCTTGGAATCCAGGAATAGGGCTTTTACATAAATACAAAACCATAAACCATTGCGTTGAGACGCGGATGGATGTTTAAAGGATGGCAGAACACCCCATTAAATTGACATTTGACTTTCTTCATAAGAATAATGACTGAATAAACTTAAGATTTTGTGGATGCTATTTTGCCGCATGACAAATTATCAGGTCTCTCTAGATTATGTTTGCCGTTTGCCATGTGGACCTGACAATAAAGATGGGTCCTTTTAAAGCAGCCAAGTTCAACTCAACATGAAGTTTTTGTGTTTATGATTTAGCTGTGACAATTATCATTTATCCACTAATTATTATACCATTAATATATCATATGGGAGGTCATAGCGCCTCTAATTCTTTTGGAAAGTATCCTGAAAGATTTTATTTTCTTGGATTAGAGAAGAAATGTTATTAGAATGAAAGAAAGAAATTCTGAAAGATTTTGACCCTCTACCATTTGAAACTGTTTAGTGATATAGAATGCTTTGCTTCCTTGCCTTATAGCATCCTTCAGTGTAATTAACTTGGGTGATGATACTTGCAGTGACTGTTGCAACTTTGACAGATCTTGGTTTCTTATGGTTTAGAGAATTTTATTTAGAATCTTCGCGAGTCATTCAGGTAATACTTACACTGTATCATAATTGAAATTCTTCCAAGCCACATTTGACATGCTAAGTTCATGATCAAACTTCAGTCTTACATCAAAAAGGCATTATGGTGATCACCACAAGATTACTTAAATAAGCTACACATTTCCAAGCTACTTGCAAGATATTGCATTCCAACCTTCCACTCATAGAAATATATTTTTAATTGTTATTGAATCAATCCATCAAATAATAGTAGGTTAGCAGCTAGGAATGCAGATTATTTGAACTTACAGATATTTCCTAGCAGGATGATGGTTTGGATATTTGTTATTCTTGATTTAAAAAAAAAAAAAACTCTTCACTTATAGATGTTTTTCCTTCTTTTTTTTTTTTAACCCTGTAGAGGTTAATGTCTTGTCTATTTTAGTGTATTTAAATTGTCCTCGCCGCCTCCCCCTTCATAGTACTCAAGGAGACTGAAATAACAAGGAAAGGAAGGATGATAACATGGTTGCTTGGTTGATTTTTGGCTGAGTCATTCTGGCAATGTGTTTAAAAAAAAAAAAAAATACATGATATGTTGTGTGTATTCTGATCTTTCTTTATGCTTGCTGATAGCTTTCCTTGGATTTCAAAAATACTTTGTTGAGAAGAGGTCATTTTTGTGTCGTAGGGTTTCTTAGTGTATTTCAAACTTCAAAATTTCCAATTCTAGCATTGTAAACCAAACTTGTTGCCTTTTTATTTTTGTTTTCTTCTCACATGTATTTGTTTACTTCCCCTTCTTGTACTAAAAGTAATCAATTTGTTCCTTGTAGTTTCCAATTGAATGCTCTTTTCCCTGGATGTTGGTGGATTGTGTACTTGAGTCACCGAATTGTGGTCTTCTTGAGAGTGTTCTGATGCCATTCGATGTCTATAATGATTCAGCTCAGCAAGCCTTGGTGGTGGTGCTGAAGCAACGATTTCTGTATGATGAAATTGAGGCTGAGGTATACACTTTTAACTTAATGCTAAATGATTATAAGGTAAATTCCATGAGGCACTATAATGTCTGATACAGCTGCTCTTAGGTGTATATAATTCACGTATACTCAAGTACACTAAATTCATGGAAGTAAGTTATGTGCTTTGTCCATGCTCTTGCACATTGATAAGTGTTATATGTTTACCTTTTTTTGACAGGTAGACCATTGTTTTGATATATTTGTTTCGAAATTGTCTGAAACCATTTTCACATATTACAAAAGTTGGGCAGCAAGGTATGCTTATTTTTCTCTGGCATATTCAGCTTTGCTTTTGATTATTCTACGGACTAACCTGTTTTACTGTTGCTTGCCAAATCCTGCAGTGAATTGCTTGATCCTTCTTTTCTCTTTGCCTCAGACAACGCAGAAAAGTATGCTGTGCAACCTATGAGGTTCAATATGCTGCTAAAAATGACTAGAGTGAAGGTTAATGAATTACATCATCACAATGTTTCTCTCCCATGATTTGATTTGTTGCATTAAAGTGTAAGCTGGGGTGTATCCAGCTTGCTCAACAATTATTGGATAAGTTAACTTTCATGGAAAGTGCTCAAGATGTGGCGGGAACTTGAAAGGAGGGGGAGGGGGGGGGGAAAGGGAGGGAGGGATTGGAAAACATATGTACACAAGAATTATGCTGTTAGATACATCCTTCGCGTGGTCTGCCCTCCTCCCCAAGCATGATTATAAACACATGACCAAGCCAGAAGCCCTGCTTAAAGTGCAGAAAGCTTTCCCTTTCTTGATAAAAATTCTTTTATTACTTTTTTGACCAAAGAGTCCACACATATGCCAAAGGGTTACCAATTCAAACCTCATTATCATCAAGTGATTTGGAAATTACATGGCTTACTCTAACTTAAGGAAGAATTACAAACCAGATATCTTTGTGTGCTAGTATACAGCAGGAATAAGTGGTTAACATATTCTTCCTCTAGAATTTAATAGCATAATGATTATCAATTGCTTTCGTCAAAATCTTCCCAAAAGTTGCTGTCTGAGAGAAGAAAGATGTCTTTGTAGTTGCGTAAGTTTTCCATATTTTGTTTCAAGGTAATTCCATTCTAATCATCAATAAAACTCTTATTGATACTACTGGTGTCAGAAGCATGGAAAACAGGCTTTGTCGTCACCAATCCCACATCCTGCAGTGAATTAGTGGAGGATTGTTTAGGAAAATGATTTTGAATATGATGATTAAGATTGATATTTACATGATTTATGAACTGATAGTTTTATTTTTCACAACAGTCTAGTCCTCCTTCCATTTATATGATCTCTCTCTCTCTCTCTCGTGCACACACACACACACACAGACACATCATAGTTAGAATACCAGTGGGCTATAATCCCTATCATTTACTCTACCATGTGATTAAAAATGTTTTGATGTGCAGCTGCTTGGGAGGATGATTAATTTGCGTAGTTTGATCACTGAACGGATGAACAAAGTTTTCCGTGAAAATCTGGAGTTTTTGTTTGATCGTTTTGAGTGTCAAGATCTGTGTGCCATAGTGGTTAGTGATTTTACTTTTACTACTTCCCATGGTCTACAATTATGAATTTACATATTTTTTTTTCTCAATATTCATTAACTAAAGCAACAATCTGACTATTTTATTTCAGGAATTAGAAAAGTTGTTAGATGTCCTAAAACATTCCCATGAACTACTGTCGAGAGATCTTTCTGTAGACTCTTTTAGTCTCATGTTGAATGAGATGCAGGAGAACATCTCTCTTGTGTCATTTTCTGGTCGACTGGCCTCGCAGGTTTATCCTTTTGAACTCTAAAGATGTACTTTATGTTTGATGTCTCTCTATCTTCTCTGCACGCTAACATTACACAACATCTTGACTTGAGTCTATTGACAATTGACTTTATATTATTTTGTAATCTTAATTGCTGATATAGAAACCACTATTTGAATGGTAATTGAAATTTTTTTGACTTAATCTGTTTCCTGAATTTTCGTAAATCAATTTCTTTGTGTATGCTAGATTTGGTCTGAGATGCAAAGTGATTTTTTGCCAAATTTCATCCTCTGCAATACTACTCAACGTTTTATCAGATCATCAAAGGTTGTTCCTGTTCAAAAGCCATCCATACCATCCGCTAAGCCTAGTTTCTATTGTGGTACTCGAGTAAGCATACCTCTTACCACCATTGATGATGCAATCATTATAAAATCAATTGCAATAGTATTTGTGGCTCATATAAATCTTCATTTGACACATCAATTTTCTAAAGATGCACCATGGACCTCTTATTCTTTTGTTTTCTATTTTTAGTAAGTGATGCTTTAAAAGTGCCATGAAGATAAATTGTGTTGTGTGCGAAACCAAATTCTATTTCACAAAAAATGCAAACAAAAATGCTAATGCCAAACGCACACACTTAAACAAGCAGATATAGGAGGATAAAATTGACGCAAGATACATCTAAAACATGTACAAAGAAGCTGGACCAACAGCAAAACAGAAACCAAATGAAAATGGTGGAAAGAAAAGTTTTGAGGGTTGACAAACTTGGGATGTGATCAAGCAGAAACACAAAACTAATTAGCACTTATAAACTATTTTTAAAGCTGAAATTAAAGAGGATAGGGTAAAAACAGCTTGAATACGAGAATTTATAGTGGTTCGGCTCTTAATTTGGATTTGGAATTTTTGAGCTATCTTGATTGTGAGGTAGCTTGGCAGCTATGGAGTAATATATTCTGACTGTTTGGAAAGCATTGGGTTTGTCCCCCTAAATTGGAGATCACATCTACACATAATTGAGGTTTTAGGGGGAGGGGGAAAGTAGGGAAAGGTGCTTTGGAAGTGTGCTATCTTGGCTGGGGTTTGGTGTATTTGGATGAGCAACATGCCAGAATATTTGCAGTGTTTTCTAACATCACATCTTCTGTGGAACATGCTGGTTTTTAAGGTTATAGCACATAGGTCTTATGAGGGAATTCTTCTCTGTCTCTTATGCAATGGGACTGGGCTTCTCTTTTGAGCTGATTTTCCTTTTTTTCCTTTTCCTTTTTCCGTCAGGAGGATTTCTGATCCTCCTTTGTGTGTCTCTTCTTTCTCAATAAATCCTTTTTCTCTAAAAAAAATAATGGCTACGTCCACCCCTATGATATAACGCATGATTTTCCACTATTCTATGTTTCCTGCTTCCCTAGCAATCCGTTAGTTTTACATGTTAACCAGTAACTTCCTCTTTGCTCCATGTAAGTCCCTATTTACAACCTTAGGTGGAGAATATTAATTTCTTAAAGCCTTTTCCACACCTCTATCATCTTTCTTCATAACATAACTCACCCATTCAAATTATTTTTTTGTATTCAGGATTAAAATTTCTTTAAGAATCTTCATTTCCTTAGGATCCTAAACGATAGAGAAACTAAAGACCTAGAATCCCTTCTGCTTTTACTTGATTCTATTAATCTTTCCTCCAATCCTAATAGGAGAATTTGGACTCTTGACTCTTTAACTGTGTTTTCTTTAAAGTCCTACTTTCAATTTCTCTCTCATTCTCCCATGGACTGGTTTTTCCATCTTTAACTTGGGGGGGGGGGGGTGGTTCCAGAGCACTACATTCTTCTGTTTGTTTTGCCTGTTCTTGTAGTCCCAGTGACATCATCAGAGAAAGATAGCGAGTGTCTGTACAAGAGAGTGAAAATCAAGTAAGGAAGCTCATCCTACTTCTCCTTTGTGTTTCTTCTTTACTTCAAATAAAATTCATATTTTATGTCCACCCAAAAAAAAAAACAATACAGTTAGCTCCCATACTTAGTTTTAGTCTATCCAAAGTGACTTCTGATCAACTAACTGTACATTTTAGTTGACTAAAATTATGTTTTAGTCAACTAATTTTGCTCAAATTTGCGGATAATTTCAATACATTTTGGGAATTGTGCCACCTGTACTATATTAACCACAAAACTCAGAATTTGGTCGGATTAGTGACAAAGGCATCCTTAATAACACTTCAAGCATTAATCATCTATATGTTATCATAAACATATTAAATACAAATATTTCCATTGTTAGCACAATTGCATATGTATTCATGAGGGAAATTATTTTTGTTATATACTTCCCTTGTTTCAATATGTTGTCTCACTTTCCATTTTGGGAAGTTCCAAAATGTATGTCATATATAAGACCTTGTGATCAACATGCCAAGTGGCTGTCACCTGAGTACACAGGAGTCTAACACAAATTTCTTCAAGTTGATATCTGAGCACTCATTTATCAGCTTTTGTCTTTTTTTTACTAATCATTTGTGTGTGTGTGTGCGAGAGAGAGAGGTGTGTAGTGTGCGTTCTACTTATTTTCTTTGTGTAAATACTTGTTTCTCATTATCTCTCTCTCTCTCTCTGGTAGGATTTGAATTCTGCTCATCAAAGTTTTGCACGACTGCATAGTGGATTCTTTGGAATACCTCACATGTTTTCTATTGTTCGACTTTTGGGATCCAGATCGTTACCTTGGCTTATTCGAGCCCTTCTTGATCACATATCAAACAAGGTATTTCATTCTCTGCTAAATTGTGAATCTGTTCATTGCATGACATTTGCTTTTCTGTGAAAGACTGAAAGCCTCCTGAGCATTATAAAATACAATTTTATATATACCTATGTCGTCTTTCAATATCAGCTTATGAAGTGTAAAGTTATTTGGACAACTGATGAATTGATTTTGTATACACATGTAAAAATGACTCAAGTAATGAGTAGATAGTGGCAAGATTTTGGATAATGAAGAAAGAATCGAGTGCCAAAACTTTTCAAGATAGGAAAGAATATGAAAAATTTGACCCTAAAGTGATGTGTTGATTGATACACCCATATGCTAAGGATATGGGAAATGAGTGGCAACATGTTACAATATACATGTATTTTTCAAATATAGATTCCACATTGACAATCAAAGCAGCATAAATAATTGTGTCAGAAATTTTTTATCGTGCTGTATTTTAAAATGCTCTAACGTATACCTTGTTCGTTCACATTATTGGGACTTCACTAAAAGTTTCTACCTTACTTTAACCATATTGGGAAACTGATTGTTAATTATACATTGGCACACATCTGTATATAGATGCATATAGTTTGCGCATGTCTATATATATAGATATTATGATTAATTTTAGAAGTGGTTCACTAACAATGTAATGTGTGCTATTCTCAGATAACTATGCTTGAACCAATGATCACAGGATTACAAGAATCCTTACCAAAATCAATTGGACTTCTGCCTTTTGATGGAGGTGTGACAGGTACGTGATGACATTTTCCCTTTTACTTTCTTTTTTTTAACCATTACTCTGAAATTTACTTATGCTGGGGGCTTAAAATGTAAAAGCAGTGATTCTAAAATGTATTATTTGTTCCACATCTTGTGAAAAATTATACATCCTCAATCAATATTTTTTGAAGGTTCTTATAATTTTCAGTATATACAGAATTGTGAAAGGAAAAATCTTTCACTGAATAGTAGCGAGTTTTGTTGTATTAATGATGTCAATGGTTCATATATTTGGCTCTGTGTACATAGTACAATATTCCAATTTCTTGGAACATATTCACTAATTATAGAGTGCCTGACCCAAGACATTTATTAAGTAAGTATTTATTATTTGTAGCATGTATTCTTTATCCTTCTTTCTTTTGAGTCACACTTTGAAAGTACTACTCGATTCCTTATGGTTCATATGGAAAGAGCAATATTGTGTTTCAATTTAGAGATCATTGGAGGAGGACAATTTTTGAAGCATTGAAATGTTTGGCTAGAAACTTATTAAGACAACTATAATTCAATGTCATTACAATTAACTAGTGTTCTCATGAACGAAGTATCTGTGCTAAGGGAACCAGTACAGTATATACATGCCCAAATATGGGAAATTAATTCTTTGATTATTTCTACACAGGTTGTGTTAGACTTGTTAAAGAACATCTTAACTGGGAGACAAAATCAGAACTGAAAGCAGAGGTTCTTCATGGCATAAAGGAGATTGGAAGTGTATTGTATTGGATGGGGCTTCTAGATATTGTGTTGGTCGGTAACCTTGTGCAGTTATCAATTTATTTATTGTAATTGTCTTCAACATAACTGGAAGACTGAATAATCTGTTCGTATTTTTCATGAAAACATTTTTGAAAATCATATTGTTTTGTGAAACAGAGCCTAAAATTGAAAAAGGATGGGTTGAAACCGGTGAAAAGAATCCTAAAACATGATTTTAGCCAATTATATAGGATAGGAAGTACTAAGGAGCGCCAATAGTCAAGAACCTTTATGATGCAAAGCTGACTCAGAAAAAACAGCCAAGATGTTGAAAGCCATGAAAGGTATGGTAAATAGTATGAATGAAAAAGAAGTCTTCTATGTTTGCGGATGACTTACTTGGGGTCCTTATTCAGTCAGAGACTTTAAATAAATGGGGAGAGCAAAGTTATTTGAGTTGTTCAAGGAGAATTTGGCATTTTCAGGATAATAGTGAAGAAAACCTAGGAACGGATATGTGAGTGTCAACAATCAAGAAATATTGGATTAAACTTAATCCAAATTAGTTACTTTTTAGGTGAATTTGGAATTTTGATTTTGGGATGAAAGAAACTCATACAAAATGGACAGGAAAAACAAAAAGACATGAAGTAAGAGGAAATTAGGGAGGCTGGAATCTCACCTAGGCTTTGTAGGTGTCTGCCCTCGAGATCTCATACCAGTCAAAGAAGAATACTCAATCTTATTATCATCAAACTCCCTAATTAATTTTACAAGGATACTAAATGTAGAAGAATAAATTTCACACAATAGGTACTTTATTACCTGGGACATAGAGAGGAATAACCTCATATTTTCCTTAATTCAGAAAGACATCTGTTTCTTGCTTTTTTTTTTTTTCGGATGGTAAAAGATGATTCTGTTAAGAAGAAGGAGAGTACAAGGGAGGAGGGTAAAGTTATCTTAACATCTTTTTCATTTTCAACCAAGGAAAACTTCTTCACAATACATTGCAGTTTATTGATGTTTTCTTGTCGGCTACTTTAGTCTGTGAATAATAGTAATGAATGTGTTGAATTCTTGACAGAGAGAAACAGATACTATGAATTTCATGCAAACTGCCCCCTGGTTGGGTTTGCTTCCTGGAGCAGATGGACAAATATTAAATTCTCAAGACGGTGGAGACAGCCCTGTTGTCAGCCTCTTTAAATCAACAGCTGCTGCAATGGTTTCTAACCCTGGCTGCCCAAATCCTACATCTTTCCACATCATTTCAAAACAGGCGGAAGCTGCAGGTGTGCTATTGGATATGTGTTCTAATTTTCATTGCCGTTGGATTGGCTAATTCCCTAGTAAAACAAAAGGTATACATGCTTGATGTTATAAAAATAGTTGAGAATAAGCTCAGATTGTACAATAGGAAATATAATTGGCCATATGTATTTCAAAATGATGGAGGAAATGAAGGAAATTAAAGTAAGAAGGAAAACTGTTGATGTATAACTAAAATTAGTATATTATCAGTGTGGTGCAGTAGGCATAGCTGTTCTGAAAATCTTTCATTCACCTGTTTCCTGAACATCTTTCCTCTCTTAAGTTATAACTTCCCAAACTTCCAATAAAAAAAGAAAAGAAAAAAAAGAAATTATTCTCTTTCATTGTCCTCTATTTTTCCTCGCAAGTGATTGTGAAATTAACTGTTAAGCTTATATTATGAGTACAGCTTCTAATGATCATTTTCTGTTAGGGTATTTTCTGAAAATGGATGTAAAAAATTTATGAGCCACGGAAGATGCAAATTGGTGATCTTATTATAAGAAATGTTAATTTTGTTTTGCTAAATATAGTTATTTTCAGTTTTGAAAAGTTTGTTGTCATTCTTGATTGCATCCTTCATGGTCCTTCAATCTTTTTGTGCAGGATTACAGCCATTATCCCTTTTTATTCTTCATTGCTTCTAGAGACCTTAATGAGATAATGTTATGTTTTATTTTCCTGTGCTTTTATAATCTTTTATTAATGGTTCATGCATCGTTTCTTTTATTACAGATCTTTTATATAAGGCTAACTTGAATACTGGAAGTGTGCTTGAGTATGCCTTTGCTTTCACAAGTGCTGCATTAGATAAATACTGTAGTAAATGGAGTGCTGCACCCAAGACAGGCTTCATTGACATTACAATTTCTAAAGATTTCTACCGTATATACAGTGGTCTCCAAATTGTAAGGAGAAACCTTGCACAACTCTTTTTTGATGTTGTTTATAGTTTGCTAGTGCATTTAATATCTACATTCGATTCTTTTCATGGCAGTACTTGATATAAACACAAACTTTTTAGCATTTCAGTATATTCACCGTAATGTCATTGGATAAACATCAACTGCGGAACTTCTCTATCGGAATAACGAATTGTCTTCACATATAAATTTTTTCCATGTCTGCTATTGAGTGTTCTAAATGTTTAATTGGTTGTACTTTCATACACAATTAGCTCTCAGTTTTGGTAAGTTAAATTGGCCCCTTTTTATCCCCCTTTCCTAAACAAAAATAAAAGACTTAAATTGGGCTGGAATTTTTCTCAAGCATATAAGCGTGAATTAAAGGTGTCTAGTCTCTCTCCTTTCCAAGATGACTAAAAATTAGCTTGAACCACTTTAGTATTTTGTTCAATGCATTAATGAATTTGCTGGTCTTATGCTTAAACCACATAGGGATACTTGGAAGAGCCTGCCCACGTGCCATCAAATAGTCATGAAAGGCTGGGAGATTCAGTCGCTTGGGGTGGCTGCACTATAATATATTTGCTTGGTCAACAGCTGCATTTTGAGCTCTTTGACTTTTCATATCAGATCCTCAATATTGCAGAAGTGGAGGCTGCATCTGTTGTGCAAACAAATAAGAACTCACATTCAGTGCAGGTTTACATTGCTTTCTCATATCAAAGCCAAAAGAATCTTTGCTTGTTTTATAAAATTATTATCTATTATATTAATTAAATTAATGCCTTTATTACTGTTGACACTTCGTCAAATAGGCTTCATAGAAGTGTTCGCCTTAGTGTTCTTCTTGTACCTTACTGCATTTCAAAGTTTCTGTCAAACAGCTTTTATGTCTAGAAAATTAATATATAATTCTTAAATCTGCTAACATAATGTATGAAGATGAAATCAACTTCGTTTTGACCATTTGTGGAACAAATCAAATGTAATTTAGATGTATGTCGCATCAAATGTTTAACGAAGTCAAAATTAGTTGATAGTTGTGAAGCTGCGACTTGCTCAAGTCCAATGTCCAATGTAAATTTAAAGCCCTCACAACTTAGTAGTGACTGCTGTCTCTATATATATGGTGCATATCTTGTGTGCTGTTAATGACCGCTTTTGTTTTTCTCTTAAATAGGGATGGGAAGCCTTATTGGAAGCAATGAAAAAAGCAAGGAGATTAAATAACCATGTATTCTCTATGCTTAAAGCACGCTGCCCCCTTGAAGAAAAGACAGCCTGTGCTATTAAGCAAAGTGGTGCTCCATTGCATCGTATAAAATTTGAGAACACAGTCTCAGCGTTTGAAACACTGCCGCAGAAAGGCGCTTAAACGAGTCGAGCTAGCGACAGGCCTCCATCAAAATCTGTGCCTTGTCCTCTCTTTCGGCGTAATATGTAACTATGTGGTGTTATAGTATGTATTATGTTTCATGAGCTCGAGTTTCTATTCAGTGGGAGTTAAGATTTTGCCTTTGATAATGTAATGTTTGACATAGGTGTTCGATTTGAACAATCTAGCTATCATTAGAAAATTCTCGACAAGCATTAGAAAGGAACTAAATCCAAGTCAAAATATTACTTTTAATGCCAATTTGCGACTATACACACACACACACACACTCTTATAAAAGGATTCTCCTCTTTTGGTATTTAATTTTTCTATTCGTAAAATGCTATTATTAACTAATTAAATATAAATAAAAAAGGGATGAAATTGTTAAAAAAAATTTAATAACTATACTATATATAGTTGCAATTGCTTTGAAATACTTTTCACTTTTGTAGAAATTATCTAAATTATTTCAACATATTTAAAATTAAAATTATAAAAATATATTGAAATTATTAAAGTTATGGTGCTTTCAACATATTTTATCTTTCATAAAATCATTTTTTTAATTTATTAATTAATAATTATAATAAATTGATAATTATAGTTATTTTTACTTGATTAATTAATTAATTTATGATTACAATAAATTAATAAATAAATAATTACATAAATTAAAATAAAAATGTGAATTGCCTTTTAAAACACTAGTAAATATCAATAAACATGAATGAGGACTCTTCTTCACCTATAGGAGAGATTATCTTCGAGAACAGCGTCTAAAAATGTGTTTATACACTCCTTTCCTTGGCTCCCTTTTCGACCTTTCCTTCCCCTTCTCGTATATTTCTTCGTTTTCCTCTAGTCACCCAGTCAACCATGAATCACCTTATCTCCCTTATTACGCATGCCCCTTGTCCCTCTTTCACCTCCGTTTACTTTAATTATTATTTTTCTTTTTAATTTTCCCTTACATCATATTTACTTCCTATTCTCTAGGTATATGATGATTTTTGTGTTTTTTTTTTTAATCAGATGTTGCACTCAAGAATTTAGGGCCTATACCTTCAAATTGTGTAGCCTAGATCCTGTGTATAAAGTTGTCATTGATTCTTTGTAGTTCCTGGCAGCTTTGTACCGTTCTTCTTTATTGCCCTGTGTATTTGGGTTTTTGTTACCTGTCTGTAGCTCGTTACTGGTTTTTCCAATTATATTAAAATATCACTTATATTACTATATACTAGCGTTTTGAGATGACAATGTTATGCCTCTTAATTTATATTTATATTTTTTACTTATATAATTATTTTATAAATTAATTATAATTATAAATCAATTATTTAAATAAAAATAACTTTGTTAAAGATTAAAATATATTTAAAATCAATTATAATAGTATATATAAAAAAAGATAATTCTTTATATTTAAAAGTGATTGTAATTATAGGATGTAGTTATTAAAAAATATTTCTGTTCATCATTTTATCCTTTTGTCTATTTATATTTAATTAATTATTAATAATTTTTTAAAAAAACTGAAAATTTAAGACTAAAAAGAAAAATCCATTTATAATATTATAGATAAGAATTTCTCATGGCATTGCTTCTTGGGGGTGTAAATTCGTTTGCTTCTTGACAGGCAATTTATCAAGAATAAGAAAAAAAGATTGAGAATCTGAGGTAATAACCAAAAGAAAAAAAAATTAGGTGACCTGGCTGAAAAATGAAAATAGGATGACTCATATATAAGCAAACCCCTTCCTAACTTGAGATGATACATTAGGGTGGTAATTGGATTTATTAATTCATAACCTATCTAATTTATTCATATCTAAATCAAATCCATCTAATTATAATAGTATATTTAATAAATTTAGATGGATTAGATTAATTTTAGTTAATGAATAATTAATAGAATAACTAAAATATTTATTGGATTCAATAAATATATATGTGTGTGTGTGTGTGGTTTGGAGAATATTAGATAATAAAATATATTTGAATATAAGAGGAGTATAGATGCATCTAATTGAGGACGAATAAATTAGATATTCATCCATTAAAATGGATTAATAGATGTATTATATATCATCCATTAAAATAAATCATAAATGAATTGAATTGTTTCAATAATTTGTTAATAACTTTTAAATGAATTATTAGTTTATTTTTTATCTATTCATTAATAATTCAATTCAAAATCTATCTAATCTATTTATTTAAGACGCCTAAGATCCATTAATGTTTATTGTTTGCAACTTGATTGGTAAAATTACGGGGGTGGCATTAGTTGTCATATCTGCACGTTGATTTGTAAACATATACTTTTAGTAATAGGAAGTTAGTTGTTATTAACAAGAACTACTTTAATTCTGCATATAATTTTGCGGCTGTGTGGTGTAGTTTTTATGTAACATCTACTTTAAATTTGTGATAATTGAGCTATCAAAATCTTAAGTTACCAATAAGAATTGATGCGTGATTTATTGGAGGCCTCTGATTAAAGACTAGTCGCAACTGTGTTCAAGAGATTAATCTTACGATAATGTCTATGGGATACCTTAGTTAAAGAGAAAAAAAAAATCTTAAGCTTAACTTGTCACACTATGTTTGGTAAGAAGGAATGATGTCTATTTCATGAAATGGGAGAATCCTATGCTTGTTTGTTAAAAAAAAAAAAATCATTGAATGATAATCATCATTCCATATCCCGTTTCACAAAATCAAGAATGGAATATGAAATTTATTTCCTCCAAAAGAGGTGAAAGTGAGATTTCATACTCTATGAAATGGAGATTAATTTTTTTTCTTCCTGAAATACCCTTAAATTTTTTTTTTAAATTATATCAATTGTCATTCTTAAACCTAAACATTAGAAGAGGACTTTTTATAAGGACAAATTTTATGTATTTGATTACTTATTAATCTTAATAGTATTTTAGTTTATCAATATAATTTTTAATCTCGATGTGGATGGTTCATCTTTGATTTAAAAACTTATTTATATAAAAAAATAAATATAAAATATTTATTTAACTTGGTAACATTATTCTTTTAAAATATGATAATATTTGTTCTAATCAAAGGTAATAACATTTGTTATATATAAGAAAGATTTTTTTTTCTCATAAGAGGTGTTTATGTCATTTAAATTAATTTTAATTTAATTCTATATTAATTCTTATATACCAAACAGTGGAGTGGCTTGAAAAGATATTTTATTTCAAAAGCTACCAAAATGTAAATTAAAAATGATCAAACTGTAGATTAAGAATGATTATTCTATTTAATTTCATTCGATTTCATTCTCATTCCATTGTAATTCCATAAAATTATCATTCGATACACCAAATGTTACATAATTATGTATTTATTAATGTGTATATTGATAATTATATTTTTTAATCATTTAATATTAAGATATTAAAATATAAATAAAGAATAATTCTACGTGATGCTTCAAGAACATTAAATAATTTCTCCTATAGTGAGTGATAAAATAATGGGGCCATAAAAAGTATTCAAGTTGATATTAATTAATTTGTCCAAACTTGATAATTGGATGTGCATGACTAGAGGTGTCAATTTGAGTTAGTCCATTTTAGGCCAATTGTTTTTCAAGTCAAGCCAAGTTGAGTTAAAAGAGTTGTAGGTCGATATTTAATTAACTCAGTCTATTTTAATGCGAGTCGTAAGAACATCGAGTCGGTTTATTGAGCTAATTTTTTTAAAATTATTTTTATAAATGTATTTTTTATAATATTTTAGAAAGTTATTGAAATCATATTTATTAACTTTTTTATTTACTTTTAAATTAATTATATTTTTTTATAAAATATCTAAATTTATTATTATATAATATAAATATTATAATCAATAAATAATATAAAATTATAAAATAATAATTAATAATTTATAGTATTATAAAATAATCATTATATATTTGTGTATAATTTATAATATTATTATTAAAATTATTAAATTAAAACATAATTAATATTTTAAAAATATCACCTTTTGGCCAAAAAATAAAAATAAAAATTTATCATCGGGGCAACTCGTTTTAGACTACTAAAATTGGACTAAGGCCAAAATTACAAAAAAATATATTTTGTGGGCCAGTTCAACTCATTTATCATTGTTAACTTATTTTGACACGGTCGTAAAATAAACTGGGAAGATATAAAAAAAATAAAAAAGAACTGCTTACGTGTCAGTAAATAACGACTCTGCCTGCACCTAACGGAAGTTTCTTTTCATCGTCGGGCACACGAACGGCCCAGATCTCCTGGAGACCAAGATCCCCTCATCTATAAGACCCTTCTCTGCCTATGCACCTTTCCCAAATCCCAATTTTAAGCGAAACAGCAAAAGCAAAAACAGAAAGAAGAGGGAGGAAGAAAAGAAGAAGAAATACTCGAGAAATTTCTCCCATAGGGTTTCGATTTTTCGAGCAACTTTCTTCCTCGCCCGCTTCTTCTCCTGCTTCTGGCACCGATCCGATCCCGATTCCGATCCCACACGCTTTCATGATCTTCTTCTTCGTCTTCGACTCCTGATTCGCCTCTCATCCTTTCTTCTCTGGTCGTCAACATCGTCACCATGATCTCCTTGCAGGGCGACCACCATCGTCGCCATCACCACCAGCAGCCGCAGCTGCCAGGTTCCGCCGGCACGTCTCGCCCGCTGTTCACCGGGGATCGCGTCGAGCCATTCTCCGTCAAGCCCGAGCCTGCCTCGCTTACTCTCCTGCCGTTACACGGCCATGATTCTACTGAAGGTTCGTTTTAATCTGTCTTCATAGGGAAATCGAGTTCATACGACGTGAACGGAAGGAATGACGAAAATTCCGTTGATATACGCTTATTTTTTTTTTCCTCACTACGTTTTGATACCATTATTTCAGTCGAAGGCGCGTAGTTCGGGATGATTTACCCTTTCGGTGTGCCAAAATATTAGAAATTATTTTAATTTTGATTTAACTACTGTTGGAAACTACAGCCTGGTTATGTTTTGACTTCAATATTCAAATTTTGGTGCGTTTGAGCTGGAAATAAGGTTTTCGTGGGTTAATAAGTCATTTGCGAAATCTTATATGGAATATGTTATAGTTAGGGTTTTAATAGGGGATGTCTAGCCGGGAATACTCTTGATTTGATATTTTCAATCTAACGTTTCCGGTCAAGGCTGTTTGGTGATCAGAAATAGCCTATTTTCATATTTCTATGGTTAGGTTGGTATCCTCTTGAATTGGGGGTAAAAACTTTAGGGATAAATATTTCATACATTTTTTTAATATAAATTCCATCCTTAAATTTTTCAATATCATATTGAAGGTAACTAACACCAAACTGACTCTTAGTGTGTTTTTTTCTTTCTTTTTTTTTTTTTGTTTTTTCCAGTGAACCATGAATGGATTAAGAAAACTGTTGTCATCAGTTTTGCTACCGAGTCAGAGGACTCATCTATGTGCCCGTACTTATATGCAGTACATAGCATATAATGCAAAAATTTGTGCTAATTATTTATACTTGTCTTTCCTTGATGTAGTTGATGAAGATTTGCATTTATCACTTACACATCAAATGTACAAGGCTGGCAACTATAAGCAAGCGCTAGAACATAGCAACACTGTCTATGAGAGGAATCCACTTCGTACTGACAACTTACTACTCCTGGGTGCAATTTATTACCAGGTTTCATTTTCTTTTGTTACATCTGTTTTGTCTGTCAATTTTTTGACTATTTATTTATAATGCTTAGTGCTGACTTCTTGTTCTTTTGTACTGCATTCTAAACATGTGGTACTATTTGTCTGCAGTTGCATGATTTTGATATGTGTATTGCAAAAAATGAAGAAGCACTCAGAATTGAGCCACATTTTGCTGAGTGTTATGGGAACATGGCAAATGCATGGAAGGTAAGTAACCACTGCTAATCTGGTATGACTATGAGGGAACCTGTTTTAATATTTTTAATGTAGTAGGTGAGTTACATACATTTTCTAGAATTAATAGATTTTTCCTTTGTGCAGGAAAAAGGAAACATTGACCTTGCGATTCGCTACTACTTGATTGCCATTGAGGTCTGTGTGCAGTACTGGACCTATTATGTTGTTCCTTTTTGTAATTTGTCTTGTGAATTGTTTTACGAACTAATCTGTTGCTATGGTTTAGTTTTTTCCTTTCAGTATCATTACTCCCCTAAAATATGGTAGTTTAATTCTCATGTTTCCAAAAGAAATTTCCCATTATTTGTATCCAGGAACTAAAAGCCACATATATGATGACATATCCTGTATAGATTCAGTTCTTTATATGGATCTGATTCTGTTTATTAATTTTGGTTGGCTGCCATCATTTTTTCATTTATGTTCAGACCAATGAAGATTGGTATTTCTTCTCTAAAAGTTGCAGTTTGGCCACTCTATTTCTTCAAACCAATGGAGTTTTAAACACATGCATTCTTTTGTTTGTGCTGACTACGTCACTTGTACGCTATCCTAAACATAGGGTTCCACATGATATAGTAAATGTTGCATGAGAATAGTCTGCAATGGTGCTGAGTCTTTTTTTTATGGGAATGATGCTCTAATCTTAATTTTGTTATATGTATTCTTTCCATGGTTAGTAGCTTTTTTCCTTCATTAGATGCAATTTTTCCGTTTTGTCCTTTCTTGTCGGTTGTTATGTCATCCTTGATTAGATATTTATCTTTGTTTCTGTTCTGCTGTTGTAGCTTCGTCCCAATTTTGCTGATGCATGGTCAAACCTAGCTAGTGCATACATGCGTAAAGGAAGACTCACTGAAGCAGCACAGTGTTGTCGTCAAGCACTGGCTATAAATCCTCTAATGGTATTCTTTTTCATTTATCTTTTATTTATTTATTTTTTTTAATGAACACTAGCTGCTCAAGTTAAGTAGTTATTCAGAAGGCATAGAGTGTAATCTTTGATTTTTCCTTTTCCTTTCCTTTTCACAGTGTGGTTTCATTAGTTTTGGTGATGTATGATTTTGTCTGTGTAATACAGGTTGATGCCCATAGCAACTTGGGGAATCTAATGAAAGCTCAAGGGTTGTGCAAGAAGTAAGTCCTAACATTTGATATGCTATTTTATTTTGTTTTAATTGGTATTCTTTTGACATTCTTCTCCAATCTCCACCCGATAATTTAGCTTCTTGAACTATCAAGTCTTCTTGCTTTGGAGATTAGTCTTCTTTTAATGACCTTTTCTGCCACAGTGCAACATATCTGGAATTGGATTTTGTTGTACCCACATCTTGCTGCTGTAGCCAATACGGTATCTTTTAAGAGCAATCGGGCTTCCCAGTTTGAGATGATGCTCTACTGGTTTGCCCAGTATGACTGGCAGCACATCCTGTTGGATTAGTTTTCTCAATTAGATTACTCTTGTTTTAGGAACATTTCTGCCACAATGTGACTTATCCAGATTTTGGTGTACCACATCTTCCTGCTAGAACCAATACAGTTTCTTGACAGTTATTTGACTTCCCAGTTTGAGCTAATTCTCTGCTGGATTCTCCAGAATGAGTGGCATCCTTGTGCATTCTGCTGGCCATACTCATCTTCCATTTCAGTATAGCCTGATAAAAATGGCTGTGGACTGGCCTGGAAGCCTGTAGGGCTTCCTCAGTACTTAGTATTTTATACCCTACATCTCTTGCTTTCATTTTAGTTACTGATTTAAACAATTCGTGCGTGGAACTGTGTTCAAATGCACAGTTCGATACAGATGTCAAGTTGTTGTCTTCAAGCCAGGGCTCAGATGATGGCTGATCTTGTTGTAACTTCCATCTCCAAGACTGCAAATAGTCAGAATCTAACATTTTGTGCAGGCATACAGTTGTTACCTCGAGGCATTGCGCATTCAACCTACCTTTGCTATTGCATGGTCAAATCTTGCTGGTCTGTTTATGGAGTCTGGTGATTTCAACAGAGCCCTTCAGTATTACAAGGTATGTGCCTTACATTACATGTTTAAGTGAAAAATTCTTAAACTTTTGACAGAAGGGAGTGGTGCGTTGGATTGCCGAATTGTGTTACATTTGCTTCTGATTGTCTTTTTATTAATTGAAGTTTTCATGTAAAAGTAACCAGTGGCAGTTTGCCATATCGTATGCTACTGGTGTGCAATGTTTATGTCTCCCCTACGTATTGTACTGTTCCCTACTATGCTCCTGATATAATCAGATATAATTCCATCCATGATGCTGCTCATACAATTCTGTCAGATGCATGATCTGATTTTACTTCTTTTTATTTTATCTCATTTTTAAATAATATTTCAGGAAGCTGTGAAACTTAAACCTTCCTTTCCTGATGCATATCTGAACCTTGGGAATGTATACAAGGTAAGCTGATGAACATGTTGTTGGTATGATTGGTAGGATGCAACTATTACCTTGATTGTTATTGGAGGAACCATGAAATTTTGCCTTTATCAGGCTTTAGGGATGCCTCAAGAAGCTATTGCATGTTATCAACGAGCTCTTCAGACACGGCCAAACTATGCCATGGCTTATGGTTAGTTCTGTTGCTTTATATCTTTGTGTATGTTTTGGGGTAGTTTTATTTTCTTTGTAAAAGGTTAATGCAAAGCTCATTTTGTTTACCCTCTTTAAAAAGTCTGGCTATGGTGTTCTGAGTATTGATAGCCGTGACCTCAAGGGTTTCTTTGGTGTTGCTGTACATATCAGATAATAATTTTTATGAATAATCAGTTTTATATTAAAAAAATCTTAAACACAGTTGTATAACCATTACACAACTGTAAATGACGGACTATCTATTTCTAAAATCAATTTAATAGTGATGATTATATATGAATGGACATTGACATATTATGACATAATTGAATATCTTTTATATATATAATATATGTAAAGAAATGATTGGCTTGTTAGCAAAAATAACTGCCATCTTGTGTGAATAATAATTAATAGACAAGCTAGTCATTATTAATGCTGGAGAAAGAGAGTTCAAACTTTATGTTGGCATGCCTTCTGGCCTTCTTAGTTCAAGATATATTATTACGGCTGGTTGTGGCTGGGATAGTTTCTAACTGAATCCGAAATTAATTTGCATGACTATTGTTGAGAATGGACAATAACAATGTAAAAAATTGCTAGAGCTGTTTGTCCTATATCCCGATGTCTGCTGACCTATGGCTAAACCAAATATGCTTTTCTATAGCAAATTATGCTTCTTCACAATTTACAGTATAGCAAACTCAATCTTTGCTAAATTGCTAATCATTTTGACTGTAATGTGTATCAAATGGTGCACAGGTAATTTGGCCAGTATATATTATGAGCAAGGTCAACTGGACATGGCAATTCTACACTATAAGCAAGCTGTTGCATGTGACCCCAGATTTTTGGAAGCTTACAATAATTTGGTAGGTTTTCTTGTTTTGTCGCTCCGGTTTGAAAATGGCCTAAATGTGAAAATTTTTATATAAAATTGCATAATAGTTTCTGATCTTGTTCTCCCACGTGTAGGGTAATGCACTAAAAGATGTTGGCAGAGTGGAGGAAGCAATCCAGTGCTACAATGTATGTTATTTTCTTGTGTGTATTGCATTTATTTTTTAATTGTTATGCTTTCATGCTGTTTTCATCCTACTTAACTTACCTTCTTGTGGTGTGAAGCAATGCCTTGCATTACAATCTAACCACCCACAAGCACTGACCAATCTTGGAAATATATACATGGAATGGTATGTGGTCCTTGTAGTTGTATCTTCATGTAAATGTTAGTAATTACTGTTGTTACATGGTAGAATGAGTTTTCTTGGTTGAAATTGCTGTTGGGCAGGAACATGGTTGCTGCTGCTGCTTCATATTATAAGGCGACACTGAGTGTAACCACTGGATTGTCTGCTCCTTATAACAACCTTGCCATAATCTACAAGCAGCAGGTATTAAAACCTAGAGCAAAACTCCATCTCAGTTGATACGAAATTTAATGCCCTCATGGGCTTTTTGCTAGGATTAGTGTTAATGCACTAGTTGGGGTTTGGTCTATGTATGCTTGACAAATCATGGGGGCTACTGTAAGGATGAGAAGCTTATACAGAATGTGTAACTGTTGATAAAATGTATCACTACTGATCTATTTTGTTCTTGTTTGGACAAATTATTGTAGGGAAATTATGCAGATGCCATATCATGCTACAATGAGGTTCTCCGTATTGATCCCTTGGCAGCTGATGGGCTTGTAAATAGAGGCAATACATATAAGGAGATTGGTAGAGTCAGTGAAGCTATCCAAGATTATATGCGTGCAATTGCTGTCAGGCCCACTATGGCTGAAGCCCATGCTAATTTGGCTTCAGCTTATAAAGACAGGTATGCTGACTTTGTTTTGCTTCATGGTGGTAAAGCCAATAGCATAATACCCCTAATTTTAGAAACTATAGAAAACTAAAAATATTCTTAGCAGTGACCTTGAAATCAAAATATCTTTTAGCCTGATATTGAAGTTCAGCCATAGAATCTCTTACATCTTTAAGGTTTATTTTTCTTGGTTCTTTTTTACTCATTAGCTGCATAAAATTTTATGAAGTTTCTTCTTGTATCGTCTAGATTTTGTATCCCCCGTTGCCCTCACAACACCTGTCAGAGGTCTAATCAAGAATTGACTTCTGGAAGCAATATGAGCTCTAGACATTGGGTCACAGTTGGGAACAAATCTCAATTATTTGTTACTTATTGCAGTGGACATGTAGAGGCTGCTGTAAAGAGCTATAGGCAGGCATTGCTTCTTCGTCAAGACTTTCCCGAAGCAACTTGCAATCTCCTACATACACTTCAGGTATTGTCCGTTCATAATTTTTTTTTTTTTAATTATCTTCAGAATGCCTTTGGTGGAGCTTCTTTTGATAGAGACCTTTTACTTATGCTTTAACATGGTTTTATTCTTAGCGATTCTATGTCTTAATGCAGAATCCTTACATTTAATTAGCCATTGGATTGATAGGTTTCAGATAGATGGTGTTGCTTAGGTCATGCGCTTGGAATGGTTGATATGTATATCTTGATGTCTGTCTGATTTTATCAGACTAATATGCCCATCATCTTTGTTAATGTACTTCTTGAGTATCATGATTGAAGTCATAATTTAAACGATGCCCTTTATTCTTGTTGGCATATATCTACTTTTTAGTCTTTGGTACTGCCTTTGATATCACTCCACCCGCTCACACACACAAAAAGGACAGATTATGTTTTACTATGTTTCTGTTGGGATGTGTAATGTATGTATCTACATATGTAGTTTTGTTTGGATTAACTTATTTTGTGGTCAAAATAGCTTATAATCAAAATCTTACTGAGAGAGTTTTTGAAAAAAAAAAGCGATTTTTTCCTAGAAAAAGCTATTCCCAAACTTGCTCATAATATCATATTTTGGAGCAGTGTAGTTTATAAATTCCTTTGGCATCCATGTGTAATCTTTTGTCATATTGCAGTGTGTCTGCAGTTGGGAGGATCGTGATAAAATGTTCAATGAAGTTGAAGGGATCATCAGGCGGCAGATTAATGTCAGGACCAATTCATACACTCTTTTACTTGTCTTATATTAAATAAATAATGACATGGTGAACACATGATTGTGTTGATTATGCTTCAAATATTGCCATTTTCTGTTTTTCAGATGTCAGTTCTTCCTAGTGTGCAGCCTTTCCATGCAATAGCATATCCACTTGACCCAATACTTGCTCTGGAAATTAGGTATGACTAGAGTTATCGCCTAAGACATATCCAATAGAGAAAAGAAAACTGTTCTATAGTATATTTGTTTCCTTTGTTTCAGTTTATAACGTACTTTCCTCTCTCTTTGCAGCCGTAAATATGCTGCACACTGCTCTTTGATTGCATCTCGTTTTACTCTTCCTCCATTCAGCCTTCCTGCCCCTATTCCAATCAAGCATGAGGGAGGAAGTGAGAGACTGCGGGTTGGGTATGCTCAAATTTCTTGACTAAATCTGCTTATATTTTCCTCCCCCAAACTTTTGTGGTAATTCTTTTTGTTATATTTTAACTATGGGAAACTTTTGGGATGCAGCTATGTGAGTAGTGACTTTGGTAATCATCCCTTGTCACATCTCATGGGATCTGTTTTCGGTATGCACAACAGGAAGAATGTTGAGGTATTTAACTCAGTTTTATTCAACGTATGTGTGATTTTCAATTTTTCTTCCTTCTATTATTGGTGTGTAATTGATTATCTATATACGTAGGTGTTCTGCTATGCCTTGAGTCCAAAATGATGGTACTGAATGGAGACAACGTATTCAGTCTGAAGCAGAGCACTTTGTGGATGTATCTGCCATGTCATCTGATATGATAGCAAAAATGATTAACAAGGATAAGATACATATCCTTGTCAACCTTAATGGTTATACAAAGGTTGCTCCTTATTTGAGAATCATTCTTGTGTGATCTTTTAAGTAAATCAAAATTCATAACCTATTCAGTTTTTATTAAATCAAAATTTATGGTTTTCTATTACTCTTTTACAATGTTTGCGACAGCAATATTTTGTTTTATATGAAACCTTAATTGGATCCTGGCCTGGTGAATTTCATGCTTGGATTTCCGAAGGCCTGCTTTTTATGTCTCAAGACTATTTGATTGCATAATGTTATTCTCCTTGTTATGTTGCAGGGTGCCAGAAATGAGATATTTGCTATGCAACCTGCACCAATTCAAGTTTCATATATGGGATTCCCTGGAACGACAGGGGCTAGTTACATAGATTACTTGGTTACCGACGAGGTGAGACACTTGATGTTGTCCAGGCAAAAAAGATAGCTCATCCTTTATTATTGACTCATACATGTTTTCTGATTTGTTTCCTAATGATTTTTCTTGCAGTTTGTTTCACCACTACGGTTTGCGCATATTTATTCTGAAAAGCTCGTCCATCTCCCCCATTGCTACTTTGTAAATGATTATAGACAGGTTATTTTACTGAACTCATAAAGGAGAACCTTGGATTCAATTCCATTGTTTTTGTATGTGGTTTGTTGTGTATTTAGATGCATGCCATTGAATTTGTCTTTGTCCTGCATAATTTGTTCGTTCAGAAAAATCAGGATGTGTTAGATCCAAAATGCCAGCACAAACGATCGGATTATGGTCTACCTGAGGATAAATTTGTATTTGCATGCTTCAATCAACTGTACAAGATGGATCCTGAAATATTTAATACATGGTAATGTCGGGATTCTCTTTATTGCTTGTTTAGATAAAATAAGATTGCTCAATTATTTTCCTTTCATGTCTTCTACAACAACCACCAAGCCTTATCCCACTTGGGGTTGGCTACATGGACCAACTGACGCTATTGGTCTCTATCAAAAATCCTTTCATGTCTTCTGTTTTTTCCTAAATTTGGCATCTTAATATTTACATGTCTGCCTACTCATGTCTTATTTTAGGTGCAATATTCTTAAACGTGTACCCAACAGTGCACTTTGGCTTCTGAGATTTCCTGCAGCAGGCGAAATGAGACTGAGGGCATGTACGTGGGGTTGTTTAATGATATGCTTTTTTAAAACTTGTTATATGATTAGCAATGTCTGATTCCTTTCTATTCTGGCGCCAATGGGCATTGACCATGTCAATACTCTTGGCACCTTTTTACTATCCTTTTTATATTTGCTGCATAGCTATACCATTTAGTGTTGCAATACCTTGGTGAGATTTTTATTTTTCCTTTTGGGCCTCCTTTCTAATTAAATGGACTTCTTTCAGATGCTGCTGCACAAGGGGTACTGCCAGATCAAATTATTTTCACAGATGTTGCAATGAAGCATGAACACATCAGGCGAAGTGCTTTAGCAGACTTATATCTTGACACGTAATTTCATGTCTACTTTTTGCCTCACTTCTGTATGTTTGGTGTTTGCATTTAGTTTCCCCTCCCCATCTTTCTGTTCCAGTTTCAGTTGTTTGCTTTAATAATTCCTTTTTTTACTTCTAATATATTGATTATGTTTTCTTTTAGGCCTTTATGCAATGCACATACAACAGGAACAGATATATTATGGGCAGGTTTACCGATGGTTACTCTGCCTCTTGAGAAAATGGCTACTAGAGTTGCTGGGTCACTCTGTCGTGCCACTGGACTTGGGGAGGAGATGATTGTTAGCAGGTGAGCACTTCTTTTCAATTTGATTTTATCCAGTGCTGCTGGAGTTCCCTTAAAGGTAGATATCATAATCCGCATTTAGAGATTAGACATGGTACAAATGTGCTTATGGCTGACATAATTGCTGGCAAAATGTAGTTCTCTCGCATAACACTGAACTTTGGGTGAATCTTTGCATAAATTGATATTTATAATCAAATTGTTAGTCAAATGTGCTTTATTTATTTATTTTTTTAATTCTTTATTTATTGTCTTTTCACTTGCAATATTGTTGTCTGAAATTGACAATTATTTGTAATGTTCCTGTTTTATGTGTTTATCTTGCAATTTGGTGGAATATATTTCTTTAATTTTGAACTATATGTTATTTGAAACCATGTAGCATGAAAGAGTATGAAGACACAGCGGTATCACTGGCTCTGAATCGCCCAAAGCTTCAATCTCTTACTAATAAGCTCAAAGTTGTCCGCATGACTTGCCCTCTATTTGACACAGTCCGCTGGGTGAGTTTGAGATGATATTTTTATATAATCTAATGGTCTTTCCATTGTCTTTAGGGTGAAATATTCTGAAGTTATGCTGAACGTTGCAGGTGAGGAATCTCGAAAGAGGATATTTTAAAATGTGGAATCTGCATTGCTCTGGTCAACGTCCACAGCATTTTAAGGTCACTGAAAATGATCTTGAATGTCCTTGTGATAGATAGATCTAGGAATTAGACGGGAGTGTAGATAAGAAATTCAAGAGAAAGTAGTAGTTGCTTGCAATGTTGTCGGGTTCACGAGTAAGTCAGATAAAGAACAATTGTGACGTACTTTTATCTGTCAAAGAAAATGTTTGCTTCTAAAATTGTAGGTTTGTGTTTGCTTCTAAAAAAAAATTGATAAGAATTAATTTTTTAAATTTAAAGTGATAACTAGACAGTTTATTATATTTAAAAATTAGTTTTATTATATTTTATAAAATTTAATTTTGATTCATTATTAATATAAAAAAATTTATAATATTATTTAGTTATATATTATTAAATTATTAAATAACTTAAAATGTAATAATAATAGTTTAAAATGTTAAATATTTATAAAAAAAATACCTGTGGATCAAATTTACATACTATTTGATATATCTGGTTTTTGAAAATTATTAAATATTTTTTATATATTTAATATGAAAATAAAAATATAAATAAAAATATTTTGAATCAAAATATATTGAAATTTTTTTTTTGGGGCACAAATTTGGAAAATTTTTACTCTCATCTAAGTTATCCTAAAAATTATCCTAAAAGGACAGGAAAATATAGGCCGGCCCACTCAGATGGTGCCTTTTGACGGGCCGAGTCTGTCAAGTAAAGGATGGGAGGGTGATAGATTTCGTGTGGCTTACTCTTCAGGTTTTTCCATTTCATGGGCAACAAATTTACCGATTTGAAGTGTCTCGTTTTGTACCCTCTGCACCAAATCAAATGTATTACACTAGAATGAAGATTCCTGCAACATATTTAGGAATGTCAATGGGCGCTCCATTCCGTCACGGGGATTTATTTACGGGTATTTATTTATAATTTTTGTTGAAAAGTTCGTATCTACGAATATATGTGAGTAGTTAATAGTTTAAAATAAAAATTTAAAACAAAATAAAAAACAAATAGATAAATTTTTATTATTATTATTATAATTTTGTTTAATAATTTAAAATATTTATAAAATTAAAATAATATATCATAATTTGTAAATAATATATTAAGTTTAATTATATTTATAATAATTAATTTACATAAATACTTACTGTTAGAATGATATAATTTTTTCAATAGTTTTTATTATTATAAACTTATTTATTAAAAAATTTTATTACAAAAATAAAAAGAATATTAAAATAAATAATTAGTACTTATAGTTTTATTTAATTTAAATTTTAATCTTTATAATTTTTTTATTTAAATATCATTCCTTATAATTTTACTTATTTAGATTTTAGTCTCTATTGTTAATTTATTAGTCCTTATACTTTTTATTCATTTGAGTTTTAGTCCTTATAATTTTTATTAGTTAAGGTATTGATCCTTATAATTTTTGATTATTAAGATATTGGTCTATAAGAGACTAAACTTCAAATGAGTAAAAGTATAAGGATCAATATCTAAAGAAAAAAATTATAAGGACCAAAATACAAATCAAATGAAAGTACAAAAACTAATTATTTACTTTAACATAAAAAGAAAACATATATTCATATATCATTTCAAAGAAAAAAAATCATAATATATGTAAAATATTAATAAAATTTTTTAAAAAATTTCGTGGATAGAGCGGGCCCCACAAGGCGGATAGTGTATTCTTCTTCCCTTACTAAACGAGTACCCATCCCTTACCCATTGCGGATAATCCCGAGTCACAGTGGGTATGAACATTTTTGCCATCCCTAAACATATTGAATTCTGATATTCTTATTATGGATGCAGGCCTGAGAGTATTCAATATTCATTTCCAGTTTGACTTGTGAAAAATGTGATATTAGATGATTTTGTTTACTGGTTCCTGAGATGATATCACTGCAAGGTTCATTGACCGAGAGGAAATGGTGTTTGATTATTTTGAAGTCATGTTTTGTATAGCGTAGGTGCAAGGGGAAGGAGGACGACCATCTTTAGCCATTCGTAGCTGAACTGGTCTCGGTTATGTGTTTGCCTCACCTGAAACACCACAGACTAGGCCAATATTTTAAGTCAAAAGTGAAATGAAGAATTGGTACTTTAACTTAATGTTTGTATGGGGTAAAATTAAGAGTGAAAATGTAAAACTCATCCATAAAAATTTCATCACAAGTTTGATCTTCATATTAAATGGATGGATTTTGAATTGGATCATTAATGGATAGATGAAAAATAAACCAATGATTCATTAAGAATTTATTAAAAAATTATTAAAGTTATCTAATTCATTATGACTTATTTTAATAGATGGATTGAATATTCATCCATTATCGATTTTAATAAATATGTTTAGATAGATATCTAATTCATTTATTTAAAATTATATTTTTTTTGATAAAAAAATTAATTTTCTTTCATAAATTAACTAAGGGTTGTTAAAATATATATATATAGACTCTCATTTATCTAAGTACATTTCATTATCCATCTTTACATTTTTCTCGATTAAATATATCTAAACTTTTCTTTTATCTAAATACATTTCATTATCCACCTTTAAATTTTTCCTAACTATATGTATCTAAATGTATCTAAACTCTTTTAATTCTAAATAAATTCTATTCTCCATATCCTATGGGCAATGAATATTTTAGTTAGTTTATAAACCATCTATTAATTAAAACTAATATATTCTATGTAATTTATTAAATAAATTATTATAATTAGATAGGTTTAATTAAATTTAAATATAAATAAATTAGATGAATTATAAATTGATGAATCAATTGTCGCCCGTATTTTTTACAGAGTATGTCTAGTTATAAGGGAGGGAATGGAGGAAGCTATTTCTCCCAAGTTCAAGTTGGGAAGGGGAAATAAAATTTTTTCTTGAAAATAAATTATATAATACTTTCCTTTTTCGGCATTTCACCTTTTAACCAAACAAGGGGATTTGTTTTTTTATATGCAAACAAGATGAAAGTATATATTTTTCTTTTCTTTTCTTTTTCTTTTTCTTTCAAATTCCAAAATATAGACTAAGTCAGGCGGTAGGGGTAAATCTTTAGCGATTTATTGAAAACAAAGCTACAGGCTACATGCTTCGGAACATGTTTTATTGTATCTTTGGATTTTATAGTGCATGCTTAGGTTAAATGTCCGACTAAAGCTGATGTTCTGGGAGAAGCTGTAAAACTTGCTTACTCTTCCTTTTAAACAAAAATAAACGAGATGAATAGGGATTCAAGATTACATCAGAAGATGGTGATACAATGAAATATCTTAATCAATGGCAAATTAACTAACCTAGAGTTGATTAGTGAGGGTAAGTGGCAATGACTTCCAGCCTACTTAATTGACCATGAGTCACGTGGAACATGTTGATTTATGATAATTATTATTAATTTAAAAATTTATCTTTAGATTTTATTTAGTTATTATTTAGATAATTTTAGAGCTTTATAATAATTATTTGTTTTTAAGAAATTATTATTTTATTAAGATTTAGTATTTGATTAGGATTACTATTCTTAAATTATAAATACCACTTTAAATGCTTTTGTTATTATGAAATTTAAAAAATTATCAATAATATTTTCAGGGTTTTTTTGAGCATGAGTTATGTTTTGAAAATTTCTTTTTTACACTAACTTGTTGCATCAAAAAATTCATTAGTGATGTTTAAGGTTTTAAATTACGGTTAAGGTTACGTTGCGATCACGCTCGCATTACAGTCGTCGTGGGCTGATATAAATTGATATAGGCCGATGCGGGCCACAATCACAATGCATCACAGTCGCTGAGAGGTAATGACTTCAAACTTCAAAGTTTAATCAAACCCACAATAAGTCGACGCTTAAAACCTTGTCTCCCAAGTAAAACGCATCCAAAGGTGATGCATCATCTTAATTCCAAATTTTGCTCTATTCGGCCAAATCTACAGTACTTACATTGTTAATAACGGATATCGATGTCCATTATATAGCTAGTATAAAGAGTTAAATTTAGGCAGTATTTCAAATTTCAACAATGTTCTCACTGTCCAAATTTATAACTAGCAAAGAGGGTTAAAGGTGGTTGTGAAATATATATATATATACACACACACACACACACTCATACACACACACACACATAAGCCAGCATTTATTGTATATGTATTAATATAGACTTCTTTACAAGGAAACTGAGGAGTCAATTTATTCAAGTAGGGTGATAAGATATAATTCACAGCTTGTGCGTATTGGTAGTTTGCTAATTAATCAGCTATTGTTCCCGAATTGCATTTAGAGATAGTCAAATACGTTCTTGTCCAACTGAAAAGCTTTGGTGAGTACTTCCGGAGAGATAGGTGGATCAGATCCAAACACAGCTCTTGCTATGGTGTTTACTCTTAGATTTTGGCTGCTGAGAATAACAATGACAACAGCATTGACGTATCTCACATTCAATTGAAAATAAATGAGATAAAATAAAAACACAAACATATCACCCTTGTTGAGTACTTTAGAGAAGAGACAGTTAGTATTGCCTTCATTGGATGTGACAAATCCAATGTAGAGAGTGCCTTCTAAGACTATAAAGATTTCTAAAGCCCGAGGGTAAGCGTGGGGAGGGTTTACACCCTTTGGTGCAAATTCTATACAAGTTAGAGATATTCCCAAAGTATTGAGCCTCGGTAGCAAATCTACATTGACGAGTGTGACATTCGATCCATTGGGGTTGGATGTGTTTTCAGGTATGTCAAATCCATTAAAGAAGAAATCTTTGGGTTGACAAGCTTGGGATCCTTGCAAAATTTTTTGTTCACAAATACTGCAAATTAGGAAAGCTGTGTGCTTTAGTATGCAAGAGAAAGAAAAATGTACACATGATGCTTTAAATGAGAAAGAAACTTAAATAATTTAAATGATACCATGTAAAACTGAGGTATATATATAGTAAATATATACTCCATCCTTGATGTTGTCATCTTCTGTTGCCACACAGAAGTCTTGGAGAGGGCTGGGGTCATACGCAGAGGCAAGAGAGGAAGCCAAAGCCAAGAGGGTAACGAGGAAGTATACAGCTTTCATGTTGTTAACTTCTACTACTCTGTGGGCACTTTAAGGATTCTGTGTAGATTGAGTCGTGATGCATGGGAAGCTTGCTATTTTTAGGCCCAAAAGGCATTGAACTGGTCTATAGTTTTACTTGCAACAGGCAGATAAAGACTTGTTATGTATAAATTCTCTATTTGATGGAGGAACCACTCTTTAACAACTCCATGCATGCATTCGTGAAGTTGGCCGAAATTAAGAATGGAGCCCTTTTCTTCTAATGGAGTACTGATCATTTTAATTATTTATCTCTGGCGTGTAGTTGAGGCATGCTATTTTTTAAAATTTGAAAATATTTTTGGGTCATTTGGTGTGTGTGTGTGTGTGTGTGTGTGTGTGTGTGTATATATATATATATATATATAGAAGGGAGTCAAGGAACGGGTCTTGGTGCAGCTGCGCTTGCCTTGCACGAAAGAATTGGTATGATCTCAATTGGAAAGTAATTTATCAACATCCGAATTTTTCTTCTTTTTAGGTTTCTTTTTTTCTTTCAAAGGCCGTGCTAAAACTTCTTTAACAGATACATATAATAATTTTTTCTTTTAAATAAAGCACCAGAATAAAGAGAGGAATAAATAGTCTCGTGGAAGATTGAACCTTTAATATAATCACACAACTAAGAGTGAGTTACAATTTCATTGCTAATAACGTAATACAATACTTATTTTATAGGTAAAGGTGGTAATTGAATTTATTAATTTATAATCCATTCAATTTATTTATATTTAAATTCAATCTAACATATCTAATTATAATAATTGATTTAATAGATTTGAATGAATTTGATTAATTTTTGTTAATGGGTGATTAATGAATCAACTAAAATATTTATTAGATCCAATTAATAATCATATGGTTTTGAGAATAAAATGCATTTAAATATAGGAGAAGTCTAGATGCATATAGTTGAGAATGGATGGACCAAAATATTTACTATATTTAATAGATATCCATATGATTTAAATAATTAAATGTATTTGGATATAGAAGAAGTATAGATGTATGTAGTCGAGAATGAAATGGTACTAGATATTCATTCATTAAAATGAATTACTGGATGGATTGAATAGAACTAAATTGTTATCAACTTTATTTTGGAAGACCAAATTAATGTCAACTTTCTTTAAATAACTAAATTGACGTCATCTATATTTTTAGAAAAATAAATGGGTGTTTATTGAAAGAAAAAAAAAATCCCCTTGTTTGGTTAAAAGGCGAAATGCCAGAAAAGGAAAGCATTATAATTTATTTTCAAGGAATATTTTTGTTTCCCTTCCCCAACTTGGGAGAAATAGCTCCCTCCATCCCCTCCTTCACCCCCTTATAAACAGACATGCAAATCCATATGCTAAATCGCTTTTTCTTTCTCTCAGTATGTAAGCTGAGGTTTTTGTTGAAGTCGTAAAACTTGTTTACTCTTCTTCTTAAACAAAAATAAACGAGATGACTAGGGATTCAAGATTACATGGTGGCGATACAACTAAATATCTTTAGTTAATGGCAATTAGCAAATTAATTAACCAAGAGTTGAATAGTGTGAGTAACTGGCAACGACTTCCAGCCTACTTAACTTAATTGACCAAGATTTTTTATCAGTGATGATGCCGAGAGGTAATGACTTCAAACTTCAAAGTTCAAACCCATGATAAGCACCCACGCTTAAAACCTCATCTCTCAAGTAAAACGCATGCAAAGGAGATGCATCATCTTAATTCCGAGCTCTACTCTGTTCGGCCAAATCTACAATGCTTGAATTGTTAAAAATGGATAGTTAAATTTAGGCAGTATTACAAATTTCAGCGATGTCCTCACGGTCCGAATTTATAACTAGCAAAGAGAGTAAAAGGTGGTTAATATATCGGGAGAGAGAGAAAATGTTTATTAATCTCTCAATATTATTCAAGGAACATCCAACACAATAACATACATAAGCCAACATTTATTGTATATGTATTAATATAGTGCTTCTTTTCTAGAAAGTAGCACGAGGAAACTGAGGAATCTATTCATTCAACTTCAACTAGATGGATAAGATATAATTCAGAGCTTGTGCATGTTGGTAGTTTGCTGATTAATCAGTTATTGTTGTCCGAATTGCTTCTGGAGATAGTCAACCACGTTTTTGTCCACTTGAAAAGCTTTGGTGAGTACTTCTGGGGAGATAGGAGGGTCAGACCCAAACACAGCTTTTGCTATGGTGATTACTCCTGGATTTTGGCTACTGAGACCAGCAATGGCAACGGCATTGCCGTACCCAACATTTAATTGAAAATGAATGAGACCAATTGGAAACACAAACACATCACCCTTGTTGAGCACTTTGGTGAAGAGACGATTAGTGTTGCCTTCATTGGATGTGACAAATCCAACAAAGAGAGTGCCTTCTACAACTACAAGGATTTCTGTGCCCCGAGGGTGAGTGTGGGGAGGGTTTAGACCTTTTGGTGCAAAATCTAGACGAGCTATAGATATTCCCAAAGTGTTAAGCCCTCGTAAGATATCTACATTGACAAGTGTGACATTCGAGCCATTGGGGTTGGATGTGTTTCCGGGCATGCCCAGCCCATTAAAGAAAAAATCTTCCGGTTTGACAAGCTTGGGGTCCTTGCAGAACTTCCCATTCACAAATACTGCAAATTAGGAAAGCTGTGTGCTTTAGTATGCAAGAGAAAGAAATATGTTCACATGATGATTTAAATGAGAAAGAAGCTTAATTAATTTAAATGATACTATGTAAAACTGAGGACTGAGTTATATATAATAAGTATATACCTCCATCCTTGATGTTGTCATCTTCTATTGCCACACAGAAGTCTTGGAGAGGGCTGGGGTCATACGCAGAGGCAAGAAAGGAAGCCAAAGCCAAGAGGGCAACGAGGAAGTAGACAGCTTTCATGTTGTAAACTTCTACTACTCCGTGGGCACTTAAGGATTGTGTGTGTAATACTGAGTTGTGATGCAGGGGAAGCTTGCTATTTATAGGCGCAGAAGGCATTGAACTGGTCTGTAATTTTACTTGCAACAAGCAGATAAAGACTTGGTATGTATGAATTCTCTATTTGATAGAGGAACCACTCTTCAACAACTACATACGTGCATTCGTGAAGCTGGCCGAAATTAAGAACGGAACCCTTTTCTTCTAATGGAGCACTGATTATTTTAATTATTTATCTCTGGCGTGTAGTTGAGGCCTGCTATTTTTTCAAACTTGAAAAATATTTTTGGGTCATGTGAAGTGTATATATATATATATATCTATATATATATATATATATATATATATATATATCTAGAAGGGAGTCGAAGAACTGGTCTTGGTGCAGCTGCAGCTGCGCTTGTCTTTCACGAAAGAATTGGTATGATCTGAACAAGTAATTCGTCAACATCCGATTTTTTCTTCTTTTTGGGTTTCTTTCTTTCTTTTTGCAAAGGCTGGGCTAGATTTTCCTTAACAAATACATATAGTAATATTTTCTTTTTTATATAGGAAGTTAAACACCAGTATAGGAAGAGGAATAAGTAGACTCCTGAAAGATTCAACCTTCAATATAATCACACGATTAAGACTGAGTTATATATGGCTGGGAAATTCTTCTTTTCAAGTTATCTTTCCCCACTTTTAACACCTATATATCTTTCATGATGCTGCTGTTTCTCTCTCTTCTTTTTTGTTTCTTTTTTCTCTATTTAAAGTTGTCTCCTTTCTTGAAATTTTCATTTCTTCTGAAACTTAAATGACTGGGAGACTTCTGATTTGGTCTCTTTGATGGGCATCCTTGATTCTTATTGTTATTAAATTATTGCTGATACCTGTATTTGCACTGTAGATCCTTCAAGATCTTTTACATGTAAATCCTTTTATCATTTTCTTGTTTCTAAACCTTCTTTTCAAAGTTCAGGTTTGACTAATTTCTTTTGGAAGGCTGTAGCTTCCTCTAAGGTTATAAATCCTTTTGTTTGGACTACAGTACTCACTAGGATTAACAATAATGATTATTGTTACAACATTAGGATTATTATTGTTTAAGGAGTCTTATTATGTTGGTATTATTATTGGGCTGGGCTTGTACTAGTTATGCTGCATGAGTACTTGACCTAAATTATTAGTATAAATAGGAGTGTTAGTAGTTTTTTAGCATAACGCACATAATATCATAACATCATCATATTATTCAAATTTATTTCTATCTTCTCTCTTTTCTATCATTTCCCAGTAATTTCAACAATTTTTAGGCATGTAATGTGCCATTATAGTTCTGAAACAAATAGCCATATCTTTTTTGCATTGTTAGGTTGCTTAGCAGCTTTGGAGTATAATATGTTTGTGCTGTTCGGAGAATATTGCATCTGCCCACCTAAATTGAGGCAGAATGTGTTTGTTCAGAGTTTGTGTCTGACAAATGAAAAAAAAAGAGCAACACAGTTGGTGACACTTCATAAAATGGCCAAATCATCAAAATTGGTGAGATAGATCAACATAGGTTGGGAATTGCCATAATTAATGATAAAACTAGGACAAAAAAATTTTTTGTAGTTGAAACTAGAGGGACTAAATTGCTCTTAAGAAAAATAAAGTTACCAAATGTGCAATTAAATAAAAAAGAAAATAATCTTTGTATGACTCAGCTCTTAGTTCTCTCCTGTGCAGGTCAGTGGTGCATGGCTGCTGTATAAGTCCAGTACATCGGGAATAGGATTCCTCTCTGCAACACTACAAGGTTTCAGTGTGTTTGATGATCGTGAAGGGGTTGAACAAGAATTTCGGTTAGCAATAGGAAAGGCTGATAATGTTGGAGCTAGTCCTCTAATTGCTCTTGCTTATGATCAAAACCAGGACTCAGTTGATAGTAGCATCATAATGGGGAATAATTCTGAACCAGTTCCCACAATGCTGATTGTTGATGTGAAATTTAGTCAGAATTCAACATTTGTTTCTTTATGTGTCCAGAGGCCTCAGTTGCTGGTTGCACTAGATTTTCTTCTTGCTGTAGTTGAGTTTTTTGTTCCAACAGTCAGCAGCATGCTATCGTATGAAGAACACAACAGAGCTCTCATGCTGGATGCTATCATCATGGATCAGTCAATCTACAGGCAACCTTGTTCTGAATTCTCCCTCTCACCTCAAAAGCCATTAATAGTTGATGATGAAAGTTTTGATCATTTCATTTATGATGGTGATGGTGGAATCTTATATTTAAAAGATAGACAGGGCTCTAATCTCATGACAGCTAGCTCAGAGGCCATAATATATGTTGGAAGTGGGAAGAAATTGCAATTCAGAAATGTTGTCATTAAGGTCTTACTTTATCAAATTTCTTTATGAACCTACTTTATGAATTGAAGAGTTAGATGGATGCCCAAAAACTTAATTGCTTTGTATTTTTTGCAGGGTGGGCAGTACTTGGATTCTTGTGTTTGTCTTGGAGCAAATAGTAGCTATTCAGCTTTAAGGGAGGATCATGTCTACTTGGAACGACTAGATGAAAGTCCTCAGCCAAGGTCTGTGAGAGGAAGTGTTGATGAAGCACCATTTCAGAATAATGAAGTTAACAACTCCACAGAGTTGATCATTGAGCTGCAGGTTAAGTGTTGCTGCAGTTAAATACTCAAGTACTTGTGTATTCGTGGATATGTCATTCTAAATCCTGGGACTAAGATATCTCTTTGCAGGCTGTTGGTCCAGAGCTTACCTTCTATAATACATCAAAAGATGTAGGACAATTATTAAACCTCTCCAATAAACTTCTGCTTGCACAATTGGATGCATTTTGCAGGTGAAGTGCTCTTTCGTAAATGGCATACTGGTTTTGTTACCTATATAACAATTATGCTTCCAATCTGACCATTTTGGCTACAATCTTTACTTTGTAAGAATTTTCTGTTTATTTATTTAATATTGAATTATTAGTGCATCTTTCTTTGTTATTGCTATTAGAGATATAAAATAATTTCCTGGGCCTCTGCTTAACAGCTAAGTTTTTAGGAGAGTTTGTCCTTTGAGCTTTGACATAGTATCAAAGCTTATATGACTTGTAGTCAGGGGTTCAATCCTTGTCATGCCTCCATTTTTCATAATTAAGTTAAAGTTCAGCACAAGGTAAAGTGAGTCTGTGCATTGTCCCAGATTGTGAGAGATACATGGGTCTCCACCTATTTGCTTAAGCATTTTTAAAAATTTGTCCATTTGACACTTGCATTCTTTTTTGCTGACTATTATCATGGGGTCCTGTTACTAACTCTTTAACGTGGGCAATTGGTTTAGCAATGTAATATGCTTCTGTTTAAAAATGTGTTAGAAGTATGTGCAATAACCTAAAGATTATTCTGTATTAATTTCTCAATAAACTACATTAAAACAGATAGTATAGATTCTTGGACCAAATGAAACTGTGTCCTTGTTCAGTTAATGCAATTGCTGTGAGTTCAGATAGGAAATCTCATGGTTGCAACTTGGGCAAATAATGCTTTTCGGTTTGCTAGGTGAATAGCATTTTAGTAATTTATATTTATCTTATATGAAGATTGTCAGGCTCCTAATGAAAATATTCCCATATCTTGCTTTAAGATTCTGTTGTGCCTCCATTTCCTTCAGTTAAGAAATTTCCTCTATTAAGAAGAAAGAAACATATGGTGCACTTTTTGCAACATTCATCATAAGCCTCCTTAGTTACTCCCTTAATTTTTACCTTGAAGTTCCATTTTTGTGCCAGAGGCCTATTTCTAATGATTCAGTCTCTTACTTTGGCTTCTGAATATATGTCTACTTCTCTCCTTCCATATCCTATAAACTGGCTCTACAAAAGAGAAATATTCTTCTTTTTTTTTTCTTCATAGCCTCCTTTGTTTTTTAAAAAAACTTAAACAGGATTCACTTCATGTTTCTGGAGATTAGCCTAGGTTTTTTTTTTTTTTTGGTGCTGTATTTTTTGAATGTTTCCATGTCAATGAATGAACTGGTTCAACTAAAAGAATTAATCTTTCATCATTTACGTAGGGAAAGATCATCCTTCCCTAGGTAAATAGCCTTATGCTCTGCATAGATGTTTTACAATGTTAATCTTCAGAAATATGATAAATATATCAGATTATTGTTGTTATTCTTTTTGAATAGTGCTATTTATTGTAATTGACTTGAGCACTATATATTGTGGGGAATATGAATATGGTTATCCATTGTCAACTAACTTATGACAGGTTTGATTCTTTGAATATGCAGTAAGTTGAATAAATGTGCTTCTCCATAATTTATGTCTGAGTCTTGTCAGAAATCTTTTGTTTCTTCTGTTATTATCCTTTTTTCAGAAATTTACATACAGGAAATTGATAATATGGGATTGAATGACATTTGATGTCTTTTGCCATGGCCAGGCTTGTTTTGAAGGGTAAACAATATTGAGATGAGTGCAGATGCGCTTGGTTTGACCATGGAGAGTAATGGAATCAGGATTTTGGAGCCATTTGATACATATTTGAAGTACTCAAATGCTTCTGGGAAGACCAATATACATTTGTCTGTTTCAGATATTTTCATGAATTTCACATTTAGTATCTTGAGACTATTTTTGGCTGTGGAAGATGATATTTTAGCATTTTTAAGGATGACATCAAAGAAAATGACAATTGTTTGTTCCCACTTCGACAAAGTTGGAACCATAAAAAGTATGTTGACATTCTCTATTTTGTTTTTATTAGTGGTAAAAATATTGAAAAATGTGTTTTTGAGACTAGTCATATTTATTGCACAAGGCAGATTCTCATACCTGATCAAACATATGCCTTTTGGAGGCCTCATGCCCCTCCTGGTTTTGCTGTACTTGGTGACTACCTGACACCACTGTCAGTGAAAATTCTTAGTAACTTTTTTCTTCTAGACAAATGCTTTTTTTCCCCACCAATTTGAATGTTAATATGATGTGTTTGCACAACAGAGACAAGCCACCAACAAAAGGAGTTCTTGCAGTAAATACCAATTCAATAACAGTTAAGAAACCCATTAGTTTCAGTTTGATATGGCCGCCTTTAGCTTCTGATAGCATTAAAGGTGAAGAAATGGATAATTCTGACTTGTTATGGAATGGTGCCCTAACCGAGGAAAATGGCTGCTGTTCTATTTGGTTCCCTGAAGCTCCCAAAGGATATGTTGCACTGGGTTGTGTAGTTACTCATGGAAGGACACCGCCCTCTTTATCTTCTGCTTTTTGCATCCAGTCTTCTTCAGTATCTCCATGTTCGTTGAGGGACTGTATCACAATCGGTATTACTGATATGTAAGTGGAATTTACAGAATAAATTTTCTACTGAGTCTGTTGTAACTCATCAGTCCAGTTTGCAGTTTTATATTTTAAACTACAAAACTTCTGCATTAGTGTTGATGTTCATGCTGGTAATGACTTCAAGTTGTTTTTTGTTTTGCTTGACTGTTTAAATTACATGTTGAGCATTACTTCTGAAATAGAGGATACTATTTGACATGACTTTTTACATGAGGTTGGGTGTTTCACTTACAGAATTTGTACTTACTGTTGATCAGACATAAAATCATGGCATTTTTGTCCCATGAAAACACAAGATTGTTTGTGTTCTGATTGCAGATGCTCATCCAGTGCGGCATTCTGGCGAGTGGATAATTCTTTTGGAACTTTCTTGCCAGCAGATCCTACTACACTTAGTTTGATGGGTAAAGCATATGAATTGCGTTGCATTAAATATGATTTTCTGAAGGCATCCCCAGCATCTTCTAGTAGTCTGGATGCCCATGCTCCTTCTGGTGGGCATCAAACCTTGCAATACGACCAGTCTGCTGATGCAAATTCTAATAGGCGTTTTGAGCCTGTCGCTAGCTTTCAATTAATATGGTGGAATCAGGGATCAAACTCAAGAAAGAGGTTATCCATATGGCGTCCAGTTGTCCCTAAGGGGATGGTATATTTTGGGGATATAGCTGTTAAAGGGTATATGTTTGACACTTGAGCGCCTTTCTTTTCAGCATAAAAGTTTAGCTTGTGATTTCTTATCTTGTTCTTTACAATTAATAGAGATACAATGTGGTCATTTGCTTTATAGGTATGAGCCTCCAAACACTTGCATTGTTCTTCATGATTCCAGGGATGAAAATATTTTTAAAACTCCCCTAGATTTTCAACTTGTTGGACAAATAAAAAAACAGAGGGGAATGGAAAGTATATCATTCTGGCTTCCTCAAGCTCCTCCTGGCTTTGTTTCCTTGGGTTGTGTTGCATGTAAAGGGAAACCAAAGCAAAATGAATTTAGCACATTGAGATGCATGCGCAGTGATTTGGTTACAGGAGATCAATTTTTGGAAGAAAGTGTGTGGGATACATCTGACGCCAAGCATGCAACAGCACCGTTTAGCATATGGGCTGTTGGCAATGAGTTGGGGACTTTCATTGTCCGTGGTGGTTTCAAAAGACCCCCAAGAAGGTTTGCTTTCAAGCTAGCAGATTCTACTGTTCCAAGTGGGTCTGATTTTTACAGTCATTGATGCTGAAATTGGAACCTTCTCAGCAGCACTTTTTGATGACTACAGTGGTTTGGCGAGACTATTACCTAGGAGCTTATGCTTTTAGGAGAATGGTCCTTGTGTGTAGGTTTTCTGCAAATATAGAGAAGTGTTAATTGAGGCATACCTCTTTAGATTTAATATCTAAACAAAATGGGTTGATGTCGACCTACAATTTACCTATTGGTTTACCTTTATCTCCCTATTTGACTGCAGACACACTTGACTCACTCTGTACACCAAATTTATTGTATTGTTTGGCAAGAATACTAAGAAAAATTGGAAGGAAAGGAAGGCAAATGATGCATGTATCTAGACCAAAGCTTTAACTAGCTGATGTAAATTTTCTGTTGAATGATGTCAATGATAAGAGTGTTTTCAATGTGTCTCGCCATTGAAGAGGGAGTTAATGTTATTCCTTTTTTCTAGGGTATAACTAAGGTCCTTCTTAAACAGTACATCTTTCTTTTTTTTTTTTCAGTTTCTTTGGGAAGGGGGCTTGCTTGAATACTTTCTAAACAATTAGTCTTGACATGCACAGTATCAATCCCCTTCATTTTTGTCTGTACTTAAAAATTTAAGTGAGAAACTGTAGCATGTAACTTCTTTGTTCAAAATAAGAAATTGCTTCAATAATGGTGTCTGTGTGAGTGGTAGGTGTTGAAATGTCATCTTTCTCGCTCATTTTCATAGTTATAAATATAAAGACAAAATATTTGGGTTTTGGGAAAAATTAGAGATTGGATTCTGTAGCAGTTCAGATTATGCCAACCTTCTTTTCTCTTCGTGCGAACTTGAAAATTTAATTTGAAGAATTTGTGGATTTGCCATCTATGTGTTGTAGACTATGTAACTCATGAAATCCTCTCTTATGTGCTAGCTGTTGATTTGTGATCCCTAACATGGCTAATATTTGATTTCTGTTACATTTGTATGAAATTTATTTGTTATAATCCTTTATACTTCTGTACTGATTACTTTTCTTTGAATTTGACAGATGGTTCCTTTGTTCAATGTATCTTTGAGTGGAATAACATTTAGTTTGCATGGAAGAACTGAGTATCTGAATTGCACTGTCAGTTTCTCCTTGGCTGCCAGATCGTATAATGATAAGTATGAAACCTGGGAGCCTCTGGTTGAGCCAGTAGATGGATTCTTAAGGTAAATTGCTCCGTGTTTCCAAATTATAGAATTCCCATGCTACATGTTGCCTTTGGTAAAATCTTCAAGTGCATGATTATTGGGAGTTTAGGTTTTTGTGAACAGTGGTGTGATTTGGTTGATGAAAATGAGAATTCTGAAATAAAAAAGAGTCTTGGGGTGGTCCATCCACTTTGGAGCAGTTCTTTTTTATTAAGACCAGGGAATATTGAAGCAGTAAGGATGAGAAAGTTCTTTAAACTTGTTCTTTGTTTGCATCCATTAGGTGTATTTGAACAGAACATTATGCCAGAACTTTTCAGGAAAAGTTCATGCCTCTGCCTCTTTTGTGGGATAAGGTAGTTTTGTTGGTCTCTTTATGGTGTTTGGCCAATGATTGCTCTGTTTTTTTTTTTAAAAGGATGACCTTATTTGATACGTAGAGGGACTCTTGCAATCTTACCCTCTTCAAAATCATCATATATAACAGCAAACTTTCATCCTCAACAAAGGAGGAAAGAGCGTGGGAAGAAAAATGAGTAGGGGAGAGGGAGAATACAAGAGACATGGGTTGGGATACATATATAAATATTTTACATATATAAATATAAATATTTTATCTTAATATATATTGTTGTACCCGTATCTTAATTTTTTAATAAATTATTGTATTTGTGTATCATATTGTATCGGATACTCGTACCTGTACTAGTGCAACATAGGGCACTACATCAATTTCTGTTGACATGCGGATGCCAGTACCACATCATGTTATTACATGCTGTTCATTATTTTATTTTTCCCTTGGGGTGGGGGGATTCAAAGGACGGCATGGTTGGTGATCCACAAAGAAGACCTGGCTTTGGGTATTAAATGATATTATTCCTGTAGTGGTATGCACACACCTAGACAGGGTATCTTATTATTTACACACAAAGCTTTGAGGGTCTAATACTTAACAGAGAAATAATTCCCTAGTACACTTAGTCACATTAGTCACATGTGGACCCCTCACTCACCCATTGAAGCACTCATGCCCTGGAGAGTGGAGAACATGGACATACTTTCTTTTTATCTTCTTCACCTCCTCCACTGGACTTGTCCACCTTTGTCCATCAATGCATGACTTAACCAACAAAATACCTTCTGACTCTGGTTAGGTTGTATCTGATTTCATCAATGCACGACTAGTATTGTTTTACGGACAGCAAATTCTATCTTGTTCTATGTGGTGAGTTTGGTTCCATAGACATGCGTAAGCAGGAGATCAGTAGAATAACTTGTTTATACACACTCACTCATATGAGACTTCTAAATAACACTTTCAAAATACTTATTCTGACTGCTGGGTTTCTAATTCACCTAGTTTGCTGTGGTCATTTCCGGATTTCCATGATCTGTTTGAATCTGTAGGGCCTGGTGTTTTAGGTTTTTCCACCTTTTTCACCTAACTACTTGTGTTCTTATGAGGCTTAGCAATGTGATATAAAACTACAGAAAACGAATATAATGATGTACTAATGCATTAAGCAGGAGCACATGATGTAGCTAAAAGTTCAAAGGTTGTAGTTTCTGGATTCAACTGTCTGCTTGTTCTATAAGCATTAGTGATTGTTTGAAGTGCTTTGTTTCCAAAATATTGGTTAGTCTCATCCATTAATAATTGGAAATTTGGAATGCCTGTGGAAAGATGGTAGTTAGTTACTCAGCTCATCAATCTGTAAAATTAACCGGATAACTTTTTTATGCAAAAAGTCTTCGTTCTGATTTCTAATCTGGATGGAGGTTATAATTCTTTTAATAAAAAATTAAATGTTATTAGAGAGAAAAGAGGAAAAACTTCAAACAGGGGGAGGATAAGATATCCAGCCAGTGGTCTCTGCCTGTGAATCTAAATTGGGATAGGATACTTTTCCTTGCTTTCTTGTGGGTTTATCCACATGGTTTTTTTACAAGGGGTTTCTTTGGTGGACATTCAGAAGGATTGGAGAACTCTTTTGAGCTAATGTTTGTATCCTCCTGTTCTGTTCTTCTCCTCTCTTTCAATAAATTCATTTGTAAAAAATAAAAAGATAGCCTCTAAAACAGAAAAGGCAATAGGCAATAAGAAAATTGAAGTATAGTGATGCCCATGAAACAGCCATGGCAAGAACACCAAAGAGAAGCCATAAAAACAATATATCTGTTAAGGAACAACTAGCCCAAAAGCTTAAGCTGTTGTGCATACGTGTATCAAAATTATATTTAGTGCATATGTGTATCAAAATTATATTTAGTTCCAGTTTCTTTTCTTTGCCTAATTATAGCTACCTGTAGGTACCAATATGACCTCAATGCCCCGGGTGCAGCCTCTCAGCTACGTTTAACATCAACCGAGATCTGAATTTGAATGTTTCAGTTTCCAATGCTAATATGATCATTCAAGCTTATGCAAGCTGGAACAACCTTAGCCATGCTCATGAATGTTCTAAAAATAGAGTAAATTTCCTTTAACCTCTCATTTCTGCTGGCTTAAGTCTGTCTTTTCCGTTGTATTTTACTTTCTCCATTTTACAGTTCTTTTGTTTTACCTATGTGTGTTAACGTGGTTATTTTGTTTCCTTTTTCTTTTGCTTTATTTTTTTGGGGGGGGGGGTGTTGGTCCAATAGGATGCATTTTCTCCAACTTATGGTGGAAACTCTATCATTGACACACTCCACAAGAGAAATTATTATATAATCCCACAAAACAAACTTGGTCAGGATATTTTTTTCCGTGCTACTGAAGCTAGGGGTCTCCAAAATATAATTAGGATGCCATCTGGGGATATGAAGGCTGTGAAAGTTCCCGTGTCAAAAAATATGCTAGATTCTCATTTGAGGGGTCGACTTTGTAGAAAGATTAGAACGATGGTGACAATCATCATAGCAGACGCACAGGTATGGTTTTAGTTCTTTTCTGGCATATGATTTGTACTTGAGTTTGGCATTTAACAATCCCGGTGGACCCTTTTATTAACCATCAATGCTGTCATACTTGTTATTCAGTTGCCTACAAAATTTTCATATTTCTAATGCAGTTCCCCAGAGTTGAAGGCTCAGATTCCCAGCAATATACAGTGGCTATCCGCCTTTCTCCTAACCAGAGCCTCCCTACCGATGCATTGGTTCATCAACAGAGTGCACGCACATGTGGAAGAAGGGCACATCGTTTATTGCCTTCTGATCTTGAGTTAGTCAAGTGGAATGAAATATTTTTCTTCAAAGTTGATTCCCTGGTACTGTTTTTTTTTTGCCATTATTCCCTGGTACTTGATAATTATCTTTTGCTGTCTTTACTTATTCTCTCTCAAGGTCAGTTGTGTTGGAAATTGCTACTCTTTTATTTTTTACATTTCCTAATGGCCAAATTCATTTGGATAAAATTAATTGGAATGGAGCTATTGATTCTAATTAGTTTTAAAGACTATGCCTTGACTAAGGCTAACAAAACTTTGTGGCTATGTTCTTTATATGTTCTGATTTGGTGTATTTGATTGTAGCATAATGCTTAGATTTCCACAAAGTCTGTGGCCTTAGATTGGATAGGGTTATCTTCGTGGCTACGTGCTTGGAGCATAATAGGATAGGTTGTCACTATGTGCTTTAAGGCATAGCGTTATCTTCGTGGCTTCTCCCTGCTGTTTAGCTCTTGGCTTTCTTTAATAGATATGTGGAGGGATTTGAGATCTTTATTGTTCTTATTTGATTATTTTCTTTTTTTAAGTTGTGTTTGTTGTTTCTTTGCTCAGGAGCAAAACTTCTTTTATAAAAAATAATGAAAATGAAGTAATGCATTGTTGTAAGAATTAAGCAGTTTTTTATCTCCTTTTTGGTGCAGTGGTTTAATGGGTAATTGGTCCAGTATATATTCCATCCCTTAAGGACTTAGAGGAGGGAAACATACTTACTTTCTCTAATATATTCGTTGGAGTGTAATCTTTCTGATTGTTGTTGTAAACTAAAAGTTGATTTCTAGTTGTTTACTTTCGTGAAGTTTTCCCAATTTATATTTTCGATTTTATTTGAATTTCCACAGGAAGTTTATTATTTATTTGATCTAACTTTATTTGCTTCAGATACTGTCAACCAAAATTGGAATTTTTCAACTATGTGTTGACTAAGATAAGGCTATGTTCTGTGTTAAAAATTTATAATATGTTGAAACTCTGTTGAAAAATAAGACTTTTGATGTTATCTTTTGCAAATTTTAGTGACATAATTTATGGAGCAGTTCATGTTATGGAGAGAGGATCTTTCTATGTTCTGTGTTAAAAAATTTATAATATGTTGAAACTCTGTTGGAAAAAAAAGGACTTTTGAAGTTATCTTTTACAAATTTTAGTGACATAGTTTATGGAGCTATGGAGCAGTTCATGTTGTAGAGAGAGGATCTTTTAGAGAGAACCCTTATTTCTGTGATTGTGTGTGTCTAGCGCTGTATGTCCCTGTGTTATTTATAATAGGAAAAAGGCTATGTACAACTTGTAGCACAAGAGTACTTTTATATACAGTATATAATAATAGAAACAAATAGATAAACAGCTACTTTCTCAACACATGTCATTACATTTTTTGTAGAATAGCATTCGCTATTTGCATCTCTTTGATGAACCAGCTTATGAGCAGCTTTTTTGGTGTTGGGAGAAGCAGATTTTTCACTTCTTTTTTTTTTTTTTTCAATTAACAGTCAGTGAGACTCTAAAACTTTACTTCGTTCAGTGAGACTCTAAAACTTCACTTCTTTATGATCTCTTTTCTTTTACAGTCACTACCATTGGAGGATAAGTTGTTGGCTGCCTTTTATTTTCCTTTCTGGTTGCTAGTAACAAACTAACAATATTCTGCTCACCAAATATAATTTGGTGACTTGAAGGAAGTTTGTTTGAGACGTTCTACTCCTGTTTAGTTTTTGGGTTTAGGCCCCTTTATTTCACCTAAATAATAGTTTGAAATCATCATTCTTTCATTCATATATCCATTTTTAAATTACTATGTTTCATCTTTTGAAATTTAGGGTACACAAAGTGAGTTACTTATCTCCTGTCTCTTATCTCTCCTAGAACACTTCTAAATAGGCTGACAAAGTTGATAATTGACGTGGAATTTTACTTACTTTATTAGAGTCAGATGCCATGTGGTGGATGATGGGGCTGGCTCGAATCAATCTGGTGGATTTATATCTAACGCTTGCCTTTACAATTTTTGTGGCAAAATGTTCAAATTTGAACTACAAAAAGACAAGAGAATAATAGATAGTAAACTTGGAAGAAAGAAAAAAGAGAAAGTCCTTTAAGCTTGTATAGTCTTCATTTCTTTTTTCCTAATGCAACCTAAAACCTTAACCGACTACAACATGCATCACCAGCGTGCACGTAAAAGAGTGGAGACAAAAGGGTGGCTGGTTGGCAACTCAATCCTTAAAAGTTTTCTGTTATGGTTAGTTTGGTATGTGGGTAATAATAGAGGTAAAATTTTCATGTATGACTTTTTTGTATAAATTTGTATAGAAAATTTATTTATAAAAATTTCACTCTCATTTTTATTTTCATACCAAACATATACTTAATGTCTTAAAAGTTTAATGTCTTAAAAGTTTCTTCAGAAAGTAAATATTTTCTTAAATTTAAACTTACTAGTGTATTGAGAGGGTACTATTGTGCTTTTCAATTCACATTTTTTATTTTTGTTTATATATATAAATATTTTATAAATTAAGTAATTATAATTTTATTATAATTATAAATCAATTACTTCAATAAACATATTTTTATAAGAAAAGTAAAATATATTTTAAATCAATTATAATAGTGTATATAAAAAGAAGATAACTATCTGTATTTAAAATTAGTTGTATTTATATAATGTAATGTTTATGTTTATAATTTTATCCACTTTTCTATTTCTATTTAATTACTTATTAATGAATTTTTTGAAAACTAAAAATTTGAGACTAAAGAGGGGAATCCTCTCTATAATAGTATAGATGAAGTCTTCGTCCATAGAATAAAATTTCTGATTCTATCTTTGTCTGTGTACCCAAACTTATTTTATTTATTTTCTTTATATGTGTGTATGCAATGTTAATAAATTGATATTATCGTGAATGTGATGTATATTAAATTTAAAATAAATTAAATATTTATAAAATATCTAATGTAATAGTTTAAATTTATTTATATTTTAAAAATAATCATATGTCAAATCACGTAATTTAGTGAAGTATTAATTAATTTTTATATTTTATGAGATTTTATAAACTTAATTTGTCTTATAAAAACTTTAAATTCAATAATTAGATTGATGAAATATATGTGTCTATGTGATGTATTACTTGTTTAGAGGCATATCATCATAATGGTGTCACTGCATGAGCAAGTCTGGAACCAGGCTCCGCCACTGCCGTCGCCGCCACATCCACCACCGTAAGAAGACCAATTTTGAGGTTCCCAAACAATTGGCTGAGCCACCAGATAGCCTGTCTGACCAGGTTTAATCTCAGCTTCGGTTCTGTATTATGCTTTTTTTTTTCTCTAGAAAAAGGTTTTCTCCCCATATCCTTTTTTGTTTTGCATCATTGAGCTCCAATGGCTTGTTTTCTTGAAACCCATTTTTTATTTTTCATGTATGATTTGCTTCTCTACTAGTTCAAAAGAAGTCTCTGGAAATTTCTCTGCTTGTCTTCTGTTATTGTTGGCTTTTCTTTCCCCACCTCTTGTTGTCTCGTGAATTTTTGGGGGCTTTTTAGTTAACGTGCTTATCCAGAAGTGTTTTCCCTGCGCACAAGATTTTGCTCCCTTGGGGATTGATTTGGTGGTTCGGGTGTCCCATATGTTCACTTAGTTCCATCACATACAATATACATGCCCTCAAACTTTTTGGTAAAAACTATTCCTTTGCTAAATTTCTCGTCATCTTTTTGTATATTCTGTTATTATGCCTACAATTGGAAATTTCAATTTCGGCCTTAAAAAATTTGGTAATTGGGTTTGATTTATATATGTCAATTAAGCGGGAGATTTAGATCTGTAAGATTATAATTTCACTTCAACTATTGTTACCTGCTCTTTGATTTTTTTATTTAGTGGATATTTTCAATTAGAGTTTAACATACTTTATTAGTCACTGATTCTCATTCTATTAGACACGAATATGGTGGGATTTATAATAACCGAATAGACAATCTCACTTTGTATTTCTCCGATAACCAAACAAATAAGTAAGAATATTTTTCTTATTTTATTTTTTTTTTTGAATTTAAATGTTGATCACATATGTACGTTTTATAAATGAGGATTCTTCCATTAATTAGGCATTAGTTTTATTTTTCTCTAAATTGCAAAATATATTTTTTTGTGATATAAATAAAAAAAGGATAATGTAGTTCTAACAAAAATAAATTATCAAATATTTGACCACATATTTATTTATAATTTTGTTCAAAAAAAGTTAACATGATAATGATTACTTATAGTCCAGCAGTTGATTAAATTTACTAGAATAGAGACTCAGTGGATCCACAGGATTGTTCTGGGGGCCCAAATAAAAGGCAGAATGAATCATGGGAGAAGAATTGGGCCATGTGTGGGGATATGGTTATCATGGACTAGATCTTGCATTACAGATGAAGTCTGTGATTCTGAAACAGAATACAATACCATGATCCTTGTGCCCAACTCTGTTTCTCTTTGGACTACCATTACGTCGACTTCGCTTTCCTCCATTGCAGATGCTACGCGGGGAACTTCTAAGCTTCGTGCTATTTTATGCAAGAGTGTTCCTGACGGAACCAAATTAATTTTTTAAAAAAATTAAATTAAAGATAAAAAAATTAAACATAATTAATTAATTTAATTTTTAATTAAAAACTGATCAATTTAATTTGAATTTTGATTTTTATATATGAAACCAAAACAAACTAAACAAAACTCATATAATATATATATATATATATATATATATATATATATATATTATAATTTACATATTTATATGATTAGATTTTTAATTTGTTATTTTTATAAAAATATTTAAATAAATTTTATTTATTTTTATTTAATGATGTTTTTATTATAATATTTAAATCAATTTGTAGTTAATTGAGCTTTGAAAAGAAAAAAGTAAAATTTAATATGAATTTTAAAAAATGTTTGACCAAAAATAGATTAGACTGAATCAAACAAAATTAATTAATAATGATTTAGTTTGATTTTTTAGTACACTCAAAATATGCTTATTCAGAAGATGAATAATTAATTTTTTAACTTTAATTAAAAAAAATTGAACCGATTCTCAATAAAAAAAGCTTATTAATTCCCTTTGAATGACTTTTTTCATCAGAAGAATACCAATCTTTGAATTTGCCAACATCTCATGGGTAGTGTAGTGATTCATAGCGTGCGGAAACTCATCCTTCTTTTTTTTTGTTTTTTGGTACAAGAGAATTCTTGCTTCTCAGTACTTGGGTATTACACGTTAATTTGATCTCATTTTCAACTTGATGAAAGGTGTCAGTCAAAGAGAAAGAGGAAGAGAGAAAACACAAATCTGTGAATTGTATTGTATGTAATGAATTCCATGCTTGAACTTGTTACAGTGGCTGATATATATAGTGCTACACTATAGTGGAGTACGCTCATAACAGAGGATCATTCCTCTCTAACCAATAACAGAATTTGATAACTGTCTGACAGACTTAATAACTAACTCTTCTTCCCTTTACAGTTCCAAGCATTCTCCGGATCAACAATGACTTCCCGGTTGTTGTCTCTGCCGTACTACGTGCTTCTAGACTTGGATTAGAATAGGCACGTGCAAAGGTTGGTCAAGCTTTGTCATTGGTCATGTATTTATTGCGAGAAAATGGACTTGAAAATTGGAACGTATCCAATATTTCAGCATTACCTGAGGTATTGCTTCGGTTTCCGACAGGCTAGAAACAACATAATCTTTCAATTCCTACCTGTATTAACTCTGCTCTGTTTGCCAGTGTTCTGTTTGGCACCTACTGAAGAATGAAAACAGGTATTATGACAGCTGATGGCAACTATAATGACTGCAATAGAACCCAACATCCCCTTCAACGGATAAAAATTAACATGGGAAAAGAAAATACCGGCTACAAGCTTAGCAAACAAAACGAACAAATGTTGGATAAGATTCTACTTAAGTTTTTTTAACAAGTCAATTTCCATGCTTCCCAGTTCCCACATTAATATGAAATCGGTAATGTTATATAATAATGTTTTATATTACAAAAACTCTCAACTATTTTTGCACCATTAAATTAGATATAACCTTGAATCTGTACGATATCATATTAATTATTTTTTTATAAATTCATATAAAATTTAATGGCTACATATTTATTATTTTGTTATCTATTTTAATAATGTTCAAATAACATTATCCATATTCAAAAAGACGCTCATAATACAGGTTTAAAAAATTTTAATTTATTCAAAATATTATGATTTTTTTAAACTTAAAAAATTAAATATACATTATACTTTATAAATTAAAGAAATGTATAATATGATAATTAAAATTTCTAATGTTATGATTGTTAATTGTTAATAAATGATAGCTTGTAAGATTTTTTTTTCGGTTGGTATTCGATAGCTTGTAAGATTTTGGGCAGTGGAAAGTAAGGGTGTGTAGTGTTTAGAATATTTTTTTGTTTAATCCACTCATCAAAATAGTAAGTTGTGTTAGGAGATTTTTTTTTTAAATTCAATTCGACTCAATCCGAACACGAGTGAATTATGTTGAATTTAACCCGTGAGTCTGAAATGCATTAAAAAAAATCTACCTATTAAAATTAATATAAAATTAAAAATTCATCACACTTTATATTAAATAATTTAATAAATTTTAATAAAATATGACATATAAAGTCTTAAATAAACTAAAAATTAAATATAATAAGTTACAAGTTTTAAACATAATATAATAAGTTTTCATTTTAAATATAAGAAGTTGTAACATAAATTCTAAAAATAAAATATAACAAGTCACATAAGATTTAACAGAGAGGAAAAAAAAAAACCTTAGGTTTAATACACTAAATATCCCAAAATGATGCCTTTTTTTATTTTTAAAAAATAATTGAATTAAATTAGATTGAATGAGTTAAAATTTTTTAAATTGATAACCTAACTCATTATCTTTAGATTAAAAAATTTTAAACTCAACTCACGAGTTAATATAACTTTTTAATTATAAATAAATTAGATTAAAATTCACATATTTACAAGCCAAGCTAATTCAATAGACAGCTGGATGGAAAGTGTACACTAATAATAAGATTCGTCATCTAATGTCCATATACACATAACACATTTAGATTTTGTTTTTCATTTTCATTAAGAACAGAATCGTACGTTACTAAACAGAAACAAAATACAAAGCTTGCTTTCCGTAGCTTCAGGATGAGTGCATATGGATGTGGTTGCCATGTGTAATCAAACTCATATACATAATAATTTTTAAAAAATTAGTCAATAATAAACTTACTAATTTACTTAAAAATGAAATAATCTTTATTTTACATAAACAAACTATGGCACATGTTTATATATATTTTTTAGGTTATTCAAAAGATCATTTAAAGTAACTTTAATTTTTTTCAATTAAAAAATTTCATTTAAATTACATTAATATTTAATGTACATATCTTAAAAAAGAATTTGAATCACAAAAAAAAATTAATAATAGTATTTTCAATTAGATATGATAATATTAATATTTTTTAAATGAGATTAGTATTTAGTGTACATTATCTATTAACATTTATTAAACACTCAAGTACATTAATATTGAAATCATAAAAGAAGATTTGATAATAGTATATAATCATGGTAATTTTGTTTCAATTAGATTAGTATTCAATGTTCTTTATCTGATAATATTTATTAAATTTAAGTCAAATTTACTATATGTATAGAATATAATTTATTTTAAATTTTTATAAAATTATATCAAAATTTGAATTTATATAAAGGTCAAAAGAATAGATTTTAGCACTTGCAAAATAAATTAAAAACACATAAATTTTTATATAATTATCACAATATTTTAAATCCAATAGAAATATTTCCCTACTTTCACTTTTATGTTTAAAGTAATTACATAAAATTTAAAAAATTATTAAATAATCTTAATTATAAAAAATAGAATTTAATATAAATAAAATTTTCTTTCTCTTATTTCATTAATATTTTTTGTCTTCTTTAATTTTACTTAATAATTAATTATTCTTTTTAATATTATTAAATGAAAATATTTGAGATGAAAAACTATTTTAAAACGATAAATAAAAATAGACGAAGAGAATATTTAAATAAGTTAGTTAAAAGATAATCATCATCAATAACATTGAATACATTTAAGTCAATTTCTCAATTAAAAAATGCTCATCATCAATCAATAAATGCACTCAAATTAATTTTATTACTTCCTCTATCTACTTTTAGATGTCATTTAAGGTAATTGCACAATATTAAAAAAATTATTAAATAATTTTAATTATAAACAAATATAGTACAATATGTCTACCAAAAAAATTATAGTATAATATGACTATATTATCTTTTTTTTTATTTAATTAATATTTTATCTCTTTCTCAATTTCATTTATTATATTAATTCTTTTTTTATTAAAAGATAAGGATAAATTTAAAAAAATAATTAATTAATACTTTATTAATATTTTTAAATGATAGATATTTTTAAATAATTTTTTTTTTCACATAACAAATAAAAGTGAATAGAAAAAGTATGTATATAAATAGGGTTTTGTTTTAGGATTAAAAAATAGCATTTATTATCATATATTAAATTATTTAAAAAATATTAAATGTGTTTTAAATTTTTTAACACATTAAATGCTTGTAATTTTTATTTAATAATTTTTATTTTTATTTTTTTAACGAAAACCCATATAAATATACCAACCTGCGCATAGCCTAGGTACAAATTGGTAATATTTTTCTATTTCTTTGTTGTATACGTATTAAATGAAATTGAATTGTTTCCGAAACTCATGATCTGCTTTTAAAAGTCTATTACAAGTTTAGTACACATGATTTCACTAGTAAATTTTATTGGATGAGGATTTTTTTATGTTTATTTAAAAAAATGTATACAATGATTGATTCTTTTTCATATTTTCTTTTATAAAATTAATATTCATTTTTTTCTAAAAGAAATAGAATTAGTGATTCCATACTTTGTAATTGAGATTCAACTTCGTTGATTTCATAGAAAGATCAATAATCATAAATATAAGATATACACTAAAAAAAATTAAAATATTTTTGTTTTCTTATGAGAAACTTGTATATTATTTAGATTAATTTTGATTTTATTTAACAATGATTTCATATACTAAAAAAAATAGAGTTGCTTGGAGTATTTTTAAAGCTACCAAAATGTAAAATAAGAATGATCAAGCTTTTCTCATTTCAGTCTGAATTCAGAAAATTACCATTCTATAAATGGAAAAATACATTAATTAATTTAACAACTTTGAAAATATCAATGCTTTAAATTTTCTTATATTATTAAGTTCGTACATCATAATTCCTCTCATAACTTATATCTGGAAGCACAAAGTTATTTTGGAATGTAAAAGATTTTCTTAACGTGTTTCTTTTTTTAAAAAAAAAAGATATTTTAATGATACTTTTGATGTATGATACATCCGTATTTTAATTATTAAATTTTAATTAAAATGTGTGTAACTACAGTTTTGGTATTTATCAATTTTATTAACTAGACAAAAAATATACATTTTTTATATGATAACATAATTCATTCATTCGTGATTCCATTCCATTTTTTGTTTGATTTTCTAAGCTATCAAGTACATTTGATTAATTATCCTTTTTTTTTTAGTTTCCTGAAAATCCGCGGATTGTACATTGAATATGGCTGATAGGACAATCACACGGAATATTAGAGGGTGGAAATAAAGAAAGTGCATTTCCGCGAGCTTGGTTGGACTCGAATACGAACACCCGCACCCACACCCTCACCCTCGGGTGCTGCCTGAGCCCGAGCCCGGGTTGGGTCGGTGGCTGTTTGTGTTACACGCTTCTTCCACAGCGCGCACACGGACTAAGAAAGAGTTGTGGGCTTGTGGCTGCTAAGGACATATTTTGTGGCATGCCTAGTGGTTCTAACTTCTAATTCTATTACCAAGTCTCGCTAGAGAAAATTCTCTCCTGCTTTTCTGCTTCTGCTTCTGTGGCAAATTCTGATATAAAAGAAAAGGAAAAGGAAAATTGCAGCGAAGAAAGAAAGAAGGCATGCCCCCCTGAATGAATTCTCAATCTGGTCCTTCTCATCACACCATTCTTTTCTCTCACACTGCGTGAATGCTGTTCCTCTTTCAATCTTTTTCTCCGTCTTCGTCTTCGTTATCTCTCCCAGTTCTCTTTTTGTGGTAATGGCCAAGAGAGGGGTCTCCGTCTCCGAAACCGACGCAACTACGGTTTCCAAGGTGCTGCAATTGAAGGACAAGTTGCGAGGATTGATAAATGTCATCGTGGACGACGATGACTGTACGGTCCACACCGTTGATGAGGCCATCGCAACTCTTTCTGCTCTCAAGGATTTGAAGTATAGCAAGTCTCTGTCCAAGAAATTGGATGATTTGGCCGTTCCTGCCGAATTTCGATGCCCCATTTCAAAGGAGTTAATGAGGGATCCTGTTATCTTGGCCACTGGACAGGTTATGCTTATGCACGCGCTATTCTTTATATTATATTTCTATTTCTTGCTCTCCTTTTTCCTTTTTTTTCTTTCGAGATTTTCTTTCCCTTGTTTTTCTTTGGATAAAGATCAATTCTTGAATTACCCGGGCCTGCTTCTCCTTCGTTCTTGATTTCTTTTTTAATTTATATAAATTTCTTATGAATTTTGTTTGTGATGGCAATATCTTTTAAGCATGCCGGTCTTCAATTGTTGTTCTTGGCTGGGGATTAGAACAGGGATATAATTGCTTATGAACATTCCTCTCCTGTGACATAATTGCTTTTTGACATGGATATGTTTTTATGGATCAAGATTACAATGTCAATTATCACCATTGTTGTATAACTTATGAAGACAAGAAATACAATTCATGTTCATTTGGCATTTTTTTTAATTATCTATAGAACAGTAAAGAGAACAGAGCTGGCCAAAGTACAGCTTTAATTTTAATTGGGTGTTCAAAAACTATCTTTTTTTCCCTTGCTTTTGATGGATCACTGAGTTCAGATAAGGTGACTGTCTTCATATTTTCTCTGGCTGCTTGTTTAGTTATTTCTAGTGTCGCTTGTACGGAGATTGAGATTTAGTGTCATTTTTTCCTTAAGATGAAGCGTATACTGGTAGAAAAAGTGTGTTCGCATTCGGAGATTGATGCTGCCACTAGTCCCAGCTTCTAAATGTAATAAATGCTATCTAAGTGTCTAAAAGACTTTTCACTTGTGTTGTGCTCAGTAGGAGTGAAAGATGGAAAGAGTAGTACAAGTTGTTGTGGTCTTTACACTCATGGCGTTACTCACTGTTGTGTTACTAAATTCATGTCTTAATGCTGCAGACTTATGATCGGCCATTCATCCAGAGGTGGTTGAATGAAGGCCACAGAACATGCCCTCAAACCCAGCAAGTCCTCTCTCATTCTATCCTTACTCCTAACTGCTTGGTCCTAGACATGATTTCACAGTGGTGTAAAGAGCACGGAATTGAGCTACCAAAGCCTGCTCAGGACATTGATGAAGGAGTAGTAACTGATGCAGACAGAGACCGTTTGAATTCATTGCTTCATAAGTTGTCATTGTCTCTTTCTGATCAGAAAGAAGCTGCAAAAGAGCTTCGGCTGTTAACCAAGCGAATGCCTTCATTTCGGACCCTTTTTGGGGAGTCCAGTGTGATTCCACGGTTGCTCAGTCCATTATCACCTGGCACAGCTCATATTGACCCTGATCTCCATGAGGACTTGATCACAACTGTTCTAAATCTCTCAATTCATGATGATAATAAGAAAATGTTTGCAGAGGATCCAACTGTCATCTCTCTGCTAATTGATTCCTTGAAATCTGGAACCATTCAAACAAGAAGCAATGCTGCAGCAGCTATTTTCACATTATCAGCTCTTGATTCCAACAAGCACATCATTGGAAAATCTGGAGCTATCAAACCCTTGGTCGACCTTTTAGAGGAGGGACACCCATTGGCCATGAAAGATGCTGCTTCAGCCATATTCAACGTATGTCTCGTGCACGAGAATAGAGGGAGGACTGTCCGAGAAGGGGCAGTCCAGGTTATTCTGAACAAGATAATGGACCACATTCTAGTTGATGAGTTGTTGACTATCCTGGCTCTCCTATCTAGCCATCCAAAGGCTGTTGAAGAAATGGGTGATCTTGGTGCTGTCCCCTTCTTGCTGGCTACTATAAGGGAGAGCACCTCGGAACGCAGCAAGGAAAATTGTGTTGCAATCCTGTATACAATCTGTTACAATGATAGAACAAAGTGTAAGGAAATTAGAGAAGATGAAAAAGCCAACGGCACACTGTCTAAGCTTGCACAAAGTGGGACTTCAAGGGCGAAGAGGAAAGCTAACGGAATTCTTGAGAGGCTCAATAGGTTTCCCACCTTGACGCATACTGCTTAGTGAAACTAAACCTCGAAAATTACAATTCACTTCTTTGTAAATAAATTTCTTGTGTTCTTCTGTACAGACCACCTCAGGCAGCTGTAAAAAGGGAAAGAAAAGTTGACATATTGTGTACATTTACCTGCATACGGTACCTTCACAAATAACAAGCAATCAGGCATATGAATGAATGAGCAAAGTGTGTGGTTTTTTTTCTTTCTTTCTTTCTATTCTATTCTTTGTTCCATTTCAGTATGCTCTCTTCTTTACCAAAGGTGGCATACAAGGTCCTATTTTTCCTTTTATCGCATCAGTAACTGCCCGTGATAGTTGTTTTGATATCCAAGTTCGTAACTATTTTTTGTCACCTAGCCAACCAATTTCGAGTGCTGCCATTTGTCTGTTAGTATGTATTTTGTTAGTGGCGCTATTTTAAGTAGAGATGGACTAACTAATCAAAGCGTGTGAGTTGAGATAGCTGGGAGGGGGCTGTAGGGTCTCTCTTTGTTTTCTTTCCCCCGCCAACCCTCGAAGAGTGTCGGCGCCGCGTTGCTTCCCTTTACCAAATTTTGTTTAAAGTAAAAGCAGAGTGCTTACTTTCCAGTTTCAACTCTAAATTAATATATACGAGTATTTCGATTTAAGCATTTTCTATAAAATTAATTTTTTATGTATTATTAGATTTATTTTTAAATATGTATGAAGTTAGTATGTAGATTAATTTTTTTGTATAATTATATATAATTTAACAACATTACGTATATAAAAAATAAAAAAAAATTGTAAGGCTATCATTTCTCTTTTAAAAAAAATAGCATTTATGATCTCACAACGAATAATGATACTTTTGTACTTCTTTACAGTAGATAATAAGTTATGTTTTAATCGTTAATATCTTGTTATTTTGTATTAAATTATGAATTTTTCATCATTGTTTAAAAATTAAGTTATTGAACACATTTAAAAACTTATCAATAAATTATTAACAAATAAAATATAAACTACTAATTATCAAATAAAAATAAAAAATAAAAAATAGTGTGAGACCAGAATTCCACCCACAAGGTAGAATATTCAAAGTTACTCGTTGTGATACCTAACTAATTCTGAATCTTAATGATGTGCTGACTCATTCCATCAAATGCGTTTCATTACATGCAGAGAGGTGGTTATTTGTTCCACCCGTCCATCTCAAACGCCCTAAGAAACAGAAACAGTGGTTTGGTGTGGTTTGGTCATATGATCACGAAGAAGAGTGAATGAAAATAAGAGCAAATCAGACAGAGGACTCAGATGATGGCTTTCTAGAATAATTATTTGGGTTTTGTTAATGCGTGTCTCAAGAATACAAGTTAAGAAATTAAAAATAAAAATTATTAAATAAAAATTAAAAATATTTAATGTCTTGAATATTATAAATATATTTAATATCTTTTTCTTTTAAGTAATTAGAATGATTTACTAAAGATTAATAAATGCTATTTTTATTTCTTAACATGTACTTTTGAGGGTAGATGTTAACAAAATTCTAATTCTATATTCTTTTAAAATCTTCTTAATTATTAAATAAAATGAATATTAAATACTTTTTATGTTTTTAAAATATTAAATACTTTATTTTTTATTTAATACTTACTTTATTAAACATGTATTTTGTTAACGTATGCCCTAAAATCACATATAAAAAATAAAAATAAAAATTATTAAATAAAAAGTAAAAGTATTTAATATTTTAAAAATCTAAAACACATTTATACTTTATTCTTTAAGTAATTAAAATAATTTAATAAAAAATAATAAATACTCTCTCTATCTATTTTTATTGGTTATATAAGAGAATTTTTTTCTCTAAAATATTTATCGTTTGAAAATATTAAGAAAGTATTAATTGTTTTTTTTAATTTTATTATAATTTTTTAATAAAAAAAGAATTAACAGAATACATAAAATTGAGGAACAGAAAAAATATTAATAAAATAAAAGAAAAAATAATTTAATCATATTAAATTATATTTTTTATAATTGAGACTATTTAATAATTTTTTTAATTCTTGTGTAATTATCTTAAATAATAAATAAAAGTGGATAGAGAGAATATTATTTTTATTCTTTAATTAATATCTTAAGGACACAAGTTAACAAAATTAATTAAATATTAAAAAGATTAAATAGGAAAAAGTTTAGAAGAGTATAACATTACCCTTTCTATGATAAGATTCATTGCACCTCGAGCTTATTAGTTTATTCATTAGTCGTAATAAATGGTAATGATTCAACCAACACAAGATTGCCATTATCATCACTAATTAGAATAGATTTGTCGCAAAAAGTGGGTGAATCAGTCACGAGTGGCGAGCTCATTCAGTCACAGAATTCAATTGGGAATTTAAGGCCGAAGAGTGGATGGTTTTTACTTCTTAGTTTTAGGCTCAGGGTGGACGGATCAAAATTGGCGTGCAACTGCAGAGTAAAAGTTAAAACAAGAAAAGTCCATATCCAGAGGAATTCCCACCGTCCCTTTCGTGGGCACTATAAACCGCCACCCACTGATACTGAAAAGCCATGTTCGTGTCCAAATTCCTCATGGGGCTCCCCACCACTAGTTCGAAAGTAAACAATGAGCATCATTATTGTTGGCCAAGGCAATAAATCGCTATTTTCATGGCTGAAGAAGGAAACTGCAGGAATCTTGGTAATGGGAGAATGATCTTTCACCGTATGGCTACAGCCTTCAGGGGATAATAATAATAACAACAGGCTCAAGGACAGGGGAAGGGACGAAGGGGTGTCATTCTCAGTTGAAATGGATGTGTGGAGCTTTGAATTGTGTCCTATTCACAGGGCACATTTTTCCTCTGAACCATTAAACGTGAAAATGATAGTTTTATGCGTACATGTGAAGTTTAAATCGTTAACAAAAATTACAATAATGTTTTACAATACTATTTTTTGTGTAGTTTTAAGTTTTTTCTTTTTTGTAACTTCGTTCAATAGTTTCTTTTTACAAATTAATTCAAACAGTTTTTTTTTATACTAAACTTTCAAAATTCATGAGAATTCATTCATTTTTCTACAGTTTTCTAATGAATTTGAATTTGAGAGAGTAAACTAAAGAATATATAAACTCTCTCATATATCATATAAGCAAACATATAGTGTGCAAGTGATCACATTCTTTCTCCTTTTCTGAGCCCCTTTTCTGTTTCGGTTCGGTGGTCCTTCCAGTGTGGGGGCGCATCCTTTTGAGCTTGAGAAAGCAAACAGCGGAGGATGGTACAGTCATCAATCACCAATCACCAATCATGATGCAAATGCAAAACAAATGGTCCACCAGTATCACATCGTCTTAGACCTTTCTTCCCTGTTTTACCCGAGTCCAAATGATTTTGGTTAGTTTATTAATAATAGTATCCTATTATACTGTTTCCGAAAGGCGTTACATTGTACACCAACTTCTCATCAATTCCCATCTATCCCAAGACTGTTCTGCCCAACAAATTTTAATTTCAACTGTTTACACGTTGCATATATTCAACACCCAGAAGGAAGTCGTTTATATATATATATATATGGGTTAAATAATTATACTTCCTTGAAATGGTGCAAAGGATCACAATTTTCATCAGGATGGGTTCCAACATGGGGACGGATTGGGTAGAGGAGTAAGATGAAGGGGACGTGTTGGCTAAGTAAGGAAAAAACTATAACGCTATGTTTGAAAGGGTGATTAAAAAAATAAAAATGAGATAATGAAGATATTTATTATAATTTTTTTTTATTTAAAAGTTTTATAAAAGAATATGAAAGAAATAAGAATTATTAAATAATCTTTTAAAATTCTCTCACACTAATTTTGTCCAAAACCCTCCCTCCAAAACTCTCTCAAACAAAGAGAATGTGAATTTATTAATTAGTTTTTTATTTTTTTTATTTTTTATTTCTTTTAAACTCTCAAACATAACTTAAAAAAAAAATCAAAGAAAATCTCACACAAGAAAAGAGAGATACTGAGAGAAATAGAGATAGCATTCAATCCAATTTGAAAGTTAAACAATAATTTAAACACGGCAAATTAGCTGATGGAAAAATACAGAAAAGACAAATATATCATTGAAAAATACTTTGAAGCCTCAAGTTTTAGTGCATGTTTAGATATTGATTATTTTTTTAAAAAATATTTTTTTATAAAAAATTTTCAATAAAATATTACTTATAAATTATTATAAATATAAAATAAATAAATCAAAACACACGTTTATTTTCAAAAAGTTGCCCGAATAAATATAAGAGTGGCACCCACCACTAGTCTCACCCAATGTTAGGTCTCACTCGTGTGCTTACGCAGACAATTATTTGAACTTAATAGCAAAGCTTTATACAATCTTATTAATGATTATAGCAGTTGTTGCTATTTATCCTACATCGGATAACTCTTTTTTCATTAAATAATAAAGGCATTTTTGAGTCAGTTTTCAATGAAATCAAGATTAAGTCTTTTTTTTTTATAATTTTAAAGATACACTTTTAATATCAATTTAATGTATTTAAGAGAATTAATATTTTTAAATATTAATCTAATATTTAAACTAAAGCAATGAATATAAGGAACATGCCTCCTTAAATAATGTTAGAATAAAAGCTACAGGTATGTTCTTTTAGAAAAATAAATATAAAAAAAGGAATTATTCATCTTTCCATGTCATAATAGAAGGAATTTACGCCAGTGCCAAATTTATGATTTTATGAAATAAAAATTGAATGAAATGAGTTGAAATGTAGTTTTTCAAATTATTTCCATTATTTAACATAAATAAAATCAAAACTAATTTAAATGATATAATATCCTTATGAGAATCAAACATGATATTAGTACTCGGTTACTTTTAGGAAACTTATATTTAAGAACTAATTTAACTAAATATTAATTACAATAAGATAATTAGTCAGAAAGAATATTTTATTAATTTTTAAATTGAATATTTATTTAGTTTTAACTATAATATTATGTCTAAGTTAGACTCTAATCCCAATCTCGGCGTCCGCTATGAGAAATTACAACTTACTGAAACCACTTTTGCCACCTTTCTGGAAAAGTTTCACTGTCGAGGCCTGCTATGCCTATACGTTCCCAATTTAGGCCTTAGTTATTTGTTATAGGATTACTCACTTCGGCCCCAAATCAAGTTTTAAAGGCCGAAGACAGTATTATAGCCCAATTGTACTGAACACATAAAAAAAGTTTATCTTGGAGCTGTCAGATACTCAGATTTGTCAGTTGAAGTAAACCATGCTTCGCAGGCTACTTGGTTTTAGCTTAAAACTTACAATTACACCTAGCACTCAACACCAAAAAAAAATTACACCTAGCACTCCACCAAAAAAAAAAAAAAGCATGGTTAGGACTCAAGAATAAAAACATTACTAAGCTTGGTTTCTACTTTAATGGTTATGCATGCGTTACACCTTCACCTATATGTGAGTTCAAATTTTGAGTGTGACAAAAATATTTTCCTCTCCGCATGTGGTAAAAATAATTAGCTTGAGGATTTTGAAGTTGTTTTCGTGTGAGAACGTGCATCAATGTTTCAATTCAATAATTGAAACAAAACCCTACTTCTAAAAAATAGTTTTATGTGTTATTTTATTCAAACCTGGATATATAGTTTTCCTACAAAAATAATCAAATTGACAAAGATGATTATAAAACTACATGACACAGTTTTAAATTATTTGAATTGTAAATAAAAAAAAGAAAGCACAAACAAAAGCATGCAAAATGACTTTCAGTTTGTTTTTCCCTTCTAACATAATAAAATTTCGCTGTTGTCACATTCTAGTAACTTAACCCCCCCCCCCCCCCCCCCAAATATAAGTGTTGAGAAAAAAACAATTCTACTTTATTCATATTCGAATTAGGTGAAGTTTTTTTTAAATATATTAAATGAAATTCTCCATTCTCATTCTCTTTTTTCTTTTCAGTATAAACCAGTTTTTTTAAAAAATAATTCTCTTATTCTACTTTATTCTCTTTGTTAATAATAGACATTTTTTTATGAAAGCACACGCTTGTTCATCCTCATCCCTTGAACAACTGAACAGTTGAACTATTGGTGAAATTTACTTATGGGATTGGCTCAAGGTGACTCAGGAGATATTGAGTGGTCTATGCTGCTATTCTTTATGCGTCTAAAATGTATGACTGGCAAAAAACATTCAACATTACAGACCAAAGAAAAAGCATCAACATTCATCTCACGAGCAGAGACTAGACTGAAGGAAACAAGCCAATAAAAGAAAAAAAACAATTACATTCATTCTCAATAACAAAAAGTCAATTAGCATCAGGGTGCAGCAAAACCAGCACCACGTAGCCAGCGTTACTGCAAAACACGAGCAGCGTCCTTCCCTCTCAAAAACTCCTTGGGATGACGGTGGTTGGAGATTGGATTCCAACATAGCATGGCATTGCTCATGAAACGCAAGCAGTAGGGACCAGACACGAAATGAAACCCAGCATTTTCTTCTACAAATTCAAAAAACAAGAGAAAATGTCAATTGTATTTGGATGGCATAAATCACTATAAGTAAAATAAATATACATACCGACACAAATTTACTATAATTAATATATATAGCCTAGGAGAACGCAAATTAAAAAAAATAACAATAAAATAGAAAGTTTTGGTGACCGTGACCCACCCGCTTGGCTGTGCGTAGGAGTTCGGGAGGGATCTTGTAGAGATCTTCGTCAACGGGCTTGGGAGGTCTAGGCGGAAATCGAGCACCGCGGGGCGGCGGAGATCGCGGAACGCCGCCGTGTTGATGCAGCTCCTTGCTAATTGGCTTCCTTGGCGGTTCCGTCGCGTCGCACACTTTCCCTTGCTTTCTCATGTTCATATTTTCCTTAACCATACCATTCACATTCACATGATGCTGGCACCTCCTTTCCCTGTTCCTCGTCGTCTGCGCACACAGACACAAGTTCTACATTATTCAACTCGTTTGACAAAAAAAAAAGAATGGTTTTTTTGGCTTTGTTGCTAAGACAAACATATATACTCCATTACAGAGAAATAATTATTAAAAAAATTCCAGAAACTTGAAACTTCTGCTGCTTCTGAACTTCATCTTCCCATAGCGAATTGGACGTGTTTTAGAATACGGTTTTGCTTGATTAGAATTTTGATTTTGTCAGTAACGAAACGCAGAAACAAAATGCATTAAGAATTTCAGTTGAGCTAGCACTAGTAGCAGAGCAAGTAATGAGTTAGGAAGTTGGAAGATAAAGGGGAAGAGTACAAAAACCAAAAAAGGCGCACCTTTTTGAGAGCGGAAGGAGGTACATTCCGAACAGGTTTCTTAAGATCAGCGGCGTAGAGGTCGCGATCTCTGTAAGGACCACTTTCGCCTGAGGAGGAACTGTAACGAACCAGGCCCGCCTGTCTGGCACACTCGAAATACTGAGTGATTGGCAACTCATTCGCGAAATCCCAGTTCCCAAACGCCGGTATCTGTCCGCTTCTCTTGCATTCCTATAAATTCAGAAGTAAAAAAAAATTATATATGCATCACACATCAATCACTTCTGAGTGCTGATCTGAAAACTTGAAGGAAAAGCGAGAAAAGAAGAGGGATTGGAAAGAAGCTTACATCCATTTTAGGCGTGTGAAATCAAAGCAGAAACTTTGCAAGACCCAGAGAACGAGAAGGTGAGGAAAAGGTCACAGCTTGTCCTACAAAGATTTGTGGGGTTGGAGTTTAAAGGAGGAATGGGAGAGCAAAAGGGTTGTAGACAGGATCCGCGGGGAAGGGTTACCCAATAAACGACAGACGGGATATAAATTCCTTGCTCAGAATTTGGAGAAAAAGAATCTGAAAAGTGAAAAGCAAGAAAGGAGGGGGGGGGGGAAGAGTGGGTTAAAGCGTTTTACTTGTTTTATTTATGACAAATGAAGGTAGCAGAAGCAGGGTGATACTAATAACTAGTACTACAGAAGCACAGAAACGGGGTCTGGTCACTGGGGTTACAAGGACATTGATTTTCTTCCTTTTACTAAATTTCTATGCAGACAATTGGGGGAATGATTATAATAATAAAAAATAAGAAATAACGGATGAGGCGGATGAAGATCGAATTGAAGATGCTTGTTCTGCTTTGGGTGTGGTGGTTGATGATGCATCAAGGAACCAATTCAATGAGGAATGCGCAAAAGATAGGGATGGGACAGAGACACCTCCATCTGATGTCCATGCCTTTGTACCTAGATTTAGGGAATTTAGTAAACGAGGGACTGTTGGTGAGAAGTAGGTGTGTGCTACTGTGCGCAAGTATGACCAATCTGAAAAAGCTTCGAATTTGAATGCCAATGGCTGCTGCCAAACTGTCACTGTTGACTGTGTATCCTGAACTTGCACTTAAAAAGGCCTCTTTCTCTCCGTCTGCAAAAAAAAAGTTGGCCAACTTTTTCTGTTGGGAAAACGAAAACTTTTATCTCAATCCATGGAACGCCGGATCTCGAAGTTGATTAAAAAATGAATAACTTATGAATTAATAATATATATATATATATATATATATATATATTAAATTATGAATCTATCAATTTTTTAAAAAAATTGTTTTATCAATTATTATCTTCTTGTACTTTGTTTCCGAAAGCCACCATCCAAATCCAAATCCTACAAATATCTCCCAAGCCATTAATTAGAAACCTAATGAATAATGTAAAAGTAAAGAATTTGTGTATAATTCAATGTGGATTTAATTATAAATATCTAAACACATTTTTAACTGCAAAAGCAAGTAGCTTATGGCTTAAGCGAATGAGAAGTTCACAAATCTCCATATTAATTAAGATCTTTAAAATCTTAACCAAGGCTTGCACCTGCATACCCTTGTTAGTTTTGACTCCTTTTATGACTTGGATTTAAACTCTTTATTACAATAAAACTGAAGATACTGTCACCGTATGTTTAAAAATTTTTAAAGTGTAGAATGCAATTTATATATAATTCTAAGTTCTAACTCATTTATAATTTATTATTTATGTATTTATATTTTATTAAAAATTAAACCAATGAACATATAGAATGGTCAATAGGTGGTACTCTATGTCAGCGAAGAAAACGGATGTCATGCGACAGATCTGCAGAAAGAAACCCTGGTCAATGGGAAATGGGCAAGCAGTCAACACGGAGTGTATAATCTATCAGTAATATGATGTCTTTTCCAACAACTTCTTTTAATAATTTTTTTTATTTAGTAATTAAAATTTATTAAATTAATTGTTTGAAAAGATATAAAGTAATTTTTTAAGTTAGCAACTTATGAATTATAATGATGGATAAAGTAATATTTACCATTTAGAATTTGTTTTCTTGTTAAAAAAAACAAAAACAAAAATAAAGCTGGTGTGAGTTGTAATGGAGTCAGATTATCAGAGTTTTGAGGCTGGAGTCCGGAGACAGCAGGGAGCAGAGAAGAGCGCTGAGCGCAGAGTGGAAGCGAAACGCGAAACATAACGTACCCATCGTGGCTCGTGAAGTGATTTGTTGTCGCAAGTTTGACTTAGAATGCCGAAATAAACAAGTTGAGCTGTTGAGCTATTATTAGCTAGCGGAAGTGATCTATGGGGCTTCTGCAAGCGACTGACTCAAATCTCAAATACGACGAGAGCAAGAGAAATTACTAAGAAGGTACTCTATTCAAAGCAAAATTTGACGGGTACTGTAATAAATGCGTTTTATTTTTAAAAAATTAATAATATTGGTAACTGTTAAATAAAATATTTAAAATAAATAATATTTATTTAAAAAAAATTAAAATTTTTCTTATAATAAATCTATTTTATTAAAAAAATAAACATAAATTATATTATATTAAAAATCTCAATAATGAATTAGAAAGTTTAATAAAACACTCTCCTTTGAGGAGTGGGGCCTCTCTTACCAAAAACTTTGACAATGTGCTCTTCACAAGTCAACACGAACGCCCATTTCCGCTACACGACGTGACGCCAAAATCTCCTTGTTTTCCTTCCATAATACGACACAGCATATTAGTAATTTTAGACTATTTTTCAGAAAAATAAATAGACACTAGCTGCCGACCAATCACAGAATGGATTTGCTCCACGTGATCATCTCCCCCTCAATGCATGCGTAATTCTTGGATGTTCTCACATCCCGCAGTAATGCATCGGGCAGTGAATATATGTCATTGTCACATATATATTCATTTTCTATTATCGATCAAATTTAATTTCAACGTTATATCTAAAACGCACAGGAACAGATGTAAAAACTTATAATAAAATTTTGAAAATTAAATAATCACTTAACAATTATTTAATTTATTTTGTAAAATGAATTGAATAAGTATTTTAAGTAATTATTTAATTTTTTTTAAATAGTGTAAGAGTGCTACATTGAAATTTCGATAGATAGACTAATGACGTGGCTCGAGAGACCATTGAATTATGGGGCCTCCACTATCTTTTTCGCGCCACAAGTCACGCTGATGTCCGATCTAGGGGTCGTTCCAGTGTCTGACACTCCCTTCCTATAGTACACTTGTACAATTCGGGTTTTGGCCCACTAGAATTTTGCTTCAACGACTAAAAAAAGATTTGTTTAGTTTATTCATTAAAAAAAATTAAAAAATTAATTATTTTAATTCTTTATTCATTAAATAAAGAAATCTACATCTGTTACTCTCTTTAATAAAATATATATTATTTTGTTATTATATTAATTATTTTAATTATTTATTTATCATTAAAATAAGAATCGTAAAATGAAGGAAGCCTTTACTATTTCAAGTTTGTTCCACAACTAGAATCGATTTTAGGGTGGGGCTGTTTTAAGGCTTTTCCTCTTGTCATTATTAGGCCACTGGCCTGAACTCCAAGTTTAAGATATTGTTCGGACATGTTACTAAACAAAAAATTTTCATAGTAAAAGCCAGTTTAATATCACAAACGAGAGTTTGGAGCTTTTCAATGCAAACACAGCCTTAATAAGGATAAAGACCTTTCAGTTTGTCAACAGCCTTGTAATCCAATGACCTCCAGTTTTTTAAGCGCTTGATCCTAAATCCAATCCTTATTAAAGACTCCAATTACTCAAATAGTTTTGTTTATCTATCTCCATTATGATTTTCTTTACCAAACACTAAATTACTTGTGTGCCGAAAAAACACTAAATTACTTGCATGTTCCATTGCAACGACTTAATTCTATTTACCTGCACTTTTACTCCATAACATGATTGATTTGGATTTTCACCTCACATCTTTTAATGAAAATTTAACCTGAAATTGTGCATTATTCCAATATCTCTCTTTTTCAAGTGGGAATATCAGGTACATTTGATCCGCAGAATATTTAGCTCCTTACTGCATGTCATTCAACTGCATTAAACTAGCCAGTAGCCATTCTAGAAATTGAATCCAAAACACCAAGTGGCAGAAACAGCAGAATTGGCAAGGGAAACAACCAACCACCTATGCGCTTCTTTATACACATGATTAGCCAACTCCGTTAATCACACCGATATTAAATTTAAATTTAACATTAGAACTTAATTGCGACGAAAGATTACCAAAAAAAAAAAATCAAAGGTTTTTTTTCCCGAAACTGAATGAAAGCATGTCTCATCAACCACATCACAGGTCATTGTAAATGGTAATTTTAGAACTTACGGTGACCTCTTCGATCTTTCCGGTGATTTTAATATTATGAATCTATATATATATATGAATCATGGCCCTACTGGACAGAAATAACTAGAAACCAAAAGCCAGGGCCATACAAACACAACAGAACGAGAAGGAGAAGAGGCCTTTCGACTATAAATTAATGTCAAATGATTATATTATTTTTAAAAATAAATAAAAAAATCGTTAAATGAATTTATTTGAATTACATATTATCCTTTATCTTTCTAACTGGTTCCTCTCCTGTTAACAGAAAGACCATAGCACCAAAATAATATAATAATTCGGTTTAGACAGTGTAAAGCTGAGGATCTTAATTTGTTGAACATGGTTAATTAGTAAGAAATTAATTGAAGGTAATCAGGTATGAGAAGAAGCAGCAGTAATCAAGAGTGATAATGTTAGTGGCATCAGGCATGAGAAGAAGCAGCAGTAATCAAGAGTGATAATGTTAGTGGCCCTGGTAGTCGTGCTAGTTGCTGTATCGAAGGGCAAAGACCCTGAACTTGAAGGTAAACGCCCTCTCATGACTCAGTCTCAGGTTACCAATCCAGACTACAAAAAACTTGGAAGAGAACCACCACCCACATTTCATCTTAGCAAACGACTATGCTGCCGTGGACTTTGCTCTAAATCATTCTGGAGAAGGCGTAGTGTTCCCCCAGCACAATGATGACCCTTGATGAAAGTGTTGACATCTGCATGGAGAGTAATCTTTGATTTTATTATAATTGGGTCCCACTGGATATGGAATGGGAGGTGGAAATATTCTCCCTCATCGCCCTCCCAATAAGTGGCTTTCATTTGCTCAGGCTGTGTGACAGAAACGAATTTCCCAGACAGAATAATAGTAATAATACTTACAAAGAGGAAAAACTAAATAAATCTGGATTGTAGTTGCTTTTTAAGTTGCAAAGCAGGTCTCCACTTTCAAGTTTGCCGGGTCTCTATCAGAGTTTTTCCCCGCAAATATGATTGATATGCTGCTCCATTGAGGGTGTGCATTTGGTTTTTCTTTCTTCTCTCTTTTTTTTTTTTTTTGTGAGGGGTGGGGGTGTTTAAGCTTGGTGTATTATGTGGACATTTACAACTCTATGAAATGGCAAAAAGATTAAGATGTAAATCTATACGAAATATTTTTTGGCCAGAATCTATATACTAGAGATAAAAAATGCAGTTACAAATATTTGATCAAGGCAGAAAGATATCTGAATCCATGCAGCTTAACAATGAATAAAAAACCAAAGAGATATTGAAGATGAACAAACAAAACTACGGTGCCAAATTATCTTGGTTTTGTTTTCAGATTTATCTTAGTTTCCTTAGTGGCAACGCACGTCCAAAGAGCTTTTCTACTTCACCCGCTTCCATTTTGAGCTCGCTGAGTATGTCCATTTCTTCTTTTGATAGCCTTCTTAAGAAATTTTCCTCATCTTCTTGAAGTACTTTGAACCCTTCCGCCAACCTCTGAAACAAGGTCATCTCTGTTTTCCCCACCTTCTCTACCTCTTCTTCTAACTGTTCAACTTCCCTCACAATGGTCTCCTCTCCTTCCTCTACTTTTTTCTCCAGCCTCTCCACGAGGGAAGGCTCTGGCCCGCAAGTATTATCTGTTCTGATGAACTTCCTAAAGTCTCTTCCCACACTCTTAGCCGCTTTATCAAGTTCAGGAATTATAGCATCAGGCAGAACTGCACTTCTTGTGTACACAACAGCACCGCCATAGCCATCCCATGCATCATTTCTGCCTCGGTAGTACACAAATACGTAATCATCTGGTTTATTCTCAATCTTGGATGACAAAATATACCTGCATGTCACTGCTGGTAAGTCTCCTAGTGGGGCGGGGCGAAGTCCAAATTCAACAAACAAAAGAACAGCCATTCGGTGTAATTGAAAGCATTGGGTCTAAAGGTAACAGAAAATCCTAAATCCTCAGAGACTGGAAACATGAATCTGACTGAGTAATCAAGAAGCTAGAAAACCATTTTAAGGTCTGAACTTGTAAAAGATGCTCAGAACAGTAATATGCTGTCCTGTTTCATTGTTTTTGGAAGTTGGAGCATTTACTTCGTTCAAGCAATTGGAGTTCATTCTAGGAAATTTCATTTTCAATAGCAACATGGGCGGTACTCTTCACGATGTTATACATGCCAATAACCATACATGTTTAGGTGAGTAAAAATTGAAAAGACAGCTTCTGAGAAAGAAATTACCAGTCATCTTGATAGTGAAGGAACTCATTATCATGATTGTAGAGGATCCCAGGATGAGAAGGATCTTGCACAAATCTCTGCGCAGTTGATCTAGTAAGAAATCCAGCATCTGGAGTTCGTACTCTCCATGACAAGTTACCCACCAGTTTGTTGGATTCTGTGTGAAACTCATGCAATTGGCAATCAAAAGTATCGAAGGTAGGATTTAAGCCACTACTGATGAACCACTTGCCACTAAAATCTTCAATGTTAAACCTCTTAACAAGGACATCAGGATTTGGAACCGGAAATTCTCCCACATCAGATTTCTGAGGTACACATTTCTTCCGTGAGACTGCACACTCATTGAATCGATCAACTACATTGTTTTCAAACAGGTCCCCGCATTTAATCTGGAAAATTAAGATGAAAAAGAAGCTTCCATGAGCGGAATTTACCTTCCTGGTAATTGGTATAAAATGGTAAAGGCATGAACTTGATATAATGTAGAGGACTAACTTGGCATTCTGTCTCATCAGGCCGATTGTTGCAAGTTTGGAGACAAGCAATGTCGGCGGCACATGATGGGTCTGAAAGACACCTAGCCAGTTCTATCCTGCGTAGTAGATAAAATAGGAGGAAATTAGAGGCCTATTGTGTACTTTTCTGTTATAGTCTTGGGGTAGTGAAGAAGGTATACAATGGCAGAAAAAGGAAAAGAGAGAGACAAAGGGATGGTATACCTGCATTCCTTCAGTAAGCAGGTACAAGTTTTGAAAGCGTCCACAGCATCAGCTGATGGGATGATCATTAAAATGCATACCACTATACCAGCTACTTGCATGAAACGCAAATAACTCCAGTCTTTCAGAAAAGCAACCAGTCTACCGACGGGAAATTCAAATATCTGTTGTTAACCAAACAAGGGGGAAACTCAGAGGATGGATGAAAGAGCGCTTTCTTGTCTTTCAAGGAACAAAATTTGCATTTTCATACAAGGGGTAGGAAGTAGGAACTACAAGTTACCTCTACCTGTGGTGTCTTTGTATGAGTGCTACAAGGTGAAGTGGGAGAAAAATTCTCTTTCCCTTTCTGGTCTGGCGGCAATTTTGACCCCAAACTGCAATAATGCCGATAAGGTCTTAACAAATGTGTTGGCTTTCTGCTGTTGGACAACACATTCAGCACTACCACACTGCGATAATGAAACCCTCTTGCTCTGTGAAACCTTAATTCACCTGTAACCGTAAGGCCTAGTTTTATGCATATATTGGGAGTGCCTTCCTGATGGAACAAACACATTGATTGTGCAGCCAGCGTCGCCATGCATACACAGATATGTATGCCCCGGCTTCCAAATGTGACCTGACACTGAGAAAGAACGCAGGGGAAATTAGCAAACAAAGAGCAACTACCACCAAAGCATCTAGTTGTAGCTCAAGACTCGACACAGAAACATAATTGGCCTAAGAAATTGCATACCCACTACTTTTCTAGTTCCAAATTTTTGTTTTTTGTTTTTATATATAATTGAAAGCACCGACACCATTTACAATGAGCAATGAGAGCAGTCGGAAACATGCCTTGCGGCGTAGACGATTCAACGCGCCGGCGAAGATGACGGCCAAGTGCAGCTGCGAGAAATGATGCTCTCAGGTTGCAGGGAAGAAATAAATAATAGGAACAAAAACAGAAGAAGAAAGAAGACGCGCCGTCGCAAGAGATGAGCTCCCTGATCAGATAAGACCATCGTGTTCGTGTGGACTGCGAACCGACTCGTAACGGCAAACAAAACGTACACGTCGACGCTTCCAATTGGTTCCAATTTCCAAGGACTTTTGGGTTGCCTGATGATGCGCGGCCACGGCCACGGGTCTCGGCCCAATAGACCAAACCTTTCATGGCCCAGTTCACACCAATGATAAAAAATTTAAAAAAATAATTTAATTTTGATTCAAATATAAAAAAAAATTTATATTATTATTTAATTATATATTATTAAATATTTAATTTTTTAAATAATTTTTATATTAATTAAATTTTTTTAATAATTTAATAATTCATTGTTGAATAATTATGTATAATTTTTTATATTAATAATACATTAAAATTAAACTCTTAAAAAAATAAGAGAGTGTTTGGTTTATTTTTTATTTTTATTTTTAATTGATATGTTTTTATCAAGGTTCTGAAAACTGGACTGGTCACTGAACCGGTCGAGGTACTGATTTAAGGTTTAATGGTCGAATCGTGGTCGAACCGTGATTGAATCGGAATATAATTAAATATATATTTATATTTATATATAAATATAAATATATTTATATATATATAATTATTTATATATGATCATCACTCTTTTTCGCATTATTTATATAGGATCATCACTCTTTTTTTTATTTTTTTTATTATTTTTCTTTGATTTCAAAATTCAAAATTCAAAATTTGAAAAGGAAACAAAAGTTACAAAACTGCATAGTGCATACAAGGCAGTGCGGCACACCCACCAACCAAAAGTAACAAAAGTACAAAACCATCGCCGCCCAGACTGCTACATTGTTCCTCTCTAGTCTCTGCATCGCGTTTCCGGTTTGCTCTGCATCGCGTTTCCGATTTGCTCTGCATCGCGTTTTCGGTTTCCTCTAGCACCCCTTTTCTCACTTTCCCTCACTTCTTTGGCCTTTCTCGGCTGTTATTCCTCGACCCATTCACTCTCTCAAGCTCCTAGCGATGGCTGAGAGACCCACCCACTTAACATCTCATTCCCACAAGCAAAGGCGTGAGCGAACAAAGCTTGATTCCAGTCGTACCTCATTCTCTGTCATCGGAATCTGCCATTAACTCTGTTCCTCTTTCTTCATTCTGGGGCATGCAACGCGGGAGTTGGGATGGAGGCTGCGGTGCGAGGCCGACCGACTCATCGAGCGTTGCTACTGAGGTAACCAGTAACCGCACGGACCGATGCCGAGTTGACCGGTTCAGCCGGTTTGAGACCGATTCACCGGTTTTTGACCTCACCGGTTCTAGGAAGTCACCCGAACCAGTGAGGAGACCAGTTCCCGGTCCGACCGATTGAACCGGCCGGTCCGGTCCGGTTTTCAGAATCCTAGTTTTTACTTATATTTATAAAAATATCACATTATTTTTATTTTTTTTGTTTTTAAAATTTTATAAAGAAATTAGTAAAAATAAGTATTTTCTATTTTTATTATTTTTTCATAAAATTTTAAAAATAGAAAATAAAATAAAAATAAATTGATATTTTTATAATTATTAGTAAAAACATATCAAATAAAAATAAAAATAAAAAATAAAACAAACACCTTACGAGGTTACTTATAAAATGAAAAATGTTTCTTATACACTAATATGTTGGTACCATTCTCTACACCTTCTTATTTAGAAAAAGAAAGATAAAAAAATAATGTGTCAAAATATTTATCTTATTTTATTTTTTAAAAAAATAAAAAATAATATAATAAAAATAACGTGTAAATAATAATGTTGTTATAAAATACGCAAAGGTAAGGCTATCATTGTCAAATGAAAGAATTGAGATGGTGAAATGGGAAACATGGTTACTTATAAAATGAAGAGGGAATATTTAAATATCAAAAGAGACAAACAAAATTACTACGATAAGACACAATTCTTATAGTATAATATCTTTTGACAGCTATTGATGGGTAAATCATTTTTTTTTTTTGTAATATTCATTCATTCATAAGTTATGGGGCGATAATTAACAATGTATTTTGTTTGCTTACTCTCTAGAATATGTATAAAGATAGTATTTAGTTTTAAAAAAACATATCCGAAGTAATACCCTGCACCATAAAACCTAAGAATCAAAACCATAATTAGTAAATAGGATAACATTGGATATTGGATAAGGTAAAAAAATGCTAGGTGGCTTAATTGTACAGCTAAGGAGGCATTTTCCCCAAAATACATACAGAAAGTGACAGGTTGAGAACAAAGTGCAATGAATAATAAGGTGCGTGGTGAATGCCTGAACTCATTCATGACCATGGATGGGCGGCGGAAGGGGCATCTGAATAATAGCGTTTGTTGTTAATATATATGTGAAAGGTTATATTCGCCGGTGATTGCAAGGTTCTGGATTGCAAGCTGTTAATTTGAGGACCGTGATAAGCAAGCGAGAATATCCATATCCCCAGCGATGTTCTCAAGGAAACGTGCTATATATCTATTCAATTCCACTGGTCTCACACAAAAATTTTGGCTGCTATGCCATCACTTCTCACGTTGCGCAGCTTCTCAATCACATTGGTTTAATCTCTCTTGCTGGTTTTGGATATGAGAATAAAAAGCCATTCACCGGCGCTCCCTTTTCTAGCATTCTTCATTATTAACACTATATTCATAGACTCTTCTCCACTCGATTCCCCTGCACCCAATGACCCTCATGGTCAAATCCGTTTCTCTTTCTTTGTTAATGTCTAATACTTTCGTTCATGTTGATGCTAATATCATACACTTTTTCACTGACCATTTGCTACTCGGAATGAATGACAACCCTGTTTCCCGATTGGTGCAGGTAAATGTGCGTTGAATTTCAGCACATACCCGTATGTGGCATTTGGTGAGTGCGGCGGCGTCCAAGAGGACATAAGCAAGTGGGGCAGGGACGGGTTCCCAGCCACCCTGTGCTGCCGTAATGCTCTCACGGTTTTGTACCAAGCCTTGGCCTTGCAAGCCCGTAACTCACCGGGACCGGCTCCTCTGTTTGTTTCCCAAGATCAATGGCGGAGCTGCAGCGAGTTCTTTCATCCGCAACAAGGGATGTCGCTGCATTCATGTGGCTTTGACACCTTGTACCATGGCAGCACCAAATGCTCCAGCTTCACTCTGCAGGATGTTCGGGGCCTGCAGCAGTACCAAGATGCCTTGGACAAATGCGCCCACTTCGATCATCCGTTTGATCAGTCTTGTGCAGATTGTACCAGTGCAGTGTTGAGTGTGAGAGATAGTTTATATGATCAAGCAGTTGGGAAGGACAACAATGATACTGAGAGAGCCATATGCGGGGTATCAGTTATTATTTCTGTTGCAGCTGGGGGACAGGGCGACCCGTCACTGTCTGACAAATTCTTACGGTGCTTGCCCTCTTCGGCGGAAAAGGGTAAGAGCCACCACCTCACATCCTTTTCCCAAGCACTTGTAATGACTGATGAATACGTAGAAACCAGTTAGACTTGTGATATGCTTTGATGCATTGCTCTATGCTCACTGCTTTTTCTGATGATTCATGCATGATTTTGATTTCTAAGATTTTATGTCTCTCTGACTCTCTCCGGATCACTCTGGATTCTTGAAACGTCAGTGAAAAGCTTCTAACTTAGTCCAAACTTTTGTAACGCATTTAGTGTAGTTAAAACCAAATGAAACTGACATAAAAGTGTTTTTGCGTCTCAGCTTCTTTGGTAAAACTCCTGTTTGACGTGCTATTGGCTGTCATTGCAATATTGCTGATCATTCTTCTGGTAAAATATGTGTCCAAGAAGAAGCTCCGTAAGCCGGTTCACTTGAAAGAGATCACTACCTGGTCTGGACTGTACTGGTTCTCCAAAGCTGAAATTGAGAATGCCATGAATCATGGCAATCAAAAGATATTCCTTGGACGTGGGAGTGCAGGCCAGGTATACAGAGGCGTTCTACCCAGCGGTCAAGTTGTAGCCATCAAGCATTTAACAAAGACCAACACCTCTGACTCTTTCACTCGGGAAGTTGAGGGTCTTTCAAGGCTTCGTCATCCAAACCTGGTTTGCCTCTTTGGCCGTTGCATGGAAGATGGGGAGAGATATCTAGTCTATGAATTTTGTGCAAACGGGAATCTAGCTCAACACCTCTTAAGTAATGTCCTCTGCTCTTGCATCTTGATCAATGATCTGCTATGTCCAATGTAAATTATGACTTTTAGCTACTAGGTTAAGCTACCTTGCTCTGTGGCAAAATCACTGAGCATTGAGCAACGCCTTTTTAGATATGGACTGTCCTTTACGCTTTAGGCCTTTTTTATTTATTTACTTCTTTTTCATTTTTCTTTTCTCTTGAAAGTTTATTAAGTATGTTGATGTATGTGTGCCACTCCATCTTCAGGAAGAGGCACCGTTTTGGACTGGGAAACAAGAGTCAAAATTTTGAGAGAATGCTCATGTGCACTCAAGTATCTGCACCACCAAATAGAGGGCTGCGTTGTCCATAGAGATATAAAGGTACATGACATGCAAATCTGGACTCTGCTATGATGCACTCGGAAGAAATGACATGCATATTTATGTATATGAAAGTGTCTTCAGTTAGCATTATGTTAATGCCACATATTGATTTTAATTTGTAGCTTACGAACATCCTTTTGACTGAGAATTACCAAGCCAAACTGTCGGATTTTGGACTGGCAAAGATGTTGGGGATGGAAGAGAGCAAGGTTTTTACTGATGTTAGAGGAACCATGGGCTACATGGATCCAGAGTACATGAGCAATGCCAAACTAACCTGTGCCAGTGATGTATACAGTTTTGGTATTGTTGCTTTGCAAATTCTGTCAGGACAGAAAGTCATAGAACTGGATCTCGACGCCAGAGATCAGCTAACTAGGAAGGTACTTCCTGGTCAGACAGAACAAAAAGGAAACACATCATGTATACGTTACATGCATTCAATTCAAGTGCAATAATCTTGAAATTACTTTTTGTAGGCAAGAGATGTGAGCATGGGAAAGCGTCCACTGTCGGATTTTGAAGACCCACGGCTAAATGGAAAAGTTAATAAGGCAGACTTTGAAGCCATCCTACAGATTGCAGTGCTGTGTGTTGCCAAATCAAGCAAAGGTCGCCCAACCATTGAGGTTGTCTTTGAGGAGTTGGACAAGGTCTACAGGGATACGGGTGCTCGTATGGTATATATGCCTAGTTACTCCTAAACTAAATCAGTAGCTCTACAGATAGAGTTCGTTTACAACTTAATTTGCATATATATGCTTATTAGTGCTTGTGGTAGCTTTGTGTTTATCAAATTGACAATAGTTTTCTGTTTTTGGTTGGTTGCAGAAGGCAACGCGGGATGAGTGCGCATCAGCATCATCCACCTCTAAGTCCTCGGAATCGACTCGAGTTTGACGGAAACGATATTGCGGTGATATGTTTGTGTGATGAAACTTGAAAAGTAGTGTAAATGGTAATTACAAGATGACGATGTACATTACATTCACATGTATACTATTTTCATCATACAACTGGTACGAGTGTACAAACTGACAAGTGCTGTGTTTCATACTAATACTTCCCTCGTGGCTCTCTCTCAGTCGCAGATCTTGCAATGCTTCTAGTTAAGGTTCCCAAAAGAAAATGTTCATATGGCGGCACTGTTTTGGACATCTACGCCTTTCCTCTCGAGGGGATAAAAAAATGGAAAGTTAATGCAACACAATCACATGGAATTAAACTCAGTGAATTTAAGTTGGAAATTTTTTTAAGTAATTTCAAAATAATATGCTAATCTAATTAAAACATAATATATAATATAGAAATTAATTATATGTTATTACATTAATGTTTCGTTTAGAATATTTTATAAAAGATGAATAATATAATATAATTAATTTTATTTATTTTTATATAAATTTAAATAAAATATTAAATAAGAATTTATTTAATTAAAATAATTTTATTTAATTTTAATTATATAAAACAAATCAGCATTGTATTAGTTCAATTGAAGCCATTGGTACTTCTTTTTTTTTTCCTATAATTGTTATAGCATCTTCCAAATTTCAGAATATTATTCTGAAATATAATTGGATTGAGTAATCTATGTGACTGGATGATTGGATTGGATGTGATGATATTGATGGGGATTGCCTCGTAAATGCAGAAGAAACATAAATATCTTCACATAGTCGATGATGAAGCCAGACTCGTAATTTTCGCGAGATATTCTAGTTCACCAGTAGATGCTGACTCACATGTTACATGGAAATCTACTAAAAAAAAATTAAAAAACATTTTAGCTGAACTGGGGCTTTGACTAGGCTACCTTGCGTTTCGTGTCTTAAGACTTAAAGAGAGAGGAAGGACAAGATTGCTGGATTTGTTATCAGCCAAAAAGAAGGAGAAAAAAAAACCAAAAAACAAAAGACAAAACAAAACAAAAGGCAGGTAGATTAATGGCATAGAGGATTAGGAACATCCCCAACCCTAGATTGGCATGAAATTACTTCACAAATACAATTGATCTGCCACTAAAGAGATATTAGTGTATTTAAAATAAACTATACTTATAGGTACGAGGGCAATTGTTTAATTTTTAAGAATAATATTTCATAATAAAGACTTTACTATTATTACTTATAACATGAAAAAATTAAGTTTATAAAATAATTTAAATAAATTAAATTTTATAAAAATATTTTTGATTTATAAAAAAAAATACAATTGATCTCACATATGACCCATTGCGTCATTTGAATGCTATTTTTAAAAACTTTACATATTTTTTATTCTTACATAAATATATATATTTAGTTTTTATATAAAAAGGCTCATTATGTATGCCAATTTTATTTACAAATCAATTATTTGTACATAAAAAAAAAGTGTAAACATTAAAAAAAATACAATAATCATTTCACAAACACAAAGTTCGCATAAACTTGTTTATAGGTAAAAGGAATTAATTAGCTTATTTTTGCCATACAAGATCTTTGAGCCCAGGGCATACTCCGGAGAGAAGTGTACGAGACCCAAGTTCGGATAGCTCAGATTCCTACAGCGCTGGAATCTTTGCCAGAGAATAGGGGAAGTTGGACGATGGGATTATTTTTTTAACAGCAAATTACTTTAAATTTTATTTATTTATTTATTTATTATAAATATTTTTTTATTTTTAAAATTTATACAAATATTTTTTTTTGAGTAAAGTACGTGTAATATGTTTTTAAAATATAAAAAAAAATCTATGTAAGTAATTATGAAAATATATGTATATATTTAAAAATATTTAAAAATATATATATAGATTTTTAAAATAAAAAAAATTACAAAAAAACAGGTCAATAGAAGGAAGTAATTTATTCTTTTTTAATGCTAAAGTCAGTAAAAATGGAAGGTAGATAAATATGATGAGAAAACAAGAAATAAATAACATGAATTCCTTACGTGATGGCTTCACACTAATAATAATATGATGAAAAACTGAAAGAAATATTCGTGTTTGATTAGAGGATAATGTTCTGTGAACAACTTTTTTTTTTTATTTGTATGAGATGTAACATTATATGGAGTGCTTTTACTGAATTTTAATTTGTTTATTATTAAACTACACCCACTCTTGTGGGTGTGTCAACAACTCTTTAAAAGAGAGAATAAATATATAAAGCTATTAGACTAAATGTGTATTTGTTATTGCACAAATTTAAAGATAAATATATGTACAAATTTTAGTATGTAAAAAATGCAATTTATATGCCATTACGCTTAGGTTGATAAATGACAGGTGCTGGAAAACTTACCATATCTTAAAGAAAGAGAGTTCATTCTCTTAAAAAGTCAGTTTTATACACCTTTACAAAGGGGTATCTTTTTTTAAAAAAAATAAGGGATGAAAATTTATTTTAAATTTCATATAAATGTTATTTTTGAATTTTTTTAATCTTAATTTTGAAACATTAGAGTTTATTTTTTTATAATTGAAAATACAGGAAAACATAGTATTTTACGAAACTACAAGGACACATTTTGCATTTATTTTATACTTTGATGATATTACTAAAAAAAATTTTCTAAATTTATTTTATATATTTTTTAAATTCTTAAAAAATTCATCATGGTATGTTTAAAAGAAATTAAACAGGGGCTTAAGGTTGAATAAAGAACAGAAGACATATATACTCGGACACGTAGACTTGCAGGGGCACGGGGTAAGGTCTTGGATTGAAGACATAAATAAACAAATAAACATTTTATTTACTCATTATTTTTATTATATCATTTTTATATTACGTTTTTGAATAATAAAATAAAAAAATATACGTTTCAATACATTTTTTTTATTTTTCTTTGACAAAAAAAAATGTAAAAAACTAATGTGTAATAAATATTTTTCAATAAAAAAAAAAAGAAGCATTCGGTTTAGGAGCAGAAACTTCGTAGAGTCTCGGATTACTTTTCTTTTCGGCAGTAGGGGACAAAAAATATCCTTACGAGAATGGGAATTGGCTCTCATCATCTTAGAACGAAAACTTCCATGCTCTCTCCACATATCCTTGGCATCAAGATCTCCGCCAAATCAAATTGTGTTTGTCTGCTACTGCTTATCAACAATGAGTGGCGGTGCCCAAAATCAAATATATATGTGCCTCTCAGCTACTGCTCTGCCCTCCTCCTCTTCTGCGAAACACACCGAATCAAAAATGGGGTTGTCCAGGACCACGAAAGACAGCCATGTGCTGAAACTGGTACACCCTGGAGGCTTTGTAGAGCTTCACAACAATCCAGTAATGGCTGCTCAAGTCATGAACAAGAACCCAAGACACTTCGTCACCCGACCCGACATCTTCAGGTTTCCTTGGATTGTGGTCAGCCCAGAATCCATTCTGAGACTCGGCAGCGTTTTCTTCATTGTCCCCTGCAGCACCATCCGTCATCTGTTGAAGTCCACAACCACCAACCAATCGTCTTTCCGCCTCACACACCACCATCCAGCTCCAGACCATCAATCCTCCGCAGATCAAGACCGCCACAGAGGACATAAAATCTCTGGCTCGAAGAAAAATCAATACTTCAAAAACCAATCCTCGAGGTCCCCGCTAGTGTCATGTATGAAACTGAGAACACCCCGAGGGGGTCAGAAACAGAGGAAGGAAGGTATCAAGGCTCAATCTTTTGTCATAGGAAGAAGACCTGCTTATTCTGGCGAATTCGCTTCAGATGATGTAGGAATAAGAAGGGCACGGTCATCAAGCGGCCGCAGCCATTCTGAGCAGGTCACTAAGTTGAAGTCGTGCCTGAAGAAGGATCAGAGGGACAATGCTAGATCGCGTAATCTTAAAGTGAGATTTGCGTGCACTAACGAGGACGATAACAACGCTAATTTCACAAGAAAATTCGGCGACTCCTAATCCATGGATTGCAAGTACTCAACAGAGCATAGCATATATATAGCACCTTACATGTGAAAATTTTGTTTCTCTTCCGGCGCTGTGCTTCTTGATTTCTCTTCCTTCATCTGTAATGACCAAAGAGGATGGTTACTAAGAATTACAGTGTAATTTCTCTCAGTTTATAATTGCCTTTTTTACTTTTCTTTTCCTGCTCTTTAACAATGTAACGAAGGCAATTTAAACTAACAATGCCACCTTTCTATCTGTTGACTGTCTGAATTCTGAAATGTGCACCAAGCAGATCTTCTGTTTGTAATGACGGTGTATCTGATATAAGTATAAATGACAGAGGTCTTTCTTTGGACTATGAGGAGTTAATGAATATTTTAGAATCGTCATAAGAGTTATTTGGGAGTTTTAACCAGCTGGTCTAAAATGCAAGGAAATAAGAGACCCTTACTCATAGATGTGAACTAACTTACTAAGCATGGAGAGCCTTAATTATGAAATTTGCATCTCTCACTGGCCTTGATAGAGAAAATAAATGGCATTTGAGTCTAAGACGATTCTAAAATGGACAAGAGATCCAATTCCTCTTAACTTCTTAATTGGTAAATTTTAAGGGGAAGGGAGAGGCTCACATACATATATCATCTATGTTACAACATTAATAACATTACAATTGCCATAACAATATAAAACAAGCAAGAGGATCACTCTTCCAATAATGTCAGCAGTCGCCCTGTGGAAATTAACGGTTATCTTCACTCTTGTTCTTGAACTAAAAGTAGATACATATGTATATCTGAAGCCTAAAACAAAACAAGTAGATGTAAGGATGCTCGAGTTCCAAGTCTTGATTGTGAGAAGGATACCACATATGGTTATCTAATACTTGAACCAAACTGATGTATAAACAACCAGACTTTGACAGAAAAATATGAAGCATCATGTCAAAGTACGTGCATGCCTGTCCATCATTGCAAGTCGAAACCAGAGAGTGGTAACTTCATACACTTCCCTCATCTGATCCCCTGCTGCTGGTATGGTCTAATCGTATGCTCCCTTCCTCGGACCTTCTGCTGCTGTAGAAGCCAACAGATATATTTCCTTGCGATCGCCTGCTGCTGCTATTACTGCTTAAGGAAACATTTCCATGTGATGCCCTGCTGTCACTGTGTTCATACGAAAGGCTTCCATCCTCCGATCCCATGCCTGTGCTGGACTTGTGGCTTGAAACTCTGACAGAAGATTTTCTACTGCTCTTCTGGCTTGAATCATTGACAGAACATTTTCTGCTGCTCTTCTTCTGGCTTAAATTACCACTGACACCATGCGATTTCCGACTGCTTTTGTGGCTGGAAGAAACTCTTCCATCTTCTGAATCTGAACTAGAGCTAGAACTGCTTCTGCGGCTAGAAGGAATGGTTCCATTCCTTGATCTCGTGCTGCTTTTGCGGCTTGATTTGGAGTTCAACTCCTTGGTTTCTATAACATCTTGTGGGCTATAAGATTCATGTTGGATTTCATTCTCATAATACTCATCTTCAGTATCCGAGACATCACTTTCTTGGTATTTTGCACTAGCTGCAACCTGATTTGGAGCAGTTTCGTTATCTCGTCTGTGGCTCTCCTTACCAGTTTCTGCTTCACTTTCACTTTCACTAGAAGCACTTTTCTGGGAGGCCGAGGTGGCAGGCGGAAGAGAGGCAGGAATAACCTGTGTAGGATCCGTGGAAAGAAAACTCAGAGCAGTTACAACGTCACTCATCAAAGGACGGGCTGCTGCTTCCTCCTGTAAGCACATGGCTGCCATTGCAACAGCTTGATTGAGATCCTTTTCTGGGAAATGTTTATTGAGAAGTGGATCTGCCATATCTGGAAATCTTTTTGGGTCCCTGAATATGGGTTGTGCCTGCTCAGTGATAATAGGAAATATATAAAAAAGAACAAAACAGATGTTAGGGGATCAAATCCAAACCTGTTGGAAGTTGGTTTCTATATAACTACCATAATCATTCTCATATATACAGGACAAAACAACGTCCAAAAGAGATTGTTATAATTTACCCATGAAACTAGATTTTGCTCTTCGTTTGGTCTTGTGGTGTCAATGGCTCGTCTTCCACTTATGAGCTCTAGCAAGACAACTCCAAAACTGTACACATCTGATTTCAAGGTGAGGTTACCTGTTCTTACATACTCTGGAGCACAGTAACCATAGGTACCCACAACTCTTGTAGCAGGTGCAAGGTTCGTCTTATCTCCACCAGCGAGCTTGGCCAGTCCATAATCGGATAGTTTTGCATTAAGCTCCTTATCCAGCAAGATGTTTGACGATTTGAAGTCCCGGTATATAACTGGGGGGTTGGCCTTGTCGTGCAAGTACTCTAGTCCTTTCGCAGCACTAGTTGCTATTTTTATTCTGGTGAACCAATCTAATGGAGGTTGATCTGGTCCCCTCTCTGCGCCAAAAGCACAAACAGTGTTTATTTCAGTTTTACAAAACAGAATTGGGTGGGGTAGGTAGACAGACATTACATGCTTGTATTGTGCCAAAATTTAACTGGAAAAACCAGTAAGCACAAGTCATAAATTGTACCAAAATGTATATATGCACAATTCATAAATTGAAGAAAGATTATACATAGAAAGAAAGGATAGTTACCAAGAAGACGGGTTTCTAGAGAACTCCCTGATATAAATTCATATACCAAAAGACGTTGATCCCCATCAGCACAATAACCAATGAGATTGACCAGACTTTCATGATGTAAGAGACTTAGCATCAAAACCTCAACCAGAAATTCCTTACTGCCTTGCATCCCACTTCGGTCGAGTTGCTTCACGGCTACCACCTGAAGAGACCCAAAAAAAGAAAAGGTCAAAAAAGAAGAAACTATTGAGTTTCTTTCTCTGCACTTAAAACTGAAAGCCTTATGACCTTCCCGGTTGTAGGAATTGTTCCCTTGTATACTCTACCAAAGCCACCTTCCCCTAGCAGGCATTCCTGGCGGAAATTCTTTGTTGCAGTTGCTAGCTCGCGGAAAGTGAAATTTTGTGCTTGAATATTTGAGGTGTCAACTTGGTTTGGGTCATCTGGCTTTTGTTTCTTTATATCTGCATGTCACCACAAACGATAAATTAATAACAAGTTCAACAAATTAATTAGACCTTCCAAATGCTATTTCCATTCTCTCGCTGCTTCTTATGATTTATTTGTATATCTTTATCTCGATTTTTATATGGATTATGTATTTTGATTAAAGAAATGCCGCAAAACAACCTAATTTCCCGTTTTTTTTAATCAAAAAATTCACCGCTATGGGAACTTACCCGGTGTTCTTGTTGGGACAACGTTTTCCTGCGGTGCCGACCCATGCTCCCTCTTGCTATGGCTTTTCTTACTATTCCGAGAGCTAAAGCACGGGAAGCAGTTCATGCTGCTAACGATCTAAGATAAAATTAACAACTTCTAAGAAGGATTCCTGGTAGAATAAATATGAACAAATGTGTATATTTTTGTATATACAAGGCTTCGTTCCAAACAATCTTTTCATTCAAGCGGAATATTGCGAACAAAAAATATCTGTGAACTCTTTCTCTTTGGTTAAAGTAAATTAATAAGAACTGACAAAATGAATTAACGGAGGCTCCCCCAAAGAAGATTGAAGGACCCCGCAGGAGGGGAGCAGAGGCTAAAAGAATTGGGAGGAAATCAAAAGGAAAAGATGAAAAGAAAAGGAAGCCATGTATGAGGGTAATGGAAAAATGGTGAGGTTTCCTCAGAACTCTCGGAGAGAAAAGGGGGGGGGGGACATTTGAGAGGACATCATTATGAGGTGTCCTTTTAGATGGATTTTCCGACAAATGTGGATTTCAAATTTCAGTTTTTGGGTTCAAATCAGTTAGATGGGATCATTGTGTTGCATGCCATACTTGGATGGAATCCAGCGTTTCCTTTGTTACAAAATATTACAGAAAAAATTGTCTTGAGACACAGGACCCAATCATGGCTATAAAATTTAATTGGATATGACTTTAGAAAATTTAAAGCGATAATAATATATACTTATTCTATTTTAGTTTCAATGTATGGGTATTAATAAAAATAAAATAAAAAAATCATTAAAACTGAATCAAAATCGACGCATCCCTGGTTGAATCGAACAGGTGGGTAGGCCATTTCACACGTGGGTCGGTGCGGCGAACAAAAATTGAGAATGAAGAGATGCACATGCAGACCAGCGACTCCAAAACACGTTCTGGGTGTCTTTGGAAGGTGAAGCCACTTACTCTTCAGTTGGCCGCTGCGGCCCAGCCGTCCCTACCCGTACCATCTTTCTAATATAAATTACTTTTTTTGAAAAAAATAATATAACTACTGTCTTTGAAATTTTATTTTTAAAATAATATATCATTTAATCAAGTGTTCTCATTCATTAAAAAATTTAATTTTTCAATAATTATTATTATAATTAAACTTACTTAGTAATTTATTATTGTATGAGTAAATATTTTGTAAAAAAATTTACTCTAACAATAAATTAAAACGAAACTCTTTTTTATCTAAAAAATCCTTTTTTGTTTTCCTACCCTATGTATATATTTTTATGTAATGTTATTTATATAAATAGATTTTTATATAATTTTTGTAATTTTTTAAATAATTGAATTTGGTTAAATCTTACTTAATTTTTAAAAGGATTTCAATCATAAAATATTTACACATTATTTTCGTACAGCCTTTATCTTATTCTTATAATTTTGCTCCCAAAGTTTATGGAAATTAATACATTCTTTTATAGAAGAAAATATTTCGTATTGTTTTTATTTATTTTTCCTTTATTGCATGGGTCCCTTGATGTTCATTACTTTATTTATGTTCACAGATAATAACTTCTTGGAGATATGAATATTTTTGTTTTAACTTTCTGTAGACGCTAAGTACGTTTTTGTTAAAAGGAGTTTTTGTGGTTTTCTTCAACCGTTCCCATTAGCATTGAGAATAATTGAAAACAAACATGCTAGATTGGGAAAACGATATTACAAGACAATAAGTTAGATACATGAAAGTGACATGTAAGCAATATTAAGAAATTAAATAGGACTCGCTTGTATAAGTTTTTTAAAAAAGTATTTTTTTTATATATTTTATTTTAATAAATTTTTTTAAGAAAAAATAATTTTATATTTAGATACAATAATTAAGAATTACTTTTAAATAATAAAAAGACTTTTAAGTTTGTTTAAATAAAAAATAATAGAAATACTTAATTTATATCAAAATTACTGAAAAATACATATAAATGCAAGATACGATGAGTTATGATGTGTAAAATATGATTAAATTGGCTAACATAATAGGGATGGTGATATTTTTAAGTATGTCATGATAACAACGTTATGAAAAATGAGACATAAAGTAATAACAACATGTCTAATTATATACCCAAAGGCTTAACAATATGTTACTAATATTATATTTTACTTTTTCTAAATAGTATAATCATTGAAATCAGAATTTAATTTAAAATATTAAGGTACAATAACTTAAAGTTATGTTATTTAAAATGTAATTCATAAAATTATCTTATAAAGATTTATATAAAATAAGATTTATAAAAGGAAAAAGAGATGATATAAGATATAATTTTTAATAAAGGTAAATGATATTTTTGTCATAAAATTATATTAAAAATTATTTTTTCTTTTATTTTTTTTAAAGTTATAGATCATTAATTTCTAAAAAAAGAGATAAATTGATTTTTTTAATTTTTATTTTTTTAAAAGTTATATCCAAACACACTTAAAAATTTATTAAATTTTTTTTTTAAAATATAGTCAAACGGATTCATTGAAACAAAGTTAAAATTAAAGAAGTCTAAATAAATTCATTTAATTTAAGAGTGTTATTACGGCACTTTAATTTTTTTAACATATTAATATTAAGATAATTTATCAAATATTTATTAACTATTATTTTGATAACAAATATTTAAAAATTAAAAAATTAAATTAATAATTAATAAATATTTAATAAATTAACTTAAATATCGATATAAGAAATATTTAAAAAATTGAGTATGCAAGTAATTCCGCGTTTTAAATATGAGAAAGTGCAAACTCATCGTGATAGTTTAAAAGAAAACAGAATTAACCGCAGTTAAATTCCCGGTCAATAAACTGGTTGGTCTTTTTTTTTTTTAGGGGGGGCTTCAACTGGTTGGTCTAATGTGGGAAAACAACTAGCATCCCACCACTACTTGAAGAGATTAAAGGAAGACCAAGTAAAGGAAGAGCCCAAGAAGCAAATAGTCACTAGGAGGATAAATGTTAAGAGAAGACAAGTAAAAGATGAATAAGCTAATTTCAATTATGTACAAGATCTTCTGCCCAAATCAATGTCAAAGTTACTTATAAAGATTTTCTGCCAACAAATTCATTTTGAGATTTCGCTCCAAGACACAACTGAAAATTTGACTTGTGAGTGCATTCAAATGTCAAAGATTCAGACTTCGTAGTTAAGTCACAAAATCCCACATCAACATATATCCTTATAAATATACATTATTTCTATACATGTAACTATTTATTTGAACAGTAAAAACTATTTACACCTTTCAAGTTTTTAAAATTTTACATATTTAGTTCCTATAGTTTAAAGTTACACAATAATCTTCCATCATTTTAAACCTTTATAATATATTTAAAATCTAAAAATTAAATAAATTATAATTTATATCTTTCAAATTTTTAAAAATAAAATATAATTTATATACCTAAAGTTTATTTTAATATTAAAGTATTTTCTAAAATTTTTATTATTTCACTAAATTTCTTAAAGTTTGATTAGACTTAAAAACATTAATTTTACTGTTACATAAAACATAAGACATCCTATGTACATCTCACGTGATCAATTAATTAAAAAATTTTATAAAATAAAATATATTTTACACCTTGAGTTTACATTTATATTGAATTGCTCCTTAAATTTTTTTTTATTAAACTCTCGTAAAATTTAGTCTAATTTAAAATTAGATATTAAATTTTTATTTTATTTAATAAAAAATTAATATTTTTAAATCAAATAAAATTTAAAAAATGTAATAAAACAAAAAAGATTTTGAAAGATAATTTAATATTAAAATAAAATTTTAAAAATATAAATTATATTTTATCTATTTTTAAAGCATGAACAATATATTAGAATCTAGAAAAACGTAAATAATCTCTGGACATCATATAGTTTTTAAAAATACCATCGCCTAGATTAAAGAAATTAGAAATAAAGTTTTAATACTTTTTAAGATTTTAAATTTCTAAGATCACCATCAATAAAAGAAAAAAACCCAGATTTGTCGCAAGTGGTATGAATGAGAGGTGTCACCACGCGTTATAAACTTATAATTATCCAACGACGTATTATTAAAATGTTAAAATAATATAATCATAAAAGGGATGTTTGGCGTGGATAGCTGTACCCGGTGAAGATCCTTTTTCCCTTTTCTTTATTTATCATTTAAAGAAATTTATTATTCTTGTTCTTCTCTTTTGTGCGCGATCAAAGCCAGGTCCATTTTTTTAATTAAAAAATAAAATAAAAGATTGAAGCTTAGCCAGGTCCAGACTTAACCGCTAAGCTTCCCATCTCTTCAAATCATCTTCCCTCCCACACTATAAGTACAAACATTCAACAGAGAAGCCAAGCCACAACGAGACCGACACAAACACAAACAAATACCCATCTAATGGCTATGGTGGTAGAAGCAGAGCTTGGCGGCGGTGAAGGAGGAGGAGTTCGCCTTGGGACGGTGGACTTCAACAGCCTACCTGAAGATTGCATAGCAAATGTACTTTCCTTCACCACTCCTCGGGATGCGGGCAGGCTCTCTTTGCTCTCCTCGACCTTCAGATCCGCCGTCGAATCCGACGTCGTGTGGGACAGGTTTCTGCCCTCCGATTTCCAGAGCGTCATTTCCCGGTTCTCCTTGTCTAAGCGTTTCGCTTCCAAGAAGGACCTCTATCTCTCTCTCTCCCAGAAGCCGCTTCTCATAGACGGCGGTAAAATGGTAAATTCCCTTTCTCTGATTCATTCTTATAGAATTAGAAATTGTCAACCTCTACTGATCTCTCCTCATTTTCATTTATCTCCACTCACCGTTTCACTTTGGTTTTTCACTGTTGGTTCCCTTTTTTTTCCCTCTGATAAAATATGGTAGTGTCCCAGGTATTTTTTTTTTATAAAATTCTTTTGTCCATTTAATTGATTTCAAAATTAGTGTTAAAAACTAAAAAGTCAAATGTTAGAAATCAAATATGCGAATAAGGTGGAATACGGTTGGCAGGACAAAATCGACTAAAAATCCCTGAAGTACGATGATTAGTGCTTGTGTACTGTGTATATGTAATATTTATTTACTTCTTCTGAAATTGACTGAAATCTGTAACCTTTGCTCATATATCTGTGCTTCAATCTCAAATCCCAGTGATTAATTTGATAATTATGTTTACGGCAATAATATTAATTCAAGTTCGTTCTGTTACAAAATGCAAATGATATGGTATCATCAGAGCATTGGACTGGATAAGGTGTCCGGGAAGACATGCTACATGCTATCTGCGAGGAGTCTCATGATAGTATGGGGAGATGATCGCAGGTATTGGGGGTGGACTTCTCTTCCAGAGGCCAGGTAATTATTTAATCGTGGGTGTGTTATTCGCTACTTGTTTCGTTGTTTCTGTGTTGATGAATGATTATGATACTACTATTATTTTTATTATCTGAATCCGAGCGATCCAAATTTTAACAAATATATATATATATATATGGCAGGTTTCCGGAGGTGGCTCAACTTATTGCTGTGTGTTGGCTGGAAATCCGGGGTTGGATCAAGACTGGCATGCTGGCCCCAGAAACCTTGTATGGGGCATACCTTGTGTTTAAGCCAATAGCTGCTGGCTCCAACGGGTTCCAAACCCAGCCAGTTGAGGCATCCGTTGGGATTGTTGGAGCTGATACTGGCACTCGAACAGTCTACTTGAATGCACCAATAGCATGGATGATACGACGCCAGATTGTTATTCGTCACCGATGTCACCGTGCCCGTGCCGTGGAAACCCAAGCACAAGCACAAGCACCAGCACCAGCACCAGCACCAGCACCGATTGATCCTGATCATACTAGAAAGAATCTTGATCCTCGGCATCCAAGGTATAGAGGAGATGGGTGGTTCGAGACAGAATTGGGAGAGTTTTTCAATGAAGGAGGAGAGGACAAGGAGCTGGAGATGGGTGTCTACGAGGTCAAGAATGGTCACTGGAAGAGTGGCCTTGTTGTTCAAGGAATCGAAATAAGGCCTAAACCCGTTAATAAATAAAATAATTTCTTAATTAAATTCGCGGAACTTTCTCACTTCTCCTCCGATTCTGTTTTGCTTACACAGTACAATACTACAATGTTGTTCAAGTTTCATGGTTGTTCACTGAAAGCCTTGTTTGCGAAATTGTTACCTTATTAATGAGTATCATCTCTTGCTTAGATCCGGTAATGTATGTGTCCATTTATGTCCTGCTCGTTTCTATTACCTTGAAAGAGAAAATAAAATTGTTCCCAAGCCCAGGTGTAGGTGTCTAATTGATGAGCAACTTTAAGCAACTTTAAGCCATGAATTATGAATATTTCTATTACAAATAAAAAAAAAACGAAAAATCGAAAAGGTATGACGGGATCTTTGAAGGGTATTGTATTGAGGAATAAAGATCATGAATCATGATACCCCTCAGAGGGGATGGGTGTTGGGTAATCAATCTAGTTAAACCAATGGACGATGGTTCGCCTGAGCCATTTGAAACCCTTCTCCGAATTGACAAGACAAGAGTGAATCGACAGTATAAAAGAGGATAAAATTTTCATACATCTCTTTAAATATTTAAATTATATAATTAATAATAATTAAATTTTTTATCAAATATTCTGTCAAATCAAAAATTTGTTTCAATGGTGCAAATGTTACCCAAAGGTGCATTTACTTTACATGTCATTTCTTGACCCACAAAAGTAATTAAAAACATTAAAAATTTTATTTTTAATTAGGCATAACGATTTACCTTTTACCCTGTAAGTATTTTTTTACAACTTTTTTTTACATATTACAATTTTTAAGTCAGTTTTGATTAATAGATATTTAATTTATTTATTAATTATAGAATAAATGAACATTTAATTCATTTATTTAAAATTATAATTTATTTAATAAAAAATTAATTTTTTCTCATGAATTAGTTAAGAGCTTTTAAAAATAAACATGTCTAGATTTTTATTTGTTTAAATATATTTTATTATTTATCTTTATATTTCTCTCAATTAAATGTATTTTTTTATTCAATATTTTAAATACATTTCATTCTTTAATCTTTACATTTTTTGCAACTAAGTATATACAAACTTATCTTATGTGTAAATATTTTTTATTTTTCAAACTTTATAAATATTTAAAAAATATTTTATTAATTCATTAATTATATATTAATTAAAATTAATTTAATTAATCAAAATCATTAAAATTATTATTATATTTAGATGAATCATATATATATATATATATATATATATATATCTATATATATATATATATATAAAACAAGGATTGCTCAGTCTGACATATAATTTTTTAACTTTCTCCAAATTCTATTAACATTATATATATATATAAAACAAGGATTGCTCAATCTGATATATAATTTTTTAACTTTCTCCAAATGCTATTAACATTATAAACCGTAACAAAAATACATAAATTGAAAAAAAGGATAGAATATATCCAAATTACAGGTACAATGTCCCACACTATTTCTAAAACGTTATTTTGTTTTCAAAATTTATAGAATTAACTATACCAAAATTAAAAATTCATCAAAATTCTTTTTCAATTTTAATTATTTTTAAAATTTATATATATCTTAATTTATAAAGAATAAATTAAAATATAAAATGATTATACAATAAATTTATTTAATAAAAATACAAAGTAAATGGCACGTCCTAATAATCATACAAGGAATGTATTCAATCAAGATTCTTTTGCCCTTTTATTTATGGCTTATTTATTTGTTTGAAGAAATTTATTAAAGAAAAAAAAAAAAGTCTAGCCAGGTCCACACTTAACCGTAAGCTTCCCATCTCTTCAAATCCTCCTCCCTCCCACTATATAAGTACAAACATTGAATAGATAAGCCAAGCCACAGAGAGAATGACGCAGACAGAGAGCAAACACATCTTATGGCTGTGGTGGTAGAAGCAGAACTTGGCGGTGAAGGAGGAGGAATTCGCCATGGCCATGGCAACGGGGCGGTTGACTTTAACAATCTGCCTGAAATTGCACAGCAAAGGTACTTTTCTTCACCACTCCTCGGGATGCGTGCAGGCTCTCTTTGCTTTCCTCCGCCTTCAGATCCGCCGCGGAATACGACGTCGTGTGGGACAGGTTTCTGCCCTCCGATTTCCAGAGCGTCATTCGCCGGTTCTCCTTGTCCAAGTGTTTCGCTTCCAAGAAGGACCTCTATCTCTTTCTCTCCCAGAAGCCGCTCCTCGTAGACGGCTGTAAAATGGTAAATTCCCCTGACAAAATCGACTAAAATACGATTAGTACTTGTGTAGTGTGAATATATATTTATTTACTTGTTCTGAAATTGACTGAAATCTGTAATCTTTCCTCATATATCTGTGCTTCAATATCAAATCCTAGTGATTAATTTGATAATTATGTTTCAATATTATTAATTCAAGTTTGTTATGTCACAAAATGCGAATGGTATGGTATCAGAGCATTGAACTGGATAAGGTGTCCGGGAAAACATGCTACATGCTATCTGCGAGGAGTCTCATGACAGTATGGGGAGGTGTCGGTGTGTTGTTCACTACTTGTTTCAATGTTTGTGTGTTGATAAATGATACTATTATTATTATTTTTATTATCTGAACTCTGAAGCGAGTGATCCAAAGTTTGACAAATATATATATATATATATATATAGCAGGTTTTCGGAGGTGGCTGTACTTTACGCTGTGTGTTGGCTGGAAATTCGGGGGTGGATCAAGACTGGCATGCTGTCCAAACAAACCTTGTATGGGGCTTACCTTGTGTTTAAGCCAAGACCAGTTATATTCCGCTGGTTCAAAAGCTCCGACACAGTTGAGGCATCCGTTGGGATTGTTGGAGTTGATACTGGCAGGCGAACAGTCTACTTGGGTGCACCATTATCACCGATGCAACAACGCCAGGTGATTATTTATCGCCGACTTAGACGTGCCCGTGCCCGTGCCCGTGCCGTTGCCGTGGAATTCGATCGTGCTCGTTTTGAAAAACTGCCACCAGGACGAGCAGAAGCACCGATTGATCCTGATCGTACTAGGGAGGATCGTCTTCTTGGGCATCCGAAGGGGAGGGCAGATGGATGGTTTGAGACAGAGTTGGGTGAGTTTTTGAAGAAGGAGGAGAAGACAAGGGGCTGGAGATGGATGTCTTCGAGGTCAAGAGGCTTGACTGGAAGGGTGGCCTTCTTGTTCAAGGTATCGAAGGAAGGCCTAAACCCATTAGTAAATAAATCAAATAATTTATTAATTAAGTACACGGAACGGTCTCTCTCTCTCTCTCTCCTCTGTTTCTGTTTTGCTGACGCAGTAAGTGATGTTGTTTCAGTTTCATGGTTGTTCATTGAAAACCTGGTTGACGTAATTGTCGCCTTCTTAATGAATATCATCTCTTGTTTGGATCCCGTAATATATACGTCCATTTATGTCCTACTCGCTCGAAAAGTTGAAAGAGAAAATAAATTTGCTCGCAAGACCATGGCAGACCACCTCTCTCTGGTTCCGTCACCCTCAACGCTAAATAGGTAGGTGTAGGTGTCTAATTGATGTGCGAATTTAAGTCATGAATTATGAATATTTCTATGACAACAATGAAAAGAAAATGAAAAATCGAAAAGGTGTGACGCGATCTTTGAAGGGTATTGTATCGAGGAATGAATGAAGATCGTGATACCCGTGGGAGGGGATGGGTGTTGGGTAATCAAACTAGTTAGTGCGTGTTTGGGGCTTAGTGCGGGTTTGGAGCACCAAACACCCTATAACCTGATTTAAGGACAAAAGTCAGTCCTCCAAAGTTGTGCTGTTATATTTAGTAATACAAAATTATCTTTCACTTACTTTTATATTAAAATAAAAATTAGTTGAATTTTTTTTGATATTTTTAATTTTAATTTTTTTTAATTTTTTTATTATATTTTAATTTATGTTTTTTTAGTAATTATATATTTAAAAATAATTTTGATCAATATTATATAAATTATATTTATTTTGTTAAAATTAATTTTTAAATAAAATTTTTTAAACATATATCACTTCATTCTAAATTTATTTTTAACTAAAATTAAATTTATAAAATTAAATTTATTCAAAATAAAGTTTATAAAATATAATTCAAATCCACACTTAAACTACAATGATTTGCCTGAGCCATTTGAAACCCTTTTCTGAATTGATAATGCTTAATCAGCTACATCTAATTACACTTAAAATTTTCAAACATTTAAATTTTGGATCTTATGCCTAATATCTTTAATCTTCTTTATGCTATTAAGGCTGTGTTTAGAAGACATAATAAGAGTGACTTAATAGTAGAAAAAAATATTATCAATTATGTTATTTGATATTGATGCATGATAGTATAGTCAATTCTAGTCAAAATTAGTTATAGTTTATAACATGATAACACTATCCTCCCTAACACTATCCTCTCATCAAGGGAGGGACTAATAAGACCTAATAAGCAAAATGAGAAAACAAATTCCCTATTATATCCATTATTCTTTCTATCCTTCAATCTTTCCATGCCTTCCTCTCTCTCGAGTCATCCTCTCCGCGTCGTCCTATCTCTCCTCTCATTTTCAGCTCTCTTCCTTTCTTTGTTCTCTCTAAAAGAAATCAGATCTCGACCTTCATCAAACTCCCATGACACAGCTTCTTCACCACACTACTTCCCTTCTCAACGACGTCATCACCATATGCAAGTGCAACCTCTCATATTTACCCATGGTTCTTTTGTTTTTTGTTTTTAAATTTTTCTTTGATTTTTGGATGGAGGATATTGTTCTCCATGGATAAATGCCAATAAATGCGAAAGCTTGCTTGTAAACTCGAAAGTAGATTTTTAAGGTTGAAAGAGATTAAAAAAGGCTAACGTCTTAAGCAATAAAATCAGTATTTATTATCTTTTATTAAATTATCTTAATTACTTACAAAAATATTAACTGTGTTTTGAATTTTTAAGACATTAAATGTTTGTATTTTTTATTTAATAATTTTTATTTTTAATTCCTTAACATGTATGCTAACATGTTAACAAAATCGTTTAAAAAAAATTAAAAGCTTTTTAAAATTTTTGATTGACCTGAAAAGTTTGGGTCTTTGAGGATTTTTAATATTTTTTGTTCCCGATTGCTTTTGTCCATAGAAGCTACTGGTATGAAGGTTTCTTTCATTAACGATGAATAATTTTGTTATTTTTATTTTTATTTTTATGTATGGAGTATTTTGGTATGTATAATTTTTTTGTTTATACAATCAATTTATTTATACAATTGTAACCACATAGTTGATAGTAAGTAAAGTTATCACACTAGATATATTATAAAGTCTTATTTTATTCTATTATCTTATCCTATATTATAGTATCTGTCATGTTAAAATCTTCTACTTTTAAGAGTTTAGAACTGTTATACCTTAACTGGAAGGGTGATATTAACAAGCTCACTGCCACATATGTCTTTGTTTAGATCTATAAAACACCATAGGCCTAATATACCATCACTCGTCACCACAACGAACGGATCTGTTGGTTTCTTTGCGCACCCTCTCCACTTCGCTATTTCTTTATCTCGTTCTAGCACCATTCCAGGTCCTCTTCTTCCTTCTCAACCAAAATTTACCCACTTCTCACCAATAAAGAAAATGACAAATCAAGTTAGCCTATATCAATTTTTTTTATTTGGCTTGAATCATAGTTTTACTTATTGGTGCTAAACTCATTACAGATTGAGAAGCATTTGTCTTGCTTTTATTCAATGCTATATTGTCGAGTTTGATGAATATTATTTCAATGTCTTGCTATTTCTGAATGAGAATTGTTCAAGGATACTAATTATCTTCTTTAGGTTACAGATGGTGGTGGGAATGCAACTAAAGCAATGGACAAAGTCCTTTATACTAGCAATTCTTCTGGAGATGAATTGTGGTCAGCAGATGAGCTTGCATACTAATACCACAAAATCCAAGCAAAGTCATAATCTCTGTGTTGTCAGTTGTTTCTCTTAATTTCATTTCTTGCCTTTTGCATTTTGAGCATTGTGCTGATTTCTTAATTGCAACAATTCAATAGTAGAATGCTGTTGACAAAGATTATGGTATTGGGCCCTTTATTATTATAATAAAAATTTTATATTGTTAAAGTTTGATTAATCTTAATAAAAGAAATCAATGTTATGTTGGTAGTTCAAGAAATTATCTGTGAGAAATATGTAGTAAAGAACTTTTCTGATTATTTTTTTTTTCTTGGCCTTATCCTGCTCATGGTAATTAAGACCTTCATTTTTAGCATCAACTTACTATAATTATGTATGCAAATAAATAATGCATGTGAGAAATATTAACCACAAGAGGCAACAACATGATTTACTTAAATAATGTAAAATATATTATCATATACAATACACTAAAAAAGATTTATATTATCATATACAATTTAAAAAGATAATTGTTAGCTTAATGATATAAAATGAATCCAAATTAAAATTTGTATTCAATCAAAAAAAAAAAAGAAACAATAATTAAATTAGCTGTGCAACGTGCAAATCTACATCTAATTTTACCTTAATTGGAAGGGTAATATTAACAAGCTCACTGCCATGGATGTCTTTGTTTAAATATCAAAGGCCTGATTTACCATCACTCATACATAAACTCTACTTTAACCAACTTGTTTATTGGTTTTTTTTGCTCTCTCCACTTTTCTTTATCTCGTTCTAGCACCATTCCATGATCAAAATTTACCTATTTCTCATCAATAAAAAAAATTGACAAATCAAGTCAACATATATCAATTTTTTAAATTTGGCTTGAATCATAGTTCTACTGATGATTGGTGCTTAACCCATTGCACATTGAGAAGCCTTCATCCGATCTCTCAAAATTGAAGTTAGGATGCTTACCAACTTATTATTGAAGGGCTTACAGATTGAATTTGTTGTTATGTAATTTTTTCAGATATATTTCAACATATAACAATTAAAGGGCTTATGAGTTTTTGTCTGTCATAGACCCATAGGTTCTCATTGTAAGTAATGAGCTGCTAAAAGAGTATTATTGGCTTATTTTATATGAACTTGATTTTAATTAAAAATAAATTTAATTTAAGTGATTTATAATTGAAAAAATTATGTTTAACATAAAAATAAAAAATAATTACTTCAAAATAAATAAATTTCTTTTGATAAAAAAATTGTGTAAACAATTATTTATGCCTCTAATATTAAGGTAAAGTTCACCTATGATGTAATTTACTTTTATTGTGCCACCATATTTGGATAAAGTAAATAGACTTTTGAAACTATAATTTATATTTATATAATATATAAATAGAGAGTTGATTTATGAAATATTAAAAGGATACGTTATCATGTGATAAATTCAAATGAAAACATATATAAATTTTTATTGTAATATTGGGTGAGAATAACTTTTGAAATAAAAAATAAACAAATATAATATTATTAATTAATATACAAATAATTAAATATTGATAATATAAAACATGTAATTGATAATGTTATTAACTAATATTAGTATAACTAAAAATTAACCATTTTTTAATATATAAATAATAAACAATTTACAGAGAAAGAGTACAAAGAATGAATGCTGAAAGAAGAAGATGCTATATAATACACTAAAGTGCTATCATGTGTCTCTTGTTGCAATTGAGATTGTTCTTAATTTAAAAATATTTTAAATGTAATCAACTAATCTATATTATAATAATAATAATAATAATAATAATAATAATAATATGCACCGAAATAATAATAATAGTAATAATAATAATATATACAAAGAGAGTCTAATAAATAAATATTAAAAAGAGAGGTGTCACATAAATATTTTGAGGTGTTCGTATATATCTATTGCGCTAAAAAATTATTCCTAACATAAAAAAATTTACTAAATGCAGTTGATATAATAGGATCACTTTTAATATAAAAAATTAAGAACAATTAACTATTACTACTAATAATAATAATATAAAGAAATTTCATTAAAAGAAAAATTAGAAATAGATGATGTTACGTGACATTCTCATGAATCAATGTAATTAAATTTATTTTAAATTTAAAAAATAAATACAATAATGATTTGATGAACTCTCATTCTTTGCCTTTGTGTTTTCTTCATAAATAAATATTTTTTAAAAGTGTAATACAATGTTTAAAAAAAGAAAAATTATAGTATATATATTATCCTAAAAATTTAATTATGTTTAATTTATGACCCTGTGTATTACACAAGTATTAATCTAGTCACATTTAAAAATAATACATCAAAACAAATTAAATAAAAAATAAATAAAAATTTATTTACATCTCCAAAAAATCTGTTTAAATAATGCAAATGTCATTTGTTGATCAACAAATGTAATTAAAAAGGTTAATTTTTTCAAGTTAAGCATAATGATTTACCTTTTGCCTTTTAAGTATTTTTTTAACAACTATTTTTCACATATGACAATCTTTTAAGTCTGTTTTCTTTTATTTTTATTTTATTTTAAAATATTTATCATATTATTTTCAGGTCTTACACTCACTTTTAAAATTTTATTAAAATTATATTGTTTAGACTGGCATTGCAATTTTATAGTTTTGAAAACAACAACCTTTTCCACACATATATTCGAACTTTGACTAATGGAAATGATTGGAATTGATCGTTTTGCTACTAATAGATTTTCCGTATACATTTCATCGAAATTAACGACAAAAACAATAAAAAGTGGCTAATGGAAATGATTGTGAAAACGAGTTATTTGAATTTTGAACAAAGCTGTGAAATGCTAAAATAAAAAATTATTGATAAAACAAAATTACACTTTTTAATTTACAGGGGAGCGACAAAACAAAACAATCCCTGCACGGATGATGAGTAATTAATTCACCTAATCACCTCACCCCTACAACATTTTAAAAAAGTTTTTAATTTTCAAAATAAAAAGGTAAAAATAAGTATAATTTTAAGCAAATTTATATAATTAGTATCTCAAAGGGGAAAAAAGAAAAAAGAAAGAACAGCACGGTCCAACATCATCTCCTTCTCAAGTTGCAGAAACGAAAGCTGACGAAGAGAAAGAAGAAAAAGAAGAAGGAAGAGGAGCACCAGCAGCAAGAACAGTAGAAGAAACCGCTACTATCAAATATGAAGTATCAAGTAAGGTGCTCTTTTCGTTTCTCTCTCCTCTTTCTCTTTTGCGAAGAATTACACATATTTTCAACAACAGTTCCTTTCTCTACCCCTTCTTCGTTTTCTTCCCCAGCATACCCACAATTAGATTCTGAGAGAACTTGCTGGATGTTTCAATTTTGATTATGTCAAAAAGAAATCGATTTTTATAGAATATACGTTGGTCGCTTATCAGGGGCTTCGAATTAATTTACCATGGGAAAATCCCACATCGTCTTTTTACAAAATTTAAATAATAGGTTCAGAGATTGAAATTTCCAGATTGCGAATGTTGGATCCGCTCTGAGTGTTACAGTTATTGTGCCCAGCGCCTCTTTCGATGCAAAGGTTGTGACCTAGGTGGGCAATGTGATTGTTCCGTTAATGCTTTCAGACAGCATTTTCCGGGACAATGTGACCGTGATTTGAAACTTAAAGCCCACAAATATATTCTCAAGAGATGATGTTTGCTGCCTTCTTGGCTGTTGGTCCTGATGCCATGCTATTTTGCTTTTTCAAAAGAGAACCCTCCCTGACATGAGAGGGGGAATTAAAACCCATAAGCTCAGTTCTGGATGCAAATAGGCGCAAAGTTAGTACTAGTAAGTTGAAAGATAAAAGTGTTATTCTTTTCTACGGCTGAAATTTACTCATTGCATTTTGGGCATACTGATTGTGATTGGGTTACAGAAGGTTCTTGTACTAAAAATGAATTTGGAGTTAAGCGCTATATTGCCTTAATATCTGATCATGTTGAACTATTCCTAGAAAATAAGCAATGAAGCAGTGCTGTGCAGATAACAAGTTTTTTTAAGTAGTAATCTCAGGAATTGTTTGAAGGGCTAATCAAACCATATGGGCAGTTTAGGAAAGGCCATGTTTGCAAAATTGGTGTACTCAAAGTCATATTCTTCAAAAAATGTGGATTTTCCATAAACTATAATTTGTAGATGGTGATGGATAAGTTATAGGGACCTCCACCTATAAACGTAGGTTACAGATATAGAATATGACGGAATCACATAGAAACTGCCAAGGACAAAAATTATCCTTTTACAAGGTTACTGTGACAGAGCGCTTTACCTTCAACCTTTACATCAGGCGGAGTGTTTTTCTGGATGGTGATTATGGCATTTAAGAACAATTTAGCTAAAGAAAAATCTTTTGGGCACTTTACTTAGTGCTTGTAGTGGATATGGTTAAATAACAGTTTTATTATTTTGATAAATCGATTGTTTGCTGTGTGTAGCATCTCGATAACAAATTTTCTTCGAATATTTGATTTGTGAAACGGCAAGAAGAGTAGGCCAATTTCCACTTGGTTCACCCAAAAGGTTAAGTTGTTGGATGGAACTAGTTAGCAAGTTACACTAGTTCTTTGGACCATTATACTTCTGCAATTATAGCATCCATATAATGCTCAATAATCCCCATTCTCGAGCGGCTTAAATTTATCATTTGGATCATCTCTTTAATCAATAAGTAGGCTTCCGAGTTTACAACAAAATTAAGTTGGAAGGAGGAGAACTAGGATCAACTTCTGATAAATTTGGTGCCTGTGCAACAGTAGTCTGTTATACTTTTAGCTTGTTTCAGTTGTTTCATCTTTTCTACGGATAAGTTATAGGGGCCTGCACATAGTAGGTTTTACAATACTTAGAAATCAAAGTTGTTATAATTTGATTAACCTAAACAATTGACTTTCCTTGCTAACAAAATTCTATTCATCTAAGAATATATTGATTTTATGCAAGACGTGAATGTTCTACTTCTATATACTACCCCCCTCTTGAGTAAGTGTGCAAGTTTGTAGATTTATTATCTAAGTCTGCTGCTGGGTCCTTCGTACTTTTTTCCCACTCTGCGGTTGCTTTCATATTTCTCATATTGAATAAACCAATTATTGCGCACCCATTATCAGTTACTTTATTTACAGCTTTTATGCTCTTTACTGATATGATAATTCCATATTTCCATTTGTTCCTTCCAAGGGTTTTCTGTTTTTAACTATTTATAGAATTTAATCATTCCTTCTCTTGTGTATTGCAGAGTCTGTAATTGGCAGGAAGTTTAATATGCTGACATTTTTCAATGCCCATCCTTGGAAGCCCTTAATAATTCATAAATATGATGGAAACCCTTAGAGTCACATGACATTACTCTTTCCTTGTTTTGGTGGATATATGGCTAATCATTCTTTAGTTTTAGCTGATGCTGCCGTTGATATAGCAAATCATCCATTAGTCATTGGGCAAGAGTTTCCAGATGTGGAAACCTGCCGAAGAACATTGAAAGATATTGCCATAGCTATGCATTTTGATCTACGGATAGTTAAATCAGATCGCAGTCGTTTTATAGCAAAATGTTCCAAAGAAGGATGCCCATGGCGTGTCCATGTAGCAAAATGTCCTGGTGTTCCAACTTTTACTATAAGGACCCTACAAGGTGAGCATACTTGTGAGGGAGTTCGCAACCTTCATCATCAGCAAGCATCAGTTGGTTGGGTTGCAAGATCTGTAGAAGCACGTATTCGAGATAATCCACAATACAAACCAAGGGAAATACTGCAAGATATTCGTGATCAGCATGGAGTTGCTGTTTCTTACATGCAAGCTTGGCGTGGGAAGGAGCGGAGCATGGCTGCACTTCATGGAACATTTGAAGAAGGTTACCGTCTTCTTCCTGCATACTGTGAGCAAATAAGGAAAACCAACCCTGGTAGCATTGCATCCGTTGTTGCCACTGGACAAGAAAATTGTTTTCAACGCCTGTTTATTTCTTATCGTGCATCAATTTATGGGTTTATAAATGCTTGTAGGCCACTTTTAGAGCTTGACAGAGCACATCTTAAAGGAAAATACTTGGGTACATTACTTTGCGCTGCAGCTGTTGATGCTGATGATGCTTTGTTTCCTTTGGCCATTGCTGTTGTTGATACTGAAAGTGATGAAAACTGGATGTGGTTCATGTCAGAATTGCGAAAGCTTCTAGGAGTAAACACTGACAACATGCCTAGACTGACAATACTATCTGAAAGGCAAAGAGGCATTGTGGATGCAGTAGAAACACATTTTCCAAGTGCTTCTCATGGTTTCTGCCTGCGTTATGTTAGTGAAAATTTCCGCGATACATTTAAAAACACAAAGTTAGTGAACATATTTTGGAATGCTGTTTATGCCCTTACAGCTGTTGAATTTGAAAGCAAGATTAGTGAGATGATAGAAATTTCACAGGATGTTATATCGTGGTTTGAAAACTTTCCTCCCCAACTTTGGGCTGTGGCATACTTTGAAGGTGTTCGATATGGCCATTTCACACTTGGGGTAACAGAATTGTTGTATAACTGGGCCCTTGAATGTCATGAGCTCCCTGTAGTGCAGATGATGGAACACTTCCGCCAGCAGATGACATCTTGGTTTAATGATCGCCAGGATATGGGCATGAGGTGGACATCAATTCTTGTACCATCTGCTGAGAAGCGGATTTTGGAGGCAATAGCTGATGCTCATTGCTATCAAGTACTCAGAGCAAATGAAGTTGAGTTTGAAATTGTGTCAACTGAGAGGACCAATATTGTGGATATACGAAGTCGTGTGTGCTCTTGTCGCCGTTGGCAGCTGTATGGTTTACCTTGTGCCCATGCTGCTGCTGCACTCATTTCTTGTGGGCACAATGCCCATATGTTTGCCGAACCTTGCTTCACAGTACAAAGTTACAGAATGACCTATTCACAGATGATAAATCCTATTCCAGATAGGAGTCAATGGGGAGAACAGGGGGAAGGAGCAGAAGGTGGAGGCGCAAGGGTTGATATTGTAATTCGCCCACCAAAGACTCGCCGACCACCTGGAAGGCCTAAAAAGAAGGTTCTACGAGTGGAGAACTTTAAGCGTCCCAAAAGAGTTGTTCAATGTGGTCGTTGCCATATGTTAGGACATTCTCAAAAGAAATGCACAATGGCCATTTGACAAAATTAGTTTACTTGTTAAAATATCTCGTTTCTGGAACTTTACGGCAAATAGAATTGATGTTGTGTTTGTATTGTAATTTAAATGTATGCTTAACCAGTCAGTGGCAAAATAAGGATATATTAGTTTTCGGGAAAATTCTTGTCAATTTGTCTCGTTATGTTGGCATCTGCATGCTCTGTTTTCTGTTGTCTCACGGAACAAGTAGTTAATGTCAGAAAAATGTCTCACCGATTTGTCTCTTTTGTGGAAGTATAACATAATCTCATAATGATTTGAAGTTAGGAAAAATAATTTGAAATTGGTTTAGCATCCTTCCTCAAAATGCTGCCATGGTTTTAGGGGCATCCAATTTTAATTCTCTTAGTTTCATGAGCTTATCATTCCCCTGGAGTAGTTCATCAAATATCAATCAGGAGTGACGATGTCTGCAATGGAGAAGCATTTTCAAAGGGCGTAACTGGAGAACTGCAAAGGTATTCATCTTATAGGTTATTGGCGAGTGTCAGGATACATTTGGACCATTTGTTGTCAGTATTCGTACAGTTCATATGGAGATTCTTTCTAGTGGGTTTTTCTCGTTTTGCTTTCATAATTGTTGGATAAATTGCTGTTTTCTACTCAATGCAGGTTTAGCATTTCAAGTATGAATGTGTCGAAGGGCATCTGTTTGGTAGTAGGTTGCAAGGGCAAAGCTTATTACTAGTGACTAGTCAGACTTCATTCTGTGCTTGTTCAGGAGGCAGCTTCAAACTTCAACCGCTTATTATGTTGGACAAATTCAGCTTGTGTTTCTATTTCTGATCTGGATTTAAAATGTAAGGTCTATGGTAGGTTTTGATGAACATATTCCATGCACTCTCCTCTAGCTTTTGCACAATATGAAATGGGTCTGTGCTCATTTGCTGAGCGAATAATATGAAGTTGTCAGTTTCATCAACAGCTGTATGCTTGAATCCGCCTTCCTTCTGCCATTGCTATAAATTATAAAACCCCCATATTCTTTGCTTTGGATCCTCTTATACAGATGAAGTCGCAAATCACATGCATAGCATACCAATAATTGTTGGAAGTTGGAAATCCTTCACAAGTAGAATTCTGCAAGTCATTCCATTAGCTAATTATGATATTTTGTTGTCCATATCCGGGTATTTTCACACCCTTTGGGTGTGAAACTAATTCTGTTTGAGGTACTAAAACTACCCCTTCTAACGGTGTGATTTTACAAGTTTAAATCTAGATTCTAGTTATGATATAGTACTATCTAGATTCTAAAATCTGGAAGCTAATGCAATTCTTGCTTCCAGAACATAACTGGCCCAACTGGCCATCGTCGTAACACAAGGTTGCCCTGCACCGGTAAGCAGAAACTCAGCCCAACGGAGATAACCAGAACTCTTACATGCATAAGACCGAATTTTTTGCCAACGTACAAAATGTGTATATGATAGTCACATAGGCAACAGAGACAATCTATGCCCCCCAATCACCACATCTTAGACAGACAATTTTAGTTTGTTCGTTTTCATATTTCTCTGGGCAATCTACAGCGAGTTGCCTCTTTGTTTGCTTACAGATCAGCCCTGGCATCAATAAAGAAATCAAGGACATGTGGTAATATCAACTTGAAAAGAGAAGGACAAAGCGTTCTTCCGCATTCAAAGCACAAACTATCATCTAATGAGGACGCGAACAGATATTCTAGTTACAAGAATATAGTAATTACGCTAATTTGCTAAAATTGAACTAACAAATCCAATGCTTATTAGATGCACTAACAATTCTATTTAAAACATATAATATGAGTATGTTAGATGCACTATTCATACTTCTAATTTCAAAAAAATAAAATTTATCATAATTCCTATGGATTAGATTTTCAAATAATTAATATGCCTTGAATTTATGAATTTTAGTGTTACAATAACAATAATTTTAATCTTTTATATTTAAATTATATATATCACTTATTAAAAAATTATCCACTTTTTTTTAAATCATTATTCTATTATCTTTGATAGGAATTGTACTTATAGTTAAAACTTGTGAATTGAATTGTGATTATACTCTCAATAGTTAGTCATTAGTATAAATAGGATTTAAGGTACTTAATTAGATCATTAGAGAGATTAGAAGATTATTTAGGCATACGATGAATGATCTTATGAGAGGTTAGAGAACAAGATTCTCTAAATTAGGCATCTATTGTGTTCTTATTAATTAATATCTTTATCGAGAGGCTAAATTACAAAAAATACTATCTATAAGTTAGATTAAGGTGTAGTATTTCCTCCAAGGGTAGGGGTGTTACATTTAATAATGATAATCCGTGAGTCAATATCAATCGAGTAAAGTCGTCGTAGATGTTAACTCTCGAATAAGTATGCAATGTTATATTTCACATTAAATAATATTTAAAACTTAATGTGTTATTTAAGTCATAAAACATTCTCATCCAATAACTAATTTTTTGGGATAAACTCTACTCGTGAACTTGAGTTGTAACAATATTGCATAATATTTATGTTAGTGTAAACATTTTTTATTGTACTTTGATGATGCATTAAATATTAACTCAAAATTATTTTCTGTAGGTTCAAAAATAATTTATATCTTTTAGCTGGAATATATCTTAATATCTTAATAATCTATCTATCCCTTTATATGTGCCAAGAGTATGCATATACGAAAGGCAAATCTTCTCAATGACATCTACTAATATCTCTAACAGTCTAATGTACTAAAAGAAAAAATATATATAGCAATGAAATTTATGATTGGCGGCAATTATCTTAACTATTGAGCTACATAGATTTATTTATCAAAAGATGATAATCGGGATTTAGGGAAGGGTAAATATAGGTTGCTGTAAATAGCCACTATTTTGTACCCAAAAAAAAAAAACATTGTTAAGTACCAATTGGTCCCATGCCATACTATACAAGAGTGTTGGACGGTCTCCTCGGTCGTATGGATCCAAATCGGGTAGAAGAGGTAGCCTTCTTTGAACATGTGTTGTTATGAATTCTATTTCCTATACTTCTAAGGCAGAGGAAAAAAGTTGTCATAATTTAAATTTTCTACTTTTTTTTTTCACTTCCTTCAAATATTATAGAACAATTTTTATTTAATTAATGACTGTGTGACCGGGTGTGTGTATTTGTTTGTATATATCAAATATCTCTTGCAAATGATGAACAGCGAAATTACTGCTAATAATAAAACATGTCTCTATAATCTTCAGAATAAGTGAAATGACAAAATCAGTGCATTACTGCTCTTTTGCTAAGTGATATTGATCATTGAGCTTCTGGTTCATATGTAGCACTGCATTATCACTTTGATTAAACAGAAGCTGCCCTTTGGTTAAATCACTGATGCGCCCTTTTCTTCCTTCAAAATTGTTCTTGGTACTTGTTAATGACAGTATATATGGAATACCATATGTAAGAAAATTTTGAGCCTCATTCATCTGCAAGTCCAAGCAAAGGCTTTCCATTACTGCACATCCATAATGAAGACCATAAACTTATTTTCTTCATCACACATTTGTATCCTCTCAAGCAAAGGCATGCCCTGGAGTTGTGATCAGCCCCCGAGATGGAAAAGCTGTTACCAAATATGCACAAACGACTCGTCACGAATCAGCCACCGTAAAATTTCAATTTTCAATAAACCTTTGTTGGAACAAAGCGAGTGCTCCCAGCGTGGCTATCTACAGTTCAAGAGGGCCTTCCCTGGCCTGTCCAGCAATACTGAAGCCAGATGTGGTGGCCTCTGGATCATCAATTCTGGTCGCTTGGATTCCAGATGAGTTCTTGATTAGCAAATACAATTTCTTGACAGGGACACCCATGGCTTGCCCTCATGCTTCTGGGGGTGGTGGCCCTCTTGAAAAATGCACACCCTGAATGGAGTGCCTCTGCTATTAGGTCTGCACTGACAACCACAGCCAACCCACTAGATAATACTGGAAAACCCATTGAAGAAAATGGATACCATACTCAACTGGCATCTCCTCTGGCCATGAAGTTCAACAGAAGCCAAATCTTAGCCATTACTAGATCAAAGCCTATAATTGCTCAAAGTCAAAGCCATCTTATGACCTCAACTATCCATCTTTCATAGCTTTCTACTTAAACGAGACAGTGCCAGCGGTACAAAAATTTCGGAGAACTGTGATTAACGTTGGAGACGGTCCAACTGCTTACACGGCCCGGGTGAGCTCGTCAAAGGGCATCGCAATCACCGTGCCCTCCCAATTAGTTGGCCTTCAAGAGAAAATATGAGAAACAGAGCTTCACTGTCACGTTGAAGTCTTGAATGGACAAGAAATAAAATGTCGCTTTGGTGCACTCGAATGGATTGAAGAAACAGAAAGGCACACTGTTAGGAGTCTCATTGTGGTGGTAGGGGTAGTGAAAGTGGATTAATTTTTTCGAATAAATTCTCAAGTTTCAAGAACCCAAACGTGGTTGACTTAGCGAGAGTGGATTGGGCACGTTAGCCTTACCTGCAATCACAATTTAATTTACAAAAAATATCTTTTAAGTTTCAAGCTATTTATAGATTTTATTTTTTATTTTTATTTTATTATTTTATTATTTTATTATTTTAAAAAAATAAAATTATTATAAATTTAAAATTTAATAAATTAAATTAATAAAATTAATTTTTAAAAAATAAAAATTATTAGAGACAAAAGAAATTTTTATTCTAATATTTAAATAAAGTAAAATTCAATCATTCTTTAAAATATTATAATTATACTTTAAAAGTGATTTTATTTTATAATATTTAAATAAACTTAAATTTTAAAAAATATCATTAATTTATTTTTAATCTAGCCCAAAAAGTACCTCATACTATTTTTGTTATTACATATTTAATAATAATTTATTTTTACATCATCTAAACATCATTTATTTTATCAAAATTTTTATATAAAATTTTTTAAATATAAATTATTTTATTTAAATTAATTTTTAATTAAAATTTTATAAAATTAAATTTATTTAAAATTAAATTTATAAAATTTAATTCAAATATTCGTTTGCATCATATCATATGGCTAGTTTCAGCCAGAGTAAATTTGTGCAGTTAAATAAAAATCAAAATAATGTTTGAAAAAACACATCACATCACATCACATCACATCACATCACGTCACGTACCCAGCGCCTTGAAATTTATCTACTTCTGGCCTCCTATGGACGGTGGCGTACGCTGCAAAGGCTATATATAACAAGAGACAACGCAATATCCACTTGGTTAACTTTCAGACAATCATGCGAAGTCAAATGCACAATTCCACAGCATTAGATAACCTTTAAGGCACGCCTATCATTTGCACAAGTAAAACATGGTTACTGTCAAAGCTCATTGGCAACCTTCGGCTATATAAGTCTCTCTTCTCCAACTTAGTATTGCACAGCTAAGACAAGACTTAATTTCAAAAGAGAGCGAGTGACTCTAGCTGGGCCAAGCAAACCAACATAAAATGGCCTGTGTGCTAGGAACTCTGATGCCAGTTTTCTCCTTAGTGATGCTTATCCTAGCAAGAGGGTCAGATGCTGGTGAAATTTCCATATATTGGGGTCAAAATGGAAACGAGGGCACCTTGGCAGAAACTTGTGCCACAGGAAACTATGACTTTGTGAATATTGCATTTCTGTATACTTTTGGCAATGGACGGACTCCCAGGATAGACCTTGCTGGTCATTGTGATCCATATAGCAATGGCTGCACTGGCATAAGCACTGACATAAAGTCTTGCCAAGCCAAAGGCATTAAAGTTATGCTTTCAATAGGAGGAGGATCTGGGAGTTACTCACTTGCATCCTCAGAGGATGCTAGGCAAGTTGCCACTTACCTTTGGAATAACTTCTTGGGGGGACAGTCATCTACGCGTCCACTTGGTGAAGCTGTTTTGGATGGTATTGACTTCGATATAGAAGGAGGAACAAACCAACACTGGGATGAACTTGCAAGGTACCTTTCCGGATACAGTAACCAGGGCAAGAAGGTTTACTTATCTGCAGCTCCTCAGTGTCCTTTTCCTGATGCTTGGCTTGGAAATGCCCTTATGACAGGTCTTTTTGACTATGTCTGGGTTCAGTTTTACAACAATCCCCCTTGCCAGTACTCTTCTGGAGATATTGCCAATCTTGAAAATGCATGGAAGCAATGGACTGCAGATATCCCAGCCACAAAAATTTTCTTAGGACTACCAGCAGCTCCACAGGCAGCTGGTAGTGGCTTTATTTCTGTGGGTGACCTGACATCAAAAGTCCTTCCAATCATTAAGGGTACCACAAAGTATGGAGGTGTCATGTTGTGGTCAAAGTTCTATGATGATCAAACTGGATATAGTTCTTCCATCAAAAGCGACGTCTAGAATCTTAAGTACTTATGGTTGTCTTTGATCAAGACTTTATGGTGTGCTTCTGTATGTTCGTATGTAATAATTGTGCTTGTATTTGTATTGAATATAGTAGTACTCATTCGTTTTAATACCTGTATAACTTTTTTACGAAGTCAATTTTCTGGTTAGTCAATATGGCAGTAAGAATGGAAAGTGAGGAAAACCTGAAACAAATGTGAAAATCCAAGTAGGATTAAGACTAAAATTATTCTAATTATGTTCCTTCAATCCCGAGAAGATAAATTCTAAACTAGCAATGATTGACCTGAAAGAGCAGAATTACATAGGTTTTATCAACATTTGATTTCCATTCGTTTGCAAAGAATTATCGTGGAAAAGGAGCATGTGAAAAAAGTAACCATTTCCTGTTGGGAGCAACGAATCATTCATCATATGTAAATTAAAAATTCAAAGTGGCAAGTGAGCGTATGTGGTTTTGCAGATGTATTCATTACAGAGCACAACTTGCAGAATAGATAGCCGCGACGCGACAACTTTGGACATAACATGGTCTATCAATATGCAGGGAAAAATCTAAGCACCTCTTCCATGCCATAGAGGTAGAAGAAAACATTATAATATTTTGTTTTCACAATTAATTAATGTTTTACGTTAGATAATCTATAGTGCTCCTTTACATAACTAATATCTTGACACACACACACTTGTAATGAGTGTCTTTTTTTTTCAAAATTAATTTAAAGAATAGAGAATATTTATGCTCTTCAATGAGAAGATGTAGACTTTTCTTCCAAATGGTATTCTATTGAGAGGTGTTAGGGATCGTGGGCATACCACCAGATCTTGCAATGTTGTAAACTTGTAATACATCTTGGGCTTTCTAATGTTGCTGGCCAGATTTGGATTCATGATCCCCTGACACTATTTCGAGTATGTTACTTTTGGACGTTTCTTATTAATATCATTTGAGTTTCTGATATGTACAAGGAAATTAGTGGTCCTAGGCCTTTCAAAGTCTATACTAGAAGGCAGAATTAGTTGTCAGTTACAGCTTTCTGGTTTCTGTAGGTAGTTATGGGCAGTTTTCTTAGGAAAACAGTTTCTGTAGGAGCAGTTATTAGCAGTTACTGAATTGTAATAAAAGGAAAGCCTGAAGGAAGGAGGGGGAGGGTGAGTTTATGGAAGTTACTGTCTGAGAAAGTGTTCTCAGAGAAGGAGAATACTCCTTGAAGGGGAAACTACCTCTTGTACTTCAGACTTATTCAATAAAATATCCTTATTTCTAATTCCTCTGTTTTTCCTCTGTTTTTTCGTATCTTTCTGTAACTGTTTGGTTGAAGAATCCAGGGGTTCTATCAATTGGTCCCGACCTGCCGGATCAAAGGGATGGATTCTATTGAAGTGAGAGTTGAAGCCCTGGAAAATATTATTGATTCTTTGAGGAGGGAGACCAGCGAGAATAGTCGTAAATTGGAAACTTATGGAAGACAACTAGATGGGATTGAGGAAATACGTTTCTCTGTTGAAAGGGTGGATGTCTAAGAAGGCTGGAGAGGAACTTTCACACAGCAAACTGGTTGAAAATGCAGATGCAGAGGCGCCAAATCCAGTCGGTGGGAATGAAGGGGATGGCTCTACTGCAGAAGTTTCAGATGAACGTTCTTGGACCAAGAGGGTGGAGATGCCTGTATTTGTGGGTGAAGATCCATTAGGGTGGATTTCCAGAGCAGAGAAATTCTTTGAAATGCAGGAGATTCCAGCATCTGAAAGGGTAAAACTCGCCTTTGTGAGTATGGAGGGTAATACCATTCACTGGTTTCGATTCCTAAAAAAAAGAAAACCTCAATTGCAGTGGGATGAACTCACAAAAGAGATGGTGCAGAGGTTTGGGGATCGTTCTCAGGGAAGTGTGTATGAAAGGCTGTCTACTTTAAGACAAGGAGATTCAGTCACTGATTATGTCCAGGAATTTGAAGTCTTGGTATCCCAAATTCCTATTGAAGATGAAGAGTTGCTATTAGGATATTTTTTGGGAGGCTTACGACCGGAGATAAGATATAGGGTTCGAACACATAACCCAAATGAGATCACTCGAGCCATAGATTTGGCCAAGGATATTGAAGCAGAACTTCGTGTTCCATCCATGGCGGCTGCAGGAAATCTGAAAGGAAGTGGGTCACGATTTTGGGGAACAAATACGGGCTCTGTGAAACTGGGTTATTCAAATCCAAACACAACTGGGTTACGGCCTAGTAACCATTCAGAAGTATTTAGTGGATCAAATTCGAAACCTGTTACAAATTCCCCATCATCTTCTGTGAACAAAGGACCTACTACTGTTACTGCAACTGGCAGAGGAAGAGGAAACCGCCAGTTGCCTTATGAAGAATTTGTTCGCCGGAGAGAGGAAGGAAGGTGTTTTCACTGTGGACTGGCTTTCGTTCCTGGGCATCGCTGTGCAGCCAAGAGTTTGCGACTCACCATTTTAGGGGAGAATGAGCCGCTGGACATGGAGACAAATGGAGGTGTTGGAGTGACAGAATCACAGGAACATTATGAAGAGGAGGTAATTGAGGATGGTGAATTGCAATGGATGGATTTATCTATGTACTCAGCCCATGGTTTGACTCCTCCAAAAACGATGAAATTGCGGGGTGAAATTTGTGGAAAGGAAGTTTTGGTTTTGATTGACAGTGGAGCCAGTCATAATTTCATACATCAAGGATTGGTTCAGAAGATATCAGTAAACAGTGACCCCTACTGCTCCTTTTGGAGTTCGTTTGGGAGATGGGCACAAAAGAGATTCAATGGGTTGCTGTTTGGGGTTGCCTCTAAGGTTAGGAGAATATTGTATGTCTGGTGATTTTTATATATTTGAATTGGGAAGAGTTGATATCATATTGGGTGTGGCTTGGCTAGAGACTTTTGGGGGAGATTAAAGTAAATTGGAGGACGTTGCACATGTCTTTCATGCACAATGGGCAGATTGTTCAAATCCAAGGTGATCCGAGTTTGTCACATTCGGTTTTATCTTCAAGGGCTCTTTCAAAATTAACTGAGATTGAGACAGCAGCATTAGTTTGGGTTTTTGCTTCTATGGACACTGAATTGATTGTTGCCGAGTTGGTCCAGAATTCGGAATTCAGTTCCTTTCAAACGGATGAGTTACAAGAAGTTTTAACTCGATTTGCTTCAGTGTTTGCCAATCCTGCAGGGCTGCCTCCAAAGCGAGCGGTTGATCACAGGATTCCTCTCAAAGAGGGGACAGATCCAATCAATGTGAGACCTTATAGATACCCACATCTACAGAAGAATGAAATGGAAAAATTGGTTGCTGAGATGTTGTCTTCTGGGATCATACGCCCTAGTAACAGTCCTTACTCAAGCCCAGTGATTTTGGTTAAAAAAAAAGATGGCAGTTGGCGTTTTTGTGTGGATTATAGGGCCCTAAATAAAGCAACAGTTCCTGATAAATTTCCTATACCGGTGATTGAAGAACTTTTGGATGAACTTCATGGAGCAAAGTATTTTTCCAAGATTGATCTTAGGGCTGGATATCACCAAATAAGGATGTTTGAACCTGACATTCCTAAGACCGCATTTCGAACACATCAAGGCCACTTCGAGTTTGTGGTGATGCCTTTTGGTCTTACTAATGCACCCGCAACTTTTCAATGTGCTATGAACTCCATCCTTCAACAGTTTCTCCGAAGATTTGTATTGGTCTTTCTTTGACGACATTCTTATATATAGCCGCAGTTAGGAGGAGCATTTACAGCACTTGTCTGAGGTATTGTCTGTTTTATCTCACAATCAGTTTTTTGCCAATCAAAAGAAATGTTGTTTTGGTCAAAACTACTATAGATTATTTGGGGCATATTATTTCTCAGCAAGGAGTGTCAATGGATCCTAGAAAGGTGGAGAGTGTGATGCAATGGCCCCAACCCAAATCCCTCAAAAGTTTAAGAGGATTTTTGGGACTCACGGGATATTACCGAAGGTTTATTAGGGACTATGGTAAGATTGCTCAACCATTGACAAATATGCTAAAGAAAGGAAATTTTTTGTGGACATCAGAGTCTTCTCATGCTTTCGAGACTTTAAAGCAAGCTATGACTACTGCTCCCGTCCTTGTGTTACCTGAATTTTTCTAAACCATTCATGATTGAATGTGATGCCAGTGGAAGAGGAATTGGGGCTGTCTTGTCACAAGACAAACATCCTATTGCATTTTTTTAGCAAGGCTCTTGGACAAACTTCTCTCAATAAGTCTGTATATGAAAAGGAATTGATGGCTTTGGTTTTAGCCATCCAACATTGGAGGCCATATCTTTTGGGTAGTAGATTCACAGTCTATACTGACCAAAAAAGTCTCAAGTTCTTGCTTGAACAAAGAATTACTACTCAAAATCAACAGAACTGGCTTGCTAAACTTTTGGGCTATGAGTTTGACATTATCTATAAATTGGGTCCAACAACAAAGTCGCGGACGCCTTATCCAGGAGAGAAGAAGAGAAAGAATTTCAAGCTATTTCTCGGCCTTTTTGGATGGAGGTCACAACCATTGATGAGGAGGTCCAAACAAGATACCATGTTGTCCAAAATCATTTATGACCTTACCGCTGATCCTAATTCTCACCCATTTTATACATTAGAGAATGGTAGGTTATTCTACAAAGGCAGGTTGGTACTTTCGGCTTCCTCTTCTTGGATCCCACGTTTACTACAAGAATTCCATGCCTCTCCTACGGGTGGACATGCTGGAGTATTTCGAACTTACAGGAGGATAGCCCAATCTTTGTTTTGGGTAGGCATGAAAGGTACTATCACCAAGTTTATGGCTGAATGTCAAATTTGTCAACGCAATAAATATTTGGCTATTTCACCTGCTGGCCTTCTCCAACCACTCCCTATTCCCAATGCTATTTGGGAGGAAATCAGCCTAGATTTTATCACCGGATTGCCCAAATATAAAGGTTTTGATACAATCTTAGTGGTGGTGGACAGGCTGAGTAAATATGCTCATTTCATCTTGATTAAGCATCCGTATTCTGCAAGAGGCATTGCTGAAATTTTTATTAAAGAGATTGTACGTCTCCATGGTGTTTCCCATTTCTATTGTAAGTGATCGTGATCCTACTTTTATTAGTGGCTTTTGGAAAGAATTGTTCCGTTTGCAGGAGGACGGCTCTCAAGTTTAGTACTGCTTACCATCCACAAACGGATGGTCAAACAGAAGTGTTGAATCGAACTTTGGAAACTTATTTGAGATGTTTTTGTACTGAAACAACCTAAGGTTTGGGGGGATTTTTTGCCTTGGGTAGAATATTGGTATAACACCAGTTTCCATACTGCTGCTCAAACTACACCATTTGAAGTGGTTTATGGCAGACCTCCACCTTCCTTGATCAAGTATATTCCTGGTGAAACTTTGATAGAGGCAGTGGCAAGGGATTTGGTGGATCGAGATGAAGCTCTTAGGCAACTGAAATATCATCTGACCAAGGCTCAAACTCAGATGGCTAAACAGGCTAATTTGCACCGAACACCTTCTCTCATTCAAGTTGGTGATTGGGTCTATTTGAAAATCCGGCCCCATAGAAATGTGTCTACCCAAGGCTGTTTACATCCAAAATTAGCAGCTCGGTATTATGGTCCCTTTCTTGTTCTTAAAACAAATTGGAGCGGTGGCTTTTCAATTACAACTTCCTCCTCAAGCTCGTATTCATCCCGTGTTTCATGTTTCTCAATTAAAAAAGGCTATTGGGAATCACGTGGTTGAAGAAACACTGCCTGAAGAATTTCAAGACAGCATCCCAGTTTTTGTTCCTGCCCAAGTACTGGCCACTCGTACCATTCGCTACCAGGGTGTTCCCACCAAGCAGGTTTTGATACAATGGCTCAATCATCCAGCAGAGGAAGCTTCTTGGGAAGATGTCCTGGCTATCCAACATCAATTTCCTCATTTCAACCTTGGGGACAAGGTTGATTTCCCACCGGGAGGTATTGATATGTACAAGGAAATTAGTGGTCCTAGGCCTTTCAAAGTCTATACTAGAAGGCAGAATTAGTTGTCAGTTACAGCTTTCTGGTTTCTGTAGGTAGTTATGGGCAGTTTTCTTAGGAAAACAGTTTCTGTAAGAGCAGTTATTAGCAGTTACTGAATTGTAATAAAAGGAAAGCCTGAAGGAAGGAGGGGAGGGTGAGTTTTATGGAAGTTACTGTCTGAGAAAGTGTTCTCAGAGAAGGAGAATACTCCTTGAAGGGGAAACTACCTCTTGTACTTCAGACTTATTCAATAATTCCTTATTTCGAATTCCTCTGTTTTTCCTCTGTTTTTCGTATCTTTCTATAACTGTTTGGTTGAAGAATCCAGGGGTTCTATCAGTTTCATATAAAAACAAGAATAAAGAAGGAAATATATAAACTTCAAATAACTATCCGCTAATCATAAAAGATTAAAATTCATATATTAAGAGAACATAAGATCAAACCCTTTACCTAGGACATATTAGTATAGATGTGTCATAAAACGATATAGAAAATACTTCTGAAACGTAATATGATATAAAAGGATTTAAAATTTACTTGGCTTATGATTTATACTTACTGAACACAGAAATAACTTTGTCCTTATAAATCACACTACTTACAATCAAGCTATTTACAGTCACAAAATCGAGCTCAAATCCAAATTTCAGTGAGGTTGAGTCAGGTATAAACAGGAGGGAAGTGGGTTAATTATTATTGTGAAGGGTTAAGAGTATGTATTAGTCTGATGACACCAGTACAAAATTTGCTTATACGAATCTATAGATAAAGGAAGAAAAAACTTGCAATCGCATTATACATAATGTACATGGCTTTTCAAACTCTACTAATTACAACAGCCAACAAACACCCTATATACTGGTGCCAATAGATTTGAGCACCATGTAAGCCAACTAGAGCAAAAGGCAAATCTTAGACAGCTTTATATGTCAAGCAAGATGCCAAATATCTAGCTCAATATTTACCCTAACATGTTAAATTTACACCAAAACTTTTTGAAGAACTTGAGAAACATTACCTTCTCTTTGTAGATGACGATATTTCAAAATAAGTTGGTCTTGGGGTTGAGGGGCAGCCAATAGATTGAATTAATTCTTCCACACCCAGCACTTTAAACTTAGGAGGTGTATTCAGAGCAATGTTGTCAACCCGGTGCTCAACAATCTTGCCTTTCTTGTCAAGTTTATACTCGGAGGTTCCATCAAACCTACCACGACTCTCCCATGGAACTCGTGGAATTCCATGAACAGTCCAGCGAACCATAATGACGTTCTCAACAGGCTGCCACACGCTAGTTAAGTCAACCCACAATGCTTTGAAAAATATTCTGCCATGAAATCGTAGTGCCCAGAAGATTGATTTGTAGTTCTCAATGCCAGTGAATGTATTCAGAGGATCTTTAAATACGATATCATCCCTGTAAAAAGGAGATATTGTAGTCACAGCATAATTTAGCATAACAGATCAAAGAAGTCATACTAAATTTACAATTTTAAGAAAAGCGCATAAGCATAACCAACCTTAGATATTCACTACCAAGTACTGGAAAAGCACATTTGATTTCATATGTTGAAGGGGGTGGGAAGAGGTTTGGAGTTTAGGGTTTAACATCTTTAGGAAGGATTATCAAAAAATATGTAGAAAAGAGAAAGGTCCCCAAAAAGTGCCTTATGCCTCTGCTGCACCCTTTCAAATATGGGGTGCTACACCATACAAAGATGAGTGTGACCCTCATTTAAGGGGAGTATTAGGCATGGGAAGAAGACAAAATAACACCTCACTGATCCTGTATGTATACATATTTCTACAGTAGCATCCCACATTCAAGGTAAGTTATCGACGTTCAGAAAGACATCAAATTGCAGGAATAATAAAGAAAAAGCCAAAAAGAGAGAGAGAGAGAGTATGTGTCAGTTTTTTCTCTCTCTCTCTCTCTCTCTCTCTCCTCTCTCCTCTCTCTCTCCCTCCTCCCTCCCTCCCTCCTCTCCCTCCTCTCTCTCTCTCTCTCTCTCTCTCTCTCTCTCTCTCTCTCTCTCTCTCTCTCTCTCTCTCTCTCTCTCTCTCCTCTCTCTCTCTCTCTCTCTCTCTCTCTCTCTCCCTCCTCCCTCCCTCCCTCCTCCCCTCCTCCCTCCCTCCCTCCTCCCTCCCTCCCTCCCTCCCTCCCTCCCTCCCTCCTCTTTCGGAATTGTTACAGTAGCATCCCACATTCAAGGTAAGTTATCGACGTTCAGAAAGACATCAAATTGCAGGAATAATAAAGAAAAAGCCAAAAAGAGAGAGAGAGAGAGTATGTGTGAGTTTTTTTCTCTCTCCCTCTCTCTCTCTCCCCTCCCTCCTCCCTCCCTCCCCTCCCTCCCTCCCTCTCCTCCCTCCCTCCTCTCTCTCTCTCTCTCTCTCTCTCTCTCTCTCTCTCTCTCTCTCTCTCCTCCCTCTCCTCCCTCCCTCTCTCCCTCCCTCCCTCTTTCGGAATTGTGGGCAGTTATACATGGAGATGACAAACTTCCCTCTAATCTTATTAATTCAAAATAAAAAAAAATAACGGCGTTGTCTTATTTTTTTTATTATTCCAATAATCTTCTAGAATGCATCTATGAGCGTGTACCGTATTTTTTTATATTAATTGCAATGCTTAGGACTCAAACTAAGAGTTGCTTATAGCGAGTGCAACTAGCTTCGGCATATAATAAAGTGACACGAGTAGCGATGCAGCATGACACCAATCATAACTAAAATACTCAACCACATACCACTGTTAAATGTAGGCAAAACATATAACATCTGACACTTTGGCACCTTCCATGACTGATAGCCAAACGTAAATCCATGTACGTAAATAGAAAACAATAATAGTTTGACTAAAATTACCGGCTATGCAATTACTTAAGTCCTGGGGGTTTCAAAAGCATCAAATGTAATTACTTAGCATCACAGTTGAATTGGTGTATGGTCAAAAAACCACCATTAGCTCCAGGAAAAAAAAGGCAAAACAATTCATTGATAACAACTAGAAAATGTTTGATTTTTTAAACTTCAACTTCACCAGAAGATTAAGGGCGTGTTTGATGGGAGTGAATTTATGAATTTGGAAAATGGAGGAGTGAATATTGACAAGGCATGTAGGCACAAATCACAATATAAGTCTGGCACATCCCTCGTTTTCATTCCTCATCTTCCACCTTGCCATTTTCACTCCTACCAACCACAAGCTAAAGGTGTCTGATTCTTCACGCCTCCTTCCCACAATGACACCTAAAACATATCCTCTCACTTGACCTAAATAATTGATTGCAAAAATGGAAAGAAAATAAATATCAATTTGGATGGTTGCTTACTTTACACCATTAATAATCACAACGTAACTGTTTGACAAAATTATGAATTTTCCACCAAAACCCAAACATCATATGAAAAAAAAAAAAAAAAACAATGATTTTACACATTCTCCTCCTATCCTCAGCAACCATTATGCAAAATCATAAATACAAACAGTCAAATCCAAACCTGTAGATGTCGAAGCTAAGTTCCCTGTAGAAGAGCTCAGGGAACTCTTCCCTCAAAGTCCGAATCGCATAGCCCACATTCACATAGTAATTCTGCTTTTCTTCCTCTTCTTTGCTCGGCCTTAGCCCTCGCTTCGCCGGAGCCGAGAACTGACCGTACGACCTCACGTTCTGATCCAAATCCAAATCCAAATCCAAAGCCCCAGAACCCTTCACTTTACCAGAAACTTTTAACCCACGCTTTGATCCAATTACCTTATCATTCTTGAAGGGTTTAAAGCTGTGGAGCTTGCTCAGGCTAGGGTTAGGATTACAGACAATTTTGGGGGTAACGGACATTTCCGGGGAATGGATAAGAAGGGCCATGAATTAAAAGGCTTGGATTTTTTTCCACAGAAACAGGGAATTCAGAGGAAAATCAATCGAGAAAATTCCATTTTTCCGGAAAATTGTTACTCGGGAATTTTCTTGGGAAACCGAGGAGGACAACGAAGGAGATAAAAAAGCGGGGACGCGCGCGGATGAATTAAAAGAAAATTTTATGTTGTTGATAATTGGAATTATCAACTTATTCAGTGCAAAAATATGTGATTGGTTGGATTTTCTTTCTACTTTTGTAGCTCTTGCTTTCAGTTTTCTTCGGATTTTGGTTTTGTAGTTTAATTTTTTCAGTTTAAATTAATTTAACTCCGTTATAAAAAAAATGAAATAAAAAGAAAATTAAAAAATCAATAACAGAATAACCAGGAAGGAAAGATTAGGATAATTGGGTGCCATGGCTTTAGTTGAGAACTTATTCCTTATCTTTTTAGTTACTTTTCTGTATCTTTATTCTTCTTTTATATTAGGTTAGTTCTTATATTTTTATTTAATTTAAATTTAAATTTTTATTTTTTTTATATTAATTTTTATAATTTTATTTATTAAAAATAAAAAAATAATAATAAAATCAAGAACAGAATAATAGGAAGGAAAGATTAGGATCATTGGGTGCCTTGGCTTTAGTTGAGAACTTATTCCTTATCTTTTTAGTTTCTTTTTTTTTGTATCTTGTTTTATATTAGGTTAGTTTTTATATTTTTATTGAATTTAAATTTAAATTTTTATATTTTTTTATATATCAATTTTTATAATTTTATTCATTTAAATTTTAATATTTATAATTTTTATTTAATAAAGTATTGGTACTTATTTTTTTATAAATAATTAATTTTTATAATTTTTAATTATTAAAGTATTTATTCTTGAAAGACCAAAATTTAAATGAATAAAATTATAAGGATAAATATTTAAAAAAAAATTTAAAGACTAAAATTAAAATCGAATGAAATTATAAGAATTATTTATTTATTTTAATTTTATATTAAATACATATTTATTGTATAATTTTAACAAGTTTAATCAATTGTTCTTGGAATTATTTTGCATTTTTAATTGAATCTTTAGAATTGCAAAAAGTGTTTAATTGACTCCTGTAATCTATGAAAACTATGCTCACGTGACAAACCATACGTATACCTATCAAGTCAAATTATCGCTTCCACCTAATTTGCATATGCATTTTTATTCTCATGTTCCTGCCCTTCAAATCATGGAGTCATCGTGATAGCCTCAATCCTCCTTGGACTTCCCTGCATCTCTTTTGCATTTTGCTTTGCCAGTTCTTTAATTTTCTATAATTTTTTTTTGAGTATATCTTCTATTTAAGAAGTGAAATATGATTTTGCCTTATTAAGTCTTTGCATTCATGTTAGTAATTATAATCTCACTTAATCTTTAAATTACATTTAAATTTGATCAATGGGTTTGTACTTCAACTAGTATCCTCTTTAGTCTTTATGATTAGTATGATGATTTTAAATATTCTATCTTTCATGATATTATTTTTTTTTACCTAAGTGCTTACGATTGTTACATAGGAAAAAAAATACTTCATAAATTTCAAAAAATCGTAATTGAATATCTCCCCAAAAAAAAAAAGTAATTGAACCTTTACAATCATAACCGGTTTTTAATTAAGTCATGTCATTACAAATATGTTAAAAAGTTACTGACTTAATAAATGGTGTAAATACACGTAAAGCCATTGTGCCAACTAGACTATAAAATAATACCCTATCACCTACACCCAGATCTGCATGTGCATGCTCTTCCAAAACCATTATGTATCATACAAAGTTACAAACTGAACAGGTAAGCTGGCCAAATTCTAAGCCACAGGTCTTTCTTTAATTTAAAAGATATTAAATTAAAAAAATGGAGCTAAAAAAAATAGACTGATAAATTAAAAAAATTTCAAAAGACGCGTTATCTTCAATATTAATATTCTAAGTTTCTAACAATGTGAACCTATTATTTTAATACGCTTAATTTTATTTTATTTTTTCTATGTTTACGTTGAAGAAAAATTTAATATATAAAAACAAATATGGAAATAATTTCAGCAGAAGAGTTAATTTTATATCGAAAAAGTAAGATGAATGAGTTTAGCAAAGATCAAAATTAATACGTCCTAGTCATGTAATTTGTTAATTATTATTTTTTATTTTGAGTAATAAGCGAGAAAATTAGGTGTACAGTGTACACTGTACAGATACCTGAAGTGAATTTGAAGACCGGAGTCGAAAACAACGGCGGTTGGAGGCGGCGTAGCGTAGTGACATCATTGTTCCAAATCCAACATGTCAAGGGCATTTTTGTCTTTTTGTTGCTATCACCGGTTGATTGCCGTTACAATAAAGAGAGTAGCAGGCACGTAGCAGTGGCATTAAATATTGGGTCATTCTCAATCTGAGCGACCCAAGTTGTTCTGTTTTCGTTGTCTTCCTTGCGGTTGTGGGTTTGCTTCTACCTCACTCACTCATTCTCTCTTCACTCGTCTCTTCTCTTCCCCCCCACCAACACCAAATACCTAATCCCCTCAATTTCCCATCCTCTATATATTAATCAATGTTCCTTATGCACTTCTAGTCACCTTTTTTTGTCTTTAATTTGATTGGGTTATTAGTTATTACTATTAGCCATGGAGATGGAGCAGCCCAGGCCTGTCAACTCCTCCATGACATTCGATGAGGTCTCCATGGAGCGCAGCAAAAGCTTCGTCAAGGCCTTGCAGGTTCTTCCTTCTTCTTCCTTCTCACACTCCCCCCCCCCCTCCAGGTGTATTTTTGGTGTGGGATTGTTTGGACCAGATCTGCCTTCGTTTTGTCTTGTTTGCTAGGACTTTGTTTCTAGCATCTCGGTGTGTTCCCTATTGATTGCATTTGTGATTCTGGGTTTGTGTTGGTCCAATTCAAGTTTTTTTTAATATTAATTTCTGGGTATGGGTTCACAGTTGACTTTTCAATTTCTGTGTCCTGGTTTAGTCATGGAGACAGAATCTGGGTAATTTGCTCCCTTGATGGGTTTTATTTGAAAAAAATAGGTTCTTTCGTTTTGGTAGGGGAAAGGAACAGAAGGGATTTTTCATTTACGTGAGATACAGCTCCAGCCTATTAGCTGAATGCTGAAAATTGGTCAGAATGTTGAAGAAAGTGGTGTAGCGTTTGTGGATACCCGGTTGTGAGGTTGTCAATGGAAGTTTGGCGCAACTTAATTAGCATGCATGTTTTATTTTAAATTATCAAGTCAGCAATGCTTCCCAATGATAAATATTTGTATTGAATGGGACTTGAACACTACACACGGATGCAGATGTGGTAAAACTTGGAGATGAAAATATTATTAAAATTGAGATGGACTCCTGGAGCTATCCCAGAGAAGCAACTGTGTTGGCTTGATGTTTGTTTTAGAGAAACGAAAAGAAGAGGGGGGACTTCTTTAGTTTCTTCCAGTTACTATAGTGCTATGATATCTCTTACATGTTAACTTCAATAAATGAGATGATTACTGGATACGTGTGATGATGGAATTGAAGTCAATGCGGTCTAGAGGTGGCTAATGGTAGAAGTCTCAAGGCTGTAGGATGTGCTCTAGTGTCCATGGACGTTGACAATGTGAATGAGAATGTTAAAATGAACCAAGTGACACTATAAAAATGGATAAGCTTTGATGTTTTTCTGGATTGACAATTCTGTTCATTGTGTGCAACATGTGAAAATATTTCAGTTATGCAGGGGACTGAGAAGAGACAGATGGATTATTGAAAAACTTGAGTGTTTCAAACTCACATTGTTTCCCAACTTCTTGTCTAAGTACTGGTGTCTCATTTGAAAGACATGCAATGAACTTACCGCTCTAATAGAGTAAAAATGACAGGAGAAGGAAAAACAATGCAGAAACTTACTTCTTAAGAAAATCAACTGATAGGCTGGACATCCAAGTTCTTTAGCAATGGCCTTATCTTGTTACTTGCCATAGCCCCTTGGCCCCCTTCCTATGCTATTTCTCTCTATGATCTCATTCTGTAGCTTTAGATCTATTATAGATTTTTCATTTTTCCTCTTGTCCTGTCTCAATTGCAACTAATCCTTGCTCCTTTTTATAGCTGTTTGTTTTTGGGATGTTCACTTCCTGCGATTTTTTTTTAATAAAAGAAGAAATTTTATTGAGAGAAAAGAGGTGAAGTACAACTAGGTGGACCTCTAGATAAGATTTGTTTTTCACTTTTTAAGGCATTAACTTAACTATTTATCCTCTTTGATTGTTGTGGTTGTGATTTAAAGCATGCATTGGCAGTCATATTTGATCTTCATATTATGGTCATTTCAGGAACTTAAGAACCTGAGACCTCAACTTTATTCTGCTGCAGAATACTGTGAAAAATCTTATCTCCATAGTGAACAGAAACAAATGTAAGGGTATTTATTTTCTTAATGAGATTTTTTGTTTTAAGTTGTTGTAGAAGGCAATTTTACCCCCTTCTTTTCAGCTGCTTTTCTATGTAAATGATTGAAGCTCTAGCAACAAGACAAACAATTAATGACTTAATTGGAGTACTCTTCTAGTTGGTTCTTACCAGGGTGTGAATGTTATGGCTAAAATTTTCTATTAAATTATGCACCAGGTATTTCAGTAAATGCAATTTGTACATAGCACATATGAATTGCCAGCAAATAGCTTTGAGGATTGTAACGCCATGAAAAATTATATATTTATAAAAAAGCAGATGCATAAATTTGGACTATATATTTTTATTTTAATATGATGATTTCTGATAACAAACTTTGAATGGTCAGAAAGTGGAGATGGAAAGAACATTGACTAAAATTTTGTTTACTTTTAATGTACATATATTGTGTTGGGTCCTGCATTCTGATCTTCCCTATACTATCAGTCTATCAGCATTATTGTATATATGCAGAAGCATTTATTATACTGATCCTTAAAATGTATGGTTGTGACTCAATGGTGAAATTGGTGAGAATGGATGTCATGGCATATGGCCATCCTAAACAGGATACTAGACTTGAATTTGTGTACTAGAAATTTTTGTGACTAGTTAATTTAACTGCATCTGGGAGTGACAATAGGGAGGGTTCCTTTAATATTATAGGCTTGTGCATAATCTGCCGCCTGATGTAATTGAGTGTCAACAACATTTTCCATGCACATATTCTTGTGTGTTTGAAGTGCATGGATTTTTCCTGAGGTGTATTTTATTTAGGGTACTTGACAACCTGAAAGATTATGCTGTAAGAGCCCTTGTGAATGCTGTGGATCATCTTGGAACTGTGGCATACAAGTTAACAGATCTTCTTGAGCAGCAAACATCAGATGTCTCAACAATGGACTTGAAGATCTCTACCCTAAATCAGGTAATTACACATATTTTTGAGACATCACCTTTAAATAAACAAATATCAATTGTGTTGAAGTAACAATTTGCTTACTAGCAGAAACTTCTTACATGCCAAATTTATACGGATAAAGAAGGTCTTCGGCAGCAGCAGTTGTTGGCTTTCATTCCCAGACATCATAAGCATTACATTTTGCCAAGTAGGCTTGGCTGCTTTTACTTTCATTTAGAAGTAATTATTGACACTATGGATCTACAAATTTTGTTTTTTACTTATGGTTCTTTGTGTTTCTGTTTACAATGCAAGCTAGATTCTGTCAATAAAAAGGTACATTTCAGTCCACACATACAGATTGATGCAAGACAAAATCCATTTCAAACCAGAACTCGTCTTCAATCTTCAGGTGTGTGGTTGTGGACAATTTTTTCCTCTGGAGTTTTGGTATCGGTTTTGTTGTATGCCACACCCCCCCCCCCCCCTTATTTTGGGTGGTAAGTGAATTTTATTTTATTCATCTGAATCTATATTATTATATCTAGGTACCCCTGCGGCAAAAACTCTTTCATGGCATTTAGCGTCAGAAACTAAGTCTACCTTAAATGGGACTTCACATTCTTCAACAAAGTAAGTTTAGGAAAATTTTATCATTTGAGGTTGTGTAGTACAGTAGCTTTATCTGTTATGCACTCTCACCATGGATGGCATTATTATAGCACAGACTACTGAGTGGTTTTTGATCTTTTAACACATCTACTTTTGCAGCATTAAGAACCCACAATTTTCTGCCAGGACCTCTGGAGTTTTCCACCTTTTAGGTATGTGGAATAGCTGTATCCCTTGTGTTATATAATTCAGTTTAATTGGACAAGCAATGGTTATTTCTTCCTGTAGAAATGATAGCTCCTTACAATTCATGGTTACATGCCTGTAGATAACGAAGAGAGTACATGGGTGAAACCCTCAGCAGCACAAATTCACTTGCCAAATGGAGTTCCTACTTCTAGGACAGCCATTCAAACTGTGGGTGTCACGCACAGGGTAATGTCATTTTCATCAGGAAGTGCAAATGCCTGGTGGTGCCAATGCTTGAAAGTCAACTTGTGATTATTATTGACCTATTTTTTGCCAGTTGTTTGTGTGTTTTCTAAAACTGTTTGTTAATCTTTATGTGATATTGTTTGGCAAGCTCTTGGGTAAAAAGACAAAAGGTGTTGAATTGTTATCCTGTGAAATTTTGACCTGGTAGCAGTATTGATTTTAGATTTTGGACATGAATAAAGGTGCAGAGAGAAGTATGCTTTTCTGGTCTAGAACAGAGAATAAATGTGCAATATCCATGACGTCTAGGGGGTATTTTGACTACTGCAGTTAATAATTATAGCACTTTGCTTTAATTAATGCTTCATTGGGAGTAGTAGTTTTTTGGAGTTACTACATCAGCAATTCAATCACTTTATTTTTCACACTGAAAAACATGTTCTAATTGCATATACATCATGTGAAAGGTCTTTCAACTGAGATTCATTACCTGGAGTCATCCTCAATAAATGAGGTAGGATAGATGCAGGGTTGTGATGTGGAAGCCAAATTGATATGGGATGGCAGTGGAGTAAAGATTTAAAAAGGCTATGGTTAGGGTCAGGAAGTTAGGGGGATTGAAGGTTCATTGGAGGTCTGCTAGGTTCAGAATGATTTTCTAACAGTTAAGTGATGACTAGGGACCTATTTGGTGGCTTTTTGGGTGCCACGAACCATACTTGCAATAGCAAGTTAGGTGGTCAGATGGGTCCTTAGGGACATTCAAGGGGGAATACAATAGGGGTTTGAAAGAAGTAATTAATTTAGACGTTTGGTCAAGAAAGGAGTGTAGACAAAGTGTCATTAAGAGACTATCTAGTCAAGAAAAGAGGTCTCTGCAGTGGCAAATTGATAAAATAAATTATAAATTAAAGAAGGAATGGAAAAATAATATAGTCTTTGCATTGCACAACCAATAAGATGGAAATTGTGCTGTCTAAAGCTCATGACATTTCTTGAAATACAGCATCATATCCCTAAAATTTCCTAAACATAACCTATAAGTATTTATACAAAATCAATATGTAAAACTAAGACCTTGGCATTAAAGTAAGCTCCAGTAAAACTATAGCAACATAAAATACGAGCCCACAAGACCAGGGACTGCAAAATTTAATTAAAGGCCCCTAAAATTAAAAAAAATAAAAAGTAAAAAAACTGAAGTAAAACATACTAGCACTAGCAGCCCACTAAATTTAAAATTTCTGTAGAATATTAATCTAGTTAAGTTTCTTGAATATCACAAATTCACAACTTGGTTATTATCATAACTATTCAAACATTTTGAGATGCTTTGATCTAAAAGCTTATGCTTTTGTGTTGTGTGTCCATTAAGCATTCGATGCTATATTGTGCTTATCTACTTGATCTTATATGGTGACTTCGGCTGAATATGTGCTTCTTATACAATATTTAGACTGTGTGAATGGATATGATCCAAAATTACACGTTGGTTGGACTATCCAAACACGAAGCTGGTTTCTATAGAACATGCACATTGTATTCTAATGGCTAAACTAAACTTCTATTGTAGATCCATTTGACGTGATTTTGTTTTATCATATGGGAGGATTTTGGACAAAGCTTTTTCTGTGTTTCTGAATAGTTTTACTATAGAAACTAAGAGAAGATAGCAATTAAGGTTCAGTCTTTTTTACACCAAAAGAAAAAGGTTCAGTCATTTTTCATATTAAATTTTATTCTGGAACATGTTTTCCACATCTAAGAATAGGAAGTTATTTTTCCTCCTCTTGAACTTTGAAGGGTTTTTCCAATTGACTGGTAAAAAATGATTTGTTTTTATTTGACTTGCACTGAACACTAGAAATTATAACATTTCCTATCAATTGGTGCACCAAATACCTGAAATTATGGAGAATATTTTCCAGCTAGCCAGCTCGCACGAACATTAAGTCTCAGAGTTGAAAGATGCATTTATTCATGTTGCTTGTGCTTTTGTGAAGTAAATTTTCTGTAAAGAAGTTACTGATGATTCTCTATCTGCAGGATGCATTGGAGGGTTCCAAACCTTTGACAGCATTCAAGTCATTTGACAATCTAAGTCGGCGTGAGACTGTCCAAGTCCCTACTCGCAGCAAAAGTGTCCTATCAGCTTTCTTTGTCAAGCAGAAAACACCAAAATTGAAGGCCGGTTCTGTCTTGTGAATACCTCTCAAAGGAAGATGCAAGCTCCGTGATGTGCATGTAGATGTCACTTTATTAGTATTATATTGTTTTTTATTTTTGGGGGGATAAAAGAAGGGTTAAGATGTTAATTTAATCTACCCAGATGCTTAATTCTCGTTCCTTTGACCATGCATCCACTAAATGCTTAGAATTATTTTAGTTTCTAGTTCAAGCCTTTGAATAATACCGTGTATAGTAGCCATTAGTCCGGAAGTGATAATGGTCAGGATCTACTGCTAGCTTAGTCATACTCTTGATCTATAATGACTTAAATTTCTATGTAGATTACACAAGATTTATACTTGTGGATTGTGATCTATGCATAGGGTTAAGGCACCTTCAAAATGTATAATTGTGGTATTGATGCTATGGAAAAAGGTTTCATTGACTTTCTTGTCCTTAAAAGTTCTTATGTATCAGGAAAATTTCCAAAATGGGCTGTTATTCTGTTTTTTACAGTTTTAGATTTTAGACTAATAAGTAATAACATCAAATTGACTGGTTTCATCGACTTCAGTGCTTGTCTAGATTATTATTTTTTGCATTAATCAGTTTTATTTTAAAAGTAATATAATTTGATCTAATCAGGCTCTTTTTGGGGTATTATCTAATCAGGCTCTTTTTGGGGTATTATCTAATCAGGCATTTTAGATTACCAGCAAATATGTTCTAACCAATATGAAAATATCAATTTTCAGCTGTAATGTGGATTATAGGTGTACTATCAAACTTAAGAGGTGGATGGAAAAAAATGAATTTGAGGTTCATGTCTCAACAGATGGTCAAAAGAGAATGTATGGTGATTAGAGGATGCCATGTGATATTTAGGAATCAGAACAATTTTTAGTTGTGAGCATGTGGTCCAATACACTTTTATTTATAAAGAGTCAGTTATGCGTCGCATGTGCAAGTGCAAGAGGGATGTTAAATAAAATAAATGATTAGCTACTATATAAATTATAGCATGCGTTTGCCGGGAGTCGAACCCGGGTCTATTGCTTGGAAGGCAATTATCCTAACCGTTGGACTACAAACGCTGTTGCTGGTGGTGCAGTATTCTGACAAGTAAAGTATTCTGACGTCAAATGTTGTAGTGCAGGCACTAGTTGTTGGGCCATCAACAGGTGAAGTATTCTGACAAGGTGTACATGAAAGAGAGAGAAATCTAAGGCACAAGGAGAAGGAAAAGAGAAAGCAAAAGAGTTTAGAAAAACAAAATCGAATGAGGAAGCGTCATCGCCAACAAGAAGCGATGGGGAGGTATGTGAAGCCATCATCACAAGGGGAGGAAAATTCTAATTCATCGTTGCTTGCAACAAAAACATCATGATCTATCATTTGAGGGAATCCAGGGCATCATTAAAAAATAGATTCTGATTGAAAATTCTGTCCTTGTTTTGTAATTTTTAGTTCATTTTTCTTCCCAACCTAATTGCGATTTTCATTCAGAAAGGATGCACATTCAGCAGAGGGTTTTGTATGTAAAAACTGCATCCTTCTGGCCATTGATGCTGATAAATAGCTAACGTGTAAAGTAGTCTATATTCTTTTTTTTCGTCGTTATGTAATTCCATTCTTTGAGGATGATAGATTCTTTTAAGGAAACGAGGTGCGGCAAGTTGTAATCTTGAAAGCACCTTTCAATCTGAATGAAATTAACTTACACCAATATATTCATGTTTCCAGTTCCATTCTTAAAACAAGTCCGGTGCTCTTTTGCTTCCTGTGATTAATGCATTCTGTTAACTTCAATCCATAACGAATTTAAGATTATGGAAGAGAACTCAAAGGCTACGTATTAACAATTATTAGTTAAAATAATTATGGCACGCAAAGGGGGATCAAAGAGTTTTGTAATGCCTAGGTTTGTTCTCTCCCCAGTATGGCAGTTCTAGCTGTACCTAAATAAAGAAACAAACTATTGAATGAAATATATTTTTATTTTATTTTATTTTATTGTTGCTGAAAACGCAATATTAATAGTAAACTGAAAATTGTAAACTTTAAGAAAAAAAAATGCACACTTCTCTAATTGTCCTTGGGGACCAAAACAAAATTACCGCATGGGTAATGCTTATTGACTTTGCATATATATATATATATATATATATATATATATATATATATATATATATTAACAAAATATGATATCAGAATACAAACTTTTACAACAGAAGCCTTTATTGCACATATTATTCCCGAAAAAAAGGCTGAAATTACAATCCATACAAATCTTAGTAGGAAAAAACGGACACGATTCTGCAAGTCCATAGAATTGCAGATGACATGTTTTTAAGGGTTACAATTGGAGGCTTACAACAACCTGGGTAGAAGATATAAGCACAGGGCTCTCCCCCAGAAGGGGGAGGGGAGAGTCAAATTCAAGACCTGCAAATAACACTTTTTTTTTTTTTTGGAATTGTGCTGAGAGTTCCTGAGCTTTGCATGTAACACTTTATTATGACTCAACTTTTACTGCAGCTGCATAACTGCTCAATCAAATTCAAGACCTGCAAACAACACTTTTTTTTTTTTTTGGAATTTTGGTGAGAGTTCCTCAGCTTTGCACACAACACACTTTATTATGACACAACTTTCACTGCAGCAGCATAACTGCTCAATCAAATTCAAGACCTGCAAACAACACATTTTTTTTTCTCTTTTTTTTCTTTTGGAATTTTGGTCAAAGTTCCTGAGCTCTGCACAGAACACACTTTATTATGACACAACTTTCCCTGCAGCTGCAGAACTGCTCAATAATGACACAACTCTGTAGTGCTGATTTCTGAATTGACTTGAAAGCTCAAGCTAATTCATGGTGTCTAATATGTCTTTTCAGACACTACAGGCTCTGCAGCAGCGTATTATTGCAATCAAGACCTCTTACGCATAAAGAACGCCCTGTGTAGACGTATATCCCCAGTCCAATCTGGGTATTCTTCGGGAATTAATGCCAATGCTCGGCACAAGGGACAAACGTTGCTCTTCAGAAGCCATTTCTTAATGCAGTCTGCATGATATTCATGAGGGCAATAGTACAGGCTTGCAATTCTATCTGATGTTTTAAAATCAACCTGCTTCGTTCCAAGCAAGAATAATATTATACCACGACACAACAATATTGTAACTTGAATACAAACTACTATTATGACACAGAATGGAACAATCTAGAGAATGTATAAATGATTACATAATTGCATACCATGCATATGCTACAGATGTCAAGATTTTTATCCACGGTCGCTGTCTCAGTACAAGTTTTTGTCTGCAAACGTCTAGTGATAATATCCTCTGACAGACCAGCTGTCTCCTTGTGATTTTGTTCCTCCAAAAACAAACGGAGATTCTAAAATGATATCAACTAGTTAGTATATATGACACTAAAAAACTAATTGTACGTATCAGTTGTGAAGCAATGATTTAATTCAACTATAAGGATTGGCACTATAATTCCACCTCATCATTTTGGTCGCTAGCCAGGTTCAATGTGCGGTAGTAAGAAACCACAGTCTCCACGTTTGAGCAGTACTCTAGCAGATATGTGACTGGCCACATAGGCCATTGAAAGCGGGAAACTCCTGGGATTTTTCTGGAACTGCATACACCCTGAATTCAACTAAGATAAGTGCATAGCTCAAAAGTGCATACTTTACGAACATAAGGGCTTAAAGAATTCAATCTCAACAAAGGGAGAGTTAATTGTCATGAATCAAGAGTTTACTTCTGCTGAAGCCTTAGAGTCATCAGCTGCCATTAACACACAAGTACGCTCTCGATGTGGACCATCCTGGGGAATGCTAGAACTTCCGGTGCCTAACTCATTCCGGTAAATTTGTGCTTCACCCATGCTTGCTGTTTCTGTTTGACCTTCTTCAGGGACATTAGTTACTCAAAGAAATGCAAGAGGTTCACCAACTAATAATAAAATAAGTACAATGTGGTTCAGCTTGAACCAAACCTAAGTTAATTTTGGTTCATTGTTACATTTTTGTGAAGGATAGCCACATTTTTTTTTTGTAATTGATCGCTAAATTTTTATAATGTGATAGCCACGTGTTGAATCAAAGTGGACTAGGCCTTTGACAAGCTTATCTAAATGTTACTTATCAGTAATAATTCTGAAAATTAGTAGCAGAACCAGCTTAAAGTAGCTCAAGCTCTAAAGTCGTCTTTCAAAACATTACTCGAGCTTGTTTCAAACTTGATTCGTTTATGATACTTCATATTGAGAAAGTCAACAACCCCTTCATATTTTTTTTTATCCTCCACTTTCTCTTTCTAAGCTATCAGTCTAGATCTAGTTATTGCCTCAAAAACTTTCAAGATGTAGCTAGCTCCACTTCATGGAATTAGGTGAAGGAGGGATGAATGATGATAATACATGGAAAAAAATAGTTGCTCACTACCCCGTTAGTGCAAACTGAAATGTAGCGGGGACAAGTAAAGGTGGAAATTGGTTAGACTTCTTTAAATAAGTTGGGCCTATTTTTGTAAAACAATGTACCTGAACTTAATCAATTACTTAAAATAATTTTTTTTCTAGATTTAACTTAATCTTTTTATAAAAAGATAAAATTTTGACTTGATTTATACATTTATTTAAAGACTTACATTATATAAAAATTTTAAATTAAATTAATAAGTCTATACTTTAAAAATCTCATATAACTTGTATTTTTAATTAAAATTATTAAATTATGTATAAAATTAATAAATTATATAAATATATAATAATAAATAATATATATATATATATATATAAATTAACTTATTAAGTCAAATAAATATTTTTAACAACTTAAATTTGATTTATATAATAAAAAGATCAAACTTAATAAAATTAAAAATATTTAAATCATAAATTTATGACTTGACTTATTATCATCCCTATTTTCATCCCTAGTCACAAAAAAAAAAAAAAGAAACAACCGGTAGTTGGGCTTCTATACAGCATCAGAGAAGTTTTGTATATGTTAAAGCAATATAATATAGTATTAATTAACAAACTAAAAAACTCTTACGGGTTAAAGTAAATACTTACTTATTGTGCAGCTAAGGTAAAGGGTATTTGTGTCTTTTACGTAATCCTAGTATTAGTATAAACAGAGGTACAAGGTTAGGGTTATGTATGGAATAGTTCTGAATAATTAGTAAAAAATTGTTTTCTCTCTCTGACTCTCTGTCTGTCTTACTTCTCTGCTATGTGCAATTCCTACTGCCTTCAAAGCACATGACGGCGAGTGCCGGCACGTGCAAGCTTCTCCAGCAAAGCTTCTTGTACCGAGTCTCTCAGATCTTTCCGATCTGTCCTTTTCCTGCCTGTACGTCACCGGAAACTGTCAGAAACTCGTCAATCTCTCACCGAAAAGTAGTCTCACGTCGACCATCCTCATCGGAGGCAGCCGATATGCTAGGAGGCTAAAGTCCATCGCCGAAAGCCTCTCCACATGCCGCCACGTGTTGATGGAGTCTCGCCAGAGCCATCTGAGCCGTTTCCCAGGCCGAGCCTAGCCAAGCTAGCATGTGAACCGAGCCGCGACCATTGACCGAGCTGAGCCGCCTTGTCTGAGCCATTGATCGGAGTCGTTTTAATGCTGTTTGAGGCTTCTAAATCATTTTTGATGAATTCTAATGCTATTTGATGTCTTTGGGCCTTTGCTGTGTAACGGTCGCATGGTTGTTTGTTGGTTTGTTCCTTGGTTAATTACCATGAAAAGCAACTCAAGGTAAGTTGCAAGTGGGTGTACCTGTGGGAGTGTTCTGGGGTATTTGTTGTGTTTTGATGATTGGATTTTATGCTTCGTTGATGTGATGGTGCAACCTGCACGATCCAGGGAGTCATGTTTTGCATAGCATATGCAACAGACTTGAGCATGACCAAGAGAGTCAAGGTAAGGCCAGAGTTAAGTGTGTTACTGGGGGCTGTAAGACTATACATGTGCTTGTCGCAATGATTAACTGCTACTTGACCAGCGATTCTAGTTTGGTATTTTGGGTACGCTCTTTGGTATGTTTTTTAACACACCGTAGAGGGCTGTGATTGTTGGAGATTTATGCGATCATGTGATTGTTTTGCTCTAGACAGTATTTGTTGTGCTAGTTTGGTGGCAGCAAGATGGGTTCAAAAGGAGATGAAGTCAACGCTATTTTGGGTTATGATTGAATTCCAATTCAAGATTGAAGGCGTGACAAGCTCAATTATATAAACTAAACCTTAAATGAACAAGAATTCAACTCATGTAATATATGAACCAAGCTTCTTGATTTGTTTTTAGTCCTACTAAGTAGCACAAAGTGGAGACCAAGAGAGATCGACCATAACTGCCTGAGTTTATTGATTTGTTTTCGATAAGTTAGTTGTACATGATAGAAGAGGACTTACCTGAACTTCCAGGACAAGAACAAATATGACTGCCAAGTGCAGACCGAATTTCACAGCTGTCAACTTGGACAAGTTCATCATCACATAAAGCATTCTCTGTATCAACTTCACGTTGTTCTCCACTAGAATCTCGTGATTCACTACTCATTTCTCTACTAGGGGGTCAAAAATCAAATCCATATATATAAAGTACATAACATGAAAAATGAAAATTGTTAAGAAAAATATTCAAATTAGTTTTGAATAAAGATTATAATTAAAGAACAACTAGAACTGCGTATTGAAAACTTTCAATAACCATAACAGATTCGAGAGTTTATATAGTGCATCCCGGAAGTACACAAGTTTCTCAAATATAGCATGAAACCGGAGATTTAGTAATTACAGTCACATACGAATGTCACAACGTTAATTAATCCCAGTATACTGGTCTCCTATTATAGATCAATCCGTTACTAACTTACTAGTGATCACGTGATGTCTGTCTTCCATTGATAATAAACTAACTAAGAAGTTGAATCAAAGAGCAAAGGCAAGCGAACAGATACAATCATTCGAAGGAGGAACCATGTAATCCTTAGTTCACTCAAAGGAGAACCATAGGAAGAGGAAACAGATTCCATGGAATTTGAAATTACAGACCTGAAGGAAATAGATCGCGTAGAGAATCTGGGGAAGCGGTGCTCAGACATCCATTTCAATTCAAAAAGCGCTGCGGGGTGGAAATAATAATGCGCGGAGCGGAGAACAAAAGGGCAAGCGACCCACAGACAGGGCAAGCGACGCACCGACGGCTGTGACAGGGACGTACAACAATTATTTAAAGACTCGGTAGCCAGATGCCCCTCGTTTTCTATGCCTTCTTTTGACGATCCACTACCCACAACAGGACAAAATCGGTTGACTTTAATTAAAGGTGATAGACCATGTGTCTTACGTTTCACCAGGAATCGCACGGCCAATTGTTTTTTGAAGTAATTTTTGCAGTAACAAAGACCAAGACTATGTACAAAACAAAAAAAAAAAACAAAGACCAAGACTTGTCCCCCAAACATATTTGAAGGACATGGATCCTGAGCTACCGACTTACCCCTCTTAAACCTTCAAACGCTTTGAATTCTTCAAATCGATTGTTTGAATAAATATATTACATATGTTTAAGATGAAAAAGTCATATATATATATATATATATATATATATATATATATATATATATATATATATATATAAAAGATAAGTACTCATCCAACATAGAAGGAACACTAAAAGAACCGAAGAAATTTCAGATTTCCAGCAAACAAAAGCTCGCAATCCTTTTGAATATAAATGAACTTGAATAATTCATTAGTCAAGCAACGTAGTAATGTCAGCGAACAACTTTATCAAAAACAAGGTAACAAGTGAAAACAAGGAAACAAAATAAAAATGTTAGTATTTTTGTAATTATTAGTAAAAATATATTAACTCAAAATGAAAATAGAGAAGTGTTTGATTTGTTTTTTTTTATTTCAATTGATATATTTTTATTTATAATTATAAATCACTTTTTTTTTATTTTTTTTTAGTTTTTAAAATTTTATAAAGAAAATGATAAAAACAAATATTTTTTTTTTTACCATTTCTTTTATAAAATTTTAAAAATAAGAAATAAAATAAAAATAATGTGATATTTTTGTAATTATCAGTGAAAGCATATTAACTTAAAATAGAAATAAAAAAACAAACTAAATATCTCATAAAATTTGTTTTTACCATTTTCTTTACAAAATTTTAAAAATGGGAAATAAAATGAAAATAATGTAGTATTTTTGTAATTATTAATAAAACATATAAATTAATAATTGAATAAAAAAACCAAATACCCTATTTATCATTTCCTTTACAAAATTTTAAAAATAAAAAAAATAAAAATAATATGACATTTTTATAATTATTAATAAAAACATATAAATTTAAAATCAAAACAAAAAAAAACAAACCCATCACCCTTTCTGCTCCATTCCGAATTAATTCTTTAAAGGGTGAATCTCTTGATTGTATCTACGGGGATTGTGCCTTTTTTTGATAGCCTTAGACGAGAGACCTCTTAGGAGGTGTGGTCTCGGCACGACTTGAGTTGTGGCCGGCCATTTTGATAGCTATGGACGATGGTTGTGATTGGTGTTAAGGGGGTCCATTTCAATGTGTTTATTTAGACTTTTTTTTTAATTTTTGATTATGATATTCTTATAAATATTGTTATGAAAATTAATCTTTTTAACACTATTTTTTTTAGAGTTTAAACTTTAGTCTTTCCTAAAAGCTTATTTATTGGTATATCCAAGACACTTATTGGTAATGTGTTTATTTAGACTTGTCTTAGTGAACTTATTGAAACAGCTTACAAAAGCTTATTTTGCTTACGAAAATAAACGTTTGTGATCGCTGAGGTACTAGCTGATGTCATAAGAAATTCTGTTAAATTAATTTGAGCTGTTGAGGTGGATACTTAAGTTGGGCTGGGTTGTCCTCTTGCAGCGTAAAAGGAGCTGGGCTTAAACTTGATTGTCCTTTCGTGGGCTGGGGGAAGTTGGACTTGGAACCCGTGCATTACGCTAACTAATATGTACCTATTCATCTATATCTTCTTATAATCAAATTGGAATATGGACTTATATGTCTTAACTGAACTCAAGTTTAATGAAATATTTAATTTATTATTTTAAATTTAAGAATCTTTAATTTTTATTTAAATACGTAAAGATTACTTTTAAATATATCTAATTTTAAACCTTTTTATTTTACTTTATTATTAATTTGAGTATTGGAATACTTTACAACTACTCATCACTATTGTGGAGGACCGACGACATAAGTTTTCTAACATCATCAGGTAGTTCTTCAGAAACAGGCAAAAACAGAATATAATAGGAGTAAATTTTGTATATTTGTCATTTTAAATCTTTGGTTATCGTGTTGTTATCATACGTAACTCTAAAATATACCTCTTTCACATTTATACACTGTAGCTTTTCCAGCATATTTTATTTACTTTCTTCAACAAAGGACAGATATTTGTTTTTCGAAAGTTTTGGTACCTTCTTTAGAGGAATGCCAATTGTCCGTCTGCACCCCTCGCACGTGCAACTTTTTTTTTTTCTATCTATCAATTTATTTTTAGTGAATTGACAAATTTAAATTTTTTAATAAATATCAGTGATAGAATTATGTGAAGCAATTAGTCAAATTATTAAGGCAGACCCACCAACAAAAGCAAATGTTGCTGAAAAGTCTATGCATATATAAAATGCCAAGCAACGTGTATATACGGTGTGAAAACAAATGACTAGGGTCTCAGAATTAGATTGGCACATAACACGGTGTTTCAAATAAAGTGAATGGAGTTTTCACTAGAGGAATCCCACAGAAAAGTATTTGTCCAAAATCCAAATAATGGCAGGGCAATGGTCCAAATAATTAATATGGTAAATGAAAAGAAAGAAAAGGCTCGCTAAAGCTTAGAAACCTTATTGATCTGCATTCTATGACTAAAATTTGAAGGGACTGATTAAGGCCACTCAATAGTTGCCGCGACTTTCAACCTTTGGAAAATAGTTACGATAAAGCATAGAGTATATAAAGCAATTGTACAAAGGCCACCTTAATTAATTGGTTAGGTTTATACGCTGTTTGTCATCTTTCTAAAACTGTTCGATAGAAGAAATTTTGAGAGGACAACAAAAATGATTGATGCATCTAGCTGCGTATCTGGAACTTGAAGCGGAATCCAAATACATGAATGCATGCTTTCATTTCAATCCCACCCAAACCATTGCCACTAAACATATATTGTATAAGATGCTTCCGTTTCTTCATTATTTTTGAGGTAGGCTTTTCACTGGCAGAGGATATTGGCAATATTTTGCAGCTTTTCTTATATTTGTCTATATGTGACGAACCTTGAACTACAGATTGGAAGGCATTGCCACCGATGATGCTCAAAGTGAGTGAGCTTAAGAATTTGCTTGCACCACTTGTTTAGCTGGTGAATCGCGTTCGTCACTGTGCGCGTAAGCACAGTTTATGCACGCCAATGTAACTTACATTACATCTCAATTTCAACTTCGATTTCAATTTCAATTTCAATGCACGCTGTTCTACTCATTCAGCACCAGCATCTGGATCCTTCTTCAGGCTCCAGCTTGGAGACGCATCCCATTCTACAGTTTTATTTTTTTTATTTATTTATCTTTTTCTATAGTTTCCATCGAGTAGGGGTCCACTCGAAAAAAAAGAAGGGACGACAATGATACCTCTCACTTTCACCGGAAAGGATAACCTAACACAATAAAATATCGAAAAAAGGATTAAATCATAAATGAGATTCATAAATAAGTAGATAATACAACATATATTCATCAGGTTCATCAATTTTAAGATTCAAAGGGATGAATTACAAACTTATATTGTTAAATACTTAAATCTAAATTGTTAAATGCGGTTGTGACCAAAAAAATCTGTGCCTCGTTTCCAATTCAAGAAAGTTTATCAAAATGAAAGGATGAAATAAGAAAAAATGGTTTGCTTAGATTGATGATATTTTTACATATAAGCAAAACAAGACAGTTGATTAATCTTCTCAAACGGTTTGTTGAACCTAAATATACTCCCTTTTTTAGGCAGTAAATTATGAAAGTTAATCTTTCCCTGAAAAAAAAGTTTAAAAAGCAATACTTATGAATTCAATTCAATTAAAAAAGTTTAAAAGAAAAAGAAAAATAATCCTTTTAATAATATTTTTTATATACTATTTCGGTAATGTAAATTTTATTCTTATAACAACTAATAATTCAACGTGTGAATATAAGTTAATGTAAAAATTTATATAACGAAAGTAATTTAATTATCAATTAAGTAATTCAATAATAAAAATGTTGGAGGACAATTTATTATAACGGTCCTGTCAGCATATTTTTTTAAAGATGTCCCTATCTCATTAACAGGGTTTCGGAACCCCTTTCAAGCAACCACCAAACTTTATAAATTGAACAGCGCGTTCTCACTTGTCAGAACCGCCACGAGTCCACGACCCACCACCGCAACCACCACCTGGCTTCCCACTATTGAACGGCGAAGTACCACTCCCTCAGTTCTCCCCAGTCGTAAAACATTTGTCGCCGCCCTCAGCAGCCCACCCCAAACTCATCTTCACTACGATATTTTCTGGTGAACCGGCGACCATGGTTCTAGATTGCAAGGTGCGTGATACCCTGGTCCTTATGTGTCTTCGTGATTTCAATATGATTTCTGAAGGCAAAGATTACAAAGGCAAAATAGAGCTGAAGATGGGTGCAGAAAGGTACCCTCCTGGTGGTACCCATTGGGACCAGATAGTGATCCTGAAAAACCTCCGAGGACAACAACCCCAACGGAATTTGGGTCTCCTTCCGTTGCTTGTCTGAATTTGAATGGCCCTGCATATTGTTCAAGGGCCTTGAAAGAGTTTCTGCTCCGAGGTTGAAAAGGAAAACACCCTCTGCCTCTTCGATTCTGTGGAATCGAACCTGAAAACGTTTCCGGAATGGCTGACGCAGCGGAGGAGCTCGCGAAAAGGGCCAAGGCCACGACCCCCACCGAGTTCGAAGATTTCGAGTCCGTGAAGCTATGGAATCTCCTGACGCTGCCATGCCAGATGCTCATGGAGATGGTAGAGCAGGATTCATTGATCCCCCGGCGGCGCCTCTGTCTTCCGCCGGTCACTGCCCTTTGTGACTCCACCATCTGCGTGGAAGCCTGCCTCTTCTGGAACCGACCCAGAAATTGGTTTGGGAGGACCCGTCGGAGGAGTGCCATTCTTGGGCGAGCCATTCCAACCCGAGATCTGTATGCCCAGGACCCCAGAACATGCTCCTTCTAGTGTTATTGATTACAATATTTCAAATAGTGAATGATCGTTTGTTATTGGGTTTTTTTAATCGATTGTTATTAATGATCTATGTATATTCACCATTCAGGAGAGTGCTGTGCTTGATACTAAGGCTGAGGGCAGCGGAGGAAAACGGAAGGCGGGAGCTGATGTGGGTGAAGCTGATCAACAGTCCATGCTCAAAAAGAAAAAGGGTAACGCTGATGATGCCCCGGAGGCATATTTTTACCCTTTAATTTAACACATTTCTCATCTATTTATTTTTTATGGTATAAAAGAAGAAAAAAATAAAAAGATAAAAAAAATTAAATTTCTTTCTATTTAATTATCATCATTTAAGATAAATAAGTGAGAGAAGTGTAAGATAAAAGTCGAAAAATTACATTTTTGTTATGCGGAACCGATATGACAGTATTGCAGACTGGAAGTACTACTGAGCAGTTATGGCATTTGCAATTTTGGTTTTTGTTAATATTATGAGACATGATTGGGCCTAACAGGTTTTGGCACCGAAATCCACCATATGTTTCCATCGGTTCAGAACGTGTTCACAATTTCACATAGAGTTTTGTGGTTGTACAAGGATTGTTTGTCTGTCAGTGCTCTGTAGAATAACATTAAATGTCACTTCTTGTGCATGAAATGGTAATACTATTGGGTTTCTAGCCAGTAATTTCCATTTTTGTTTGATATTGCTGCATACATTACCATATAAGTAACTAGGTAATGTAAGAAGAGAAGGCCACCGTTGGGTGCCATGGAACTCTTGGCGAAGTGGATTTATTCATATCATAACAAACAGGGCTTTCGGTCCATCCTTTCCTGAAGTTACTAGTCTTGCGAATGCTTTTAAATCCGTTTTTTTCCTTGATCTTGTAAAATGATAGCTTCATCTTATTATCAATGTCTTTGTCTGTAATCCACATCTAGTTCCATCTAATTTCCATTTTTGGGTTCGGTTCTATCTATAGCTATCTCTTGTGCTGTGATGGAAAATGATAGTTATACATACAAAAAGTCTCACATCACTTGCATATATTGAGTTGGACAATTAATGTTGTTAAGGAAGAAAAGGAAAAGAGAGAAAAAGGGAAAAAGAAGGGTGATGATTGGTTGGAAGTAAGGAATGTGAAAAAAATGTGTATTATAACCCTTCTGTGATATGTCTTTTCGTTATATATATGGAATGTGTTCACGAAGTAGTACTAACATTGACAGCCAAAGCCCCCTAAAATGTCCGGGTTGCTTGTCTCCAGGATATAAATGGCACTGCTTGATTGCTAGATTTAATTTTAGATCCTGACATTCTCTTCTGACGGTTCTGAATAATAATTGAAGTTTTGCTAAGTCTGTGATAGAGGTTTTATGGCTGTCAACTATGCGCATTGGTTTGAATTTGCTGTGCAGGAGGTTGTGCTATAATAGAGGCAGTATTGCCACTTACTGTGTATGCCATTCTGTTGGTTCTAGTACAGTAGTTGTACTCTTCTTGTCTTGATATCTCCATGTGACTACATTTCTATCCTTAGGTTAAGGGAAAGCCATTATTTGATTGGTCCTTTCAAAACCTTGGAATTAAGTTGATTTTCACAGATGCAAAACTGAGATTTGGATTATTCTTTCAGGGTTTTCTCCACCTAGAACAACACGATATTGTTACATTACATCACTGAACTCGTACACTTTGCTTGATCATAATGATGCCTTAATCATGTTATACCAATCTTTGTCCACAATCATACCTAGTCCTTTTCTTTTTGTTTTGTTTGGGTACAATATGTATGACTAGTTCTTATATCCTATATTCTATTTATAAAATGCTACCAACGTTGATTCTTTGAAGTTGAATCTTGCTTGTCCCATATGTTAGTGCTTGATTGGGATCTTAGACCAGCATTGATTGTCAACATACCCTAACCAGATCTTCCTTGTACTATATGATTGGATCATGTCATCCTGTTGATCAGTTATCAGTTATCACTGGGTGTATGTGGTCATTAGCAACTCATTGCTGCTCACTTTTCTTAGTTCCTGTTTATGCTAATGATATATATGGTCTTCACCTATCATCAGAAAGTTCATTAAATACTTTCCATCATAGTTGACAGTGTATGGATTATATGCTTCTCGGATAGTCGTAGGATAAAGGGACATGCATAATGGTTGGGATTCTTGAGAATCTATGGTTTAAGATATTTTCCATCATAGGCCTGGAAACTAAATGTTCAAATGCTGATTCATGTGATGGTGTTCGCTATATTTTCTTTGTTTCTCTTATTTCAAAATTCAAACAGGCATTTTTGTGACAAAACGCATCTTTAGCCCATTGAAACTCCTTCTATCCTACATTCCCTGATTACGCAGCTTAACCAATTATTAGACAGGCCTTTAATAACTCTTGTCCGTCCAAGTATATTTCTAAATGTAGGAAGCTTTCATCACTGATAGTGAACTTTATGATGCACATGGTTGTAATCACAATCAGTTAATCACCAATTCTCCAAGACAAGGACATTTATCACATTCATAAAAATATAAAATTAATAGAAAAGTCCTTAATGTGGATAATGATCCCGGCACATCATTTTATTTAAAAAAAAATGGTAAAACTTTAGTTTTATACTAGTTAGTTGATAAAGTTTAAAACTTAATTAGCTTCCTTTTTGTGATGAGCCTCCACTTTTAAATATTCAACGCCATTGGAAATATGATCACGCATAGAACCTTTTGCTTATGTTTTATTTTGAAATTTAATATTGGCTCACATCAAGGAAAATAATATTACAGTGATAAATCATATATATTTTAATGAAATTTATTTTATTGAAAAAGAGTTTTTCCCATAAAATTTTTTGTTAATTGCATCGCAATAATGGGCAAAGGAACAACCACGGTATCCATTTGAAGAGATTAAGCCATCCTACGGATTATTGTCGATGGAACAATTTATTATGATGCCATTGTACTGAACATATTTGGTCACACACACGCAAAAAAAAAAAAAAATAAATTCCGCAACAAAAAATTATTTTTCTTACCTAGTATATATTTTTTTCTTGATGGAACTATGCTGAGGTAGATTAGACTATGATGAAGGACAATAATTTTTGTCATTATTTTATATCTATTTTATAAATAAATTAGAATTAATATTATTTTAGGAATAGTTAATCTTATATTATTATCTTATCCCATTTTTTTATATTTTATAATTATTTTCATTATATTATTAATTGGTTGAGTTTAAACATAAATTTTTATCTGTTGTCAGAGTTAAAATGATTAATCCTACACTCGACTCCAAGATGATAATCTTCTCTTACCCTACTTCACTTAATGGAGAAAATTAAGCTTTACTCTAAGATATTTTTACTTGTCTTTTAATGAAATTTTCATTAAAACTCAAACTATGTGTACTGCTATCCAATTTGAAAGAGTGAAAAAGAAGAATAATCTTTATTATTACTTATTTATATTTTATAAATAAGTTAGTATTAATATTATTTTAAGAATAATTAATTTTATTTTATTATCTTATAATATTTTCTTGTTATTTTTTGTGTTTATTTTCGACCAAGCCATCCATAAATTTCTAGAGGCTCTTCTTCATTATTTTCTTTTTTTTTTCTGTCTACAATATTACAGTGACATTTAATATTGTGATTATTATTTTATTTTTGCATATTAAAAAAAAAAGCATACGCATGCATGCGTGCATACAAAATAGAATTGAATGAAGGCTTAATTTAAAATTTTAAAAAATAGAAAAATAATAGAGAGAAAAAAAAATAGGAGAATGATAAGGAAAATTGAAAGATGATGTGCCAAATGCAGAGGAAATAATAAAACTATGGAAGAAATCCTTCATTTTAGTAACAAAAAAACACCTAAGCCTGTCCTTCTTGCTGTTTTGTCGGTGCACCACTAGTTTTCCGATACACACCTGTTTTTGTGATAGTCCGTGTAGTTTATTGAGGATAACTTTTTCCGGAAAAGATAAAAGGCAAATTATTAGATAATTTAATGGTACTTCTTTCATCATTTCCATTTTAGGTTGACATTGTCGCGCAAACAGACAGTGATGTGAAGCCACTTACCGACCCAGAGGACAATAATGGTTTTTTCTCTTTTTGGTCTTGAGGACAATAAAGTTTGATTATTCTGCAACTACACGTCTACATCATATCCAAGGAGCAACCATACCCCTATAAGTGTGCTGAATAATTCGGACCTTTGATGGGCTTTGGGCTGAAGACTAAATTGTCGATATTTGGCAGATTCCAACCCGAAGACCAAAAAGAAAAAGAAGATTCCAAGTTTCCAACCCCATTAATTATAATAACCTTTTCATCAAATTTAACAAATAAAATATGGGTGAGGACGAAAAAAAAAAAAAGGGGTAAGGTGTCCTTATTAGCAGTTGTATGTTGCCTTTGTTAGAAATTCATCCACGAGAAGAAAATTAACTACCGTGAATTCCGTAGAAGCAGCAAGGATTGCCAAAAAAATATGCCACGACAAGTGAACCAAACAGTGACAATACCCAAATAAAGATTCCTTTTTGTAGATATTACCGCCGAGAGACATTCGCATTCACATTCACGCGTGGGCAAGAGTGTTTGTCAGGCACGGTCAACTTATAAATTTACAAATTTTCATTTAATTTAATATATAATTGATGAGTTAAATTAAATTTATAAATTAAATTAATTTAAAAATTCTAAATTTATGATAATAAATTAGATTATTAATTAAAATTTTTTTAACTCAATTGAATATAAATTATCTTTTTATTAAATAAAAAACGATGACTTTTTTTTAATATTTAGTATATTAAATTTAATATATTTTTTTCTCTCAAATATTATATAATTATTGTATTTAATTTTTGAGACTTGTATTAGTATTTTTTATATTTAAAATTAAGATTTGTTATGTTATATTTATAACTTATAACTTATTATATTTGATTTTTAATTTATTTAAAATTTTATATATCATCTTTTATTGAAATTTATAAGTTATTTATTATGATGTGTAATGAATTTTTAATTTTGTATTATTTTAGTAAGTGAAATTTTTCTTCAATGTATGTTAAATTCATAAATTCAACCCAACCTACTTGTTTCGGATTTTTTAATTTCCAACTCAATCTAATATACTACTTTGAGTGAATTAGGTGTAAAAAATATTCCAAACTCAATCTAATCTAATTCAACCCTTGAATACCCTTACACATAGGTACATAAAAAATATATCTTTCAGACCAAATCTAGCCCCTTGACCAGTGACAATTAATTATCAACTTCACAATTAATAATGAAGCATTATTAATGTCTGAGAGCAAGTGAAAGATAAACACAGCAAGAAAACCATGGTCGTCTTATTCATGGGTAACCTAAACATGTTTTGAAATCAAAATGTAATGACAGAGACAAAACTGTTAGAAATATGTCTCATGTTTAATGAGAATTAATGATGATTTAATTAAATTTCATATTAAACCCCTATATATTCAGTCTCTACCCATGAGGATACACCAACTAAGAGAGATCATCTTCCATCAGAAACGAAAGGTGTAAGTACGAAAGGGGAAGGGACCGATAAAGATTCAGTAAGGCTTTCAGATCTGAAGTTCATTCCGCATCATGGATAAAGGTTAGTACCACTTATTGTTTTGATATTAATGTATGTGAAAACCATGAATTCCTAAGATCCTAATTGTGTTCTAGTATGATGATCCATAATGTAAAGGACACAAGTTTAAGTTTACATGTGGTATCAGAGCTAAGGTTTGGGAATTCATGATTTTCCATGTATGATAATTTTTAAATTGTTCTTACAAAAATGAACATGAAAGAGAAAGATCTGAGAAAGCCAGATCTGAGAAAAAACGTTCAAAAAAAAAAAAAAATCCGCCAGAAATTGGTTCGAAAGTTCCTGTTCTCCGGCGTTCCCCTGTTCTCCGGCGAAGGTTCCGGCGTTTTCTCTTCACGGACAGTCGCGCACCGGCTGTTTCTGCTCATCTCCTGAACGATCGGCCACGGCTCCTCCAGATCCACCATCAACTCCCGTCGAAAAACCAGATCTGGCCGAAACCAGAAGGACCGGTTGACGGCCTGTACAGCAAGCGGCGGAGGCAGAGGGATCTCGTCGAGGAGGAGCGAGCCCCATGTTTCTGAGGTCGTCGGGTTTGGGGAAACCTTTCTCGACTAACCGGCTGAGGTGCGGCGATCTGGAGTCGTTGCTGCCGCCCGAGAAGAAACCGAATCTGACGCAGCGGAAGGGGCTGGGGTTCCGGCCAGGAGTCGGGATCTGTATTACGAGAGGTTTCGTTTCGGTCCTGGCTGGTGATGGTAACCTGGCTCGAAGGGAAGACAACCGGACTGTGATGGTCCTGGCGCCACCACAGAGACGACCGGACATGAAGTCGCCGGAGAAGACGACCGGAGGTGGTGCGGTTCGTGTTCTGCATTGAGGAAATTCCAAAAAAAAAAAAAAATGAAAGAAAGGAAAGGAGGAAATTTGAATGTGAAAATTTAATCCTATAATTGTTTAGAAAATATTTCTGTTTGGAATTAAGTATGATGGATTTGTTAGTCACCAAAGTGGCCAAATTCTTATGAATTTGTTTTAATTCTGAACATTATGATTGTGTTTCAATTGCCCATAATTTTGATGCTATAAATAAGATGAAAATTATTGTTTTTATTATGGGTAAATTGAAGTTCATTATTATAAGGCAGTTAAGGATCAACCCAAAGGTTGATTGCTTGTCTTTATAATAAATGAGCATGAATGTTGGTGATGTGAATATATTATTAGTTATATTTATATATCCAAAGACAATAAATATTTCTAGTTAGTGTATACATTATTGCCAAATTATGTGAAATTTTTATTAGCATCATTATGTTGAATGTTGTATATTGATGGATTGCCCAAAGGTGAACATCAATATGCATTGTATGAAATGTATCTGAATCTGTGAAGCATGTTGATGTGTATGTATGTATAACTCAAAGTATTAATGTCTTAAATTTTATTCCTTGCAGTACCAGTTGCTACATTCACTGTTCTCAACTGTTGCAGTTTTTAATGGACTCAACTTCTCTGAATGGTGTGAGCAAATCCAATTTTACCTTGGGGTAATGGATCTGGATTTAGCTCTTAGAGAAGAGAAACCTAGTGCTATTACTGTTACAAGCACTGAAGAGGAAAGGGTCCATTATAAAAAAACTGGGAAAGATCCAACAGGTTGAGTTTAATGTATATACGAATGAGCATTGCTAGCAACATCAAGTCAGCTCTTCCACAAACTGAAAGTGCCAAAGAAATGATGAAACTTGTGGAAGAGCGCTCCCAAAACTGCTGATAAGTCTCTTGCTGGGACACTAATGAGTACATTGACCACCATGAAATTTGATGGTTATCGTACGATGCATGAGCATGTTATTGAAATGACGAATATTGCAGCAAGACTAAAGTCATTAGGGATGGATGTGCATGAAAATTTCCTTGTGCAGTTCATCCTGAACTCATTACCGACTGAGTATGGCCCTTTCCAGATGAACTATAAACACCATGAAGGATAAATGGAATGTGCATGAATTGCACAGTATGTTGGTTCAGGAAGAGACCAGACTCAAGAACCAGGGAATTCATTCCATCAATTATGTGAAAGGTCAAGGAGCTGAAAAGAAAAGTTTCAAGAAACATGAGAAGAAGGGGGAGGAGGACCTCTGAAGGTGAATGAGGCTTCTTCTTCTAAAATTCACAAGAAGGAACATAATGGAAACAGATGTTATTTCTGTAAGAAGGCTGGACACTTCCAAAAGGATTGTCCAAAACGTAAGGCTTGGTTCGAAAAGAAAGGTAAGCCTAGTGCTTATGTATGTTATGAATCAAACCTAACTGAAGTTCCTTATAACACTTGGTGGATTGATTCTGGATGTACTACTCATGTTTCTAATATGTTGCAGGGATTCCTTACGACCCAAGCCACAAAGCCAAATGAAAAAGTTTGTCTTTATGGGCAATGGAATGAAAGCTCCAGTAGAAGCTGTCGGGACTTATCGTTTAATCCTTGACACTGAATATCATTTAGATTTATTGGAAACTTTGTATGTACCTAGTATAACTAGGAATTTAGTTTCAATTTCTAAACTTGATAAGGCTGGATATTCCTTTAGATTTGGTAGTGGTTGTTTCAGTTTGTACAAGCACAGTCATTTGATTGGCAATGGTACCTTATGTGATGGATTATATAAATTATGTCTTGATAATCTATATGCTGAAACACTTATGACCTTGCATCATAACGTTGGCACTAAACGTGCCTTAATAAATGAATGTTTTGCTTACTTGTGGCATAAACGTTTGGGACATATTTCCAAAGAAAGAATGGAAAGATTGGGTAAGGAATGAAATCCTTCCGGATTTAGATTTTTCTGATCTGAATGTATGTGTGGATTGTATTAAAGGTAAACAAACAAAACACACAAAGAAAGGAGCCACAAGAAGCAGTCAGCTTCTTGAAATTATACACACTGATGTATGTGGGCCCTTTGATGTTAACGCTTTCAATAAAGAAAAATACTTTATCACCTTCATTGATGATTATTCACGTTATGGTTATGTCTATTTGCTGCATGATAAATCTCAGGCTGTAAATGCCTTGGAAATTTATATTAATGAAGTTGAAAGGCAATTAGACAAAAAGGTGAAAATTGTCAGATCTGATAGGGGTGGAGAGTATTATGGAAGGTATGATAAAAGCGGATAACATCCAGGTCCATTTGCTAAATTCCTTGAAAAGAGAGGCATATGTGCTCAATACACAATGCCAGGTACACCACAACAAAATGGTGTGTCAGAAAGGCGTAATAGAACCTTGTTAGATATGGTTAGGAGTATGTTAAGTAATTCATCTTTACCCATTTCGTTGTGGACTTATGCTCTTAAAACTGCCATGTATCTGTTGAATAGGGTTCCTAGTAAGGCAGTTCCAAAGACTCCTTTTTGAACTGTGGACTGGAAGGAAACCTAGTCTAAGGCACCTGCATGTTTGGGGTTGCCAGGCAGAAATTAGATACTATAATCCACAAGAAAAGAAACTGGATGCAAGAACAATCAGTGGATATTTCATTGGTTATCCAGAAAAATCGAAAGGGTATAGATTTTATTGTCCTAATCATACTACAAGGATTATCGAAACCTGGAAATGCCAGGTTCATTGAGAATGGCGAAGTTAGTGGGAGTGAAACTTCACGTAAAGTGGAGATTCAAGAATTGAGAGTACAAGTTCCCTTGACTTGTGTCTCTAATAAAGTTGTTGTTCCTCATGTTGTTGTACCGAATAATAATAATGAAGAACAACAAATAAATGATCCCACTACTCATAATGAAATTATAGTAAATGAACCAAATGAGCCCATAGTAGAAGAACCACAACAAATAGCATTAAGAAGATCTCAAAGAGATAGGAGATCCGCTATTTCTAATGACTATGTGGTATATCTACAAGAGTCTGATTTTGACTTGGGAATGGAAGATGATCCAGTTACGTTTTCACAAGCCATGAATAGTAACAATGGTGAAAAGTGGTTAAACGCCATGAAAGAAGAGTTGAAATCTATGGAACAGAATGATGTTTGGGACCTTGTTGAGTTACCAGAAGGCTGTAAGAGAGTTGGATGTAAATGGGTCTTTAAGAGACCAACGTGACTCTCATGGTAACTTAGAACGTTATAAGGCCAGACTAGTTGCAAAAGGATTCACTCAGAAAGATGGCATCGACTATAAGGAGACCTTTTCACCGGTATCCAAGAAAGATTCTTTAAGAATCATTATGGCAATGGTGGCTCATTATGATTTAGAGTTACACCAGATGGATGTGAAAAACGGCCTTTCTAAATGGGAATTTAGAGGAAGATGTGTTCATGGACCAACCATTGGGGTTCATAGAAAAGGGAAAAGAGCACATGGTGTGTAAACTTAAGAAATCAATATACGGACTTAAACAAGCTTCACGACAATGGTACCTTAAGTTTAACGATACCGTTGTTTCCTTTGGATTTAAGGAAAACACCGTCGATCGGTGTATATATCTAAAGGTCAGTGGGAGTAAGTTTATATTTTTGATTCTGTATGTTGATGACATCTTGCTTGCAACTAATAATCTTGGTCTTTTAAGTGAGACTAAGACATTTCTCTCTAGTAACTTTGAAATGAAAGATATGGGTGAGGCAACCTATGTGATTGGATATAGAGATATTCCGTGACAAGATCACAAGGAATTGTTAAGCTTGTCTCAGAAAGCATATATTAATAAAGTTTTAGAGAGATTTGGGATGGAAAAAGTGCTCATCATCTCCTGTTCCAATTCAGAAAGGAGACAAATTTAGTCTCATGCAATGTCCAAAGAATGATTTGGAACAGAAAGAAATGGAAGCATTTCCATATGCATCGCTTGTTGGGAGCTTAATGTATGCTCAGACTTGTACGAGACCAGATATCAGTTTTGCAGTTGGAATGTTAGGAAGATATCAGAGTAATCCTGGTATGGATCATTGGAAAGCTGCAAAGAAAGTTCTGAGATATTTGCAAGGAACAAAGAATCACATGCTTACTTATAGGAAATCCAACAACCTTGAGGTCATTGGATATTCAGATTCAGACTTTGCCGGATGTGTGGAATACAAGAAAATCCACTTTTTGGCTATTTGTATCTTTTAGCTGGAGGAGCTATATCATGGAAAAGTGCGAAGCAGTCTGTAATTGCTGCATCCACTATGGAAGCTGAATTTGTGGCATGCTTTGAGGCCATGGTTCAGGCTAAATGGCTACGGAACTTTTATTTCAGGGCTTGGATTAGGTCGACACTATTGATAAGGCCGCTGAAAATTTATTGTGACAATTCCGCAGCAGTCTTCTTTTCTAAAAACGACAAATATTCCAAAGGTGCTAAACATATGGAGTTGAAATACTTTGCCGTTAAAGAAGAGGTTCAGAAACGTAGAGTGTCTATAGAGCATGTTAGCACTAATCTTATGATAGCTGATCCCTTGACGAAGGGATTACCGCCCAAAATATTTACTGGTCATTTGTATAGTATGGGCATTATGTCAGCTAGTGACTGTTGATCATTATTGTAATTATTGACTATTGACACTCTGAGCTCGTTAATATATAAGTTTCTGAATTTTTCCTGTTTTTCAAATTTATGTATACATGCATGTATGAATGATGATATTGAAATACAGGATTTTGTCCCTAATGAAGACATTATTGTTTGTTATTGGACATGATGTGTACTTCCATTAAAGTATCATATTAGGGAGAAGAACTAATATAGTGGTACATGGAAGGAACTATGCCGATTTGATAGTATAGAACCGCTATGACTCTTATTAGTTTTATTCCTAATTATGAATTATGATGCAACTAATGTATGAAACCTTTAGCCGAATTTATGCGCACTAAAAGTTGATGTTTTATTAAATCATGACATTTACCACATGAGCCAAGTGGGAGAATGTTAGAAATATGTCTCATGTTTAATGGGAATTAATGATGATTTAATTAAAACATATTAAAGGGCTAAAAGGTAAATTAGTTGTAAGGGAGGATAATTAAGTAATTACTTGATGGGAGCAATTATCTAATGATTATAGGACATTATCCTAAGTGATAATTGATGGTTTTGAAATTCGAAAGAAACCGATAAACTGATGATATTATCTTATGGGTTTGAATTTCATATTAAACCCCTATATATTCAGTCTCTACCCATGAGGATACACCAACTAAGAGAGATCATCTTCCATCAGAAACGAAAGGTGTAAGTACGAAAGGGGAAGGGACCGATAAAGATTCAGTAAGGCTTTCAGATCTGAAGTTCATTCCGCATCATGGATAAAGGTTAGTACCACTTATTGTTTTGATATTAATGTATGTGAAAACCATGAATTCCTAAGATCCTAATTGTGTTCTAGTATGATGATCCATAATGTAAAGGACACAAGTTTAAGTTTACAAAAACCACACGCGCTCTACATCAACACAAACGACTTATTCATTAATCACATATAATCACAGTCACAGTCACAGTCACACAAGTTTGGGTTTAACCGTTTAAGTGTGCCGCTACATCTCTTCGATGGCCGGTACAAAAGAGACCATCGGCCTTTGATATTGGTTTGACTTTTAGGTTTAATTTTAGTTTAACCAGATTAAGTTTAATTAATTTTGGGTCTATGTTAACTACATATTATAATTAAGTGGCCAACATAAATAAATATATATTTAATTAAACGAATATGTAATTAAAAGTTTAATGTAGTTAGTAAAATAAAATTTATTTAGTTAAAATTAAATATGATTTAAATAACGGTAAGTATCAATATCATCACTGGAACTCAATTATATTTTAGACGTGTCCATCGCCATTTTACAGGCCGATTAAGAACTGAAGGATGAAACTCCTACTACTAGAAGGCCTCTCTTGCTTGACTAATTATGCGACAATGGCTCCCTTACTAAAGGTTGCCCCTCGAAATGAACCAAACAGTGACATGATGACAAAGCCAAATCTAGGAGCACATTTCTGTAGGGAACACACCCATTGGCGCGAGGAATACGGTAGCCACTGATGGAAGGCGAGGTGGCCATTGTTGATTTGTTGGGCCTAGCTCAGCTAAATGGCTAGAGTTTCCTTTTGTTTTGCTTTATATTTGACAGATCAGACAAGATTTGGTACCTAATTACGACGTAGATCGTGATAGACCAAAAAAAGATGTAGATTGTGGGTGGAGGGTAGCAAAAGGAGAACATCAAAGGACGCGGCAAACATTTGTATATATGCGTGACGAAAAACTTTGCCCGGGAATTTAGCTCTTATAAAACAAGTAATTCACTTTAAAAAATAAAATAATATTATTATTAATAAAATTAATAATTAAAATTATGATATAATATATATATATATAAAATAAATTATAATATTATTAAAATTTATTTTTAAAATTTTTTATTAATAAATAATATTTTTTTATTTAATTTTTTAAAATAAATCTCTTAATTTAGAGGAATCGAGACATGTACAATTTAAGACATATCAAAGCTTCAATATATATGTATAAAGATTTTGTTTTGTTGTGCCGTGTATAAAGAATAAAAGAATGAATGAAAGCTATTTGTTAGTTCATTTGCGCGCTTTTTTCTTTTTATATGTTTGTATGCAATTACGAACCAACCAATTGTTTGAAACTTTTGGTGCCCAATTAACGTGAGTTACTCTTTTCCCTCACAGTCACAGCAACATCTTGATCTCTGCAGTCCTCAATCGAAGATTCCTGGCAGCATCCCTTGTGCCTTGCCAGCTACGGCTCCACCCCAAGTCTCTCCAAAGTCAAAGCCAAGGGGCCCTTACATCGATCACAGCTACATCACCCTCCCTCTATCATGACGTGTCTGATATCAAGGCCTCGACAAAAAATAACAATAACTGATACTCATTACTACAAACTGGCATTTCAAATGGCAAAATATTGCCCGAAATAATACGTCCGCAGATCTTATTAATTATGAAAAATATGGTTTCCCCTTAAAAGTTTTGGGAATTTCAGAAATTTGTCTAAATAAAATTGTCTGTAACTGTAGGTATGCCTAAACAAGCACATTTATTCCTTAAAATATTCATTTTTAAAATGTTAAATTTTATCAATTCAAGATTAATAATTAGGCAGAACTATGGAATTCATACAATCATGAACCCCGAACAACGAGTTGTTACTGTAAAATACATACACGCTTCCAAAAATTACGATTTCACTCCCATCAAGTATAGTCTAAAGTAAACACATTTTTCGGTTTTCTATTTCAGTAATACGGACAAGGTAATAATACTGTTATTCCTAAATTTCTCTGTATATTTCAGCAGTTTTACCTAAGTACGAGTGCAAAATAGTACATACACAGGCAAGTTCGTTTTATTACCGAAAGCAAAACACAACCTGAAATTCACTGCAACGTCAGTTTCTTTCTTTCAGATTCAGAGAGCATGAACTTTGATGAAATATTTAATAAAGAATAAAAAGAGAAGTCGTAGCGATAGTTCAGAATTCAGCATAAAGAAAATTGCTGGCACATCACAACAAGGGACAAAAAAAGGGGGTATGTTTCAGTACTACCCGTCTTCTCTCTTCCCATCTGGCCGTCCCCGATGCAAAGCCAGAAAGTGGGGTGTGCCCTTCTCTTCCCTCACCCGCCTCACTCATATCTCTCTCAGATAAATTATAAAAGCAAATGGAGGCTGTGCCCTTCCCCTTCTTATCCTTCTCCTTCTCAAAAATCTCCCATACCACATAACCATATCTATGGAAGTTTTCTGCAAGCTCAAGTGTGAAAACCCTGGGTCCTTTTTCGATCTGAAGATCAAGCTCGTCTCCATGGTTCTTACTGATGCCGGTGCCCCCAAAGAGGTCGTTGAAGGCTTTGTCCGCAGATTGAAGAAGGCTAAGAAACCAGATGGGTCCTTCCTGGAACAGTTTCTGCTGTCCATCAAGAACAAACTTCGCCGGCTCTACTCACCGGCGAATTCCCCTGCTGAGCTCGCCGGTCCAGAACCCATCTTTGAAGAAGTTTCAGCCGAGCTGGCGAATTGCTGTGCTTTGATCTATGATCCACTCCGCCATGTCCCAGACCTTGAGTACCGTGCTGATCACCCATGGACGATGGAGGAACTGGGGTCAGCAATTGAAAAGGAAATCATCAAGCATCTCTTTGACTTGGTCGAGTTCTCTCTGAACCAGGTTGGCATGGCGGAGGAAGCCAAGGGGTTTAAAGTCCAAGTTGCTGCTGCTGGTGCTGGGGTTGAAAATTTTCAGTCTTTTAAGCTGTGCAAGGAGATGATGCTTAAGATTGAGAGCCGCAAGGTGGAAGCGGTTGCCTCGTTTGTGACTCCTCCGCTGAACTGGAAGCCCGATGCCTCTGCGACCATGGCAGGTCGGAATGACAAAGTGGTACGTGAATTAATTAAGGTTATAGTTGAATACCGTTTGCTCTCTTATGCTCATAATTTGTTTGTCTCTTTTATGTTTCCTAATTTGTTCTTTTTTTCTTTTTTTTTAATTATAATATCATTTTTCAATCATGATTGAAGTTATTTATTGCTATTAATCATCCAATTATATTATTCCCTCACCTCAAAGGAAAACAAAATTTATAGAATGCCTTTGTACATTCAGACCGAGGCTGTGATTGTTGCTGTTGCTGAGGGCGGAGGAAGCAAACGCAAAGCAGCTGCTGATGCTGGGGGAGCTGGACCATCCTCGCTCAAAAAAATCAAGCTCTTTTGACAACTCCATCAATAAGTCCATGGACACTTTCATCCTTTTACCTTTTTGTGTTGCTATCTAGTTTTCATGGTGAACAGTACTTCACTTCTAGTTTTTATCGCTCCTTGTTGGCTTTTATGTATTGTCCTGCTACTTCGTTATGTTGTGTGACACGACATTTATTGCAATTTATATGGTAGCTTATTGTGGTTTGGAAACTTGTGAGTTGATTTTCGAATTCCACTGCTCCCAATCATTAGCTTTTCTCAAACTACGGGTAGCAATTTGAGTTCACGAGTCTTGTTCGGATTCATAATTCGTTCAATTCCAAATTTTTGCCTAATGTCCATAATCTTGAATTGATCAAATATCACATTATGTTAAAATGGATATCATACTTATCTTATTTGAGTTGGAAGGGTTTGTCTCTTGTCATAATCTGGAGTTTCTCTTTGTATATATTGAGTTAGATTTGTGCTGTGTTATATTACTTATTATGTGCTGGACTCTAAATTTTTCCCTTATCTTATGATGATGTTTTATTGTTACATTATTTTTCATACAATCCAAAGCCTTGGCTCTTTCTTTCCTCTCTCTGTCCGCCCTCCTTCACCCTCCCATCTCTCTCATATCATTTGCCCATCCAGTTTCAGCCAGCAGCTAGTTCTGAAAGCTTTTAGAATTATATCAGAAGTTACTGATAGTTTTGAATATTGGACACATACCATGATGAATTAATATACGAAAATATCGATTGCCTACCTCTCTCTAATCTCACAATTAATCATCTTTTAGATCTAAATCACTACTGTTATTCAGATCTATATATATCGTTGCAGACAGAAATTATTTATACTTTCTTGGGGAGTTTCTAGCTCAGGAAGGAACAGTTGAACTATATATCATAACTTAATGGTTCAGATTCTTTAAAAGATTAAATATCACAGATATTGTACCTTGCCTTTTCCCTTCCTTGCTCTCCAATTTGAGGGGAGAACTTCGGAGCTTTAAACAGGAAGGAGGGCTTCCTCAACCTTCTCTTTCTCCCCCCATTATAAATCATTCAAACAAGAGTTTGAATCACTTTTCCTTTCTCTTCTCCCTCCTTATCTTACATTCAAATATAGCACAAACGAAAAATAAAAAAGAAAGGGAAAGAAGAGAAATTCATCTTTCCCTCCATTCATCTTTGAATTATATAGGATAATGCTCTCTAGTTTTTAAAGGAAGGGAAGGATGCCCTAATGTCCCCTTATTCCCTCGTCTAAGATGATTAATATTTGCCATAAAGAAGCATTTATTTTTCACAAGAAATGTTTATAGTTGGAAATAATTAATATTTACAGTCTTATCATGGCAAAGAATGGAAGGGGACCAGAATGGAGGATTTAAAAAAAAAAGAAATAGAATGAATGAAGGGGAAGTAAAAGAACGGTAAATAATTAGGCTTGCCTTGTTTGGCTGTTTCATTGATTATAATAGGAAGAAATGCATCTTCTCATTCTTTTAAGGTTATATCTGTGAGTTTGGAGGGTAAGGGATGGGAATAAAATGAATTTAAAGAAAATAAAGGGAGATGAAAGGGAAGAGAATATAAGGTTAATTAATTATTTTTCTTCTTTTATTTGGATACTTTAAATTCTCCAAATTGTCATAATTTTAAAATGTTTACAAAATTAATAAGAGATACTTTTGTAAAATTCCTTGAAAATCTTCATTCTCTTCCCTTCCTTTTATAAAACTTACAAACAAATGAGAGGCTTATGATAATCTCCTCTTCCTCATTTCTCCTCTCAAATCCTCTGTCCAAACATAGTTTAAGGGATGACTTTGTGATCTCCATTCCCTTTTCATATCTTCTGATGACCAGATTGGAATATAGGAGTAAATTTTGTGTATTTGTAGTTTTAAATCTTTGGTAATCTTGTTACCATATCATATGTAACTCTAAAATATACTTCTTTCACATTAATACAATATAACTTTTCTAGTATATATTATTGAGTGTTATTTTAATTCACTGTTAATATAAAAGGTTTTATACTATTATCTAATCATAGACTATCAAATGACTAAAAAATATGATTAAAATAATAACTACTTAAAAAAATCAAAATATGTGACTATATGATAATATAAAAAAAATGTACACAATATAATGAATTAAAATTAAATCCTATTTTCTTTCTTTTCTTCAACAAAGAACATATCGATATTTACTTTTTAAAAAGTTTTGGTACATTTTTAAGAGGAATGATAATTCTCCATATGCAACACCCCCCCCCCCACGTGTAACTTTTTTTTCCATCTATCAATATATTTTTAATGAATTAACAGATTTAAATTTTTTAATAAATATCAATGATAGGAGTATGTAGCAATTAGTCAAATTATCAAAGACAGACCCACCAACAAAAACAAACGTTGCCGAAAAGTCTATGCAAAAAATACCAAGCAACATGCGTATATATGCCGTGTGAAAACAAATGACCAGGGATCTCCGAATTAGATTGGCACCGAGTTTCAAATAAAGTGAATGTAGTTTTGACTAGAGGAATCCCACTGAAAAATATTTGTCCAAAGTAATGGTAGCGCAATTATCTATTCTATTGTGCAAAAGAGATTTCTCCTTTTGGTGTTCAATTTTTTTATTCTTAAAATATCAATACTTTTATTCTTAAATATAAAAAAATAATAAAATAAAAATGTATCTTACATTTATTCATATTCACCTTTTATTAGTTATTTAATTTAAAATATTATTATTATTCATTTAAAAACTAATTTAAAAAATAATAAATTAGAAAAGCGCCCACGTTTCTATAATGGAAATTTTTAAATTTGATCTCCAATTCCAACGCTATAGATGACATTTTCAATTTTTCTTTTAAATATTATAGTTACAAAGTTAGTTATTTTTTATTCAATTTTCAAATCTTATTTCAATTTTTATAAAATTTAATGAAAAAAAATGAAATTGTAGATTCCAGGCAAGAAGTGCGGAAAGTGCTTGTCCAAATAATCAATATGGTAAATGAAAAGAAAGAAAAGGCTCACTAAAGCTTAGAAACCTTATTGATCTGCATTATATGACTAACATTTGAAGGGTATATTTAGAATCATGAATTTTAATAATTGATTTGATTTATAAATAAAATTTTTTGTTTGAAATGTTATAAAATAAAAATTGATTTAATTTTATAACAATTTTCAAGTATAAAAATAATTTTTAAATTAAATTAAATCACTTAAACTTAAATCAAATGAAATAAGTTCTGTTTTTTTATTGATTCCAAAGGTAAGAGAAAGGATTGAGTTACACCACCCAATTGTTGCCGCGATTTTCAACCTTTGGAAAATAGTTATAATGAAGCATAGAGTATATATAATATAGATAAAGCAATTGTAGAAAGGCCACATTAATTAATTAGTTAGGTTTCAACGCTTTTTGTCATCTTTCTGAGAAGTGAAAATGTTTGATAGAAGAAATTTTGAGAGGAAAACAAAAAATGATTGATGTGTTTATCTGCGTATCTGGACTAGGTGGGATCCAAATACATGAATGCATGCTTTCATTTCTCTCCCACCCAAACCATTACCACTAAGCACAGCATAAGATGCTTCCGTTTCTTCATTATTTTCTGAGGTAGGTTGATCACCGGGAGAGAGTATTGGCATTATTTTGCAGCTTTTCGTATATTTGGCAGAATCGATGATGCTAATTAAATGAGCTTCATTAAGACTTAATTTGCTTGCACCACTTGTTTACTTGGTGGTGATTCCCGTCCCTCACTGTGTGAGTATCGAGTGTTATAATGCTCACCAAAATAACTTTCATTACATCTCAACTTCAATTTCAATTTCAATTTCAATGCACGGTGTTCTACTCACCCAGCATCAGCATCTGGGTCCTTCTTCAGGCTCCAGCTTGGAGACGCATCCCATTCAACTGTTATTTTTTTTTTAATTTATTTGTATCTCTCTCTCTATGGTTTCCATCAAAGTTGGGTCCACCCGAAAAAAGCAAAAGGGTCATCGGTACCTCCCTCAGTCCCTCTCTCACCGAGAGGACGACATAATGCTCATTAAAATATCGAAAAAAGGATTAAATCATAAATAAGATTCATCACTTTTAAGATCAAAGGATAAATTACTAAATCATATTGTTAAATCTATTTTGTTAAAAGCGGTTGTGACCAAAAAACCAGTGCCCCGTTTTCCAATTCAAGAAAGTTTCAAATTGCAAGGATGAAATAGGAGAAAATCGTTTTCTCAGATGAATGATATTTTTACATAAAAGCAAAACAAGACGGTTGATTACTCTTCTCAAACGGTCTGTTTAACCTAAATATACTCCATTTTTTAGGCAGTGAACTTTTTCCTTGAAAAAAAAAAGTTTAAAAAGCAATACTTATGAGTTAGATTCAATTAAAAAAGTTTAAAAGAAAAAGAAAAATAATCCATTTAACAATATTTTTTACATACTATTTCTGTAATGTAAATTTTATACTTATAGCAAGTAATAATTCAATGTGTGAATATAAGTTAATGTAAAAATTTATATTACAAAAGTAACTTAATGATAAAAATTTTGTTATCAATTAAGTAATATATAATAATAAAAATGTTGGAGGCGACGAACTAGTATAACGGTACGCAACCATGGGCACAGATTTTTATCATCTCCCACTTTCAGCACACACGTTTTAAAAATATTCCTATTTCATTCGTCCACATCAACTAAACCCCTTCTAACTTTGGGCACCGAAGCAGCCACCTTACTTCATAAATTGAACTGCGCTTTCTCGCTTGTAAGAACCACCACGACTCCACAACCCACCACCGCAACCACCACCTGGCTTCTCACTATTGAACGGCGAAGTGCAGCTGCCTCAGTTCTCCCCCAATCGTAAAAGACTTGTCGCCGCCCTCAGCAACCCGCCCCAAACTCATCTTCGCTACGATATTTTCTGGTGAACCGGCGACCATGGTTCTAGATTGCAAGGTGCGTGATACCCTGGTCCTTATGTGTCTTCGTGATTTCAATATGATTTCTGAAGGCAAAGATTACAAAGGCAAAATAGAGTTGAAGATGGGTGCTGAAAGGTACCCCTGGTGGTACCCATTGGGACCAGATAGTGATCCTGCAAAACCTCAGAGGACAACAACCCCGACGGAATTTGTTCCCCATCCGTTGCTTGTCTGAATTTGAATGGCCCTGCATATTGTTCTAGGGCCTTGAAAGAGTTCTGCTCCGAGGTTGAAAAGGAAAAACACCCTCTGCCTCTTCGATTCTGTGGAATCGAACCTGAAGCGTGCCGGAATGGCTGACGCAGCGGAGGAGCTCGGGAAAAAGGGCCAAGGCCACGACCCCCACCGAGTTCGAAGATTTCGAGTCCGTGAAGCTATGGAATCTCCTGAAGCTGCCATGCCTGATGCTCATGGAGATGGTAGAGCAGGAATTCATTGATCCCCCGGCGGCGCTCTGTCTTCCGCCTGTCATTGCCTCCTTTGTGACTCCACCATCTGCGTGGAAGCCTGCCTCTTCTGGAACCGACCCAGAAATCGGTTTGGGAGGACCCGTCGGAGGAGTGCCATTCTTGGGCGAGCCATTCCAACCCGAGATCTGTATGCCCCAGGACCCAGAACATGCTCCTTCTAGTGTTATTGATTACAATATTTCAAATAGTGATGATCGTTGTTATTGGGTTTTTTTAATCGATTGTTATAATGATCTATGTATATTCACCATTCAGGAGAGTGCTGTGCTTCATACTGAGGCTGAAGGCAGCGGAGGAAAACGGAAGGCGGGAGCTGATGTTGGTGAAGCTGACCAACACTCCGTTGTCAAAAAGAAAAAGGGTCACTTTGATGATGCCCCGGAGGTTTCTTTTATTCAAAAAATTATGTTATTTTGACATTTTAATTTTATATATTTTCTGTATATTTATCTTTTTATAGTAAAAAAAAGAAGGAAAAAAATGAAAAGTTGATAAAAAACTAAATTTCTTTTTTTTATCATTTAAGATATTTATGAAGAGAGTGTATAATTAAAGTATAAAAAATAAGATTTTGGATATCGAAAACCGTTATGACAGTATTGCAGACTGAAAGTAGTATTGAAAACAGTTCTGTTTTTTTGCTATTATGGTTTTTGTTAATATTATGAGACATGATTGGTCCTGACTGGTTTTGGCACGAAAATCCACCATATGTTTCCATCGGTTCAGAACAATGTTCGCATAGTTTTCTGGATGTAAGACTGTTTGTCTGTCAGTGCTCTGTAGAGTAACATTAAATATCACTTCTTGTGCATGAAATGGTATTACTATTGGGTTTCTAGCCAGTGATTTCCATTTTTGTTTGATATTGCTACACACATTACCATATAAGTAACTGGATAATGTAAGAAGATAAAGCCACCGTTGGGTGGCATGGAACTCTTGGAAGTGGATTTATTCATATCATAACAAACAGGGCTATGGGTCCATCCTTTCCGTAAGTTACCAGTATTGCTAGTGCTTTTAAATCCGTTTTTTTCCTTGATCTTGTAAAATGATATCTTCATCTTATTATCAATGTCTTTGTCTGTAATCTACATTTAGTTCCATCTAATTTCCATTTTAGGGTTCGGTTCTAACTATGGCTATCTCTTGTGCTGTGATGGAAAATGATACTTATATAGAGTCTCACATCACTCACATTTGTTGAGTTGGACAATTAATGTTGTTGAGGAAGAAAACGGAGAGAGAGAAAGAAGGGGAAGAGAATGGTGATGATTGATTGGATGTGAGGAATTTGAGAAAATATAGATGTGTAATTGTGTATAACATTACCCATCTATGTAACCCTTCTGTGATATGAATTTTCGTTGTATATATGGAATGTACAAATATTGACAGCCAAATCCCCCTAAAATGTCTGGGTTTCTTGTCTCCAGGATATAAATGACACTGCTTGGTTGCTAGATTTAATTTTAGATCCTGACATTCTCTTCTGACGATTCTGAACAATTATTGAAGTATTGCTAAATCTGTGATAGAGGTTGTATGGCTGTCAACTCTGCGCATTGGTTTGTATTTGCTGTGCAGGAGGTTGTGCCGCTTATTGTGTATGCCATTCTGTTGGTTCAAGTACAGTAGTAGTACTCTTCTTGTCTGGATACCTCTATGTGACTACATTTCTATACTTAGGTTAAGAGAAAGCCATTATTTGATTGGTCCTTTCAATACCTTGGACATAAGTTGATTTTCACTCATGCAAAACTGAGATTTTGAGTATTCTTTCAGGGTTTTCTCCGCCTAGAACGACACGATATTGTTACATTACATCACTGAATTCGTACACTTTGCTTGATCATAATGATGCCTTAATCATGTTATACCAATCTTTGTCCGCAATCATACCTAGTCCTTTTCTTTTTGTTTTGTTTGGGTACAATATATATACGTGACTAGTTCTTATATCCTATATTCTATTTATAAAATGCTACCAACATTGATTCTTTGAAGTTGAATGTTGCTTGTCCCATATGTTACCTTTTCATTAGGATCTTAAACCAGATTGACTGTCAACATACCCTAACTAGATCTTCCCTGTACTATATGATTGGATCCGGTCATCCTGTTGATCAGTGATCGCTGGGTGTATGTGGTCATTAGCAACTAATTGCTGCTCACCTTCTCTAGTTCCTGTTTATGCCAATAATATATATCTGGTCTTCACCCATCATCAGAAAGTTCATTAACACTTTCCATCATAGCTGACATAGTGTATTGATTATATGTTTCTCGGATAGTCGCAGGATCAAAGGACATGCATAGTGGTTGGGATTCCTCAGAACCTATGGTTTAAGATATCTTCAATCATGGGCCTGGAAATTAAATGTTCAAATGTTGATTGATGTGCAGTTGAGCTTTAGCTTTGATACTGTCAGCTATTCTTTTGTTTTTCTTATTAGAAACACGAATGTTTGTGACAAAATGCATCTTCGGCCCATTGGAGCTCTTTCCATCCTATATAGCCCAACCAATTATTAGACAGGCCTTTATTAACTCTTGTCCGTCCAAGTATGTTTCTTAATGACTGACCAAAAAACAACGTACATTTGTAAATGTAGAAAGCTTTCAGCACTGATATTGAACTTTATTATGCACATGGTTCTAATCACTAATCAGTTAATAATCACCAATTCTCCAAGACAAGGACATTTATCACATTAATAAAGTATAAAATTAATAGAAAAGTCCTTAATGTGGATAATTATCCCGGCACATCATTTTATTACAAAAATTGGTAAAACTTTAGTTTTACTCTAGTTTATAAAGTTAAAAACTTAATTAACTTCCTTTGTCACGAGCCTCCACTTTTAAATATTCAACGCCATTGGAAAAAAAGATCACGCATAGAACCTTTTGCTTATGTTGGCTTACATCACGGAAAAAAAATATTACAGTGAAAAATTACAAATATTTTGATGTAATTTATTTTATTGAAAAAGAGTTTTATTGTTAATTGCATCGCAACAATAGGCAAAGGAACAGCTACGGTATCCATTTGAAGAGACAACGAAGTGAATTTTGGAAAGCCATCCTACTAATTCTTCTAGATGGAACAATATATTATGATGTCGTTGTAATGAACATATGTGCATCGGACACCCAAAAAAAAAAAAAAAATCCGCAGCAAAAAATTATTTTTTTTACCTGTTTTTTTTTTTTCTTTTTCTCCTAATGGAACTATGCAGAGGTAGATAATTAGACACTTCTTCATTTTCTGAATTTTAAGAGACGAGTGAGAAAACGGTGTTATTCTCTTTCTTTTCCCCCGTCTACAATACTACAGCCATAGTTAATATTGTGATTATTATTTTATTTTTGCATATTAAAAAAAAAAGCATACGCATGCATGCGTGCATAAAAAATAGAATTGAATGAAGGCTAAATTTGAAAATTTTAAAAGCAGAAAAATAATAAAGAGAGAAAATTAGAGAAAAAAAAAGTAGGAGCATGATAAAGAAAATTGAAAGATGATTCGTTAAATGAAGAGGAAATAATAAAACTAAAGGAAGAAATCCTTCCTGTAAGGAATTTCACTTTAGTAACAAAAAAACACCTAAATCAATCCTTCTTTCTGTTTTGGTGGTACACAACTAGTTTATCGATACACACTTGTTTTTTTGTGATTGTCTGTATAGTTAATTGAGAATAATTTTTTTTTGGAAAAGATAGAAGGTACCCCAAATTATTCATATGAACACACACCGCATATCTTAATTAAATTGCATCCTTTAATCAAAAGCAAAGCAAACACAGATACTCCAATGCTACCCTTTCTCTTACCTTTCAACATTTCCATTTTAGGTTGACAGTGTCGCACAAACGGACAGTGAACATGCGAAGCCATTAGTGACCCAGAGGACAACAAAGTTTGATTATGCAACTACATGTCTACATCATATCCAGCAAGAATCTATACCCCTATAATTATTGTGTGTGCTGATTAATTTGGACCTTTGATGGGCTTTGGACAGAAGACTAAAGTGTCGATATTTGGAAAATTCCAATCCGAAGACCAGAAAAAAAAAACCCGCAGACCAAATTAACAAAAAAAAAAGATTCCAACCCCATTAATTATAATAACCATTCCATCAAATTTAACAAGTAAAAAATGGGCAAGGTGTCCTTATCAGCAGTTGTAGGTTGCCTTTGTTAGCAATTCACCCACGAGAAGAAAATTAATTACCGTGAGTTACGTAGAAGCAGCAAGGATTGCCAAAATTATGCCACGGCAAGTGAACCGAACAGTGACGATCGCCAAATCAAGGTTCCTTTTTGTAGTTATTACCGCTGAGCCACATTCGCATTCACATTGACATTAACATATGGTTACATCAAAAATATACTTTCAGACCAAATCCAGCTGCTTGATAAACCCAGCAAGACAATCGTGGTCGTCTTATTCATGGGCAGCCTAAACATGTTTTGAAGTTAAAATGTAATGAGACAGAGAAAAAACCACGCGCGCTCCCCATCAACACGAACGACTTCTTCACTAAATCACATATAATCACAGTCACGGTCACACGGGTTCGAGTTTAACCGTTTTAGTGTTGAAGGAGAATGATTATTATATTAATTTTATTAATCTGAAAGTTTTTCAAGGCCCAAGTAGAGTCCAAAACATGTGTAAGGTAAGCACTGTGTGCTAGAATATACAAACCTATATATATGTATCAAAACCAGCATCATCTACCTAAGGTGGAAATAACCAAGCAAAATATAGGTGTTAAAATATATTCACACACAAAACATGTGAAATGATTATGAAAAAAGAAAAAAATCAAAAAAAATTATTTACAAACAAAATATACATAAAAAAGGAAATAATATAACTTTCTATTGTTAATCTTAGTATTTTATAATTTTTTGTAACTATTTTCATTATATAATAAAATTATTAATAAATTATTTAATTAAGCTTAACCATAAACTTTTAGACATATCTTTAATGGCAGGTTCAAAGATACCATTGGCCTTTAATATTGGTATAACTTTTATGTTTTTTTTAGTTTAACCAGATTAAGTTCAATTGATTAATTTTGGGTCTATACTAACTTCTTATTGCAATTACGTGGCCAACATAAATAAATATATATTTAATTAAATGAATATGTAATTTGAATTTTAATGTAGTTAGTAAAATAAAATTTTATTTAATTAAAATTAAATATGATTTAAATAACGGTAAGTATTAATATCATCACTGGAACTCAATTATATTTAGACGTGTCCATCGCCATTTTACAGGCCAATTAAGAACTGAAGGATGAAACTCCTACTACTAGAAGGCCTCTATTGCTTGTCTAATTATGCGACAATGGTTCCCTTACTAAAGGTTGCCACTCGAAATGAACCAAACAGTGACAGCCAAATCTAGGAGCACATTTCTGTAGGGAACACACCCATTGGGCGAGGAATACGGTAGCCACTAATGGAAGGCGAGGTGGCCATTGTTGATTTGTTTGGCCTAGCTTAGCTGAATGGCTAGAGCTTCCTCTTGCTTTGCTTTATATTACAAGATTTGGTACCATAATTACGACGTAGATTGTGATAGGCCAAAAAAAGACGTAGATTGTGAGGTGGAGGGTAGCAAAAGGAGAACATCAAAGGACGCAGCAAACAGTTGTATATATGCGTGACGAAAAACTTTGCCCGGCAGATTTAGCTCTTACAAAACAAGTAATTCACTTTAAAAAGTAAAATAATATTATTGATGATAAAATTAATAATTAAAATTATAATATATATATATATATATATATATATATATATATATATATATATATATATATATATATATGTATAATAAATTAAAATATTATTTTTAAATTTTTTTATTAATAATTAATATTTTTTATTTAATTTTTTAAAGTAAATTTTTTAATTTAGATTAATCGACACATGTACAATGGAAGACATATCAAAGCTTCAATATATATATGTATAAAGATTTTGTTTTGTTGCGCTTTTTATTTATGTATTTGCATCTAAATCTCAACCGAATCTATGTTATTAGTTGTGTTGTGTGTCACAGATTCCTGTTCACATGCACCAAATTTTGGATAAAATGCATTTCTGTCAATCTAGTGTTATGCAGTTAATGTGGTTTACTCTTTTCCCACAGTCACAGCAACCTGGAGAAACCATCCTCTCCTCCGTCGAAGATTCCTGGCAACTTCCCTTGTGCTTTGCCAGCTGCCACTCCATCCCAAGTCTCCAAAGTCAAAGCCAAGGGCCCTTACATCGAGCACAGCTAGCTACATCACCCTTCCTCCACCATGACGTGTCTGATATCAAGGCCTCAACAAAATTGGAAAATATTGCCCGAAATAATACGTCCGTAGATCTTATTAATTATGAAAAATATGGTTTCCCGTTAAAAATTTTGGGAATTTCAGAAATTTGTCTGTAACTGTACGTGTGCCTAAACAAACAAGCATATTTATTCCTTAAAATATCCAGTTTTAAAATGTTAAATTTGATCAGTTCAAGATTAATAATTTGGCAGAACTTTGGAATGGATACAATCATGAACCCGAACAACGAGTTGTTACTGTAAAATACATACACGCTTCCAAAAATTACAGTTTCACTCCCATCAAGCAAACACATTTTTGGGTTTTCCATTTCAGTAATACGGACACGGCTGGTATTACTGTTATTCCAAAATTTCTCTGTATATTTGAAGAGTATCTGGAGAGTAGCAGTGCAATAGTACATACATAGGCAAGTTCATTTTATTACCAACAGTAAAAGACAATCTGAAATTTACTGTAACGTCGGTTTCATTCTTTCAGGTTCAGAGAGCATAAAATTTGATAAAGAATAAAAAGAAAACTAACAAAAGTCAGAGCGAGGGTTCATAAGTCAGAGCGATGCATACACATCGGCGGAAGGGACAAAAGAGGGGTGTTTTAGCCTACTACGCTGTCTTCTCTCTTTCCATTCCCTCACCCGCCTCACTCATATCTCTCAGATAAATTATAAAAGCAAATGGAGGCTGTGCCCTTCCCCTTCTCATCCTTATCCTTCTCAAAAATCTCCCATACCACATAACCATATCTATGGAAGTTTTCAGCAAGCTCAAGTGTGAAAACCCTGGGTCCTTTTTCGATCTGAAGATCAAGCTCGTCTCCATGGTTCTTACTGATGCCGGTGCCCCCAAAGAGGTCGTTGAAGGCTTTGTCCGCAGATTGAAGAAGGCTAAGAAACCAGATGGGTCCTTCCTGGAACAGTTTCTTCTGTGCATCAAGAACAAACTTCGCCGGCTCTACTCACCGGCGAATTCCCCTGCTGAGCTCGCCGGTCCAGAACCCATCTTTGAAGAAGTTTCAGCCGAGCTGGCGAATTGCTGTGCTTTGATCTATGATCCACTCCGCCATGTCCCAGACCTTGAGTACCGTGCTGATCACCCATGGACGATGGAGGAACTGGGGTCAGCAATTGAAAAGGAAATCATCAAGCATCTCTTTGACTTGGTCGAGTTCTCTCTGAACCAGGTTGGCATGGCGGAGGAAGCCAAGGAGTTTAAAGTCCAAGTTGCTGCTGCTGGTGCTGGGGTTGAAAATTTTCAGTCTGTTAAGCTGTGCAAGGAGATGATGCTTCAGATTGAGAGCCGCAAGGTGGAAGTGATACTGACTGCGGTGATTCCAATCCCGGAAGAGGATGTGTATCTTCCAGCGCTGCATGCTTCGTTTGTAACTCCTCCGTTGAACTGGAAGCCCGATGCCTCCGCCACCATGGCAGGTCGCAATGACAAAGTGGTATGTGAATTAATCAAGGTTATAGTTGAATACCGTTTGCTCTCTTATGTTCACAATTTGTTTGTCTCTTTTATGTTTCTTAATTTGTTCTTTTTTTAATTATAATTTCATTTTTCAATCATGAAAGAAGTTATTTATTTCTATTAATCATCCAATTATAGCATTCCCTCACCTCAAAGAAAAACAAAATTTATAGAATGCCTTTGTACATTCAGACCGAGGCTGTGACTGTTGCTGTTGCTGTTGATGTTGCTGAGGGCAGTGGAAGTAAGCGCAAGGCCGCTGCTGATGCCGGGGGAGGTAGACCATCCTCGCTGAAAACACTCAAGCTCTTTTGACAACTCCATCAATAAGTCCATGGACACTTTCATCCTTTTACCTTTTTGCGTTGCTATCTAGTTTTCATGGTGAATAGCACTTCACTTTTTAGTTTTTACCACTCCTTGTTGGCTTTTATATATATATATTGTCCTGCTACTTCGTTATTTTGTTGTGTGACATGACATTTATTGCAATCTATATGGTAGCTTACTTGGTTTGGAAACTTGTGAGTTGATTTTCGACTTCGACTGCTCCCAATCATTAGCTTTGCCCCATCGATTCAGTACTACTCCAATTAGTACTTACTATTCTCTCAAACTAGGGGTAGCAATTTGAGTTCACAAGTCTTGTTCGGGTTCATAATTCTATCAATTCCAAAGTTTTGCCTAATGTCCATCAGATATCACATTATTTTAAAATGGATATCACACTAATCTTGTTTGAGTTAAAATGGTTTGTCTCTTGTCATAATCTGGAGTCTCTTTGTATATATTGTGTTATTGTGTCAGATTTGTGCTGTGTTATATTACTTATTATGTGCTAGACTCTAAATTTTTCCCTTATCTTATGATGATGTCTTTATTCTTATATTATTTTTTTCCCGACAATCCAAAGCCTTGTCTTTCTTTTCCTCTCTTTGTCCACCCCCTTCACCCTCCCTTCTCTCTCATATCATTTGCCCTCCCGGTTTCAGCCAGCGGGTAGTTCTGAAAACATTTAGAATTATGTCAGAAGTTACTGATAGTTTTAAATATTGGACACATACCATGATGAATATACAAAAATATCGATTGCCTACTTCTTATCGATCATTTAGATCTAAATCACTGCTGTCGTTTAGATCTATATCTTTGTAAACAGAAATTATTGTTATATACTTTCTTGGGGAGTTTCTAGCTCAGAAAGGAATAGTTGAACTATGTATCATAACTGAACGGTTCAAATTCTTTAAAAGCTTAAAGACCACAGATATTGTCCGTTACCTTTTCCCCTCCTTGCTTCTAATTTGAGGGGGAGAACTTCGGGCTTTAAACAGGATGGAGAGCTTCCTCAACCTTCTCCCTTTCCCGTCATTATAAATCATTCAAACAAGAGTTTGAATCACTTTTCCTTTTTCTTCTCTTTTCTCATCCAACATTCAAATATAGTACAAACGAAAAATAAAAAAAGAAAGGGAATATAAGACAATGCTCTATAGTTTTTAAAGGACGGGAAGGGATGCTCTAATGTCCCCTTATCCCCTCGTCTAAGATGATTAACATTTGCCATAAAGAAGCATTTATTGTTCACAAGAAATGTTTATAGTTGAAAATAATTAATATTTACAGTCTTACAATGGCAAAAAATGGAAGGGGACCGGAATGGAGGATATTAAAAAAAAAATTGAATGAAGGAAAGGAAAGCAAAAGAATGGTAAATATTTAGGATTCCCTTGTTTGGCTGTTTCATTACTATAAAAGGAAGAAATGTATCTTCTCATTTTTCTAAAGTTATATTTGGGAGTTTAGAGGAAAAGTGATGGAAATGAAAGGAATTTAAAGAAAATAAAGAAAAAAGAAAAAGAAGAGAATAAGAGGTCAATTGATATTTTTTTCCCCCCTTATTTAAATACTTTAAATCTTTCAAATTATAAGAATTTTAAAATGTTCACAAAATTATAAGAAATTATTTTAGAGAATTCTTTAAAATTTTTCTTTTCCTTCCATTCTTTTTATAAAACTAACAAACAAATGGGAGACTTATGATAATTCTCCTCTTTCTATCATTTCTCCTTTCAAATCCTGTATCCAAACATAGCTTAAGAGCTGATTTTGTTATCTCCATTCCCTTTTTCCTTATTTAAGGAACGTCTAGTTAGAAAGTGAACTTCTGTAGTCCACGTTCAAAGTTATAACAGTAGAAAACCATAAGCATGGTGAGGGGTTTTGGAAAGGAGTGGGAAAGTAAGGAAGGCAAAAACAAGTTAATTACAATATATGTGAGTACGAAGAGATCAATAATTAACTTGTTTCAAATGAAAGAGAGAGATTTAGGACATCGATCAAGTTGAAAGGAAAAAATGAGTTATGTCCAGGAGTGAAGTTAGGGGATTCTATTTAGGAGACCAAAGAGAAAAAAAATACATTATTTGAAGATCAAATTAATTTTTTTTATTTTTTAAAATACCTATAAAAGCATGATTTTTGAAATTTTTTTTGGGAAAACCATGGCTCCCTACAAACTAATTACCCCTATCCCTGGTCATATATGTCTATGCATTACATGTTTTAATTTTCCCTTTTTCTATGATACTTGATAACCTTTTAGGACAGGTGCTTATATAAATTCTTTTGGACGTTTAGCTGAGGAAATATTTTTTTTGTTACATTGGAAAAGAGAAAGAAAGGCAACAAAAGACAAAGTTGTGAAGCAAGAAACACCTAGTGCGTTAAGTTAAGAATCGTAGCTGTGTTACCGTTCACATTTGAAGTGTTAAAATCTGTTTCCATATTAGCTTTGAACTGTTAAACATGAATGCACATCAGAAAGCAAATATCCCAGCCTAGCCACTCACTTTGTCAGGGCATCAGGTGTTTTAATTTTTTTGTTTTCCTTTTTTTAAGTGTATTAAGATTTCTTAAATTTTGATTCTTTTATTAAATATTATTATAAATTTTGAAATTATCTTAATTGATTTTTAAATTATAATAATTATATTAATAGATTATTCTATTCACCTATCGTTAAATTACTAATGAAAAAATAACGTGATTAAATATGAACTTTTCATGTGTCTAAAATCCTGACTTTTCATTAATTTATAATTTATAATTAAAATTTTTATTTTTTCTTATTTTTATTAATTCCAAAGATTAAAAACAACAAAATTAAAAATAAATAAACAGACCACGTGACTTTCACATGTTTATCTCCTTCCCCTGCACTAGTTTACAAGCCTTGGAGACCTCAGTCCAAACAAAGAATTGTTTCAGCACCGTTTCGGTTTCTCAACATTCCTTCCATTGATTACCCCATCCAACTCCATCAACATCCCCTTGAACTTTCTTTTTTTCTTGAAACTTTCCCTTGAACTTTTCAAATGCAGCTCTGACAATTAGATCCTCTGCAAACGCTAGCTTTATTGTTTGCCCTAGATATTATTCCTCAGGCGAGTGACTTGACAAAATGGTGGTCACGATTCCAACGAGAGCTTCGTTGGTTTTCAAAACGAACCGCCAAGGTTCGTCCTTTTTGTCTCTTACCAGTTCCCACCATGCTTGGAGCTCTTGGCCTAACTCAACTAGACTTGGCTATGGATAGTAATGGTTCACATAGTCACTGACCCATCCCTTGATAACGCCCCAAAAGGATGAGGATGTCGTTGGCATAAGGGTAGCCTTCAATGGTTAGCTTTAAGCCGTGGGGAGCTTTTGGGTCCTCCATGGCCATTCTCCTGGGAGTAAAGTGGTCTCTTATTTTTTTTTATTTTGTTATTTTTTAATCTTTGAAATGAATAATAAATAAATAAATATATTAAATAATAAATTAAATAATAAATTAATAAAAAGTTAAAATTTTATATACGTGGAGAGTTTGTTTTTAAACACATTATTTGTTCGTCAGTGATTTAACAAGAAGTGCATAAAAGAATTTATTAGTATAATTATTATAATTTAAAAATTAATCAAAATAATTTTAAAATTTATGATAATATTTTAAAAAAAATCAAGGTTAAGAATTTTGAATACTCTTTTCGTTTTTTTTTTTTTGCCTATTCAAATTCAATATTTCTTTGTTTATACTATGAAAATTTTAAAAAAAAAATTAGCCAAGGCACACCACAGTGCACGTGCACGTACACGTGTGCGTCTTCATGCTATTCGAAGGATAGGAATTCAAGTTGAAGCTTGGAAGTGTGCTAATGACCCAACACGGGATTACTTGATCGGCAAAAAAAACCATTAGAATGAAATGCAATTTTTAATTATATATTAATATTTAATATTAAATAAGTAAAAAATACATTTGTTATATGCAAATGATATTTAACTTATTGTAGACGCCACTGTGAGCCATTGTCTTTTTTTTTAGGGGTCTTCATGAGCCACTGCTTTGAGTTGCTGAGGTGAATAATTCAGTTGGGCTAGGTTGTTCTGTTGTATAGTGAGGGGAGTTGGGCTTAAATTGAGTTTGTCCTTTCGTGGGCTGGGAGAAGTTGGACCTAGAACCCGCACATTGTGTTAACTAAAACGTACCAATTCATCTATATCTTCTGATGGTCAGATTCGAATATAATAGGAGCAAATTTTGTATATTCGTCATTTTAAATCTTTGGTTATCTTGTTGTTACCATATCATACGTAACTCTAAAATATACCTCTTCCACATTAAAACAATATTTTTCTAGCATATTTTCTTTCCTTTCTTCAACAAAGGACAGATATTTGTTTTTTGAAAGTTTTGGTACGTTTTTTAGAGGAATGCTAATTGTCCATATGTGTAACTTTTTTTTTTCTCCATCTATCAATTTATTTTTAATGAATTGAAAAATTTAAATTTTTTAATAAATATATGTGATAGGAGTATCTGAAGCAACTAGTCAAATTATTAAGAGAGACCCACCGACGAAAACAAATGTTGCTGAAAAGTCTCTGCATAAAATACCAAGCAACCTGTATATACCGTGTGAAACTGAAAACAACTGACTAGGGGTCTCAGAATTAGATTGGCACATGCCACGGTGTTTCAAATAAAGTGAATGGAGTTTTCACTAGAGGAATCCCACAGAAAAGTATTTGTCCAAAATCCAAATAATGGAGCAGCGTAATCATCCAAATAATTAATATGGTAAATGAAAAGAAAGAAAAGGGTCACTAAAGCTTAGAAACCTTATTGAACTGCATTCTATGACTAAAATTTGAAAGGACTGATTAAGGCCAGCCAGTAGTTGCCGCGACTTTCAACCTTTGGAAAATAGTTAGGATAAAGCATAGAGTATATAAAGCAATTGTCCAAAGGCCACCTTAAATAATTAGTTAGGTTTCTACCCTGTTTGTCAATGTTTGATGGAAGAAATTTTGAGAGGAAAACAAAAATGATTGATGTATCTGGCTGCGTATCTGGAACTTGAAGCGGAATCCAAATACATGAATGCATGCTTTCATTTCCATCCCACCCAAATTATTAGTACTAAACATATATGGTACAAGATGCTTCCGTTTCTTCTTTATTTTCTGAGGTAGGTTGATCACTGGGAGAGGGTATTGGCATTATTTTGCAGCTTTTCTTATATTTGTCTGTATGTGACAGACCTTTAACATGAGATTGGCAGACATGGATGATGCTAAATGAGCTTAATTAAGAATTAATTTGCTTGCACCGCTTGTTTACATGGTGATTCCCGTCCCTCACTCCGTGCGTGTCCGGTGTTATGCTCACCAAAATAACTTCCATTACATCTCAACTTCAATTTCAATTTCAATGCACGGTGCTCTTCTCACTCAGCACCAGGCCACCAGCATCTGGATCCTTCTTCAGGCTCCAGCTTGGAGAGCGGAGACGCATCCCATTCAACCGTTCTATTTTTTATTTATTTATTTCTATCTCTCTATGGTTTCCATCAAAGTTGGGTCCACCCGAAAAAGAAAAAGGGTCGGTACCTCTCTCTCTCTCTCTCTCTCTCTCACCGGTGGGGATAACACAATGCTCATTAAAATATCGAATAAAGGATTAAATCATAAATAAAATTCATAAATAACACAATACTCATAAGATTCATCACTTTTAAGATCAATGGATAAATTACTAAATCATATTGTTAAATCTATTTTGTTAAAAGCGGTTGTGACCAAAAAACCAGTGCCCCGTTTTCCAATTCAAGAAAGTTTCAAAATGCAAGGATGAAATAGGAGAAAATCGTTTTACTCATATGAATGATATTTTTACATATAAAAGCAAAACAAGACAAGTTGATTGCTCTTCTCAAACGGTTTGTTTAACCTAAATATACTCCATTTTTTAGGCAGTGAACTTTTTCCTTGAAAAAAAAAAAGTTTAAAAAGCAATACTTATGAGTTAGATTCAATTAAAAAAGTCTAAAAGAAAAAGAAAAAGAAAAGTAATCCTTTTAACAATATTTTTTACATACTATTTCTGTAATGTAAATTTTATTCTTATAGCAAGTAATAATTCAATTTGTGAATATAAGTTAATGTAAAAATTTATATTACATATATAATGATAAAAATTTTGTTATCAATTAAGTAATATAATAATAAAAATGTTGGAGGCGACGACCTAGCATAACGGTACGGAACCATGGGCACAGATTTGTATCATCACCCACTTTCAGCACACACGTTTTAAAAATATTCCTATTTCCTTCGTCCACACAACAAAACCCCTTCGAACTTTGGGCACCGATGCAACCACCTTACTTCATAAATTGAACTGCGCTTTCTCACTTGTAAGAGCCACCACGGGTCCACAACCCACCACCGCAACCACCACCTGGCTTCTCACTATTGAACGGCGAAGTGCCGCTGCCTCAGTTCTCCCCCAATCGTAAAAGACTTGTCGCCGCCCTCAGCAACCCGCCCCAAACTCATCTTCGCTACGATATTTTCTGGTGAACCGGCGACCATGGTTCTAGATTGCAAGGTGCGTGATACCCTGGTCCTTATGTGTCTTCGTGATTTCAATATGATTTCTGAAGGCAAAGATTACAAAGGCAAAATAGAGCTGAAGATGGGTGCAGAAAGGTACCCTCCTGGTGGAACCCATTGGGACCAGATAGTGATCCTGAAAACCTCCGAGGACAACAACCCCAACGGAACTTGGTCTCCATCCGTTGCTTGTCTGAATTTGAATGGCCCTGCATATTGTTCAAGGGCCTTGAAAGAGTTCTGCTCCGAGGTTGAAAAGGAAAACACCCTCTGCCTCTTCGATTCTGTGGAATCGAACCTGAAGCGTGCCGGAATGGCTGACGCAGCGGAGGAGCTCTCGAAAAGGGCCAAGGCCACGACCCCCACCGAGTTCGAAGATTTCGAGTCCGTGAAGCTATGGAATCTCCTGACGCTGCCATGCCAGATGCTCATGGAGATGGTAGAGCAGGAATTCATTGATCCCCCGGCGGCGCTCTGTCTTCCGCCGGTCACTTGCCTCCTTTGTGACTCCACCATCTGAGTGGAAGCCTGCCTCTTCTGGAACCGACCCAGAAATTGGTTTGGGAGGACCCGTCGGAGGAGTGCCATTCTTGGGCGAGCCATTCCAACCCGAGATCTGTATGCCCCAGGACCCAGAACATGCTCCTTCTAGTGTTATTGATTACAATATTTCAAATAGTGATGATCGTTGTTATTGGGTTTTTTTAATCGATTGTTATAATGATCTATGTATATTCACCAATCAGGAGAGTGCTGTGCTTCATACTGAGGCTGAGGGCAGCGGAGAAAAACGGAAGGCGGGAGCTGATGTGGGTCAAGCCGACGAACACTCCGTGCTCAAAAAGAAAAAGGGTCACTATGATGATGCCCCGGAGGTTTCTTTTATTCGAAAAATTATGTTATTTTTACATTTTAATTTATATATTTTCTGTATATTTATCTTTTTATAGTAAAAAAAAAGAAAAAAATTGAAAAGTTGATAAAAAACTAAATTTCTTTTTTTTTTTTATCATTTAAGATGTTTATGAAGAGAGCATATAATTAAAGTATAAAAATAACATTTTGGATATCTAAAACCGTTATGACAGTATTGCAGACTGAAAGTAGTATTTGAAAACAGTTCTGGTTTTTGCTATTATGGTTTTTGTTAATATTATGAGACATGATTGGTCCTGACTGGTTTTGGCACGAAAATCCACCATATGTTTCCATCGGTGCAGAACATGTTCCCATAGTTTTCTGGTTGTAAGATTGTTTGTCTGTCAGTGCTCTGTAGAGTAACATTAAATATCACTTCTTGTGCATGAAACGGTATTACTATTGGGTTTCTAGCCAGTGATTTCCATTTTTGTTTGATATTGCTACATACATTACCATATAAGTAACTGGATAATGTAAGAAGAGAAAGCCACCGTTGGGTGCCATGGAACTCTTGGAAGTGGATTTATTCATATCATAACAAACAGGGCTTTGGGTCCATCCTTTCCGTAAGTTACCAACATTGCGAGTGCTTTTAAATCCGTTTTTTTTTCTTGATCTTGTAAAATGATATCTTCGTCTTATTATCAATGTCTTTGTCTGTAAATCTACATTTAGTTCCATCTAATTTCCATTTTTGGGTTCGGTTCTAACTATGGCTATCTCTTGTGCTGTGATGGAAAATGATACTTATAGAGTCTCACATCACTCACATATGTTGAGTTGGACAATTAACGTTGTTGAGGAAGAAAGGGAGAGTGAGAAAGAAGGGGAAAGAGAATGGTGATGATTGATTGGATGTGAGAAAATATATATTGTGTAATTGTGTATATAACATTACCCATCTATGTAACCCTTCTGTGATATGAATTTTCGTTGTATATATGGAATGTACAAATATTGACAGCCAAAGCCTCCCAAAATGTCTGGGTTTCTTGTCTCCAGGATATAAATGGCACTTCTTGGTTACTAGATTTAATTTTAGATACTGACATTCTCTTCTGACAGTTCTGAACAATGATTGAAGTTTTACTAAATCGTTGACAAGAGGTTGTATGGCTGTTAACTACCCGCATTTGTTTGTATCTGCTGTGCAGGTGGTTGTGCTATAATAGAGGCAGTATTGCCACTTATTGTGTATGCCATTTGGTTCTAGTACAGTAGTAGTACTCTTCTTGTCTTGCCATCTCTGTGACTACATTTCTACTTAGGTTAAGGGAAAGCCATTATTTGATTGGTCCTTTCAACACCTTAGAATTAAGTTGATTTTCAGTTTTTCACTGATGCAAAAATGAGATTTTGATTATTCTTTCAGGGTTTTCTCCTCCTCAAACAATACGATATTGTTGCATCACTCAACTCATACATTTTGCTTGATCCTATAATGATGCCTTAATCATGTTATATCAATCTTTGTCCACAATCATACCTAGTCCTTTTCGTTTTGTTTTGTTTGGGTACAACCATACAATACATATGACTAGTTCTTATATCCTATATTCTATTTATTAAATGCTACCAACATTGATTCCTTGTAGTTGAATCTTGCTTGTCGCATATGTTAGTGCTTAATTAGGGTCTTATACCAGCATTGATTGTCAACATACCCTAACTAGGTCTTCCTTGTACCATATGACTGGATCCTGTCATCTTGTTGATCAGTGATCACTAGGTGTACGTGCTCATTAGCAACTCATTGCCGCTCACTTTTTTTAGTTTCTGTTTATGCCAACGGTATATCTGGTCTTCACCCATCATCAGAAAGTTCATTAACACTTTCAATCATAGTTGACACAGTGATAGTGAATTGATTATATATGCTTCTCGGATAGTCGCAGGATCAAAGGACATGCATAATCGTTGGGATTCCTAAGAACCTATATATGGTTTAAGATATGTTCTATCATAGGCCTGGAAACTAAATGTTCAAATGTTGATTCATGTGCAGTTGAGCTTGAGCTTTAATAGGGTTCGCTATATTTTCTTTGTTTCTCTTTTTTTTTTTTCGGTCTTCTTGTTTCTCTTATTTAAAACACGGATGTTTGTGCAAAACGCATCGTTAGCCCACTGAAACTCTTCTATCCTATAACGACATTACACACCATGACAGGTACGTCTAGCCCCTAAGCCCAATTAGCCGGCCCAACCAATTATTAGACAGGCCTTTATTAACTCTTGTCCGTCCATGTATATTTCTAAATGTAGGAAACTTTCAGCACTAATAATGAACTTAATTATGCACATGGTTGTAATCACTAATCAGTTAATCACCAATTCTCCAAGACAAGGACATTTATCACAGTAATAAAAATATAAAATTAACAGAAAAGTCCTTAATGTGGATAATGATCCCGCCACATCATTTTATTAAAAAAAATTTAAAATTTAGTTTTACTCTAGTTTATAAAGTTAAAAACATAATTCACTTCCTTTTTGTGATGAGCCTCCACTTTTAAATGTTCAACGCCATTGGAAATAAAATAAGATCACGCATAGAACCTTTTGCTTATGTTTTACTTTGAAATTTAATTTTGACTCACATCACGGAAAATAATATTGCAGTGATAAATCATATATATTTTAATGGAATTTATTTTATTGAAAAAGAGTTTTTCCCGAAAAACTATTTGTTAATTGCACCACGGTATCCATTTGAAGTGACAATGAAGTGAATTTTGGAAAGCCAACCTACTAATTCTTGTAGATGGAACAATTTATTATGATGTCGTTGTAATGAACATATTTGGTCCCACACACGCAAAAAAAAGAAAAAAAGACAATTCAGCAGCAAGAGATTATTTTTCCTACCTAGTTTTTTTTTTTCCTAATGAAACCATGCAGAGGTAGATAATTACTAATTAGACTCTTCTTCATTTTTTTGAATTTTAAGACGAGTAAAAAAAGGTGTTATTCTCTTTCTTTTTCCCCGTCTACAATACTACAGCCATACTTAATATTGTGATTATAATTTCATTTTTGCATATTGGAAAAAAAAAACAAGCATACGCATGCATGCGTGCATAAAAAATAGGATTGAATGAAGGCTCAATTTAAAATTTTTAAAAACAGAAAAAATAATAAAGAGAGAAACTTAGAGGGAAAAAAATAGGAGAATGATAAGGAAAATTGAAAGATGATGTGTTAATGAAGAGAAAAATTTAAAACTATAAAACTAAGGAAGAAATCCTTCCTGTAATGAATTTCATTTTGGTAACAAAAAAACACAACCAATCCTTCTTGTTGTTTTGGTGGTGCACTAGTTTATTCACTTTATTGCACAACTAGTTTATCGATGCATACTTGTAGTTTTTTGTAATAGTACGTCTGTATAGTTAATCGAGAATAACTTTTTAGAAAAGAAAAAAGGTACCCCGATTTATTCATATGAACACACACTCATTAAATTGCATCCTTAATAAAAAATAAAGAAAAAACTCCAACGGTACCCTTTCTCTTATATTTCAACATTTTCCTTTTAGGTTGTCATTGGCGGACATAGTGACCATGCGAAGCCACTTACCGACCCAGGACAACACAGTTTGATTATGCAACATGTCTAGTGTCTACATCATATCCAAAGGAGGAACTATACCCCTATACCATGTGTGGTGATTAATTTGAACATTTGATGGGCTTTGGGCTGAAGACTAAATGGTCGATATTTGGAAGATTCCAACGCCATTAATTATAAAGGCCATTCCATCAAACTTAACAAAGAAAAAAAAATGCGTAAGTCGTCCTTATGAGTAGTCGTTGCCTTTGTTAGCAATTCACCCACAAAGAAAATTAATCACTGTGAGTTAGGTAGAAGCAGAAAGGATTGCCACGGCAAGTGAACCAAACAGTGACGATCGCCGAATTAAGGTTCCTTTTTGTAGTTATTACCGCTGAGCCACATTCGCATTCACATTCACATATGGATACGTGACCATATCTAGCAGCTTGACCAATGGCAATTAATTTCCAACTTTACAATTAATAATGGAGCATCATTAATGCCTGAGAGCAGGTGAATAGATCAACACAGCAAGAAAATCCTGGTCGTCTTATTCATGGGCAACCTAAACATGTTTAGATATCAATTAAGGCAATGAGACATTGAGACAGTCACAAACCCAAGCGCACTCCCTATTCACCCAAACGAATTATTCACTAATCGCATATAATCACAGTCATAGTCACATGGGTTTTGGTTTAACCGTTTAAGTGCACCGCTACATATCTTCGATGGCCGGTTCAAAGATACCATAAATATATTACGAAACAACGCCACTTACGAATAATAGCAAGGTTTTGATAAAGACACTTAGACATTAAATTTCCTTATAAATAATAACCAGAGAATTGCCACTTAATCTTGAGGATATCGGACTGACACTAATCAAAAGGATTAACATGGTATCTTTTGACAAAAACATATAAATTTATTAAAGATGAGATTTTCTATTTCCATATGATTTGATACTAAGAAATAGAACTTCAAATCGAGTAAATTTAAATCTATGTTGTAAAATGGGTACAAAAACAAATTAATAAAATGCCTTGGGTCCAAGTTTCTATTTACATTTACATTTACATTCTTTCTGGCCCCTACTAGTGAGTGCTTACAGTGAGAATGAATCTCGTGGCACCGCCTCCATGCTCCGACTCTGACTCTCCGAGAGTTTCCTATTGTACCTGTTACTTTCTTCATCTTCCAAATCGTTCTTTTTAATTTTTATCGGTCAAATATGCACGTATAAAATAACTTTTTTAGTATAATAATACAAATAAATAGTATTAAAAATGGATTATGAATGACAGACATATCATTATTACTTTTATGAAATGAAAATGAATATTATTTCTACTAATTTAAAATCATGATAGGAATTGTCTACATAGTAAATTAATCACAGAAGTTTCTTTTTTTATTGAATAATAAAATGCTTTCCGAAAAAATTAATATTGTGCAACAGTCAAGTCATAGTTGTACTATATTTTACCATTTTTTATAATCTATATTATAACATTATTGCCACACGTTTTCTCTTCTCTGTGGCAAATGCTTCCCTCTTGCCATTAGGGGTCTAGTATCGGATCATAGACGGGACGGGCCCCCTTGTAAAATCTGCAGGTTGGACCCTAGAAGTAAATATTGAATGTCGATTAGGGTAACCCTTGCGCTTTTGTTTTGTTTTATCACAACCCGTGGGTAAATTTATCCAAGCTTGGGGTATGTTTACTCTGGCCATAATAGGAGAGAAACCCCTCTTGAAAGCACACATTGACGACATGGCTATGTGAAGTAGTTCAGTTAAAATTAATACCGGAAGGGATGAAAGGTTATTACAAATGCAGTAAAACTGATGGCAATATTCTAAAAGAAAATTATGGAAGAACGCCATGATAGAGCAATAATACAACAGTAGTACCAGATGATGCCTTGAGTCGAGCCACTTGTCACTACACAGCAGTTCAACAAGAAAAAGACCAAATGATGCACTAATCTGTCCAATCATAGTGCCCTAGACTTCCAGCACACATAAACTTACTACAGAAGAAACTAGATAGTTATTCATGCACTAACCCGTCTAAGCTTAGTGCCCCAGACACCCGAAAAAGGGAAACTTGGAACAGGAAACATACCAAATTATGCGCCAAGCTATCTAAGCATAGTGCCATAAACACAACTTCCATAAATACTCAAACATATAATTACTCAACAAGCTCTCGGGAGACAAGAGGCAAGGCAAACCACCCTTTTCTTCATCATTCTTCACTCATGGAGTTACTCCCACAGCCCTCCCTTTCGAAGACACCTTTTCCTTTCTCATTGTTTGAGGGGCTCACGTTCTGTTCAGTGAATTTCATCTTTTTGAGCAAGCTGTATTTTGGCTTGTGCCATCTTTCTCTTCCCACCAGTAGTACTACCTTGATCTGCTTCAACAACCGGGGCTCCGTCCTAGATTTCGTTTGAGTTTTGAATCAGAATCAATAATACCAATTACCAAGCAAGTAGTACTTAATAGAAACAAAAAAGGATGGAGAAGAGAATTAAAAGCAATGAAGCAACATCATTGTCCAGACTGCATTGTTAGTGATTCAAAAGGCCACTTGATTTTACACCCGCAAAACCCGCCAATAAAAAACAGAAAATTGTGCAGGGCTCACTTTTGTCCCCATTTATTTAAGGAGTTAAAACTAAAAGAGTGTATGAATCAGAGTGAAGCAGTTCTGCCCTTTTCTGTTAAGAAAATCTAGGAACAGATCTAATAACTCTTAAAGATATTTCCTTTTATAAAAATAGCAAAAGCGGAAAAACCACATGTCTGAACCCATTAACAAATCTCCAGACCCAAATACCCTTAAATTAAACCAGCCCCCAATAATATCCGTGGACATGAAATCAGAAGAACTACAACGACAAATTAAAGACAAAACAGATCTTTCCTCAATCTCCTAGTGCTGGGATTCACACAGGACAGGAAAGTGCTCACCAAAATGCGTGAATCCGAATTCCTCTAAAAAAAAATCAGTTTGAGAGTCCATGGGAACAAACCCAAAAAATTGAAGACCAGTGAAACAGGTGTTTTGGAGGGGGCAACGGCAAATGGTGTGTTGTTGGAAAATTCACCACAAAAATATATGCAATAGATAGGGATCCATGATCCATCATCTCACCTGCAGGATGCCAAAAGCCTTTTCACTGCACAGTTTGAGCTCCAAATCCAATTCCCAAGGTTCTTCATTCTCAGGGGCTGGTTGATTGAGATCAGGAATTGGACTCTGTGTGACCTCCCTCGCTGGCTCGAATAGCCCCATGAATAGCTGCTCCTGCAGAACTTGAAAGGATTGGACGAAAAACTTCCAAAACCGCACAGATTAGAGGCTTTCAAGCCCACTTGCGGGGCTTAATCTGTGCAAGAACTCCTGTACTGCCATCTCAGGCATGCCCAATTCAGTCATCAGAAGAAGAATGAGGTTGACCAAACTGGCGACACTGTTCATATCTGCAAAGGAAAGGTTTCCGAACAAAGTGGGTGATTGAATGTCTCTAGCTAGGTGACTAGGTCGGGCATGGCGTCTGGCTTCTGAGTTGGCCTTATATAGACCCAGAAGAGAGAGAGAGAGAGAGAGAGAGAGAGGCGGTGCCTTGGTGGGTAGCATGGAATCCTCCCTTGGTGGGATTAAAGATAGGTGAGAGAAAAAGGGTGGAAGGGTTGGAAAGCTGAAGCTCTATTGCTGCCGAACACGAGGACGGAATGTCCTTTTCAGGCCAAAAGATGGAATTTAGACTTTGCCCAATGTGATCGTCACCTTGTCGTATTCATTCATCAATCTATTCACCCTATGTTAGAATCAGAACTTTGTGATTGCCTTCCTCATTTAATTTGTGCATGCCTTTGTTCAGTTTTCAGACAAGCCACAGTAGCGATTTGAGTTTAGCTACCTACTAAGCTAGCACCCTTTAGCATCCCGTATGACGTTAGTTAAGTGCGTCCTGCATCTTGTTTCTTCTATTGGTGGATGGATAATTCACTGCCAAAATAAAAAGAAGAAAAAAAATTGTTTGTGTAACAATAGCCAAATAGAGAAATATATATATATATATGTATGTATGTATTTTGGTAGAAAGAGAAATATATTTTATTCAACTGTAGAGATTTAGATATTTTTTGGCATCCAATTTGAAATTTAGAAGGTGAATTAATTATCACTTTGGTAAAAAATAAAAATGATGGTCACATACAGTGAAGTAAAATGGTATATAAGAGAAACTCAGCCTTTAAGAGGGATATGCCCAGTAATCCTCACCAATATTCATCTCTTAATTCGGAATACGCAAGTCAGAAAATGTCACTACATAGACTTTTGATAGATAATGGTAATTTGGATAACATGGTTATCAATCAAGGGTTGGCTTCTCACATTTCATTTATATTTCCCGTTTTTAATCATGGCCGATCAAGGCTTGTTGGGAATGTTCAGGGAACCTTCGTCTGTTCGTCATTTGAAAATTTTGACTAGTATATTATACTTTCTTGCTTTAATTTCTCGTGTTCTTAAACATCCACCGGAAATAGCAACAGCAGATAAAAACATTGAATCTTATGTCCACCTTTGCTTTTCCCACGCACTACCCTCTACCCGTAAACAGCAAAAAAACACACAATGTTGCAAGTTAATTGAAAATATTGACCATTTAGACAAAACTAAATACCAAATGGTTGCTATTATTATATGGACATGCCTGCCTTTTGTAGTTATTACTGGTGAGCCACACGCACATATGGGTACATAAAAAGTATATCTTTTGGACCATATCTAGCAGCTCGATTAATGGCAATTACCAACGTTACAATTAATAATGGATCATTATTAATTAATGCCTGATAGCAAGTGAGCAGATAAGAAAAACACAGCAAGAATATCCCTGTCGTCTTATTCATGTGCAACCTAAACATGTTTTAGAATCAAAAGGCAACGAGACAGACAAACCTTTCCGTGCAAAAGGAGAATACAAATTAAAAGGAGGCAGCAAACAGTTGTAGATATGCGTGCGACGAAAAGCCATGCACAATTGAAGACATATCATTATCAACTGGGAACAACGACATCACATAAACATGGGCCTGAGGGCAGAGGCACAAAGAAAGAAAGTCTAAGATTGTTGGGCCCTTTCGCAGGGAGCTCCGATCAAGTGTGCCACGTGGCAGGGATGGTTCTCCCAATCCGTCTTTTGTTTCCGTTCCACACGCACCAAATAGTGTATAAAATAAATTTTCTGTCAAGTTGTTTGAAACTTCTGGCGCGGTTTTTTTTTCCCTCGCGGTCACAGCAACCTGATCCTCCCCCTTCGATGCTTCCTGGTAACTTCCGTTTGTGCTTTGCCAGCTGCCGCTCCATCCCAATTCCCAAGTCTCCCAAGTCAAAGCCCAGGTCCCTTACATCCCCCATCGCAGCTTACAGCTACATGATCTTCCCTCCACCATGACGTGTCTCATATTATGTACTAAACCCCACGGCCTCAACACATAACATTGGAGCACTGGACCATGTATTCACGAGTCAATGCCACAAATTCGCATTTCAAATGGCAAAATATTGGACTAAATTTTATACTGGCTAATTTGGTAAATGTGTGCTCAATACTAAAAATAATCAAAGTTAAATTATAATTATAATACTTAAATTTTACTTTAAAATTATGATCAATTTTTCAATATAATTAAAATAATCACAAATTATAATCTGTTTTAAAAAAATTAATACCAAACATATAATAAAAAGTTTTTTTTAAATGTTATTTTCAAAAAAAAATAAATTCCCAAACACCTTCTAATTTCATTCCACGAAACAAACGCCGCGATCCTGTTCCTAGGAAATCCAAGTTGAAACTTAAACTAGAAGTGAGCCAAACTAACCCAATATGTACACGGGAGTACCTGGTTTTTACTGACCAATTATGTTCGCTGCAGAAAATTTTTGAGTGACACGTGAGGAGAGCATCCTTGCGATATTTGTCAGTTTCTTAAATTTGATTATAGGAACTGGGATAAGACGGAAATAGAAAATAATATTATTTAAAAATTATAATATTATATCTTATAAAAAATTAAAAAAATATATAGATCTTTTAAATTTTAAATTATTTATAAATAATTTTTTAAAGTTTAAAATCATCTTACTTAATTAATACATAAAAATTAAAATAAATATTAGTCCTTATAATTTCATCAAATTTAAAATTTGGTGTTTATAATTTTTTTTATATATTAATTTTTATAATTTTATTTATTTAGATTTTGATCTTTATTGATAAGATATCAGTTTTTATATTTTATATTTATTTAAATTTTAATCTCTATAATTTCTATTCAATAAAATATTAATTCTTATTTTTTATAAAGGATTAATCTCTATAATTTTTAATTATTAAGGTATTAATTCCTAAAATCTAAATGAATAAAATTATAGGGACTAATATCTAAAGAAAAAAAATATAAGAATTAAAATTCAAATCGAGTAAAATTATAGAGATTAATTATTTATTTTAACTATATCTAAACTATAATAATTACAAAAATTAACCATTTTATCCTCTTTTTATTCATTATAAATTGAATAAAAAAATTTAAAATTAATAGAAAGTATATAAAAAGGTTAATTTGTATAATTATTATAATTTAAATATTAATTAGGATGATTTTAAAATTTAAGAATTATTTACAAATGACCTAAAATTTAATATGTCTGTATATTCTTTTCTTAATAAAAAAAATATTTATAATAATTTTAAAAAAATGTTTAACAAGTAATTATTTTTTAAATTTTATATAATTTAAAATTACATATTTATTGTTTATTTTAAGCTTATTTTAACATTTTTGTAATATTTTTAATATTATTTTAATATTTTATTTTATTCAAGAATCTTTTAACAGTAATTATTAGTTAATTCAGATAAGTGAAATGAGATTTAAAATTTTAATTTTAATTTATATAAAAATATTTTTAAAAAAACTTTAAGTATTAATACTTTAATTCTTTAACGATATAATTTTTTATTAATATATTAAGACATTAGGTCAGTGTTTATTTTTTTAAAACAACTTATACTTCTTGAATTTTAAAAAAGAGTGGGGCTGTAACATTTCTATTTGTTTATTCACACGTCCTTTAATGACATAATTAATTTTTATATATCAAAGTTAAATTACTATCTTTTTTTTTAAATATTATAATATATTTTATAATATTAATTATAATAATTATTTTTAAAATTTATTATTAAATTCAACATATTTTATCATACAAATTTATTTTTTATCACATTGAATAGAATTAATTTTAATAATTATAATTTATTCTTAAAAATTTAAAGCCCAGAGGAGGCGTTGAATAACCCCCCAAATACCCCCACCCCCCGGAAAAAAAGAAAAAAAAAAAAAAAGGCACAGATGGAAGTACTTTCTCCCGAAAGTTGCTTACGAAACAAGAAAACAACGTAACCCCCAACCCTCTTCCGACCCAGAGCACAATATTAAAAAGTGTACCCAGGTCCCACAGCACTCTCGATGGCTTCCCAGAAGAGGAGTGCTACCAACATTAAGTTTTGCTATCTTTACATGCAGGAACTGGGCATGTCAATTAAAATTTTAATAGATTTAATTGAAGTTTTTTTATAATAAATTATAATTATTGAAACAAAAATTCAATTAATGAATTGAATGTGATAAAAAAATTAATTTTAAAAAAATGTTAAGTTTAAAATAAAATTTAATAAATTTTTAGAATAATTATTATAATCGATGTTATAAAATTCTTATAGTCAAATGTAACAGACTGACAGAAAGGCCATCGGATCTCTCTGGGGACTGTGGAGGATTTGATAGGAAGTATATTTTTTCCGGAAGCGGTCGCTATGAAACGGGCTGAGATACTCTCTCCACGTGTCATTCAACAGTTTTCTGCAAAGTATATAATTGATCAATCAAAGCCAAGTACTACTCCCACGGACGTGTTGGGTCATTTTGGTCCCCTGCTAGTTTGAGTTTCAACTTGGATTCCCTGGGAATAGGATCTATTTAAGAAAAAAAAAAATTAGAAAATACTTAATCAAGGAATTAGGCGTCGCGAACTTTTGTTGCCCAATAAGGAAACAGCCCGATAAAAAGAAAGCTCTCGCCTGACTAAGGTGTCCAACAAGATAATGGTCCCCACAGAAAGAATCAAAAAGCTAAAAGGCGTTACCTTTTCTGCCCCCATTCTTGCCAAAGTCTCGTATATAAATCAAGCTTCCCTCCCCTTTCTAAGCCACAGCACAATCTATCACCAAAATCTGATTCTGTATCTTTTATTCTTCAGTCTTCGCTCTTCTGTACCTTTTTACCTCCATTCTCGTCAAATTCTCAAAATCTGATTCTATATCTTTCATTCTTCGTTTCGAAATCAGATCGATGGCTTCCCAGAAGAGGAATTCTGTCAACATTAACAACTTTTTCTATCTTTACATGCTGGAACTGGGCATGTCAAAACCAGCAAAGCAAGAGTTCATTAACAGGGCAAAGGCCGCCACAGGCCTTGAAAACTTCGAGTCCTTGCGAATTTGGGACACTATCTTCACCCAACCCTGCCAAGTTCTGGAGAAAATAGTTGCTGTGGGACCATTTGAAGTGGCAGAAAGCATCCGTTCTGTGTCAGAGTCGGAGAACAATTTGGTTGCTATTGGACAAATGCTGGCTGAGACGGGTACAAAGCCTCTGCTCCCTGATCTCAATGAACTCCCTGCCAGTGCTACTACTGAGGATGAACAACCACCTGCGAATTCTCATCAGATTAAGCAGGTGATGTATTTGTACTGAATCCATGCTTTATATCTGTTCTTATGTTGATGTCGATGTTCCTGCCATTGATCCATCATCTCATTCTCATCTCATCTCGTAATTGTGATTTGTGAACCTTCTTTATTGTCCTGTGAGGATCCCTTGACCTTGTCTGGGGGAAAACATCACTGGCTTGCCCCTTCTTGTAGCTATATATGATGTTTCATGTCCTTCCATCTTTATAATATCATCACTAAAAAAAATGGGCCTGTTCTACTTTTCCTAGATTTTTTTTTTTGACAGAGAAGGGTATAATGTTAAGCCATGATTACTTAATTGGTTTTCTTAATGATAGTCCAATTTTGTGTTCTAAATTGAATAATGGTGGTAATGGTAATTTGTTAATATAGACGCATCAGTTATCATGCTTCAATCCCTTAATTATTGTTCTTCTACCATTATTTATCGGCGTTGTTGAGCAATTGGGTGCCAAATCAAATTTAGGTCGGTCCTATTGTTGAAGCTGAAGGCAGTGCTGCTGGGAAATGTAGGAAGCCAGCAGGCCAGGGTGGCTCCAGCTGGGTCAAAAGTATCAAGGTTTTTGCTGATAGAGTGTTCAAGAAGGTGAGCCCTGCAAACAAACTGAAACATAAGGCTGTGCTGAAGTTTGCGTTAAGTAACTCAGGCTGAGTGAAGGAAAGAGGTGGTGGTACTGGTTGCTATAGTTTGTGTTTTTTTTTCTTTTTTCTTTTTTGGCTCTTTCCTGTTTTGTAGTTTGAAAGCCTTGGAACTTCCTGTCTTAGCCTCGGGGTTGGATAGGTTGGTCCTTTTTCTTTTCTATTAACTGTTCTCGGTTCCTGTTTTCCACGGGTATCTCCGAACTGCGATGTAGTCAATGTTGTCCGTGTGTAATTCCTTGTAAGACTAATAAATTAGAATGTTGATTGGAATGTTCTATTATGGAAGAATCAAAATGGCTCTGCTAAGTAACCAGGTTGCCCTGCTACCGATAGAAGAGAAAGCGCAATGAAACAGAGCGAACTACTAATCTTATTTCTCAATAGTCAATACTAATTACAATCACTGACTGAAACAGAGATAACTAGTAATCTCAAGCTCATTCCCTTCAGCTAACAACCCACTTGCAAGTAGCAACTCTGATAACTATCTGATCCTATCCCAACCTTCTACCCGTGAGGTTCACTTGCCTTAACCATCGCCTGTATCAATTTCTCCCCCTTTCAAATCACCCTTTGTCCTCAATGATGAACTAGTTGTGTCAAGTTGATTGATGCCTTCTTGTTGTCCCTGCAGCATAATGTTCTGCCCACGGTCATTAATGAACCTTGTAGTCGTTCTCTTTAAATCCATACGAACTTCTCCTATGGTTGAGATTCAATGCGCAGAAAATCATATCAAGGAAATCAACCTTGAATTCTCATTTATTTTCCACTCCAGCTGCTCGCATATAGCTGAAATTATAAGTCGTCCCCATTAGCCTTTGAGATCATAATTTCTTTGATACTATGTACACTTAATCCCAGGCTCTTGGTCAGCAGTGAATCTGCAAAATCATTGGTACTTCCAGAATCAATTAGCACATTTACCCTTTGGTTCTTTACAATTCCTTCAATGAACCTTGTAGCATCACCCGTAACACCATCCATTGGATTTATGGAAAATACAGCACCTAGCCCATGATGTTCTTTTGCTTCCCAATTCACATTTTCCACCGTAGACTCCATTTTTTCTTGCTCAAAGTTCTCATCGCCATCAATCACTATTGCATATAATTGTCGAATTTTGCAATTATGTTCAGCCGTGTACTTTTTGAATACCAATAGCACAAGCCTTTCTTTCTACCATCATCCTTTTCCTTTCTCGGAAGTTGCTTCAAGGGTTTATTAGAGATATTGATTGAGCAATGTAGGGCGTCTCGATGTAGTTTTCTTCATTGTTAAGTGACAAAGGTTGTGAAAGTCTGGAGTTAAGGGCTAACGAAGGAGTAACTTGCTTGGGCTCAGGGCTGGATGAGGTAGATGTGGTGTTATACAATTCTTTCAGGATCATGCCCTGCAGTTGTATACAAGGGAACGGTGGAACCTTGAGATTCTGTGTTGACCTTCATCATGTTGGCCAAGATCGGCGCTCTAACACCGCTGTTATGGAAGAATTAATTTGTTTCTGTACGTAGCCGTGCTTCAAAGATACCGAGGAAGAAGAAGACGAGGGAGATAGAAGAAAAAAGTGATGAATCTTGAAACAGAGAGAACTACTAAACTAATTTCTCAGTACTCATTACAAGCACTAATTGATATTACATAGCTAATAACTCTGATAAGTGATTAGAACTAACTAATCCTACTCCTACCCTCTTACATGGGAGGCTAACATGCCTTCACCATTAATTGTACAAAAAAAATTTTAATTATAAATTATTTTAAATATAAAATATACTAATTTAAATATGTACTAAAACTTCAATAATAACGACCAAAATGAAAGTATATTCCATCTTCATGTATTACTATAAACTTAGAAATCCTCATTCACCCATACACACTCAAATCAAATTCCAAATTCCCCCTTATTCATATGTACTATGCCAAAATGTACAAAATAAGCTAACTAGTTTTTCTTTTAATGCGTTGATAATTATGAAGCCCTTCTTACCATAGAGAATTGCTTTTGCATCAAATTTCATTATAGCAGAGGTATGCTTTCGCATTAAATTCTGCTATCACTTAACCACTTCATTTTTTTAAAAATGAAAATGACATATTAGAAGTACATGTATGAACATAAAGACTTCTTTTCTGCACGTTTTTTTGTTTTTTTTTAATAAACCTTTCCCACACATCTATATGTCTTAAAACGACAAAATTTATATAATAATTATGTGATAGTAAAACAAATTACAACCACACGATCAGAAAATTCAACTTACAGGTCACAATTCATAAACAAGTAAAAATAAATAAATTTATTTCTTTTATTATGTTACTGTTTATATTTTGTTATATGCTGTTATAAAAAAATTAAAAATAAAATTAAGTTTAATTAAGTGTATATTTAGATTAATTTATTTTATATTTAAAAAATTATAATTAAAATGTTATAAAAAAATTTAACTAATTTTTTTTATGTAAAAATTATTGCCAGCGTGTGTGGTGGTTGTTTGGGCCATCAAAGTGTACAGCAGAGTCACCCCACTTCGGTTGTCAGTGTCTTTTATTGTTTTACACAAAAAGTCATGATGGACCAACCAACCGCCTCCCATGATTCCCAGCACAAAGATACATGAGATTCCATATTTTGATAATCTTAGGTTTATGACACGCCTTTGTCCTATTTCAAATTCAATGCTTCCTTTTGCTTTTGCGGCTCTGTTGGGATTAGGATCAGAACCTTCCCTCCCATTCGCGCCCGTACTCGCCACGCCCGTCTGGTCACTTCTTCCAACTGGACTGACAATAGAAAAAAGAAAAAAGTCTTTCCCTAAAAAATTTCAGAAACTTTCTTATTAATTTCAAATGATTTTACATAAATAATAGATTGAATTTTGCTCTTTGTAACTTACCCTCTTCGATTTCTTTCTTCTATGCCATCCTTAACTCTATTGTTTATCTTACTTTATGGTATATATTCTTTTACATACACACTAATTATTTCACTGTGCGATACAAAGATTATTTTTCATTTTATATTTTTCATTTTTATTATAAGTAATTTTTATATATATAATTAATATTTTAAAAATGTTAATTTTTTTTGTTAACACTTACATTTTAATATTTTTTTTTAACTTTATCATCAATACTTGGATAATTTTTTTATTAAAATTTATACTTTAATATTACTTTTTTTTAATTTTATCATTCCATCTTTTTTTAAAGAGGTAATATACATTTAATAATATAATTTTTTAAAAGATATTATTTAATACCATTATAAATTATTTCTCAAACACAATTTTACTTATGTATATAAATTTGGTATGCGCCTCATTTTTATTTAATGAGAACGAGAATTATGATAAAAAATAGTTGTGTGTGATTTGAAGGTGCCACACACATATTTTTTTTCTTTTTATATTTCAGTTAACTTATTATCATTTACATCCTTTCTTCGTAATAAAAAATCGATGGTGGAGTGAAACTAGTTGCGACTTGTGAGAGAGATGTGTGAGAAAAGAGATGTAAAAGTAACGTTAAAATATGTCATTTACGAACTAGATAGCATAATCAATAAGCAGTTACTAAAATTCTTGAACAAGAAAAAAAATAGTATATATCTTATATACAAAATATTACTTTTGATGTATGTTGCGGCGAGGAAGACCATCGTCATACTATTGAAATATTTGAGAGTTAGCTGTCTTTTCATTTTATTATCACTTTAAATTTTTAATGAAAGAGGTTGTTGTTTAGTTCATTGCTCTACCTGATATAATATCTATGTGAAATTCTCAAAATATTTAAACATTTAAATGTAATGGAACACTAATAAAAAATAATGAGTAGATGACTTAATTGATGTGCAACACATATTTAAGGATTAAATTATTAATTAAATATATCTTCTTGCCACACCGACATTTAAGAAAGGATGCTGATGTTTCAATCAATGAGTGGACTGGTCAAGCTTAAGGTCTACCTGAGAGATCTAATTATAATACGCCGCAAGAAAAATAAGTTAGATTGCCTGACTTTATGATGCTTTATTAACTCATCTTCTAAGTAAGACTTAAAAACTTCACAGCAAATAATTAAGGGAATAAATGTAGCATTAATTAATCAAGTGCCTAAAAGTACACAATTATGAACACTAACATGAGATTACTTCCAATTAATATTATATCTTAAATAATCCTTTTAATTATCTTTTCTAATAAGAAAAATATTAAATGCAAAAGTAGAAATATTTAAGAACATGATACACATTTTAATATTTTTTTCATTTACTAGTTATGAGAATTATTACACTAATTGTTTAGAAGAGTGTAAAATTATTCATTACTTGAATATGTCTGCAGTTCTACTATTAAACATCTGCATCAGTAAGTTTTCAGATAATGTACCCATTATGGTTTTTGGAGCTTGTGACTTCCCAGGAATAAACATTTCAGACTTGGTTTGAGGGAGAGGAGAAGAATGGAAAAAATGATGGTGAACAACAATATGAAATGGATAGAGATGGAGATTCTTGTATGTATACATCAATCATTTCATTTGTTTTTACCTGAATTTGTTTCACTCGTCCTTCTAAAACTAGACCCTAAGGACCGGATTTTAGAGGAGTGATGAATAAGGGAGATGTATTCTTCAAGATGAGGAATCAGGATAAAGGACAAGATACCTTCATTCTTTTATATCACCCTAGTCTATAAGAATCGGAGTGGAAGTCTGGAAGGTATGTTGCGCACATTTTCCCTCCACTTTTAGAAAGGATTCAGAGAATTTGAAGATAAAAAAAACCCAACGAAGCTGTCGATGAGTATTTAACTAGATTTATAGATTTGACTAATCAAGTGGAATTGCACGGAAGCATATACAAGTGACCAAAGAATAGTTAATAAGACTAAAGCTTGTCATAGATTTCTCATCCAATATACTTTGCGGGAATTGAAAGAATAAAATTAACTCTACCTTCACTGGGTGTTTTCATGATTTGTTGGCTTCACTAAAGTCCTATGAACAAAGATTGTCTCACCATTTCAAAGAGAGAGGTGAGAGAGTCCTCTCCAATCCAAAATGAATCTTCAAGTGAGAGAGGTATGGGGCAAGGTGTTCCTCTCACAAAGTAGAAACATGTTTGTGAAGAAAATTTCCCAAGAAAACATCACAGAAGGTCCAGAAGCTTGGAGAAGCAAATCAAAAACAAAAATTGAATTGGTGCATAAGGATGTGTGTGGTTTTGTGAAGACAAAGCAAAGTTGGCTGTAAATGGCTATTCAAAACAACTTGTGATTGGCTACAATAAATTCTTGCTTTTGTTGCAAGATCGGACACCATTAGTGTTTTGATTGCACTTGTAGTAAGTAAAGGCCGATCATTCTTCCAGTTAGATGTCGAATAATAGAGATCAAATTAAGAAGCAATGTATGTGGATCATCCGGAGGAGAAGATGCTCTATATATTTAGCTTAAACAAGCACTACGAACATAATATGCTCAGGTTGATAGTTATACTTCAATGCAAAATGTTTTGAAAATTAGTAAGGGTAAAATGGGGTCACTAAGGGTGTAGAGGTCTATCATATCAAAACTAAAAAAGAAATATGTAGAAAAGGTAGCTTAAAAAATTAACATGTTTGGATGCAATTCTATATATAGCATCTCCATTACTTTTAGGAGAGAATGAAACAAAAACGATGGCGAAAGAAAGATAAAAGCAGCATGGCATAGAAGTTAGGTCGTTAATCTTCTTTATTAGATAGCAAACACATTTATCACAACCACAACACATGCAATGTTAATCTTTCTACATGCAGTAAAGGCACAGTAACAAAGCAGCTATGAATATTAGCCCTTCTCAAATAACCCAGTCTGCAGCTTCCCTAAAAGTAAGTAACCAATCGTCAAGGTGACTTAGGTCTATAAAGATTTAGAATTAAAAGATTTATTGCCACAGAGAGCACACAGAAGAGATCAATCAATGGTGATCTCATTAGTGAGAGAGTTGAAAATTAATTAAACAATCAACGCCTTCCAAATTTCCATCCACGGAAACAGGATTTCATGCAAATAGCATAAATATTAAATTTCAAATCTGAAGACTATCATTGCCACACATTAAAAAAAACACCTATAAGCAAAATCACAGTAACAGTATATATGTAGTTTCCACAAAAAAGCAAAGTAGCAACTTTAACTTGGTTCACAGTCATCCAATACCTTTATATAAAAACATAAAATTATAACCAGAAATCAAGATCCAATAATATCTAGCTGTACTCATCATAAGCTATAATCAGAACTACAGAAAGGGGTAACCTACAGTACAACCTTGGGGTAACCTACAGTACAACCTTGTTCTTTTTCAGCAAAGAGGGTCCGGCTACATCATCAGCATCAGCATCAACAGCTACTTTTCGCTTTTCTCCACAGCCCTCTTTAATAATCACAGCCTTCGACTGAATACAATATATTAATGAATAAAATTTGGTCATAGTTAAGTATCATCAAGGAAATACTCAGATCTGCAAGTAACAAATAGAAAAGGAGCCATTAGAATTCACAATTAAACTTACAGCTTTATCCTTGAGCTTTGGTTTCCAACCAGATCGAGGAGTGGGAAAGATAGGATTCGGTGGAGGAAGTTTGTCGACAATTGCCGGAACCTCAATCAAACCGGCGGCGACCAGCTCCCTGTGCATCTTGTATGTGAGGGTGAAATAGTTCCACAACTTCACCGATTCAAAATTCTCAGACTCAGCCTTAGCTTTGACACACTCTCTGAAATCTTTTGCTTCTTTCTCCATTCCAACTCCGACTAAGCAGGCCTCCGCAAAATTGAACAGATGCTGAGCGTTTTGCTTCTTGTAGACAGAGACCATTTCCTCTACAGTCAACGCATCTGCTGGGGCATAGTTGAGGTTTGGAGCCCGGCCAGGCGGGCCATAAATCCGGTCCAGCAAGCGCCAATCACCTGCAGCCATGTCAGCTGCAGCTTTCTCCACCGGCATGTAGGGTCCGGCTGAGTTCGCCGACGGGTAGAACTGGGCGACACCCAGTTTGATGCGGTTGAAAAATCTTTCTGACAAGGATGCTCTTGGTTTGGTGCTCACAATTAGTACCTTCCCCTCGTATTTTTCAATCATCTTCTCGTCCATTCCAAATTCCATATAAGTCACAGGGACGATTGCAACCAGAGGCAGCTCTCCCTTGTAAATAGCCGAAATTTTTTCAAGTATTTTCTGTTCCAGTTCCGGAGAGATTCCGACAGCTATGGCGATTGGGATGGCCATTTGCAGTGAAGGCGTTGGGGTTTTCGACAGGGGAAAGGAAAGAGGTAAGTGAATTTGCGATCGGTGAGGGATAATGTTGAATCGCTGATGCTATCTCTCTCTCTCTCTCTCTCTCTCTCTCTCTCTCTCTCTCTCTCTTTCTCTCTCTCTCTCTCTCTCTCTCTAAAGTCTCGTTTCCTCCCCTCTTCCTCTCTCTATATTTAAGCGAATAATGCTACCAGCAAACGCCGACAAGTGACAAAACGACAAAAACAAAGAAAATGATTTTCAAATAAGACCAAATCATTGAATTCGCATCCAACAAATATGTGATGTGGTAATTATCCGAAACCCCACTTCTTGAACATGGGTTAAACTGTTTACAGTTAGAAGCTTCATTTAATTCACTTTGCTTCTCTGTTGGCTCACTTGGGCTTTTACACTTTTAATTGCCTCTTGTTGAGTGAGATATGAATCAATGTAGGCAATTTGATTTTAGTGGAGTTGTTTTATGAAGCACGAGCTTCAATTGAGAAGAGATTGAGATCACCAAGAGATGATTCTATAAACAAACCATTTTTCATAATTAAGGAAGATAAGTTATATTTTGTCCATATATGAAACAAGCGTAAGTCATTTTTCCAATGTGCAATTTAAGATTGTCCACTTGATTTGGTGTTAAATTTATTATGAATAAGTAATAAAAAATTATTTATAAGGTGTAGATAATAATAATTTAAAAAACATTGTTAGTATCTAAATCAATACACCATACCGTTCCACTTTGATGCACATTATTTATAAGTCAAATTAGGGATGGTGCCTTACAAGATGCAGATGAGACAATTATATAAGTTGAATTTAATTGAGTACGCTATCTGTAAATTTAAGGACATAAAACTAAAATTCAACATGTTCAATGGCCGCAGCGTCATTAGCTTCGTTTTATTATTACTCTCAGTCCAAACACGTTTATTCTTACGGTCCCACCTGGCCACCCCTCATGAGTTCTGACTTTGAGGCTGAGCTTTCTCGCCCCTTTGGGTTCAAGGTTTAAACCAGTGATGACAGAGAGAGGCACGCGCACTTATACATTGATTTTTGCCCTGTCTATACTTGTGGGAAAAGAATCAACGTATGATTATCTTTATTGTTTTATCTATATATATGGAGTGTATGAAATTTCCTTTAACTCCACGAAGAAGCTTATATATTATGAAACAAACAGATCAGTTAATTACAAAAGTTTTCATAAGAACTTTTCCTAAGTTTCGGAATGATGACCTTTTTTTCGCGTTACATCATTTCAATTTGTTCCATTTTCAAGTATGCATATGATGGTGAGCCCATTGATTAAAGCGATGTGGGCTAATCCCATATTAGAAGGAGGAAAAGGCACCCATAAAAACCTTTAGAACAAAGACAAAATGTGCGACGAGTCTTTGTAGACACGTGAAATTATTTAAATCCCGATTAAAGTAAATATATATGTAACTATCAATCTTGGACAAATCCAGCACGCAAACATGTGGGTTCATAATAACGCACCAAGAAGGGGAAGGTATGGTGCCATATTCTCGCAAGGAAAAGTGAGGTTAGGGTTGGCACTTGGGGCTCCAAACTAACGCACCGCTTTGAACTTTGAAGCGTTCAAGGGTTAAGTGGTATATATGGACAAGCACCGGACAAGACTTCAATTTCCAGATAATTTTGGAGATATATTATTATTAGTAGTGTATGTTTTGTATAAATTATTTATAAAAATTTATTTTTTATTTTTATTTTCATATCAAACTAACCCTTAGAACGGTAGATATATAGCATTCGGCAACAATACCCCGTCACTAGTTTCTTAATGCAGCTATCCAAACTAATAAACTGTGCACCCTTCAAACTCTACATTTCCTTCTTCTTTTTTTTTTAATGTTTGTGAAAAGGGTATATAAATAAAGTAAAATAATAAAATGCCTTGGATCGAAGTTTCTATTTACATTCGCATTCTCCCTGGTCCCTGCTGGTGCTTACAGTGAGAATGAATCTCGTGGCACTGCCTCTTCGACTCTGACTCCGACTCTCCGAGAGTCCCCTGTTCTATTTCTACTTGTTACTTTCTTCATCTACCAAATTAAAGCATTCTTTCTAATTTTTATTGGTCAAACATATACGTATAAAATAACATTTTGAGTAGAACAATACAAAAAGAAAAAACTATATTTTACCAATTTTTAAAATCTATTTTATAACATTATCTTTCAAACAAAATATAGGGAGCAGTATCTTCCATATAGAGGGTTGGATTGCCACTTGCCACACGTGTTCTTTTCTCTATGGCAAATGCTTTCCTCTGACCATTAGGGGTCTAGTGTCGGATTCTAGAAGGGACTGAGACCATGGCCTCCAACTCTTTCAAATTCTGCATAATAAATAGTAGGGAAGGTAAATCTCTTATCTATCCTTCATGAAAGTTGGACCCTATATATAAATATTGAATGTCTATTGGTATAGCCCTTGCATAAATTTATCCTAGCTTGGGGTATGTTTACTGTGGCCATAATAGGAGAGAAACCCGTCTTGAAAACACCCATTCACGGCATGGGTATGTGAAGTAGGTTACTTAAAATTAATGCAGGAAAGGATGAAAGGTTATTACAAATTTGTAATATCAAGATTTATGTTTTTCATATTTTTGGATTTTAAATTTCTAAATAATCTTGCGTGACATATTGAGAATTCGCCCTAACACACAATTAGCTATATAGGTAATGTAATGGGTATTGTACAATTGCCCATTATTGGCTCGCCAGTGATAACACGGGTTCCAAATATTCAACCCAGTGTTGCCAAAATAAAAAATGCAATATTCTAAAAGAAAATAATGGAATAACGCCATAATTAATTAATAATACAACAGCACCAGATGATGCCTTGAGTAGAAGCACTTGTCATTACACATCAACACACACATACTACAGAAGAAACTACATAGTTGTTGTAGAGACAAAATGCCAAACCAAGCACTAACCCGTCTAAGCTTAGGGCCCTAGACACGCGAAAAAGGGAAAACTTGAACAGGAAACATACCAAATTATCTAAGAAACATACCAAATTATCTAAGCAGAGTGCCATAAACACAACTTCCTTAAATACACAGACATATAATTACTCTAACAAGCTCTCAGGAGACAAGACGCAAGGCAAACCACCCTTTTCTTCATCATTCTTCACTCAATGAGTTACTCCCGCAGCTTTCCCCATTTCCTTTCTCATTGTTTGAGGGGCCCACGTTCTCTTCAGTGAACTTCATCTTTTTGAGCAAGCTGTAATTGGCTTGTGCCATCTTTCTCTTCCCGCCAGTAGTACTGCCGTGATCTGCTTCGACAACCGGGGTTCCGTCCTAAATTTCGTTTGAGTTTTGAATCAGAATCAATAATACCAAGCAAGTAGTACTTGTTAGAAGAAAAAAGGATGGAGAAAAGAATTAAAGGCATGAAGCAGCAACATCTTTGTCCAGACTGTATTGTCAGTGATTCAAAAGGCCACTTAATTTTACACCCACAAACCCCGCCAATGAAAAACAGAAAATTGTGCAGAGCTCACTTTTGTCCCCATTTACTTAAGGAGTTAAAACCAAAAGTGTGTATTGAAGCAGTTATGCCCTTTTCTGTCAAGAAAATCCAGTCACAGATCTATAATTCTTAAAGATAGTTCCTTTTATAAAAGCAGCAAAAGCAGAAAAACCACATGTCTGAGCCCATTAACGAATCTCAAGGCCCACATACCCTAAAATAGTTAAATTAAACCAACCCCAAATAATATTCGTCACCGTGGACATGAAATCAGAAGAACTACAACGACAAACACAAAACACAGCTTTCCTCAATCCCCAGCGCCGGGATTCACACAGGACAGGAAAGTGCTCACCAAAATGCGTGCTACCCAATTCCAGATTGGACCTAATAATCCGTTCCTCTACCAAAAAAAATTATCAGTTTGAGAGTCCATAAGAAAAAACCAAACAATTGAAGACCAGTGAAACAGGGGATTTGAGGGGGCAACGGCAAATGCCGTGTTGTTGGAAAATTCACTAGAAATATATGCAACAGAGAGGGATCCGTAATTCATCATCTAACCTGAATGATGCCGAAAGCCTTTCCACTGCATAGTTTGAGCTCCAAGTTCAACTCCCAAGGTTCTTCATTCTCAGGGGCTGGCTGATTGAGATCAGGAATTGGACAGTGTGTGACCTCCCTAGCCGGTTCGAATGGCCCCATGGCTAGCTTCTCCTGCAGAACTTGAAGGGGTTGGACGAGAAACTTCCAAAACCGCACAGATTCGAGGCTTTCAAGCCCACTTGCGGTGCTTGCTCTGTGGAGGAACTCCCGCACCGCCATCTCCGACATGCCCAACTCCGTCATCAGAAGATGACAGAGGTTGAACAAATCCGCACTCATCTCGTTAGGGAAAGTTTCCAAATTAAGTGGGGGAATAAACGTATAGGTTTTGTATGGGTTCTGGTTTCTGAGTTCTGAGCCTTATTGCCTTGTATTTATATAGAAACTAGCCAGAAAGAGAGAGAAAGAAGGGAGAGGAAAAAGGTTGGAAGCCTGGGGTGAGGTTATGGAAATCTCTAATAGGCCAATAGATGGAATGTCCCTTTCATTGAAAGAGAACTGTAGACTTTGGCCAATGTTATCATCACCGTATTCATTCATCATGTCTACCTACCCGATGTTAGAATCAGAACATTGTGATTGCCTTCCTCATTTGTGCATGCTTTTGGTCAGTTTTCAAACAAGCCACGATAGCTTTTTGAGTTAGCTACCTCCTGCCACCCTTCAACATCTCCGATAACATTAGTTAAGTCTGTATTTCGTTTCTTCTGTTAGTGGAAGGATAAATCATCACCAAACTAAAAAGAAGGGGAAAAAAACCTAGTTTAACAATATCCAGATTGAGAATAAATTTAATTTAACTGTAGAAATTAGAGTTTTGGGAATCCATATTTTGACAATATTGGATTGTCTCATTGGTAAAACCAAAAAAGGAAATCACAATGACCCCTTTTTAACTAAATTGACATTGAATTGAAAACAATATGTGTGAGAGAAAAGACAGGAAGCATAAAGTCAGAATCAGTTTGAAACGAGTTTAGACTTTGGCTAGAAGTGTATTGCACTTTGACATTATTCTCGCACAGATTCAATTGGCTTGATGAATAGCCCACCACAGTTCTTTTTTGTTTTTTGTTTTTTAATGAATGGACTCATTCTTTATTAGCAGTAGAAGCACTTTCCTTTTTTTCTGTTGCTTTCCACATTAAAAAAACAAGAGTAGAATCATATGTACATTATCATAAGTACATTTTTCTCGGCAAGATTCCGAGTTCATAATATTGGGCCGAAGTAAATTGACATGGAATTGAAAAGATGTGTGAGAGAAAATATAGGAAGCACAAAGTCGGAATCTGTCTGAAACAAGAGTTTAGACTTTGGCTAATAATGTGTACTTTGACATTATTCTTGCACAGATTCAATTGGCTTGATGAATAATTCTTTTTTGTTTTTTTTTAATCGATAGACACATTCTTTATTAGCAGTAAAAGCACTTTTTTTTTTCTGTTGCTTTCCACATTAAAAAAACGAGTAGAATCATAAGTACATTATCGTCTACCCTACTACATTTTGTATTTGGTGAGTTTTGAGAAACATACACGAAGGTAGCCCAAGCCATAAACCTTCTTTCCCCCTATGCCTTCAGGCAGGGCATATATGCCATGTTGGAACAGGCCTGTGCTTGAGGCGACGAGTTCCACGTGTACAGTGTTAATATATACCCTACTCCTTGCCAGAAGGGAGAGGAAAAAAAAAACGTTATTATGTAGTTGTAAGATTTAATTAGATTGAAAAATCTGATAGAAATGGAAAAATAGAATACATGAGGCTTGGCGCACTTGCGAGATATCCTTTCAAAGCGAAAACTGTTTGAAAGTTGAAACTTGGACAATGTCATTACTCTTAGTCATCACTCATTCATTATGCATTCTTTATATATGTAGGTTTTTTTTTTATGTGACATGGCGACATTCCTTGTTTAGTTTTTGCTTTTGTGTCACACACACACACATTCACATGGGTTCATGAGACACGTCTTCCAGACAGATGACCAGGTCTCACCCAATTCCATCCCATAATTTGGACGATTGAAATGGAAAAATCAACTTAAGCTTAATTTAAAATCATGAAATGTGGCATTTAAATTAAAAATATTTAATCGAATTAAGTGTGTTGAATTAATTTTTAAATTTAATTTGCAATAACACATGTTATGGTCATACGGTTTTGATGCGTTGACCCAGGTGTATCTAAAAGTTAATTGTAAATGCCAAGAAAAGCTCAGCCTTTAAGACAAATTAGGGATATGCTCAGTGATCCCCACCATTAATCTTCGGAACACTCAAATCAGAAAAGGTCACTATATTGACTTTGAATGGATGATGGTGATTTGGATAACATGGGTTATCAATCAAGGGTTGGGTTGTCTGGTCACATTTCTTTTATTTTTCCCATATCAAATTTTAATCGTGACCGATCAAGGCATGTTGGGAATGTTCAAGGAACCTTCGTCATTTGAAAATTTGGACTAGTATACCTTCAGTTCCTTGCTTTTCTGTTGTCTTCTTAAACATCAACCAGAAACAGCAATAGCGGATTAAAACATAGAATCTATCATATGTCCCACCTTTGCTTTTCCCCCGCACTATCCTCTCTGCGCATAATAGCAACAAACGCATAATGTTGCAAATTGCAAGTCAATTGAAAATTATTGACTATTTAGAGAAAACTAAATACCAAATAATTCCAATTATTATATGTTAACAAGCCATTTTCTTGGTTTAATAAAAGTATAAAAAAAATTGTTCAAGGTATGAAAACGCAGTGCGTACCTTAAACGCACCCTTAATTCTAAAGTAAAGGACCACCCCAAATGCATAGTGAGCATGAACTTGTGCGCTTAATCTGGACATTGGAAGAGGCCAGCTAGCTGCAACGGTCATTTAACTTTTGATCTCATTAAAGAAAAGCGTAAATGAGGGAGTGGCCTTATCAACGGTCACGGCCACGGTAGAATGCCGGGCCAACACATGGAGCCCATCACTGCTCATGCTTACATTCTATTAATTTCGGTGTAACGATTCACATAATTATACCATTTCACATTATGTTTTTAATAATAATTTTAACTAATTTCGTCATTGATTTATGTCTATTTATCATGTTAATTTTTTCAAACCAAGTTTCACGAGATTTAAACAAATACAAATATGTAATCATCAGGTGGATATTTTTACTTACTTAAAAATCATATTATACACTTTGCACCAAAAAGAAAAAAAAATTAATTTTAATCTATAGTGAATATAAAATTTTTTTTATATTGTTATTCAATTACATATGATTATATAATTAAAAATATTTTATATTTTAAATAATTATTATTATAATTAAATTTATTTAATAATTTAATAATACATAATTTATTGGTAGTATAAAATTTTTTATAATATCAATAGATTAAAATTAAATTAAAAAAATCATATTATACACTAATTGTATGGTGAATCAAATAGTGACATCACAAAGCCAAGTTGCGGATCAAATAGGGAACGTTAAGGTAGCCCCCAAAGGTCAAGTCATATGGAATCAAGCTACTAATAGACGCCAAGGTGATCACTGGCTTTGGCTAAATGATTGGAAGTTTGGAACTCGCTTCCTGCGTCTGATTTTCGGTACCTTCTGTGAAACTATGGAATCTTCTCTTTCTTCTAGCATTTAGAAACGTCCATGTTTCTTTAATTATTTATAGTGAGGCAAGAAATGAAGAAATGGGACTAGGAACGATTTGCACTGACATATGATATAAGGATTATAATAAATTTGAAAAGAAATTTTTAAATATACATATGTTTATATAAACACTCAAATTAACATTATATATGTATAAAATTTAGTAGGTCATATTTTATAAATATATTTATCTCTAAAGAATTAATTAGACATGTCTAATATTATAAAGGGAAGCCAAAGAGAAATCAACGGACATTATGCAAGCGAAAATGTGTTAATTTGGTCAGCACTCCACATCAAAGAGGCCAGAAGCCAGATTAACACAAATTACCCTATGCTCCTCATCAATACAAACGACTTGTTCACCAATCAATAGAGGCCACCAAAAGCAGAGACAATTTGCCAGTGGAAGAAAGAGCGCATCTAATATTGTATTGTCAAGAAGAAAAGATTATGCATGGACCACTCGTTGGTTTGCTTTCAATAACATATGCAGAAAGGTTCAGCAGCTGACTAGACCTGCATTTTAGAAAGGAAAACGCTAAAGCTCACAAAATTTTTGTACGAAGCATGATACGAATCAATCCTATTGCCTCAGTAGTTACAAAAATTCTGTGCCAGAAAAGTTGAACTGCATTACAGGCATGAAGAATAACAGAATAATCAAGAGAAGAGAATGCTATAACATTATTTGCAATTGATGATAATTAACTAAGCCCCTTCCTGATAACCTTTACTTATCATCGAACATATAGGCAGCCAACGAGTTTAATTATTAAAACAAGACCTTGACTAAATTAACTTAAAAAAAATTATATTGTATGTAGTAAGTAACACACAATTAATACCATAGCATGCCAATCTTATAGTATAAAAATGATCAATATCTTTTTGATCTAGCATTCGCTTTGATTATTTCATTATACTTTATGATATATTTTGTTTTGTCTTTATTTTACATTTTACTGGCTCTGACTATTTTAACATATAATTTTTTATTCCTTTCATTAATCACACTTTTAACTATTAAATTTCATTTATCTAGTTCTTTTGGAGAATAAAAAGACAGAAAAAAGTTTCTTTATTTAACAATAAAATTTAATTTTAATTTATTATTAATGTCAAAAATATTATACTATCATTTAATTATATATTATTAAATTATTATAATAATTTAATTAAAATAATAATTATTTAAAAAATTATAATAATATAAAAAATTTTATACTGACAATACATAAAAATTAAATCCTTAACAATATCACTTTAACTACATTTGTTTGTTTTTACTTTGATTTCGTGGATACTCTTCGATATGATGGGTACTACCCGGGGAGAAAAAGTAGACAGTCTTTATATACAATAATTTGTTTGGTAAGAAGGTTATTATAATTTGTGTACGACAGAAATGTTAATTTGGGCCCAGCTTGACGGGCGTGCTGCTTTTTGCACGGCAGGCCCAAATATTATTATTCTTTTATTAAATCAGCCCAACCTAACAAGAACTATGCATGAATGGGCCAGTCCATTTAGCTCATCAATTTCACCGGACTGAACTAACTTTTAAACATCTCATTGCTTGTTGTGCTTAGGCAGCCCAACTATAATACATGATATATGTGTTTGAATGAAAAAATTAAAAAAAATAAAAATAAAAGTCAATTTTTTATTTTTATTAAGAATATTTTTATTTGAGAATTTTTAAAATAAAAGTATAAAACAAAAGATTATCAAGTAATCTTCTTGTCCTTTATTTTTTATTTTTATAAATATTTTATAATTTTTTTAATTTAAAATTAAAAAATCAATTCTACATTTTTTTTCTTTTCAAATTCCTTCGTCCAAACATATTTTAATGTATGACCATTGAATTTTGAATTTTTCATTTTCCAATTTACTATTAAGGATAAAAGGAAGAAAAACTCGGCTAGTTTTTTTAGAACAGCTAAGCTAACTCCTGTGTTTTTCTTAAGTTGAATGTTGATTTGTAATATGTGTCAATTGCAAGACCTTGCTAAAATGTGAAGGATGAACTCAATATGATTTAGCTTTAAGGAAAACAAAATATCCGTTTATTTTTCTAATAAGATTAATGATACATTCCTTTTCTAAACCGGACAGTTCCTTCCTCATTCCTGATCCCTATATCATTCAATGCACCGTGCCATTCCTCTTTGATGCACATTAATTATGTTTTTATACAATGACAATACAGATATTTCACTTTATAAATTTTTATAAATTATTGAAATCTTTCGCCATTAGTTTATTCTTAATGGCTTTGCGCATTAATTATTTATAACGACTTTATAGTAAATTTTGGAATGATGACTGGTGTTTTCAAGTTGGAAAATTAAAATTCGTACAGTACAAGAAGATAAAGTGTAATGCTGCGGGTTTAACTAATGGCTTATATTGGAAACAAATCTAGCTTTCTCCCTTGACATTTGTTTGAGTAAATTAATTGATTACATAATTGCAACTTAGTTATAATCTTGTGACGTTAACCCGAAATACTAGCCAATCCACAGTAAAATGACCTGAATCACTAAATACGCAACTCAAGAAAAATAAGTCAAAAACCGAATCATTTATTCACAGTAAAAAAAAAGAAGAAAGAATCATTTTTTCAAACAAGGGACAATATATATATGTTGAATTGAACTGCATAAGGACCTAAAACTATAAAAGTTACTGTTTTGGATTAAATTTGAGATAAAAGATTATATTTAGTAATCAATACAAGATATATAAAATACTTCATAATCAAATTAAAAAAATATTCAATAAATTTTTAAATAAAAAATAAATAAATATACTTAAAAAATATATTATTAATTATTTACTAAGCTCAACAATATTAATACGGAACAGTCACCATACTCAATGGCCGCAACGTCATTAGCATCATTTTGTTTATGCCCCTTTTCAAATACATCCAAAGACATTTACTTCAGCACCTAAAACACTCGAATTTGTTTATGCCATCAAACTTTGACTGAGAATAGGAGATGTGTCCCAGTCCCACTAGTTGACTCTCATGGTCGCACCCCTTCTAGGTTCTCATTTTGAGGCCGAGCTTTCTCGCCGCTTTAGCTTCAAACTAGTGATGACAGAGAGAGGCACGCGCACTCGAGCCGCGTATGTGCGCGCTCTGGCCAAAAGGGTGGATAATAATTGTGATATAATTCTTTTTACAAATTTCTTACACCTTCAATATTAATTAATAAAATAAATCACAGATAAAAAGAAAATTTATCTCTTCTAAAATTAAAAATTTATTTTAAAAATTAAAATAAAAAATATTAATTAATAATAAAAATAAAAAAATAAATTTTAATAATTTTATATTTATTATATATATACATATATTTTACTATAATATTAATCATTAATTTTTTTATTAACAATTAATATTTTTATTTTATCTTTTAAAATGAATCTACCACTTAAAAAAAGTTAAATTCACAAAAATAAAACTTGTGGCCTGTGGGTATGATTTGGTTCGCTTCCAACTTTGCGCTATACTTGTGGAAAAAGAGTCAAGGTATGATTGTATTTATTGTTTTATGATCTATAATGTTTATGGAATTTCTTTTAACTCCTTGAAGCTTATATATTATTAAACAGGCATGTCGGTTAGAAAAAATTTCATAAGAACTTTTCTTAAGATTCAGTTGAAAATTAAAATACAGTTGTGCAAATGTCGACTTTTGTTTTTGCGTTATATCACTTCGTTCCATTTTAAAATTATAAAGTACGCATATGATGGTGAGACCGTTGAGTAAAGTGATCTGAGTTCTCCCATATTAGGAAGGAAAAGGCACCCATCAAAGCCTTTAGAACAAAAGACAAAAGGTTCCACGAGTCTTTGTAGGCACGTGAAATTATTTAAATCCCGATGAAAGTATATAAAAAATATGTAACCATCAATCTTGGACAAACCCAACATGTAATGAACACAAGGGCAAGGTATTAGTGCCTAAGAAAAGGTTAGGTCGAGGTCTTGTGGCTCCAATCTAACGCACTGCTTTGAACTTCAAAGTTTCAAGTTTGAAGTTTCCAAGGACCAAGCCTACTGAAAGCTATTAACTATACTATCCCCGAACTAACAAAAATTTAAATTATTTTCTGAATACCATTTTGATTATAGATAAATTTTTTATTTGACTATTCATGTAAGTTTGAATTTATGATATTTTATAAATTATTTAAATCTTTTATTACTAACTCAGGCTTAATGACTTAAAATATTTATACATTAAATTTTAAAATAACATAAAGAGAATTGCTACTTAATCATGAGGATATCAGAGTGGCACCAATCAAAAGAATTAAAAATGGTATCTTAATTTGACAAGTTAAAAAAGCTAAATTTATTGAAAATGAGAGTTTTTTCCAATATTATACTGAAAATAGAACTTCAAAGAGTAATTCTACAAAGTTAAAAAAAATAGTCACATTTTATAATAAAATTCAATAAGAATTGAGGAGTGTTATTAGATAAAATTAAGTATGAAAAACTATTTATTTATCTAAGAATTAATAAATATCTCAAATTATTTTGTAAAAAATTATAATAAAAAAATTCTGACTATATAATATTTTTTAACTTTCAAATCAAGTAGATTTAATTTAAATTTATATATGTTGTGAAAAGGGCATAAAAATAAACTGAAAAATAAAATTTTCTTGGACCGAAGTTTCTATTTAAATTCACATTCTCCCTGACCCTTGCGGCTAGTGCTTACAAGGAGAATGAATCTCGTGGCCCGCGACTTCCCTATTCTCTCTAGTATTAAGATTTTTGATTTATTTTTTTAAATTCTCTCTCTCAATTAATGATTTAACAAAAAAATTATATTTCTATTAATTATTAATAATTTGTTTTTAAATTAAAATATTATTTTTTGAGTTATCAACATTTACTAAAGAAGACTAGATGAAGAAACGGAAAAAATTAGACAAGATTTAAATTCATTCTTCCAGTTGTTTTCTTCAGCTTCCAAATCAGTCTTTTAATTTTTAATTTTTACCTAGCTAAAATACACGTCTATGTTTTGATGAACTAAAAGTAAAGAAAATAATTTGACGATAAAATAACATTTTAGTATAATAATACGAAGAAATACTATTAAAAATGACATATATATCATTGTTACTTTTATGAAATAAAAAGGAATACTACTGTAATTAATTAAATATCAATAAAAAATTACCATGATGGGAATTGTCTACATTAATAAATTAATTACATAAGTCTCATTTTACTGAATAGTAAAATACTTTCTGAAAATTAATTAAACTTTCTATTATAACTATCTTTCAAATACAAATATAAGAAGTATTAGTATCGTCCATACAAGCGTCGGGCAATGCCATTGCCACACGTGCTCTTTTCTCTGTAGCAAATTTCCTCTGGCCGCTTGGGATCTAGCGCAGGATCTTAGAAGGGACTGGGGCCATAACATTGACCCAACCCTTCTAGAATGTGCATGATGAATACTACAGCGGCGACAAATCTTTTATTTATCATATATGAAAGTTTGACTATAAATATAAACAGTTTAATTTTAATTTATTATTAATATAATTTTTTTATAATATCATTTAATTATACATTTATTTTATTATTTATTTAATTTAATTTTTTAGATAATTATTAATATAATTAAAAATTTTAAATGATATATTAATACATAATTAAATAATAGTATATTAAAATTTTATCTTAAATAGTAAATTAAAATTAAATTTAATATTAAATGTCTATTAGTGTAGCGCTTGCATAAATTTATCCCAAACTTGGGATATGTTTACATTGGTCATAATAGGAGAGAAACTCCTCGAGTCTTGAAAACACACATTCACGGCATGGCTATATGAATTAGGTTACTTAAAAATAAAATAGGAAAGGATAAAAGGCTCCTAAGAATTCATAATATCAAGATTTATGTTTTTCTTATTTTTCATTTTAAATATACAATTAAACATGTGTGACACATATTAAGAAAGAACGCCATGATTGAGCAATAATACAACAGTAGTACCAGATGATGCCTTGAGTAGAGCCACTTGTCATTACACAGCAGTAGAACAAGAAAAAGACCAAATGATGCACTAATCTGTCCAAGCATAGTGCCCTCGACTTCCAGTACATCAACATAAACATATTACAGAAGAAACTACATAGTTATTGAAGAGACAAAATGCCAAACCAAGCACTAACCCGTCTAAGCTTAGGGCCCTAGACACGACCAAATTATCTAAGCAGAGTGCCATAAACACAACTTCTTTAAATACACAAACATATAATTACTCTAAAAAGCTCAGGAGACAAGAGGCAAACCACCCTTTTCTTCATCATTCTTCACTCAATGAGTTACTCCCGCAGCTTTCCCCATTTACTTTCTCATTGTTTGAGGGGCCCACGTTCTCTTCAGTGAACTTCATCTTTTTGAGCAAGCTGTAATTGGCTTGTGCCATCTTTCTCTTCCCACCACTAGTACTGCCGTGATCTGCTACAACAACCGGGGCTCCGTCCTAAATTTCGTTTGAGGTTTAAATCAGAATCAATAATACCAAGCAAGTAGTACTTGTTAGAAGCAAAAAGGATGGAGAAAAGAATTAAAGGCATGAAGCAGCAACATCTTTGTCCAGACTGTATTGTCAGTGATTCAAAAGGCCACTTAATTTTACACCCACAAACCCCGCCAATGAAAAACAGAAAATTGTGCAGAGCTCACTTTTGTCTCCATTTACTTAAGGAGTTAAAACCCAAAGTGTGTATTGAAGCAGTTATGCCTTTTTCTGTCAAGAAAATCTAGTAACAAATCTAATAATTCTTAAAGATAGTTTCTTTTATAAAAGCAGCAAAAGCAGAAAAACCACATGTCTGAACCCATTAACGAATCTCAAGGCCCACATACCCTTAAATAGTTAAATTAAACCAACCCCAAATAATATTCGTCACCGTGGACATGAAATCAGAAGAACTACAACGACAAACACAAAACAGAGCTTTCCTCAATCCCCAGTGCCGGGATTCACACAGGACAGGAAAGTGCTCACCAAAATGCGTGATACCCAATTCCAGATTGGACCTAATTATCCGTTCCTCTACCAAAAAAATTATCAGTTTGAGAGTCCATAAGAAAAAACCAAGCAATTGGGATTTGAGGGGGCAACGGCAAATGGCGTGTTGTTGGAAAATTCACCAGAAATATATGCAACAGAGAGGGATCCGTAATTCATCATCTCACCTGAATGATGCCGAAAGCCTCTCCACTGCATAATTTGAGCTCCAAGTCCAACTCCCAAGGTTCTCCATTCTCAGGGGCTGGTTGATTGAGATCAGGAATTGGACTCTGTGTGACGTCCCTCGCCGGCTCGAATAGTTCCATGAATAGCTGCTCCTGCAGAACTTGAAAGGGTTGGACGAAAAACTTCCAAAACCGCACAGATTCGAGGCTTTCAAGCCCACTTGCGGCGCTTACTCTGTGCAGGAACTCCTGCACTGCCATCTCAGGCATGCCCAACTCAGTCATCAGAAGAAGAATGAAGTTGACCAAAAAGGCGACACTGTTCATCTCTGCAGTTATATCGTTAGGGAAGGTTTCGAAACAAAGCGGGGACTAAATGTATAGGTTGGGCGTGGGTTCTGGCTTCTGGCTTCTGAGCCTTAATGCCTTATATAGAAATTGGCCAGAAAGAGAGAGAAAGAAGTGAGAGGAAAAAGGATGGGTGGGTGGCTAAGGTTAAGGAAACCTCTATTGCTGGCGGATACAAGAGGACGGAATGTCCTTTTCAAGCCAAAAGATGGAATCTGTTGGAAACATGACTTTAGACTTTGGCCAATGTTATCATCACCGTATTCATTCATCATGTCTACCTACCCGATGTTAGAATCAGAACATTGTGATTGCCTTCCTCATTTGTGCATGCTTTTGGTCAGTTTTCAAACAAGCCACGGCAGCTTTTTGAGTTAGCTACCTACTGCCACGCTTCAACATCTCCGATAACGTTAGTTAAGTCTGTATTTCGTTTCTTCTATTGGTGGAAGGATAATTCATCACCAAACTAAAAAGAAGGGGAAAAAAAACCTGGTTTAACAATATCCAGATTGAGAATAAATTTAATTTAACTGTAGAAATTAGATTTTTGGGCATCCATATTTTGAGAATATTGGATTGTCTCATTGGTAAAACGAAAAAAGGAAATCACAATGACCCCTTTTTAACTAAATTGACATTGAATTGAAAACAATATGTGTGAGAGAAAAGACAGGAAGCATAAAGTCGGAATCAGTTTGAAACGAGTTTAGACTTTGGCTAGAAGTGTATTGCACTTTGGCATTATTCTCGCACAGATTCAATTGGCTTGATGAGTAGCCCATCACAGTTCTTTTTTTGTTTTTTGTTTTTTAATGAAAGGACTCGTTCTTTATTAGCAGTAGAAGCACTTTTTTTTTTCCTGTTGCTTTCCATATTAAAAAAACAAGAGTAGAATCATAAGTACATTATCGTCTACCCTACTACATTTTGTACTTGGTGAGTTTTGGGAAACATACACGAAGGAAGCCCAAGCCATAAACCTTCTTTCCCCCTATGCCTTCAGGCATGGCATGGCATATATACCAAGTTGGAACAGGCCTGTGCTTGAGGCGATGAGTTCCACGTGTAAAGTGTTAATATATACCTACTCTTTGCCAGAAGGGAGAGGAAAAAAAAACATTAATATGTAGTTGTAAGATTTAATTAGATTTAACAATCTGATAGAAATGGAAAAATAGAGTACATGAGGCTTGGCGCACTTGGGAGATATCCTTTTCGAGCGAAAACTGTTTGAAAGTTGAAACTTTGGACAATGTCATTACTCTTAGTCATCACTCATTCATTACGCATTCCTTATATATGTAGGGTTTTTTTTTTATGTGACATGGCGACATTCCTTGTGTAGTTTTTGCTTTTGTGTCACACACACACATTCACATGTGTTCATGAGACACGTCTTCCAGGCAGATGACCAGGTCTCACCCAATTCCATCACATAATTTGGACGATTGAAATGGAAAAATCAACTTAAGCTTCATTTAAGATAATGAAATGTGGCATTTAAATTGAAAATAGTTAATCGAATTAAGTTTATTGAATCAATTTTTAAATTTAATTTGCAATAACACATGTTATGGTCATACGGTTTTGATGCACTGACCCAGGTGTAACTAAAAGTTAATTTCAAATTAGAAGGTAAATTAATTATCACTTCAGTAAAAAAAAAAATAAAATGATCGTCACAGTGAAATAAATGGCAAGAAAAGCTCAGCCTTTAAGATAAATTAGGGATATGCTCAGTGATCCCCACCGTTAATCTTCGGAACACAAATCAGAAAAGGTCACTATATTGACTTTTGATGGATGATGGTGATTTGGATAACATGGGTTATCAATCAAGGGTTGGGTTGGCTGGTCACATTTCTTTTATTTTTCCCATATCAAATTTTAATCGTGACCGATCAAGGCATGTTGGGACTGTTCGAGGAACCTTCGTCATTTGAAAATTTGGACTAGTATGCCTTCAATTCCTTGCTTTTCTATTGTCTTCTTAAACATCCACCAGAAACAGCGATAGCATATTAAAACATAGAATCGATCTTATGTCCATCTTTGGTTTTCCCAACTGCCCTCTACCCATAAATAGCAACAAACGCATAATATTGCAACTTGCAAGTCAATTGAAAATATTGTCCAATCAGTGAAAACTAAATGCCAAATCATTCCTACTATTATATTTTAAGAAGTCATTTCCTTGGTCTCTGCAGATAAAAGTATAGAGATAAAAATTGTTCACGGTATGAAAACGCAGTGCGTATCTTAAACGCACCCTTAATTCAAAAGTAAAGGACCACCCCAAATGCATAGCGAGCATGAACTAGTGTGCTTAATCCCGACTTTGGATGAGGCCAGCTAGCTGCAATGGTCATTTAACTTTTGATGTGCGTGTCCTTATCAACGGTCACGGCTACGGTAGAATGCCGGGCCAACACATGCAGCCCATCACTGCTCATGCTTACGTCTATTAATATCGGTGTAACGATTCACATAATTATACTATTTCACATTATGTTTTTAATAATAATTTTAACTAATTTCATCATTGATTTATATCTAATTATCATGTTAATTTTTTCACACCAAGTTTCATAAGATTAAAACAAATACAAATATGTAATCATCAGGTAGATATTTTCACTTGCTTAAAAATCATATATTATACACCAATTGTAAAGAGAATCAAATAGAGATATCACAAAGCCAAACTGCGGAGCTTTATCAAATAGGGAACGCCATTGTAACCACAAAGGTCAAGTCACAATGGTATTAAGCTACTAACAGAAGCCAAGGGGCTGCTTAAATGACAATACCTCGTTGCCTGTGTGTGAGTTTTGGTTACTTCTTATTTGGAGATACGCAACTGGAGTCAACTCCTCTCCGAATTTAGAAACGTGGATGTTTCATTATTTATAGTGAGGCAAGAAATGAAGAAATGAGGCTAGGAATGATATGCGCTGACAGGTGACATGAGGATTAGAACAAACAATAGAAGTAAGCAAAGAGAAATCAACGAACATTATGACTTTGTTTTGTCCACGTCGTACAAATTGAAGTTGAAGTTGTCCTATCTTTCGGCAAGGGTTTAACATTACCTCATCATCAATCTGCTGTTATAGATGTGAATCCACATGTTACATGCATCACAATCACAAATATATCTTTCGGGACCAGACAGAGTGTTGCTCATGCAATTGCGCACCAAATAGTGAGTATGTTGACTTTTAATTGATGAGGTAGTACTTTTGTCCGTCAGACCATAATTTCTATATATATATTTTTTCAAGATCAAGCCTATCCAACAAAAGAAACTAACCAGAATCAGCCAGTCTGTTCAACCTGGCAATTTTATTGGATCGGGTCAACTTCTTAATATGTCATTGCCTGTCGGACTCAGCTAGCCTATCTAACGAGCATGACCCAAATCGACTCACCCAGCCCATTTAACGCCTCTAGTGTATGACCATTGAATTTTGAGTTTTGTGAAGACCCAAGAACAAAAAATTGAGTTTTGAATTTTGAATTTTGCCATTTCCAATTCACCGTTAATAATTTCTTGTGGATAAAAGGAAGAAACTCGGTTGGTTTCTTCAGAATAGCTGAGCTGACTCCTGTGCTTCTCTTTCTGTTGATTTGCCATATAGTTTACAAAATTGTTTCTCGTATGTGTCAATAACAAAAACTTGCTAAAATGGGAAGGATGCAAGGAAAACAAAATATGTTTCTTTTCTCTACAAAAGAAAAAAATATATTAGTTCAAGTGATTAATATGGCTGGAACTACGAAAATGCCATCGGATTGTTTAGGCGCTCCAAGGTTGACCTTCATCTGAAAAGGTTCAAGAGTGGCATGCAATACAACAGTGACGCAACACAAGGGACACAAAATTTAAACACAACCCATGCCACGGAGATTTCGTATATCAACCATTAAAGAGTTTCTTCATGTTCAGTGTCAAGCTTCCATCAGAATTCAATCCAGCCTAAGAAGGATCTACCACCAAACACGTATGGTACTGTAGCAGGATATGAATATGATACTTCCCAACTAAGAAATTATTGTCAAGATTTTCATTATACAGAGCTTTACCAGTTCTACTCCCTCCATCAAATTCTTGGTGCTGCATTTAAAACCAAACGTGTCAGTTCAGTGCCAGAAAAAAAAAAGTTAAATAAGACTGATAGGTAAAGAAAGAATATAAGCATAGGACAGTGCGGAATTGCTAATAGGATTATGATTCATGTCCCCGTTCATGACCAGCTGATGAGACACTCGATTATTAACACACCTAAAAACATTTCATTTGGGAGGGTTAATGAACTGAACTAAGTTAAGGTGCAAGAAGCAAAATCTTCTCTTGCTTTATTATAACTTAGAGTTTAAGCTCAAATCAGCTGAAATTTTGCTTTTATTATAAACTTGACAACTTAAGATCTGCAAATTTCTTCTATGACTAAAGGAGGATCCTACTGACCAGGGTTATGTACAATACCAATTATTGAGTAACTAGTTTAGAAGCAAAAAAAATTATATAAGGTTTGCTTGCCCAATAACAAGCTAAATATTACTGTATAATTTAGAGTATCTACCTCCACCAATTGTTGCCTCGGGCAACCGCTCGATTGAGTACTTGTGTTTGGTAATGTACATTATTGGAACACCAGGAATCTGCAATACAGAACCCAGTTCATGGATCATGCACTCAGGTCCAGTATCAAAACAATGGAAGATGGAGATATGATTGATAACTTTACCTTCCGGATCCTTCTCTTCAAGTCCCGATCGCATGTTGCAACAATGTAGCACTTATGCTGCTTCCAAGAAAATTGTTTGTGTAAATAAGTCGAAAAGAATAATGAAATAAGCCGCAGATAAGTGTGCTCAGCTACTTTCTATCAAAAATTCTTTCTAATAAAACTGCTCGCTTAAATGAATATACATTGAGCCAAGAATTTGGATAGTTAGGTTCATAGATGAAAAATGGGACACCAAGATGAAGCAAATAATACTCAATCATATCCATTTAGCTTAACTATGAATTCAAAATCCAGAAAATCTTCACTGCAAATTTTCAAAGTTCATAATTACAGAAAAGGAAGGGAGAGGAAAAGAAACTCCAAAATGTTAAGCATCCCAATATTCTATTAATTCAATTTCCATCTCCAAAGTAGCAGTTGAAGTTAGTTTACTGATCTAAAAAACAATGTACAGTTAAGAGATTTAAAATATCCCAGTCAGATAATAATAGGATATAATAGGATATATATAAAAGGTAGCACACAACCAATTGACATGGATTTAGGTACCAGACCCCTGGCCTCCTTTGATTTGAAGGTACCCTGACTTCTGTATAAGAAGAATATCAGGTCACATATGCTTCACAACAAGCACATGCGTTTTATAACAATAGAAAAAATAAACCCCTCATCCATAAAATAAATACAGTAAATATACTAATTTTTGTCCAGCCTGGAAATCATAAATAAATCTTAATAATCAAGTTGCTCCCAGATGATCCTGAAAAGAACATTTAACAGATATTTAAAAACAAATCACACCTGAGTAACTCTCTCAACAAGGCAGTCATCAGCATAGGTCCCTTTATGAGTACAGGGTATTTTCTCAAATCGAGGATCCTTTGCAATCCTATAATGTATAAAAAGGAAAACTTAACACACCATGAAGCTGATACTTGAATACAAGGGATAATATAATTTCTTTTCTCTACTAGATCAAGAAATGGCCTATATAAGAAACATGGCCAATAGTAGCATGAATAAAGAGGATGGTGGCCTATGATGCACGAATACTCCAAAATTGGTGACGCATCCGTATCGTATTCGTATATGATACCGATACTCATATGATACGCCTGCACTCTTATTTTTGGCGTATCTTTTTTTTTTATACCCATCACTCTCAAAGTACTGCTACTTGAAATATGTGTGATACAAACTCAAGTCCAGTTTTCCCTAATTACATTCCTCAAAGTATATTCTCACTCTTGCAATCTTGCCCTCTTTAAAATCATCGCACATGATAGCAAATTTTCATTCTCACCAAAGAGCATGGGAAAGAAAAATGAGTAGGAAAGAGGGAGAATATAGGAAACTTGGGTTGGGGTACAAATGTAAATATTTTACATACATAAATATAAATATTTTATTTAATATATATTGTCGTACCCGTACCTTAATTTTTTAAGAAATTATCGTATTTCATACCCATACCCGTGCAACATAAATGGTGGCAAACAGCATATTTAAAAGGAAAATAAAGTCAGAGTGTTCCCTGTGGTTTGGACCTTTATCACTTCGTTGTTTAAAAAGAATTGTGATTTAGTCCGCCAGTACTAGAGCTCCTGTAAGTCTATTTTTTAAACAGAATGTGATTATGGGTGGAATTATAAGTTGGATATCTGATTTCTTTTTTCTTTTGAAAAATCAAGGATTAAGAGCATGTCAAAAAAACAAATCAGGGATTAAGAGGAGAGGTTTTTCCCTACTTAAAAGCCCATGGTGAAGAATAAAACTAGAAACAAGCATAGACAAGCTCAGCATGCATATACAATTTTGATTTCTACATGTTCATCCCATGCGTATGAGAATATAAACCAATAATATCAAGGAAAAAGGTATAACATCTACCTCAGAGCTACACGATATTTCTGGCCTAACTTCTCAAGCTCTGCCATCACACAGTCTGTGATACAAGGGGTGCCTAAAAAACCACCATATCAGTAGAACAAGGGTAAGAATAGAAATGGGATGTTTGATTGAAATATGCAATGCCCCATTCCAAAGACCACAATTTTTCTGACAAAGGCTATCACAGTTCACAGCATAATCTCTAAAACTTGATAGGAACCCCAACATTCAACTAAACTTATACATGCAGTTCATAAATTAAGACAAGTTACCATCTACTTCAAACTCACATTTTGCATATAAGCAGTCCATCATTCCCTTCTCCAGATCCAACTACATAAAGAAAACCAAAGAATTGTGTGAGCCACCTACATGATATAATCTATACTAGTTACTTTTAGAGGTTACAAAATAAAATGCTATAGTATTTTAATTCGTTTACAGAGAGATAATGTTTGATCTATCATTCCAAACCTTTGAGGAGAAGCTCATGAGAATCATATATAAAGGGAAACAGAAAGAGAGAGAGAGTAGAAGAGAATTATGAGAGAAAAATGAATCTTACACTGACTCTGTTTTCTACAGCAGTATATGGTCTGAACCTATTCTAACTACACAACTAACCACAACTGAATTGTACCTAACTCTATCTACTTTTATTCCTAACAACTTATACTATATCAGAATATTATTATTCCCTAATAATATGCATATCATCAACACACAGTCACAAACATTATTATCCTAACAGAATTTTAGTTCAATTGGCATCTTAGCACTACATACTAAAAATTTGAACAAACTGCTTTATTGAAAGCTATGCATGCAGAACCAAACGTAGCAGTTCAGTTATTTATTTATAAAGAGAGGGAAAACAAAAACAAAATTCTGTATCTCAGCACAATAATCTTGATTTAAACAAAAAAAGGGCTACAAAATTAAAAGCCAAACGAAGCACACTCACTTTATTCTGGATGGAGAAATTGATGAAGTTAGTATCCACCAAAACACGATATGGGGGTCCCAATGCAGTGTTGTATTGAAAGAAAAGCGCCGAAGAATAACTTGGGCTAGATAACGCAAATTCAAACCACAGATTATTGAAAGCTCATATATTTATAAGGATTTAGGAATGAAAGAAAAGTGAGAGAATGAAGGCTTACACATTTCTGGGGAGCTTTTCCTTCAGAAGGTCCTTCTTATTTGGGTTCAAAACCTCTTCTTTATAGCTGAATTTGACACAACATATGTGCACAAGCAATGAAAATAGAGCAAAACCAAACATAACAGAGGAATTAACATTTAAAAAAAAAAAAAAACTCACTTTTTGATTGCTTTGGAGGTAACGAGCTTCTTCATAACCGCAAATTTGGGTCCTTTTTTAGCTTTACCCATTGTAGGTCGAGAAGAAGATGGTTTCCGAAAGGGCAAGATTATGCAAAACCCTAAAGAGAAAGAGCGCTTGGCTGGGAATGGCGGGGGAGCAGAAGGCGTAGCCGTAGACGCGTAGTGTGGTGAGCCTAGAGAGAGACAGAGAGGGAGGGAGGCGGTGGATTGAGCGAGAGTAAAACTAGAAAGCCCGCAGGTAACTAGCATTATGGGCCTTTTAGCTTAGCAAGTAAGACTAGTCTTACGGAGTGGACACAACACAGAAAAAGCCTAAAATAATCTGTAACTGGATCTCAATCATGGATTGGGCAATGATCCAATTTAATCTTACAGGTGAATTTGAAGGACGACCCAAAAACAAAATCACTGACCCAAAAAGGGAAAACAAAAAATGGAAACATGCCCCAACACAGATACTGAAGCAAAAAGCATTAGTACATTGTTAAACAATTAAATTTAGGAACACAAAAGTGTGGCCAAACACAAATAGCGGAGCAAAAAAGCATGATTACATGAATAATTATATATTTTTTTAACTCATACTTTTAATAATTTTTTTAATTATTAAATAAAATAAGTATTAAATATTTTTTATATTTTTATAATATTAAATAATTTATTTTTTATTTAATATTTACTTTATTAAATATTAAAAAAATATTTTAAAAGGATATATCATTACTTCTAATTAGACTTCACCTTCTTATTTTCATGGGTAACCAACCCATTCGCTCCCCTCTCTTAAAATTACTTTTTTGTGTAGGATTAGCACTCACGTTAATTTAACCAAAAGTAAGACACTATACATGTATGCAAATATATTTTAGAAATAAAAATACAGGAATGTTGTTTATTTTTCTTCTTGAAGCCATGTCGCACACTTGCAGTTCCATTCCTTTCAGCACATTTGTTCTCCATCTTCCCCCTTCCACCCTCACTGCATGATAAGTCAACTTGTATATCCTCTAAATATAAAGAAACGTTTTTATTGATAAATGTAAAACTTGCCTTCAACTCGTTACAGAACTTATTTAATTGCAGTACTAAAACCAAATAGAACTTGCTAGGTTCAAACGCTGCTCTTGATTTTAGAGCTATACCCAGTTTGCTCATCGTTATACCTATCCCAGAGCATGACGCCTCCATAGTTGTATGATTCCTTAACAAAAGGCAACACTTGACTTATGAGCTGTTCTGTTGGCACAAAACCACTACCAGCAGCTGAAGTTGACGCAGGAAATCCAACATAGAACTTGCCTGCCCTGATGGACGAGCTCCACCGGTTCCAGGATTTCTGAAACTTGCTGGGGTTCCCAGAGTCAAACTGGCAGGGACCATTGTTGTAAAACTGAATCCAAACATAGTCAAAGAACCCTGTAGACAGTGCCCCTTTGAGGTGTTGATCAGGGAAGGGACATTGGGGTGCAGCGCTTAAGTACACTTTTCTTCCCCCTCTGCTATGCTGGAAGAGTCTCCTAGCAAGCTTAGCATAGTGGGCTTCACCACCACCAACTTCAATGTCGAAATCTACGCCATCCAACACAGCATCACCCAATGGCCTCGAGCTTGAATTTCCCCCCAAGAAGTTATTCCATATGTAATCTGCCACATTTCTAGCATCTTTAGCAGACGACAAGGAGTAACCCGTTTCGCCACCTCCAATCGAGAGCATGACCGTGATGCCTCTCTTCTGGCAGTTCTTGATGTCTGTGCTCAAGCTTTTGCAACCATTTGATGCAGGATCACAATGACCTGCTAGATTGACTAGAGGTTGACGACCACTGCCAAACGTTGACAGGAATGCTATGTTCACAATTTGGTAGAGTCCAGAGTCACATGTTGCAGTCAATGTTCCCTCCCTCTCATCTTGGCCCCAGTAAACCACAATGTCCCCGGCATTTGTACTAGAAACCAAGGCAAGAGAAATCAAGAGGAAGAGAATCAAAGGGTAAGAAGGTTCATTGCCCATTGCGATCTTAGCTTGATACTAGGTTAGGAACCAATTTATAGAGCATCAGGGGGAAAAAAACTCTAGTAAACATAATGTGCCATGCAGATGCAGTTGTGCAATGAATTAATTCAATATTTTTAAATTTAAAATTCTATCATAATTTTTTTCAAATTAATTATATTTTTTCATTAATTTACTGCACAAACCAAATACACATTATATTTATAGGGGAAGAAAAAAACTCAGTTTGCTAGCTCTATGTCAATCTGTGTCGGCAAGTGCCAAGACGTGACTAAAGACAAACCCCAAGACAAGGACAAGTTCGGGATGTTAAATTAATGTTCATTTGTTTAACGCTGTCGTAACATCGATTATTTTTCTGTTCTGCTTAACAATAATTCTCTAGATAATGTTTCAGTTTAAAATATATTTTTAATTCAATGCATGAAAATAATTTATTTTTATATTAAATATTAGAAAATAGCAATTCAAGCCTTGAAAATAACCACTACGCTCCTTTCTTTGACCTGCAGAGAGTTCATTTTTATGTTCTACAGACTCGGATCTTTTGTAATTGCTGCATTTTTTCTGCTGGAGAAGGAAGCTTATAGATTCCTTTCAGTCAAATTTTAAGTTCATATTCCACAAAATGTAGACAACATAAGAATTCACTCCTCATCAAAAACCCAAAAGTACCTTGTACCAAAAAAAACCCAAGAGCACCTAAACGACTAAAGCACCCAGTTTTAATAAAAGATCATGTAACTACGAAGCCATGTCCATCACTTTGGTATGGCTTAAATGCTAAGATAAGGGTTATATTGCAAGAAGATGAAGGTCTCTGATATTATCTTCAAGTATATTAGAAAAATTAACATCATGTCTACTCTTCACATTTATCCATTTTTCTTCTCGGTTAAGTAGATGCATTGAACTCTATATTTTAGAAAATTTTGTATATTATGCATTTTGTTATATATATGGAAAAAAAAATACTTCGTAGTTTGGGCATTCAATTTAACCATGATGTGGGGAACCATTTTGCAAGAACTTGTATTTACTCAAAGTATAACCACCACATATAAGTTGATCTTTTAACCTTACTATTCCTGTATAAAATCTAATCGTTTTATTTGATTTGATGCAGAGAAGTATTAATTGTGAAAAGTAAGATAACCTAATGTTAACAATTAATAAGCAGAGAATTAGGGGTATCAAAAGTTTAAAATCACTTTAAGTTCAGAATTCAGATATCAAATAATTAATTAAGACAACGTGAATAAAATATGTAAAAAATGAAGCAGACTCTCTGGTCTCAAGCCTGGAGAAACCATGCATGCCGTCTTCATCAACTGGATTGCATCAAATAATTTGGAGGATAATTAAATAAAATGAAAAATAAATTAAAAGTAATTTTCAAGTCTTCAACCTTATATAAGTATAACCATTAACGAACCAACTGAGTGATAATATGGTTCTTTTGGTGAAGACCCAATTGACTAGTATATCATTATAGAGAAATTTTTATGTAAACATTATCTACTTTAAGTATTTTATTTAACAGATGACATATTTTTTTTAAATTTTTTAAATAATTATGTATATTTATAATATGATTCATTAAATTTTATATTTATTAATTATTAAATAAAATATCTAAAATAAACAATGCACACCTGTTTAGGTTTTAAAGTTCGTGAATACCATGCCTGCCTGCAATTATGTTTGTTGAGTTATTTGAATACATAAGCTTTGACTGTGTTCGTTCACTTCATCAGAAAAGAATCATGTAATTTTTTCTCTTTAATTTGTATAGAGGGAGGGAGGTTGTTGGGAGATTCGGATTCTTGTCCTATTTTGGATTTTGCTTTCTATCTATCATTCTATCTCTTATCGCTCATCACTCCATCACGATCAAAAGAAACATGACAATATCAGATATTTGGGAATCCGTGACATGCCAAGAGTAATTAATTATATTCAAGTAGAATAATTTCGTTGAGATAGGAAGAAAAATACGATATAAGATTCGAGAACAAAAGCGTGATGCTCGTCCTCTCTGGCTTTATATTTATAGAGCGAATATGCTTTCCTTGGCTTTAGCATCGGTGAAAAGATTCAATTCAAGCTGCGAAGCTTTTTAAAATATATTTTTAATAATTTTTAAATATTATATTAATAAAATAAGTATTAAATAAAAATTATATTTTTATATTATCTTAATTTATTATTTTTATAATTTTTTTAATTATTAAATAAAATAAGTATTGAATGTTTTTTATATTTTTAAAATATTAAATACTTTACTTTTTTGTTTAATATGTATTTTGTTAAGTATTAAGAAGATTATTAAAAAAATATTTTAAAGATATAATATTACTGATAATTAATACCCCTTCATTCCTTATTATTTATCATTTTAGAAAAAAAAATAATTTCATTTTATCTATTTTAAAATATCAAAGAAGTATTAATTATTTTTTTAACTTTATCCTTGATATTAATAAAATGACAAATGGTTAATGGAGTGGATAATAGTATTTTGAGTATTTCAATAAAAAAATAATTTAGTCAAATATATTTATTTTTTTTATTAATGAAATTATTTAATATCTTTCTTAATCCTTATACAATAATCTTAAATGATAATTTAAATAAAAAAAATCTTAAATGACAAATAAAAATGAATTAAAGAAGTATTCACTTGTATCTTTAAAAAGCTTTGCAATTAAGTCAAAAAGAATTCGTTAATTCACCAATTATTATTATTATTATTATTATTATTATTATTATTATTAAGTCTTATCTGTTGAGATAAAGAGAATAACATGCTTGTTTTTAATGAACTGAAATGAATATTTATTTAAGTGACCAAACATTTAACTTCAAGCTCCATCAACATTAAATGAATTTGTTCTTTTTTTCTAGTAAAATGTGTTCTTTTTTTTCTAAAACATATAAGAATAAATAAGGGTAGAAATGATGTTTTATCACAAAACACCAATGGACTAATAATAGCTTAGTCAGTCTTAAGCCTAACAACATTTTAGATTTATTTAGATTTATTTATAATTTTTAAAAAATATAAGGATTTTTTTATAAATATTTTCGCAGTAGAGAAAATGTTTATATAGTAAATATTATATACATAGGATGAGAGATACTTTATTTTTAATGGTTATTTTAGTGTGCCTTTAAAAAAATGAAAAACTAAAAATTGAATTGTATATAAAAATTTGTATGAAAAAATTATTCCTAGTTTTTTACTGTCGATTTTGAGATATAAAACTGACTCTATATATAATTTTCATTTTTTTGTGTCTGACTAGGTATGGACGGATTGGACCTAAATGCAAGCAAATCTTCAACCTGCATGGAGCTCATAGCTTGCGTTGAAGAAATTTCGATATCGATGTAGGCCCATTATGATCCATACCTGCTCTCAACGTGTACTATATATTGGCAAGAGTTAAAAAGAACGTCTACTACCTGCATTCATATTGTGAGGACAAATTGCTTCACAAGATTAACAAGGGAAAATTTTCCTTGATAAAATTAGGGACTTGAAAACATCATAGTCTGAATCGCACGAATCGCAATTCGATTCGATGCGAGTCCAAGCTCAGGCGATGCAAATTGCAGGGCTACTCGTTTCTATGCCAGAATCGTCGGAATCACGATTCTGAGAATATCGCATGCGATTTTGCAAGACGCAGGTCGCACAAGGACATGGGTTGGGTCTTGCACGACCCCGTTTTTAAAAATCCTAAAAAATACTTTTTTTCATTTTTTTCATTTTTTTTTAAAGAGAGAGAAACTGCCGTTTTGACTTTCCCATTTATTATATACGAATCCCAGCCCCTATTTCATATTTTAAATAGCATAAAAGGTGCTGCCTTGGTCCCCGCCTGCGACAGCGGACATCCACAGTCTGCTCTTGGTCTGCTGGTGGTCCTCTTTTCTGTTGGTAATTATTTTTCCCTCTTCTGTTTTTTTGTGCTGCGTTATTGCATTTTTTTTAACAGTTTTGCCGTGCTATTTGAAGTGTAGGGACAATGGGTAAAAAAAAAAAAAGATTCTGACATAACATGGAACCATTGTGAAAGCATCCCTCCACATAGACTTTTAGTTAAATGCAAAATTGTTCTCATACTTGCTGGGGTGGTGTTGTAAGGATGAAACACCATCTTGCTGGAACAAGAGAGAATGTGACTGCTTTTACAAGTGTTCCAGATGAAGTTAGGGAAATATTTGTTAAATTGTTGGACAGTAGAGAAAAAAATATAGTTTATTTGTTAAACAAAGATGTTAAATTATATGACTTGGAATCTTGATTTATTTTGAAGTATAGATTTCAAATTGTTAGATGCATAATGAGTTATCTGACTTTAAAATACTAATATCTAGCTGTTTTAAGTGTTTCATTATGTAAAAAATATATTTTATGCTATTTTGAATAATTGTTTGTGAATTTTATGATTCGCGATTTGAAAAATTAAACTTTCGATTTATAATTTGATTCACAATTTGACAATCATGCTTGAAAACTCAAGCCAACCTCTTAAACTTGGCAACCTATCCTAAACTGTCATAATCCTTTGATTTTTAATCATATTTGAATTAGTTTGAGTTTAATTAAGATGATTTAAATAAATTATTTTGATTAGACCCTTATTACTAAAAATTTAAATCCAATATAACACAATCTGACCCTGTGTTATGTTAAAATATATATAATTAGGTATATATAGTAGTATTTTAGAATAATAGTCTCAATGACCTTTCTCGTGCATGTAGCCAAACAATCTTTTTGTCTCTCACCTTAATTAATATTTATTATCTTTTAAATAAGTAGCTGAAATTGTATTCAAAATAGGGGGCACGCTCTCATTTTGAATTGGGACGAATATTCTTCTTAATATAAATTTTTAGTAACTAATAAAAAAATTGTATTTTAAGTATTACTTTATTCATATACATTTGTTAGACTTTATTCCACCTTAATTATGTAACTTTTTAGTGTAATTATATTAAGCAACTTGATGAAATATATATAGTATTGTTGCCGTGGCTCAAATGTAATTTATAGAATACAAAAAGTTGTTTTACAGCTTTATATAAAGATCTAATTTGCACAAATATGTGAGCATTATATGAATAAAAAGCTGTGCCAAGAATGAATAAATAACCCAATTCAACTGTCCAATACTTTAAATTTAAGTTGCATCAATTTTTTTTATGAGTAACATTGAATCTCATTTATAATTTAGCATTTTTTTTTATAATTTAGCACATTGAATCTCATCAATTGCTTTATTTATAATTTAACATGTTTTTTTATTCTATCATAATTGGTCTTGGCCTCATTTATATTAATTAAAAAAACAAAAACCCTAATTCAACCTTTTATGATATTGATTAGTGACTTGATCAGTTAGTTAATTTCGAAGTAACATGAATTTTTTTTACACTATTATTTAATTATAAATTATTAAATTATTAATTTTTTTTTACTAAAATAACAACTATTTTAAAAATTAAATATTTAATAACATGTAATTAAATGATAATATAAAAAAAATTTATACTGAAATTAAATTAAAAGTAAATCCTTACAAAATAAACTTGAGTTGCAAATAATCATAAATCCTAAAGGTATGTTTGAGAGTTTAATTGTTTGAGGAAGGAGAAGAAATTTTTATAAAAATAAATTAAAAAATAAAAAGAGAATAAAATAAAAAATTTAGCATATTTTTTTATTCTATCATAATTGGTCTTGGACTTCGTTTATAATAATTAAAAAACAAAAAACCTAACTCAATCTTTTATGACATTGATTAGTCACTTGATGAGTCAGTTTAGTTTGCGTTAGTTTTAAAATAATGCATAAAAAAATTTATTTTATTATTTAATTATAAATTATTAAATTATTAAAAATTTTGACTAAAATAATTATTTTTTTAAAAGTTAAATATTTAATAATATGTAATTTAATAATAATATAAAAAAATTATATTAATAATAGATTAAAGTTAAATCTTTACAAAATAGTCTTGAGTCGTAAATAATCATAAATTATAAAAGATATGTTTGAGAGTTTAACTGTTTGAGGAAGGAGGAGAAATTTTTTTTATAATTTAAAAAAGAAAAAGAGAATAAAATAAAAAATTAATTAATAAAATTTTTTCTTGTATTTAAACATTTTAAATTCTTCAAAAATTTTATTTTCTTTTTATTTTATAAAATTTTCAAATTAAAAAAAATTATAATAAACATTTCTCTCAACTCATTTTCGATTTTGGAGCCAAGAACCAATGTAGATTCCATCGTAGAGTTTTGTTAGGAGTATTATGTAAGTATTGAAAAAGAAGACAAATTAATGAGAAGAATTATTATTTGCTGTTGTCTGTCACCCGTGGGCCACATCTACCACGAAAAATCCAGAAGATTCACCTGTAGCTAAGATCACCAAGACGGAGAGTGGATCTTTGCCGTTCAAGTCCCATTGTGGAGCTGTCGTATATAATGGGGCCCAATATCTGAGACATAAAGTTTTTTTATTTGAACATTAATTTTTTTCCTTTATTACTAACTAATCCTTTTTTCTGTTTTTTTTACTATTCATTTTTTTTCTTTTCATTTTGGTTGCATCTGAACTTTCTTTCCTTTTAATTTTATATTTCAAAAATAAAAGAAACTGTATTTAAAAAAAAATTGAAATGGTTCTTTGAAAAATATATATTTTATACACGAGAGTCATGCTTTCTTGATGTTTAGTAATTAAATGAAATATTTAAAAAAAATATAAAATACACAAGTAATCAAATATAATTTTATAACTTATTTTTTCTCTTTTTTTTAGAGATATTTCCTTCCTCAAATAAAAAAGTTTTCTTTCCATTTTTTTTATCAAATGATTACTAACCTATTATAACATAAAAAGAGGGTCTTCTCCTTCCTGCCTAATATTTCAGAATATTTTAATCTTTTTCATAGTTTTATCGTGTCAGAAAAGCTTGATTTTATCCTTACTTTTTTCATATTTTTTATTTTTTTATAATATTTTAATCTTTTTTAATCATTTTTTTCTCTTCTTTCTCTCTCTACCGTCATCTCCTCTCTCTTTTTTTTTTTTTCGCTCTCTCCACCTCCCCATAGCATTTATTTTTTGGTTAATAGCACATCAACACAGCATATCAGACTGTCTTCTTTCTTTTCTCTTTCTTTCTTTTTTCTCTCTCTTTCTCTGTCTCCCATACGTCACATGCGTTTCTTAATATATTAGGATGTTTTTTTACTTGAGCGTTAATTTTTTCCTTTATTACGAACCAATCCTTTTTTTCTTTTTTTTTACTATTCATTTTGGTTGTATCTTAACTTTCTTTCTTTTTAATTTTATAATTCAAAAATAAAAGAAACTGTATTTTGAAAAAAATTGAAATGGTTATTTGAAATATATATATATATATACACACACGCACACACACAGGAGTCGTGCCTTTTTAGTATTTAGTAATTAAATGAAATATTTTAAAAAATATAAAAAATACACAAGTAATCAAATATAATTTTATAACTTATTTTTTCTCTTATTTCTGGATATATTTCCTTCCTCAAATAAGGAAGTTTTCTTTCCATTTTTTTTTATCAAATGATCACTAATTACGATAGTAAAATATAAATTTAAATTATGAAATTAAGAATTTCAATTCAATTTAAATAAAATCCCACCTGTAAATGTAGAATTTCACCTTTTATATAGAACTCTCCTTTTAAAAACTTTTTGGAGATCACTTGCATATATAGAATTCTACTTTTAAAATTTGAGAATATTTCTAAAATTTTTGGAGTTAGTGGAAAAGTTATAGGAAAACACATATTCCAATCTTTAAAGTTTTCAAATTTGTTCCTTTTTATCACAATGAGAAATATCTTGTGATACTCTGATTGTCATTTAATCTCGACTTATTTTGATAATTATTATAATAGTAATAGATAAAAAAGTATAATGAATTTTGTTGTAGCTTGAATAAAACTCTTCAACATTGACATTATATGCAACATCATCATTAAGAAGATCTCCTTTTCATTGCAATAGCTGAAGTGTTTAGGATGTGTTTGGAATCATTCAAATTAAAATTTACTTGAATTAACTTAAATTAAATTGAATGAAAAATTAATTTTTATATTTAGAACTTATTTTAAAAAATATGATTTAAATTAATGTATAATTTAATTTTTATGTTTGAAATACATTAGAGATGAATTGAATTGAATTTATTTTAAAAAATTTACATTTTTACCATTATATTAATATGATAATTATATATTCATAAAGATATAATAGTAAATTTATATAAAATCTTCTAAAATTCACCCAAATCCTCTCATTTTTAAGATGATTTCTAAACCAACTTAATTAAAAGTTATTAAATTTTCATGAATTTTTAAATCATATTAATTCTCATTTTATAATTTTTCAAATAAAGAGTTTGATTTACAAATGAAATCAAATCATAAAATTTATCATTTCAACACACTCTTATCTTTTTCTTCTTTTTATATTTGTTAATTTTGTCAAAAGAACAAGGAAGGAATTAAAAATTCGAAACTTTTTAAGCTTGAGATAATTTTCAATTTTTTTTTCTATTTTTACTTCTCATTTTTGCCTTTAAAAATATTTCTGTAAATTTTGGCTTTCTTGCTTAATACTATAGTAATAATGAATACTTCAATCACAAAAGAGTTTTGTCTTTTTTTTCTAATTAGTTGAAAAAAAGTAGAATTATACTTAATTTGTCTACTATATTATATAGAGATATTTTTTTCATTTTCAGTTGTTTCAGTTTTCATGATACCCTAATATAAAATTTAATTTTTCATAGTTTTTACCTTATGATGAATTTAATTATTCATGTCCTTTTTATAGACTTTCTTAAATTTTTCCATTAACTATTTTAATTTATGAAATTATTCAATCTTTATTATTTGATAAAAGAGAGTATTTGATTATATTTTTGGATTTAATATTGAAATAGATGGTATTGCTGCTTGGAATATTGTAATGATTTTTACTTTTAAATTTTGATGATGCAAAATTGCGGCTACCATGATCAAATTTCAAGATATTTGATTCAAAACTATCTCACATGAGATTAAAAAATATTGAAGATTAGGATCCCTACTTGCTTTTCCTCTTAATAGCTAAGAACTCTATTATAAAAAAATTTCTAAGCTTAAAATGAAACTGTTCAACTGTGAAAACAGATGAATTTGTGATTTACATAACTTTTTATAACATGTTTCGTATTAATTTTTTAAAATAGATTACAAATTTTTATTATTTTGATTACATTGAAAACTGATTATAATTTTAAGCTGAATTTTAATCATTATAATTATAATCTAATTTTGATTATTTTAGTGTCAGATACAAATTTATCAAATTACTTAGTACAATTTTATCACATTTAATTTAAATAAATAATTTCATACCCTTTTTGATTATTTGTTATATAAAAGTGATTTTTGTATACAATTCAAACAAAGCATATTATCTTAAAATCACATTTTAGTTAACATATTCAAATATGAAACTGATTTTATCATAATCAATTTTAAAAAAATTAATTATATATATAATTAATTATTAAAATAATTTTTTTTTAACAGTTAATCCAAACACAGCCGTGCATCGCACTGGAACTCAACTAGTAAATAAATGAAAGAGTGAGTAAATTTTCAACTCTTTATATTCGTGGCATGCTTACAGGATGCATTTTAGTGTTTAATATGGCTAATTAAAAAATAAATGGTGTGATCATGAAACATGAGTAATAATGAAAGAGCGAGTAAACCTTCAATTCTTTATTTTTTTTCCCTATTAAGTTCTTAGCTATGTTAAGAAATTTTGGATCGTAACAAAAAAAAAGAAAAAAAATTTGAAATTTCGGAAATTTGTGTTTGTCCCCTTTGTTGCTTCTGTGGTAGTGGAAGGGGCTGACGTTTTCTAAGTTAATCGGTTAATCCAGTTAATTGTATTTTTTATTCTTTTATTTTAATAAAATAAATAATTTAATTTTTTATTTTAAAAATAAATTATTTGATTTTTTTATTTTAAAAATAAATTATTTGATTTTTTTATTTTTAACAATGAGTACTTTTAGTCCTTTCATTAATGTATCATTAAAAATTTAACAAAAAATATTAAAGTGATATTAAAAAATACGATTAATCACAATTTTTGTATTTATATTTTAACAAAATAAATAATTTGATATCCTAATTTTAAAAATATTTTCAATATTTAAATAAACAATTTTTTTGTTATATTATATACTATAATCTCATATGTTTTAATAAGAATATATTTACTAAATATACTTAATAATAAATTAAAAACCTACATCTAAATAAATTTTATATATTCATGGAAACAAATAATTTTATGTTATTATTTTTCTTGTTAAATATTTTATTTTCGGTGAAATGATGGGGCAAAAGCCCAAAGAAACAGAGAAATTACATGACAGAAACTACTCGAGGTATAGAACCCCAGACAAATCAGCAAAAGCCATTTTTGTAAGTCATGAGGTGGTGAATTCATGACTTGAGAGAAATCATAACTATTTATTAAATCAAACTATTTAAATTGGGCAAACGTTGTTAATAAAATAATTAAAATGTAGATTTTTTTTTATAAATACATATAATATATCTATACTATTATATAAGGAGATTTCTCTTCTTTAATATCAAATTTTTAATTTTTAAAAAATTATTAATAATTAACTAAACACAAATAAAAAAAGGGTCAAAATTATAAATAAAAACATTTTTTTAGATTTTAAAAGTCTAAGTCCATTGCATACTATAATCTTATGCAACTAATTTTAATTTAATATTATTTGTCGTTATGGAGAAAAATAATTTACATTTTGCTTACTTTAATAATAACTTTTATCCAACTTAGATAATTTGAGTTAATAAATAGTTATCATTTTTTATAATTTAAATTTTCATTTAACAAAGAAAGAATAAAATAAAACTGTTTATATCCATGAATATATAAAATTTATTTAGAAGCAACTTTTTTTTTCATTTATTGTTAAGTAGAATTAATAAATATCTTTTTTATTGAAACAAACAAGATTATAGTATCTATATCTATAATATTATATAAAGAAAATTTCCCTCTTTAGTATCAAATTTTCAATTTTTCAAAATATCATTGATAATTAATGAATATAAATAAAAAAAGAATAAAATTGCAAATTTAAAGTTTTTTTATAACTACATTTAGAGATTCTCTTATTTTTTTCTCAAATATTCTATTTTTCCAAAAAATCATATAATAAAATGAATTATTTTATTAATTATAAAATAATTGAAGAGGAACAATTTAATGTTGAAAATAAAGTTGATGATGCTTTGATATCAATTCAGTTGGAAGATTATCCACGAAAAAATAGTAATAGCATGATTAGGGTAATTTAATTCTAAGAAAAAAGTTGTTTCTTTTTTAACAGTTTTTTAAAAAAAATTTAATTATAAATTATTTTAACTATAAAACAAATTAATCTAAACATATACTAAGTAATAAAATAGACTAAAATAAAATTTGTCTTTTTTTCTTTTTTTTTTAAGTCTTATTTTAAGCTTGCAGGTTAGATGAGATTTTATGAAAGAAGAAGCAGGCTAAACATTTAAAAAAAGCTTATGCAGCCTAATATTTTATAAAGCAAGTTAAATTTATGTATAAAAAAAAATTTGATTTAACCTAACCTATTTTTACTTATATATGTTACAAGACTTGAACGCAGATGAACATTCTCATTGCACGGAGACGACGGGTGAATCCGTGCAAGAGCAACAACGTCATGACAGGATTCTTCTGAGAGCATTATGACGATGGCTGCTTTGATATTGAGATGAGCTTGGCTTCGGTTCCGAAAGTCAGAGATCAGCTCGAGATACATGTCCCAACCTTTGGAAAGAGGAAATGACACCACTAATAAAAATTCCACCGATGACGGATTTTTGGGTAGATTTGCAGTATGGCGTTCTGTCGGATAATTGCTGCGGGAATATAGGTGATAATGACAAAAATTACAAGAGCCTTTTACAAAGAGTTTTGTTATATTTCTTTCATTTATTTTTTTAATAATCTTCTAATACAAAGACAATATTAAATAAAAAATAAAAATATTTAATATCCTAAAATTTTAAAATATATTAAATATTTTTTATTTAATAATAAAAATGTTAAAAATTTTATTAAAAAATAAGTTAAGAAAATATAAAATTATTTTTTTCTTAAATTTTAATTTATTTTTTTAATACTCTTTTTAATTATTAGATAAAATAAGTATTTATTTGGTAAAAATAGTATTAAATTACTATTCTTAATCTGACTTATATAATAAAATATTTCCTTTAAATATAATTAATCTATGCTTAAACTTTTTTAAACCCTCTCTTACAATCAAGCACCTTATATCTAGGTCTTCAGTTCAATTCCCAGTACAATTAGTTCGAAACAGTATTAAATATTTTTTATATTTTAATATTTTAGTTTTTCAATTAATAGAAGTTTTAAAAAAATATAACAAAAACGCATAATATAATATACGAATCATATACGTATATATAACCGTCTGATAGTTGTCAATACCGGACGTGGCGTCCCGTTGGTTAAGTCATTCACTGGCAAGAAACCGGGTTTAGCTTTTGACGTCAGCTTACAGCTAATACAACTCGTTAAAGCCAAAAATTAATATAATAACTCCCGCACTTCTTGTCTCTCTCTTTCTTCCACCCGAATCAGAACCGATTCTCCCTATCTTCTTTTCTCGCCGGAGATTGAAGAAAGACGCTATGATAGGGTTGTAGAGAGAGAAAGAGAGAGGGAGAGAGCAATGCCGTCGCCGGCGAAGATGCAGCAAGTCTTGGAGATCAACTTGATCTCAGCCCAAGGCCTCCAGCCCCCTTCATCTCCTCGGCGAAGGCTGCAAACCTACGCCCTCACCTGGGTCGACTCCTCCACCAAGCTCCGCACCCGAATCGACAAAATCGGAGCCGAGAACCCTACCTGGAACGACAAGTTCCTCTTCCGTGTAACGCCGGAGTTCCTCGCCAGCCAGACCTCCGCCGTCTCCGTCGCCATCTACGCCGTCGGCACCTTCCGCGACCACCTCATCGGCACCGTGCGGGTCCTCATCAGCAACATCCTATCCTCCGGAGGCGACAGCAATGCCGCTAGAGCCCCGTACTTCAGCGCGTTCCAGATACGCCGCCCCTCGGGGAGATTCCACGGCGTGATGAACATTGGCGCCATGGTGATCGAAGCCTCCGATTTCCCGGCGCTGCATAAGATCTCTGCGATAGGGTACCGCGACCTCATGGGAGAGAAAATACAACACAAGAGAAAGGCGGAACCGAAATCGAAACACGGAGATGAAGTTTCGAGCGAATCTTGTGATAATTCTTGCACCGATTCGGTGGGCTTGTCCGATGGCGCAGACTCGTCGCCGACGACGTCTTCTTCGTCCTCACCCAAGACAACGGCGTTGAAGGATTGGAACGGGGTGAGGGAATTAGTGGGAAACGAAGGGTTGAAGACATCGGGATTCTTGTGCTGCTTGATGACTCAGAGGAGGATCCACCGGACTCCAAGCAACCCGAGTATGAGTTCGGGGACCCGAGATTTGGAAATGTAAAGTTACGGTCTAGACTAGACCACGCAACGTTGAAAGAAAAAAGTAAAGCTGATGCACGATGGAGATTATCGTAGGAACTTCAAAAAGTCATGCTTGTTAACGGTAGAGATCATCCTCTTTTTTTCTTCTTTTCTTTTACCCGCTCGTTCCCCACCCCCACGTAGCTTACCCTTTTCCGGGACTCTGGACTCCTTGTTGTTGAACAATCAATGTACAGTATCGTACACTCTTATCTGTTGGCTTTCAATTCAAAATTATAAAATTTAGAAATTCTCTTTTTTCTCAGGGGTCATTCATTTCTCTTTTTTTTTTTGTGTTTTTGAGATTGCCATTTTGAGCTAATTTAATTCACATCAAATATTATGAAACCACCCACTCTTCTCTTCCAAACATGACCAGGATGATGTTTCAACTGGAAAGGAACCACGAAAGAGAAAAGACATCTGCAGAGTATTTGCTTGAGCTTGCATGCTAATTGAAATTTTATAAATTTTATTTTATTTAAAATTTTGAAAAAAATCATATAAAAATAAAAAATATTCGCCACAAATCAAGTAAGTTTTTAATGTCATACTTATGTTTAAACAATAGTGTTAAAGTTAAAATAAATAAAATAAAAAATGCATAAGTGCTCGTATGAGTCACCAAAAACTTGTTTCGGGTATGCAAACGCCCACCTAAGCTGTAAGCCAATAATGCTGTCGATTTTGGGATTAATCATCCTGTGAAGGCAGCACAGTTCTTATATTTGAGGAGCTTCAACACAGAGTAACTAGCAGCTAATTCCACTTCTTTTGGTCATTTAAAATTGAAGCTACATAAAGAAAAGGTACTAGTAGCCCGTGCTTCATTTATAAATTCATCCCACTAGATCTCGATCAGACAATTGAACTTATGATCTTGTTGCTCATTTAAGGCTTTTTTTTTTTTTGCTCATTTAAGCTTGATTTCAGTGAGTGTGCTGCTCCTAACATTAGGTTTGGGCTTTAAACTTTTCCCAAGGCCTTTATTTTGGGTCAAGTTCGAAGCACCGTTTTTCTCTAGTTAGTACATTGAAGGAAGATCTTCTTCAACGCAAGACAACTAAAATTTTGCCAGGCCAAACTAAAGGCCCACCAAAATCTATCATAGCCCACGACATTAACTCAAAACTGTCACCCAAAAAACAAAAACAAAGAAATCCAACCTCGAACCAAAAACTAATAGCAATTCCCTTTGAATGCCATAACATGGCAAGTGGCAACAATGATCCTTTCAACATACCATTCTGGTTTGGACTGCAAAGACCAAAACTTTTTCTTTGGTGTAAGGGAATGTGCAGATTTATGGGGAGGAGTAATTGCTGGAACTGGTATTAGTTAAGAGGGGACAAAATCAGTACCCAATGGCGCTGGTAAAGACAAAATAGATTGAAACCAGGGAACCAGGAAAGACATGACCCCAAAAAATGAAAAAACGGCGAGAAAGCACAGAGCACAGTGTGGTTGTTGGTAGGGCACTGAGCAGCGAGCAAGGGACTTTTGCTCGCATTGCAGGGATGGTTGTGACCACTGACCAGTGTAAGTTATTACTTATTAGCCTTGAATTAAGCCATTGCTAATATCCTGCAGCTGAAAAATCAAAAAACGGCACAGAGCACGATGTGATTGATTGAAATGATATGCAAATCTAGTGGGGACTGCAACCCAATGAGAAGAAAATATAGACAGCGGTTACGTGCCTTTTCAGGGACCCATGCGGGTGCGATTCTGTATACCGTATTAGTACTTTAATGATTAAAAAGAGTAAAAAAAATACATAGAAAATAATAAATTACATATTATATTATTAAAAAAATTAATTTTTTATTATGCAAATTAAAAAAATATATATATATATTATGTGAAAATTTATATTATAAAAATAAAATATTAGTTGTATGTTATCGCTAGTTCGTGTCTAATGCAGCGTCTCTGGAACGTGCTCCTAGTTCTGGCCATCTCTGCTAATCATCTCCGGATTTGGCGCCGGATCTGCCTCGGTACAACTACCAACAACCGTATCCTCCGCCGTACGTTTGGTAACAGCTTCTGTTCTCGTCGTCCTCTGCCTCTGATTGGTGAAAACTGAAACCCTGTTTTATTACTTCTGTTTTGTACCATTTTCTTCGTTTAGTGACAGTCCTCTAAGTAATAAGTAGTAATTTACGAGTTAAATTTCAAAAATGGTAATATGCGCAACACACTATTTTAATTTTAGGTGGATTGCGTGTATATTTTGAAAAAGAAAAGTAGTTATTAAATAATTTACAACAATTAAATTTTTTATTTCATATTCCGTCAAATTGAAGTGGTAATTTAATCACGCGTACGTCAGTACGTGATGGATATAATTTACTCACGAGTGTATTTAAATGGATGCAATCACAAAAGAATATAATTAAAAATCTGTTTAGCAGTTTAGATATCTAAACCCAGTTATTCATTTACCAGGTTATGTGATGGATCCTTCTTACTCAAATCTAAATTATTGATGTGCATTGAGAACTATGAAAAGTTAGAAAATTTATAACAATAATGAAAAAAAAACTGAAACCCTGTTTTATTGTTATAATTTTTTTTTCACTTTTTGAACTTGATCCATGGCCTTCTGTTTCTTGTCACACTCATTTTTGTAATTCAATGAATTCTCTGAACATTTCAAGTAGGTTTTGATAGATCTTCCGCACTTCAGTTCTAAACTTTTTGTACGGAAGCATGGATATGTTACAACACTTATCCTAACAGTGAAAATTATGTATCGTACTGTCGAGGAATATGGAAATGAGTACGCTTCTTGATTTGCTTTGCATTTCGTCTTCCTAATAATCAGACCCAAGTTGACTGATTCCACTACCACGAGGTAATGGAATTGCAAGAACCTGAAGCATTAGTATTTTGTAGACTAGACAACGGTGATGATAATTATCAACAACGAAAAAGAAAAAGTATATAAAGGTGGGTTTGGAATGATAAATTTTAAATTTTAAATTTATTTATAAATTAAATTATTTATTTAAAAAAAGTATAAAATAATAATTAATATGATTTAAAAATTTATGAAAATTTAATAAATTTTAATTAGATTAATTTAAAAATTCTCTTAAAAATAAAAGAATTTAAGTGAATTTTAGTAGATTTAGTATAAATTTATTATTTTACTGTTAATAAACATATAACAATCATATTATTATAAGAGTATAGATGTAAATTTCTTAAAGTAAAATCAATTCAATTATTTTTAAATATATTCTAAATATAAAAATTAATTTATAAATTAATTTAAATTATAATTTTTATAATGAGTTTAATTTTTAATTCAATTTAATTTAATTCAACTCAAATCACTTCAATTTAATTCTAATTTTAATTATTTCAAATACATCTTAATATAAAAAATGAATTTCCTTTTTAAAAAATAATATCACACAGAAGATTTAACATTGTGGAGAGAACAATTCTACTATCAGAATATCAAAACAATATTACACAATATATGAACATTCTCAATTTCCTTTATCTCACAATTATTTCACTACTATACGTACATCTCTCTATCAACCCTTAGAGAGGTTTAGCCCTCTCACAAAATTTTTATTCTTATTCTCATAACCCAAACTATTTTCTCATATAAATATTTATAGCTCGTAAGAATTTAATTAGCAATCAACCACTCTCATAGTACATGTTTATGTATAAGGGATCAAAAGTCAATTTAGCATAAAAATTAGAAAAATATATTTTTTTATGAGAAAAAAAATATATTTATTCGATATTTTTTTCCACAATTATATAAACTACTCGTAAAGTGTGTTTGCCTAGCATGTATAGCATTGCATCACATATGATTTAATAACTGTTTCTGTTAACTTTTTCTTTACATATATAATAAGCTATATAAAGTAATATTAAAAAAATTAAAGTTCATAATAAAAATTAAGAGCATTAGAGTATCGAAAGAGTCTTCGGACTTGGTGGCAATTGCTGCTTTTAGATCAAAATACCCACTAGAATGACTTCGAGTTCTAATCGCAACTTAGTGCTATTATATATATATATATATATTCTCCTTTTCTGCCTGTAATGGCTTAGTGCAACGTGCTACTAATTAATTACATATATATGTGCTTTTTATATATCTCAATTTATTATTAACGTGTCGACGTCGCTTTCATGATCGTCTTTCCAACCAAAACCAAATATATGCTGATATGTGCTCTGATATTGATCTATACATGGTTTCATTCTTTTAATATGATTAATTTTCAATCAAATGGAATGGAACTCACACACCAATCGCACAAAGAGAATTGTCCCAACCAAAATGCGTCCAAGAGTTGATGATTTACGCAGAGTCACACACGGACTCATGAAAACGTACATGTGGCACTTTTTCTGTTCTCTCCTCAGCACATGGGGTATTTGGTACCGATGAGCGGGCTAATGACTAATAATAGAAAAGGCCACAGGCTCAAATTGGGGGAGGAAACCATGTGGTTGCAGCACCACCATTTCTCTGCAACAGCACCAATCACTCGATGGATTTAGCCATGGCTGATGGCCCACAAGTATATATCAATAATGTCCATCCCATGCCAAAGCATGCGAACTATATATATATATATATATATATATTATTACATTAGATTGGATCAACTCACTTGAATATACATAGCTTTTTAAAGCTATGACGACATTTTTCTTTCCCAATCGATTGGAAAAATAGCATTCATTGCTTTTTACAATAGACTTTAAACCAGTAAACAAAACTTATATATTAACCATTGGGATATGATATATGTATATATCAGAAAACAATTAAAATTAACGATCCCTTTAAAAGATTATATATAGCTGTGAAAAGGTGCTTTTATTGAAAGGCATAACTATTGGCATTAATAAAACAATTAAGTATCGTCGTGTTACTATAGAAAACCTACCTAACCAATGCAACTCTTTCCATAACATCAATTGAAGTACTTTTGGACTGCTATGCAGCCTCATCACAGTATCACCAAAGTCAGAGGAGCTGACTCAAACAAGCAGCAATGGCAACCAAAATTCCGTTACCTAATAAAATTGCTTACGTTGTTATCAAACGGAGACTGTAGGTATTAGGCCAGGCTTAAGAAAATTTGATGTTTCTCTCCGAATTGTTTTCTTCTTTCAGTGATTTAAGCATGCACTTGTTTAATTAATTATTATAATATGAGATATACCATTACATATGACAACTTATACAAGTACTAAGTGAAAGAGGAAAGCTAAAGAGGAAAGCATGCACTTCTTTTGGACTGCGTGCCTACTGTATTTTTTGGTACATGCCTATTGTAGTGCGCTGCCGCCGCCACAAAGTCTCTTTCAATTTAATTTTTCTCTTGCGGTTCCACGTACTGACTATCATCATCAAATCACAATCTCCTGAGATTAGAATGTTTTCTTGACAGATTTAAAATTTCATCGATTCAAACATAATTTATTTTCTTCTCAAATTGCGCATTGATTTAAATTTTCATTGATTCAAACTTTGTTCTCAAAATTAGTTTTATTCAACCATTACTTTGTCATTTCTCTTTCTTCGGGTTATTGAACCTTGTTGTATTAAAAATATATATATATGTGAAGGTGAGAGTTGCATTTGAAATCAAATAATCACCAATAAATATGGTATCACGCATAACCAAAACTCTTATGATATGAACTCTTCTTCTTTTTTTTTAGAGTTTTTTTTAATTAAAAAGTTCAGAATTAGGTCATAAAGGAGATCCATCCATAAAAATTTAAGCCGCAACAGTGCCAATGGCAATTGATCAAAGCATAATCCTTGGGAGAGAAGGGAAACCATTGGCTATATATGATGTTTCCTTTTATTAGTTTATTTCTTTTGCTCCCTCTCAAAAAAAAAAAAAAAAGGATCTGAAGCCTTCTGCTTTTCACAATCTTTGGGGGTTAGAAGAAGTTGAAAACTCAGAAATTAATGGCAGCCCCATATGCCCAGCGTTAGAATCCACTCGGTACATGCATGCTGACTTTGATATATAGAAGCCCAAAGTGTCTCTACCAAGAGCATAAAAAAAAAATCTAATATATATTTGCTTAAGAACCATGTGTTTCCAATGGAGTTTCTTTTTTTGTTTTTTTAATAAAAATTTAAGTCGATAGGAGGTTCATTTAATTTAAGATCAGAACATATTCTAAACTCATTAATCTTTTATAATATAAATAAAAAATTAATTAAATAAGTCAATCCAATTAAGTCCAACGGAGTTCCATATTCGTGAATATTTTACTCTTGTGCTTGGCATTTGGTTCCTTGAACCTGTAAGGATTGCCCCTTGGGATGTTGAACAGTATCGAATTTGTCTCTTTTTCTCGAATTTTCACTGCCACTGATTAACTCCCTTCAAGGTGGCAGACTTAACAGAAAAGTTTAAATAAAGTCAACTCAGTGAATCGAGTACTTCTATATAAAAGCCCAGATCAACATATCCTGTTGTTTTCATCCGACTTGGATGCTGTCTTATTGTCTGTACAAAAGTTTATTTCTTTTCTTCTATTTATTAATTTTTTTATAAATTTATATACTTTGTATACTAAAAATTAGTTATGGAATTTATTACGGTACATCATTAGAAAAATAATTATTGTTAAGTTAATTATACTTTTCTTCAAATAAATTACAATTTTTTTTGTTTTGTAAAAACTTTAATCTGTTACTTTTTATTAGAAAATATGTACTTTTATATTTTTCATTAAAAAAATTTACTAATTTTATATACAGGAATAACTTTATTTCTTTTGCATTTAAAGTTAACTATTAAGTACTTTTAAAAAATTAATCAGAATTTATATTAAAATATAGAAACTTATAATTTGTTAACAAATGTTATAAATGGCTTATTAATTAATACACTATTTTTCCAATAGTCTAGGTCTACAATAAGTAGGCCATTATTTTTTTTTAGAATAAATACATAATGGGTCAAATAGGTTCTCTAGAATGTACGTGGAGCACCATAGTCCACGAAACTACAAGAGTTACTCAGTAAAGCATATTTTAGTAGTACAGTAGTACTGGTGAAAGTGATCAATCAAAACGTTAAAAGTGGGCGATAAGAGTTACGATTTGGTTGATTTGGGTCATAAATGTTAGGTTGAAATCTCATCGACCAAAATGATGAAGTGTGAGAATAAATAAGATGATCTGTTCTATGATTAAGCTTACAAGAAACATCGTTTTCAATGTTTGGCCACAGTCTCTCTTTTGATGCATGCCGTGCTTTCTTTTTATTTTTTCTTTTCCCCAATGTATTTGGTGGGTTTTTCTTAAAAAATCTACACATAACAAGACAAATCAATCACAGCGTTGAAACTGATATTGGGGAGGAGGTTTTCAATTAACTATTACAAGTGAGGCCTGACTTATTGTGCACAAGGTGGCAAGGCTGGAAAGAGCCTTCTGCTATAGTGGTGCTGCCACTACCAACTCCTTTTTCAGCCATCCTCGGTACAATTGTACACACCCTCCTTCTGCCAAGGGTCAGTACCCTACAATTGAGGAATTTGTGTGCCTAACATTTTGATTCTTAGCATGGCCTTTGAGCCATCTTCCTGCTTTTCTTCATTAAACAACATTTTGTCCTAAGGAAAATGGGTTGACAAGTTGCTGATGAGGCTCCACGTAACACCCATTAGTGATTAATCAGAGGGTTCTTTGTTGTTAATATTAACCCAATTAATTTGTTTGTAGTATGCATGGTCTTAAAGGGAAAGAGAATTATTAATTTTCCGCTATGAACTGCTTTTGCTCTGTAGAGTAGCATATACTACAGGATGTAACCTGTTCCTTTTCTTGTTTTATTTTCCGGAGGCTTCTTAAAGAAAGAGAGAAGAAAAAGAAATCAAGCTACGGATAATGAGAGAGAAGAAGCGACAACTTTAATTATATTTATAATGAATTTAATTTTGATTTAGTTTTAACATAATTTATTTACATTATCATTGAATTAATATATTCATTCATTATTAAATGAATTTGACAATAGTCACATATATTTAAGACATCAAACTTATTTAATGATATATTAACATGCTATTGGATAATAACATGGTAAACAAAAATTTACACTCAATTAAAATTAAATCCATTGATCCGCTATCTTCTAGTCAATAAATTGCAATAAAAGCCCAGTTCACATCATTATTGCTGGTTAAACTTTTCTAAATGGCTCCATTATTGCATGGAGCTTGGGGAGAATGGCGACTTTGTTTATCCTTTTTTAAGCTTCAGCGCAAACAACTGAATGATTAAGAGTTTGTAGGATAATGAATTATTGACTGGAACAGAAGGATGGGGATGAAGACATTTGTCACAAGTTAGCTAGAGTTGACATAGTAATTGGGTGAATAAAGCCCAAAGGGCCATAAATGCCTCATTACCCCAAGCAGTCATGAGCCTACGGATAGATAATCCAGGCCCACAGTATTCTCTGAGGTTTTTTTTTTTTTTATGGGAAGTATTCTTTAAGGTTTTAAAAAACTAAAAAGGGAAAGAAAAATGAATGGGGAATATGGATGGAGAAAAGAAACAGAATAAAGGAAGGGGGAAATGGGAAAAGAAAAAGGAGATTACCCCTTGTGGTAATGGAATTTTAGGTAATCTTGACCAAGTTGGCAAAGTATATCCCTCAAATTGAGAGACAAGGGAAATTAAATAGTGTAATAAGGACTGCTGTGTAATTATAAAAAGAGAAAGAAGGGATAACAGCGTGAGTCCAAATGGAACGATGAGTATGACTCCATCTCCATTTTTTAAGAAAATAATACAAAATACATAGTAATGTTTAGCTCTTTAAATTTTTAGGTTTATGTTATAATATCTTTTCAAAAAAACAAAAACATATTATAACAATACTCTCACCTTGTGACAATCTCGTTTTTATATAATGATAACATAAGAATTTAAATTTTATAATTTTATATAAATTATTCAAATCTCATACTACTAACTTAGTCTCGTAAATTTGTGACAGCTTTTGTTTTGAGTGCCATTATTTGCACACATACTTAGAAACATATACTAGGAGAGACTTAGATGGGATTCCCTATTAATTTGGCTTAACCCTTTTTTATAGATCCTCACGATGCTTTTATGGCTTTTTATAAGACAGTTACTTTAATCATAGTCCAGAGGCAAAATAGGAAGAAGTCTATAGCCAAGGTAAAGTTCGTTAGTTTCCTTTAACTAAATAAATTAATGAGCCTCTAGTAATAGTATAATAAAACAAAATTATGCTTCATACAAGTTAAGGTAATTTATTTCATCCTTTTTTGTTTCAATTTTCTTCTTATGCGTATATGTATTCCTCCAAACAAAATAGTAGAATTGCTATTTTATTTTAACATAAAGTTCTTAGAATTATAAGTTTTAGAGAACTTTAAGAAATTTTATATATGCTTCCTAACTATATTTGGTTGAAGATATATGAAACTCACGACATGATTAATTATTATCTTCAACAACTAGCGTATAAATTGCATAAATTCTATCATTTATTCAGTTTATTTTTTTTTGTTGGAATTCAATTGAAATTTATCTTATATTGAGTATAGCTTTATGAGATAAAACAATTAAAGCAAATGGGTAAGGTTTGGTTATGTTAAGTTTTAGATAGCATTATAAACTTTATATATAAAGGGTAATCCCTTTTCTTTTTTTTTTATGGACTCTAAACATGTATAAGATTATATTATCTTTTATATTTGACTCTAAAATATTTATTGTTTATAGTTAATTAATTTATTTGAGCATTTATTCCTATTAATCAAAATGTTTGTAATTGTATATGTTGCAAAAAAAAAAGTCATTCTATTATGCTAAAAAAGAAAAGGTCATTGATAGGAGAATTCATATTTTATTGATTTTTCATACTAAATTTGGTAAATAAAGTTAAAGTAAAGAAAATAAGAAAAAAAAAGAGTGGAGCACATTATTTTAAATATTTATCTATTGTGGGCGAAACCTAAATAAACCCAAGGGATATTATTGTCATAATGAATGACACCTCTTCCCTTCAAACATTCTCACGCGCTAACACGCGCTTCTCTCTCCCCCACAAAAGGCAGCTTCACGAAAGAAAAGCCGCCTTCTCACTTCATTACCTGCCTGTCGTTTTTGTTGTATCAAAAAAGAAACCAAAAAGGAAAGAAACCAAAAAAGCTTCTCTCTCTCTGTTTCGCTCTCTGAGTGAGTGTTGCTTGGCCTTGTTTATCAACCAAATCTAGAGCAACCCATTTCGTTGTTCTTCCATCCATTTGAAGGAAAATTTATACGTCGTCCATTTCGTTTTCTCGCTAAAGTTCAATGCTGTGAGGCAGGTGCGAATCGCTATTCAATTGCGGCAAGGTTCTTCTTTCTTTCCCCCATTTGTTTCTGTCTTTGCTATAAACCCGGAGACTCGCTGAATCCCTCACACCCTTTTGGCCAGTGACAGTGGCGGAGCGTTTGGAACAAGGTATATCTCTATATCATGGGCTTTTTCTTTCATTTCTCAAAATGTTTTCTTTATTTTTTCATCACCCTTTTTAAAAAAAAAAATGTAAAAGAGTGATTGCTGTAAATTTATGTGGGTGCACCTCTGTCTTCATTGATCCGTACGTGTTTTTAGAATTTGGTATCAGTTGGGATTGCTTCTACTGACTAGTTTTCTCAGGATCGAGGAGGGTTGGATGTTTGCTTGATGGGTATTTCGCCATTTGATCCCCCCCCCCCCCGCCTTATTTGTTTGAATCACGCCAACCCCTTCTTAGGGCTTGATGCTGATGGTTATAGAAAGTTGTTTTCTTTCAAATGTTGCTTCTTTGTGTAGAAAGGAAAAGTTGTTTTTGGATTAGCAGGCTTTCTGGGAAAAGTTGGGTTTAAAAAATGTTGGCTTTAGCACCATTTTCTCTTTCTGATAAATGCTTGTAAGGAATCAGCAAGTTGCAATGCTTGTTCTATTTGTGAGGTATTTAAAGTCTTTTTTTTTTATACATGGAAATTTTGTTAGTTTCGTCTGTTTGCTAAAATTTCCCCTTTGGGTTATGCGTGGTGTTCATTTATGACTTCTTAGTTGTTTACTTTGACATCAAAACTCTGAGCTAACCTGGAAGCCTGTAGATTTTGAGCGTGCTTGTGGTGTTATCTATTGTTGGGGTGAGCTGAATATAAATATTATATACGATATCAGAGTTTCTGAAAATCTTCTGTTTGCTAAATTCTTTCATATTATAATGTGAGACATATGGTTTTTTTATTTTCCATTTATTATTAGCAATTTTTGTTTCAAAACACCAAATCATTCTTAGGATTTTTCCTTCTGTGGGATTTGGCTACGATGCTATGTATTTTATCAGCATTCTCTGTTGTAAAATACCAAATCATTTTAAGAACTTCCCTGGTAGCATGTAGGCAAGAACAGATTTTCTACTTTAGTAAGTGTTGTACATCTTTCCCATACCATTCGGATTTCTAAAACACATAAAAGGAGGATAATAGATGGCTATGCCTTCCTTTAATTGGTCCTCTCATTAGGTTGAAAATTCATATTATAATTCCCATCTTGAAAGGGAATGAATTCTTCTGCATCTGTCTTCTTCCGTCCTTTTTGTATTTTCTCACATTCGTCCTTTGATTGTTTACCCTGTGCTGGAAACTTTTTCTATTGTGTTTTTTCTGCATTTGATCTTGTTTTGTATTCTACCTATGGTATTATTAGTTGCGTGATTTAAAATGCCTTTTTCATTTCATCATGAGGTGCTTCACCTTGTGTTAGTTTGTATGTAGGATATTGTATCTCCATGATCTAGTATATCCTCAGGAGATAAAATCCCTAGGCTTCTTTCTTTTTTGGTGTTAGGATGTTTTAATAATTACCTGTGTTTTGCGTTTTTCTTTGTGTTTTAATATACTCATTAGGTCTTTCCTTTCAACTCATGGCGGGAGAAACATCATGGATCAGCCACTATGATGATGACACACAAAGGGAGACTGGGGAGTTTGATTCACTTTTAGAACTTGGTGAGGAAGGTGATAAAGAAGCAACTGCTGTTTCTGTGGATGTAATTTTGCCTGATGACTTGTTAGAACGTATCCTAGCCTATCTCCCTATTGCAAGCATTTTCAGAGCAGGTTGTGTGTGTAAAAGATGGCATGAGATTGTTACTTCAGAGAGGTTTTTATGGAACCTTTCACATGTGCTACCGCGGAAACCTTGGTACTTTATGTTTACAAGCTCTGATGAACCAAATGGTTATGCTTATGACCCCATCCTTCGGAAATGGTATGGCATTAAACTTCCCTACATTGACACTTCTAATTGGTTCATTGCTTCATCATGTGGCATGGTTTGCTTCATGGACAATGACTGCAGAAGCGAATTATCTGTATGCAACCCTATTACCAAAAGCTGCAGGAAGCTTGAGGAGCCTCCAGGTTTGAAATATTCTGATTACAGTGCAATAGCAATCTCCGTGAACAGGGAATCTCACAGTTATACTGTGGCAATTGTAAAATCAAAGCAAGTCCCTGAGAATTTTTTCCAGTGGGATATCTCAATTCATATATACAATTCAGAAAAAGTGACCTGGGTGACGGCTTTAACAGAGGTTTTGATGGGGTGGAGAGGTGGTGACGAGAGTGTGATATGTAATGGAGTGCTTTACTTTTTGGTTTACTCAACTGGGGGCGGTCCACCAGAAAATCGTCATGCCCTAATTGCATATAATATTTCCAACTGTTCTTCTCAAGGTAGCTTAAGGAGGAGCTTTATTGCAGTACCTTGTTCTCTAACATGTGGCCGTTTGATGAATCTGAAGGAGAAGCTTGTATTGGTGGGAGGAATTGGTAAACAAGATCGACCTGACATAATAAAAGGAATTGGTATCTGGGTTCTAAATGATAGTAAGTGGGAAGAGATTGCACGAATGCCCCACAAGTTCTTCCAAGGCTTTGGAGAGTTCGATGATGTTTTTGCTAGCAGTGGTGCAGATGATCTGATTTATATTCAAAGTTATGGAGCTCCAGCACTTCTCACATATGACATGAACCATAAACAATGGAAATGGTCACAGAAGTGCCCCGTGACAAAAAGGTTCCCACTGCAGCTTTTCACTGGTTTTTGCTTTGAGCCCAGGCTTGAAATTGCTCCATAGTTCTCCATAAAATCAACAGCATCTATTGACACTTCTGTCTAAGGTTTCTGCCCATTTTCCTCTATTGTTCTTTAAGTTAAAATTTAATATGATTTCTGTGTTTTAACAGTTCATACAAAATGTACTTGCTGATAAAGCTGCTTATTCATGGATACTGGAATATTATTAATCCCATTTGAAAATACCACAGCTATAGTTTCTTACCTTTTCTCATTCTCTCTATTTGTGCAGTTGCTTTAATAAGAATCACTACCCTCCCCATTTTCTGTTGTGTTACCAGGAATTGTTTAATGTATCTACTTGTCCACTCCATGTATTAATGCAAGGTGGATCTTGTCTATCAAAGCAAAACATTTCATAGAGCTATGCGTTTCTCTTGTTTTTCCCAGGGAAATATAGGTTACGGTGTGCATTTACATTTGTTTGTTTGATGTGGCCCATCATTGTAGAGTTAAGATGGCTTTAGATTCCAGGTTGTGAATAGACTAATTTGCTTCTGCTTATCAGTGTCCTTTAGAGCTATGCAATATTCAGGCTGTTTTGCACAGTAGCACCTCTTTAACTTGTATTTAGAGTCAGAATATTTAAGGCATATGGTATTGTCTAATTGCTGGGAGTCTGTTGCATAGTTAGGCAAGGTTGTTCAGCGTTCAACAGTCTTTATCAGGTTTCATGACCGGTTTTGTCTTTCAATTGTGGAGACATATCTTATACAGACATATCTGTGTTAGCTGTAAGGGCTCCTTAATGATTTTGAATGTACTTTATGGATCCTTTTCTAGTATCCATAGCATATGTTAGCTTTGACTAATTGGGGAGCCAATGAGCATGCTATGCCAACATCACATTCTTTGTTGTGCTTGTGTGATTGAGAGTGTGTCGTCCGTACATCACTATTTTATTTTTGCCAATTTTTAAAAGGTGAAACCTGCTCTCCGTGGGTTGGTGGAGAAGTGAGGTCCAGGCCTGCTTTAGCAAAGGTGGGTTTTCCTTGGTGGAAATGTGACAAATAAAGGTTAAACAAACTTCCCCTTTTCATAATGGCCATCACTAGCCAGCAAGGGTTGAATATTCAAACGGCTTGTCAGTGGGGATTGGGATGGGGAGGAATTGCCGACTGGAGTTGAAATTAACTTGTCGGGGTGTGATTGATACAGTTCATAGCAGAACAAATGCGTCACATCCTATTAGAATATAAAAATGCTTAATCAAGTGTGTTATTATACCCTGTTGAAATTTTTTTATGTTCCTTGCTTTATAAAGCAGAACATATATATGCCCTGCTGTGTGGAGGCTTTTTAGTGTTGGATCTCCTCCCATTGAGTTTGAGACAGACGTTTGTGAACACCACTTGCAAGTTGCAAGTTGCAAGATTGTGCAAGATTGTTATCCCAATTCATGGTTAATTAAAATGGTAATTAAAATGGTACGATTCCCGAGATTAATGCTGCTTACAAATTAATTAGAATTGTGATTGGTCACAAATGTAGATATGGCATGGGAAAAATTTTAAGCTTAATTTAGCTTTGTTTAGAGTGGTACCTTTTTATGATGACGAAGTTATTCTGCTTAATTGATACCTCTGACGATTTTTATTTCCAAAAGCCGAATCACTTTACTCTGATTGGTGATTACAAAGGATTAGCAATTTCAGTCGCTAGAATTACAGAATTTGAAATTATTTATGTTATCTGGACTGCACAGCAGCTGCGCATGTGTGTGTTGCTTTACTCACACAATTTACATAATAGCTGAGAGTGTAATTCAAACAATCAAAACTAAAAAAGTGTATGAGCGAAAATATTACAGATACTAACATCATAAAAAAATAAATTATTTCCTTCTAAAATTTATGACATGTATTTGTAAGTTATTCTCATTCCGAGCATTTCATAGATAAAATATTGGTTGTTTTGTCTCTAAGGGAGCATCTCAATGGATGATTATTGGGTAATTCCTTTTAGTTGTCCAAATGTTCAAATTCCATCGGAAAAAAAAAATTCAACTACTTATTGTGTAAACCTTTAATTGACAATCAATCAAAGGGATTATTCCCATACCCATCCTTTTTTTCAAGGGTATTGATATCTTACATTATTCGTCAATTATTTATTAATTACTGATTATATTTTATGAATTTTAAATATTTATTATAAATATTAACAATTAATAAATATTTGACAATTCATCACAAATATTAATATTTTTAAGATACTATAACAACTCCCATAAATTAGTTATTTTTTAATTTTCATGTCTTGAAGTAAAAACGAAAAAAAATATAAGAATTTTTTTATGAAATACTTTTTTAATTTTCTCTTTTGAATTTATTGATGATGTTGATTTTTTTTGAAAGTCCAACAATATTCCTTACCTTACGAATTGTGGGAGGATACAATCGTCAAATCGCCATATAACGGACCTGGGCCTTTTTGAAGGGGTGGCTTTCATGTCTTGAAGTAAAAACAAATATAACGGACCTGGGCCGTTTTTAAGGGGTGGCTTTCAACGTTCCAAAATTAGCAGTTTTGTGGTTACTGCCTCACAGGAACAGGGTAAAGTCTTCTCTTGAACCTTGACGAAATCTGGCGCGAAAGGTGCATGTGGTCGCTGTCATGTCTCAACAAGAAACAAGTTCACAAGAATTTATAAACCTCAACGCCCAACATGTCAAAGGCAAATTTGAAAAGGGCCCTTCCTTTTGATTCCCCTTAGGGTCTTGTCCTGCCAGGATTTCTTGAAAGTTTAATGAACAGCTCCTCCTGACAAGTTACAAGGTATCTATCTATCTTCGAATTAATGTTCCCCTTGATTTTGTTTTTGCTTTCTGTGCAGGCCTTAATGCTGCATTAAAGTTTTTGTTTATTTTTTCATCCTTTTTAGAAATTTATTACAAAGTTTTCACTGTTAGCAGTAAAAGCATGCTTAGTTCCTCTTAATTGGTTGGTTCCTGATTAGATTTTCTTCATAATTGCAGGATTTTCTTTGCAGATTCTTTTTCTCTACCTTGGATAATTTCCTTTTCAATTGGGTGAGTCTTCTTGATGATGGAATGGAATCAATAAATGTTTGTACAGAGATACCCTCATTTTAAAAAATGTGATCTTTTGAACCGGGATTTCCCGTATTTGATAATAAGCATCTAAATTTTCTTTCCCAATGGAAAAAGCTTTAAAATTGGGCTGATTTTGAGGGTGTATGTGTATACATAGATAACTATGTTAACATTTCTGTAAAATGAACACAGCAAACATCAGGCCGTGTTGCCTGATGGTCATGTACCAATAAGGCATGATAGTCCTCATTCCTCACCTTGTGGGTTTGAACCCCAAGTGTGGAAAAATGCTCCCCTTCGTCATATGATGCAGCAAAAGAACAAAAAGAACAAAAAAAGAATTGATCAAAATTGGATTGATATTAACATTTATTGTTCTTTTGTTTTTGTTTTTTCTATTGTGGAGGATATTTTATCCTCCCCTAGTTGTATTTTCCCTCATTTCTCTCTAATAAAATTTCTTTTTAGGAAAAAGAGCATATAAACCTCTTAAACTTTGGATTATTTCCAAATAGACTCCTGAACTTTAAAATTGTCCTAATTAGTACATAAACTATAACAATTACACAAATCAACCATTCTATCTATTTTTTATCTATTCTAAATTAAATAAAAAAAGATTTGACGTGAATGAAAAATGGATGGAAGGGTTGATTTATGTAATTGTTATAGTTTAAATATTAATTAGGATAATTTTAAAGTTCAGAAATCTATTTATAAATGACTCAAAGTTTAGAGGGTCTGTATACTATTTTTCCTTCTTTTTATATGAAAAAAAAACTGGATTTATATGTTTAGTAGGCTCTTTCTTAAACTACTATTTATTTCTTTGTTTTTTAGGCCTGGGGACAGGGATGCAGTTGAAAGGAAGGTTCTATTATCACTTTAAGAAGGATTTATTTGAATATAAATTATGAAATGTGGTTTCTTTATCATTTCTACTGCCTCATATAATGGACAATTTGAAAGTTCCTAGTAAAAGTTATGAACGAACAAATTGACAAACAAGATGATCGTTACATGCCCCTAACCTTATGATTTCCAGATGGTTTTGTATTTCTATCTGATATAGTAAATTTGTCAACTACAAGGAGGAGTTCTTGCTTGTTTTTGTGCTTTCAAAGCATCATACATGAATTCTCATAGTTGTTAAGAATCTGGTCTACTTACTATATTAAGGTTTAAGCTTAATTGGGAGTTACGTTTTTCTTTTTTTTTTTTGGGGGGGGGGGGAAAGGGGGTATCTTATTAAGGAATTAGAGACTTGAGAAGAATGACCATTACAGAGAGCAGACTTAATCACTCAAATAGTTACTAGCCCTTATTTCTTCAACTTTCAAGGGACTTTGTAATGAAGCTTAAATATTGCATAATTATCCGTAAGAGACAGACACTTGTATATTGTCTGTTATGTAAGCATATGTGTCATTCTTCCTGGTTAAACTAAGAACAATATTGCATACTTTTCTTTTTAAGTCTTGGAAAATGGTTGCTGAATATGGTTTGACGCATCACTGTAAGTAATAATGATGTAGAGTACGGTGTGTACTTTAGCTATGCATGCGTATATACATGGTTGACAATTGACATTATTAATCTTTTATTCATTGAAGAAACTGAAAGAAATAAAGAATCTTGACGTGAGGTTAAGATTCTCAGCATAAGTGATGAGTCAAATCAAGAGTCTAGACTTAAGTCTGAGCAAAAGAATGCTGGTCTGGATCTTGTAGAAATATTTAATATTTTTATTATTATCTTCATAGAGAAATAGATTTGCTATGTTTCTTATGGAGGATACGGGAAATTTCCACTCTGATCAGGATGAGAAACTGAGTAGTTATAATTTTGTTATGTATGGTAAAATCATTCATATTCATTAATTCTTCATGATCTGTAGGTTGTTATTGCAGTATTACTTGATAATTGCATCATGTCAGATTCAAATGATGTTTCTGCAACTCTTTTGGTCGCTGTTAGATTTTGCAAAGAAGCAAAATATCAGACCTATAATTGAAATTTTAGATTGTAGATATTAACAACTAAGCGCTAAGATCCCTAAACCTTGAGACAAGGTTTTTTTTTTTAATCTTCTATCATCATGAAGTTAGCTTTACATGGATTAGAATGTTGGGAAATGTCTAGAAAGGCCTGTTGATTTTAGCCATTACTCAATAAGACATTTCTTGTTGGTGCCTGAAGCAATTTGCGCTTCAAACTCCTCTATGGCAGAGATTAAAGTGTTAAGACATGTCTAAAAAAATCATTCATATCTACAGGTTATAACAACCAGTTATGTAGATTCCACTTCTTGATAAACAAAATATCAATGTTTACTGCAGATCTGGGCATAAGGATTTTTTCATTAATAATTCTGGCTGATTTTTTTGTCAGTTCACATTCCATATAATGTAGGAAAGTCTTTGTTTTCAATTTTTTATTTATTAACTGTTACTCTAGTTAGCCTAAAGTTAACCCAGCTTGCATATTCTTGTATATCATATATGATTTAAGGTTATGTGAATTAGTCTAAGAAACACTCTGCATATTTATCGCTTTGAGTTACTGAACAGAAGAACATATAGAGATATGGCTAAAGGGAAAAAGTAACTTGTGTCTTTTGAATTTTTACTTTGTTCTTTCATTCCTTACTGTCTTGTATTTTTTTTTCTGAGTTATGTGGACTAACTGCACTTCAATTACAGGCTAATAATCTTACAATTCAAAAATTCTCATCTTCAAGGCATTGTGCAGGGTTAGTAGATGGCACTGCTTGACACTGATCTCTCAGTAGATGATTTTAAAGCAACCAGCCGCCCTCTGTTTTGTTCTCTTCCAGCACATTGCCCATAGCTGCTGCTTCATCAATGATACACAAGGGTGCAGGGGCCTTCTTCCTCTTTGTTTTATCTTGAGTAGGAATTGATTCCTCTTTGTTTACTGCTGTCTTCACTGTCATGCCACCAATAGGGTACCCAGGGCCACCCATGAAAGCCAGTTGCGGACTATCATTATGTCCTGCAGGATTTGGAGCCATCACCGGCGGAAACTGCTGCACTACTGCTGTTTTAGATGCTGCCCACATTGCTCGGTCGTTCGCGCCTCCCACCAGTAGTACCAGTTCGGTGCGAGTCCGTTCAGAGCTTCTAGAATGGCTTGAAGCTTCTCATCGTCTTCCATGGCTTCCCCTCTGAAATACTCTTCCACTTGTTTCAACCATCCACGTGTGTCCTCGCCTGAGAAGGCTGAGATCTTCAACCATCGTCTTCGAACGTCTGTTTTGGTGCTTTGATTTGCCCTCCAATGTCACTCCACCACCAGCCCTGCCCTCTAAATGAATTACAAAAAGCAGTCTTCTGTTGGTTTTCCTTGGCAGCAAAGAAATGATGTCCAGGGCATCATTTCCAGTAGATATAACAAAAAATACAAAGAATAAAGAAATTCACCCAGTTAGATCATTGTTTAATGCTAAAGTGGAATAAACAAAATGCTACTCATGGTAGAGAAGACAACGTGATGGCTACCTACAAATGTGACTAATCCCAGACCTGGGAAGGCATCTCTTTTAGCACAGATGAATTTTTTTATTCTATGAAAAGATAACAGCATAACTTACATGTTCAGATTATCAAAAGCAATGCAGCTGGCAAGATACCATAAAATGGAGCCATACTTGAACTTGGAAATAGTAATTATGCTGAAATTCAATGCACCATCTCAAGTCTCAACTGTGAAATCAGTAAATAAGTTACATCTGAAGTGAATCATGGAGGAAAATATAAAATTAGAAATTGGGAGATGGATATTATGAGGAGGCCATTAGTTGTGGCTACCTAATTAGTTATCACATCAGTGGTTGTTAGCCACCCTTTAATAAAAAGGGTGTATGTTAGAAGAAATAGAAAAGAATAGGAAGTTAAAACAGAACTGGTGACTGGAATTGTCAGTCACAGGTATTTGAGTAGATTTTCAGTTTTGTATAAATAGGAGAAAGGAACTCAGAAGAGAGATAGGAAGAGTTTTAGACAGGATTTGAAATTTGAAGAGATACTGGACCTTTGAAAGTCCAGAGTCATTGTACCTTGGTTTTGTCCCTCTACTCTGTGAGTTGCAGAGTGGGTAAGGAAGAATAATACATCTATTTTGCTACATTTTTCTGCTGCCTCTGGTCCAGTTCTATTAGTGGTTTCTTCAAAGAGCCTCCTTGATGTTTTGACATATCTCTTTAGTAGGCCTCTGTTCTTGCCAGTGGTTCCGTCATGAGGAATTAAAAAAATGGTATCTTCCATGTACATGGACTATAAACTCCAACCAATCTCTCATGTGCTATTGTTGCAGTAAAATCTTTACTTGTATTAGATATCTTGATGAAGATACCGATATATATCTTTTCTCACAATGGTTTGCTTACTTTACATTCTTGTGAAACAGCCATTTCAAGTTTTTGCTTGCCTTGACATCAGTTAATTTGTTAGAAGAGTCAGTTAAACTGTTACGAGATAACATAAAAGGCAAAACTTTTAGGAAGAAAGTAGTTGCGTCCATTTAGGACTAAATAACACCCCAGTCCTGACCCCAGATAGCTAATTGGTCATGATCAGCAATTCTGTCCCTGCAATGTTTATATGTTAGGGCCATCCAGTTAGTTTTCATTTTTAACAATTAACTTAAAGCATCAGAACAAAAGTAGCAGCTAGGAGTTTCTCATAGAACTGGATCATGTGCTGAAAAGTTAGCTTTATGTCTTCTTTTGTAGCCTATTTGATTGGTTTTTGTCTTATTCTTGTACATCTGTCAAAGCTTTTATCCTCTCAGGACACCAGATTTTTATTAACTTGTTGGTATGATATATTTGACTGGATCAATCCCTTTTGATTCTGACATTCCAAGGATTAGAAAGTTTGTAAGTGTTAGCTGGATTCCTTGATTGTTTCAAGAAATAATGCTATATAGCATTTGCATCAAAATCAACAATGGAAAAGAGTAAAAACCTTTAACGACAATGTTATGTAGCACATTATTCCTTAGATGTGATACTTGTATGTTTCTGATAGGTACCTCTTTTCTATTATAGAAAATCTGGAAATCAAACCCAGAAAATTACAAGAACAGAAGTAGAAAATAGAAAAAGCTGAGATACTAGGCTAGCTCTTCGAGGGACTAGCTTCCTCCCTACCCTAAGGCCCCAATTCCCTTCTTACAATTTGCCTGCCTCTACTCAGCCTCCCCTCTCACCTTTATTCCATTGTACAGAATCCACTCACATTCTCTCTCCTCTGCTGCCACGTGTCTAACAAATCTACTCACACTATAACAATGCATATTCCATTCTACCTCACCTCTCTTGCTCACATGAGAGGGTATCTATCAGTTTCAATGATGACTTTGATATACAGGTTTACTTTGCTGTCATGTCCAATTTAATGAAATCAAATCTACAAATTCATAGCTGCTACGATCTCAAAAGCACATCGAAAGGTCGAAGCAACATCAAAGTGGTGGCTGACAATTGTTCTGTACAAAAGGATGAAGATTTTGATTTCAGCTTCTACCTGAATCCACTTGTCCATTATCGTCTCTTAAAGTAAGTCCATTATATTTTAGATTCAAGGATTACATTAAAAAATAATGACTGTAAATTTCTATCAAGAAGGGGGAAAATAATAAGATTGTAATTGTTTTGGAGGGAAGGGGGAGCAAAGGAAGTACCAAGTTTGAAATTTTAATATTTTGGCTCTGCTCTTTGCTCATTCATATCTTTTTTCTAATTGAATGGAAGTTTCTTCTCCTTTTTATTCTTCTTTTTTAGAAAACTAAGTGGATGAATTCACTTTGATATATATATGGGCAGAAGATATAAGAAGCTCATGTTTCTTTCTCGAAATATCCAACGGTCTTTAACCAATTTTCAGATGTCTGTCAATTTAATGGATTGACATATTTTCTTTTCCACATATGAAATACAGAAGTTTTATGAACATCTGAGAACAACAAGTAATCTTTTAATAGACAACCTGGTGTTTACCCAGGATAAGTTTCCAATGATCTAGAGGATATGGACAGGTATTGGTCCAAATACTGTTTGGTAAAATAATCTTTTGACTTCTGCTACTATACTTGGAAGGCAGTGAGATCAAGATCTGCTCAAGTAAACTGGCGTCACTTACTATCTTTTAAAAAATGCTTACCAAAGCAATCCAACAAGGGAGGGACTGCTAGCTTAGGGTTTGAAAGGAAATGCACACTGCATTTACTGTTATGCAGCTATAGAGAGTAGATATAATCTTTTCGTAGGAATTGGATTTCTTTTTAGAAGCTAGAGTTAATTACTTCAACTCTATCTGTTTCAAAGATAAGCTGGAAACTGGGATATAGAGTTGGCTTGACTTTTCAAACTCTCAAAAACACAGTAACCTGTCTGTGGTTTTTGTCAAACTTGCTTGGTGTGCAATGATTTACTTCATTTAGAAGGAAAGAGATTTCAAAACTTTTAGAGGTTTAAATCTGAAAGTGGTATCTTTTACAGGAAACTAAAGCAAACATCAAAGGAAAGCAGAAAGGAAGTAGAATCAATAAAACTTATCGAAATGGAAGTCTTTGTGATATATGGAAATTAGGTGCTATTATTTTGATTCACTTGTCCCTTAGAGTGTATAAAAATATCAGCTTTTGATTGAGCTATTAGGTTGTTTGTTGGTTCATTTGTAACCCTATGTGAAACAGTAGTGCAGGCTGTATTAATTTATTTCTTTCAGAATGAAGTTCTTATCCTTCCAAAAAAGAGTTCCTTCTCGTGTTTTCTTCAAGTAATTACTTTCTCTTTTGACCCATTAATTCCTCAAATAATGGATCCCATTGATTGTAGGCAAATCAAATATGACTGCAAGCTTTTGGAGGCTGAAGGCATCATGGACTACAGTTTTTTGCTCAGTATACACACAAAGGAACAACATGAAGGTTATTTATACTATTACTTATCATCCTTACTTTTATCAGTAATGTACCTCTATCAATTTGATTCTTTAGTCTTGTTTAATTCTAACAGGATTTATAAAAGCATTTGAAAATCAGAATATTGTATGATGCAAAAAAATTTGTTATTAGTGAAACTTCAAGATAATCCATAGAGTAGTAAACTAACTCCCAAGAAAAAAACGGATGTGCAATGCTTTTATTCAATCTCATTTTCTGAATCCAATAATGAATTTTACTTTGCTTCATAAAAGTATGCACTTATGCACAGAAGATTAACTGACCATTGTTCAGGAATACAAGTAAGCTCATTCTGAAGCTTGAACAATTATTCATTTACCATCCACATATATCAGTGAACAATTTCATTTTGTTTGAGGATTAGTGACTGTCCTATTCTGTGTATCCTTTCTCTCTTGATGAATTATTTTACTCTAAAGAAAATAATGTAACTGTTTTTTGCGTAGTTATCACTGGTAAATTGAAAGCTGTTGACTTTTTGAAGGCATAGTATACCACTTGATTTGAATCTGTTATGCTTCAATTCTAGAATCCATTATGCATTTAAGAATACTTTTATTTGATTTTTAAAGAAGCATCGTTTTTCACGATAAAACCTAGGATCCCTGATTTTTAGTTCCTAGAGTTCCAAGTTGTTAGGACTCAATCATTATGTAACACATCGATGGACATTCCTTCTCTTTTGCGAATTGAGATAATTTGACGTCAAAGGATGTGTATATCATGAGCTCAATATGGAATATTTAGTTATATGCTGGTCGGAGGCAAATATAATTCTTTATCCCTATTTCTTTAGGGTACTTGTGAGCCATTTGTATAAATAAAAGTTTACCAGGGTGAAATAGTATTATTTGTATGCCATCGTCTTATCATTTTGCTTGTAGGCTGTTTGCTTCTTTTCAACCAGCTTTATGATTTATAGCCTTGACTATTGAGTTACTGGCAAGACTAACATTTAACTGCAGGTTTACTTAATTGGAAAAGATCTATTGGTGGAGGAAGCTCCAACAATGGAAGAAGTTTGACTAGCAAAAAGCACATGATAGATGATACTTTCAAGGGAAGTTATGAGGAAGAGTTATTTTTTGCTTATCTTTGTTCACCATCAGAAAGGTAAACACTGCACATCTATTGACAAGCTGGATTGCACCTTCACGTCTTTAGCTACCTTTATAATATTCATAATATTGGCCTTCACAATTTTTTATTTCCTTTGAAGCTCTAATTTACTTTCAGTTTGGTCCCTCCAATATTTTGATTCTGGTTTTACCCCTGATGACATTTCTAGCAAAATAGACAGTGGCGATTCTGGCACATGGCTGATTCTATGCTACATGATGTATAAACCTTGCTTCTTTTAATACTGGATGGTATGAAGGCAATTAAATGAGTGTAGACTTGTAATTTACATATCTTCAAAAAACTTTCTAATTGGTACACAAATCTAGAAAGCTGAGAAAACTCCTAACAGCTCAGAATTAGTAAAAATGTTCTAATTGGTCAGATCCATAATTCTTTGTCCAAAGTTATGAATTTCCAAATCTTCGTCTTCATGTTGTCTTGATTCATGATATTGATGTTGGTATCCATGCTGATAGCTTACACAGGAGTAGGGAATATTCTTCAAAAGACTTGTGGACTAATCTCATATGACTAAACAGCTGTATGGTTTCACTGAATATTGATTCAGATACATATGATCAAATATCTAGACAATTCTGTTCAGTATAAAAACCCAGGACAGCAGGTCCAACCTGATTTTGACTTTAAACTGCCAAAACTATTAATTTTAAGGGATGATTTTATGCAATTTGTTTTGACAGTTGATACACTTGAAAATTTATTTGGTACAGATATAGGAACTTACTCTTTACAACCAACTAGGAAAATATTGCATATAAATTGCGAACAAAGAATTGTTCCTGAATCTGTCAAGAGCTTCACATCAGTTTTTGATGCAGCATTGTTGAAAAATTTGGAATAGAAATGCCAACACGAGCAACGAGGACTCCTAAGAATGCAGATGGAGGAGTATCAGCTCATAGAAGTGTGAGGGCAGAGGAGTATTATGATGTATTTTTAGACTTTGGAAGAGTAGACATTTTTCAGAGCTACCACATGTTGAAGCGTATTGAGCATGTGTACAAGTCATTACGGTATGACTCTCAGTCAATTGCAGCTGTAAATCCCAAGACATATTCTTGTCGTTTTCAGGATTTCCTCAGCAGGGTATTCCAATCAGCAGATTCCTTATGTTCACAAATTGTGAGTTTTTCCTTTTCCATGTTATTACATGCATTTAAGAGTTGAGTTTGTTGCATTATGAAGGAGTCCACATTCAACACTCTCGCTTGGATCAATCTAATAATTTAGCCAAAGATAATTCCATTCACACCAACTCAGGACCTTTTTGAATTGCCAGTTCCAACAGCTGTGGCCCAAGTATGTGTCCTATTTCACACAGTGAACAGAATCTGCAGAGATGATAGTAACTTTAACCAAATATCCAAATCAACAAATCTATAGGAAAATATTACAGTTTTACATAAGTTACTCGTATGTTTGCAAGAGTGATAATATTTGGAAATTGTTTTTGCGAGTAGTATTATAGTATTTATAATTTATGTCGCATGTGCCTCAGTATCATTATGAAGAATATCGTGGTCTTTGTTATAGACCATTACTTGAAATTTGAAGGGCATGCTAAAAAACTAACATTAGTAGTGGAAATATGCTTTGACAGGATGATGGATCCTGATCCATGGCAACATAGAAGAGACAATCTGAGTAAGATTTCATCTGTGGGTTTGTGACAACACATAAAAGAGATTATATGCTCCAGCTCCACCCAGGCGTCCCCAGCTTACTTGCTAGGAAATGATTGAGTTACAAAAGGTAATAACTAATAAGCTCTATTTGTTTGACCGATTTAAATCTTATGTTCTTTTTTCTTGTCTCCAATCGTATCTCTTTAATTAAATATTGATAATTCAATAAAAAAAATTTAATTTAAAAAGAATTTAATGTTAATTAAAAAAAGATATATTTTTATAATAATTTATCAGTATTTAATTGAAGAGAAGGGTTATAAATAAAAAAAATAGAAAATTTAAATTCATATTTGACATTATTAACATATTTATAAATAAATACAAATTATTTCACCGAGTCCCATATCAACTAACAAGTCCCCTTTATAAGGGTAAATCAAAGCTCTTTAATAAAAAAATTAAAATAAAAGGCTAAAATCCACAAACACTCTTCGGTAAGGATTTGCTATCCAAGTTTCAGTTGCTGCAATATTCTTACTCCTGAATTTTAGTAATAGAGTAAATAAATATCTATTATGTTTCTTGACTTTCTTCAAATCACGACAAAAATATTGTAATTTGAGCAATACATGAAATTATATTTTTGCCACCCCTGAAAAAAAGCTTAAATTAACACATTTGCAATTTTTTTTTAACTTTTGACTTATGAAATGAAATTTATATTATTAATATTTTTTTTATAATCAATATTTTTATTATACACTAACATATGTTCTAGTGTATAATTTCTTTTTCTGTACCAAAAAGTTACATACTAGAACATATAGAATCACTTTTTTTTAGGCGGTATCGTTTATTAGAGAGATTCTCAAACATATCTTCACTATAATTTTTTTTAATTAAAAAAATCATAGAAACATGTGTGATTGTGTGAATAAAAATATAATGGAAAAAAAGAAAAAAAAAACAACATTTGAGAAAAATATTTTCATTGATGGAGTTGGAGTACCCGATAAAGCACAGAAAGAGAAAATGAACCCCATTAGGCATTGTATTGTGAGGCGAAGAAAATAAGCATAAACCCTGAGAGCTGAGGCTTAAGGACTCCCCGTCCTCGATATCCGTTTGACGCTTTCCGGCAGACACAGGTAATTTGTGTTTCTTCTCTGTTTTCAATTCTCCTTTTGTTTTTGGATCCATTCTCAGGTGCTGCTACTGCTTCATAGTCTCAGTTTGCAGTCAAAGCTGTCGTGGGATTTACGATTCCTTATCATCCACGAACTTCATTTTGACCTAAAAAATGTTTCTTGTGAACCATTGCGATTGACGTTTTCGGTCTTGGAATAGTGCTTGCTGTCACTGCTGATTTGCCCATGAGAGTTTGGATGTCAGAATCTTCATTGTGGGTTTGATAAAAATATCTTTTTTTTCTAAAAAAAAATGGTTACTTGCATGGATTAAATGTTTGCTTGCACAGAAAGGTCAGGAACTCATGCAAGAGGGGGCAATTGGACAGAGGAGTAGTAACATGCGAGAATGGTTTGGAAACTTGTCGAAGATGTCTTGATATGTTTGTCTATTTTTACTTTTCTTGAGACGTTGTATGAAAAAATAATAAAAAATAAATGAATAAAAACTCTGTTGGTCTAGTTCCGTTGGTTTTCGAAAAGCCTGAATGCTTCAAGTGGTTCTGTTTTTTCGCATGTGTGTAATTTCCTTACAAATAGAATGAAGAAGTTATATGACTATGGAATCTGAGGAATTTGAATATTTTTAATTGCAAGTATTGTGCATTTTCTTATCATAAAAACTTGATAACTAATTCAAACATCTCTAAGTTTATAGTTTGATTTCTTATCATGAAGAAAGTATGTTGCTTTTTCAATTCCTCCCTGCTTCCGTTTTTTTCCTATTGTTTGTTGTTACTGAAATTTAATTTCATGATAAAATTTCATCTCTTTGTATAAGGTAAGCGAAAAAAGGCTAAAATAATATTTTTTCTTTTCTCTTGTTTTTTGGTTTTGTGAATGCAGCATAATCTTTTTTTTTTTTCCAGTGGAAATAAATGAAGAGAATGATAGCCTTAGGTTTTGAGGGTTCAGCCAACAAAATTGGTGTTGGGTTTGTGACGTTAGAAGGTACAATTCTTTCGAACCCACGCCACACCTACATCACTCCTCCTGGCCAAGGGTTTCTTCCTAGGGAGACAGCCCAGCACCATCTCCAACACATTCTTCCCCTTGTCAAATCTGCTCTGAAAACAGCACAAATTACTCCAGAAGAGATTGACTGCCTCTGTTATACCAAGGGTCCTGGCATGGGAGCACCATTACAAGTGGCTGCTGTTGTTGTTCGTGTACTTTCACAACTTTGGAAGAAGCCCATCGTTGCTGTAAATCATTGTGTGGCACATATTGAGATGGGGAGAATTGTAACCGGAGCAGATGATCCTGTTGTGTTGTATGTAAGTGGTGGGAACACTCAAGTCATTGCTTATAGTGAGGGACGTTACCGAATCTTTGGGGAGACTATTGATATTGCTGTAGGGAATTGCTTGGATCGGTTTGCTAGGGTTTTAACTCTTTCCAATGATCCAAGTCCTGGATACAACATTGAGCAGGTGCATCAGTAATATCTACTTTATATAGTTTATGGTGCATGCATACTATATGGGACATTTTTGTCTAATGTTTGATATGCCTGTCTTGATGCTAGATCTTCTGTAATTACATAAAGAATGGGGGCTGTATAATCCTTTAACTGAAAACGCATGCCCAAAAAGAAAAAATGACATTGGATTCCCCCACCACAGAAAGAACTTTTGGAAGGCTTCTTTTATACTACCACTGTACTCTGGTTCAACCCTTGGCTGCTTTTTAACAAAGATGTTATTCATTCTTCCCTCGCCATAGAGAGAGACGGAGAGAGAGGCTTTGTCACTGGATATCCTTTTTCATGAGCTGGGTTGGGAGGATGCTGTGAATTGTCTTACCTTGAAATGAAAATTGAATATGAGATTGTCCTTTTCACTTTGGGTATCTTTCTGATATCAAACTTGGTGCTTCTATGTTACTTAATTTACAAATTAGGCAATGATGAATTATCAATTATATTTACCTTTTCTTTTTCAAGCTCTAACCCGGCAATTTTTCTTAATTTTTATCTGTATTATTTTTTTCCCTGTTCATCTTTTTATTCCAGTGTATATTTAATAAAATGAAGAACTAGAAAAATGTTTCCACAAATTATACTAAGGTATTGTCTTGTTATGTATAATTGTGCTTAATTGATTAATGTTGTCACTTGTCATAATTTTATCTGTCTCGACTTGGTTTTCTTATTCTTCAGCTTGCAAAGAAAGGAGAGAAATTTATAGACCTTCCTTATGTTGTCAAAGGGATGGATGTATCTTTTAGTGGAATATTGAGCTATATTGAAGCTACTGCTGTTGAAAAGCTAAAGAATAATGAGTGCACACCTGCTGACTTGTGCTACTCTCTGCAGGTAAATTTTGTAATGGTCCCTCCTGGTATATCGTCTAATAAAATAAAGAATTTGCAAGTTGAGATTTCTTAGTATATTGCAGGAGACATTGTTTGCCATGCTTGTGGAGATAACTGAGCGGGCTATGGCTCATTGTGACAAGAAAGATGTTCTTATAGTTGGTGGTGTAGGTTGCAATGAGCGCTTGCAAGAGATGATGAGAACAATGTGCTCTGAACGTGGTGGAAAGTTGTTTGCCACTGATGATAGGTATTGCATTGATAATGGTGCAATGATAGCATATACTGGTCTCCTTGAATTTGCTCATGGTATATCAACTCCACTGGAGGATTCTACATTCACCCAGCGGTTCCGGACAGATGAAGTGAAAGCAATCTGGAGAGAAGCAAAGTTGGCAAAATTGAATGGTCTTGCAGAGAAAAGCATCTGATTTGTCAATCTTGAGGTACCGTCTTCATGCTCAATTAGGAATTTAGGACTGAGAGATAAGTACAAAAAGAACTTGTGACTAATCAATATGCAAATCAGCATCCTGCAAGCTGAAGTTTATACTCATGACCTTGAAATTTATTAGCATGGTAAAATTATGTATGAAAAAACTTCTTTGATATTTTGTTGAGTTATTCCATGGTGCAATAATGGCATCCATGCCAAGATGTACCAGGGTCCTTGGTTCTATACCAATGGCTTTGGCTTTATACCAAGGTCCTATGGAAAACTTTTCCATTGCATCCTGGTATGAAAGACGTTGCAGCTACCATCTCTCTCTGTCAGGATATAAACTTGACTAGAGTTTTATCCATGTGACATATGGGCACTTAATCACAGTCTATCAGACATAGGTTATGTATTGAGCATGCAGTTCAAGTTTATCCCTGCATTACTCTATTGGTGGCAACCACTGAGAAATTAAGAAGCATGGCATTCAAAAAGCATGGATCAAAAAGCATTTTTAGCATTCAAGTATACCGAAACACATTCAAAAAGCATGCGTTGGGCAGAAATAAGGTTTAAGCATTGCTCAAAGCTCCACGTAGATGGTGTTTGGAGAGTTCTATTTTTTAAAGTATAGTTTTTCTTAAAAGTAGCATCTGAAGAGTTTAATTTGCACGAATTCAACATTAATTCTTCTGGAAATTAATGATAACTCCTTTTTGTATGGAAATTGATATATTGAAATTAATGACCGTTGAATGAGTAGGGAAGATATAATCACATGAAAGTCAACAAGAACAACCAGTAAACGGCAACGGTGGTTTTACTCTTCACCTCCTCTTTGATTTGCTTCTAACTATTCAAAACATCCACCTCCCTCACGAAGATGTCTAAGACTCATGCTGCAATTCTGCAAAATCAGCTGCGGCAATTCACGGTTCACCCAAGAAAGCAAGTAGCATAAGCATTCTTCAAGTTGATACAAACTATGATTTATAAAATCAGAAGGTCCATGTAGAACCAGATGCATGGTTTACAAATATTTTTCCATCTACTAGGTGACATTACGTTAACATTCTTGGCTTCCTCAAAAAGTTTGACAGTTTGGAGAAAACGGGGAAGCTGAAGGAAATGGAAAAAAATGTATTTACTATATTATACAATCATTACCTATGTTGGATACAAAATAGGCATGTTGTTAATGTCACTTAAAAGCAAGGTTTTCGGACCCCAATAGATTTGAGAAGGGGAAATGAGACCCCATAAAAGTGGTCCAATAACGATAATTTTGATCCTCATGAAATTTACGTAGGAGCAATAGGCTGGAAGTTTGTACCAAATGCAATTAGATACATTCAATGAAGGGTTGCTGGCAATCTGCTGTCCAATTAACCGATTTGTCATGATAAGCAAAGCATATATTTCCATTGTGATTGATTGGAAGACATAAAAGGGAAAGGTGGTACAAGGTCTACCCACAAGGGCACAAAACCCTCTATGAATAGTACCCTTGCTCATGGGCTTTTAGGAATGTTATGAGCTTGTAATACCTCCTTTCATGATGTGGGGCTAAAACCAAGGACCCAAATATTAAAGTCTGTGAAAGGCAGTCCAAGTTCCAAATTCCCAAAATTTATTCAACTATGTTGAACAAGCTTTTGCTTTTTTAATTAACTTCTAGTATGGAATTGGTACCAACAAATGTAATTTGTAGAAAAAAATCCCATATCTATATTTGAAAATAATAATCAAGGAATAAATTCCATGGCATGACAGGAGAGGTAAGATGGACCATAAGTTCACTTTGGTTCCTTTTTTTTTTCTTGGGGTCATCATTCACATTGGTTCTTTTTTTTTTTGGTCATCATTCACATTGGCTCTTGAAGATCGTAACAAAACCATCTGCAAAGTCGTGGACCCCGTCTGTCTAGCTTGAGCCCGAAACCGATCACCGAACAGAACAACATGCCTCAAAAGATTTACAGCCCATAACTCAAGAAGCCGCAATATGTGTTTAAAGGTTTTGATGCCGCCGTCAGACTCGTGAATTGTTAGTAAGACAAGTGTGTCCTGAATTCCGCACTTGAGATCAAATTTTAGTGTAGACGATCTAACTCTCCTCATATTCCTTGACAAAACAAAAAAGAGTTTCGGTGCCCTTTCAATTTTCCCTCCATCGTTGACCCAAAAAAAAAAGTGTTCCCTCGATCAGATATTTGAGTCATCATTACGTGCATAATATACTCTTGAACAAATTCAAGGCCCCTATGATTTAGGGTTATAGGATATATAGGCGTAGCTTAGGTTAGCCTCCCATGAAAGATAGCAAAATGGCAAAGTTCAAAATTGCATCTCTTAACTTTAGGCTTTTTTACCGTTTTTTTCTACCCCTTATTGGCCTCATAATATTTATCATAGTTAAATTAAGTAAGATTTATAAAAAGTAGAAGTAAAATGAGAAAAAAATTAAAGAAATATAATATTGTACTTTTTCTTTAAAAAAAAACAATTTAAGACCTGATATGAAGAGAGAATAATAAACAAAAGTTTAGGCAAAATGATTTATATAGAATTCAGTCCTAAGATCAAAAATTTTAAAGAAAATTTATGTAACTTGAATTATGATCCTTAAGTTATATAATTATTTTTTTCACTTTATGAAAAAATGGTTATTTTACCTTTAAGTTATTCATGTTCATAAACATTTTCAATTAAAATATGGCAATTTTAATATAGTACTGGCACAAAATTTAAAATTTGAAAATCCTTAATTTTTTTTTGACATGAACATTAAATTTTTTTTTTGAAAATCCTTAAAATTGCTTTATACTCTCACTATCGCTTTATAATGGCGAGTTACTATTCTTTTGGTGGCAATGGCGAGTTACTATAATCGTATATTGAATTTCTGTTTGAGTTCGGGATATTTTATTTATTTTAAATTTTACCGGCAGTTTTAATTTTATTCACCACACTATAGCAAGATCTAAAGTTTTTTTAGTTCTTATAAAATGCAATTTTGCTAAAATATCAAAGTTTGTCTCCCATAACAAATTATTTTTCAACAAGATTTAAATTATTTAAATTAAATATATTTTAGATAAATTAATAAAAATTAACTCATTTGATTGACTTTTTACTTATATTTTGTCATATCATTTTAAATTGAGGCGAGTATTTTTTTAACTTAAATTTTATTATTTAACATAACATAATATCACCTATTTTTTTTAAATAAGTCAGAATTTTAATTATTTTTATTTAAATCAAAATATAGTATACAAAAAATTTAAATTGACAGAATTATAAGCCTAAACGTTGGATATAGCTGTAATTAGCTCTTTTTCACTCTTTTATTCTCATATAAAATACTATTTTATTTATATTGTTTATCTCTTTAATCTTCGTCCGTTTTCATGCTTTTTAATAATAATAAACAAATACTTGGCAAACAAATAATAATAAACAAATGAGTAACTTATTTTGAATTTTTTATTTACATGAATGAGTAAATATGCATCACCGATGTCAGAAGACAAAGGGAAAACAAGAGAAAGTGACAAACAATAATTTTGTGCGGAGCAAAGGACGACAAAATGAACATGTTGGGATAAGGGCCCAATTACTGTGGACCCAACTCTGAAGCTTGGGCTGAGGTGGCTGAAAGCTGAAAGGGAAAAGAAGGTGACTTGCACAGTTACACTCAGGTGACTTGCACAGTTACTCTCAGGTAACTTGTTCATGGAGTTTGATTCATTGTCAGGTTTGAAATAAAAAGAAGGAAGCACTTCAATCAAATTGTTAAAAGGAAGAAGGGAGAACAAAAAAAAATGAAAGTTTTTGAAATTTGAATATTAAGTTGAGGGAGAGAGAGAAAGATGGAAAGAACAGAAAAAGGTGTGGAGAGAAAAGGCAAAAGGCAAGGATTAATGGTGGAAAAGTTGAAACGCGGGGTTTTAGTGGGGAGAAGAGGATGCCCTTATACTCCACCACCCATATGGAGACTAGAGTTTCCATCTCAGCAGAATGGTAACAACAAAAACCCGGTTCAAGAATTCCTCAACTTTCCCATTTCAACCGTCTCCGCCAGAAAGCTCTGTGCCAAACTCTGGGAAGTTAAGCCCCACCAATTGACCCCACTTGCAAAAATGAGCAAGTCTGGCACCAGGCTCCGCCGCTGCCCTCGCCGCCACATCCACCACCGTAAGGAGACCGATTTTGAGGTTCCCAAACAATTGGCTGAGCCACCAGATAGCCCGTCTGTCCAGGTTTAATCTCAGCTTCGGTTCTGTATTTTGCCTATTTTTTTTCTCTAGAAAAAGGTTTTCTCCCCACTTCCTTTTTTGTTTTGCATCATTGAGTTCCAATGGCTTTGTTTTCTTGAAACCCATTTTTTATTTTTCATGTATGATTTGCTTCTCTACAAGTTCAAAATAAGTCTCTGGAAATTTCTCTGCTTGTCTTCTGTTATTGTTGGCTTTTCTTTCACCACCTCTTGTTGTCTCGTGAATTTTTGGGGGCTTTTTAGTTAACGTGCTTATCCGGAAGTGTTTTCCCTACGCACAAGATTTTACTCCCTTGGGATCTGATTTGGTGGTTCGGGTGTCCCATATGTTCACTTAGTTCCATCACATACATATACATGCCCTCAAACTTTTTGGTAAAAACTATTCCTTTGCTAAATTTCTCGTCATCTTTTTGTATATTCTGTTATTATGCCTACAATTGGAAATTTCAATTTCGGCTTAAAAATTTGGTAATTTGGGTTTGATTTATATATGTCAATTAAGCGGGTGATTTAGATCTGTAAGATTATAATTTCACTTCACCTATTGTTAGCATTATGCAGTTGACCTGCTCTTTGATTTTTTTATTTAGTGGATATTTTCAATTAGAGTTTAACATACTTTATTATCTTTTTCCTTTCTTCTGTTTTTGCTGAAACATGCTATATTTTCCTCTTAGCTGGTTCTCATCCTTGTTGGTTGGTTGTTTTCTTGGCTTCAGTTTACATTTCGTTGTCTTAAACTATTGCAAGTGGATTGTTGCGTAGATGTTTTGAGTTCCTATCAATCTCATTTACGATTAGTTCTGTATGTTCCCATGTGCTTTTACAGCTTGCTTCTCATTTGGGGCATCAAAGCATAAATTGTTCTAAACCTTTTTCTCCAATTATTATCCCTTATTGTCTGACGTGTGAAATCTCTAAGTCAGGCTAGGATAGGTTACAACATGCCAAGGAACTTCTTATGAAGAGAGGTGATTTATTGTCCATGTAATTGCATTCCTCTGTCGCTTTTATGTGGCAAGAAACTGATTCAGTGGAATTGCATTCATTTAGCTTCTTCAACCCCTGTAATTGATGTTACTTCCTGTTAGAATATCTTTAGAATATATTGTGGAATCAATTAGTACTCTAATTGATAAAGCAATTTAAGAGTCATATCATAGTTTTATTATATTTCTTGATTTATTTTCTTATTTGACTAGGGTTACTAGAATATAAATAGAGGTTAATGCTTTGTCTTTTGTAATATATCAACACATCTAATATATTTATCATATTGTTCTCTATTCTCCTTTATTCTTTCTCTCTATCTAAACCCCTATAATTTCAACATGGCACAGAGCGGTACCATCCGCCTTGAGGGTGTTCATGCTTTTCGCTGTGTCGAGTTCTACAGAACTCTTTTGTAAATTCTCCTTTATTGTTTTTTTAACCCATTTTCTTATCTATTTTATCTGTTTTTTTATTGTTTAACTCTTTTCCAATACTAGCATAGCATTGAGGGGGAGTGATAATGATAGTAGTGACTTTTCAATACTAGTGTTTGTGATGTTATCTTCTCATCGACGATCATTCCGATGGTGATTTTTTTCCTACTGATGAGTCATATCAATGGTGTCTATTCAATACTAGTGTTCGTGATGTTATTTTCTCATCGACGATCATTCCGATGGTGATTTCTTTCTCATTGATGAATCATACCAGTAGTGACATCTCTTCAATACTAGTGTTTGTCATGTTATTCTTTTCTCATTGACAATCATGATGATTTCTTTCTCACTGATGAGTCATATCAGTGATGACTTTTCAATACTAGTGTTTGTGATGTTATCTTCCTATCGATGATTATTCCGATGGTGATTTCTTTCCAGTAATGTTCATCTCTCTCAGGCGTCTCCAGCATCTTGAGTTGTGTTTCAGCCATGGAGTTCATTTTATATTTATGTTATTTAATTAAAGTATTTATTTGTAACAAGCTTAAAGCTTAGTAAGCTTTAGCTTAAGGGTGAGTGTTAGAATATATTTAGAATATCTTTAGAAGATCTTTAGAATATATTGTGGAATCAATTAGTACTCTAATTGATAAAGCAATTTAGGAGTCATATCATAATTTTATTATATTTCCTGATTTATTTCCTTATTTGACTAGGGTTACTAGAATATAAATAGAGGTTAATGCTGTCTTTTGTAACATATCAACACATCTAATATATTTATCACATTATTCTCTATTCTCCTTTCTCCCTTCTCCCAACCTAAATCTTATAATTTCAACACTTCCTATGGGTTGTCAATACAATTTTACATATAACGCAGTTAGTTTTGGAAGTGCCCTTAGCTCTCTGAGATTGCTTTTAGCCACACAAGAATTCTTACCCATATGTGAATTACTTTTGTATGACTGGGATGGCAAGCATCAATGCAACTGATGTCATAATTTTGTTGGCAGCAATTTGGATACTATTGTTTAATCGAGAGGGATCTGTATGCTGTCTCTTTCGATTCATGACATTTTTATATGTTTGTGCCTCAATGCAGCCAGCGTCTGACAGTAGCTTGAGAAGACATGTTCAAGCATCACTTGTCCAGCAACATAGATCAGTTGAAAGAAATGGCTGTGCTTTACAGCCTGTATCTCCTGCTAGTTACAGTAGCTCAATGGAAGTAAGCATGTTTTTTCCATCTGAATCTTGAGCAGTTCTGTCACATTTTTTAGATATTAACAAATTAATATACTATATAGATATGAATAATGAACAAGGATATGAATATAATACTTGTCTTTAGTGTTCCCTTTTAACAGTTACAATGATTAGTTCTCGTTTGTTCTCCTTTATATTCTATAATATAAAATTTTTATTTTGTGTTAGCTGATTAGTGGACTACCTCATTGTAAAGAATATTATTTCTTATAAATATCATATGGAACATTTTTCCTAAGAATATATATTGTAAAATATAGTGGAATCATAGCAGGAAACAAAAAATGATACTTCACAGAACTGGAAACACATTCTTGTTGCAGTTATAGGGGCAGTGAGGCACTACTATATTTAGGACTAATTGAGGGAAATTCCGTATGATTGAAATGCTTTTTGGTACCCATCTTTCTAAGAATAGGTGAAGCATTAGATTTGACCAAACATATTTTCTATTATCTTTTATATCCTTTTAGGCCATTTTGCCATTGAACATGTATTCTTCAAATTTAAAACCTTGATTTGTGGGCATTATTCCAGCATTTGTTTAATTTTTTTAACTCAAAATTTAATGGGTTTAGACGATGGGCTTCTACCAATGACCATCTTCAACAACATTCTTTCTTTAGATTTTGAAGAGATATGGATAAATAACTCTGTTGATGGTTTCTCAATTTTAATTGAGGCATTCAAGCTGATTTGAGGAAACTGTATACACTAGGTTATAAGTCATGATGGATTTATTCTCGATGATCCTTCTGTGACATGTATAATGCATGTCTTAAAAACAGTCTGTAGACCAGAGAAATTTTATAATGTTATTTCACCCTTTATATCTGGTATAAAAAGATGCATATGCTATTTGCTTAAAACAGGTGGCACCATATAATCGTGCAGTAACTCCCACAAGTTCCTTACACTTCAAAGGTAGGATTGGGGAGTCAATTTACAACCTTAAAACATCCAGAGAGTTACTTAAGGTACTCAACCGTATCTGGAGTCTTGAAGAACAGCACGCATCGAATATATCAGTAGTGAAAGCCCTGAAAATGGAACTATATCTTTCTCGGGCACAGGTTAAGGAGTTATTACAAGAGAAGCAAATGAATAGGCAGGAAATGGAGAACTTCGTGAAGCAAATAACGGAGGACAAACATGTTAGAAAGAGCGAAGAACATGATAAAATTAAAATTGCAGTCCAATCAGTCAAGGAAGAGTTAGAAGATGAAAGGAGGTTAAGAAAGCATTCAGAAAGCCTACATCGGAGGCTTGCTAGGGATCTTTCTGAAGTAAAGTCTTCATTCTTTCGTTCTTTGAGAGATCTTGAAAGAGAGAAGAAAGCACGGATCCTTTTGGAGAATTTGTGTGATGAGTTTGCCAAAGGAATAAGAGATTATGAACAAGAGGTACGTTCTCTTGGGCAGAATGCTGAGATGGGTCAGGTTAAAGGGGATAGCCTTGATAGGCTTATACTTCATATTTCAGAAGCTTGGCTTGATGAGCGCATGCAAATGAAGCTAGCTCAAGCTGGCAATGATCTCCTAGGAAGAAATTCAATTCTTGACAAGTTAGGTTTTGATATTGAAACATTTCTTCAAGCAAAACGATCTGTTAATTTGAGAAAATATGGTAACTCCTCCCAAAAGGAGCTCAAGGAAATTTACCCTTGTCAGCATTCATTGGATTCCTTTCCACTAAAAGAGGCTATAAGTGCACCTCATAATATGGCTGGGGAAGATTCCATTGATGCCGACTCTTTGGAACAAAAATTGGCCGGTGGTGAAGGACTTGACAAACTCAGTTCCAGACTGCAAAGCAGTAATACTGCAGAGGTCCATCAAGAAAAGAAAGGAAGCCAAAATTCAATTAGGAAACAGGTTCAGTCAAAGGAAGTCACTGAGGACTGTCAGTTGCAAGCAAACGTGGGTAAGAACATGTCACGTGATGATAATGAGAGTTGGTTTGTTGGTATGAAATCAAGTGAAATAGGAGGGGACAAGACAGCTCTATTAAATGCCCCAGGGGCACCAGCAGTCTGTGAGGTTACACAACTTAAACAAGGTCCACAAGAAAGTGAAAGGCCCAGGACCCAGAGAATGAACTCAGGTCACAGGCTTGACAACCTAGTTGGAAACAGTTCCTTGTCATCAGAAGGCGATAAGGTTTATCCTGAGAGTATTTGCAGGGAAGAATATTGTGTCCAGTCTCTAGTTACAGGCAATGGAAGTCCTGTGAAACAGTGGAATTCAAAGTTGATTGTCGCAGCTTATGACAAGTCCGAGTCTTCTTCCAAATTGCCCAGGGAAGTAAAGGAAAACTCGTTGATGGCAAAACTGCTTGAAGCAAGGTTAGAGGGGCGGAAATTTCGCTCCAAAGCAAGCAGAAGCTCAACTTGACCAAAAGAAATATCTTCTTCTCATGTGAGGCCCAGTCACTTCCCATGTACATCAACGGTCCACCAATGTTCTTTGACCGAGAATCCTCATTTGTAATTGCATTGGTGACTAATAGTAATATCTGTTAGACTATATCCTCATGGATAAAGTGAATACCAAGGTGTAATAACAAATTAACAATGGGAGGGCAAGCTTTATCAAAGACGTCTCAAATATGCCTACTAAGAAAAATGACATTATAGTAAGTAAAGTGTAAAAGCATGAAGAGCCATGTAAGAGAGAGGAGGAGGTCAAAGTAAACAACTTTAACGTGTGCATATGTGATTTATGAAGGGGACAAAAACAATACTGTGATGCCCTATGACGATCTCAAGTGGCTTAACATGGGGATCAATGATACAAATTTGTAACATGTATAGAATTAATATATGTTTGTTAAAGTTAATCGTTGGTTTGACCAGTGATAAAATAAGATGATGACTAAAGCAAATCAAACTAGTAAAGTAGTAATGTCTTCAACTAATGTTAATTGACTTCACTGATTGAAGGAATTTAGATTGTAAAAGGTTTAAATTTTTTCTTCGATAAGTAATTTCATTTGGAAGTCTTTCTCATCCTTCTTCTAAGAGATCCCCTAGCGTTGAGGAACTAGTTAAGTAGCTGTGTTTGACTGGTAATATTGGAATAATTCATTCTTATTATCATTTTGTTTAAAAAACAAAAAAGTAATGTCTTCAAATGCAATGGATCACTAGGCAAAGGTATTCAGAGTCAGTCACAATCAAAAAACATGAAATGATGTCCATATATATATTCAGTTTGACATTGTACTTTAATATAATATTCTAGTTACTATAGTCCCTTTTTAATTTTTGTAAAAATCCAATCACTGAGTTATTGCATGTCCTTAGAGAAGTTAACCGATACGCGCAACGTCCTTGCTAAATATGGATCGAGATGCTTGGGTCCTCTCATCACTTGCTCTTCTACTCTCTATTCCGTTATTATTTGATATTTCTCTTTTTTTCACTTTTGTACACACACAATAAAAAATAATCTTCATACATGGCAGTATTTTAAACTATAATATTGGATCTATGATTTTTTTTCTTTTTGTTTTTATCGTATTAGAGATAAAATAGTTACGGAGAGAATAGGATGAAGGAGAGTAGTAAAAGAGATAGGAGAAGAAAGAAAAGAGAGAAAGTGAAATTAGTTATTAAATAATTTTAACTTTGTATATATGATAATATATTTTTGGAAGCTTCTGTAATTATCCTGATTTTGGTATTCTTTATATTTTTAACTGTATCAGATTTGTTCAACAATAATATTAAAGTTATCAATATATTAATATAGTGCTGCTATATAATATGAATTATTTACACGAAATTACATTCAAATGCGTAGCATAATTTATTTTTACTTTTTTTCTGCACCATCGTTGCCGTTTATGTGACTTTTACGCTAATGTTTTGTAATGCTTTCTCGCTCCTTCTTATACTTTCTCTCTTTTTTTTTTTTATATTGAATACACTTTGGAAACAAGTCCTTTTTTAAGTTTATTGAAATGTTCCGGACATTGGAAGATGCATTATCATTCAATTTGGATTTATATCAAGATGAAGATTCATTGAAACTCTAGCTCAAGGACATGTTCAATTAGAGTTCTCTTTTGGGCAAAATTGCACTTGCTTATGGAGTTTCTGCTTTTTTAACAACAATCACAACATCAGCAATTCTTTGGGAGGCCAGGGAAGCGCAAGGACGGCCAACGGAAAAGGAAGTGAGAAATTGAGCCTTTTCTTGTTCCTTAAGTTCATGGCCTCCACTTTCTTCTACCAGTCCCTTGGCGTTTGTTCGGAAGAATTTACGGATACGAGGCCACAGAAGAATCTGATGTCTTCAACAATGGTGCTCTGTCTATGCGTTGGTCTTCAATTGGTTTGTTCTTTTTTTTTTTTTCCCTACATGTTGGCTCAGAAAAAATGGAAAATGGATGTCATATCATTCAATTATGTTTTCATAGAAACTGTTTCCTACCGTCTATCATTTTCCATATTCACATCAACCGAAGAGGTATCATAAGAAAGAGGTAATATAAAATTTTCAAGTAAAATGATATATTGATTTTGAAAATATAATTCACTCGCAATTTTAATTTCTAACTTAAATTAAGAGTACAATTAAGTTCTTAAATTATTAAAACTCGTTGCATATTAATTTTTACACTTAATTATTAAATGAGCTTTCTAAACCTATGCCATGTTGAGTAGGGTCGAAGTAGACTGAACTAACCTAGTTTGATAACTCTATATTATATTATATATATATATATATAATATATATATATTGGATAAAAAAAAAAGGAGTGTAGTAATGCACATAAAGAGTGTATTAAAGCCACCTTAACTTTAATTCAGTATCTGGTATAAAAGCTGGCTTTAATTAATTTGGTGACACTAATTTCACTAAATATTTTAAAATATTTGAACCTAATTAATGACAAAATCTGCCAATCATACGGTCATGCCCACACAAGCACCCAGTTAGTATAGCCTTAAAGGGATGCATTATTACACACTATCAACGCTAGATATCATTTAGACGGTCAAAAGGCGAAAAAGATCCTCAATCATCAATAATGTTGAAATTAACACAATGCTTCACCAATCCTTAGACATCAAGATCCTGTTTTCAGATTTGCTAATAAATATATTCGATCCTCAAATTTAAAGGCCAGATTACACCACCTAGTCCAATGTGATATTGGCCTATATAAACTCTAGTTTCAAGTTGTCAAGCATCGCAATCCCCTTTCTCATCCTCTCTTCATTAGCCTTATAGTTTCTTTTTGGGTATTAAATCCAAGTTGGAGCTCTCTGCACTCCAAGTCTGAAAGCAGGTGATAGTAGACCTTAACTGCTAGTTCATGGATACCTCTGACTTCGGAGCAAATACACTTGGGGAAGCATGCGAAGTTAAGGGTCTGCATGAATTTGGAGATGAGGTTACCTTCATCCTTTTGATATTGGAGTGAAGGGAGCTCCAAATAGGGCCTTCTTAATTAAGCCCAAACATTTTATATGTTATGTATGCTTGGATCATGGATACATTGATAGGGCTCTCCTTCTCTCTCTTACTCACACTTATATTTAAAGTTTTAAATTGTGATTACAGTTATTTTATGATCACGATCATAGTCACATTATGTCCGTTGTAAGCTAATGCAAATTGATACAAATCAATGTAGTCATAATCATCTTAGTCCACGCATTTTTGTTTAGGGGTTCTTTTTGACTACATATATATATTGGTGGGTTAGTTAATTTATTTTTTATGCGACCCTATTTCATCTTGATCTTGGATTTAAAGATTTCATGCTGTTTGCCACAAATAAGAGTAACAGGATGTAGAAGTTAAAAGAACCCTTTGATTACATATAATGTCATGATTATTATATCTAACAATCAATATCTTTCATATTATTGTCAATGGCACAGTAAACAGGTTCTGCCGAAGGACGTGAGCGGGTTTAGGAACATGTCAGCAACAGTCTGAATGTAAGCGGAGTGAAGGAAGGAATTGAAAAGCATAAGCCTGCAAACGAAAGGGGAAGTAAAACTAGTTGATTAGAGGGACAAATCACAATTTTGTGCAGAAGTTCTTCAGTGGAGTGATCTGCATAGCTATTGGAATGCGATTTGAATATTGCCACTCAAACTGTTAACAGAGTCGGATTATCCTGTATGAGATACTTTTGTCTTTTTGCCAATTTATAAAATCTAATATTAAACTTTACTATCTCGCCCAAAATTAATAGTACTAGTATGTAATCTGAAGGGGGTTGACTCTATTTTATTTATTAAAATTTCTTGCAGTAGCTCTTGTGGTAGCTAGCAAACCAATTTCTACTTTTGATTTCTTGGAAATGTGGAATTCCACCTTAAATCCGTCAATTTGTTATAGAAAATTTTAATACAAATATTTTTCGAAAGAAAAAACATTGTTATATTAAAAGTATTACGTCAGATAATTTGTCGGACAAATAAAGGTCAGATCTATTTAATGCACGTTTAGTAATTAATTGTTTTAAAAAATTATTTTTTTAAATTTTTTTTAATAAAATTTTAATTATAAATTATTTAAAATATTAATTTGACATCTTTATATCTGTCCAGATGAATAACAACTCTTTTTTTAAAAAATAAATAAATCCTTTTTTATAATTTCTTCTTTAATAACAGTTGACCCCGTCAGATAGTGACGACAATTCCCCTACATATAAAGCATTTTTTGACTAATAAAGTTATATAGACGTTAAATGATAATAAAACGGCTAATGGCCACGCAATCACCCTCTTGATCTAATTAATGTGGGCCTGGCACTGGCACCGGCACCCACCAAACTAAACATGATTATTCACAATATTAACCCATTATTGGAAAGTTAATTGAATACTAAAATTTTTCTTAATCAGCAATAATGTTACAATTAATACAATGTTTCACCAATCTAAGGGCATCAAAATAGTATTTTGATATTTTTCTAACAATTTTATTTTGTTATTTAAATTTAATAGCTCGTAGTAAAGTACATGAACAAACTATTTTATCTGTTTATTTTTATTTATCATGTAAAAAAAAAATTTTATTAAAAAAATTTATTATTTAAGAATATTAAAAAAGTATTAATTAATTTTTTTTAATTTTATTCTTGTATTTTGATGGAGAAAGAATTAGTAGAATAAATAAAATTAGAAAACATAAGATATTAATAAAGTAAAAAAATAATTTAGTTATTTTAAACTATATTTATTTATAATTGAGATTATTTAATAATTTTTTAATTTTTATACAAATATTTTAAATAAAAGATAAAAATAAATGAAAGAAGTATATCAAAACCTATATAAATTGGGATTTGTCTAGTCATGGATTGCAATCTTTCTCTCTTCCGTGGACATGTCAAATGTATTAAGATACTCTCCTGTTAGTAAAATAAAAAAAAATATTTTATTAAAAAAATATAAAATATTTTAAATATAATTAATAAATTTTATAATTTATAATAATAGATACCGACATAATAAAATTTGTGTAGGCACTCCAACACCATGGTTGAAAAGAGATGAATAGATCATGGTAAACCTCTGCGTCATGCTACTTTCAGATGTGCTTTGTTCTTCTAGTGTGATTATTTGATTTTTTTTTTTTTATACAAGCCACTATTCTATTTGAATGGACTACAATCCCGATACCTAAGTTTATTGCAAACATAAGTGAGCTTTTAATAAAATATTTAGCTTAGAATATGCATACATTTCCATAATGACTCCCAGACAGTCTACCTATTCAATTAGAATCATAACTGTGCAGTGTACACAATTTCAAAGTTATCTCTTTCTAATTTTGATAAAATATAGTAAAATAAAAATTGATAAGAAAAATTTAATTTTTTTAAAGTCAAATTTTCACTTTAAAAGATAAAATAATAATTATTAATTATTAATAAAAAATTAATAATTAAAAATATAATATATATATATATATATATATATATATAAAATAAATTATAACATTAATTTTTTTTATTTTTTTTATTGATAATTAATATTTTTTATTTTATTATCTGAAATGAGAACAATGAAATCTTTGATAAAATAACACATGAGCGCTTGAAAAGTACATGCGTTTTTAAACGGGTTTGTGAAAAAAATAATTATTTCAATTAGGTTTAGATGACATAAACGAAAAATATATAATCTCATATAACAACTCAAAGTATATGTACCCAAAAAAAAACGCAAAGATATTTGTAATTAATAGGGAACGAAGGAATCAAAGTGAGATTGACACCGACAATTGCTCCTGCCCTATGGAAGCCACATCAAGTTTCAACCTTTGAGCCCTACCATAACAAAACGACGCCTTCCCGCGATAACCCATCACTGCTACAGCTTCCTTCCTTCGGCTGAAAGATGCTGCGGCTCACAAAATTGAGGCCTCTGTTACAGAATTTCAATTCTTCTTCGTCGAGCCACCAACTCATTCAACGGTGCTCTGTGAGCCGAACCGCGAAAGGGAAAGCGAAGATCAAAGCGGGGCAGACATTGAAGAGGTCCAGGATAACCACCAAGAAAGGCACGGCCGAATCCAGAGAAGGAGGACCCGGTGGCAGAGGCTCCCGCGAGAGACAAGAGCGCGAATTGCTGTACGAGCAGTGCCTCAATGCCCCCACTCCCGTTCGCTACCTGACTCCCAAGCAAAGGGCACGCGAAGCCGAACGCGAGAAAATGGGTCTTATCAGCAAGGACCGGCAACGAGAAATCGACATCATGAAGAGGAGCAATTCGAAATTCAAGGTTTCGGAGACACCCACGATCATCGGGACTCCTGGGTTGGATTTGATAACGTTGGGGTTGGTGGACGTGGAGAAGATACCCAAGTATGAATTGACGGTGGAAGATGGGAGGCGGCTTGCGAAGGAGTATAGTAGGGTGCTGATGAGGAAGCACAGAGCAAGACAAGCTGCGGAATCGACGCTGTTGAGATTGAAGAAAGAGGCCATTGAAGCATTGCCTGATCATTTGAAAGAGGCTGCGTTGGTACCTGACTTGACCCCATTTCCTGCAAATCGTTTTATGGCCACTCTGACTCCTCCCATTGAGGGATACATTGAGAAGATCAGAGAAGCTGCAAAGAAGATTAGCGGCATGGAGAAGATCAGATGATCAATGGTCAGTACTCAGTAGCTTTGGCGTCTAACTTTCCTTCTCTCTCTTTGTTAGTATCCTATCTATAGATTAATTATAGATTTTGTTTCAAAATTATAAAGTATTGCCAGTTACATCTCAATGCAAAACAGTAGTGTTGTAAGTATATAACTTAACCCCCTTATGTAATGTAATACTCGATTAGTCTTTTTGTGTAAAATGAAACTATGTGGCAAAAGAATCCATAAATGATCAGTAGAAATTATGTATGAGAATCTGATGAAAATCATGCTGGATAGTATCCTAAAAAAAAATCTATACTTGTTTCTTCTATGGAGCAAACTGAAGAGCAGAATTGCTCTTGGTACTTTGTAGTATGCTTGTTGGAAGTGATGATCCTATGTTATATATAGCACTGTCTGCACTGATGCTTTTCCTGCACCGGTGAGTATATGGAGAGCTTCTTGAGCACTAAGGGGCTCTACCCTCTTATCCATTAGATCATCTTAGAGATATGTGTATTTACCATATATGACTTTATATAATATTTTATTATGTATCTATAAGGTTATCTAATGGACAACAGTTGGAGCTCTTGAGAGCTTGTGCTCTCCATAGACTCACCCTTCCGACATAGAGATGCTTTGATAATCTCTTGCCTCGACCTTCAGTCCAGTTACATAGAGATGCTTTTCCGACATAGATATGATCCTTTGTCAGGTGAAGAGTTTCTCTACAATTGAGGGGCTCAACTTTGACAAAGGGGAAGCTGCATCCTCAAGGGTTTGTTTGGGAGTTGAAAGGGAAAAGTTGAAAAGGTAACGAAAGGCAACAAGGGGAAAGGGAAGGTGAGGAAAAGGAATTAGAAGGTCACTGTCCAAGAATACCCAAATTGATGGAAATGAAAAACAGATTCTAGATGGACTTCGAGAATTAGCTCATGTCCCTTCATTTCCCTGGTAAAACTCTCAAAACATGAAAACTATCTAACTCTTCCCTATTCCCCTCCAGCCAAACGAGCTGTAAAGAATCATACTCTGCCCTGCTTTATGTCAGAAATGTAATTGAAGTTAATAGACAACGAAGACTGTCACATCAAATGATATCATTGACTCATTGCTTGCCCTTTTTTGAATTTGAAAGGAGAAGGCTAAGACAAACTCTAATTGCTTTGTAGATATACTTTGTAGTAAATGTTAAGTCTTATGTGAAGCACAATTAATACCCTCTTGGGCATGACCTGGTGATTAATTTTTCAAGAGATAGCCTGTAATTTATAGTTAGCTTAGGGGAGTCACAGTCTGGCAGCTATAGAGCATGTGCTAGTGCTAAGCTATATGATTTGCACCTGAATTTGCATTTGATGATGTATTGCCAATAGGAATTTTCATGATTATGTGGAAGGCAATTAAAACCCTTTTGTGAATGACATTAGGATTAAATTTTTCAAGAGATAACCTAAACAGTTTTAGTTAGCTAAGGGAAGTGTAGTCTAGCAGCCAAAGAGCAAATGCTTTGCCATATGTTGCACCTCAATATACATATGATAATGAATTGCCAAGTGGAATTATGTTCATGATTACCGATTACAGTTGCAACATTTTTGTTGAAAGACTACTTTGCAATTTATGTATGTTGTACAATGGACTTCGTTATGGTCATTATACTGGTGCTAAGAGAGAGTTCTGCAGATAGCACGATTGTTGTCTGCTGGCTCCCTTTTCTTTCCTTTTCCCCACTGACTGAACGGATTTATCTTTCTCATCCCAAAGTATGTAATGTAATATCTTCATTTTGTGCCAATCATCATCAAAAGTTAAAAGAAATTAGATATACAGCTCATATTTAGAACTAATTTTTGGTATTCTTTTTTGACATTTGGATTCATGTAAAACTGATAGCCCAAATGTCTTACACGACTTTTTTTAAGGGTTCTTATGACCTTTAAGTATTTTAATACTGACCATGTATGCAAGTTCTAATGGTTAGGATGTGTATTCTTCTAACTCACATGTTAACAATAGATATGTTCCCTATGTATATTTACACACGCTCTTCATTCTTAGCTAATAGCTATTATTGCTTTCTTATGATTCAATATGTTCAATCTGGTGCAGATGGAGCTACCAAGAAACCTACAGATCTTGAACAATGAAATTGAACCAGTTATTCGTGTATTAGAAAGAAAATGAAGCTCTAGAAAACTGATGTAATACTCTTCTCTACTATTGGTTATAGTTAATTGTTTTTGTCTTTCTTGACATGTGTTTTTTTTTTAATTTTTATATCTATGATATCATATAGTTTAGTTTTTGAGATTACCTTGTTTGATTTGGTCGGCTTGATCTTTGGCGCTGACACCAATTTGCTCAAAACATATGCAAATTGATACCCAAATCATCCGAGACTTGAGTGTGAATAATGGGAAGAAAATGCTAGATAGTTAGAATTATATTGACAAAATGTTTGTCATATTAACGTACTTTTTGACTCTTAGATGAATGAATGACGCTTATCACTTTGTCTTATCTAACAGTCACTTATGCATTTAGTTGAACTCTGGATGAATAGCACTACTCTAATGGTAATCATAATAAACATTTTTTATTGATTTATTGATAGCTGGTGGGGTGGGGATGAATTTTTAAAACTGTAATGGATGTGCATGGGCTTGCCTTCTGATGAATGTTTGTATTCTCATTTTTTAAAGCTTGCATGTTGAATGATTAAAAATAAAAAACAAAAACAAAATGGATGTTAGCACGTCATTGCAAACTAGGACCGGTTAAAATACATTCTCAGACTTTCTCCCAACCGATTAGATATTAAAAGCTTTGTACTATGGACATTGTAATAGTGAAAGCAGATTTTGATAGCAGATTCTGTTTATATTTTCTAAGGTTTTTGCTACCATGTGAAATTTGATTTGATGAAAAATTGTGTACATTTGGCACATCTTTTAGAAATGAAGTTACATATGTTTGATTACCCAAAAAAATAAAAGTTATATATGTTTGGAACGTTGTCTGAAAGCGTAGCATTTTAGAAATTAGGGATGAGGTTATTGGTAATCTTAATAATATAGAAATATATGATTGATAATAGTGTAAAAAAAAATTTATATTGATAATAAATCAAAATTAAATTTTTTAAAAAATTACAATTAAAAATAGTTGATATAGAATGTATGTAAATAATTAAAAGTGTTTATAATTTCACCCAAAAATTATAGGTACAGAATTTTATTGATTTCGTATTTTAGAATGACTCATTTTTCCATTGGGATAACGGTTCAACATTATTGCACTAGAGCTTTTTGTTGTCAAATTTAATGAATGTTTGGATATTGATTACTTTTAGAAAAAAATTATTTTTAAAAAAAAAATTTATTAAAATTTTAATTATAAATTATTTTAAATATAAAATAAATTAATTTAAATACATATTTAGATTCAAATAAATATAGTGATTGTATCATATGGATTTTACTAGAAATGTTAACGGAATTTCACAAGGCGGACGCACCCATCCTCTTGTGGGTACCTCATTTATCTCACAAGAAGATATCTATTTACAGATATCTAATAATTTAAAATGGAATTTAAAAATCATAAATTAAAAAACATAAACAAATAAAATTTAACATTATATACTATAATTTTTGTCTAACAATTTAAAATACTTATAAAATTAAAATAATATATTACAAATAATGTATCAAAAGTTTAATTATATTTTATAATAATTAATACGTATAAATATTTATTATTTGAAATATAATTTTTTTCAAAAAATTTTAACATTATGAACTTATTTATTAAAAAAAATTCATTATAAAATAATAAGAAAACATAAATCTATATCATCTCAAAAAAAAAAAAAGAAAATCCTAATTGTGTAAAATGTTAAAAAAAATTCACTAGTATCACGAGTACCCGATCCTATTACTCAATGGGTTTGTGTTTTGAAATAAACTTGTCATGAGTTTAAGTTATAACAATTAATGTTTTTATTAAAAATTAACCAATACCAAAATAGTGACTTGAAAGACGGCAGGGGTGGTGACAACCTACCCGAATGCACCCAAAGTGAGTTGTCACGAATGATAACTTTCAAAAAAATATGCAATGTTATCTTATCTTATATTAATTAGTTAAAAGACTCAATATAATAATTAAATTATAATTATAATACATGATACACTTTCACTTAATAAACTAATTTTTAGGATAGATTTTCTTAATGGATTTAAGTTATAACAGCTTCTGTTTATTTTTTTTTTAAATCTTATAAAGAAATCCCTCCATTTCAAAAGACTTTACATTTACATAAAAATCAGGGTAAAACTGAGTAAAGCTGTAAACCGAACCATGAGTCAAGGGTTAGCTAGCTTGAGTTTTCTCCATCTATCTGCATATCACCTGGCCCAATTATGGGGACGACGAAACACTAGAAAATATCGAGCACCAAGAATTGAAAGTTCCACCCTGTAGAAGGAACGCTATACAACATAAAGGACCACATCTCATTGATGTGTTTTGAAGCTTCGCTATAGAACCTCATGAAAGTCCCTTTTAGATATCAGAATATTCGTAGGAGTGCTAGAAACTAGCAAAAGCAAAACAACTTACTTCATCACATTTTCTATATGTTCAAATCAGGAAAGAACATGCTTACCGTGAGGTGCAAGCTTATACCGATATGAAGATCAACTATTGGAAGATGAAATACCCATCATTAACTACCATAAATATTTATTTTACACCCATAACCACATTTATGATGCAACTCTATTAATACGAAAATACAAAATGTAGATGGTAACTGGCAAACTGGGAGCCGAAACACCAAGATAGATAGATATATCTGAAAGATAGAAACACAAAGTGCTAACGTTATATATTCTCACATGACTATCCTATAATCTAATGACATATAATATCTACTTAAATAGGTCAGCCATATAAAATATGAGATCTCTGAACAACTACAAGCAACCCTCCCTCATCCAAGAGGCTGTGTTACCTGATCAAGTGAAAAATAACTATCAAATTCCCTATAAGCTTTACTTATATCAACATCTCAACTTAAACCATCACCATAAGTCGGAAGCAAAAGCAATCACCAGAGCAACGATAAAGAACAATGAACAATCCTTTCATTCCTTAGCAATTATATTTTGAAGTAATAAATAATAATCCACTGGCCTTTAAACAGCATGCTTCAAAGACGGTATAATATGTCAGCGACTACGAAATACCGCAAGACTCCTACAAAACCACAAGAATTAGACCAAATTTCCTCGACTTTAAACACTTACGATGATTGGAAACAAACGAACTTCCAGAACAGGTCAAACACTTTTTTTCAGTTCATGAAAATCAACACGTCAAACTAAATCAGATATCTTCCTTCTCATTCCAACATCCCAAGAGCAAAAACATTATGAAGAATCGCCAGTTCTGCCCTCGGTGCAACTACCAGATTATTTTCTTTCTCATCAGAAAGAAACACTATAATCAAGAACCAAAACGGGGGTGTCAAAACACTAAAACTGCTAGTAATTCCAACCAAAAAAATCCTAAAACAAGAGAAGAAACACAAATAAAAATAAAAGATGATAATCAGAATAGCAAGCATGGATCTTCAAGAAACTCTCAACAGAGCAGGCAAACTAAGAGATAACTCGCTATTATTGCATTCAAATTCACCATCCATATGCCATATAGTACATAAAACCCAGAAATCTGAGAGCTGCAAATATTACATATCATTTAGCATCATATAATAATTTTGAAAAATAAAAACTAAAAAAAGGGGGGTGGGGGTGAGGATGCGGGTGGAGGGCAAATAGGAAAAGGGCTTATATAGGAAAGTAGCGGAGACAGGGATGAACGAACAGGGATAATCCAATCCAAGGCCTTAAATTTTATCAATATCCTCATCCTCGAACTCGATGTAATCGTTGCCGGTGCCATCATCTTCCTCATCCAGACCACCGCCAATACCCTCGTTGAGCCTGGTGCTCTCCGGCAACTCCCCGTAAGCCTTCAAGAGCCTGGCCTCGTCGGGCATGTACTTGAGGATCACATCAGCCTTGTCATCCTGGTAGTCCCGGAGGCCGACGAGGATGATGTCGCCGGCAGCAATCCACACCTTCTTGTGCATCTTTCCACGGATGTGGCAGAGGCGCTTGGTGCCGTCTATGCACGTGGCCTCGCAGCGGCCATTCCCGAGCATGCGAAGGACCTGGGCGTATTCTTGGCCGTCCTCCTTGAAGACCAGCTCTCTTTTCTCGTCATCTGCTTCATTCTTTCCCCTCTTTCGGTTCTTTCCTCCCTTTCCCTTATTCTTCGGCATGCTTGGATTGGGTTGCTGCTTGCGGAGAAACCCTAGATTTCGATTCCTCTAACTCTCTCTCTCTAAAATCCTCTCTCTCTGAAACCCTAGGTTTCGATTGCGAACTCGATGCCTTGCCCCCTCTTTCAAGGTGTTTATATGACGATGTTACCCCTCTTACATTGCTCAATGTCGGCATTGTCCCAAGAGTCGGTTTCTTTCGATTTTTTTTAAATGAAAAAAAAATAAAGAAATGTAACCGATAGAAGGAATTCTTTTTCTTCTTTTGATAATTAAGGAATTCTTTTTCTTATGTTGAAGTAAAGAAATAAAGACAATTATTCTATAAAAAGTTAAAAATTAAATTTTAAATTTTTTATTTAGAGTTTAATCATTGTTAATATATAATTTTTAATAATACATTTAAAAAAATTTTAAAATTAATTCTTTTTTAATACTTTAAATATTCAAATATTATTATTTTAATTTTATAAAAAAAAATTTAATATTAATTTAATTCATAAATTATAAAATATAATATCATTTTAATCTTAAAAAATAACATTAATTTAAAAAATTATTAATTTAAATGTTTTAATCATATAAAATTTATATTAATTTAATTTATATCTATATACAATTATACAATTTTGATATTATTTTATATTATTTAAAAAATTAAATTAATATTAATTTTTTTAAAAAATATAAAATAATAATACTTATAATTTTGTAAAAAATTAAAAAAAAAGTTTTTTTTATATTATCGAGGAAAATATAACTGAATGACATCTTAAACTTTAAAAATTTATCGTGTTTGATGAGGAACTGGATTCCACACCCTCCACGCCACACAGCAAAATTCCAAATTTTGATTCATTTTCTCTGACAATTTGCCTAGTTATTTCTTCCTGTTCACGCGGACTCCATTGCCTCAATCCCAGGATTTGCTCAGAAGTCAAATTTCACCGTATGCTCCGATCATATATTCACTTCATTTTTTTTTTAAAGGCGATTTTGTTTGAGAATTTAAAGAAAATAAAAAAAATAAATTTAAAAAATGAATAATAAATAAAATAGTAACTAATAAATTTTTTTATTTAAATATCTTAAATTTTTTAAACTTTGTTAATTAATAAATTTTTAAAATATTCATTAAAATTATTTAAAAAATATTTTTAAAAAATTACTTAAAAATTTACATTTTTTTCTCTTCTTTTTATAAAATTTTCAAATAAAAAAAATTTATCATAAACTTCTCTTTTTTTTTCATTTATCCTCCATCCAAACATAACATAAATTCCAGTTTCTACAATTCTACCCCAACCAACCAAAGGATTGAATGCCCTTACGCTATGTAACCCCAATCCAACAATTTATAAATCGGATTTTGCCATTTTGGGCTGATCCCAGGAGTGAAAGTTGAGTTCACAGTAGTACTAAAACATCTGTATCCCTTTACGAAAAATTCTAATATGCTTCAAGAATATCAATACACTCGGATCAAATAAACACTAATATTAGACAATAATTAAGTAATATGAACCATTGAGCATAATGCACATATAATACGTAAAAATTTCTCCTGCACTTCAGAAATATAAATCTAGAGTTATTAAGATTCCTAGTTGATAATTGACCCCACGACCAAAATTATAGTAGTACTGGCAAGTTAACCCACATTTCGTTGTTAAAATCATAAAATGAAACCACTTAAAAACGAGACATGTCCATCCTGCAGCTACTCAAACCAATTTACATGTCTCCCTACCTGGCTGAGTACAAGTAGGTCAAAAAGATGTCCCGATTACCCTTTTGATCTCATGCAGCACTGGCCAGCTTGTGCACTTTGCCAGGACATTACATTTTCAAGATTACAGCAGGTTAACAGAAAATGAGAAACAGCAAAGAAAAATAAAAGGTAAGAGCTACCAACTAGATTAAAAGTTCACAGATATAAATACGGGTCAATGTCTGATGGTGAGCTCAGCCCTAAGGTGGAGGACGCCATTAATAAAGTAAAGACTATCCTCAGCCATGAATGAAGTCCATGGAATCGCAAACAAGTTTCTATAGCCAACGGCCTTTCCCCCTGTGAATGTGTAATTGCCTTTGTACTTGCTAACAAATTCCTCTGTTGGCCTTGACCTCGCAGCAAATTCATAGTCAACAGCAAAGCTGACTGAGCCCTTTTCCTGCATTCCCAAAAATAGGCCAAAGCAATGGAACGAGCTCTGTTGATCCATGTTGCAATGTGCTGATAGGAAAAACCCTTGTCCACCTAAATGGAATGCCTGAGAATAAACCCGGCCAGATGGGAACAAATTGGCACACTCCTCCCGCTTCAGGTCCAGGTAAACCACACACTGCTGGCGCGGAAGTTCAAATTCTACCACCTTAACAGGGCGATACTTGTATGCCCGTTCCACAAAAAGACGGTTCATGGAAGCAGATTCTGCAGCCAGTATCCGTTGGCGGTGTGGAGCCTCAGCCTTGAAAAAGAGGGCCTCAAGTACAAGCTTGGATGCAACATCATGGTCAAAGTCATTGCAGGTTAAGACCTTCTTAAGTTTTCGGCAGGTCATGTAAGGGAAGCGAATTAAACGTGTAAGCCGTGCACCCAGGACTTCTCTCCTCTCTTCCAGTTTTGGGTATTGGGCTCTAGCCCACTTCAGCACAAAGTCATATACAGCATCCTCTGATGCAACCTGGAGATCATCACTGGACAATATTGCCTCTACTCCAGCTAGGGGCAAACCCATAACCTCTTCCGGAAACCTGGTCATATGCAAAACTTATTAGCATTCAAAAGGCAAAACTACATTGAGTTTTTTTTCTTTTTTTTTTTTGGTCTTCCATTGAGATTAAAACAATGTCGAACGCCAAGAGGAGAACAGGTACTTTCCAAAAGAATGGTAAATCAGAAACAATAACTCGTTGATTAAAGGTTCCAATTTGGCAATGATGCAACCAACATTTATAATACAGAAACAAAAAAAAAAGAATGGTAATTCAGAAACAATTTAGCAATGATGCAACCGACATTTATAATACATCAACCCCTTCCTACAACACCAATTGAATTCCCTATTCTTCAATGCTGCATACAATACAAATATAAAGCTTTTATTCTGATCCTGATTTATCAGTTACAAGATCATGCAAAGATGCTGCATTGAAAGAGATTTGAAAATATGTCCAGCCAAAAGAATAACAATGAACTTTTTCCTCATGGCATGCCATAATATATAAAAGCCTGTTTAAGAAGTTTATAGCATATCAACTTGATTAACCAAAGGTAGCAGCCATCCACCAAAAATGTTATTTATAATGGTTCCAACCATTAGATGCAGCTGAAAATATACATACAGGAGTCACTTCTTTCAATACATGTCCTCCAAAGTCTCTCAAACACAAGCAAACGAAAGAACATTCTCAAACAAAATACAACTGAGTTCAAATTTTGATATCACCAGCTCCCAAGGAAGAAGAGGAAAAATAAATCCCACTTAATAATAAAAGAGAAAAACCAGAAAAGAGTTTACAACACGTGAAACTTAGATCATGAAACTGAAGTTAAATAAAAAGCAAAAAACTTACTTTGTTATATCCTTGTATCGACTGGCAAGGTATTGCTTTGCTGCATCAGTTAACGGTTGAACTGCATCAGCCATTAAGACACTGGATGGAAGCTCCAGGTAAAGCAATGCTGACTCAGGTGTCATAGGCATATTCCGCAATATTCGGCTACAGTATCTCATGCATGAAGCAACTTCAAATTTGTCAGCAGCCATCAACACATCCAGTATAGCAGGTGCTGCAGTGCTGGTCAAGCTATTAGTGTACATAAAATTCAGAAGCTCCATGAGAGCAGCTTCCTCTGTAACAGGCAAAAGAAGTATGGCATTTGTAAGGCAATTATTTGAGGAAAAACTAAAATGACTACATATCTGATTAGGCAAAGTGTCTAAAAGCTTTTTATAAATGTTTATACCAGAGGCATTAATTCTCAGGGTGACATGTCTCTGCTCTGACTCCCTCATCCCATTTGAGAAAAGCTGCAAAATAAACACAACTAAGCAAACATTTTTTAGCAGAATAATTCAAATCTAACCAACAAAGAAGAGACATCTACCTTATAGAAGAAAGGACTTTTAGCAGCCAAGATAGGAGAACTGATATGTAGTGTTTTAACTCTCATAACTGCAGAGCAATCCATGTTCCAGTTTGAATCATTGCTATTAGCAGCTTCATCACCTATATTAATAATAACCCAACTCAAAGTGTAAATCATGGAGCAGAGCTGACAAGTTCAGACTTAACAGGAAAGATATATTTTCTAGTTGCAAGCAAAAGAAGAATGTTCGAGTTCTATCCATATATTTCCTGATAAAATATTTAAACCCCGTTACAAACTAATTTCTCTTTTAAATTATACGCTTGCTTAAATCATATTATAGTGACTGATCTTCTAGATTTGAGAATTTCATTGAGAAAATGTAGAGAGGCAGTTCTCAAGCTTTTTAAACAGCAACAAATGCAACAAAAGAAAAAGTGGGGAAACAAAAGTACAGCATCTCTTTAAAAACTATATATTTGACAAACTAGGTTTAAGATTTTTAGTTATTCAAATACCTGAAGGGGATTCTTCAACCATTGCAACAGCCTCTTCATCTTGATTCTCAAAGGGCACACAATCATCCATATCAGGTTGATTCTCGTTCAAAATTTGCTCATCAGGCAATAAAGTAAGATCCACAACTGCAAGCAAGAGATCATGTATTATGTATGGGATGAGAAAATAGAAATGCATACAGAAATATTTTCCAACATTCACAAAGCATCACTTTTTAGGCAAACATCCATGCATAGAACCAAGCTTTGTTGCTTTAGCTTCTATCATAACAATGCAAAACCAATTATATTTAACTATAATCACAATGCTTAGCTTCACCGATCCTTTGTGTCAAACTGGTTGACATAAATTCTTCAAAACAAATTAGCATTATGCCACTATCCAAATATATTTATGTCTATCAGCTCTATCAGAACCCACAAAATAACATGAAATAAGTCTTTCCTATCACTTTCTACTCAAGTGATGTATTTCTCAAAACTCAATGTGTAGATTACCCAAAATATGATCAATTCACTATCAGATTCAAGCACCAGGTTCCTCAGCAGCCAAACAAAGTAAAGTAATGTTATAAGATAAAAATACAGCACCCTCCAGAGAGTCATATTTATGTTTGGTTGCATTACTTGTGAAACAAGAGAAATTGCCCTTCTTAGAGTTTCAGGGAACACTGATATGGGTACTTTTGATTTTAGTTTTTCATTTCAACTCACTCTCTCTTCTTTTGTTTTAAAACATAGGTTAAACCCGTTGAATCACAACCAGTTTTGCTTCACAACATATCCTCCTAGTAGGAAGCCGGAACCCTAGAAGACAAAATGAGCTAAGCAAGGAAACAGCAATAGAACACCACAAATCATTTCCAAACCCTCCTAGGCCACAACCAGAGACAGAGAGGCAGACACAGCCATCCGATCAAGCAACTAACAATCAACACCAAAACAATTTTCCAAATCTCTCCCTTTAATCAATATTTCGTTTTTCATTTTTTCCATTCCATTTTTCAAAAAAAAAAAATCCACACAAAAGTTGGCTCCTTTCGATGACTGAATCATCGGCGACGAGAGAGAAAGAGGAATACCGTTTTCCTTCTTGATATCCTCCCGCCTCCTCTTGCGGTGGCGAGCCCAGTCGGCGATGCTGGTGCAACCCTCGGAATCGGGGCGGGCCTCAACTGGGTCACCCATTACCTCGATCAGGAGAATCCTATCGGAGAAATTACTGTCATTGAAAGCGAACCCAAAATCGGCATCCGAAGCAGAAGAACCGCGAGAGAAGTCGGAGTCCATCACCGTTCCCGGGTCAAACAGATCCGAATTGAAATCCCCCATTCTTTAAACAGAGATGAGAAAATCCTCCTACCTCTGCAGGCTTCGGCCTTCAACAGAGAAAGGAAGAAGAAGAAGAAGAAGAAAAAGAAAGGGTAAAGGGTAAATGCTACGCAAGCCCTGTATGGCGGTGATGAGGGGGCAGAGGCTGAAAGAGCAGAAGGATTAAGAAGAGAAGATGGTTCTTGTTTGTGATACAGGAACTAATGCTAGCTGTGAATTGGGATAAGCAATAAATATGCAAGGATGGAATTGTGTATAATTTGGTTTTTTTTTGTTTGTTACAATATCTGTTAGTTAAGTCAGCTCATGCTTGGTTCAACTTCAACCTAAACCAAAACCAAATTGAGTTTTTTTATTTGATTCTAATTATTTTTTTAATAATCTCTAACTTAAACCAAATTTTATATTTTTATTATATTTGAATCTTCTCCCGTCATAGAAATATTTTATTAAATAAAAATAAATATAAATTTTTTATATACATGTATTTATAATAAATTATAAATTTTTTAGTTATATTTAAATTAATTATATTTTTATCTCTTTGATAGGATGATTTTATATTATTTTAAAAAAAAATTTATTCAGTTTTTATTTCATTTTAATTACTTTTTTTATAATCTTTTGTTTTTTTTATTAATTGATTATGAATTTTATGGTATGCCAGAGAGGAGAATGGAAGAGGTCAGTTGTGGAGGCATTTCAGACAGATGCAAACTGGAGGAACAAGTATATGGTTCGTTTTTATTTTGTGGTTGCAATTACTTATTTGTGTGTATGGGTTTTATAACTTAATGATAATTTAATTTCACTTATTTGTGTGTATGGGTTTTATAACTTAATGATAATTTAATTTCACCATCTGAGATTTAACTGCTGAGAAAGAGAAAATGACAAGACAATAATTCCTGTCATATCTTTTTTAAGTATAATAACGTGAGTCATTTACACCATTTAAGCTGTAAGTTTCTGTTATTTCTTTGCCAACAAAAATATATAGTAATTCAAGTTTGTTTTAGAAGTTGATAGATGGACAAGCAGGTGCCTGAAACTGATTGTATTTATATCATTGTGCAGTTCTTCCATAATCTACTTAGGGATACAGGAACTTGGTTCTTGATCATGTTTTGGAGAAATGAAACTATGTTCCTTATAATATTCAGTTTTTTTTAGTGAACAGGAAGACATAACTTTTATGTTGCCGACACAACTTGCTTAGCAAAAGTAATTAGATATTTTTGTTAAACTTTGCATAATCACATATAAATTTTTAAAAAGTTTTTAAAAAGATAATCACATTTTTTATAGAGAGTCATATCATTATTATTATTATTAATCTAAAAATATCAAATTTATAAAACGATTTAAATAAACTAAACTCAAAATATTACTAATTTATATCTAAAAAAATAGTTTTTAAAAAGTAAAAACATCGTGACTCTCTGATTTGATATGTGTTATAAGAAAAATAAGTATTATGTAAAATGTAAAATGGGATGAAAATCTCTCTCTCTCTCTCTCTCTCTCTCTCTCTCTCTCTCTCTCTCTCTCTCTCTCTCTCTCTCTCTCTCTCTCTCTCTCTCTCTCTCTCTCTCTCTCTCTATATATATATATATATATATATATATATATATATATATATATATATATATATATATATATATATACACACACACACACGCGGAAATAAGATCATTTCGCTATTACCTATTAGTGATATCGATATCTTACCGTTTAGCAATTAATGAATCCAATTCTAAATATTTTACAGAATATTGGACTATCCTAAGTTTGGGGTAATTTATTCATTCAACCATTAAATTCTATAATAAATTTTAAGAATACTATAATAAAATAAATGTACTTTGATCTAATGTTTGAGAGATAAATTACATATGAAATAAAATTGAAGATAATGCTTCCAAATTTTACGCATTTTTAGTTGAATTAAGTTGGAGTATTTACTACTTAGTACTCAAGGATGGGATGCTTTCCCATGACTTTACTTCTTTGAACTTTTTTTTTATATGTAATTCTTTGATGTTTTCAACGCCATTGTTTTTTTTTTTTTGAGAAAAATAGTAATAAGAATAAATTATATTAAAACTATCGGTTACTTGAGATCTCAAAAGACAAAGAAAGTTGTTTATATAGAATAATCTAATACCACCATCAATAATATAAATAAACATAATCAATGTGTTTGTACGATTTTGTGTTTTTTATGTGTTTGTCTTTTATTTTAGTGGGTCATTTATCTTAATCCTTTTTGTTAGTTGATATATAGTTTGAGTCATTTAGGATTTTGTTATTATATATATAGAGCACCATTGCACCAAATTTTGTGTATAGAAAGAAAGGCTCACCAGTTGTGTTATTGAATTATTAAAAAAAAAATTTACCCATTTACTTATATTCAATAACTAAACCTATTTAAGACTTCGTTTTAAAAATCAACCGAAGATCAAAATAGTGAGATATCTAAGTCATGATTCAATTGATTCAACACTTAAACCAATAATCTAACTGAATAACATATATGAATGAATAAATGGGTGTGTGTGTGTGTATGTCTATATATATATATATATATATATATATATTAATCTCCCAAAACATTATCAGAATTTTATGAGGAATTTGATCATTATAGTGTCATAGTTACACTATATAATAGCATGTCTGTTTTGAACTTTGTTAAAACACAAAACTCTCAGATAACATAATACACACAACGCTTGATTTTGTTTATTCAGCATACCCACAATTACAAAATAATTAGGCAAGCCCAGATCAAACCACAAATACAACTACAATGCTCACATAATCCCATTAAAGTATCAAACCACTATACTCACAAATTATCAGATAAAAAAAATGGAAATGGAAGGCAAGTTCCTACCTTTGCCTCACAACCCAGGATAAAAGAAATAGATAATAGTAAAACATAACTAATAGAGAAATCCCTGAAGATAATATGTGCAATCCCTAAATTCATAATAAGAATTGAAGCTTTAAAGTAAAATGATCTAAAAATTAAATAAAAAAAGAAATCCATAAACAAAATTCAAAATATTGTCAAAGAAATCACTAACACATGGGGCGCGAATGATGTGATAAGCTAAATTGCGATGAGACATGACACGATGTTGAGATCAGACCAAAATTATTAAAAAAGTCATATCATGTGTGAATCTTAAAAAGAAAAAGTCAAAGAGAAACAAAATTCTTAATCAGAAACCAAAAATCACTAACACTGAATAAACAAAGGAATCCCTAAACAGAAATCAAAATGTTGCTAAAGAAATCACTAACCCATAAGGCCAAAACGAGACTCCAACGATGTGATGAGTTTAAGAGAGGTGAGAGCACACTACAACTACTATGCCGTAAGTGAATCGTGAAAAGAAAATGAGAGTGTTAAATGAAACGAAATCCTTAAACCTAGAGTAAATAAATAGAGAAAGCGAGCTGAAAAAAAAAATAGGTGCAAATTGGCCCGTTATTAAAAACCGGATTCAAACAGCTAACATAGCCGGCTTATAGTCCAACTAGTTGAGCTAATCGATCCAATTTTATTTTAAATAATTAATTTAACTTTTAAAATATTCAAAATTTAAATTATATATTTGACTTAAAAAAAAAAAAGGAACTCTCTCCATCATTAATATTTTGAAGCCCAACGTGGACATCTCGTTTTAGCAACTTCTAAACTAATTTTACTGACAGATATTCCTCTTTCCTTAAACTAAAAATATTTGTTTTCAATGCTAATGATCTTATAAGCATAGTTAATAATATACGGAACGGAAAATATGTCATAATTAATACGTAATATGTTTAATATTTAAAAATACGTATGAAAAAAATGATTCTATACTAATTTTTCTCAAACATGTAAACATATTTCTTTTAGTCATTATATTAAATTATTACATTAGAGAAATTATAATATTTAAATACAAATAACGTTTAATTTTGACCAAAATGTGCTAACGTAATTTACAACGGACAAAATTTGCAACAGTAATTAATTTTATAAAAAATTACAATATTCTAAAGACTAATATAAAAGAATGAATAATACGATTAAGATCTCATTGTTTAAAGTGTAGAGTGCACTTTGGGAAATAAAATATAGTATTTATAGCTATAATTAAAAAATTAAGAGTTTAGGATTGGATTTAATAAATTACAAGTACATGGATAATAAATGAGTTTTGATATATTATCTTTACCCATCCGCCTAAAACCTAACAAAGAAATTATTAAATAAAAGAATATAAGTATTTAATATTTAAAAAAATTATAATATATTTTATACTTTTTTCATTTAGTAATTAGGAGAATATAGAATTATTCACAATAAATCATTGGATTTGTTAGAATTTTCTCTATTAATTTTTTTATTAATAATTATTCACTTGTACTCTATTTTCTAAAATGTATCATTAATTCAAATCCTGATAAATAAATACTATAACAATTTTAGATATGGTCAATCTATATCAGAAAAAAAAAATGAGTTCTCTATGATACATATTCCTATAAATGTTGTATCAAATTAATTGCAAAACTAAAAATTAATTATCATATTAATAAAACCAAAATTAATTATAAAATCAAATAAAAAAGAGTAATGATATATTGTCCTAATGCATTTTCCAAGCATCGTCTTAATTATTTAAAATAAAAAGTATTAAATGAAAAATCATAAGCATTTAATGATTTTATATGTAAAAATTGTTTAATACTTTCTTCTTTAATTAATGAATAATTCTTTCTTCCTAAACAATTCTCCAAATTACTAAACGAATAATATTTTGAATGCATTTTAAATTTTTAAAATATTAAATATTTTTAATTATTTATTTAATACTTATTTTATTACTCTATTCATCTATTTTTATATGTTTTTTAACGTAATTACACAAAAATTAAAAAAATTATTAAATAATCTTTAATTATAAAAAAATATAATTTAATATAATTAAATTATATTTTTTATCACTCCATTAACATTTTATGTCTCCTCCAATCTTACTCCAATAATATCACGTTCTTTTTCTCTCATAGAATAAGAATAAAGTTAAAAAAATTAATTAATATTTTTTTATTATAATAATAGAATATGAGAATATAAAATTATTTACAATAAATTATTGGATTTATTAAAAATTTCTATTAATTTTTTATTAATAATTATTTACTGGTACTTTATTTTCTAAAATACATCGTTAATTCAAATCCAGAGAAATAAATACTATAACAATTTTAGACATGGTCAATCTATATTAGAAAAAAAAAAGGAGTTTTCTATTGTACATATTCCTATAGATGTTGTATCAAATTAATTGTGAAACTAAAAATTAATTGTCATATTAATAAAACTAAAATCAATTGTAAAATCAAACAAAAAAGAGTAATAATATCTTCTTATAGTACATCCTCCCAATATCATCATAATTATTTAAAATAGAAAGCATTAAATAAAAATTATAAGCATTTAATGATTTGAGAATGTAAAAACATTTAATACTTTGTTCTTTAATTAATGAATAATTTTATCTTTTTAAACAATCCTTTTAATAATCTTCATAATTATTAAATAAAGAAAGTATTGAATGTATTTTAGATATTCAAGATATTTAATGCTTTTACTTATTTATTTAATACTTACTTTATTATTCTTTCCGTCTATTTTTATTTATCATTTAAGATAATTACATAATAATTAAAAAATTTATTAAATAACCTCATTTATAAAGAAATATAATTTAATTTAATTAAATTATCATTTATATCAATCCATTAACATTTTATCTTTTCCGCAATGTCACTCCAATAAAATCTAGTTCTCTCTTCCCAGGATATAACAGTAAGGTTAAAAAAAATAATTAATATTTCTTTTATTTATTTTTAACTGTCATTTAATATTTTTATATAAATATTAAAAAAATTATTAAATAATCTTAATAATAGATAAATATAAGTTAATATGACTAAATTATCTTTTTTTACTTTATTAATATTTTATCTTCCTCAATTTCATTTACTCTATTTCTCTCTCTATTAAAAGATAAAACTAAAAAAAATTAATGAATACTTTTTTAATATTATTAAATAACATGTATTTATGGATAAGAAAAATTTTCTTAAATAAAAGATAAAAGTAGATGAAAAGAATATTTTCTTAATCTTCCCAAATGACAAATAAATTAGGACAACAAAAATTTTTTAAAACGACAAATTAAAATGAACAAATCAGAAGATGCAGTAAGTATAAGGAGGACTCATTATATATCAAGATGGACAAATTAAAATGGACAAATTAAAATGGACACAAAATGTTTAAAACGACAAATTAAGATGCAATAAGTATTAGGAGAATTGTTTAAGAGAATATAGTATTACTCTTAAATAATTAGAAGAATTGTTAGGTAGATTCATTAAGAAAATTAAGAATTATTCAACAAAAAAAATTGAGATATATGATTCTAAATTCAACACCGGATGTAAAGTTAAAAAAGTAAGAAAATGGTTAAAAAATATTTTTAATCCATATAATTTACATATATTTTTAATTTAGTCCATATATATATATATATATATTTCCAAATGAATCCTCATGTTTTTAAGTGTTAGAAAAAATGTTACTTGCCGTTATTTAGTAATATGCCATTGTTAACTTGTGCCCACTTGACAAATGAGTTTTGATCTGGTAAGGTATTTTTCTATGTCCTATTTTGATTAAAATATATTTAAATTTTTATAATTTACACATATTTTTAATTTTGTTTTTTTAACTAATATTTTAAAACTATGAAGATGGAGAGAAATATATATATATAGTTACATAAATATAAGTTAATGGTGTTATAACATTAAATAACGGAGAGAGACTTTTTTATTAACATTTAAAGAGAACTCATTTAAAAAAATATATGGAGATCAAATTAAAAATATATATAAATTATAAAAAAAGTAAAAATGTAATTTAACAAAAGAAAATTTTACCATGTATTTTACTTTTTTTTATAGGTTTAAACTTAATTTGTCATGTTAGCAGGTAGCTGATTGTCAGTTTCTGAACATGGAGATTTATTAAAAAATTAAATTTTATATCACGATTGTCCAACTTTAAAATTAATATAAAATTAATATTAAAATATAAATTATAATCAGATACATGACAATAAAATATGAGCCATAAAACACATCTTTAAAAAAAATAAAAGTGTAATATTAAAATTACCAAAAGATTACATATTGTCAACAACAATGTTATTTGTATTTTTTTATACTATTTTTTTAATAATAAAATAAAGAAAAAATACACATTCTAACACGTTTTTCTTTTTTATCTTTTTTTTCCTAAACTAAAAAGTGTAAAAATATAGCGTAAAAAAATGTGTATAAAAAACATTTCTGTATTGTCAATTACTAACATTAATGACATTAGAAAGAAAAAAAAACTTAAAAATGGTACTCGTTTTTAGCTGTCGTCTGGGAATGGTATGTTTTCTAATCCTTTAATTTTTGTCCCAAAAAAGAAAAAAAACACTACGAAATTATCCAAATTTATTGTCGTTGTTTTAGCTACCACTATAACTATAATTTCAGCAAACCCATGATCATAACAACCTTAGGAATATTTGAGCCTAGAATATCTTACGAGCAGGACCAACAATTCTTTTATGGGAAGCAATTTAATTAAATCCAGAAGTTTATATGGAAACCAAGAAAATTTAAACTAATTGGTTAACTCAATCTAACAATATTTTCATCTCGTGATAGCGAAAAAGATCAACTATTTCTTTTTCCTTTTTTTTTTCTAATCAGCGGCATGGAGACAAAGAGATTGGAAACGATTGTTTTCCTTTTATATTCTATTCTTTTTTTTTATTGCATTCTTCTATATTCTATTCTATTTCAGGAGAAACGGTGGCTAATGCCATGTGTTTTAAGTTTTTTTTTCCAAGTCAATTATAGTACGTAATTGTTTATAATTTTGTGGTTTTCTTTTTCTTCTAAATCTTTTTTTTTATAAAGTTATTTGAGCTAAATTTACAAGTATGTGTTTAATACAAGAATAAAAAGAAAATAAAAAATTTATAAATAAATTTTGTATACAAAATTATAACAAGTTATTATTATAAGCAAAGAGAGAACCATTTTTCTCTATGATGAATAATATTTATCCCCACCCATCCACGAATGCCAAAGTGCCAGTGTAAGAAAATAGTACATATTCCCAACATTGTCATGTTATGTTTTTTGTTTTTTTTAATCACGTCACACGATCTCAAATTCTCGATCAATAGAAGTTTGTGTTCGAGAAACATCCATTTTTTTGGGTGAAGAAAGATTAGTTGAGGGGCCCATCAATTTTTGGTGGCAAGCACCCATTATTTTCACATGTTGACGAGAGTTTGAGAGACTTGACACTTTGAAAGCCTCGTACTATATCAAAGCACAAAAGCCCATTATGGATCTTTGGGTCAATAGCCCATTACTTCTTACCCAAGGAACAGGATTTAAAAACAAAAGAATGATCCGAAATAAGCGAAACCAGAAACATAAAAACGTGAAAATCAGTAAAAGCCTGCAATGTAGATTTTGAAGATAGGGAACCAGCCAATCAGAAACCAAGGTTCTGCCACGGGTCAAGAACTGAAATCAGTGTCCCAAATCATATTACAAAACAAAAATCTATGCAAGCAACAAAGAAAGAAAGACCTCAGACTAGCTAGTATAGCATCAAAGACCAACCAAACCAGCAAAATTTCATTTGGGGGTAGATAGGCTTAGGCATCAAATTTTCAGAGATAATGGCAGCGGCAGCAGCCACCGTCTTGGTCCCTCCTCGGCTTCCGACCACCGCCAACGTTACCCGCTGCTCTGCTTTACCTTGTCTCCCTCCTCGGCTGTCCACCACTTCTCCTTCCTCACCTTCCCTTAAACACTTTTCAGGTATTGTTTCGCTTGTTTCCATTCTTCTATGTTTCTTTCAAATCATTTCTCATTTTCCTTCTAAGTGGAGTCATTTATAAATTTTTTGGACAACTGCTTCAATTATTGATACACAAAAAGTTGCAAACTTGGTATCTCAAACATTGGAATAATGTACCTAACTCGGAAGACAAATAATCAATTTTTTTCCTTTTCTTTTTTGTATTTTTTGTATATGAAATTTCCTGTGTTACCATCCAAATTCTTAGTATTAGCTTTATGAAGTTGATGAGAGGTTTAAGTGAGAGATCACTTTATCATATTTGCACTTATATAATATGATGCATGTTTGGATCATCTTGGATGATTATGTCCGCGGAGATGCTCGTTGTCATGATGAGCTATTGAAGACTTCACATTTTGAAATTGAGGATTGTAAACATGATTAGGAGTAGCTATACTTTGTGGCCAAATCCAAAATCCAATACGGGCAATTTCCTAGTATCTGTAGTGTGATCTGGCGAGGAAGTTTTAATGGCCAGAGATAACTAATTGTCAAAGAGTTCTTTACACTTGGTTAGCAACAATATATGAGTAAAACCAATTTACATCTTTCGCCTAAACTAAGCCTTCTGTGTGTGTAGTTTTAGCAAGAATCCCTGCCCTTAAGAGTAGAAGTTATGCTGTTTGTTCTGTTTCCAATGTTCCACTTCAAGTTATTGAGCCCAGTTTTGTTTGCTTTTTGTCTGTCTTTTTTTTTTTTAAATTTATTAATTATAAACTCTTTCCTGTTTTCTCCATTTCAGAGTCCCGAAAATTTTCTCTGCTTCATACCAGAGCTTCTTCTTCTTCAGAGGAAACATCTACTTCCGTAGATGCTAGTGAGTTGTTCACAGATTTGAAGCAGAAGGCAAGAAGTTAACCAGTTGGATAATTTATAGAATTTAGTTTCATTCTGAATCTTCTTTTGGCAAATCCATAATCTTCCGATTCCAATCCTCTCTTAGGCAACCTTTGTTTTTAACCAAATGGAAATAACATCCTCCGTTTATCATTGTCAGTGGGATGCTGTTGAAAACAAGTCTACAGTACTTCTATATGGTGGTGGGGCTATAGTTGCTGTCTGGCTATCTTCAATTCTAGTGGGTGCCATCAACTCAGTCCCCTTGGTAAGCCATCACTCTTGTTGAATACAATTCACTTATTTGGTGGAGGACCCATTGGCAGGCATGCATATGCTTCAGTTTTTATACTCTAGAAGGTTTTGTGAACCAATCTGAAACAATTTATTTATTTTTCAGCTTCCAAAGATTATGGAGTTGGTAGGACTAGGGTACACTGGATGGTTTGTCTACCGATACCTTCTGTTTAAGGTAGGTCAAGTACATCATGAATATTTTACTGCTTCAGCATCTAACACATTTTGGTTAGTGCACATAAGAGGCGGTTGTCTATATCAAGCCTTCCTGAGATTGCATTGATATGATATTAATTATTGATGTTTTTCTGGTAAACGAGCAACTGAAGAAATTTTGAAGTATAAAATGAGCACTGTCAGGCCAAATCAAAATGTCCGTGAACTTTCACCAAAAAAAAAAAAAAGTCTATGTGAACTTTCTTGCATTAGATCTACTTCGTTTATTCCATTTCTGCAATCAGAATTCAATTTATTGTTGGCTAATCATGTCTTCCTTCGAATAATATATTTCTTACAAACAATATATTGTACTTCTACACAGTCTAGCAGAAAGGAACTAGCCACAGACATTGAGGCACTGAAGAAGAAAATTGCTGGAACTGAATAGAACTGTATTAGCAGGTAGCAAGTCAAGTTGATCTTCCTTGATCATCATTTGTTTGTTTTGCTGTATGTCCTGCATAAGAGTCATTTGTATCCCCTGTCCTTGATGTAGTATAGAATTCCTCTCAACCTCTATCACCCTTGTATCAGCCTCATTTCGTTGTTGATATGATGTAGCAAATTTTATGTGCATGGCTCTGAATGGAAACCATTGATCTTTTTACTTCTTCAGTAACGACTGAGGAGTTAACGTTATGCGTGAGCTGGATATGTTTCAGTTGACCTATTTAGAATGTAAACTTCGTCTTTGGATTGACAAGAATGGTGGTGTCGCCGTACCATGCATATTTGCAAGAAGCGTATAATCTGCAAAAGGAGCTATTTTGTAGTTAAAGAGTTCAAAACTCAAACAATGAAAGCTGCAACCTAGGGTACGATTGTTGGTAGTTAACATAAAGGGCTCTCTATATCCTTGTAAAAAATATCTTTAAAAAAACATGTCTTTGTTTATACTAGCATGACTGGCTGAATTATTTGATCCTAAAGAAGGCAAACTTAGAAAAAATCTTATATCCTTTCATAGTACTATATTCAATAATTCATATTTTATCTAAATTTTATTATATAGTATTATAAATTTAATTCAAGAGCCTGCATTATTATGTCAAAGTGTCATATTTTTATTAGTATGATATAATACTCTAATATAATAATCTCTCAGTGAAATTGACAACTCGCAGACGCCATGCATTAGACCTAACTGTCTAGTTCAAGCGGAAACATTTATTTATTTTTATTATTATGTATTATACACGTAAAGGTGAGTCCTAAACCCTCTTTTGTTTGCCACGCTTTACCATCCAAGGATTACCCCATCACAATTCAGTTTCCTCAAGTCGGGCCACAAGGGAAAAGTGAGACACCAATTTGTGCTAAGTTTGGTGCTGTGGGTTGGTTGAATTCAACAACATGACTGAGCCATATGTGTGTGTAACAGAGTCAAGGGCACTATACTCTTGTAGTTCCATCACCAAAAGCTCACGGAGTGTAAGGTTATATTTGAAAGTTTGGAAGGAATATAAAGTAAACGAATTTAAAAAAAAGAAAGGAAAATGAAAGGTAATTAATAAATTTTTTTTGTTTGGATATTTGAAATATTTTAAATTAGAAAAACTTTAAAATTTTTATAAAAATTAATAAATGAAGGTTTTGAAAGATTACGTAAAAATTATCATTTTTTTCTCATTCTTTTATAAAACTTGAGAAAAACTTATTATAAACCTCTCAATTCTCTCATTTTTTTTTTTCTATAAGAGTCTTCGGACATAGCGTGAGTCTTCGGAGTCAGAGCCAAGAGTTATACCATATGGTGGGTGTTAGGATTTGTAATAGGTTTAGTTGGGTTGGTCATATTGGCTTTGATCTTGGTATCTATAGTTAAGTTTGCGAAGATGAGAAAATTAAGAAATATGGAGAGAAATTCAGAAAGAGGTGAGCCTTTTGATACATGCTGGATTTGAGACACTAAACTTCCATCAACTTCAATGATTAGAACCCAACCAGTTTTTCAGATCGATGTTGTTCCTTCCTCCTTAGTTGGTGGTCAATTTCCTGCTTTCTCTTTTGTATATTATCAAGTACTAACTTCCTGTCTCATTCATATGGATGGCTTTCAATTTGAGCAGCCAATAAACTCGTCTATCGATAATTTTGCATTAAGACATACTGATCAGGAATTGTGTCAAGTTCAACTAGTATGTAAAACTTCTTTTATCCCAAAAAGTAAAAGTTAAAGAGAATGCTAACATCTACCTATTAATTTTTATATTGATAAATATTAGCAAGTTTTACATTTTTATTTGGATAATAATATTTTTTATTTTTAAAAATAAAAATTTTAAGAATATTTAAAATATTTTATTAATCTCTCATTCTTTTTTTTCCTCAATCATTATTCCCTCCTCCTCCTTCTTTTTCTCAACTTATTAAAGAAAGAGAGTGAATTGAAAAAATAATAAATTAAGAAAAAAAATTAAAAAAAGATAATTATTGAAAAAAAAAAGAGAGATTAATAAAATGTCTTAAATATCCTTAAATTTTTTGTTTTTAAAAATAAAAAATAAGACATTATTGTCCAAATAAAAAAATTAAACCTTTCTAACATCTAATAACGTAAAAATCAATAAAAGAATATTAGCAATCTCCAAAATTAAAATATGAACATAAGAATGACACTTCCAAAAACATTTGGGTAATTGGAAATTTTGATTTCTTTTTTTTTAATAAAAATTATTTCAGTAACATCCTGAGCCAGTTTGACTTCTTTCACTGTTAATTAAGAAACAGCCCTCAAGGAAATGGATCAACCTATAGGTTGAAGATTACAGCGTTCCTGAAGTGGGAAGGGGGGATCAGAATAGGAGCCATTAAGAATGGCTAAGGTAATAAGCTTGTTTGCAGCTTCTGTGGCATGGATCCCGTCCCAGCTCACATAGTTGTAGGGGTCATCGCAGGCTGTTGCTGTCACAGTGCTCCCATTTATCTCTTTGGTATTGCCACAGTAAACTTTAGGATCGAAGTTGTAGTCACCCCCTCCATGTCCACAACATGCTTTAGTGCCATACCGAAGCCCTGCTCCAAGAAAAAAAAAAATCAAGTCAGAAGCATAATGAAGACATTATGATTATATGTTCGGCATCTGTTAATATAAGGAATTTGTAATAGCCAAAATGGTGTCATAGATATAGATAAAGTCCTCCCCACCCCCATTCTTATAATTTCATCAGAACTTTATAAACGTGAATACGTGCTCTGTACAAACTTCAAATTAAGATAAATTAAAATATTCAAGGACTGAATAGATAAAAATAAATCTTGGGAGACCGAATTGAGAGAGAGTGTATGTTTGAGGGATCATAATAGTGTTTTCGTATTATCAAACAAGCTCAGAGAGAAGTGTTTGAACCATGAGAAGTAGGATGCTGGAAGAGCTCCAACAGAACAGAGTGGGTATCCACATAAATGACAGAAGCATCAGAAAGACTTTGTCTGGTTTGGCTCAGAGTCTCCTTCAACATGTTGTTATAGTCCACTACCGCATTGTTGTAAGAAACCATGCAACCAAACTCATCAAGGTCTGAACTATTATGAGGAAGCTCCACCAAGAATGCAGGGTAGCATCCCACCGGTGCAAGATTAAGCACCATAAATGTACGCCCGCCAAGATTATACAGCTCCTAGAAATTTCAGTGAGCAAAATCCGAATTAGTAACGTCAAGTTATTCCAGTAATTCTAGATCTGTGTTATTGTTGAGTCACATGGCAATAATCAGCAGTTATTCTCACCATAATCGTGGCAGCAATTTGTGAAACAACTTGAGGGAGGTACTCCTTCACTCCATCTATGCCAATGGCAGCTAAGTTGGAAGTAAAATCATTTTGGCCAATATAGAATGTGTAAAGAGATTTTCCAAATATATCCGGTGAAGGAAGTTTCGTTTCTGAGGAACAATCACAAGAGGTGCCTGTTTTGGCATTGTGCACAGAAAACTAGTAATTTACTACAGGGATGAGGAAACATAGCAGAGAAAAGAAGATAGAGTGGGAACTAGGAAGTTTGTGCATTTTGTACCTTGTTGAACAACTTCATCAACTCTGGCTTTAAATTGCTTCATTTGGTTGAGCTGGATAGCAAGGGAGAAAGGGCTGATCCCAGTGACAAACAAAGAAGTATTAGGCAGAAGCACAGTGGATGCCAATGTCGCATAGTTGGCCCCATTTCTATAATCAGATCCGATTGATTGCAGATATGGACTCAAAAATGGCAATCCAAATGCTTGAGCTGCCAAATGAAATGGAACACAGCTTGTCTTTAGAATGGCTTGTCCTATTGCGATGATTAAGCAGATTTCTTCTTCATTCCTCTGAATCTAGTTTTTTAAAACAAAATTGACTGGTTGGTTGACACATAATAGTAGAGCTGTCAAAACGACTCACTATGTGTTAGAGACTAAGTGGGTCAAGTCGAATTGGTTCACTCTGGAGTAAGTTAAAAATTATCAATCTGACTCAATTCATTAGGGTTGGTAGGTTAAACAAGTTAATCCACAAAAAAATTTTAAAAAATAAAACACATTAAAATAAATTAAAAAATAATCAAATATAGGTTATAAAATGTCTAAAATTACTTAATAGTCATTAAGCTTCAATTACATTATAATTTATAAGTTATAATTATCAATTTACTTAAGTAATAATTTATAAATTTTAAATTTAACAAAAAAATAATAATAAATTTAAATTTTAAACAACTTGCTTAACTCACTAATCAACCTAATTTAAACTTAACTCATGAGTTAAGTGAGTCGAGTCAAAATGACTTATTTTTTTATAAAATAAATTTTAAGCTATCTAACTCATTATTTTAATAAGTTCAACCGAGTTAATTCACAAATCATAACGAATTTAGTTCGTTCTACATAATAGCCCAAGCTTTAGAGTATATATCTAATAACTGTAAAACATAAATATGAATGCAAAATGACAATACATATCAGATACATATGAAGGGAGAAAAATTTTCGTTTCCTGGAACCAAAAAGAAATTAATTTGAAATTATTGGTTGGGAGAAAAGTGATTCAGGTACTGCCACCAAAGACTTATCAGAAAGTGCCGTTATCTTCTGAGTCAGTAGAACAGAAACAAAAAATGATAGGTCATGGTGTCATATATATATATATATATATATATATATATATATATAGTTTTGATATCTAGAAGACACTGACTATCCATGGCCATCCAACTATTTCCAGCTACGCGTCTTGTCTTGTAGAGAAAACTTCCTAAATTAAAAGAAAGGTATCAACATAATAAAGGCGAAGTCTCTTCGGTGTTATTTTAGTAAGACGAAAAGTTTAGGACGGATGCAAATAGTAACAGATCAGAGAATTTTAAACACAATCTGTTAGATTTCCTTAATCCCAAACATATATTATGCCCAAGGTTCGAGGAAACCAAATCTAAAAATATAATAGCTTTCCCTTTTCTTTTTTCTTTTTTCTTTTTTAAATTCAACTGCCTGCGCATTTTTAGCACCCTGGAATCAAAATCACAAGAGAGCTCTTTGCATGAAACCCCAAATAAATAAATTCAGTAAGATCTTATGATCTCTGTCTCCGAGTCTAAAAATGGTTGGTTAAATCTTGTCCACTATAAGCAGAAAAGAGAAGAAAGCAGAAAAAGCAGAAGCTAAAAATGGTTGGTTAAAAAGAGAAGAAAGCAGAAGCAAAAACCTCCACTTCAATTGAATCCTTCTTAAAGAGCTGAAGTGAAAACATTTGGGAACCTTAATGCCAAATATGATAAAGATTCTTTATTACCAAGAAAATCCACAATGAGTCTCCCATCTGAAGCCCGGCCTGCTGGTTTCTTGAAGTAAGTCATTCCAAAGGGACCAGACTCTGCAGGAAAAGCTGCATAAAAGCCACCAGTATCTGAATTTGAATCCCCAAAGTTGAAGATTGCCTTGAAATCACATTCAGTGTGACTTAAACCCAACAAGGAAGGCAATACCACCATGAAAATGACCAAGAAATTGATGGATGCCCTTGAACTCATTTTTGGGAGCTTAAGGACGCAGGGGCAGTACTATATGAAAACACAATTAGACACGTGCGGTGTTTCTTGTTTATATTTGTAACTGAAGTCATTGATCAATCATGTAGACCAATTTTTGCTAATCATCAAACACGTGGCAGACGGGCTTCATGCATATTTGGATGGTGTTGGTATCATGGCTGCAGAATATGTAACTTTTAGACATGTAACTGTTGAGCGTTGACCAATATTGACACGCTAAGGTCACTTGAAAAGACATGTAGAAACAAACTAACTTTTACCTACTTTGTAACTTAATTCATTTGGACTCTTAACAACAATATTTTAAGTCCATTTTATCCTGAACTTATGACGAAAAAGTTACAAGCGGTGGGAGCGAATCCACTCCATTTTTGTTTCTTTCATTTTGACCTCACACCAAAACAAGTATATCATACACATATCGTTCTATCTCTCCACCGTTCTCATTTTGGTACACTAATCAATCAACCAATATATTATATAAAGTCTGGTTTTCAAAATTCTACTAAGTAACAATTCTTGTGTAGAGCACATGTCCTATGTTAAAATCTGACAAGTGACGGCATTTAACACAGTTAACAATTCAGAAGGCATAGTATCTGTTTGGAATAAGGAAATCTGTTAAATTGCCTCTGAATTTTTCGGTAATATGTGTGTGTGTGTGTGTGTGTGTGTGTAATTTTATACTTGGACCCAACACAGGGTGGAAGTGGCTGAGAATATGCAGTGATGAGTCAGAGACCAACTTGTTAGTGACAATTTGAGGCTTAAAATCTGCCAGGTAGACTTGCTTGCGCTAATGGGTATGTGAGAGTTGGAGTGTTGTGGTGGACTAACTTGATTAGGAACAGTGAGCTTTCTAAGCCAATTCCAAATGCAAATCAATGTCTGTTTAACTTAAAGAGTATGGTAATTGGTGAGCAGTTTCAGAAAATGATCATACCACGTACAACCAAAGTTCAACTTGTTTCTAATATCTCCTTCATTCCAAACAGTGGTGCTGCCGACACGCAGCATAATTGAAATTATATTATACAAGCATAAAAGTGAAACCCCTCTCCCCCCAAATTATTTATCTAACATCCTGATTGCTTAGTATTTTAGAATAGTTTAATTTGATAAATAAGAAAAACCCCTGAAGAAAATGGGTCAACCAATGGGATGGAGATCACAGCGTTCCTGAAGTGGGAAAGGGGGATCAAAAAGGGAGCCATTGAGAATGGCCCTGGTGACGAGCTTGTTTGCAGCTTCTGTGAAATGGATGCCATCCCAGCTCAACATAGTTTTGGGGGTCATCGCAGGCACTCGCAGCCGTATTTCCACACAAAATTTTTGGGTCAAAGTTGTAGTCACCGCTTCCATGCCCACAACATGCTCTGGTACCATACTTTAGTCCTGCTCCAAGTAAACAAATTTAAACCAGAAATCAGCACTAGACTTGTGTGCCAATTTCATATAACATGGAATCAATATAGTTGGTTTATAAATATTGAAATAATAATTGCAGCAGCAGCAGCATATGGTACTTGGGTAGTAGTAGTACCATAGAATTATGCATAATCATGATCATGTTTAGCAGTGCTAATATTTGTTCTTTTGTAATGGCTAAAAGGGTGTTTCATAAGAAGCACTCCTAAGATCATTATTGAATTAAGCAAGCCAAGGGAAAGGATTTTGTACCATGAGCTGTGGGATGGTGGAAGAGCTCCAACAGAGCAGAGTGGGTGTCCACATAAATGAGGGAAGCGTCCGAAAGACTTTCTCTGGTTTGTCTCAATGTCTCCTTCAACAGGTTGTTATAATCATCTACAGCATTGTTGTAAGAAATCATGCATCCAAACTCATCAATGTCTGAGCTAACATGAGGAAGCTCCACCAAGAATCCAGGATAGCATCCCACGGGAGCAAGATTGAATACCAAAAATGTACGCCCCCCTTGTACATACAGCTCCTAGAAATTTCAGTGAGCAAAAAGTTCATAATCAATTGTACTGTATACACATAATTCCACATTGTCTTGGTTGCAACGGGCGCCTTTGATCAATTGTAGGAGTATACAAATCAGAGATACCATGGATAGCAAAGTATTTGTCATCCCGCATTTTCTAGCCACATTTGATATTTCTTAGATTGTCATTAAGATAGTTTACAAAGTATATATGATCATGCACTGCTATGGGAGGGGGTGAAAGAAGTAATATTATTTCAAAAAAAAAAATAACAAACTCTACACACATTGAGTTTAATTGACTCACCTGAATTCAACTTTCGCTAAGCCAGTTCAATTCATATATATCCACATAGCACTTTATGAGGAAAAAGTATATATAAAAGTCACTGCTCATACTGTAAATAAATAATAGAGCTAAGCTGCGGTTAAAACTGTGACCCAAAAAAAAAAAAGGACTCTCTACTAAAACCTTGATAGTGGCAGCAATTTGTGAGGTGATTTGAGGAAGGTACTCCCTCACACCACCTATACCAGAGGCTGCTAATTTGGAAGTGAAGTCATTTTGGCCAATAACGTATAAATGGATTTTCCAAAGATATCCGGTGAAGGAAGATTCGTTCCCGAGGAACAACCATAGGAAATCCTTCTGCCTGCGTCGTGCATCGAAAGGAAAAGTTGTGAGAATATGAGTTAATGCACAGATATTTTAGAGTATACCAAGCAAAGTCAAGTTTCTAGTGAGAATTTTGAAGTACCTTGTTGATGAAATTCACGAACTCTGGCTTTGAATTGCTCCATTTGCCTGAGCTGGATAGCAAGGGAAAAGGGACTAAGCCCACCCACAAACAAAGAAGTAGTGGGCAGAAGCACAGTGGATGCTGAAGTTGCGAAGTTAGCCCCATGTGTAAAGTCAGAACCAATTGATTGCAGATAAGGGCTCAAAAATGGCAATCCAAGAGCTTGAGCTGCCAAGAACAATAGCAAAGGTCTTATCAATCCTATAGTATACAGACACATCTACATCTAAAAAACATATGGTAGTTATATAGAAAAATATATAAAATCAAATTTTCATTTACTGCATCATAAGTCAGCACCCAAAATGAAGAGAAGAAGAAAAGAAAACTGAAGCTTTTTTTTTTTGGGTAGAAAATGAAATCAAAGTTGCATTAAGAAAGTCATAGGACAAGTTTTTAAAAGCACAGCTTTACAACTATTCCACCTCGAAGTAACAACAAATAGATAAAATCCATCGGTGCCAGATATAACAGTATCGCCAGACAGTATGAATTTTGGGTCTTTGGCTTCAACGTCCCTATTAAAATTTGACATCGTTGCCTTTTGAATTTTTTTTAATTGAGAATATTTTTATAAGATTCAAACTATTTGAATTACTTACATAAACTTAATTTTTTGAAGAGAAAATGATAATAATATTGACCCTTATCGTAATATCCTTTGAATCTTTTAATTCTTCTAAACTTTATTCTTTTATTTTGAAACCTGTCACTCTTTCTTTTTATTATTTTATGCTATAGAAAAAAAAAGAAAAAGATTCATCCTTATTCAAGTCTAAATTTTGTAGTGACTATCATGAGTTTTTTCTTGAAGTGAAACACAAAATCTTATTCAATCAAACATATCTTTTTAAACCTTTCTTTTTTTTTTTATTTTGTTTCATGTTTTAACACAGGTCCTCAAGTATATATTGGGAAAAAGAATATACATATCCCTTAAAGTTTAAGTTATTTATAAATAACTTTTTAAATTTTAAAAGCGTCTTAATTAATACTTAAACTATAACAATTACACAAATCAATCCTTCCATCCATGTTTCATTCATTCCAAATTGAATGAAAAAAGATTTAAAGTGAATAGAAAGTGGATGAAATGGTTAATTTGTGTAATTATTATAGTTTAGATATTAATTAAGATAATTTAAAGTTTAAAAGATTATTTATAAATAACTCAAAATTTATGAAATCTGCATACTCTTTTTCCTGTATAGTAGCATCGCAAAACAAGGAGAACTAGAAACAAAAGACAGAAAAAGAACAAAAGACAGAAAAAGAGACAAGTTATAATCAAGGGAACCTTAAAAGCAGAAGATGATAAAGAAAGAATGATCCATTATTCAAGTAAAAAAAAAAAAGAATGATCCATTATTACCCAGAAAATCCACAATGAGCCTCCCATCGGAAGCTCGTCCTACTGGTCTCTTGAAGTAGGTCATTCCAAAGGGACCACCCTGTGCCGGAAAGGCTGCATTGTACCCCCCGGTATCCGAATTTGAATCCCCAAAGTTGAAGATTCCATTGAAATCACACTCCGAATTGCTTGAACCCACCAATGAAGATATCATCACCATGTAAACCAGTAAGAACTTCCAAAATATGCATAAACTGTTGGAAACCCGAAGAGTACTCATTTTTCTTTCACTCTGAAGTGCTTCCAGAAGCTAATGCTGTTGTAGGGAGCCAAAGGAGACCAATATTATATAAAACTGCATGTATCTGAAGGTAAAGCCATGCATTCAATCAATTATGCCAATGTCGACTAATTAACAAACACATCGCCCATGAGCCAGCCACATACAATGCACATATAACGATTAAAAACTTCCAAAATATGAATGATTGTAGAAGTAGTACTCGTTTTCTTACTCTAAACTTTAAAGTTCTCACAGAATCCAATTCTGTTAAAAGGAGCTTAAGGAGAGTGACATTATATAAATATAAACAATAGGGTAGTCTAGCTCTTATTTATGTATTGGAAAGTGAGTCATTCGATCATTTATACTAACGTTGACTAATTAACAAACACATTGCATGGCTTTAGATCGTGTAACTTTCAGGTATGTAACTGCATACCAGTCTCTTGACTCTTGAACAACACAAGGATGGATATTGTTCAACCTACTTTACTTCAGCGTTTGTGAATGGACAGCATAATGTGAGTACAAGATTAAGTTCAGCACACAAAAGCTACTAGTAGTCTCCTTCTTTTGATGGTTTGCTGGAACGTGATATGTGCTTCCGAAGAAACTATAGCATATAAATCTCTAGGCTCGAAGCTAGAAATTTGTCTTATATGTACAAGAGCGCGACTTAGTGATAAGTAAGCCTGTATCTTAAAAAAGGAGCTTTATATATAATGTCCGGTTTAAATCCTATTAAAAACACTTTATTCCTATGCAAAATTACATTTACTAAAAATAGAAATTTGTCTTTATGGGGTCGAGGATTAAAAATCAAAAAGTTTAAATAAAGAAATTATTTCATAATCAAAATAATATAAATTAATTATGCAATATTATTAACTACAAATAATATCAAATAAAAAAGTATTTCAACTAAACAAAATATGCATTCACAAATTTAGGAATTCAAATATTTATGTGTTTCAAATATTCAAGAATCACATATCAGTACTATCTATGTATTCATGTGAGTTGAATGATAAATTTCAGGTACAAGTATGTATTATTCAACAACAGAAAAGGAGAATATAAAAGATGATGAAATCTGAGTGTTTAGTCCTTTAAATAAAAATTTAGAATTGAATTTTTATCCCTTACTGATCCCTCAATAATATTATTCCCCTTACTGATCCCTCAATAATATTATTCCCATATAATCCCAAAAAATAACGGGCTACGTGTTTCCCAGTGGACCACGGCCTAGCTTGGATCTGCAAGTATTCGAAAACCCAGTCAAGTTCAATAACGGGCTGCTTGTTTAAGGTGCGTGTATGTGCCTTTCAAGTAAAAATTCACAAGTAATACTAGAAATTGAAAGTTTGTGTTAATTTTATTATTTAGAATTATAAAATTTATTTCAACAACCGAATAGTTATATGATATATCTTTATTGAATAAGTATATTACTTTAAAAGTATACAAAAATTTCTCCTCTCAAAGTGAGGATTGATATATTTATAATTAATATACTGCAGTAAAGGATCAAATATTTGAAAAGAAAAAATTGTAGTAAAGGATCAAACAATAATGATGCTTTTTCTTCTCTCTAAAATGAAAATAAACAATTTATGAAAAAAATGTTCATATAATCTTTTTAAAAAAATTTTATGCATAAAATTTTCATCCATATTTTTCCTTTAAGTCATAAATATAACATCTTCGAATCACGGTTGTTTCAGTTTTCCGTTTCTTGATTCTTGGTTAAACCAAATTACACGTATTGATTAGGAAATTGCATCCAGGCTCCATTAGTGAATGCTCTTTTTCTTGGCTACAAAAAAGTGAAGGAGAATGTTCCATGGTACGTTATTGAATTTTTTTCTTTAAGTACAAACGTTATAGAATATGTTAATAGTAACAATGATAATATTTTTTATTTTATTATAATTTGTGAATAATTTAAATTGCATGCAATTATTAGTTTTAAAGTTTAATTTTGATTTATTTTTAATATAAAATTTTTTACAATATAATCAAATCATAAATTATTAAATCTATAAAAAAGTTTGATCAAAATTTTAATTATTTAAAAGATTTAATATTAAATAAAATGTGATTAAATAATAATGTAAAAAATTGTATAGAGATCATATTATTTATATATTGTTAAGTTGAGACTTAAGATGCATTGGCTCCACATTTTTCCTTGTTGAATCTTGCAATCATTTCAAAAACAGAAATATTTCAATCTTAGCTTGTCCGTACGTGTTGTGAGGCATGTTGATGGGGAAATTGGTGGGGACTGGACTAGAGGCATACTTAACCTAACCATGGTTCATTAAATTGGAAATGGATTTGGTTTAATTACGCTACGCTCTACCATTTCTTTTTATAAAAATAATAATAATGATAGATTAATTTAAGACTAATAGAACTACGGTCTACTGGTTGAATGAAAGATTTAAGTTTTTCCACTTCGAGAATGTAAAATATTATTCCAATATTTTCGGCCAACTAATCAACTGCAAGTTTCTAGTAACTTATTTTACTTTATTAGTAGTATTATTATCTTAATAAATAAAAATATAAACAAATTTAAATTAATAGTATCATATTTTTTATGCATTGATTGGAATTTGAAGAAAAAAATCTGGGCGAAGGATAAAGAAATGCGGTAGCTGAAGAAAGGGGCAATCTAGTCCATTGGACGTGGAAATCGGGGACTTTCCAGGAATTTAAATTTAAAGAAAAAAAAAAAAGAAAAGGAGGATGTGATGACATGAGAAGAGATCGCATGGGAACGGATCTGAGAAATATTTGCTAAGGGTCCACGTCAATTGGGTCCCACGATGGGTTGCGTATCAAGCCCATGTGCCTGCTGGACACGTCATCTTGTCGGCACCACGTCAGAACCTTCCCACTCACATGTCGTCCGTAACTTCCATCCACCGCGAAAACAGCAACGCCGTCAATCGCGCCAGCTTATCAACGGCCAACCTCAGTCTCTGACGTGGCCCCACCGACGCTGGCGTCACACCCCCCCCCCTAGGCCCACTCACTCACTCGCATGCCAGCCTTTTGACGTCCTTATCCACGCCTTTCCCTCACCTTCATCCCAGTGCGTCTCGTCCTATTCCTCTTTTCCTTCAAATCAAAATCAAATTTACTTAATTTTTTTTAATTTAATTTTTTGTGAGAAGTTTAATTTATAAAATAAAATAAGACATTTTAATTATTAATAAAAAATTAATAAAATAAATTTTTATAAATTTATAATTTATTATATATATACATATATTTTTATTATAATTTAAATTATTAATTTTTTAATTAATAATTATAAATAAAAAATTTATTTTAAAAAATAAAATAAAAAATATTAATTATTAATAAAAAATTAACAATTAAAATTATAATAATATATATATATATATATATATATATATATAATATAAATATAGCAAATTAGATGTATTAAAATTTATTTTTTTAATTTTTTTATTAATAATTAATAATTTTCATAATTCATTTTAAATAATTACATTTATTATAAATACTCACTTGACTTTTTAAAATAAGTGTTTGTCTATTTTTTTTTTAGTTATAAGTGTTGGCTTAAATTTTATATTTTGTTTAGTATAATAAATTTTATAAACTTTGATTTTAAATTTTTTTATAAATTTAATTTTAGTTAAAAATAAATTTAATAAAAATAATTTATATTTATAAAAAAAATTCATTAACATACAAAATAATATAAATGTCAAAATAAATAACATAAAAAATAAATAAAAACTTATTAAACCTTCAAAATTTTATTTAAATAATACAAACACCTACACAGTCTCACAGGGAACTTTTTTTCCTCAATTTTGTACCCAGATTAAAGGTATTCTGTCGCTTTAACATTACTCAGTTAATAAATTACATCTTTAATTATAATTTATGTGACATTATTCTCACACTTTACTCGCATCAAATTCTGGCGTGCTTTTTACTTGAAAAGTTAATTGCCTCAAATTTCTGTTTTCCAAATGTTTCATGGAGGAAGCAACAAACAATCAAACTCATCTCTAATATTTCTTTGGCGAGACATTTTGGGGCATTCCCTTCTTCCAAGGGTTTTCAATTTTTAATTGATAAATTCAAGAGCCGTTTGTTTCTTCGAAAAAGTGGGGACAGAGGATACATTGAAGGCTAAGGACTCGTTTGAAAGAGTTAAAAAAAAAAAATTTAATGAGTTTTTTTTAAATATTTTTTAAAAAATAGAAGTTATTTTATTTTTGAATATAATATTTAAAAATTATTTTATAAAATTTGAATAACTTTTTATGTTCTAAAATAATATTTTTTTTAAAAATAAAAATCTAACTCTAAAAAAAATATTTTAATTTTTTAAAAAAACCACATCTAAACATATAAAAAATTTTAAAAATATTATTTTTAAATAAAAAATTTTTTATTAAAAAAACACGTCCAAACGAGTGCAAAATCTGTTTTATCACTTTTGTCAACGAATATGCAAATCTCTAAATATGGCTAACTGGTTATCAAGAACTTAGTTGGGGACAAATTGGACAATAGGGGTACGTAAAAAGGAAACCACCTGGACCTGTGAATTGCGAAACATTTATAAAACCTCTCGATTTTGGAGGGCTTGGATTCGAGTCTCCACTGCTTCAACAAGTCCTTAATATTGATCCTGCAAACTGTGGGCTTGTGGTCATGGTTGAAGATATATAATTGACGGATGAATTTAATAATTTTTCTAATGATTTAAAAAAAATTAAATATCATGCTAAATTACAAAATATTAAACACTTTTGATATTTTATTTAATACTTTTTATTTAAATAATTAAAAAATATTTGACAAAATTTTAATAGCACGTGTAATTTTAAACAAAAAATAAAGGACCTATTATTTCTATATTTTTATTTTTATTTATTTCTCTTACTGTACACACAGTTTAATTTAAGAATATTTAAATTCCTAAATTACAATGAAAATAATTGAAAAATAATATATTTGTTGTAATAAAACATTAGCAAGGGCAAGCAAGATGACATATTCTAACGAAACGTGGACGCCGGCAAACCAATAGTGGGACAGCACGTGGTAATATCTCCCACGTGGATGTTGGAACGGTGACACGTGTGCCACTTCACTATATTTCTAGAGAGTCTCGGGGACGTGAAGTTCGTAGTCCACCTACGTGGGACAACGTCAGTGCCCCGGACCACGCTCCCCGACATCGCTCGGCGAAATCTGGTGGACACCACTGCTGTTGCCGTGTAGTGTGTTGTTTCGCTGGCACGGATACGGTCTCGTTGGAGAAATATTTGTATAGTGAAAATAATATATTTATTCAGTTAATTTGTAATATTTAATATCTTATAATTATTAAAATTATTAAAATTAAATATATAATTTTAAAAAATTAAATTAAATTTAAATTTAAATCATTAAAAATTTATTCAAAACAGTATTCTCAAGATAAGTAAAATTTTGTTGTCTCGTTAAATGTGGCGTGGCGTGGCGTGGCTCATCTGAGTTGTTGGGTAAGATGATACGCTCGTCGAAGGGTGAGTGAGCACCATGCTTCATTTTCTTTACGTAAAATTTAAGCGAATAACCTAACACTCTCGACGGGGCTCTTGTAGGAAAGGTTTTTCATTAATATTTTTTTCATACATATATATTCTGATTTTAAACTCAAAATCATATGTATAAGGAATTTAAATTCCTTTCATTTAAACTAACATACGTTAGTCACGCTTCATTTTTATAAAAATTAAATATAAAATGAAGATTTATAATTATTAATTAAAGATTATAATTATGATTAAATATATGTATTTATAATAAATTTTAAAATTATTAAAATTTATTTACTCAATTGAATATTAATAATTAATATTTTTTATTTTATTAAATTTATTTTTTAAATAATTTGGTGGGGCCGGGAAAACGCGTTGGGAGATAGTGGAGGTGAGTTGGAATGGAGGGTGGGGATGAGTTTCTGAGTCAAACCAAAGATGCGTCAGACATAAAGATCGAGATGGAGTGCCCTCCGCGTCGGAAAGCGAGATGCCACCGCAATTCTCTGCTTCTGATGTCTTTGGTCATAATTACCCTTATGCTTCTTTTCTTTTCTCATAACTGCCCCTATGCTTCTCATTTTCCGTTTTCAAGTGTTTGCCCACCTCCACTATCCACCTACCCAGTATTCGAATCAGACGAGCGCAGCTCTTACTAATAACTTACCGACCATCTGGTAAGGGGGTCACTCGTGTTGGTAATCAAATCAGGCTTCCTCGCCAGTCATATTATTTTAAAATTTAAATTAGGATTCTTCTTTATTAGTAAAATAATAAAAAATAATTTATAAAAAATATAAAATATAAAATATTTTAAATACAAAAATAAAGTTTATAATTTATTATAATAAGTCTTAATATATTATAATTTATATTAATTTTTTTAATATATTAATCATGTCATAAGAATCTTTCCAAATCCTTAAAATGTTAACTTTTGTGTCAATAATTATTGAAAAGATCTTTGCTTAAAAACATCGTGTCAAAAAAATTAATTTTATAATAATATATGTAAGATATTTCCATCAAAGGAAAAAAAAACTAATAACTTAGCTTCAGTTTTTTTCTTTTTTGGGTAACATCTTAGCTCGAATTTTTGTTTCGTTGGGGACTGGATTAGCAGGCGTTTGTTGCTCAATTATTTGATTTCTATGTTAAGATATTTTAGATGTGTTAGTCAAATTCTTATATTCAATATATGAATATAAGGTAATTATAATTATTTAATATATTTATCTTTTAAGTAAGATATCATCGTTCATACACATGATAGTATCTTTCAAAAAACTGATTTTTTTCCTCAATATAAAAACCTAATTTTACTATCTTATTAGTTGTATCCCCTGGTCTCTGCGCGTATTCAACCCATCATGAGTCTCGTTGGTGTTACAGTTACATATTTTAACCTTTTGAATTTTATTTATTTAATAGTTTATTTTTAACTTTATTTAAACCCGGGAAAATTTTGAAACTTTTAAAAAGTTGATTTTTTTTTTTTGCCTCTTAAATAAAACATAGGATCAGTGAAAAGAAATAGTCCGCACGAGAAAAATAGCAAATAATTTATGGAGGATGGGCAGTAGGAGATAAGAACAAATCGCCAATAAATAAGTATTTTTTTTAATTTTATAATCTTGATAATATATTTCAAACTGTATCAATTTACTCATGAAGTATTGTTATAAAAAGTATAATTTAATTTTTAAAAATTTTATTTTAAGAGATGAGTCATATTATATTTTAATTTACATGAAAAATTTTAATTTATTTATTTTAAAAAAATGAGTGTATATTCAATACTTTTTGAATGCATATTTAACATATGAAATATTCTAAGGTATAGTAGCCCTACTCTCAAGTGAATTTTAAATAAAAAATATTTATTTTTAAATACTTTTTACATTATTTTTTAATATAAAAAGTAACTTTTTACTTAACATATATTATGTTAGACAGGTATATTTTTCACTTATTACAGAATTGAAAATACATAAGTGCAAATACCAGAAAAAAAAAAGAAAATACATAAGTGCCTAAAAAAAGTAAAAATATATACATGCAGTAACAAGGTTAACAGCGCATCTAAAAGAAATCAACAACAATAATAACAATATATAACATAAAAGCAAAAAATTACATATTTATAGATATAATATGACATAAATAATCATTGTGTTATATTTAAGTCTTTTGAATAGAGATCTAAATCAGTTAACTTTGAGTATAATTTTATATTGTCAATGAGGTTAATTTAACTAATAAAATCGAACTGCATAATTTATTTTTAAATTTTCGTTTGTGATTCGTGACTTTAGAATGGGATTTTCTTTCTTTTTTTTTATTTTTTTTAAAGATTAAATACATATTTAAAAATTTGATCCTGGTTAAAACACTTAAAATATTAATTTCAAATCTCTTGTATAATAATAAAAATAAGAAAATAAATTATATAAACATTCAGATAAAATTATGAAAGTACCACTTAAATAATCCAAAGTTCCAAACCCATAAAAAAGTTAAAATCAAAATCTATCAATACCAAAAAAAAAAAAATCTATGCCCAACCTACTTTCCTTTTAAAAGCACCACCAAACACGGATTTAGAACAGATATTTGGTTCGAGTCCCCAACTAATCGAGCGCAGCTGACCTGCTTCCCTTTGAAAAAAATTGTTATATAAGAAAACGGTTCAAAAAATTAATGTAATGAGTTTTGATGTAAAAGAAAATTACGAAATCATGAGTATTATTAAATAGTAAAGTAATTATTTTAATTCCTCCCATATATTACTTTTATTTTGATCATTGGCTAAGAGGGACTTAAGATTTATTTACCGCAAAATCCAATTCCATTAGGCAGAGAAGGGAGTACATAAATTTGATCTGTTTAGAGTTACCCATAAGGAAGTTTCTTTACTCATAATTGGTTAATCGTAATGATTAAGGTATTGTAACAAAGTTTAAATATTGTAATTGCTACTTAAGAAAGATTTTACTCTTTACATTCTTGGTTTAAATGAGCAAAAACTTGTTTTTTTCATTCTTTTGTTTATAAAAAAATTAAGGAAGTTTAAGTGTTGGACTAAACAGCAAATTGCAATGTTTCATTTGTTAACGAAGAGTTTGTGGCCATTAACCAACAAAAGACAGCCTCGCCACGTCTTAATTAACTTCCCTGCACATCTCGATCTTTTGAAAATAAGAGGCATGGGTTAGAGCCTTAGAGGTAAAGCCTTCAAAAAGAATAAAGAGAAGAGAAATAAAGATCTTACGCACTCTTAAAATATTATGCAATCCAAAAGCAAAAAGGACCAAAATATCGGAAACAGTCCTTAGAAGGCGTGGCTGATGCTGTGGATTGAAGATTGAAGATTGAAGATTGAAGATTGAAAGACCCCATTTTGATTTTTTAGTCGCCAAACAACTGGCTACTCGTGGATTCCAAAGGACCTATTCAATTTAGTTTAATTTTATTTTCCCTAAAAAATTATATATTATTATTAATTATTAATTAATTAATCCTCTTTAATATAGCCAATTAATTAATTATAATCTCAAAGACCACGTAAGCCACATGGAGTGTGGGCTAGGCTGGACCCCCTAGCACAAGACGCGTACATCGATTCCCTTATCACCACGTGTACGGCTGCGATGACGTTGGAATAAATAAAATGGCCAGCGCCATAAACGATGGGCCAGCTCAACAACCACCACAACCTCAGCGTATATACGGCGTATGTATACGCCAGCCCCTACATACGACACGTGTATGATGACGTGGACATCGCCTTGGCGCTCCTTCCCCCTCTCCTCCTCCTTCTTGTTCACCACCACCACCAGCAGCCCCCATCCTTCTGTCAAACCAAAGCTCTTTACCTCGTTTTTTTTAGAGAGAGAAAGTGGAGAGATAAAATGCAGAGGTACAGTCGCCCACGTTAATTCCTTCTCCAATTAACTTTTTTGTACCGAATTTGAAGATAGTTGAAGCCACGAGGACTGGTTTTTCCTTTGGGGATTTTTTTTTTCTTTGGATTTTGGTTTGTTGTTTTGTGACGAGAAGAGTTGGGTATCTGCCAGGTACGTGGAATTTTGCGTCTTTGTTGGTTGAAATTTCGGGGTTAGCCTCGGAAAGATTTGATTTTGAATGCTTTTCAGATTTGGGTTTTGTTTGGGGTCTGAGAAAATTGATGCATAGTGAGGGTAAGAGTTAAGTTTGGTTACCTTAGGTGCGTCCGTTTCTGAGAAGGATATGAGGGAATGAGCGAATTTTGAATGTATGGAAGCTTGAAGTTTCATGATTTAAGTAGGAGTGAAAACCGTGGAAGAAGACTCGGCATGGAAGAAGAAATTATCTGGTTCAGTTAAATTTTTTGTCCTGTGGAAACACCGAAAAACCGAAGCATACCATTAATTTTCTGTTCCGTTTATATCTTATTTGTAGCTCTATATTTCTAGCTAACCAAACAGGAGGATTATAATTAGGGGTCCTCTGGATCTCCTTCGTATCTGTAAAAGTTTTGAATTTGTGTGCTATGTGCTGATTTGCTTCGGTAAGCGTCTTTGCTTTCATTTTTGGATGTTTATTTGCCCCTCATGCTAATTTTGTAAATTTAGTTTTCCCATAGCAAGTAGCTGAGGTATTGGATCAGGACTAAAACCTGTAAATCATAATCTTGTGGAGGTTCAGGTAGCAAATTCAGAACTTTCAACAGTCTTCTCACCATTCCTTGACAGATGTGAAAGTGAAAAAGTTTGGTTTGGAAGGGCATTTTTGTCATTTAGCTCCCGGAATGTCCTGTTGGGTTAGATTGTGTTATGCTCTGTTAGTTGTGTCCAACTGTCCATCCCTTTCTATCCGGCTTGTGGGGTAGTAAAAAGACATAATTAACCCTCTACCATCATGTCTTTGACTGACTCTTGCGTCTATAGTTTCATTTCGTCGATGTCCTTTGAATTGGATTATCCTATAGCTTTCAATTAATACTGCGGTCTTTTAAACCTTTCCTGAAAATAAGTTGTGAAATCTCCCTTTAAGGTACCGGAAAAGGTGAATAGGTGTTGGTTCCTTCTCTGATGGATCAATATCTTTAGGTCCCACCACTTTACTCCTGAAGCATGTACTCTAATTAATTATGAAATCATATCAGCTCACGAGCATTAAACTCCTCACAGTATATAGAACAATCGGTTATTCCCATACTTAATCTGAAACTTGGTTCACTTTGTCGATTCCATTGTGAATTGCTGAGTTATATCAGGATTATCGATCTTAGGTGGGTGCTAGATTATTCACCTGGAGACTTTTTGAATCTCTTGTAAAGGTTATGTTATAGATGGGAAAGTGACTCATGCACTGTTTTATCAAGAAATTGCGATTTTTGTATGATGCCATCTCTATAGTTCAAACAGCAGAATTATTTTTTATTGTAATATGTTTTGTCTGCTGCTAAATAGTTCTTTAAATAGTGAACCAAATATTGCACTGCTGTTACATAGTTACTAGAACATATCTAGTTTGATGTACTGCTGTATTTCATTCCCGCATCTGGGTTTAAAGGTCTTTTATTTTTCTCGGCAGAAAGTTTAAAGGTATTTTTTATGAAGCAATAATTAGAAATTGTTGGAATTGCCCTTCTGCTTTGCTAGTGTTTTACCTGTATAAACAGTCTACAACAATGAGAAGTTTATGACTTTTATGGTAAAAGATTATGTTGTGCTGGTTTCTAGGATCATTTGTAGGTTTTGAAATGTATAAATCCTGGCTTATGAATTTTGCCTTGTCTGCCTTGCAACATTTTCTCGCTGATAACAGATTACATGGCTCCTATTAATGCAGTTGAATCATTTGTCGGGAAGTAATAAGGAATTAAGGATCCTTATAAAATATTTGATTCAGCGTTTTCCATTTGGTGCTTACCATGGGAAACAGCGAGGAAGGGAAATCTGCTAAGACTGAAAAGCCTTCTTCACCTGTAGCAACAGTAAGCTGAGAAAAAGTTTATCTGAGTGTGGATGCATTTTAAAAGCTTGTACCTAAATATTATTGTACTTATGAACAGGATCAGGCCAATCAGACCAATGTTCATGTCTATCCTGATTGGGCAACCATGCAGGTCACCTACCTTTTCCCTTTATTTTCTTTCTCTCTTAATTACTGGAGTATTCATTCTAGTTTCTGACTCTCAAGTTTTAGTAGTTTAAGCTATGCTACTCTCACTTAGTCAATCACCACCAATGATTAGGCTAAATCCTACTGCTAACAATCACCAACTTTATTGGATTCCCTACTAGCTACTTTTCTCTTTTGAAGACTTCCTAATAACCATCTTCATTATCCTTATCATCTTCCTTATTTCTTCCATGCTTAAGAGTCAGTGATCCACTTCTACATACTCCTGGGAAGATATCAGCTTCCTTGTATTTGAAAAATATTGTCCATTTATTTCCATTTACTTCTTTCTTGAATCAATGGACTATGAACTGATGAAAGCTGTTTATATTCTTCTATCTTGTGAATTATCAACCATTTTCTCTGTATATGAGTATTAGGGATATTGCCTTCCTATGGTGCTTGTATTACATATTCTGTATTCTGTGAGTTGCCAGTTTACCCCCAGTTAATATCAAATTGAAATTATGCATGCCATTGCTACTGGTTTTGGTAATGTTTGGGAATGAATATCTAGGATGAGATTTGCATTGGCCCTGGATTGCTTTGTCTTTTGAAAATTATTTATATGGTGGTACGAATTTTTATCCACTTGGAAGAGAAAGGGACAGAATCCCCATGGTTCACCTAGCAAGTTTTCAAGCATAATTGCCCAGTGGAAACTGCTTACGGTGATTTAAAGTGCCTGTTATATCTGCAGGCATATTATGGGCCAAGAGTCACCATACCACCATACTACAACTCAGCTGTGGCTTCTGGTCACGCTCCTCACCCATACATGTGGGGGCCACCACAGGTAGTGCCCCATGCATAATTTATTTTGTTCTCTCGTTACCATTCTATGATTTTTGGATGTCTTGGTATATATCCTAGTTAACAGGAATGAATAACTTAACTTATTATTTCTTCCAGCCTATGATGCCACCTTATGGGGTGCCTTATGCAGCAATTTATTCACATGGAGGGGTTTATACTCACCCTGCAGTTCCTATCGTAAGTTTACATCCTTGATTTTTTTTTTTTCCTGTTTTGTTATTGGATCTTATGTTCATTCTTTGGACCATGAATTGGTTGATTTTAAGTGTACTAAAATTTATGAATATGGACCATAGAAGGTTGAGAATATATTGAGGTGTGATTTCTCTGTTTCTATTGGCCTTAGGTGATTTGAAGTTATTTATACCTGGGGGCATCCTAACTGTCACTAACCTCTCCATGCTTTGATAACCTTAATGTAACAAACTTTTGTGATTAATTTATAGCTTTTAAAGTGACTAATAACAAAGGCTTTTCATCCTTTATATATGCTTTTATTCATTCGAATATTTTCCCATGTTCTTATGAATTAAATTGGTAAAATATAGGGGCCACATTCACATGGCCAAGGAGTTCCATCTTCATCTGTTGTAAGTTTTAATTTTCTCTGAGATCACCTCCTACTCTTTAGTCCTTAAATGCTACCAATTCATGATTGGTTTGGATTGGTGTAACAATGCAGGCTGGGACTCCTTTAAGCATAGAGACACCACCCAAGTCACCTGGAAATACTGATCAAGGTTTAATGAAGAAATTGAAAGGGTTTGATGGGCTTGCAATGTCAATAGGCAATGGCCACGCTGAGAGTACAGAGCGTGGAGTTGAAAACAGGCTGTCACAGAGGTTTGTTGATCCGTTTTCTTTCTATATGAATATCGCCAGGATGCGTATACTTTTTTCCTTTTTTATGTTAGGGGGTGGTGGAGAGGGGAAAATCTTATACTCTTTAGTGGAATTGAACTCTACTTCCTCTCCCTCCATCTAGAAGACAGTCCGTGGGTTGGTTATTCTAACAGGTTCTTGTGGATAACTGAATAATTTTATGATGATTTGAACAGTGTGGATACTGAGGGTTCCAGTGATGGAAGTGATGGCAACACTGCAGGGGTGAGAACTTCCTTGCAATTAGCATTTTTTCCTGCACTTTATTGACTCTGTGCATTTATTGTTTATTTTTATTAAAATGATTTGATAAAATTGAAACATTAAATTATGATATTTGCCCATCTTATGCTCAGGCTTATCAAACAAGAAGGAAAAGAAGCCGTGAGGGAACCCCAACCACTGGTATGACTCTGTTCTTCACCAAGTGTCACATCTTGATGAACAATAGAGTTGTCCTGGGATCACAATTGTACTTATGTTATTATCATCACTGTACACATGGTGTCAACCAGTTTATTGAGTAGGGTTCTGATTAGTTGTATGCTATCCTGTTATTTATGATCAGTAAGATGAAATTACCCAAGGTCTTAACTTTGTGATTAGTTTGACAAATGTGATAGACTCTAAGATGTAGCTCGATTTCAGACTTCATACAGTCTAGCTATTGGTGTCCTATGCATGCCATTACTAATAAAATGTCATACTTACACCCAGAAACAATATTTATCTGCAAGCATCTGAAGCTATTAATTTTAGGAGTTAGGTTATCAACATAATCTGTGTTGATGGTTATGCTTTTCCCCACTGTACAAGCAGATGGAGAAGGGAAAACTGAGATACAAGGTAGTCCAGTTTCCAAAGAGACTGCAGCTTCCAATAAGATGATACCAGTTGCCTCTGCCATTGTTGCAGGAAAATTAGTTGGACCTGTAGTTTCTTCAGGTACGACCACAGCACTGGAACTGAGGAACCCTTCCAGTGTTCATTCTAAAACCAATTCGACAAGTGCCCCACAACCTGGTGCTGTATTGCCTTCTGAAGCTTGGGTACAGGTATGGTCAGCTTATAATTCATCCTAGTGGGTTAGATCATATATAGTGCATTAGAGATGCTTGTGAAACACATTATAATAAAAATGCAGTATCCTCATCTTTTGCTGGCTCTAAAGTAATTTCTGTGGGTTATGTTTGGATTCCTTAGAATGAGCGTGAGCTGAAACGTGAGAGGAGGAAACAATCAAATCGAGAATCTGCCAGAAGGTCCAGGCTAAGGAAGCAGGTATAAATTTGTGGGTTTCTTGCAGATATTGTAGACCTTATGTTGCGTCTTTAATTTAGTTAAAAAGCATAAATTGATCAGTTTCTTTACTATCACGCACTTGTACATTTGTTGCATGTGCTGCATGTGCATGCAGCCCCCAAGAATATCAAAAGGTTTACACACGATGAAGGCTCGTGACTAATACTATATTTCCCCCTGCTCAGGCTGAGACCGAAGAACTGGCAAGAAAAGTTGAATGCTTGAATGCTGAGAATGTGACGCTGAAGTCAGAAATAAATCGATTGACTGAAAGTTCTGAGAAACTGAGGGTGGAAAATGCTACATTAAGGGTACTGTCCATATAATATTTTCTCTATACCTATTGCATTTCATAGGGGTATTCTGCGTGCTGAGTACTTTATTGGTTTGGCCTCAGGAAAAACTTAAAAATGCTCAGCTGGGACAAACGGAAGAGATAATTTTGAACAGCATTGACAGCAAGAGGGCTACACCTGTAAGTACAGAAAACTTACTATCAAGAGTTAATAATTCCGGTTCTAATGATAGAACTGTGGAGGATGAGAATGGTTTTTGTGACAACAAACCAAACTCCGGTGCAAAGCTGCATCAACTACTGGATACTAGTCCTAGAGCTGATGCTGTGGCAGCTGGTTGACTCGGGAAACCAGTAATTGTACTGGCTGATCATGTAGTTTTGGCATATTACAAGCCCAAAATTACTGCTAACAGTTTTCAGAGGGATGGATCAGCTGATTTTTGGATCTAAATCCATCTAAACCAGGACTAATTCTTTGCTTATCAGTTACTTAGGACAAAAACTCCGTATTCTATTAGACTTGACAGAAATGGATGACAACTTTAAGTTTGTAAATTGAAGAGAATTAGAGATTTTAGTTTAGAGAGGGTTGTTGAAGCGTGTTATATAATTGGTTGTGTATTAACGATTGGTGTGAACCTTCTAATGGTATCTGATAAAGTTATTCCGACTTTTTGTTTGTTTGGTTTGAATTCTTCTGCTTATGACGTGCATGGTTACCCATTAAAATGTGACTGTCTCTACACTGCTACACGTTTAGATTATGGTTGCCTTCTTATTACATATGGCTATTAATTGGATCGGGATTCTTTTAGGTAGTGATATAATAAGAGAGTGTTATGTTAGAGAAAAAGATATAAAAGGTTTTAGATATAAAAAGTGAGATTTATAATTTATTATGATGAATTTTAATATATTATAATTTGTATTTATTTATTTTTAGCAAGATGGTCTCCTCACATAAGAAGATTTAAATTTTTATTAATTATTGTTATCAAATGATTGGGAAAAACCTTAGTGGCCTTCTGATTAGAAGGCTTTGTTTATTTGTTTATTTTTTATTTTTTGTTATAAAGAAGGTTAAACACTTGATAATGGTAGCTGGTAAGGAAAGGGAAAAAGGGGAGCAACGCGTAAGACTCACTAAAACGAAAAGTTTTCAAGTTAAGTTGGATACTAATTGATTACAAGTCTTTTTTCCAAGTTTGTCTTTACCAGTGAAAATGGTCTCTCACACTTTGTAAGATGTTGCAGGCGATGCTGTTTATTCTTTACATGTGACTCTTGCTTCTTACTTTGCCTAAGCTGCTAGATTTGGGTTTGGCTAAAAAAACAAGTCAATTTTCTTTCTACTTATTGTTCTATCTCGGCTTTCCCATTTAAGAATATTATCTTCAGAATAAAAGAAATCGACGAGCAAAGTAAATCACGTGTCGCTAGCTTAAGTTCCTTGAAATCTGTAGATAATAAAACTCTCAATCGCCATACATGGAGTTGTTAATTTGGGTATCTATGCATTGTGCACGGAAAATTATTCTTTTCAAAACAGTAGAAAATTATTCTTTTCAAAACTGTAGAAATAAATACATTATATATTATAGATATAGGGTTAAGTCTATGGTGCATTTAGACATTTTGTTGCACTAGCGTAACACTAATGTGCCAATTCTGAGTTTTAAATTTCACTTTCTGAAACTGAAAAACTCAGTGAACTATAATTACACCTAAATATAATTTTATGACTTAAAAAATAAACTTTGTTCCACTTTAAATTTAATTTAACAATTCAGAAACATCTTAATACAATACAATCAATTACACGTAACGTGTCATGTGCCATATGCCATGTGGAATATTGCACCGGTGCAATATACGTTGCACCGTAGAACTGGCCTAGATATGTCCTTGATCGTGACATTCTCTGAGGAAAAAAATAAGTAAAACACTCAATAATGCTAATGGCATCTTCAAAAGGCCTAATAGGTTGTGAGATTTTGATAACTTCAGCATCTTCTTTCCTTTATAAGTTGGATGAGAAATTTGCCTATTATTCCTTTAGGAATGGCAGAAAGGGATCCTAATTGAGAATTTGGGCGGTTCTCCACTTCTCCTAATGTCAACTTTTCTGTGAAATCATCTCAAAAACTAGTGCAATAGGAAACCCACCTAATGTTAGTTACAAAAGCAAGGAATATCCCCTATAAAAAATATTTCTTGTTGCCATTAGAATTCAGTAAGGTGTTAACCAACGAGGCAAGATGGAAAAGAGGCATCGTTGGTGTAGGGTAAGACTGCTTCGGCCTGGTTGCAGTTTGTGTAGTGCTTGTTTGGAAAAACACAATTAGGAGGCTGTGCATGGGCTAAACAGATCTGAGATTATGGCTGCTTTGTTGCCCAGCTATTTTAATCAAGTAGTCTTCTTCAACAATTGAAGAATGTGGGTATCTCTTCAAGCTGGGGTGAACGTCAAGTGCCTTAGCCCTTGCTTGGCTACTACACTGGGCAGTCTGCTACAGAAGTATTTTACTTGTGCATCAGGGTATTGCAGGAATCGATAGGCCAAGATTGGGTTTAAGTCTCTTTTTCCTGTTTGGATTTGTTTAAACACTTTTCTGCAAACCAAGACAAAAGAATGCAAACCTTGTGGGTTTCAGTTTCAATGATGCAACACTGAATTTTCACAAAATACTAGCATAAACTGGAGCTAAAGAGAAAATTACAAAACTAAAAAAGAAAAAAGAAAAAGAAAGTCAATAGTGAGGTGATTTGATTCATAGAGGTTATGGGAAACAACAAAATTGAGGTTTGAATTAATCCCATGTCAGTGTAAAATTTTGTACATTATCAATATATAAGAAAGTGTTACATTAACTTAATACTAAGGTTTTTCCAGTAAAGTTACTTACAGTTTTTTAAACAGGTGGCATAGGGTTAAGTGGAATTCTTATCACTGATGGTAAATAAAAATTAAATCCATCAAATACATCTAGAGCCTCGACATCCCAAAAGATGGTATTTACAACTTGCACATGTTCTGTGATTACATATTTTTTGGTCCATCCATTTACTATACACTATGATGATGGCATGCTCACTAAGTTTTCTTCAATGTAACTGAGAAGAGCAATGAACAGAAGATAAAAAATGCTTGTTTCTCAAAAACCATATGTTAAATCTCTTTAAGCAAGTTGTACAATTAACATCCTGTATCCTGACTCCAAGGTAAATTTCATCGCATATTACCTTCTCACAAGACATCAATTATACTGTATATTCTCTTGTGATCCTTTGATTCAATCTGCATACATACAATAACTTCACAATCAAATATTGTATTCAGAGCAAGGTTAAAGTAGTATTTTTTATGATAAACAACAGAACAACATGGTAGAATGCCATCTATTGAAATACTATTTTTATCATTAATTTATAAACCTTTCCGACAGTCCTACCAAAGCAATAGTCTTGTGGTATTACTTTATTTTCTTTGGGCTAAGCTGTAGTATGATTTCAGTAATGTAACACTTGTTGAAACTAATTCAACACTAACATTCAACAATGCGACATCCAGTTGAGGGTGATGAACACCAAGCAATATATTTTCTAAAAATGAAGACCACCCCTCATCACAGATCAAGATGGATAAGGAAGCACCATAATATGTGGACAATATTATAATCTGATGACATGTACGAGGTAATTTAAATGGATGTGTTAGCACCTTCTTAACAAGGAAAATTTTAGCATCAACAGTGCCCTCGGCACACATTGATCTACCACAAAAGTTATGTTGAAACTCAAACAAAACTCTGCAACAATTTTTTGAAAGAGACAGAAAAGAAGAGAAATAGTTAGTGACATAAAGAAATATGTCAAAACATATAAAAGAAAATGAGAGTGAAATGAAAGTGTTTAAATGTTACGTTTGGTCCGGTGATGTCAAATGGTACATATGAAAGGCATGACCAGACAGGTGCTCCTCTGGGACAACCACCAGTTCAAGTTGTTGCTTGGGATCCCTGATCAATTGTATCTACTCAATTCTTATGTTCAAATGTGAAGAGTATCATTACAAGATAAAATTAAGACTAAGGCATGAAAGATATATGACTCTACAACATGTTTTATGGAAACATATTTTTGCCTTTCTTTTGCCACATGCAAGATTCCATAATTTACTTTAAAAGATGGCAAAGAAGTGAAGATGAAGTCTTGGCTTCTCTCCACTGATGAGCTAATATTATTCAAATACATACCATTAACTGCAGTTGGCACTGTGTAGTCCACAACAATCAAATTCGGATATTTATCAAAGACAGATTCAAGGATGTTTTCCCTATTAGAAGGACCATGGACAAGAAACTCTTTCCCACAGACCTCAAAAGCCCGTCAAGACTCCTCTTTACACCCAAATGACACAGGAACAACATACAGTGCAGTAGCTCCTGCTGCTTTAATGACAGCCTTTCCCATTTTTCCAGTACATGCATTAACCTGAATAGAATGCATATATTACTTCATGATTTACAACTAGTGTTTTTAAATAAAGACAGAGCAACATGAGGACACCAATAATCAGAAACACTTACAGTTATGACTTAAATTTATAAGAGTACAGGTAACTAAGGATATTCCATTCAAATAAAAAAGTTTGCAAGCCACTAGGAATGGGCTAGTAATGAGGGGTTTGGATAGTATATAGGAGGTCATAGGTACACACATCCATACCGCCAATGTACCAAAAAAATAAAAAGGTTTGCAACTTAGGGTGGAAATGTCCAAGCTAACACAACAAGAATGACACCTTGCTGACGTTGCTCTTGAGTTAGCCTTTTTGGCTTGACTACCACGAGAATTTCACTAGCAATTGATATTATCAACCATGACTAATAAGTGGTGTTCTACCTACAAATTCACCCTAAAGCATTAAGTAGTGACCAGCTATTACCGAAAACAGTAGAATTGACATTATAATATGATACGATAACTTGACAAACTAGATTACATCAGGACATATAGCATTGAGTCCAACGTAAGAAGATATTAAAATTAACCTCCTCTGAGATACAAAATATTCTCACATGTTGGACTTAACGGCAAGGTTCATATAGCAATGCAAAATCTAATACCAGTGATTTCACAAATTGGGTTACCAAAAAAATAACTCGGCATTCAAGTGACAGTGAAACATGAACCCGAGAGCTAGAAAAACGAAAACCGAAAACCGACGGGAATGGTTAATCACCCTTATCGGGGGAGAAGGCGCGGACTTTTCAAGAAAAGTTTAAAACTGTGTAGCTGCCATTGACATTTGACACTAAGGGGAGAAAACGTGATCTCCTCTTCTGCGAAATGGGGACGCTGCTCCGCCCAGTACCGCCGCTGGAGAAGAACACAAGGTGATTATTATGCCGTCTCTGGAGCACATTGGTTAGGGTTTTAGCAGGGACGCTGCCATCAGCGACTGAGACTGAGCTCGATTTCGGGGTCTAGGGTTTTAGAATTTTGCTGCGCGTTGCAAACCATTTCAGGTTCTTTTTTTTTTTTCTTTTTTTGGGGCTTGCGTTTGCAAACCGTTTGTAGTTTCACTGTTTCAGGTTCTGCTATCCGCCACTGTCGAACTCGAGGATGTTAATGATGAATGATGACTAAACATGGGCCTCTAGGCCCCTGCTGGGCCCAGCCCTGGAAACTGTATCCTTCTATTGGGCTAGCCCGATGTGATTCCAATGTCCTTCGTGGTCTAGGCCCGCCCAACACTAACGGGAGCTGGTAATTTCCTTTCCAGTTATCACCAATGGTTGACCAAATTCTTTTATACCAAAAAAGGAAATAATTTATTTCTAGTAATAGTTTAAGCTATTCTAGCAAATGCAAAGCTTTAAAGTTTCAACATAAATCACGGGGAATTCCTCAACTTTATGAGAGAGTACTTGCCCATTTAATATTTCTCTAAGTTGACATGATTTATAGTTGATCAATATTAAAGTTAATTTTATTTCTTAGAATCGTATAGTGATTCTCGTTCAATCCATATTCTCACTTTATATATGTATGCATGAATCTTCTTGGACTTCAAGTGTTGAAGAACCTTTAATCATAGATCTAGATCATGTGCGTTGCATAACCTTATATAATAGACAATATATAAGTCAAGTTCATTTAATTGAAATTTTATTAGATCAGTTTCTACGCAAAAGCGTGGTATGAATACTTTGGTTGAAGTGATACCAAGGGTTACAATTGTAAAAGAACATAGCGTTTTTGATTTTTTATTCACAAAATTTTTCATCTCCTTCTTCCGAATATAAGGAAAATGCATCTTGTTTTGATTTTCATTTCCTTTATTTAGCTTCGCTCCCAATTTTCATTTCAATGTATTTCGCTTCATACCATGATACAATTCTTTTACGAGATGGAAAAAAAAAGTTAAAATTGAAATGTTCTCGATGATGTAGACAACTCATATAAATAATAATAATAACTCATTTGTTACCATAAAAATTATAACTTCATTTTTTCTCTCTCTATGTATATATAATAAAAAGGAAAAATGATAAGTCTTTTTTCTAAAAAGAAAAGAAAACAATTCAAAGATAAGCCTGGGATTGCTCTGGCAAATCCATTTTGAACAACTCGTTGGTGAAAATCCATTTTCAAATACTTGTGTGCTAAAATAGTGTGCTAAAGTGAAGTGATGGCTGTCTGAGTGTGTTTTGATGGAATTTAGTTTTACTTTCATTTTCATCTCTGAGCTTCTTCTCCTACCGTCTTGGTGGCTGTTGATTCTCTCTCCACCACAGTCCACAGAAAAGGTAGCTTTCAGCCTTTTACTGAAACTGTGTATCTTTTATTTATTTTTCTTCTATTAAAAAAATTAAATTTTACATTAAAAAAATAAAAAATTGTTCAAACATTTTACGGTTAACCTTCAGATTATATAAATTTTATCCCATCTTCCCCCAATCCTGCCACCTACTAGTTGCTGTAGTTTTTCATATCCTGGGTTGGTTGACAGTTTAAAACTTTTCTTGATTCCTTTGCATGTTTGGTGTTGAATGAGTACTTCTAAGAAAAGGGTTCCTTTCAACATTGCTGTTCCTGGTCATGTATCTCTGCATGTTTTCCCCTCTGGTTTGTTGCAGTTATTGAACGGGCATTGCTTCTTGTCCCTCGATGTGTGAATTTCTGAACCCAATTGGCAGAGGTCATGCACCGTTCTGGCTTCTCGTGCTTCTTCTGCCTGCAGGACAGTGTCAGTTTGCGGGTTCTGTTAGAATTCCCGGTTCAGGATTTTTAGAAGTTACACTTACAAGTGCTTGATGAATGTGAGTTGCTTCTGTATCAGATTCTTCTGAGTTTGATGAGATTTCATTTTAAGAATTGGGTTTTATTCCATAAGTTGAATTGAAGAAAATTTTATAAAAGTTGTTATATATCCTGGTTTTATTTATTCATTTCTAAATTTTTTGAATCTTTCTGAATTAATTCAATATTCAATTGTCTTTTTCTAATGTAAATCTGATAAATTTCAAGAGATCTTTTTAGGTAGGTGCCAGGTAGTTTAATATGCAGTTGCCAAATGTTCGAAGTGCAATGTTTCTGTTTTTGGCTTTCAGGGCTTTAATGGAATTTTCTCAGACATTCCTAATTCTTGGTTTTTTTAAATAGGTTTAGAGCTCTCTAGATCTGAATCATACGAAGGAAGAGAGATTGGGGAAAGTTAAATTGGCAGTTGTGATTTTGCTTTTACTGGATAAGGCTTATTCACTTGTTTTTCACAGGATAGGTGGGGACTGGTTTCCCCTTCAATCGTTGGGCATCGGTTTGTACTGAATTTGAGAAGCTTGTTAGAGCTTGCTCAGGGAGTGCAGAAGCAGAAAACCGAAGCTATTATCGATGGGGCATTCTGCAGCTGTGTGGGACTATAGAGCAGCAACTGAAATTACAAAGGACTGGAAAGGAATTGATCAAATTGTGCTTCTGAACCCACAAGGCGCTTCAGCATGGGTTAGAACTTGTTGATTGTGGCATTTGCATTGGTGTTAACATTTGATGAAGTTATGGTTTTATCATTTGTAACTTTCAATGTCAATCCATGATAGGAAAACTTGGTTCATAATGATATTTCTGGTTTACTTTGAGTATATAAATTAGATACTAGGTGGTTCAAGGATTAACTGTCTTTTCTTGAAATTACGTAAGCTTACATGGAGCGCAAGTCACTTCATGGCGGAATGAGCAGGGGAAGAACTTCTATTCACAAGCAGCAAGGTATGTTGTTTAATTTTGATTAAAATGTATTTAATATTTTGTTAGATTATATGAATTTGTTAGTTGTATTGCAGATAATATGTGAAGAGCATTGTCTCAGATATTAATCAATTAATTCCCCTAGAAATGGAATGAATTTGGAGGTTGATGAATCATAATCTTCTATTGAAGTCCATTAATCATATAAATGCAAAAGAAAAAGGAAGGGAAAATTTTTTTATAAGTCTATTAATTCAGATTGCACTCTTTTTTTTTTGGTGAATAGATTGCACTTTTTTTGCTTATAGCTGACAAATATATAATACTTTGTGCTCTTATCATATTGGCAAATATAGATAATAGATGACTATCCATAGACATGTGGATTTCATTGAACCACTGAGGTTGAATACTGATTCAGTGGAAAAATATCCAATTTGCTAACTGATGATGATGATTTCTAGCTGTAAGAGTGGCTGCCTTTTTGGTAACTTGGCTCACAAATGATGATTTTGTAGAAATATGGAATTTTAACCAATTTTATTCATTAAGAGGCAAGCAGTCCTCAGTTACTCCTTTCTCTTATTTCCATTTGGTTGTAGCAATTTTCAAGATTCGAAAAGCAATGCGAGGAGGAATTCCTATTTGTTTCCGACAGGTATATTTAATTACTATTTTGTTTGTTCATTCTCAATAAATTTGAAAATACATAACTCACACATCTTAAGCTTATTTGTTTAATACTTTGGAAACTATGGATCACCAGAGCTGCATGGATTTGCAAGAAATAAAATGTGGGCAATTGATGATAATCCTCCTCCTCTGCCTGTAAATGATTCCAATGGGAAATCCTTTGTTGACCTTCTACTTAAGTCATCTGAAGAAGACATGAACTGCTGACCACATAGGTATAAACTTGGATGCCATAAAACCAAAGCTTATGAATTATGTTATGCTTAGTCTATTAGCATGGAGCGACAGTATCACAGGGATATCCACTTTGAGTTGTTTGTTTTCATTTTGATAATTGATAGTTTGCTGCAGATGTAGATATTTGATATTACCTTTCCCTCTGGGTTAGAAATAAATTTCAAGCAGCAGTAAGCTAACATAATGCCTACTTGTACCAGTTGAGTTTCGTCTTCGGGTGTCTCTTGCGACAGATGGAGATCTGACTTTGATATTACGAGTCAGGAATATCAATGGCAAGCCATTTAGTTTCTCATTCGCATATCACACATATTTATTGGTTTCTGACATTATGTATGGATAATTCTTTCTTTTACTTGACTTGCATTCCCTTTTGGAGAATGTTGGCTGATGCCCAACCCTCTTTTCTCTAGTACACTGTAATTTGACTGCTGGATTGCCTAATGAGGTTATGTGGTTAGATTTTTATTTGGCATTAATGATGTTTCCTTCTTCAGGATTTATTAGAGATAAATGCATGGTCTGTATATTTGAAACAAGCATATTCTGAATATGTACATTAAATGAATTGTTTACTGAAGGCTTTAAATTGTGGAATTTTAACACTTAATCAGGTCAGAGAGGATTATGTTTCCTCTTTAGAAGCTACTAAAGACTAATATATGGTCTATTCATTTGAAACTAGCATGGATACTTATACATTATATGGTCTATTCGAATACTGTAAGTAGTGGAATTATAACATCTAATCAGTTCAGTTATAGTGAAAAATGAAGTCAGTGATGTGTCATAAGTAAGTTCAAAGTTTTAATGGACCCTCTAGAATTTGCAAGCAATGGATGTTACAAAGACTGCCTCTGTTTGCAATGCTTGTTGCCTGTTGGGATAGATTGATTTAAATATTTTTATAAATGAGCTTTACATGGCACCGATATATATATATATATATATATATATATATATAGATTTTCTCCCTCTTTGATATTGTTTAGATTAAGAATTTTCTTTCAGTTTGGTAATTAGAACTCACATTAACAACTTTCTATAGTGAGATAAGGATTGAAGGTCTGGAAACACTTGACTACCTGGACAACCTGTTCCAAAAAGAACGATTTACAGAACAAGGAGATGCAGTAACATTTGAGTCTGAGGTAAATTCCCTTAGTTATATATATGTTTTTCATCATAATAGAAATCCCGTTTGGTAGAAACTAGATATAGTTGGATTTTGCTAAGCTACATGACATTTTTTGAGTGGGGATTTTGGAGGACAATTTGGAAACTGTAATACAAATGGCAAAATGTTGGTTTTTGTTTTTTTTTTTTTAAATTTAAAAATATTGCTTCTGTTTATTTTAAATAAAGTAAGGAATCAGAATCAGATGGATGTGATATGACATGTTTTCTTGACAATTTTACTGTCAATTTGTCAAACATTTAACGAAAACTGAAATCTTTTCTTGGATTTTGAAAAGAGTAAAAGGATAAATTCTATGACAAGCATGTATAATTAATGAGATAAGAGTCACATCACAAGTATTAAAACCACTGTCCCACCATTACAGTAGATACAAATTTATAGTTTTCATGATGCAATTAAAGCTTTCACTTTAGGTTGAGCCGTTGAGGAAATTGTTAATACTGCATTCCTAGCGGATGCAAGTTTTTCAATCACATGTTCAGTTCACTTTAGTCTTTAGGTTTTGATATGATGCAGGCTCTGGATAAAGAGGTTTTCAAATTTCATCCTTCTTTCATGGCAGGTGGATCGAGTTTATCTTAGTTCTCCAAATATAATTGCAGTTCTAGATTGTGAGAGGAAACGGACATTTGTTATAAGAAAGGAAGGTCTCCCTGATGTTGGTAAGCTATTTAGTTAGTAAAAGTTGTTCATGCCCATGTGACAAAAGGAGTTAGATACTTGCACTATATGTCTGTCTAATGCGAAGTACTATCATGTCTTCATTACATTGAGAGCTAGTTCCTGCAGTGATACCCAGAACACTAATTTGTCTTCAAATATGGATAAGGTTTTAAATTGGTATAGAAAAACTATATAGTCACTCCCTCCCATCTGTAGTTTTATGGCAATTTCCAAAATATTATCTGACACCTTGCTGTTTTCCCCAATGTGCAGCTGTGTGGAATCCATGGGAGAAGAAATCAAAGTCGATGGTGGACTTTGGTGATGGGGAGTATAAACAGATGCTTTGTGTTGATGGGGCAGTAATAGAGAAACCTGTCAACTTGAAGCCTGGAGAAGAATGGACAGGGCGGCTGTGGCTCTCAGTTGTGCCATCGAGCTTTTGTAGTGAGCTTCTTGGCCTTGATAGAAGTGGTCTTTGAGGAATTGTACAAAATATTATCAGTGGTCTCAGTTGATGAATACATCAGCAATTTAGCATTAAGTTGTAGAAATAGTGCTTTTTAGGAGTATCAGATTTTCTGTTGTGATCCTAGCCTAGAAATAGTGCTTTTAGAAAAGCTTATGTTTTTGTCAGAATGGCTATTAAATATCTGTCCATTTAAGTATTTTGTAGATGGCATCCATATATTCCAAAAATTAAAAAATTTCACTTTTTCTTGTGGAAGTGATCAAGGTTACGTGATTATGGCTAATAGATTAATTGGTTTGGGTTATAACTTTCTGTTATGAATTCTTCTTCCGCATGGAGTCATAGTAATGCATAAAAAATGGGTGGCCTGCGGAAAAGCTTGCTCGTATCAGAGCCAGGTTTCGATCCTGGGACCTGTGGGCTACGGGCGCCCCACGCTTCCGCTGCACCACGTGCATCTGTGAAATGCACTAACAAATAGTAAAATTTTTTAAACTATGTGTCGTGTGGACTCCACCCCAAACCAATTGGCACCACGGGCCGGACTTCCGTTTCGCTGGAGAGGGAGAGGCATTTGACCCCAAAAAAAAAATTATTATAATTATGATACTCTATTTTTTAGCGTGGGCTCGAGACACCCAGCAAAACCGAGGCTGCGAGTGTGCCCACCATTATGAAAAGAAGTGTTAATCAAAGCCGTTCTGCAAGCAATTCTCACATACACTATGTCTATAGTTAAATTTTCAAAGGGACTTTGTAAATCGCTGTGCTCAAGCATAGCAAAATTTTGGTGGAGCAAGCCCTCTAAGGAGAGAAGGATCCATTGGATCAACTGGAATTCTCTCTTCAAGTATTAAGAAGGAGGGGGGTATGGGTTTTAAGGATTTTGAACATCTCAATACTGCTCTATTGGCTAAGCAGGCCAGGAGAGTCTTGAAGAATCCGAAAGCCTTATGGGTTAAAATTCTAAAATGTGTCTACTTCTCCAATGAAGATTTCTTGCAGGCTAAAAAGAAAAGGAATTCTTTGTGGAGCTGGTCTAGTTTGTTTCATGGGAAGGAATTCTTAAGGAGATTCGGAGGCTGGAGTATAGGTAGCGGGGAATCTATCAGAGTGTGGGATGATAACTGGTTGGGGCAGACAAAACCAGTCAATAAGAATAACCTGCCTAATGACTTAAAGCTAAACTACTTCATTGATTCCTCTTGCAGATGCTGGGATGAGCACAAGTTGTTAGAAGCCTTGCCCCAGCATCAAGCAGCCCAAGCCCTCAAAATCCCCCCTTAGTGTAAGGAACAAAGAAGACTCATTCATCTGGCCATTCTGTAGAAATGGGGATTATAAGTGAAATCAGGATACTGGGTAGCCAAGTCCAGGGAGGTGAGGTCTGTTTCTAATAGGGGTTCTTCATCTTATTCCATTCCTAAGGAATTATGGAAGCTCATCTGGAAAAGTTAATATTCCAAACAAGATAAAAATCTTTGTTTGGAAGTGTCTAAATAATGTTTTACCGGTCAGGGCAAATTTGTACAGGAGACACATTGCGCAATCCACTTTGTGCCAGATTTGTAATGAAGCTCCAGAAACAATAGAGCACTCCTTGCTTTTATGCCCATGGACGAGGCCTGTCTGGTTCGGTACATCTCTCCAGCTCTATCCAGCCGAAGACTATTTCTAGAATTGAGGAGTGGTTATCTGATAAGGTGAGTCTGCTGAGAGAAAGAGGAATTCCAGTTGCTGAAGGCTTTTGCAGAAATCTTTCATATTCTTTGGGTAATCTGGAAAGGGAGGAACAAATGTTGTATCGAAGGCTTTGCTCCAATCCCAGCTCTGTCTCTTGCTGCTGCTGAGAATCTGAATGCAGAATACAAGCAGGCAAATTCAATCCAGTCTCAAGGAATTGCTTCGTGTCCTCAATCTTCCTTGCTTTCACATTCAAGTTGGAGGAAACCTCCTTAAGGGATCCTAAAATGTAATGTTGATGCAGCCTTCAATAAGGAGTCTGGTCAGGGAGCCATTGCAGCAGTTATCAAAGATTCATCAGGTAAGTTGATTTCTGGTGCAGCTAGGAAATTCAAAGTCTCTTCAAGTTTAATTGCCGAAGCTGTGGCCCTCAGGGAAGGTGTTCTGCTTTCCAGCAATTTGGGCCTTTCTAGCATCCTTTTTGAAGCAGACAACTTGGAGGTTATCGAAGCCTGTAGGGAGTGCCCAGCTTTGGGAGATTTTCGTAATCATTAAAGACATAGAGGAGCTTCCCCAGAATTTTTCCAAGTGCGGTTTTATGTGGACAAAGAGGCAGGGGAATTCTGTTGCTCACCTAGTAGCAAAATTGGCCTTTTCAAATGCTTTGCCACATAACTGTGAGTATCCTCCCTCCCGCTGGAGTGGTTTCCTACCTTAATAGAGACAAATCTTACTCCCTGCGCTGATCTGTGTTGTTGTGCTGCCTTGCCAGTAATGGCGCAGGTCTGAGTTGTTTGGTCTATCTTTAGTGCCTTGTGTGGTCCTTGCTGCAGAGGTTTCTATTTGTGGGGTCTAGTGACTTGTTGGCTTTTATTTGTTTTCGGTTTGTGTTCTGAAGGACAGGGGACCAAAAAAATATAAAAGCAAGGATCAGGATGATACTGTAGCAATCTAATCGGCTTGACATATTCGCACCCCAGATCGATTCCCCCCCCCCCCCCCGGCGGACCAAAGAAAAAAAAAAGCAAAATTTAAAAGCATTTCCCTCCTGGAAGTCATCAATTTAACGTGACATATTAATTGAGATGTAGTTTCTACCTTTCTACTATGGATACCCCTCTTTCTGTAAAGTGTTGGATTATAAGTTGCACTCTACTTTTCTTTTATTATAATTTCTTGGGTTCTTGTTTCTTAAAATAATTCATAAATTTGGTGCTTCGGCTGACGTGGTACGTCATTAGAAATGATACTCAATTTCTATCTTTATATTAAATTAAACTAGAGCGTTCCAAAGCATTTGCTTCTGCAGGGGTCTATGACTCAATTATATTCTACAAACCAATCAACACAATCAATGAACGATCGTGTATTTAAGAACAGACCAAGTCATAATAAAGTCAAGAATCTCAGCTGGTGACTAAAAAATTGAGGGCTGTCAATGCTTGAGCTGTTGGCTTTAAGCAACAACAAAATCACCAAGTAGCTGCAATCCAGAACAATTTTACTGTTGCTCATTTCACCCCATCTTTGCATAAAAAGGATTTCAAGAAAAAATCATTACCCAAACTAAGGAAATGTGCCTTCATCTGCATTAATCTGGACAAAGGAGAAATGAAAGGTTTTGTATTGAAATCATGATAACAAATTCAACTCCAAAGTTTTACAACCTGAGACGAAATAGAAAGAATCTAGGCTAACTTTTAATTCAAGCTCTGCCAAAATGATTCAAAACACGGTTCGTCCTGGTTCAAAGGCAAAACAAAAACTAGGTAAATATGGTTAGTACATTCACCTCTACATTTCCCACTTCACAGTCAGTTCCGTATGACAATACTGTTTCCAGGTAAATACAGTAGAACTCTAATACAAAATGAAAATTACACCGCATGCTATTGAAAGAATGAACCTGCAGTTCTGGAAATAAAACAGCATCAGCAATAACAAGGATAATTTCTGGTTATATTAACATAAACCAACAAAAAAATGGAAGCAAAAAGGAAATATTATTTTACTTCTGCAATAAAACTATACGCCACGTCGATACTCCAGTTGCTTGGTGTTCTCTAGTAAAATCTGCCAACTAATAAAGAAATCAGGATTTAAACTATAAAAATGAACGTAAGCCATGTTTTGACACGTCTCTTGGGAGATAATCGCATAAACGAGGACAGGTTCTTATTTCTCGAATGTAGTTTGCAACTGCTTTGCAGCCTTCAATTGCCAGGTGCATAACATTTTCCAAAATGTCAATTGGTAGTTTAGAATCCATCTACAGCCCAGTAACAAAAGAAATGAGTAGTGCACATAAAAATTTAATGTCATAATCCAAAAGATCAAGTAAAAAACGAATAAGAAGTTTTAGGACCCTCTCTTCAACCCCATGCAATCAAAGTAAACCAGGAGCTTCAATTCTGAAGTATGGAACATGGCAACTGGTGAATGCTAGAGAAAGATTTCAAAGAAAGCAAAAGGGGTAGAAAAGAAAAGCATTGCAGCCTTCAGAAAAATGCTACAATGATCCATTACTTAATAGAATTGTTGGAACCAGGTGCGCAAACAGAAAATAGGGAGAAGAAATATAGTCACAGAATTTAACATGGTTCAACCAACAACAAACTATAGGCCTACATTCACAGGCAAAACAGAGAAAATTCACAATGATCAATGAAGAAAATTCTAAAGCCAAATCTGCCTTCATAATAGCCCATGTATGAAACAAATGCAGCTTTAAAGTATCAGTCTAAATTTGGAGAACTGACATAAAAAAGATGCAACTAAGAAAAATAAAAGATGTTAAACTGGCATCCCAAATGAAGTGTTATTAAGTAGATTGAAGTATGATTCATTGAGATAAAATTATAAAAGTATACTTGACCAAGTATTATAACTCATACTAAACAAAAGATTGTCTGACATTCACCTAAGAGAGTTCATTGAAGGAAAAGACACCAGTCACTCTACCAAGAACCTTGGTCAAAAGCAGAATGTCGGTCTAGAAAGAAAAGAAAGAAGAACAAAAAGGTTCAGAATCTTTTAAGTATAATGATGCTAAGAACAATTTCAGAAGGAAGGAGGTGGAGTTCAGATTCAAAACCAACAGGACAACAGGATTCATGTGATTGTGTTAATTTACTAACAACACAGAGAGAGCAAGAAGAGTAGTCAAAAGAGAAATGGGTCTCGAGGACCCAAGGCCTATAAAAAAAGGCTAATGCTTGCTGTAAGGACATTAGAAAGTTTGGACAAGTATGCCAGATTGCTGTACACACCATAACCTACACCTAGGAGAGAATATAAACAAATTCCTTTTTCCTGAATTATTAATTGTAAACATAATTTACTTTTCTGACTAAAAAAATATGAAGACAATAAAATGAAATGGAAATTAAGCTGAAGAAGTGTCACTTTATCCAACTTGGGCAGAATTCCCAGAGTTACATCAGGACCTCCAGCACTGTCTTCTACATAGTTCAAATCTGTCCATATTCATACAGAAAGATTCAATAATTACGATAGCACCGCTAAATTAAAAGTTGATTAGAACAAAGACAACACACCACCCCTGCATTTACCCAGTCAAAAAATTTAAATAAAACAGATATATACCAAGCAGAGGAGTCCCATTAAGGTATCCAGCACTACAGGATGTAACAAGGTCACGCATAGGAATCCCAGCATTGGCAAGGGCCAACGTTGCAGCATTGATACAAGCAGATCTAGTTCCTGCACAAGCCATGTCAAGAACAAAATTATTGAATGGTCAACAACGAACAGCTTAGATAAAAGTTCAGAGCCCTGTTTAATATTGCCAACAATTAACAGGAGACAAATTATTAAAAGAGCACATGAGAATGATGATCACGAGATCCCATTATCAGGTTTTAAATTACCTCCATCTGCTTGGAGAACTTGGACATAAATATCTATCTGCAGATTACATAACAATCATAAGAAAAAGAAAATATACAATCTACAGCTGATGTAAAAGAAATTCCAAAGAAAATATGCATGCTTCCATGGTTTGTCGAATAACCAGAGAAATTTCAGTCGATCTCCTGTAGCATGAGAAAAATTCCATCAAATAAAGAACATGGGATCCATTTTGTTGAGAAAGCAAGCTATAGAAATAAACACCCTACTTTGAGGCATTCTTTCAGATGGCAAAAAGTGCAACAGATTGTCAAATAACCACAGTTTGGCCAACAAGAATCAAGAGTTCATCATTCTAGTGTTAGAGAACCTTGCAATAAGAACCAATTTAACACATCTAAAAGACAAAAACGAAACAAGGTAAAAATTTTGTCTACAGATTGATGGCTAGGTCATTAAAAACAAATGCAATGATATTTGGTTAAAGGAAATTCTGTAAGGCTAATGTTAAAGCACGAAGAAAAGATGACGGATTTAAAAAAGCCTGAACCAGTAATGGATCATAAGATGGTGATTACAGATTTTACTTTTCAAATCCCATGGATATATAGCTCATTGCTGAGCATGGAGAACAAATACAACTTCTGACACGGTAGGAGCTTTCTACAAGTCAATATGATGTAGATACCACATTCACTTAGCCTCAGTCAAACAAGTTTCTCAATTTTCCCGAGAATTATGAACAACTATCCAGAAAAAGGACACAGTACAATTCCTGAATTCCATATCTATTTCAGACACCTTTTTTGCTGTTTAAGTCCTACTTCTGTCACAAGATGAAATCGCTTCTATTTCAATAAGTATACATATATCAAAATCATCCAAAAAGACTAGGAAGTTAAACAAGTAAATCAGAAACCTATTGCCCTTTGGTTTCCTCATGCAATCTCCAGTGCTAAAATTAGCCATGCTGTACTCACACCGAACCTACAGGCATGCAAAGTAGATACACAACAATTAAATTTTCAGCACAATGCACATAAGTACACCAAAAACACACACATTGCATTATAACTTATAAGGAAAAGCTTTACCAGAGCCTGGTCACTGATTTGCTGGCTCCTATTTTGAACCTGAAATGGAAAAAAAGTTACTTAAGATATATATAAATATAAAAAGCAACAGTATCTAAAGCACAAATGCAACTTCAAAGCTTTTCTAAAGATTTAAGCTGATAAAAAACCCTTTACCCTCTTCAAAGTACATAGATTACTATCCATAAGCAAAGTAAATAATTAGATGATACCTCTCTAGGGCCATAAACAGCAGCAATCGCTTTGGTATTGCCCATCTCAAATACGGCAGAACTGATTTAAAAATGCAAGAGAAATTTATGTCAAATGCTTTGAATGAAATCATAATTTAATTTTAAAAACACAGAAATTTGAGAATTATACAGTTTGAGGGGCAGGAAAAAAAAAATTAAGCCCAAAAAGCAAAACTCATCTACCCATCCGCTTTGGATACAGCACCAATCTCCGCTTGAATTTGTCGCATCTAGTATTGTAAAAAGAGGGGCGAAGATGGTAAAAGGGTCAAAGGCCAGCTTCTGAAAACTAGACCGGACTGGCCCGTCGGACCGGTTCAACCGGGAACCGGACTATTGGCCGGTCCGGTTCAGTCCCTGTGATCGGTTCAGCAAATAACTTCACATTTTACAAAAGTGCTTCCAAGTGGATTCGAACGTGGGTCACGGGAGAATGAGGCAACCAGCTTTACCGTTGAACCAACTGCACTCTCATTGTATAATGGGCCTTATTATATATTTAATATAAAGTAGGGAGATAGTTGTAACTTTCAACAAAAGATCCTTAGTTCAAACTTGGGATAAAAGGCCAGATGAAAGAAATATTACCACTGTTCTAATGTAATATTTATAACATATAGATTGTAAATTGTGAATTATGTTTATTTTGGTTAATTTATATACTATATTGCTATATGGATTAATGTTGTGTTGCTTACATGAATGTAATATTTTTTTGTTTTATGACACTATTTTTTTTTATGTTTCAAATAATTTTATTATTGATTTACATTGTATTTTTATAATTTTTATTTATTTTATTAATATATAAATAATTATATATATATATATATATATAAATATATATTTAATTATATTTCGGTTCGACCACGGTTGAACCATTGAACTTTGAATTAATACTTCGACCGGTTCAATGACCGATTCGGTTTTCAGAACCTTGGTTAAAGGTCAGAAGAGAAAGAAATAGAAAATCATTTCTGAAATTTTTAGAAAAAGACTGAAAATTTTAAAGGGAAAAAAAGGGGAAAGAAGATGCCAGAGAAGAAGTAACAGCAGTACCTCCATGGGTAGGCGACCATCCAGCCGAAGTCCTTCTGGGCTGACGTACTCCATCTCAAATGTCAAACTCTGGCAGCAAGAGCTTGGAGGGAAGAGGATGAGATAAAACCAGAATTGTGTTGACAATAGTTTGTACAGCTAACGATGTTTTGCGTTACCTTGTGTCCTTGGCTTCAAAGTGAAAAGGGGACAGCATAAAACATTTGAAAAGAGAAATGACTGTTGCACAACCTGTGAGATTGTGCAGAATCTGAGCCATTCAGAAATTGTAAGTGGGGTCTAGTAGTTATCTAGTGATTCATACAGAAGATTGTGAGGAGTGTGTGAGAAATATGTTTGTGTACATAACTCTCTTGGGAAAAGAAAGAAGCAACTTACCTTGGTTTGAAATGAGTATAAATTAACAAATTACAATTCCAAACAATCAAGCAATCTGAAATTTAATCAAATACCAGTGAAAAAAAAAAATCAATACTAGCAAACTACAAAAATAGTACTGCATGAAGAAATAACCTTTGCACAAATGAATCACTAATTTTTCTAAACATTTAAAATTTGTTCTTAAACTTAATGCAATCAAAGAAAAGGATTGAACTTTGTCACTGTAGGTAGGTAAAAAAAAAAAAAAGGAAAAGGTTTCCCTAGACAATGGTAACAGATAAGTAACAGACAATGGAGATATAATGAGATAAGAGATCCATGAAACAAAGTTTGCATGCATTAGTCTAAAAATATATAATCCACCAAGTATGCTTCAGTTAAATTGCATTCATTTGAACAAAATTACAATTTCATCAAAGGAAAACAATACAAATTCAGATATAGATTTTTCAATTGAGGGATGTCACAACTCCATGACATTATTAGGCCAAAAATCATACCGGTGGCATGCATGAGTTAGAAAAATCTGAAAACCAATGAATTTTACAATGGGTAAAGAAATTTGGTTTACTAATTACACAAATTACAAGATGCTAACCACCATAACCACAATAATTTCTTCTCAATAAAGCTACAACTCTTGCCACCAATTAAAGGATGACACACCCTAAAATTTATAAAGTTATCTTCTAACCTCCTGCGGCCATCTAAAACCAACCTTCTCACACTTCTTAGCAAGCTCACAAGAGCAATATGATTTTTTCAAATCCAGCAATTGGTCTTCAATCATTAATATTGTTGTGTATAACAATACGTTGAAAACTTTGGCTTTGTTTGAATATTTTGTGGTGAATGGAATGGTATGGAATGGGATGGAATAAAATAAAGTTTTCATACTATTATTTATATATTTAATAATGAAATGGAAGAAATCTACCAAAAAAAAAATCTAATTAAAAAAAAAAGTCTAAACTTATCTACAAAACAAATGTCACTTGAACTACAGTTCAAGTGACAACTTCAGGTTCACTAACTCTCTAAAGATAATATTATATATATATATATATATATATATATATATATATAAAACAAATAAATTGAGCCATTTGCCATAACAAAATAAATTATAAGCTAAATTCATTAAATTTTGATTCCCATCAATTAATTTATTCTTTGTCACTAAAACGACCTCGAACAGTTACTTTAACTGGGAATAGAATTATTTACGTGCGTGTATGGCTACCATCTTTTTTGTACACTTATACGGTTACTATCAAATGTTTATTGACTCACCATTGTTGAAAAAAAAAAAAAAACTGCACGCTGTATTTTGTCGAATTTGATAAGTAACACAACCACAACTTGAAAAAGAGAGGAAAGAAAAAAAAAGTAAAGAGGAGAAAAAAATTATTTGTCTCACAAAATTACAGAATGGGAAAAATAAGCTCAACTGATTCAATTATTGTTGAGAAAGAGTAATGCTACATTTTTAAAATAATTTTTATAATATTTAATAAAAAAAATTAAATAAAAATAAAAATACTTAATATTATGATAATATAAAATGCATTTAACTTATTTTGATACAATAGTGACATGGAGGTATGCAATGATTGAAGTTTTTTTTAAAAAATAATGACTCTAAAATTTAAATTTTATTTGTATCTTTAAAATCATAATTAATAAAATTACTCATACGGTGCATAGGATAAATTTTAAATAAGTAATTATGAGAGTAATAAGTATAAAAAATTAAAAAATAAAAAAAAATTATTAGATAAAAAAATAAACAAATAAAAATTATTTTAAAAAAAATTAGTTCAATCTGAAGACTTTTCTCTTTAAAAATTTAAACTCTTACTTATAAATTATTAAAATAATATTTATATTATAATTTTTAATATTTATATCAATATTATTTATTATATAATTATTATTTATTAAAATTAAATATTAATTTTTTTATATAATAAAATTAAAATTTACATGATAAATTTAAATAATATTTTTTTAATATTATAATAGGTGCGCTAAACATTACAATTAATTAATTGTGGATAAAAAATATTATATAACTAAAATTTTTGACATATTTTTTTGATTTTTAAATAAATAAATAATATTTATTATTTAATTTTATTTAATAATTAATCTATTGTAAAAAGATATAAAATTATTTTTAAAAAATAATAGAATATGAGAAAAAAAAAATGACAGTGTTGCGATTGGAGTTGCAGAATATCTTCTATGGGCTTCCCGCCATGTCCCCAAACAAAAAGCGGCGCGTGGATCTCGCCGCTCGTCATTTCCTGCCTCTGATTACTTCATAGTCCATAGCCTTTGATCTCCCAACCCAACCCATTTCCCCTCTTTCTTTTCTCTTGCTTTCTTGCGAACACATAAATGAATCTCAACTATCTTGTCCTCTTCCCTCTCCTCTCCTCTCCTGACCAGACACTCAGCACAATTCCGCTTCCGTTCTCTTCCCTTATCCCTCAACCTACTCTCTCTTTCTCTTCTTTCCTCACATTCAGATCTAACCCCCCAACTTCGTCCCTTCACCATTTCTCTGCTGCATGTAAATTCCCCTACGTTTTCCATCCCCTTTCTTTCTCCTTCACGCCATCAATTCTAGTTTCAATCTCACAGAAGACACAAATATGAATCACCTTTGCATGTTTCCATTCCCTTTTGCCATTAGCATTCCGATTCTGAAACACCCATTCTCGCCAGCTCAACATTTTCGATAATATCACAAGAATTGAATTTTGTTCCTCGATTACCCAGATTGTTTAGAACCCATAATCCGATTAAAGTTTCGATTTTTTCTTCTCCTAGTTAATTTTATAAAGGGTCACGAAAAAAACAATTGCTGAATTAATACACAAACAGAAATGGCTATGGCTTCGTCACCCCAACCAAAACCAATGCTACAGAAACCACCCGGTTACAGAGACCCCAACACACCAGTCGCCAAACCGCCGCCGATGCGAAATCCCGTCCTCCCACCTTCCCTCCGGCGCAAATCGAGGTGCCGGGGCTGCTGTCCGATATGCTGCTGCGCCTGCTGCATCATCATCTTCGTCCTAATGTTCGCCGTCGTCATCGCCGCCGGGCTAATCTACATCATCTACGACCCGTACCTACCGGTCTTCCACCTGCAGTCTTTCCGGGCCCCCAAGTTCAACGTCACGGAGAAGCCCGACGGGGCCTACCTCGACGCGGACATGATGACGAGGGTGGAGGTGAAGAATCGCAACGCCAAGATGGCGTGGTATTTCGAGCCGACGAGCTTCGAGATTTCCGCGGACAATGGGAACCTGAATCTGGGGTCCACCGAGCTGCCGGAGTTCACGGTGAGGGAGAAGAACGTGGCGGGCCTGAAGGCGGAGACGAGCGTGAGGGACCAGGCTCTGGATGACAGGCAGGGGAAGAAGCTGAAGGGCATATTTGAGAGCAGAGCGTTGGTGCCCGTTGTGGAGCTTCGAACGAGAACAGGGGTGGTCATGGATGGCTGGAAGTCAGGGACGCTCGGTATCCATGTGGTGTGTGGTTATGTCACCATGAAGCAGCTTGAAGACCAAGAAATGCCCTTATGCACCCTCACCATCCTCAGATGGTAACACTTCTCTTCATTTCTCAATTCCAGTGCATGCAAAGTTCATCACAACCTCACTCTGTATAGAATCATGGATCAAAACCTCAAACGATCTATATAAATAATGTTTTATCAAAATTTTCATGGCTAACTAATAACCTGGCTTTCTGTTCGGTGATGTTTGAATCTATAATTGAAGCTTCTTTAAGTTCAAAATTTTCATTCACATACCTTCTTCACTCTGCTAGATTGACTGGAAAATGAGGTGAATCTTACATCGGCAGAAGTGTTAATTGTTATTGTTCTCGCATTATAAAATTGCTGTAAAATTTCTTATAATCAAGTGAATATCAAATATGGCTGTGGCCTGTGGGATTTACTTAATGTATTGGTCTGAGTCAAGTGATCTCATGTACATGTTAATTTCTATTTTTTTAGGGGGAGGGTGAGTATATTAGCCACTTATAATTGACTATTCTGATTGAAGTTGATGCCTAATTTGCTTTTGATTGACCGCAGGATCCAAATACAGTGAGATGTGTTCCATAGATAGAGCTTTTACTGTATATCGGATTACTGCCCGTCACGCAATTCTGAGGCGAAGGATTTTGCTCATGTTGGATTGTAACTAAATTTTCACATACTTCTTTTTCTCTTCAGAAAAGTAAAAAGAAGAATAAAATGTAAATCAATATTCTTTGCTTCGAAGAAGAAAAGGGTTATGTACATATGTTATCGTTTACAGCAGTTCAACGTGCTGTTTGGTGGTTCTCTCTAATGTGCAGTGGGATGCATATAAGTTCATACGTGAGGCTGTATTTATCAAGTTTTTATTTTTTTTTTATGGAGTTGTTTATAAGAATCATCACTCAATTACAATTTACGAGTGAAGATCTTCTATTTCTTGTATTTTCAATAAAAGAATCACTGTGTGGTAGGGCTCCTTGCATTCGTCAAGGAACTCAGAGTCTGCTTTTTTTTTCATTATTATTATTTAACTATATGGTAATTAAAAAAAATATTCAGTAAATCAACAGAAAATTTAAAAGTTGTGGTAGCTTTTTAAGGTGCAACATAGCATTCTCTTTGGTAAGCTATGGTGGAAAGACAACTTTTGCGCCAAGGCAACCTTATGAAATAAATGGTTAGTGGTTAGAAAGAGAGGGATATTAGAACTGCTAGTTGAAAGACATAGCTTGACAAATATGCTGTCAACCATAGATTTTTATTTTTTAATTTTAGAGAAACAGTGCACTTTCAGAGAAGTGAAAGTTGAAGGGTTGAGTTTGAGAAGGGAAGAATCATGAAATACAAAGCAAGTAGATACCCTTACAATTGATTGCTTATATATTTACCATTAAGTCTTGTTTTCCTTCATAGTTCATAGCTTAGTAGATGTTTTTGTCAGTTGGACACTGCAACCATTCTTAATGAGGATTTAAATTTTTTATTTTTGTCTATTTTCTCTATTTACATTCTTATATCTCAATTAAATACTGATAATTCAGAAAAAAAATCAATTTTAAAAAGTTAATATTAATTAAAAATATATATATTTTTATGGGAAAACAGGATTTGGGATTGAAAAAAGAAAACAAAGAATTTGATATGAACTACGATTCCACACATACATCAGTGCATTCACACATCTTGTTTCCTTAATGAGTTGTTTTCTTGTTTCCTTAAATCTTCCAACTAAAATTGAACACTCAACTTGCTCAAACACTGGCCTAGCCATTTGGATATAAATAGAATGGGAGAATTAAGAATTGGTTGGTGTAGCGATGTTATACATTTATGCTCAACCACATATATACAAGAAGAAAGGTGGTTTGAACATATCAGTCGGCCAGACTGAAAAAAATCCACATGCTATACACCACATAAATTAATGACCATACTTAAATTAGATATTTGATTATTGAGCTGAATCGCTTTGTATGATATTTATCGTCAATGATTACTTCTGTATATTTGTGTTTAGATATATGGGGAGGGAATAAATTGGGTTCATCCTCGTGTTTAGTAAAAAGATAAAAATAAAAGATAAATTTTTATGAATAAAATTTATACGATCAAAATTTATCCATCTAACTGTGCTAAATTGATTGCATAGATAACCCATAAGCCTTTTGGGTCGAACAAGATTCAAGACAACAATAGTATAATGGAAGTGGGCCAATTTGGCAATGTCGGGAACGAGTCAATGACGTGTTGATTTTTTTTGTTTTTGAAAATGACGTGTTGATTCGGTAAAGTACCCATTGGGTAAAACTTGTATTATTAGATGTAAAGGAAATAGTCATCAACTGGTCCAACTAAGCGCAACATATGAAAACAACATCATAAATAATTTGTGTTATGTAAGTAAGGTTGTTTATGACCCAATACAGCTCAATAATCTAGTTTAGACTGAGTTATTTGAGTTGAATAAGACGTAATTTGAATAAAAAGTTAAGTTTGAATTCAAAAAAATAAATCTGATGCATTTTCAAATTGAAATTTGATTAACTTTCGGTTCAGTCTAATTCGATTCAAGATTATTTAATATTTTTTTTTAAATTTTTTTTATATTTATTTTTAAAATTAATATAAATATTATTATATTACATTAAAATATTAAAAATATTATTGTATAAATTTTATATTTATAAATACTAAAATTATATTACTTAATTAATTAATTATGTATGTAAAAATTTAAAATATGATCAAATTTTAAGTCAACGTAATCTTGATTGGATCTTAAGTAGGTCATACACAAATATAATCAGATTTACTCAAATTTAAAATTGAATTAGAACAAATAAATTAATTCAATTAAAATATTAAATCAAGCTCTTGACCCCACCTAGCCCATGTACCACCTACATGTAAGCACATATTATAATAATTTTTTAAATAGAGAAATTAATGACCGAAATAAATAAATAAATAATGTCGCACGTAATGATTAGTGTTTAAAAATATTATCTACATTCTGAATATACTTAAGATTTTTATTTTTTTTAAAAAGGAAAGAATGGTATTGGTCCAAGTTTTCTCCACCTAAGGTTCGTAAAATGGATAGGGACTTCAAATTACTGAGAAGACATTAATCTCTCTCTTTCCTTACATGGTCATTTCTTCTAGTTGGTTTCTGTGATTTTTTCCCCGTTTGTTTCATTAAAGAACCAGTTTTTCTGTCTCTGCATCTCTCCTTTGGCCTTTAGATCGAAAGGAAATCTTCTGTTCTTTCGTTCCGAGTACCTAACATGGCCTCCAAGCGGATCCTGAAGGAGCTCAAGGACCTCCAGAAAGACCCTCCTACCTCCTGCAGCGCCGGTACAATTTGCTTCACCGAATTCCTGTTCTTTTTACCCTTTTCTGCTGTTTATCTGTTCCCAATAGTAATCAAGCTTCCTATGTTACACGATCTATGGATTTTGGAATTTATATGTATGTGGGTCGTTGTCGTTCTCTCGTTGTTTCATGGGTGTATCTGAATTTTGTTAGATGCGTTGCTTGTTTTTACTCTGTGTGTGTATATATATATATAAAATAAATTTACAATCTTTGAGGAAGTAGGATGAGGTATTGGTTTTAGGCTTCACATCCCAGGTCATGATTTTAAAAGGTTGTTGTTAAGATGGAATTTTGTGAGACTTTTCTGGTACTCATATAGTGTACATGGTGATAACTGATAACCAGCGATTGGTAAGTTTGTTGTTTCTTGATTTTGTTATAGTTGTAATTTTACTGACTTCGAATTTCAAATTTTCTTTTATGAATTCCCTTTTTGTGGTTCTTTTTACTAGAGCCGAAATCCTGCATTTAAAGTTCAAACTTTGGGATTATTAGAATCTCTCTAATATTCAATTAACTTCTCAGAATTGCCTTTTTTTAGTTGAGATTTTCTCTAAACTATGGATATATAACAATTATCAAGGAAATATAGGAGCCAATTTAATCATATCTGCCTGTGGTTGTGGAATCCATTTAGATACATGGCTTGGATAACTCTTGCTTTTAGATTATATTTGGCTGATATTGTCTTCCTGAATGTTTATTACATTTCTGAGTTGCAAGAATGTATTTATCAAAACAAACGGGTGTAAGTTTGAGTGCATAATATATTAATATTTGAAGTTGATTCTTCTGATTGGTAAACATCATGTTCTGATGTTAAACTTGTTATTTTCTTTTTTGTTGATCACCTTCACAGGTCCTGTAGCAGAAGATATGTTTCATTGGCAAGCGACAATAATGGGTCCCCCTGATAGCCCTTATGCTGGGGGTGTTTTTCTAGTTACCATTCATTTTCCTCCTGATTATCCATTCAAGCCTCCTAAGGTATTGCCTTAGTCCCGCTCAATTTAACTTCAACAGTTCTGCCTTTGTTATGCTTGGAGAATTGTGGACTTTTTCCTTTTATATTGTGAAAAAGCTATATAGAAAAGTTAAATTTTCTATTTTACCTATATGTTAGTTCTTAGATTGTTCCTAATATTTTTTAATTGCACTTTTTGTGGATTTTTTTAAGACATTTTGTTTTGCTTTTCAACTGTCCAAAGCACCCTGTTTTACTGTACATTTCCATATTTTGATGTGAGTGCCTTGATTGAGATGTTTATGCTAGTGATAGATTATTCTGGTGATGAATGTGCTAAATCATAGTCATGTGGCTTTCTTTTGAGATCAGTGAGTACTTACTAGTGAAAATGCTATAATTTGAAGATTTAGTGGACTACCGTAGTTTCTCTATGGTTGAGTTCTATTTTCTGCTTAGAAGTTACAATATGGGTGTGCTGGGTTGAGCTGAACATAGGCAGATGGAAAATGATATGAAAATTATCTTACACTTGCTTAGTACAACATAAATTTGGAACTTTTGAGAGTTGAATGCAATTTATTTCCACTCCAGGCCTACAATTTTTTACCTCTCCTTGCATAGCATGAAAGTAAGCTGGAAATGATTTTCCATATTTTCCACCCTCTACCAAACACCATGGACTGAAAATCAAAACCTTTCCATCTCACCCCAACTCCCCTCATTATTATCCTCTTGCCCTAACAAGCATAACCTATATATTGTGATGTTATTAAAATGTTTATATATTGTTCATAGCTATAGAGCCGAATGAATTCTGTTTCAGTGTTATATATAGAAGAGTTATGCATGCAATTTCATTATAATTAAGACATTTACTAAAGTTGAGAAGATAGTTGCATTGAAGATGGATGTATCAAGCTATGTTTAATAAACGCATGTATCATAAATACATAAATTGTCATGTGAGAGATCCTTGGACCTTAACAATGTTATAAGCGGCTTGTATTTAGTTTTGGGCTTGACCCTACATGTGACCCATACCTACTACTGTTCACCTGTAGAGGTGGGGCTAACTCATTAAAATTGAATCTAACAGTGAATAAAAACATGCAAAAAGAAGAACTCTGCAATAATGAGCTGTGTTGTGAAGGTGCAAAGTTTGTTGTATCCACCGTTGAAGCCACTATTTGGAGAAGATTTTCATGATTCCATGCCGCATGGAGTATCAGGTGTTGGTATGGGCATTCAATAGTGATGGGACCAAAGAATTGGAATTATGAATGATGTTAACTTTCAAGGCCAAATTTTTGGGGTTAAAGCAGCAACAGCTCTTGGGGAGAGAGATGTTGGAGGATCTGACCAATGAATTGGTGGTTCATCAAGATCTGTATGGCGGAAGAGCCTATGCTTGTTTGGTTGGAAAAGAACCTAGTGACCACCTGTGGGATCTGAATCCTAAGTATAGGGTACATGTTAGAGAGTAAAGTGTGAGTAATAACCGTTGATGAGAAAATCAATAGAGAGTGAGTTCTCACATGTTCATAATTGGTTATCCATGTACTTGCATTTTATAAAATCTCAAATCATTGATTTTTTCATCAATAATAATAAACTATGCTCTTTACTCTTCCAAATTCTCCATGAGTGGTGGTAGATGCAAATGACATTACAGTATCAATATCAGCAAAGCCCTCCAAAGTCGAAGGACACTAAATTTAATCACTCTCCGTTGGGTTCAATTTCAATCATGTAGCTGCATTTCCATGGATAACTGTTGGAAACTGCAGAAGTGAAAACTGCAGGTGGGCTGCTCCCATTGAGTGCTGGCATCAATAAAATCATTCAAAAGATCAAAAGAACTTTTCACCTATTATAAAGACATAAAAAGAACAAAGTAATTATTTTCATGTCCAATGATCTAATGAATTTGAATGAGCTCCTTCCACTTGACATTTCAGATCTGTAACCTACTTTCTAAGCACACGATTACACAATTTTGACTGGGTGCTGTTTAAAAAAAAAAAAAATTGGTATTCTGGCCAGTGGGCTGGCCCAAAATGTCAGATGTGGCTTCCAATTCGCATAAAGTACAATTTGTTCAAAATTTTAACTCTTCTTTTTCTGTCTGTCTACCAATTTTTTTCTTACAGGTTGCGTTTAGGACTAAAGTTTTTCACCCAAATATCAACAGCAACGGCAGTATTTGTCTTGATATCTTAAAGGAGCAGTGGAGCCCCGCCTTGACTATATCTAAGGTTCTGTCACTAAACTTGACTTTTTAACACAAATGTTTGATGGATGGGCGGTTGGGCACCATTTATGTTGAAAAGAAAATTTTCCAACGCAGCAGCAACAATGCTTATAAGTACAGTGAAATATTTTGTTAGTGACTTTAGATTTGACTTGGTTTGCATCTGGTACAGTTGCTTGTCTATTTTTATATTTCGAATATTTTTATCAAGCATAGAAATACATAAATAATAAGTCTCTTGGTGAGCCTATACTGAACATTACTGTACATGGCTACATACCTATCATCTGCATGATGCCTTTTCTCTGCCATGATCCAGAGTTTTGATGGATAGTTATGTTATGAAATATCTTGTGTCTATATAATAGCATGTAATTTACTATTAATAAGTGATGTCTGGTGCCACAGTGTTGCAGCATTAGTGTAATCTTTACTGTTTCTATTATTTGGATTGGAAGGATCATTTCTTTTTTTTTTTTTGGGAAATATTTTGTGTTAGAGGTTAGGACCTTGAGATAGCTCTCAGTTTTTACATGCACATTTTCCTTCTATGGATTGCTATCCATTTTTGCATCAACGATGAACTCAAACCAATTTTTTCATAGGTAATTTGCTGATGTTAATGTGGTATTCATTAGATTGCACGCATTTGTTGTACCTTCTCAGTCCTGAAGTTGTGGCTATTGATATTAAATTTTGCAAGGAACTTTTCCCATTTATTCTTGGGAAACTTTTGTGAGATAAGAGAAAATTGGGAGGCTTGTCATTGTAATGCATGGTTATGATCCTCATTTCTCTTCAACTACTGCTATTTTTTAAGTGGGTGGGAAGGGTTTCTGTTTCCTTTTTCAGGTGTTGCTCTCCATTTGTTCCCTCTTGACGGATCCAAACCCAGATGATCCCTTGGTGCCTGAAATCGCTCATATGTATAAGACAGACAGGGCCAAGTATGAGGCAACTGCTAGGAGCTGGACTCAGAAGTATGCAATGGGCTAGCATGTTGGAAGCCATTGTAGGATGGGACGCGTTCCTTCCATTTGTTAAGAGTAATAATGTATATTCTATCTTTCATTCCTGCAGTCGACATATCGAGGATAGGTCTGTATGTGACCCCATTAGGAAAAACAATATGGCTCTCTAGTTTGTTTGTATGAAAATTCTCCTCTGGTGCTGGGAAATATCTGCTGGGTCTATGGAAATTCCCTCATAAATATCTATCGAGTCTTTGCTCATTCCTATCTTCTATCTGGCATTTGAATACAAGTACTATTTTTTTTTTGGTTGAAACACAAGTACTGCTCTGTGGATGAAGACCAAACCCGTGTAAGTTACTCAAGTACTATCCAAGTGCAGCGAGCCCGCCAGGACTTCGGCCTCGTGGTGCAAGAGGCCTGCCGTTTTAGTGAAGAAAGTATACTGAATAGTTCTCTCTTTTCCGGATATAGTTAATATTTTCATAATTAAGTTAAATTTTAACATCAGATAAAATGGATCTGTCTATTTTTCAAACTCAAATGACGTGAGCGGGCCTGTTAAATATAAAATTATTGATGAATTTAGGACAATTCATGAGTTTAGGAGAGTTTCGTGAAAACTTTGACCCTTTCCTCCTAACTCCTAACCTCTAGCTACCCTTTCTTTTCCCTTTCGCCTCCTCTACATCTTAGTAGTTAATTGGCAAGAAGCAGTTATCGATATTTTTACTTCCACAAGATTTCTGTATGCCGTTCTGGGTTAGTTCCACCACCCTTTAGTGGCTGAGGTCCTCAGAAGAAGAATATACTCAAGCGGCTTTGTTGACCAAAACAAAAAAAACTCAAGCGGCTTTCAACCTAAACCCTCTAAAAGGTTTGAACGGACTAATCTTCTTCTACCAGAAGAATTGAGGTGAAATATGATATAGACGTAGTAAGACAACCCCGGCGCCAAAAATCCCTGACCCAGAAGAGATCTCCTAGTTTAGGTCTATAAGTTACGGCGGTTGCCTGTATAACATTGGATTCAGAATGGCTTGGTTCTCCCATTGAAGTATACCCAAGAAGAAGAAACAGGGGACACTTTAATAAACCAGTAACGGGTTGGTGGGATGTGGCCAATTACCGGGTGAGTATTTGGCAAAGTCTGGTTACCATGTTATCCTTGTTCCCAGCAACCAAAAAAAAAAAAAAAATTACCATGTTATCAGTTCTTCAACGTCTGCACCAACAACAGAGCCCTTGTAAGTTTTGGAATGTGAGGTTAGTCCCGAAGGTAAGGCACGTCATGTAGATATCCTGGACCTGTTGTAATGCCCTGCGCCATCAAGAGAAAATCTTGCTAAGCGGAAGCTCCAACAATCACCAATGAGCCAGTTGTGTGTAACAAAGAAACTTGAGTCTACCAAGAACATACTGCAGTGACGTTTGTAATACTTGAATCAGATAGCAAGGTAGTAATTGAAGAGCTCACCATTGGAAAGTAGCCCAGATCATCAAGAACATTTTTTTCAATTGAGTAAGGATATTGAGGGGCATATGTTTCAGTGGGTGCATAGAACAGCAAATGTTTCTGGCTTAAGTCTCCATTTTGCCTGTTAGAGTGTTTTGTCTGGTTTGGTTGCTTTGGGCTCCTTTGTTCCCCTTTTCTTTCTTAATCTCTAATTTCAGACCAAAACATGTTCTGGTCAAAACAAAAAAAACGACCAAAACAAGTGAGGCAGTTCGTTGACAAAAACTTTAAAAAAAAAAAAGTAATGCAGTACAGGGTCGCAATAGGGAAGGAATAATATTAAACGATGAATCAAATTATGTAATTAAGAAATGAGAATCCATTATTTGACTTGATTAATCACTTTTTATTAACTTTTTGATTAAATGTCATGACGTGACTTTTTTTTGTGACAATAATAAAAGCTTACGTATTAAGGTGGGATTAGGCAACAGTCAGCATCCAACTTAATAACCTGGGCTGGCTCTCTGGATTTTACTGCCAACCCACTGCATTTCTCTGGTTTCCACGATGAGGCCCTTGTAGTTCTTCCCTTTGATTATTGGAAACAAAATGGATTAAACCTTTGTCAATTAGAGGCCCAAACCCAAAAATATCCTTCAAATTCATTATTATTTTAGTGGTTGAGTGACTTGGAACGTTTTGCTTCCAAATTTGACAATGAACGGTGAACTGTTTTCCTGGGTCACCATTCATGGATGATTGCTGGTGGTATACATTTGATACTGAGAGTTGATAATCCTAATCCATTTTTAAATGAAAAGAACTGAAAAAAGATTGACATTTTTTTAAAAAAAATTTTAAGTTCTAAATAATAAAGTTTGCATATCTAAATAGACGTTCCTTCCTGCTATTTTTAGGTCGGTCGGGCCTGTGATCTCTAGGTCAGTTGGAGCTGTAGCCACTACTAAATCGCACCAAGTAATTTGTTTGTGGGGTTTCGATACTTAAATCAATAAAAAAATAATATGAATAAAGAAATAAGAGAAGCGAACATACCTAAAAGTAGATTCTATAATAAATTTATATAGAAGGGGTGTCATTGATGTCACACTTGAATTTCAGTCGAGGATAGTGCTAATAGTAATGATATTATGGTTGTGAAGGACAAAAACAAAAAATATTTTAATTTGAATATTCCTTAATTTCAAACGAGTGTTTCTTATAAGGGTGATGATGAGCCTGGTTCATAGACTTTTAAAAATGATACGGTCTACTAGCCTCTTAACTCGGAAGCATAGAATGATGGAGTTGTTGTTAAAGATTCAATAATCCCTTGTCTCGAAAGCAATGGCCTGATTTATGAGTCTTTAAGGTTAATACGGTCAATAAATCTAAATACAAATGCATTTTAAGCTTCTTATCGGACACTCTAAGTTGAATTATTTGTCAAAAAGTTTTTTAGTCGTGTAAAATTCTACAAAAATTGTAAAAAGTATTGTTTTGAGAATATGACACATTTTATTATTGATATAATTCTTCATATGAATGAATGTGTACAGTTCCCAAAAATGGTAGAACTATATACTTATCTTTTAAACTATAAAATTTAATTATTTTAATATTTTTATTTTTGCTTGGTGGACCCTCCATTACTTTAATCTTGAATTTTTTTCCGGGAACGCAACCAATATGGTAATGGTTTAATAAGATTTATAACTTATTTACAAAGATGAAATTCTCTTGCTCATAGATTTTAATAGAAATTTAAAAATAATCCTTTTTATGCTCTTATAATTGTAATTTACAAAAATTACATAAGTCAGATACCATGTTCCATGCGTGCCCCTTCTTGGCCTTTCTTGTCTAACCATTTTAATTAATTTATTTTCAATTTTTCTTTAACATCTAGATATTTTTGTGGGCCGAAAGATTTTTGTGTAACCTTAATTTTCTAAATTTTACATAATCTTGAATACTATGCGCAAAATCTTTATCAATTTCTTGCTATTTAAAAAAAAAATTGGAATTTGGGTTTGGTCAAAGTTTCTTTGTGAATCTCAACCTAAATCTTTGATTTTGTCTTTAATTAACAACCAATAAATCGAATAGGGTCACGTGAACAAAATGAAAAACAACAAGACATGAACAGAATTAAATGACCATCTACCCATTCGGTTGCATATGAGAAAGGATCTTGGCGGTTCCCTATCTACCTAACATATAAATGAATGTCTTGCTTTTTTTTTAAAAAAAAAATTCTGTGAAAATCTCAAAATATATAAATCAAAAAATAAAGTGAAAGAATGTCTTGCTTTTGATTGATCCGCAAAGAAAAAGCCAACAACTGTTGCATAACAGTGCTTCCTCACATGGAATTTCTGGTTCACACACATTCAAGATTCCCAAGTTGACCTCATCACCAGTTTAGTGTGTAAAGCAAAATATTATAATTTCCTTGACTTTGTTAACTGATAGAAAATTATTTTCATTCTGACTTTGGATAGTCAATTAATAAAGCCAGTATGCGTTTCATGATTCATACCTGATTTTAATTATTTACTTCATTCATACTAATTGTTTATATTAAATAACAATAATAGAAAATTTTCCTACTTAATATGTCAAATGAAATTGACTTTTACTCATATAAGATTTAATATTAATTTATTATAAATATAATATTTATTTATATTATCATCTAATTACGTATATTTAAAATATTAAAAAAATTTAATTTTTAAATAAATAATATTTTAAATAAATTTTTTTAATAATTTAAAATAATATATAATTAAATATAATATAAATTTTTTTATCTTAATATTAAATCAAAATTAAGCTTTATTATATAAAGATAACGTAAGAGGCTTGATACGGTAAATGAATCAATGTCATAATTGCATTAAAAAGCCGATATTTCTTCCAATTTCAAGGTATTATTGCTAGGCAACTTCACTAATTAATTAATTATAGTGACTTCTAAATAAAACTTTAAAGAGATATAAAATTGAAGAAAATAAGATAATCTTAAGAAATAGTTCCTTGGCGTGGTGGCCAAGCATGTACAATTGAAAAAGAAAAATAATAATGAGAGTATGTGGACACAAAAAACATAGTCGTAAATACCATACCATAATTATCATTTATTTGAATAAAAATAATTGTTTTGTTATTCTTAATGGTTCTAGGGAGTCAAACTTTTCTTCCTGACATGACTGTGACCCAATGATATCACCCAACGAATGTAAAACCGCAGTGGTCCCCCAGCTCACGTGATCAAAATCTCAGTGTGAGAAATCGCTAATCTTACTCACGGTCAGCAAAGCTACTTCGACGCAACCAATAGCTGCTAGCCACGGAACCTCTCGTTTCAGAGCGTGCGCCACACGGATTCTAGAAGGCCGTAAAAGCAGCCGTTACTGTACTAGCCAGGACCAGGACTCCGGGAGTATCAATCATCAAATATTGTTTCCGTAATTTTTATAGATTAAATTGCAAATACAATCGTTACATAATATTTTAAATAATTTAATTTTGATTTATTATTAATTTAAAATAATTTATAAAATAAAATATTTTTAAAATTTTTAAAAATATATTATTTATTAATTTATTTTTTAAAACTTAATTTTATTAATTTAATTTTTTAAAATTTAAATTATTTATAAATTTTATTATTTTATTTATTTTAATTTTATCAATTTAATTTATTAAAATAATTAAATTATTATTAATTTAAAATTTGAGTGATTAAATTAATAAAATTAATTTTTAATAAATTAAATTAATAAATAATATATTTTTTAAAAATTAAAAATAAATTTTATTTTTTTATATTATTATATGATAATATATTATTTATTAGTATTTAATTTTTTAAATTATTATTATTTTAATTAATTTTTTTTTAATAATTTGACACTTTATAATTAGATAATAATATAAAATTTTTTATATAAATAATAAATTAAAATTAAACTCTATCTTAAGATATGAAAATTATGAATGATTTGATTTTAAATAAATTTTTTATTCAATAAATTATGAAATAAAAGTTGATTTCATTTTTAAATTATTGTAAATTTTAATTGCATAAATATAAAATTTCATTTAAATATTGTTAGGTTTAAATAAATTTATTTTGATTTTAATTTTAATTATTTAAATTGATGAATTTGTCTTTATTAATTTAGTTTATTTATTTATTTTAAGTAAGAATAATAAAAAAATTATTAAAATAAATAAGTTCAATTAATCTGTATTTTAAATATGCAAACTGAATTCATTTATGAATCAAATCAAATGAATTCTAGTTTTTAATGATTATAAATATAAACAAAGTATTAATTTTATTTTAAGTGTTTGATTTTTTTAACTTTTTGGTAATTTGATAAAACACAATTAGACAATATTGTTTTATAGAAAAGCGAATTAAAATTAAGTTATTCAATAAAAAATTATTAAGTGAAACCTTAATTGATATTTTGAAAATCAAATAAATTTCTGTCTTTGGTGGTGCAAAGTGGAACCATTTTTAAATATTGAAAAACACGAACTCTATTGACGGGGGCCAACGAGAAGGTGTCGTGTATAACCGAACGGTTTTATTTGGAAACGCGGCGAGTCGTATGCTAGTTACACGGTCACCGGAATCTGTGGCTCGGTCTCCCCTTAGAGATTCTTTGTTTCCTTTTTTTTTTAAATAAATTTGCAAACATATTAGATATTTGTTGAAACTCTCCTTAAATTTACCAAAAATTAAGGAAAGAAAGCTAAAAACAATAAGGAAAGAAATTTTTTTAAGAACAATTATAATAAATAATAATTAAAACTTCACACACAGCTACTAGAGCAAGTAAGATCCTACTATAAGAGGCATTCTCCGCGATAAGACTCCAATGATTCTCTTGGTCTTCTCCCTTCCCATGCTCCTCTCTTTCGGAGCTTTCCGCCATGAACGCCAGTTTCCATGAGCAGAAAATTGTCACCTATAAACTTGCGAAATCTGGGCTATCCGATGCCACACCAAGGGTGGTTCGGATTTCAGTGACGGATCGTTATGCCACCGACTCTTCCAGCGAGGATGAAGATGAAGGGGTTCCTCGACACCCCAGAGTGAAGAAGCTTGTGAACGAGATCAGAATTGGGCACTACTCAAATCCCGTGACGGGTAACAACAAGGCGAGGCCTAAACAAGATAGTAAGGGGAGACAAATCACCAGAAAAACTGAACAGCCTCAGAGGAAACTCCGTGGTGTTCGTCAAAGACAGTGGGGTCGATGGGCTGCGGAAATCAGAGATCCTCTACGGCGAAGCAGAGTGTGGCTTGGCACATATGACACTGCTGAAGAGGCTGCCATGGCTTATGACAGAGCAGCTATTTGCCTCAGAGGTCCTGACGCCCTCACTAATTTCATAAAACCTCCTGAGAAGAAGGATGTATCCGCAAGGGAAGAATTTGACATGGTTAGTTCTGATTATGAATGTTACGAATTCGAAGATTGTGTAATGAAGAATAGATGTGTCGGAGATGATTGTGTTGGCTATGATTCAGGTAAAGACTCTCATGATTTACATTCACCCACATCTGTCCTTAGATTTGAACCTCTGCACGAGGAAGAGGTTTTTGAAGCTGAATGGACACCCATGGAAGAATGGTCACATGGGAAGGGGTTAAGAGAAGGATCATGTAATTTTTTGTTTTTAGATTCGCCATCTGTTAGTTGTTATTCGGATTATGAAACTCCTCCTCCAATATTTGTCGATCAAAGCTGTGTACCCCAGTTTATTTCAAACGACTATTTCAGTGATATTCCCCTTCCTCTGGATGAGAATTTTCAATCATGTAAATGGGATGTAGATACGTACTTCAAAGACACCGAATTGGATTTGAGGGAGGCTTTTCATTGAGTTCCAGCAACTGGGTTGGATTTCTGTTGCAGCTGATTCGGACATTCATGTCAGTAATTTGAGCTTAGAGGTTGAACTGTTGGGAGAAGGGATTAAATTAAGGGATGGTGTTTTTGGTTGGTGAGGGGTGTTTAAGTGTGTTTTAGGCTTCTTGAGGTGTGTAAAGACGGAGTATTAGTGAATTGATGACTTTAATTTCTTCAAAAATTGTTTTGTAACGGTGTTATGGTAATTGCAATGAATTTTGGATGCTGTAATTTGCAGTTTTGTCCCTCTTCTATGAAGTTATTTTTTGCTTTGAAACTTTTGATGTTCTTAACTTATTGTCTAAAAGCAAAGTTTGATGGGTTGGTGGGATATTTTTCTTGGGGCATTGACATACATAAGGCGCGGGGGGCTCAAAAGGCTGCCAACCATGCACTAAAGTTCTGTTCCACGACTCATGTTCAATGGTTGGCCACATTAGGCACCTCACAGCCACACATACTGCATCTTGGTTAGCCATACTTTTGGAGGTAATACTTTTTTTTAAAAATTACAAGGGAGGTCTATTACGTATGTGGGGATGGAAAGGACAAATTAAAGTAAACTCAATGAAATTTGAACTCGAAATCAAACAATTCTTAGAGAGACTTTGTGCCATTTGACTTGAGTCTTTTGGACATAAAACCTCTTTTTTCTTAGTACAATGTTTATGTTCCCTTATGTCTCTAATAGTAAATAAATGGCAATTAGAAAGGGCGAGTGGTTTATCATTAGACCTGAGAATGTATTAGGCTTTTAGCTTGGGTCTGTTAAAGGTCACCTTTTTTTTTTCATGGGCAATGTTCTAGGATAATTGCGAGCGAAGCCCCCTTTTTTAAATGCAAAGTACATATTAGAATGTGGGCATTTCAGTGGAAATCAAAAGTGGGAAAGAGGTATCAGCTTGGCTCTTATTTAAGGTGGCCTTTTTTCTCAAAGATACTGTTCATGGAGCTTTCTCTTTGTTGGGAGGATCTTGTGTCATATTGTTTATCTTGTGGCACCCTTTAGGCCATAACAAAACTTTTATATGCGGGCATCGGCTCCCATGAGAGAATTCCATGTGCATGATCTTTTTAAAAGAGAGTCTGGAAGGTAGTTGGGAACCACCAGGGTACAAAAAGGTGTATTATTATGCGAGTGTGAGAGTGAACCAAACCAACTTCGCAAACTGGGATTTTATGTGTATGGATGAATCACTTGGACCCACAGACATTGACCCATTGAAGGAGGAGTCCTTGATTAGAATAGAAACACCACAGAACATAACAGACTGACTGACCCTTGAGTGGTGGCTGGAGCTGGTTGCCTGCGTGTGCTCTGTCCTAGGCTCTAGAAAGCATAAAATTTCTTAATTTCTTCACACAAAAACACATCTTGGGAAAGGTGGGCTACGTGGGGAGGGTCCTAGAGTAGCCATTGGCTTTCAGTTTTGAAATTCTAAGAGAAGAGAATGCTGAGTCGCTTTTCTAGTGAAATCCCAGCGTGCTTGTTGAATCTCCTCTGGCCATAGGGAGAGTGGCTTTTCGCTGTTTGGTCAACATTTTGCAAGCAAATGGGTTGCGGGTGCAAGAGTTGCTTCAGACCTTTTTTCTTTGTCCGATGCGTGTGGATATGTGAAGGAATGAGATTCAAATCAAATCAGAGCAACTTGCATGTCCCTGTCCGCAAAGGTGTTCAAAACCATATTGATACTCATGCAATGCAAGCCTGTCATTGGTCCTTTTCTGAATACCTTTTACTGCAGCCACAAATTTAGAATTGTCCCAATTACAGTATATATTTCCCCTTTTTATTTTTTAAGTATAAGTACTAAAACACTTTTTAGTTATTAATTTTACTTTTTAAATTTAAAGTATTTATCGTAAAATTAATAATTAATAAATATTTGATAAATTATATTAAATATTAATATCCTAAAAAAAATCATATTACCATACCATAACAACATCCATTTCTCTTGTCAAATTATTATCCTAGATGAAGATGGACTCCTCATAATATATCAATAAAAAACTTACCTTCATTGTATGTGGGATTTCAGTTCTTAAATCTTATATATTTGTGTTTCGAATTGTGAGAAATAATTAAAAAATCAAAGAATAAATAACAGATTTGAGATTTATTTTGTAAGAAATGTCTAGTGCAATTTTGTTGTTGTTGAAATGCGTACAGAATTTTAGAGAATGAGAAAAATATGATTAAATCTTGCCAAAGAAAAACAATCAGTCCATGAATTTTAAATTAATGATTATTACGATTATTTTATTTATGTAAAAAATATTTAAGTTCACCATAGATAGAGTTGAAAATAACGTGGCCCTCATGATACTCGTGAGAGTTTTTTATACCTTAGCTACATAAAAGTAAAACCATTTTCTCTCGAGTGGGAGGAAAAACGATAGAATAATGGCCCAGTCCAGAAATAAAAAAAAAAGTGAAATAATGGGATTTAAACAAGCATTATGAAATTCAGCTTTACAAAATTGCAAACGATACATAGGAAAGTAGCAACACCAGCAATACTAGCTTCCTGTATCAAAATTTTAAAATTATACCAAAGTGATTTAATATATTCAACATTGAACAAATGAGTTAAGTTGTGTACTCAAATCTAAAGTTTTAAGATGAATAAGTTTTAAGTTTGCAGATATTGGCACCTTTCAAATTATATTTATTTTCTTTTTTTTTTTACAACAAAGTAATAATATCTGATATGGGGAGGGGAGGGTAGGCTATAGTGTAGATAAAGCAATCTTGATAAAATTTGTACTAAAATTAAATAATTCCCAGAAGATCTTGGTGTCCATATTTATTAACATAAAATCAAAATACTCAATATCTTTCATATTTAATAACAAAACCACAAATGAGTTTTAAAAGCTGCTGTTGATTTTTTTTTTTTAAATGACCCATAAAAAGCACAAGCAAAATTTGATAAGTGTATTTTAATTTGAAGAATTTATCAAATATTTGAATTTTATAATCAACATCAAATACTTTATTTTAAGATTTAATTTTAATTCATTTTTAACGTAAAAGATTTTTCATTATATTATTTAATATATATTAATAAATCACTAAGAGGGTTTAACTACGATAATAATTCTACAAAAATAAAATTTTTTAATAATTTATTAAAACATAATAAATAATAATATAAATTTTTTTTATAATAAATCAAAATTAAATTCTTTCATTAATACCCATGCTTATAATAGGCAAGAGTCACTCCCAAAAACCAATTTCAAACGCAGTTTAAGGACTATTTCTAAAAGTTGCTTTTGTCAACGAGTTTCTTGAGGAATTCAATTAGCTATTACTGTATTAAATTGATATTGTTATTTAAGATCAACATCGATCCATGGTACACTTGAAAATAAAATAGAACATTGATGACCACTAATTGAAAATTAGTTTAAATCTTGACAGAATACAAACACATAAAAGATAGATTATACATATATTATAATTTATTTTCTTAATTTTTCATCAACCGTTATCACTTTTATTACATTTATTTTATTTTAAAAAATATAAATCCTTTGCCATTAGTATAAACTAAATTGTAAACAAATCAATTGACCAAGTCACTTACTAAACAGATTGATTAAGTCACATACTGTCATTTACAGAGAGAAAGGGGGAAGTACTGCAACTTGAATTTAAGGCTTAATCAAATTCTCACTCATTCAATCAACTGAATTATAAATTCTAAAAAATAACATATACATTGAGATGATATATTTGTTTCATAAATGGTGGCCCGCCAAGATTTTTCAGCAGCATATAGTGGCATCAACAGTTCATAGTTTAAAATGTTAACATGGAGAAGTTACATGACAATCCAAGATATTACTTTCGAGTGTTTCATGCATACTCTAATAAACTATTGATGGTCTTAGCAAATAGTTGAAGAAGCTCTAAGTGAGTCTTATAGACAAGAATTCCTCTGCTCCTCTTATTAGAAGTTATAACATAAACTTGACATGGATACGCTTATCCTCGTAGTCGTAGACAAGACAAACTAAAGAGAAAAAAAAAAAAAAGGAGAGGGAAGAGAGGGGGAGGGTCCCTGTCAGAAAGCCTGCAAAAATGAAAGCTATTGGTGGCAGAGTCAAGTCAATAAATAGCCTGCAACTACAAATTGTTGATCTTTGTCGGGGCAGAATTGCTCTGACATTGTTTGTTCTCTCTCTTTTTTCCCCCCACGAAGGAGCATGGGAAAATTTTAAAAGAAAAAAATTAATTTGTATGGGTTAACTTTTGAATTCGAATTTTGAGTTATTTTCTTAATAAGAATCTATAATTTTATTATAATTTTTTTAAAATTAATAATTTATTTTGACTTTGAAATAAAAAACCTATTCCTATTCTTAACTTTTTTTATAAAAAAATAAATTTGTATAGTTAATTGATAATATATATTTTTATATTTTTAAAAATTTTAAATTTGATTTTTTATAATTTTTTATAAATAATTTATAAATACTATTATAAGCTTTATTTGAAACTTGTGCTGTGTTGTAATTTTGAAATGGGACATTTTATTCTCTCTAATTTTTTTTTTTAATAGAGCAATGTTGAAAACGAGCCTGATTTCATGTGTACATAAAATGACAACTGATTGACGAAGAAGGAATATGGACAACTCAGGCACCGTCTACTTGCGCATGACAACTTGAACGGCGTGTTCGACGCCGCGTTTTCTCTGAATCTGCAACCGAAAGCTTTGGGTCCCCTACTCCACCCGGGATCCAGCTTGGCATCTGAACCACGAAACGTTTTTGTCAGAAGCAAACGACAAACCGTTTATTTTCGTTTCTATTTTCTCTGTTGCTGATGGACGAAACGTCGAAACCAACGAGGGACGCGAGGTCAGTGAAGACGCTGCGGTAAATTAAATTACAGTTAAAGCAGTTTATGTGAAATTTGATTTTAAAATTAAATAGTTCTATAGCATTAACTAAACTATGATTTTTGGATAAGAGGAAACTAATGTTAAGTTTTTTTTTTGGTTGAATAATATACTACTAAATTAACGTGTAAATTTATGTAATGAAGTTTTTATAATTATATAGTTTTACATTATTTATTGGTGAAAAAATTTAAAAATTAAATTTTAATAATTTTATAATTTATTATATATTTATATATATTTTATCATTATATTAATTATTAATTTTTTTATTAATAATTATAAATTTTTACTTTAATCTTTAAAGTGAAGACTTCCACGAAACAAATTCAAAATAATTGTTGAAATTTTATAAAAATATGAATTTAGAAACAGCAACGCTGAACGATACAACAAGCCTTAAATTATAACCTGAATAAAAGTTGAATTTGAAGGACAACATAAAACATAAAAAAGTTTGAATCATTATATAGACTACAAAACAGTAAGAGCAAGCAGTTTCTAAATTTTAAACTTAAATTCTTGAAAATCTCCTGAGTCTCAAGACTGGTACACACTGCAACTAAAGCATGTTGATTATCTCCCATCGTACATAATAATATTTACGTTACATTAATTACGTGAGTGATTTTAAATACTATTTCAAAAAGTCACCACAAAGTCATAAATATATTTGAAACAACGCAAGCCCCACAAAAAATTTGAAGTTTGTGAAGACCTTCCCAACCCAGTATATATAACTGCTTAATTGGTTAAAATGCCTTTAATAATAAGGCAAAGTAAACATTTGTTCATGTCTATGTGAATTTTTATTTTATTTTATATTTTTTTTAACTGTGAATTTTTATTTTGTAAAAATGAAAGAATTGTATTAATTAATTACATTAAAACTCTTGCACCAAACAGTCAAAGGGCGTGAGTCAAATAGCACTCAAACATCGTGGGGATGCAAACATCTCACCTTTGAATAGTGAATCAATTAAGATCTTATAAATAATCAACATTAAATGTGAACATTTGATATTAGAGATCTCAATCACTGGCAATAAATGACCAAAAGTAAGATTTAGCATATGACATGATCGAGAAGTTGATTCCTTAATAATAGGAATTTGTCAATTTTTAAGAGTTATATCTCATAAAAAGTAATATATTATTATTATTTTTGACTTAAGAAATTAAACTTATAAAATATTTTAAATGATTATCATAAAAAAAACATTTTAAATGGAATAAATCTTATAAACTGTATAGAAACTCATAATTCACACTAAAAAAGGAATCAACAATATAAATAACTTTTTTTATAAATTAGTTGACCAGAGGCTCAAATAAATTCATTTTACGAGAGAAGCAAGAAAAAAATTCAGTCTTTTTTTTTTCTTTTGTTTGGTTCTTGAAAAAAAATATCAGTCTGTTCATTTAGATTTTTTTACTTGTTTTTTTTGTCCTCATTTAGATTTTTTTACCTGAAGGATCATATGAGAGCTATGTGACTTCTTCATCAAGTCTTATGCACATGGGTTGGATCCCATTTTAGCCATTCCCTCAGATATTCTGGGCCCAAGTGGGCCACCAAAAATCTTGCATAGCCATCCTACGGCATTAACCCAAGAAACTCCATCATTTTCAGTAGATTATGTTCTGCCCATGCAATATTATCAATTAATCACATGGGATCATTGTGACCCCAGACAAGTAGGGCCACCAAGGCCCAGTTCACCAACCATGGGAAGTAGCTAGACTTCTATGACAAAGGCGAAGCTTTTTTTTTTTTTTTCTGACAGGACAAAGGCGAAACTTGCTAGACCTAGAACACATTTATTTGGGAAGATATAAGGTGTGAGCTAATTAATCATTTTGTATTGTCCCACCATATATCTGCATTAAGACACATCCATAAACTAGAGATTCGAGTCTTGAAGCCCATGGGTGGCCCGGGCTATTTGTGTGGTTTTGAAATGCATTATGGGCAGCCATACTATCAAAAGAAGAGACTCCAACTTGGTTGGGCTCATATCTTTCCTCCTTAGAACTGGACTTCTTCTTAAACTTGACGAGAGAATAATGATACATATTATTTCACAATGTGCTCGTGTATGCCTAAACGTCATTACTCTTTAGTATTATCATTAAAACATTTTTTTAATTTCTTTTATTGTCAAACTCATTCAGTTATACCAGAACCTTGCATAATTTTTGAATTCAGTTGATATCCGAAATTAAAAAAGAAAAATAAAAAAAGAAAAGGCCAGCATAGGTTAAAGGAAATTCTTTTTTTATGCTATGTTTGGGAGTTTGGTGAGAATAAAAAAAAGATATTTAAAGAAAATGAAAGGAAGGAAAAAAAAAGAGAATGAAAAGTTTATTAATAATTTTTTTTTATTTGAATGTTTTAAATCTTCTAAAATCTTTTAAATTTGGAGAGCCTTAAAATGTTTACAAAAATTAATTTTCAAACAAGAGAGATGTTTATAATAAGTCTCTTTCTTTTTTTATTTTTTCTCCCTAATCCCTTATTCAAACATAGCGTTAGGGTTTAGAAACGCAAAGAGATCGATCTTGTCTATGATAATGTGACATCATACACAACATTGTTCTTTTTCAGAGCACAATGCACATGTGAAGGGAGCTAGTTTGGCAGATTTTTGAAAGAACAATGTTGTGTATGACATAATTGAGGGAAGGTCACATACATGACGTGATACATCATACATACTTACATTTATGAATTATGTCTACAGGCCTCAACTTTAACCCATAATCATGCTTTGCTCACATGAACATCGAAACATCATAATAAAGACATGCCATGAAAAAGAGCTGTGGGATAACAACAGCTTTGCAAACAGAACTTCCTTTTTAAAGCAAATCCAAAAAAAGAAAAAGGAAAACATCTAAGCTCTTCCTTACACTCAGATCCTTATGGATGGATGGTCATTGGTCTTAAAGCTTTTCCCCACAAAGAATACAAAAGCTGACAAAAGTTCTGCAAGATCTGCTCAGTAGAGTAACACTGATAGCTATGCCAAAATTGAAAGGTAGACGTGGGGTTTGTTAGTCCCTGAACATGGAGTTGAACAAAGGCCTGCAGGGTCTCATTGAAAGAGCTTGCAATTTGCATGACAGACTGAACGAAGAAATCAAGAGTAGCGTCAGCTTCTGCAACTACTGTTCAGAACATGGTTGGTTCTGTAAAATTACGGAGGTCCCTTTTGAAGAGAGGGAGAAATTGATTGCCTGCAGAGACTCTTTGAAGGAAGTTGAAGACAAGCTCATTTGTATCCAGGTAAATTTGTCCCTCTCCATTATCGTCTTCTACTTTTCTCTCAGGGCATGTTCGTAAACTTTGAAAAGGATTCATAATAGCAACTCCATTCTCACAAATCCAAAGATTTCTTCTTTTTGTAGTTTCTGATTTCTATACCATGACATTTCTTTGGTACTAACTAAACTGCAAATGTATCATCCACCATAACCACTAAAGACTTATAATCACTCAACATTTGCATTTTGCAGCCTCTAAATAAGAAAAGTGCCTTTTCTCTGCTGCTTGAATATCTTCCATTATTCTTGCTGCATAACTAAACTATCTCTTTCTGTGATTTCTGTCATTGATACATGCAGAGATTGCGGTCTTGGCAACTGATAAGTAGGGATTCCGCACTCAACCGGTTAGAGGAAAGCAGATTAATTCTCGTTGAGAAGGTGTCACTGTATCAAGGAAGACAGCTCAATGTGATGAAAGAGTTGAATGCATGCTTTGGCGATAGGAAAAGTGCTTTTGATTGGAATCTGAAGATTGAACCCCGTGTTGAGAATGACAAGGTGAATGGGCAAACCAAGAATTTTCTCCTTTGTTGCCTTGGCTTTATGTGCAACCCAGGTAGGTGGCTGAAAGCAGTTGGAACTGCAGCTAAAGTAATAGTGATTTCCATGAGTGTGTCCTCTTCAGTGCATTTTTTTAGAAGAAGGCAACAATTTTGCAGTACGAAGGGAAACGTACTTGCATATGTGAACTCAATCCAATCAGGAAAAGCTGAATGTATGCTCGCTATTTCAAAGAGCCGTTTAAATGTGTTAAATGGCAGGGGCTGATTTCAATTGATCGAGTTCCAATTTATCTTATTGGTTACTTCAGCAAATATTGAACTATAGCCGTTTTTAACTCTGGAATCGGTAACCACTGGTTTTGTTATTTTTTAACAGAGATTATATGAAGGAAATGGCTTCGTATACCATTAAGCTTCCCCCCCCCCTTCCCCCTCCCCTTCCCCCCAAAAAATTCTTTGTACTAAATTAGTGAATGTATTAAAGAGAATTACATCATTATAATATTTTACAAGATAATATAACTTTCAAATTATGTGTGTGTGTGTGTGTGTGTGTATATATATAAGTGAAGAGATTAAGATTGTTCCTGTGATAAAGTAAATTTGTTTTTAACGCAGATTTTGTTTAACTTATCATGTTATTTAAATAACAATTTTTAAAATTTTCTCTTTGCCTTTTTTTTAATTAACCTCGTTGTCTTTTGATGAGGGACTCAATTTTCTCTGTTTCATTTTCTTATTTCAAATGTTGTCATATATTGTCATTCTAATCAACTATTGTTAAGTAAATAAGAAAACTATACCTCTATTTGACTCTTATATTATTTCTTTTAGTTACTTGATAAAATTTAATCAAAAGAGATGATTGAGAATAACAACAAAAGTACAAAAATTTTAAATCCGATGCCGACAGTAGTCCCACACGCCAACCCATCAGTCAGACCCCAGCACGGCAGCACCTCTAAGAAATGAAAAGAGTTCCAATCGCTTTGTCTTGTACTTGCGTGGTTAGGTCCCATTCTTTCACTTTCGCTTTTACTTCTCACTCGTCCTTTCACAAATTTAAGTCTCTAGGGTGATTCTGTCTGTCTTCCATTGTACAATTGACAACAGATGCTAACATTCTCTTCCAAAAACTGCCGTAAACGCCTCATTATTATGTTCTCTAGGCACAAATTCCCTGTTTGTCTTCAATACCTTTGTATAAGTCCTTTTCTTTTTAACCTGATGTATACCTATAGTTACGTTCTTTATTCATGTTTCATCCTATGAAATGTTTGTTGGAGTGAAGAAAATATATATATTTTTTAATAAGTTCTTCTGTCTATACATTTTTTTTTTTCTTATCATTCTATTTTTGTTATTTTTGTGTGAAGGTATGTGTTACAAACAAATAGAGAATATAACATAATGAATAATTCTATATCAAGAATGTATTAACTATGCCAATAAAGATGACTTAATTGATTGACCTTTTATTTTTGTTTTATTATGACTTGAATTTAATTTTTAATTTTTCTATTAATAGGTGATATACCTTATAGATTGGAGTGAACCTTTCCTTAACCTAAATTTTATTATACCAAGAAAATAAAAGAATGTATTAAATATATTTTAAATTAAAAGATATTGACTAATTTTATTTTTTGTTTAATATTTTTTATTAAGAAAAATCTTATGTAATTATAATGCTTTTGTCAGAATTTTTATTGAGTGATTTGTCATGTTTGTTAATTCTTAATAGATGAATAATTCTTACTACTTCATTTTATCTAACAATCATTCTTACTTTTAATTGAATTCTGTTAAAAATTTTAACTAATATTTTTGACTGTATAACATTACTATTTTATTAAATATTAAAAGAATTATTAAGATTATTTTAAAAAATATAATATTACTCTCCTATTAATGTTCTTATGAATTATTAAATAATTATTAATTGATCATTTATGAAATTTAAATATTTATTATAAAAATTAACAATTCATAAATATTTAATAATGGTACACTAAGTCACCGCAGGAACACTCCCTTATATGTTGGATTGTATAGCATGAGAAATTCTTGTTCCAGGTCCAGGATATTCTGAGTCTGTGCCTGCTTCTTCTAACCAAGTGTGCGTGCGCATCCCAATTGTTTGGCGCCCTCAATTTCACGCCACGAATCTCATTTCATTTCTCTCTCTTCTCCAATTCCCCAATGCATTTAATTTAATATAACAAAAGGAGAAACCCCTCGAACCAAACCAGAGCTTCCCTGCTTCCTCCGTTTCCTTTCTTCGCTTGTGAAGCTTGAATTGCTTTTGCCTACAAAATCTGATCCTTTTTTTTTTTTTTGGGAGAGAGTGGGTGACGAATGGTGGGTTCCAAGCCGAACTTACCTTCATGGATCGGTGCAGCCGCTACGAATGCTGATTTTGAAGGAAACGTTTCGTCAATGTCGCAGAGAACTTTTAGAAACGATACCAAAGGCTCTGCTCCCGATACCCCGAAGAGTAATTCCGATGCGCAATTGAGTTTTGGAGAGAGAGCTTTGTCCGCAGCTGGTGCCGCTTTCCTTTCGGCTATCGTCGTTAATCCACTTGATGTCGCCAAGGTATCTGGTTTCTCAAAGTTTCCATCTTTCCTGTTTTTCTGAAAATTTGGAGAGTACCCAATTGATAGTTTCCTTGCCTTTGACTTTCCTAAGGTGATTTTGACTCTGTTTATTATTTTAGTTACTCAGCTGTGATTGTTTGTATATGATTGGTCTCTTGCTGTCTTTGCTTGATGGATTTATCATTGGTTATTGGATTTTAATTATCAATGGTCTATCATCTCAATTTTTTTTCATTTTCTTAGAGCAGCAATGGGAAGAAAGGAAAAATGAATCTTGATAACCCTTCCCCTTTAGTATAACAAGCTTTTATTTTTTGGGTTCTACGTGGTGAATCTGATATGTAGATTGGCTACCCTAAAGTCATCCAATTTTGTGAATGGATTAATAAGCAACGTTTATGATGTCTCATCTCCTTGAAAATGCTATGAACTTATGGCAATACCTGAAATATTACTATATTAGCCATTTATGAAATTAGCATGTTCATCTTTTAACAATCTAGATTTCCAGCTTTATATTTTAAATGTTTGAATCTAATGGGTGTCACGTACTGTTGTGATGACATTTTCAGACAAGACTGCAAGCACAGGCTGCCGGTGTTCCTTATCAGGGCATTTGTCAGATGGCATGTTTTGAAACAAACACGGTATAACAGTTGCATAACAAGTTTATATAAGTCCCACTGTGGCATGAAGCGTTGGTCTGCCTTGAAAGTTTATGCTCATCTTGCTTTCCCTCTGGTTTTAATTAACTAAAATTGGTTATGTATTTTGCTTCTCTGTTTTTGCTCCTATTTGTTCCTTTGTAATGCTTTTTACATCTCTACCCATAGGCGGTTTTACAGGCTTTATTATAAATTACTTGAGATGTGGTTCTGTTTTGATTTGTATTTTGCTGTGGAATCATTAACAATTTGGCTTTTAACTAGTATGTTTTATTGGTTTTCAGATGCTACCTGATATTAGACGTTCTGGTATGCAAGCAGTTTCTAGCTCTGAGCCAACATGCCCTTCGAGATGTAACCAGTATAAAGGGACACTAGATGTCTTCTACAAAGTTATACGTCAGGTTAGTGCATGAAATTTTAAATATGTTACCAATTTTTTACACAAGTCCAATTAATAAGTTTCAATTTTGTCTGAAATGATGTGAAGATAATGGGTTCAGCATGCAAATGGTTCCACCTATTATCCCCAATAATTTCCAATGTGACTCCAATATAGACATCCTCTGTAGGTCTTGTCATTCCCTAAATAGAACTGAGCCATCAAGATTTGCTGTTGTCTTGTTGATGTATTACGGAACTCTCTGTTTTAAAACAAAAAGAAGAAAAAGGAAAGTTAAGCATTTAAATATATAAATGTGTATTTAGATATTCTAATTGTTCACAACATATTTTGCAATATTGGAAGTGATAAGTCATTGCATATTGAGTAACAATGACAAAGCTACTATTATATGTAACATGGGATTCAAGAGATGTTAACAAGATATTTTTTTTTCTTCCGTGTTTTGTGCATGTCTTTGTACATAACATGTAATAAACTGAAGGCTACTAGACTTTTTCTGATTACCTGCAGCATGCCTGTTGAAGTGTTACTGCACACTGCTTCAGATATAATGCAGTGAACAGAGCACCTGACCTCTTGGCTAAGAAGTGATTTTCAGCAATAATAGCTTGCTATAGGTCACAGTGGGAACATGGGTTTGGAAAATATTAAGTTTCTGGAGTTCAGTGGTCTGAAGCCAAGAACCTGTACTTATACTAACCAAATCTATGAGATACTGAGTAGAAGAGCCTCTAACTAGGAGATTCTGTTAGCCTTATATTCCTAACTCTTGGTATTTCCTTTTAACTTTAGGCTTCAGCTCTGCTGCACTAAACGATAAAAAAGATATAACAGGATGTGAAAGAACTAAAACAAGAAAGTCTTATTCTGTGTGTGTTACAGTAGTGTGACTGTAACATGTACTGATATATAATACATGACACTGCTTCAGGATGGACATTAGATGGCTGTGCCTGTGCATGAACTAGGGTATCCTTTAAAGGTAGTTGTAGGTAATTGCAGAGCATAAGATGCAGGATATTTGTTAAGAAGTTTTGCTGATTTATTATTTAGGCATATATCTGTCTCAGAGTGGACGTGTGACAAAATCCAGGATGGGAAATTGAGTTGGTCAAAGCTGATTAGAAATTATATGTTTCTAGGCTTGCTTGGTGAAAGAGAATTGATGTGGTACAGATCTGTTTAGATTCAATTGTAACTGATAACTTCCTTTTGGATTTAAGACAGATATTGTATGTGGGACTGTAAGGAACTCCATACCTGAAAGAGTTAACTGGTGAAATAGATTTCTATTGATTAAACTTGCATGAATTTTCTGATAACATCGGGATAGAATATTCTGTAAAAGGTAACATGTCATGTTTGACACGTGGTAAGTAGTAACTGTTCAAGCATTTATAGTGTAGGTGTTCTTTTGTACTTAGTTATTTTAATTTCTTTGGCATGGAAATAACTTGCTATAAGGGGGTTCACAGGAGTGAATTTATGCAGGAAGGATTTACAAGATTGTGGAGAGGCACATATGCAAGTTTAGCATTGGCTGTGCCAACTGTAAGCTCTCTTTCCTGTCTGGAATTTTGTGTTGTTGTGCTTTATGGTTTGCTTCAGGGGCTGATGCCATTCATTTGGTTCTCCAACAGATATATATATAGCTATATACTAATGGTCTTGTGGTTTTTGCTGTCAAATAGGTTGGAATCTACATGCCTTGTTATGATATCTTCCGCAACTTGATGGAGGAGTTTACAACTCAAAATGCTCCAAACTTAACACCTTATGTTCCATTAGCAGCAGGATCAGCTGCACGTTCATTGGCTTGTGTTTCTTGTTATCCTGTAGAACTTGCGAGGACACGAATGCAGGTAATTACTTCTTTTCTAATGGTCTGGCAAAACTCTTATGATGCAATTTGTCAGGTTAAGTTTATTCAATCATTTGGAAAAAATAAAATAAAGAAAAAATAAGGGAAAATTATTGAAAAGAACCAGTGAAGAACAATATATATTTTAAAGGACCAATATGGTTAAATCAGTTCATGAGTGGTTAATGGTTAACTACTCGTGAACTGAATTAACCACATTAGTGGTTAATGGGTCTTTTTCCATATGAGAAATTCTTGGGTAGGCATTGCCTATCTTAGGTACTCCATTCAACAGTTGACATGTATTTTTAATTTTTTGAAGAGTGGTGTGCATTTATAATATGGCTTACCAAGTTTTACACATGTCAACTATTGAATGGAGTGCCTAAGGTAGGCAATGCCCACCCAAGAATTTCTCTTTTCCATATATATGACTTGACTATCCAATGATTCTTGATGATAAACCCCGTCATATGGATGAGTAAATTTAGACAGCATGAATTATCAATTTATCATAGCTTATATGACATGCACATTTGACGTGGACTTTTCATGTGCTATAAACCCCCTCTTTGCTGTGATTTATGTGTGCTGAGGTTATGAGTGAACAAAAAATTTACCTTCTGACATGATAAGGTTAACAGAACATTACAGATAAGTAAAAGGTTGGATTAGCTCTGTTGGGGCTGAAAATAAGAGAATGAGGGTGCAGGAACTGCTGATAGCAAGTACTTTTCATCAGTCTTTTTATGGTCACAGAAGGGCACCAGCCATGAGAAGCTGTTAGTTGTGATATCAGTGATTGGGGGGTTCCCTTGAGCCTGAAGTACTGACCATATTCTTTTTAGGAATAAAAGTGTGAAAAATTGCACTAACTTCTTGATATTGCTTGCCTGGTCATTTTACCCTTTGGTTCTTAATCTGCTTTGGCATGCCAAAATTTGGATGCGCTGCCTTAAGAATTGGCTATTTTTGTTGATTAGGTCCTGGCTATCTCTTTTACTTTACTGTTAAGGAAAACTATATTCTGCAGAAAAACATTTTTCTAAATAAACTTATGTGCTCTGAAATTTTTTTTGGTTGAATTACTCATTTTTTTCTCACGTTTTCCCCCATTCTTTAGGCATTTAGAGTGAACCAAACTGGCAAGCCTCCAGGGGTTTGGAAGACATTGCTTGGAGTCATCAACCCAGTCCAGAGCACAAGTCTTCTTCAAAGCTGTAAGTGTACTCCTGCCTTCTTTCTTTGATTTGTCTTTCTCTGTTTTCCTTCTTAGTCAAGACATGTTTAGGTAAGTTCCCTTTATTACCCATTCTCTTATAAATTACTAAGTATAAAGTTTCTGTTGCACATTATGATGTCTATGTTCTTATGGTTACCTCAATTATTAATTGTTCTGATTACATATTTTTTTATAACAGTACATAGGTACCGTTTCTGGTGGACTGGCCTTGGAGCACAACTTGTTCGGGATGTTCCATTCTCTGCAATTTGCTGGTCAACCCTTGAGCCAGTAAGATTTTGTTAAGGTTAATTAATGAAATGAATAGGTTTTAATTTTTATTTTTTGTTTGGGCTTGGTGTATGTATTGACTTTGGAGTTGCTTTATTTTGAACCAATACAGATAAGGAAAGGAATTCTTGGTCTAGTGGGTGATGGAGCAAGTGCAGTCACTGTCCTTGGGGGTAATTTTTTTGCTGGTTATGTTGCAGGAACTTTAGCAGCTGCTGCCACATGTCCACTTGATGTGGCAAAAACTCGTCGACAGATAGAGGTTGTTTCTCAAAACCAAACTTTTAGAGGATAGCTTTCCATGCACTTCAAACACCCCGTCCCTACCAAAAAAAGGCAGAAATTTGGACACTCTCATCAAGAAAAGTAATCAACAAGGGTTGTAGAAGTTCTTTAAGGTGAAATTTACCACCTAAGAATACAATGCAAGCTGTTGACTAAAATCAAATTTCCATCATCACTATGCTGTTTGGTCCTTAAATCCAGTGAGCTATGCTTCAGCATAGTTGTTCATAAATAGATGTGTTGTTTATACAAATAATATAGACCTTCCACTTTCTTTTTGTTCTTTCTTTTTTTTTGTGGGGGGAGGGGTTGTGTGCATAGTTTCAAATGTCAATGTGTATATTATTACGAATTGACATGTGACATTGGGCTTCAGATTAAATGAAAAATTATATGTTAAGTGCAATGCAGTTAGAATATTTAGGAATTGCTAAACTGTCGTAAGTTTGGTTTACCATTCAGAACAACTTGTAGAGTTGCATAATTGGCCATTGATATGGTTTGCCAGCGATATAGACAGTGTTCTTTGCAGGAATATCTTCCCAATGTTTTACTGTGATTCTTCTCCATCCCCATTTTTACTCTTCATTGAGGAATCGTGTACATTGAATAAATTTACGCCAGAAATAAATACATAGTTCGATGACTTCATGTTCTCTAACATATGGTCTCCCTTGCATTTTCCCAGAAGGATCCTGAAAGGGCATTAAAGATGACAACAAGAAAAACATTGGTTGAGATTTGGAGGTGGGTGCATCTTTCTAAACTGATGACTGTTCGGATATCATTTCTTTCCTGCTTTGTAGATCATGCAATTTCTTGAGCAAAAATTAAGAGGGTCATTCAGGACACAGGCTTTGGACTGACCTTGTTGCTCTGCACTTTTCTTGGGACAGGGATGGAGGATTAAGAGGGCTATTTACAGGTGTTGGTCCCCGAGTAGGTCGTGCTGGCCCATCGGTTGGGATAGTTGTCTCCTTTTACGAAGTTGTCAAGTATGCTTTACATCGTAGACATCTCAGTTCATCATAGAAGATACTTGCATCGGGGGGTTCTATTTCCATTTTTGAAGTTAATAGTATATTACATCAAAGACACCAGTCTTGGCCGCGGAAACCAGCAATGTTCCTGACATCGCTATAAGTTAGAGCTCAAGAGGCAACAGAAGGCTAGGCAGTGGGCACCTACTAATAACCTAATAATTCTCCGCATGAAATGTGTGCTGTACATTTCATCATTAAAATTTGGTACAATTATAACGAATGTTAATAAGTGCCTTTGTACACGAACATGTAGGGTGAAAATTGGTTTTGTTTTGTTTTCTTTTGTAGAAGAAACCCTGAAAGTACACTGACATTGAAAATTTACAGACCAAAGTGATATTTACATGTGACGTTCTATAAAGAATGAAGGACCAAAGTGATATTTACATGTGACATTCTTTAAAGAATGAAGGCTGGAAGGTGTTCCTGAGTTGCAGTCTCCGCATGTGTGATTTAGTAGTTTTTATTTTATATTTTTTTATAAAAAAAATATAATTTATATTTTTAAAGTTTACTTTATTATTAAATTAGCTTGAAAATATTAATTTTTTTATAAAAAAATTTCAGGCACCTAACTAATCATGTCTTCTAATTAAATAATCACGTGACGTGCAAGCGAAGTTATTTTCATTTCATTTAACGACAATGACGTTTAATAAGAAAAAATTTCAAGTGATAATTTGATATTGAGATAAACTTTAGAGTATAAATTATATTTTATTTTTTTTTATTAATGTGTAAAAATTATATTTTTTAACATATTTTAAAAATTATCAAGAAGATATAGCACATAACAACGTTAGCAAGCATAAAATATTATAAATTTTACGCAAAAGCCTGCATCATCAACAGTGATCATATGCTACTAACCAGATAATTTCAATGAATTATTGCCATTGAAATGTCATAATGTTAATAGTCGAACAGAACACGCAATCCCCACCACCAGCATCATCATCAATAATGACAGAGGAAAAAGAATGCAAAATAGAGAAAAAGAAAAGGGATAGAAGAAACTAAAAACCACCCATTCTAAAGTCCTTATCCATGGAACAAATTCAACCTCAGCCCTACTATGTTCAATTTCCTACAAGAAAGTAGTAGTACTACAGATAATTCAGAACAGGAAGGAAGACGCATCCAGAGGGTGGATGAGGTATGTGAGCACTAGCGCCACAAGCATCAGCACGTATGCAATCCCTTGGTCTATTGAAGTACCTGATGACCAAAAAAATGAAACAAAAAGGGTAATATTTAGTTACTGTCATGCAGCTTCATTCGGTTACAAGAAACTACATGGAAAAACAAGTGTTACTGTTGTAACAAAAGTCAATTATTTCCGAGACTTGTTGTTAGAGGTAAGGGCAGCCTTACACAATGAGTTCGGATAGATCCAACAAAGAACAGGCTGAAGCTAAAGACGTGGCGTCACCACGTCTCAACCCAGCATTAGATTTATAAGTTCTTTTATTTATATGATCTTCATTTAATCCATTCCTATCGCATATATAATTTCTACTCACACTTCATTCCAACAAGACTTTCTTGGGAAATGGGATCTACACTGTCCTCAACTGAATGAGGTTCCAACATCTATCAAGATCAAATTCAAATTTAGTACTGAAACGAAGCTTAGCAATTTCCTAGAGATGGGCCCAAAATTCAAAATTGAATGCAGCATTACAAATTTACAATCTTTCACAGAGGCAGAGGTTCAGTGGACACAAAAGAAAAAAAGCTTCGATTTTTCTTGAACTACAAATGTGAAAAACCAAAAAAGGGAATTACCATCGCTGGAGGGGCCAGGAGCAGGTGCAGGGGAAAGGGATTGGGCTTCAAGAACGGCAGGTGAAAAGATGGCAAACAAAAGAGCGTAGATCGCCAAAACTCCAACAGAAGCTCTGAAAAATGCCATTTTTTTTCTCCCTCTATCTTGGGTGCCCTTTTACAAACAAAACCAGAACAGGAAGGAGAAGAGATTGAGAGAATGAAGAAACCCCAGCAACCAAAACCAAGAGGCAATTATGTGAGTGCACTGAAATGGAGCCCCTTTATATAGAGAAAGAGAGATGAATTGGATTTGAGTGTGGGGTGAGACTGTCGTTGAGATTTGAGTGTCTGTCTCTGCCTTCTCTTTCGTTGTGATGGGACCACCTACGGCTCCGGCACATCTTTTCTTCTTGTTAATTTGAATTGGAGCTTACAAGGCCATGTGGTAGCTGTGTCCTCCTTTTTTGCTCTTTTCAATTTTTCTATAGTTATTTTTTCTGAATTTCCACTTAAATTTTGTTTGCTCACATATCTTGATGTATTCGCCAATTTTTTTTTTAAATAAAGCTTAAGTTGCTTTGGATTCTGTGAGTGTGGATTCTTTTCGGTTGGACTATTTTTTTTTCGAAATAGTGTTTGATGTGCTTGTGTATAATTTAACAGAACAAAATTTTAACAGGTCACTTCAATTAAGATACAGTCATATCAGTAATTTATGAACAATTTATGAAACAAGATTGTATAGGTGGCATTACTGCCAATCTAATTCTGATGTGGCAATAAAACTTTTTTTCCTTTTTGAGATAGCAAAAAAAGAAATTTGCTTAGTGGATAGTGATAATAGCTGATTATAACTATTATCCCCGTTTCACTAAACGTTAAAATTTTTGGAAGATTGGATCGAAGTAACACAATGCAAACTTCCCCAGTTTAGGCAACTTTGAATTTGAAATTGAATTTATCAAGCCTTCCAAGATAACATTTTGATGGATTCTCCAAATAAAAAGTGCATCACACTTTGCTCGCAGAATCTTCGGTTTTTTTCATACCAAAATTGCAGAAGATAACCATAATACTACACTTAAATTCAAATAAAAAAAAAAAGTAAACTTACATTTTAATTTTTAAAATATACAAGTGACATCGCATTAATCTTTTATTTCTGAAAAAAGTCTGAATAGTTTTTGAATGATAATTTCATCTATAAAAATGGTGAGAAATGAATGACAAAGGAGATGTTAAACTGTCAAATTTTGGACCATTTTAAAAGATAAAATCATAATTCAAGAATTTCATAAATGAAAGATCAATGTAATATCACTTGTATTTTTTGAGAATTAAATTTAAAGCAACCAAAGTTCGAGCTGATTGTTATTGTCTACGGTCTGATACTTCTACCACTCTCAAAAACCACTTCTGAATTAGAAACCAAACAAGAAAAAGAACCGAATTGGCTTATTTCTTTTGCATTATTTGTGGTCAAAACCCAAAGAAATCAATTGCATTATTTTCTATCTGGGACCACTATTGATATTGAATGGAAACTCTTCTGCTTCACTGCATGTGAACCACATTTCCAAGCCATAGCCCCAGATTCTCTGTTGTTCACGCGTTCTTCATCAGCATAGAACCAAAATGCAGGGCTCTTGGGTTCCCCACTCTGGTTTCGTGCAGAGATGGGGCAAGTTTGAGCATAGAAAGAGAGCAACACAATCCCATGTCTAAAGGCGAACATGCGTTCAGACGTGAAAAGAGAACATCCCATGTGCTCGTGAATCGTGATATGACTTCCCAGGAATGAATTAAACCACCGAACGACACTTTCAATATTCTTTCAATGTAAGGAATTTCTTTCGTTTTTCTCCTCCTCATACCTTCCCTAACAAATCCCTGTGCTAGATATGGCTTTGACGATACTTAAAACCTTAAAAAGGGTGGTATATAAACACCTGTCATTCATTTAAGTTACACGAATTGTGTAATATACGTGAAAATTTTACTTTCATAACACAATTGTATTAGATGCAATTATGTATTTTCGAGAATTACATTTTGCATGTCATAATGTTATTCAGTTTTGTTTCAGCCATGGTGAGCGTATGAAATATTCTTTCCTTAAAAACAAGGTCTAACATAATGATTTCGAAAGAGGAAAATCAAGTTATTCAGTTGATGAAATTAAATTTTGAGGGTTCAATTTATGCTTATCAGAAAAATTGCTTGAAAAACTGTTGCACCATGCAAACATTTAAACTGTAAAAGAAATATTAATGATTTTTGTTCCCGAAATAATCATAATCATACGATGAGCATCTTAGATAATAGAATGATTTTGTTATTTATAGTTACACTCAGACGTTACCAAATAAGGGAATTTTATTCGAACGAGAGGTCTATCCCCTTCGCAATGTAATTTAAAAATAGACAAACACCACCAATCACGGTGGGGATAATTGAGGAATCCAAGGCCAATTTAAGGGACCCATACATAACAATGTTATTTGTTCACTATTTTTACATTATTTTTCTATAATAAAACAAGAAAAACAAGCATTCTAACACGTACTCTCTCTAACTCTAATTTTTCCTTCACAAATAGATGTGGTGTGAAAAATTGGTGTGCATGGATGATTTCCCAACCACATAACATGTAGTCAATGCAGCACATACAGATAGATCTGACACATGTTCTGAATTTAAATATTTTTAAGATTCATTCTAAAGCAACTGCAAGATCACCGAACAAACACCTCAGATCCAGATAATAAAACCGGATTCCCTAATTCTCTACATTTCAGTGACCAACCAATCATATACATTACTAAGAACGAGTTAATACAGTGAGATTCTGCACTCGGTCTTGCTTGGGCGGACATGTCCAAATAATTAACAAACAATACAAACCAGAATTATCACACCGCAAACCATCTGATACTCCCAAAAAGCAGAAAAAGCTCATTAGAAACCTTTCTAATCTTTCTTACACAAACTCCTTTCCTTTCCCTCCCTTGTACCTGCAGTGATTTGATTCCGGCTCGTCACCTTGCTAGCAAGTAGTTCAGAAGAATCTTGGATATATAGGCTTCATTTTGGGCTAGAAGGATGTGGAAATAGAAAACAAATTAGGATTTGATTTTGATTCACTAACAATGTAAAACTTTTACATTATCATTAAATCATGTGATATGTTTGGATGAAGGAGTTTAGAGGAAAATATTTTAAATAAATCTCACCCTTGTTTCGGAGTATTTTAAAATGAGGGATTATCATGTGACCCGTCAAAACCTTTAGTTATTAATTTTTATGAATATTTTAAAGTTCTTTTAATTTAGAGGATTTTAAACATCCAAAGAAGAACTTATTATTTGACCTTCCATACTCTTACATTCCCTTTTCCTTTATTTTCTTTTGATACCTTCATCTCCCTTCTCTTCCGCTCCTAACTCCCAAATATATCCTTAGTTATTATAATGCTGTGACATTTTCTATTTCATTGATTAATGTAAAAATTTTTACAAAGCCAATGTATCAAATTTAAACTAAAAAAAATTAAATAAAAACTTTGCTTGTAAAATATTTCAACTATCCAAACTCCAAACAGATGGTTACTAAATAGAGGTCATTAAGCCAATGGAGCATATTTTTTCCAATCAAAATAAATTTGGTTATTTCTGTTCCATAACCAACAGTAAGGGAAAGAAAAGAGGGAGAGAAAGAAAGTAAAATCAAATCCAGAAAACTTAAAGAAAACCTAAATCATGGGCTTATCATAGCTTACTTGGTTTCTTCACACTACTGATTTTGGATCCATTGATCCTGTAGCATTGCCCTCTCCTGTTAGCATATTGTTCGGATCCTATATAAGAAAAAAAAAATTAGCAGCATGCAAGATGAACTTAAAATGAAGTTGGGCAGTAGAGCATCTACCTCCACTCCCCATTTGATATAATCTGGGGATTCACAGGCCTTATATTCATCAACCAAGCTCTCAATTATGTCCCTTGATTCATCAAATTCTGAGAGGTCATTATCCTGTCCATTTTTTTATTGATAGCATCAGATGAAAGGACAAGTCTCTAAGTACTATATGAAGGTGCTACAGGCCAAAGAATTATTTAACAGATGAAGCAGCAGCATTACAAAGGTTGATAACAGACTGTGCTCATGAAATTGGCACACTTACAGCAAACATTGGGAACTTCCGGTAGTTGTCAAGGAAGGCTTGTTTCTTTCTCAACTTCTCATACTGGCTCAAACACTTACTGAAAAGGTGTCGAATGCTAGTATGGCTTGCTAGCATAAGGCCACTGACCTACCAAATGCAGCACATAAAGGTTATTTGTTAACTCAAATTTCTTGATTATCCAACATCAGTATAACAATCGTTTTTAAAAAAGATTTGTTGATCTATATCCAATACAATCACATGAAGTCATAAACTAAGAGCAGAAAAGCATGATAAGGATAAAAAGAAAGACTGAAAGAAAAAGGATAGTCCTACCCTGTGTGCAGTTTGAACATATGGTGACTTTCTAGATAGAGCAACCTACCAGAATTGCAGGAAAGAGAAAAAGATCAGATTATGTCATATAACTACATGTAAAGGAGACAAAATGATGCAGCTGCTACAACTTTAAATTGCTTTGTCACAGAACAGAGACCTGAATACTTGCAGGACCCCACTCAATAAAGTTAACTAACTTTCTTTCACGTATCCTCTGCAAACTTTCATGAACCTAAATCCATAGGGAAATATAAAATCATGATATAGATTGTTAAAATATTTCCATACAAGAAACATGATAATTAATTAACTATAATAAGTCAATGTGAGCAAGCTGCAACACATGATGAAACTTTATAAATATACAAATATAAGTACAAAACTAGAACGCTCCGCCAATAGTAAGAGGAATAATCGCTTCCAAAATTTTATATTCTAAAAAGACAAACAAGCCTTTGATCTTATCAAGAATACTAAAATCATAAACTGAATGAATTGGAACGAAAAATTGGCACATCATTTTGAACAGAGTTTCTTTAGTATCAATTAGCCAATGGCCATTATATTGACCCAAAGCCTCCTCCCCAACTGCAAAAATTAAAAAAAAAAAAAAGGGACCAAAAAAATCCCTTTAAGTCATTTACTCAATATGACCATATCAATTTATCAGGATTGAAGCAGGCTTCATATTCCTCATGGGAAAGCACAGTGCTCATACTCCGTCAAAAGATTCAAGATCAAGAATTTAAATTAAGCCACTTAAATACAGATGAAGCCAGAAAACAGAGCATTCAAGCCACACACACGAAAGCCAGGTGTATGATACAACATGAATGATAAGCAAAATAATGTTGGGACTTTAAAGGATTAAGTACCTGAAAAAGGTAATGGAAAAAGAGACTTGAATTATAGTCCAGAATCCAAATAGGACACTAATTTCAAATACCTTTTTACAGTCAATGAAGATAATTAACGCTTTATCATGTTGGCTTAGAGCCTGTTGGCCATGCTATGAAATCAATAAAAAGCTGCTTTTTAGTTAAAAAAAAAAAATATTTTTTGAAGGTGTTTGACCAAAGTATAAAAAATTGCTTTTATGTGACAGCAGAAGCAGAAAATCAGCTGTTAAAGAGAGACGAGAAATTGGCGCTTCATCTATAAAGCAATAGTAGAAGAAGAAGCAGAGAAAAATTATTATTAGACAAAAATCTCTCTTTATAATAATGCTTTTATAGAAGTGTTTTTTTTAAGAAAGCAATTGTTGAAAAAGCAAAAATTTCAAAGCAAGGCCAAGCAGGCAATGAAGCAAATGGATGTAAGGTGATTTATTTTTTTGTAACTTACAGTTTCAAACAAACAGAAAGGTTCAGAAATTCATGGGTGCTGCATAATTATAGTCATTACCTCAGGTGATTTATTTTTTTGTAACTTATAGTTTCAAACAAACAGAAGAGTTCAGAAATTCATGGGTGCTGCATAATTATAGTCATTACCTGAGTTGGATCAACCTCCCCTTGAATGATATTCAGAATTGATATATATTTTGCTTGGCTAGCATCTTTTGTCCGAGCATATGAAGAGACCATAATATTCTTTGCCTGCCAGGAATATTAATGTCAGTAGAGCACACAGCCATTCAATTTTAACTGTAAAGCACTCATTATACCTGCAGAAGTCTTCTCATAACATCAAGTACTGTGGTCTTACGAATTACATTAGCCTGTAAGGAGATATGATCAAACTTTTAAATGTTTCCCTGGAAATGTAATAAGAAAAATCACAATTTTGCATCAACTACTACGTAAATGCCAATCAGATTATGGAAGGAAGGTAAAATGGGGGGCGGGGGAGAGAGCAAGAGTGAGAGAGAGAGAGAGATGAATTCATAGTTTCTCTGTAGACCCTTTCCAATTCAACAATTTGACAAAAATGCAGTAGAAATCTACATAAGACACAAATTAGACCAAACTTTTATGCTCCACATATCAGTTTTTGAAATATATATGACACAATGATCTCACCTGACGTTCCACTGTCAAAGGTGTATATCCTGTCATTAGAAAATGGCATCTTGGTGTTGGAATCAAAGAGGCAAGAAGACCAACCAAGTCATTATTCATGTATCCTGGATACCGAAGAGTGGTTGTGCTGGCAGACATCACAGTAGAAACTAAGGAATTTGTTTGAGCAAATGTCGGATTTGATAAATGAAGTCGTTCAACAGCAATTCTATTTAGTGCAGTGTTGTCAAGAACTACAACACAATCTGCATTAAGTGTCAGTCGCTTGAGTGTCAAAAGTGAATTGTATGGCTGGACCACCACATCACTTGTCTCCATTTGGTTAGGAAACACACTGTATGTCTGAACCAGTTTTTTGCTGTAGCGATCATTCAGAGTCTCCAACAAATATGAGCCCATACCTGCAATAGAGTAAGGAAAAGCACTTATTACACAAGCAAGTTTTTTTTTTTTTTAATCAAAAGAATTTGAGCAATCCCCAAGTTTTCATCTTGTATATACCAAGTTCAATGCTAAGTAGGTATCTTAACCATTATGTATTATGAGAAAATTTAGTCAAAGATGAGCCAACAGACTTAAGGGTAAGATTAATTTAATTTTAGGTTGAAATTTGAGACCATGCACCAGGTGCAAATTTAGTCAATCGTTTCAGCATTCTTTTGCTTCTTTAGATGCACCCACTACACAAACTCTCAACAAGGAAAAGGAGGGAAGTTTATGGGAAGATAGGGAAAAGATAAGAGGAAAAAAAACCTGAGCCTGTTCCTCCAGCAATCGAATGACATAGAACAAAACCCTCAAGACTGTCACTGCCATCTGCTTCTCTGTCAATCATGTCCATTATGTCTTCTTCAACATTCTTTCCCTGACCAGATATTAACAACCACATTAGTTAAACAATTACTTCACATTTCAAAAGTATAAGTGACGTCTCAGAATTATCAGAACTAACTAGGACATTGCCCATCAAGATCTTCCCTTAAGTCTTTAAAAAGTTGATAATGATTTCCTAAGGGGTGACTTATCAGGATTATCATGTGTAAACTCATTTGCAAAGCACAAATCAAGTCAGTACACTGCTTGAGTATTAGAAGGTTGTCTGGTCTGACCATCTGAGGCATCTCCCATGCTAGAAAAAGAAAAAACATTATGCATGTACAGATGTTTGCCCTGTAACTTTTTTCTGATCTCATGTAAAGCTGTGCAATGAATCATGTGACTGCATTATGCCAAGATAAATTTTCTGTGAGTAAATTGAACTTGTAAAGGATCTATTTGGTAATAAAATGCATAATACAAATTTTAGGCATAGAATTCATTTTCGATGACAAATTCAATCAACCAATTTTAGGTTTCATGAATTATCTTGTGCCAGTTAGTGCTTCAATATATATCAGAATCACTGATTGACTAAAACTGCATGCCACCTAGTGCTGCTAGCCAACCATCGGTAGCCATAAAATTATTTTTTAAAAAAAAAAACTCATCACCAGACTTAGGCTGTTAGTTGCTAACATTGACTACTGCGCCAACCCACAGACATCATGAAGGGTGTGTGTGTATCTATATATAAATACACACACACATTCAAACTTCATCTTTATGGATGCACCAAATACCAAACAAATGGAGCATCACTACACAAAAGTAATAAAGCTTCTCCATGTGGTGCCATGCATGAGTTAGATTAATTACTGGATGATCTAGTGACAAACCTGATGGTAGCCACTGGCCCAATTGTTTCCTGCGCCCCCTCCATGATCTGAGACAAAGATGTTCTCATGATTGTAGAGATTTCGGTAGTCACTATTTTGAATTCCATTAATTACTCTTGGCTCCAAGTCAATCAGTAGAGCTCGTGGTATATAATGCTGATCATCAGCTTGATAGAAGAACACATCTTTCCTATCACCTCCCTGCAGCATTTTGACCAAAATAAGTAAATGCAGAACTAATCTTCACAAATCACAAATGGGACAGTGATGCATTCTTGTTGCTTTTAATCATGCACCACTCATCATAATTCATAATTGAATTGACTTCAAATAACAATAGAAACTGGAAACCTTGATTAGAAACAAGAATATTCAAGTACTTGTGACAAGCAGCAACTGTAAGGTATGTGCAGAAATTAGATTATGCAGAAAAAGTTGCAGAAGGGCCTAGAATGGTTTGACGAGAAGCATATGAGGTGAAGAGTATGAGAGTGTAAGCAATATTACTCTTAAAAGGTACATGGATCAACTAAAATATAAAAATTATAATGCAGACAGCTAATATAGTAAAAAAAAGCTAGAATCTTCGTAACGAGAAAAGGTCACTCCAGAATTAACAAAACTTTACCAGGGTCCAAAAGTGTGCCCCAAAGTGAGATAAATGAAAATATATCTATTTAATAAGGAAAACAAAAACAACTGGGGAAAAAGAAAACAACTTCCAGCATGAAAGTAAAAGTTAAGGTACGTTACATGTGTACTCAAGGGGTCAGCGCAGCAAGCAAGAATTTGACAGATCCTAATGTAGAAGGCCAATTTATGCTGTTGCTCTTGCAACAACCTAGACTTCCAAAGCAGGAGATAGACAGATTAGTTAATATCTAACATCACGAGGGAAATGCTACCCACAAAGTCGAAACTCCAACTTAAAAGATATTGATTAACATTCCCCTTCAAGCCTTTGACAGCAAAACCCATGACACCGTCTACGAAAAATTGCAACTCATAATGTAGCTTTTACTCATCCATTGAAAAAAAAAAAAAACCTAGTCCTCAATGACCTCTAAGACTGGTACGTATCTTCCTTTAAGTCACTCTATGAGCCAGTTTGGTGTCCCCTTGAATATAGGGTGAAAAATTCAAAGTCGAACTTTGTAAGAAAAGCCCGAATTTTTCACCCAAATATTGAAGGTATACCAAACTGACTCTGAAATTCAATTCCTCTCCTTTAGCCAATATTCTTGAAGCAAACTAACTGCGGTATGCGTCAGATATTAATAATAGAGTCACCTTTTAAAGCTAAATAATGGGAAAATAAAAACAATTACCCAGTTTTCAACTACGAAAACTGATTGAAAGTCAACGAAAATATCACTCTCCTCAACTGGGCCCAACTACACAGTGAATCCGATTATATCAGACGATTTGAATTCCATCCAATTGTTCTTGTTCTTCTCGGAAAGCAGTGAATGAAAAGGGCAAATAACCCACAATGCCGAAATGCATAAGCCAGAGGGAGGGACTAAGAAAAAGGGACCTGGGTGGCGAAGTCCTCGAGGATGCCTTCTTTGCTGATGCCATGCTCGAGGCAGAGCTGCTTCCAGAACTCCATGCCGATCTGGTTGCCGCATTGGCCAACCTGAAGCGTGATGATTTCTCTGGGCATTTTCCGTTTGTTTCTCGGGAAACTAGGGTTTGGATCGGGGGGCAATTGTCTGCAGGTGCAGGGAGTGTGGATTGGTGGCGGGTGATAACTTTTTTGAAAAAATAAAAAGAAGAAAATAAAAGAATAGAAAGAGAGAGAAAATGTGGGAAGAGAAGGGAAAGTGAAATCCCTGAAAATTGAAAGGATGTTTCAGTGAACTCTAATCACAGCGTCTGCTTCCACTCTCCCTACTGCTAATCATTGCCATTGTCAACTCTGAATTGTTTATTATTCTCAATCTCAATTTCTCTTCTTTTTTTTTTAAATTGAATTTTTTATTCTATAATAAAATATTTTTCATTATAGAAATTTTTTATATATAATTTATGCTTTGTTTGAATTAATAGATTGAAGCGGTGATGGAGGAGTGGATTTCTCCGTGTCATTCAATTCCATTCAAAATTATTTGTTATGAACCACTCTAAAGTTTCTCTATTTTTTTTTAATTATAAGCACATCCCCTATTATAATAAAAATATAAGTGTGTGTTTAAATTTGTGTTAGAAATAATTTATAATTCAAATTTTATTGAAATAAGTTTTAAAAAAATAATTTTTTTAAAAATAAACTGTTGCTGAACATGTATTAAAAGGATGATAATTTTGTTGTGGAAATGTTAAAATACTCTCAATAGTTTTTGTTAATTTGTTATACTTGTTTTTTTTTTTGAAACTTTTTACTTGTTAAATAAAGTAAGTAAATATGGTTAACCTATACTTGAATGTTGAATATGATATAAAGTTTGTCAATATTTGTTAGATTCAATAAACGCAATTGACTTATATTTGTTAGACATAAAATAAACACAATTAAGTTATTCCAAGTTTCAATATATGCGTACCTGTTATTAATCACAAGAAGGGTAATTTTAGCATCATGTCTCTAATATTTATGCTTATGTCAGCATTGAGTAAACTTTTGTAGCACAAATTTAACAGAAGCTATTTATAATATGAAAATTCAAATCAGAAGCGAAAAATATAATAGGTAAAATGTAGGTTTAAGACACATGGAATGTAAGTAATATATATTTATTATTATTTCAAATAAATCACAAACATATTTTTCAAGTTTTTTTAACAAACACATTACATTTTAATTTTTCAATTTCAAAACATAAAAACCAACATATCACTATATAATTAGTATAAAATTAAAAAAAATTCTTCCATACCCACATAACCAGTACATATTTTTAAAAAGTGTAGAGTGTGAAACGTAAAGTTGAAAGGCACCTTTTTGTTTTTGTTCAAAGAAAGGCACCTTTGTGTATTCCATTTAAAAAAAAAAGAAAAAGAGAAAGCCCATGTAAATTGGTTTGGACCACAGCTCAACTATGGGCCGTGAAAGCCTGTCCAGCAAAAAACAAAAGAGCCTGATGGGCTCTAATTGTTATATGGGTAAATCCTTTTAATTAAGGATTAATGCTGTTGTTAATTTGCTATGCTATCACTGGTTTTACGATATGGTTTCTTTGCCCTTTCATGACCAAACGACATTTTCGTGACAAAAAAAAAAAAACACTACATTGACAGAAGAAGAAGAGAAAATGCGAGTCACATAACTCTAATTCGCTACAAAAGATAAACTTATTTATCTCAGCTTTACTCGTAGTGTGCTTGCAGACACGTGACGTTTTGCGTCAAGTTTATATTTTATAGCTTTAAATTTGTGCTGTTTTTGAGTTAACGTCCTATCTCAGCAAGGCTCAAATGGGTTCGAGTTGGATCGAGTTGTAATATTCTAGCTGTTTGCAATTGAATTTCCTAACTTTTCCACATGCACCAGAAGAAAACAAAGTGTGGTTATGGTGTGTTTCCTTTGGTGATTATATTCTGCTGCTTTCGCAGTAGTTGGTTAGTTACTTCCAAAGTTTCCGAGAAGAAGATCATAAGCTGTTCAATTCACAAGGCAGAAAAGTATACCCTCTCAATAATTGAGATATTAATGAGGATTATTTTGAGGAAGAGAGGAAACAGAGCAAAAAATCAGCTCATATATATGTTCTTCATCATTGGGTGCACAGTTGCATCTTGCCAACCAAAAACAAAAAGAAAGCACTACAGAAAGGTTTGCATATCAGTATATCCACAAAAAAAGTGGGGTAGTAGGCCACATAAATGGAAAAGTAAATAGCTTCTGATATATCAAAATATCTGCCACCAAATCTTTGGGCAAATCACATAATTACTTGAAATTTGAAAAATCTACCACAAAGAACTGATATACATGAACTTAGTAATCGTTATTAAAAGCTCTGAAACTTGGTTCTTTGAATCAATCAGAAGAACCAAACTCCTAGAGAGGTGCATAACAAAAACATGCCCAAGAATGGCAGCTCAGTGAGGCCATAGGAAGGCTCCCATGGCAAACTTTCTCTTTTGTTGAACATCCCCAATGATGGGTAACCCATACTCTCTGAGCAACCAGTCAAGCCTGCACTCTGGCATTATCTCATAGTCAGCTTTGGTGTACCTTGGATAGTGCAGTGGCATCTGAAAGTGCCCAGGCTGTTCTATGCCATGCTGGGAGTTTGCCCCTCCAGCCATGTTTGGAGAAGGCCAAGCCACTGAATCCATGTCCCCACTCCACTTTGTTTCGACCAGTGACCTTCCTTTCTTGCTATGCTTAATATGTGTTTCTTGTCTCACTATGATCTCTTGGGCATTGCATGGTTAGCTTTGGGAAATGGGCGTCTACTTTAGAGCTTTGAGGAGAGAGAGAGAGATAGGAAAAGGACAACTTGTGGGAGAGCACATTGTGATGTGTTATATTGATATTTATTTCTGAAATTACAATGTTTCAATTATATTACATTTTCGTTTGAGATGGGACACGAAGAAAATGGAATATTACTCGCTTGTAAGTTAAAAAAATAAGAGAAGAAGCCTTTCGTTATTCCAATGATCAACATGCACTTAGTAATGTGTAAACAAGAAGCCGCGTAATTGTTCTTGATTTTAACTTGCATGCACTTACTCTTCGATTTGTGTGGCTTTTAGATTCTACAAGGTGGGTGACTACAATGTTTCCAAAGATAACGACTAATTCATCACCGGCACTATTAAATTGAAGCTAGTTACAGATCGCAATTTTTACACAACCATTAATATCATTGTTGCGAAAGACAACTTTGAATCAGTGTCACACTAAAAAATGTGAGAATACCGGACAATGACAACAAAAAAAAAAACCCATTAATATACAGCTTTCAAAGTAGAGTAATTTTACATTACATACAAATAACAATAATATTTTTTTGAAAAAAAAAAGTTAAAGGAACGGAAGGCTGCCCATTATAAAACTAGAGCATAACACAAGTTTTTACGAGGATTTTATAACTTCCATTGACACAATACAAAAACTCATAGTTATTCTATATCATTAAATTATTTTTAAATCTATGCTAACAAAATTATTTTGTAAAAGTGTTGTTCGAGAGGCCACACGCAAAAAGTCAAAATACAATGTTGCACCATTAAATTTATTTTAAAATATATGTACAGTTACTTCAATTTCTTTCTGCACAAATCTATAAAAGAAAATCTAATAACTTTGCACGAAAATTGTATTTTGTTGTCTATATAATTTTTTTTTCATTTAATATTATCTTTTATATAAATTCACACGCAATTCAACAATTTCGTATATTAATTAAGAGTTGTTTATATTACATTTTTCTTCAAAGCAATCCAATGAATCGACAGCAAAGCTTTCAACGTCTGGTACTCATTTAAACTTGCAGCCATATTGGTGTATGTACAATTTACGAGTAGAGATTGCTTAAGTAGCATAACTCTAATTTTTATATCCTACCATTCTAGTGAATCGCAAATTATGTTTAAATTTATATCAGATTAGTAGCTATTTCTAGTACAACCTTATTGTAATGGATGCAATCCATCGAGAGAACCTTCGGTAGTTGTGTAGTATCAATACTTCCTCCGTGATTCAAAAAATTTACTTTTAAATGTTTAAATTTCTTATTTTTTTAAGTTTAAATTGCACAACTATCTCTTTAATTTAAATTTTTATGTAATATATAACACTTTTTTTTAATTTTATTGTAAAAAAAATTTAACTAAGATAAGCACAAAGGTACTAGTTTTATTACGTTCTAAATATGTACCCGGTTATCTCTTGTCCTCATATATGTTTGGTCAAGATTAATTATTATTTTTTTAAAAAAATCACCTTTGTTTTAAAATTTCTTTTAGTAAGATTTTGATTATAAATTATTTTTAGTACAACATAAACTAATCTAAATACTAAATTCTGTTCATCATTATGGGTATTGGCTTTTCATCCTTGCACATAGACCTAAGTGGATCTTCAATTGTGCCTAGTGTTAAACCGAATCACATCAATTAAGCTAATGAAACTGAACAAGACTGACAACATGGTTTATTTTGGTTTAAAAGAAAAAAAAAAGATCATATACAGAATAGAGTAAAAATTAAAAACCCATTTATAATTATGCATAAGATATCATAAACCCATTTATAATTATGCATTAGCTAAATTACTTAGATAATTAGGTACTACATATTAGGATATGTGTATAGTATTATTGTAAATAATGGTAAGGTTGAATCTTCAGTGTCAACTATGGTCGTCAGCTGCTGAACTTGGGTGTATTCATTCACCGTCGGCAAAATCAATGGTTGTTTGGCTGTAGTTAAAGAATAGGGAATAAGGGATGGAGTGACATGGAGTGGGAATGATGTTGTCTTGTTTGAAACACGTATGAAGTAATGGGAAAAATGATAATCAAGTGTATAAATTTAAACTTTCAAAAAGTCATTAACTATTCTACACGATTAATAAACAAGCGGATTTGACTCCATTGAATCCCTGGCTTCCAAACTCAAGTTATCATAAAGCCATAAGAACCCTATGATTTGGCTAGGTATTTTGGTGAATTTTATATTTCCCCTTTATATGGTTGTGAAATTCAAAACTAGAGGACCTAAATGCGTAAGTTCTAAGCTCGAATGTGGATTTTCTTTTTTCCGCAAATAAGAAGAGGATGGATATTTTTATTTAAACTATCCATATCTTTCGAATCAGATATTTTCAAATGCATAATGAACTTTACATGGTATAGTGCAAAATGATAATTACTTGTAAAAAAAATCAGGTGAAAATTTACAAATTCATACTTTATTATCGAAATAATTTTATTTTATAAAAATCGTTGATTTTTCATAATCAATTATCTACTCCACATTTTACCTTGGAGCATCTGATCAGTATTCCTCTCAGACAAAGGTTGTATAGATTTTTAAAGTACTCACTAAATATTGAAACTGCTCTCAGAAAACCTTTGCATATCATCCTAAGACTAGTAATAAATGATAACTACTAAAAGTCAGTAAAAATAAACATAAAAACAATTGCCAGGTTCTGGTTGTGAAATGCAACTAGTAAGATATTTTCATTTTTAAAAATACTGCCCCACAATTATTGACTCATTAATTTTGCATATTAACTTCCTTGGCTCATACAACCATAAAAGTTTTCCAAGCACAATAAATAAATTAATGCAGCACAATAATTTTCACCACCAAACACAAACCAACAAATTTGGCTTCGGAACATCAATTATCTGCCTAACTGAAAACACATTAATTATTATATGCTCAAAATAGAAAGAATTCCGACCTTTCCTCCACTGGTTCAAAAAAATGTCAAGTTGATGGTTATATCTCACTCCCACCAGCTCATCTATTTAATGAAGCTACAAAGATCGACACACAACAAACATATTATTCTTACAACTCAATTCCATACACCTATCCTGAATAATAATAAAGAAGAGAAAAAAATTTGAATTTGTTTTATTTTTTCTTTTTCTTTCTTTTTCTTTTTATCATATGCGATAGGTTTATGAGGAAAGTGTAATATTAAAGTGCAAAAATAACATAGTTGGCCACACAATTCAGTTTCTGACCACCCAATCACTCCTTGGAGCGAGACATAGAATGCAATTTCTCCTTCAATCAGAGAGCATTCATTATGAGCATCATCAAACCGTACACGGTGGTTCTCATCCCACTGTAAACTACTCTACTCAAATTAATTAGTGATGAAGAATAGTGTTGTGAGTACAGCAACCAGTTCGGAAGAAATATAGACCACATATGGTGGCTCGACTTCATGTGCCATAAGGTCAATGGGTAGTCACTACTAGCAGGAGATGTAAGATGTTGAAGACTTGTCAAAAGCCAATGGCAAGATTCTATTTCCGTCCAAATTCTAAACCGCATTCTGTGCACTTTCATTAATGCCGTCGTTTCCTTCAATATCCTCCTTTCATATTTTAAACACAAGCAATACAAGGGATGTTCAAATTAGCTATATAAAGAGTTCAATCCATCCCATTGCAAATGCCCATGTTCTTGGAAATCACTGAATCATTGCAGATTGTGGAATAATATTCTGCTATAGAACGAATTACTTTAATAGGCCCTTTAGGAAAAACCTGGGAAAGTACGATTTAAAAATACCTGCAGAGCCAATAGGAAAATATTGAAAATAATAATTACCAATCGCTTGCTTTCCAGTGAATCAACAGGAACAAAACTGCAACAGCTGCAATTTAATAACAAATATCAGATTTCTTAATTAGTACTTAAAATATCAGATTTCAATTAATCAAACCAAAAACAATTTTAACGCAGAAAGATTGTTCTGCACGTTCTACTAGCAATAATATGGGTAATGATAGTCATCATTCAACAGCTTGAATCAATTACATAATAAAAAGATTACAAATGGTTGAGTACGTAGGTCCAACATTCCCCCAGGACCATTATAGCTGTTAGAACAGGCCTAAACTGTTGGGAGATTGAGCCAATAAGCTACAACTCCAACTGGATTTTTTAAAAATATATTGTATTATATATATTTACAGAAATAAAAAACAAAATGTAAGTATTCAAACACTATGATAACAATTCATAAGTGACACCAACATCTAATCTTGTTTTAAATAATTACCATCATAGTCAAGAGTACATAAAAATCAATTTTGCATACATAAGAGAATAAGACTAACCTATTGCAATATATTCAATTAACAATGTCCATATGACTTTACAAACAGCATTTGCCTTTGATTATGGAACACATACAAGTCAAGTCATTTAAAACTCTAATTTCCTTTAAATCTTTTATGCATATGGCATATGGCTTCATATGAAATAAACTGTCAAGATCAAAATTTCAAGTTAACCTTATAATGTAATGCATTCAGGTACAATTCGCAAACACTAGTAAGCAATTAATATTTCTCGTATCACTTCAGAGTATATAACTAAGAACTCGACAGCAGAATTAGCACAAAAGGGCATGTGATTATCTTTCAGAACTAGCAAAATGTTCAATACCAGTCAGTATATTGTAAACTGCAATATCTTATTGAAAGTGATACTTCATTCAATAGAATACTGCATGGAAGTATGGAAACTAATGCTTTACTGTCCTTACCTCCCACCCTCTCTTTCACGATAATCTAAAAATTGCACTCACCAGGTTTAGGTAGACATGTGACACAAAAATTTTCATACAGATCTGCGCATATATAATCATTTTATAAGAAAATTCAATCAGAGGATGCAACGTCATGTTCATGCAGTTACATATGACTACTTAAAAAGGGTGGCCCAATACACAAGGCTCCTACCATTGTGGGGCCTGCGAAGGGGTCAGATGTACGTAATCTTACCCTCGTGAGTGGAGTGGTCGTTTCAATGACTAGAACCCATGACTTGGTGGTCACAAGGCAGCAACAGTACCATTGCACCAAAGCTCACCCTCTTTACATATGATTATATATTTAATCAAAATTCTTCATCAAATAAATATTTACTTAATGCTACACACATTATGTAACTAGCAATGCCACACGTCATCTGATAATATTTTGATGTATTTAGAAAAGAAAACAAAATTTGGAATTCAAATAAATGTTAGGTTACCAAAGCATTGTATTCAGATAGGGATATAACATCATGAATGTGTTCTTCGATCAACAGATACTTCAATGAGCCTGTCTTCATCTGATTTTACTGTTAACGGCATATCTACAAGCATATTTGGTGGGGCAAAATACATGTGTAGAGACATCATACAAATAATAATGCCCAAGAAAAGCTGCAAAGAGAAAGAAACAGGAAATTAGTATCCAGTTATAGCCTGGGAACAAGGGCATGAATATTCAGCCTCAAAAAGAGTCTGAACAAAAATAGAAAACAAAGGTATTTACTTATAAAGAATGACCAATAGTCTTGAAAAAGAAACATCATGTATGATATATCCAGTTGAGAGGCATTGGCACATCTCTTGAAATTTTTAAATATATATATATATATATATATATATAAGCATTATTCAAACAAGCATTCCACAAAATTTAAGACCACCAGACTCTGAACTAAGACAACAGCAAAACAGCCTTGCTTATCCTGTAAAACAACATCAGACAATTATGTCTCCATGTGGTGTCTAAAATTCGAAATTCTCCGCAATGAATTGATTTGTCCTAAAATTTAGGACATGAGGGGAGAGCATGGAATGGGTGCCTACAAGTGCCTACAAATATAGGAATTGCATAGGCTGGAAATTTACCTGCAATATAGGTTTGAAGTTGAAGAGAAATATTGATAGTATCATGGTCAGCAGCATTGCCATTGATGTGGAATAAACCTAAAGAAGGCAGACACAACTAACAGTTAGGGGAGAAACATACGAAAAATAAAAAAAAGAGAGGGTGCTATATGCTGTAATACTTCAATACTCATTTCAGTGTCAAATTACAATTACTTATTTCCCTCATATATACTTAGGAGAAAAATCTCCACATCAAGATATAAATCAAGTACATGAAGTATGCAGACAAATATAAGAGAAAAAGATTTGCAACAGGGGTCAAAGGAGATACCTTTACAATATTATCAGCATGTTTCATTAACCATGAAACCAAAAGACCAGTAGAGCCAAGATTTAATACCACCATCCAGGTAGTGATAGTGTATCCATTGAAAATACGTTGCCACCAGGGTCCATTTTCAAAACCACCTCTGAAATCATCCAAAAGAAGTCGTGCCATATTGAAAATTGTACCAAACCTGGAAAAAGAAATTCATAGTGTGTCCCCTTAGTAGATAACTAAAATATCTGACCATGGTAGTCATATTCATTTACTAGAGTTCCATAACAACACTACTCAATCAGCCCCTGCCACATCTTCCGATTTTACATTAACATCAATTTGGTTTACTGGAAAGAAAACAGAGCCAGTAATAACTTTCTAGAAAGAACAGTGCAGAAATCAATTACTCATAACTTTCAAAAAGAACTCAGAAAAATCAGCTAAAGAAGAAAAATTACAGCACTCTTATGTTACCAGATATTCAAACAAGCAGAGCTTTTAGGCAGGGACTTGCCAACACCCTCTGACGTCTCCACCCATTCCAAACCACAAGCAGAAATAACATGATTTAGTCAAAAGGATTGATTTGGGATATGTAAAATACAAAGGGTTGATTTAAGAAAATAGAGGGAAAAGGACAAGAATACTAAAACAGTAGAGGGAAAACCTCAATTTCAAATCATAATGACTAAGTTCAGAGGCTTTGGCAGCAGTAAGGAAGGAAAAGTTCTTTGACAGTGCACTCCATTCACTGTATTTTGCGCTGGTTAGAAAGAAATGCTCAGATTTTTAAAGAAAGGTTTCTTTCATTCGTCATGCTTTGGGACAAGATTGTTTACTTGACTACTCTTTGGTGTTCAGCACATGGACTGTTATGGATAGTCCCTTTCATAGTATAAAAGATTATCAGACTGGCAACATGTGTGCGCATATCTATGTACACATTTGACATGACACATGCAAGAAAGATACCTACGTGTACAACTGTATATTCTGCCAGTATAAGCTGTCATTGTTTTTCTTCATCAAGAACTCAGTATAAATTCCAGCTAATGCTGAGAGACAAGCAGATAGAACTCCTAACATGTATCCCTGAATTGGTGCTGAGAAAAGGGAGTCACATGAAGCCTCTCCGCAGCCCCTAACCTAAATCAACAGAAAACAGCAGAGGCTCCATCTCAATAACATTTTTATTATAGGTCAAATTTTCCTAATATGCTGAATAAAAAAAACTTGGTATATAACGATTAAGGGAATAGTTTGGAACTAATTAAATCAAAGCAAGAATACTGAGTTGATGTAATGTGGCCATTTAGGACATTTTTTTCTTAATGTGATGTATTTGGGCTTCAATTTCATGTAATATAACTTGAAAGCTCATTGCATCTCTTCTTAGCACCTGTACTCATGGTTATTTCAAGGGAATTTCTACTACTAACATGCACAGAGAATGGACAGCTTTGCTGCACTTGTGGGCCACTTTAGCTCACTGTTTTCTTTTCAATTTTTAATTTAAGTGGATTTCTTGTCCTCCCCCAAAATGTACTTCCTCTCATGACCAAAGGAAAAGTTCAGTCTGATCTTCTTTCTAAGTACACTCATGTGCCATCTATATTAATAGAATCTTTCTCAGACCACATACAAGTGTCAGCAGAGGCAGCCAAGAGCCGGTTGAATTCATTTGAAACCCCCTTAATCCAGGAATGCACTTCTCAAAGTTGCATATCGGAAGTTATTAGGATCTTAGCAGGTTACAATTATCTCAGGAGAATAAATCGTAAATTAACAATTCTTCAACACAGTTTAGCATGGTTGTAATTAAATCATCAAATTGATTGTTATGACTTAATATCATGTCACCAACACAGCTACAAATCTTAGATAAGAAATATTGTGAGGATGAGAAAAGGATAAGGTAGAAGAAGTGAAAATAAGGCATCTTCCAAAAGAAAACAAAGTACAAAGGAACCATTTTGCTATGCAAAAATGACCTTATAAAATTTTAGTATTATGTCAGCAAATGATATAATTTTAATTTATTCAGATCTATTGTATCTCAGCTATATGAGCCCGTACAAATGTTAGAACTAGATGTTCATCTAGATTGTAGTCTTCAATGCTGAAAATTCAGTTCATAATATAATTTTATAGCAAAAATGCATAAAGTTTAGATATCTTCTTATAAAATAAATATAAAGCTAGACAACTGGAGTTGTAAGTCTCTGAGTTTTTGGCACCTGGCTTGTGGTTGTCCCAACAGCCAATAGCACAATAGCCATCCACTGCAAGTTAGAAAGCCTCCTCCCTAAGACCAGCCTAGAAATAGCTATCTGACATCAGCTCTACTTGAGAAACAAAACAAATACAATGACAGGACCTCAACATTGATGAGTTCTTAAAGAGAAGCACCTGAATAGTATTCCAGTTGTAACAATCTTCAGATTACCCATTATCTGATATGTCGAAGTGTCCACAAAAGTGAGGGTAGCAAACTGAACATTATTGTGGATCAGATATATAATAGAAGGAATGGGGTACAAAGCCACCGTCTTCCAATCCGTTGTCATCTTTGGAAGGGGTGACTTTTGAAATTCCTTCCATAGCAACAAACTTGACACGGCAAGCTGTATGTTAGCAGATAAAGATATCAATGCTAAAACCACCACCCAATGTGATTAAAAACCAAAATTTTGTTGCCATCACATAGATTTGATAATTTTCATTTTACTGTAATTTACCTTAAAAGCCTCAGCGAGAAATGGGACAGTGGCATAATCATATTTATACCCTCCATTACTTTGCGATAACGTCGTTAGAATTCCCTGCCACATGAAATCATCAAAATCAAATGACCTCTTAGTAACAAAAAAATAAAAGGCATCATTTACTGGGCACCCGAAGTCTGATAGATATACTATCGTATTTCCATGAATTGCTCCTCCAGGAATAAACAACCCACATTGCAGCTACTTCGGAGCCAATGCAATTCAAGATATGAGATTAGACACAGATTAATCACACAACATGAATTATGAACGAGGATTTAAGAAATTTCAAAAGTATTAACAAATTGAACGAAGAGAAATTATCTAAGCAAGAATTTAGGGTTTAAATGTAGATTCGGGGAGTACGGAGTTCATGGAAGAAAAAGGAAATATCTTCGAGAATGAGGATAGTTGGATAACCTGGGAACTAGTGAGAACGGTGAGGAGCACGGCGACCAAGTACCACTGCATCTTCTTCGACTTCTGCGGATCCACACGCACACACCGACACAGAGACTCGCCGAGTTGAGGGTTGAGGGTGAGTCAAGATTCACGAAGAGACACTGGAACACACCGTTTTGTTAGCAACTTTGGGACGTGAATAACTCTAAATAACAGTGTTTATTCATCAATCTTTTTATGAAACACTTTATATGCATTAAAACAGAATACTTACATTCGCTTCAAAAAAAAAAGAATAGTTACATTAATAAAAAAGAGTTTCCTTTTTGCTTTTCTCGTTCTTAGAAGCTGTCGATCATCAAACTGATCACAAAGTGACGGGAATGACGAAGCAAAGGCCCCTAATAGTGGACTCTCTTGCATCCATGGTAGGGTCATCTTGCGTGGTATATCAGTTGTCATTCATCGTGCAATAAATATACCGTAACATGAATAAAGTTTTGTTAGTTGGTAATTCAAGTACAGAGAAATTGATTATTTGTCTTTATTAAAATTAAAAAAACGTACAGACACTTCCTCCAGTTATAATCTGTTACCAACTTTTAAAAAGAAGACAACAAACTTAGAAAAGAGAAAATAAAATAAAAATTAGAAAAAGATTATTTTTTTTTCAAAATAGTGTGAACAAATAAAAAGCTACCACAAATATTAATAAACGCGCAAATAAGATGACCAAGTTAATATTTTAAAACGGAATGAAGTTTAGAAGAGGTTTGTTCAAGCATGCCGAGTAAAAGTTTGGGAAACAGAATGCGGTAAGCATAAATTGGCAGAGAAGCTGTTGCTTACACTTCAATGGCAAATAATTGGACGAGACCAGACTTTCGATTGGCAATTAACACAGCTCTTTGTCAGACAAGTCTAATGAGTTTGAACGTTGCAAGAAGTCAGGACAAGATAAAATAATGGGCTAATGACCGGTTTGCTCTGTCTGTGTAAAAAATATTCTATTTTGGTTCAATAGACACATCACATTTTCTTTAATAATTAAATAGCCACAATTTAGAACCAAAATGCAATACTTGCTGAAACGAACAAAAGAATTTTTATCCCATGAATAATAATAATAATAATAATAATAATAATGAGAGATGCGTGGAAAACCGGCTAGATATTCCAATGGATCATTTTCTATCAGAGGAGAGTAATATAACGGTATGCCTCCATCCTAGGACCTGCAAACATTAATTGTATCATCAATTACATTGCAGTAATACCAATAGGTAATACGCCCAATGTTCTCATGGCAGAACCTACAACTTAATGGTTAGACATCATAAAACCAGACTATTCATGTATTTATCTGGTTGCTTCGAAACATGTAAACAACAATGCAAATGTGCTAACGAATACAATTTTTCTTTTTTCTTTTTTCTTTTTTTTTGTGGATGGGGGGTAGAGAGGGGCAATCAGTATCAGTCACTGAAAATTCCACCAATAAAAATGCTTTCTTCACTCGTGTAGAAAGCCGTGCAGATATGTCCTTGCATTGTTTCTCCACAACACTTATTAACATGGAAGATGAATTAGTAGCTGAATGCTACAGCATGTTCACAAGGAAATACAAATAGGAAACAGAGGAATAAATTTATAGACACTAGTGCAGATATGTTCTTGCATTGTTTCTCCACAACACTTATTAACATGGAAGATGAATAAGTAGCTGAAAGCTACAGCATGTTCACTAGGAAATACAAATAGGAAACAAGGGAATAAATTTATGGACACTAGCTCAAGAGCTTCTAAACTCATCCTCGGGGAGATGAAAAACAAGAAAATAGCCCTAATTTACCATCTCTGCATCCCCTTGCCTACAAAAACAAAAAACCACACAGGTAAATAGATATCATGTGGTTACCAATCCTTCAGTCTGATATTCTCATCTCAACTCCTAAAATGTCCTTCACCACCTCATATGTTACAAACGCAATTGCTATGGACGGGACCACCTGCAAGACATCAAGTGAGTTAAACAATGTTCTAGTTAAAGATTAAGGCCATTAAATAATAATTTCAGGTGAATATATTTTCAACAAAAAACACAAAAGTTTATTTTCATATCACAATGACTACAGTAAAAGAGAATTGAGAAATCTTCTAAACACCACGCTTGGAAAGACCATCCAGATTAAGTGCACTGCTTTGCGTGGTTCCAGACTACAACTAACAAAATTCTAACAGCAATCCAAAATTTTGTTACCAATGCAGAAAATCACAGGGTTTTATACAATCTAATGACTCTTGAGACAGTACCACACAAAACTATAAAAAAAATAATCTGAGCCTAAAATAGCATGTGTTTGTGTGTCTGTAGTTGATCTTAGCATTTTATCAAGCTGATCTGGAACTGAGCTTGAGCAGTAAATAATTCAGGGTCAACATATCAATATTTGACTCAAACCACAGAGACTTGATTGTTACAATAACTCCTTTACAAGTAGACTTCGTGCTAATCAAGTAGAAGCTTGTTTAGTTTACAGTTCTAACCAGAGGTAATGTCAGCAGAGTACGACTGGGGGAATCCCACACAGGAATCATCCATGTGATATAAAGTGTGGAAAAATTTTTTTAGTGATTCACAGAAATAGTAGTATCTTCCTAGAAAGATGGAAGGAAATGTAAACCTTTGTTTTCCGACAAAAAAGAGTCTATGATCATGTATATATAGTTTGCCCACATTTTGTCAGAACAGATCAATATGATCATGATTTATGAGTATTAGATGAAGACTGACCTTTACAGAATTGGGTACCAGACCCTTGTATAATGCGCCAAATCCCTCATACCGAACAGTTTTCCTAAATGCATCAATCATGCCAGTGTATTCAAGTGGGACCTTGCCTCTTCCATCACCAGTTACAACAGAAGCAGCATGGCTCCAACCCACCATCTGCATTCTTCGACGAATGACATCAAGAGGGTAAGCAACAGTTTGTCCAACAGTTCCAGCAGCAGCACCACATGCCAGGCGCGTCGTCACACTCAACTCAGAATCTTGAGCTAGACCAAATGGTTTGGATTTGATTAACCAATCTTTTAAAGACTCATACACTGCAAAGTTGAGACCCACATAAGGAATCTGTGAAAAGAAAAAAGAAGAGAGTAAGAGAATACCAAGTCCAGTGACAGCACCCAAAAAGAGAGCTTCTATGCAAAATTACAAGAGAACTTTAGTGAGACAATTATAATTATGAAGCATGCAAAGAATATTGCAGAAGAGTAACCTTTCATATCTCTATAAATTTGATCCCACCAATATTAGGTGAGACATGACTGATAGATTTTACCCCCACTGTTGCACCTACCTATCTTCTACCTAAAGGCAATGCACCAATAGATAGACATCTACCTAGATACTACCATAACCGGGTAAAACCTTATCAACAGACCCTAGTAGTAATAGCAATTATCAAAATTCATCATAAGGCATGTCAAGAACATTGTAGAACAGTAAGCCTTCACGTAGAGAGCCTGTTCCCTGAAGCATGTAGAAAATTCTTGAAAATAGTAATGGTGGCAGTAGATGAAAAATTATCAGGATACGTAGTCGAATAGAAAGTTTCTATCTCTATAAAATTGAACCTGCCAATGTTAGGTGTGCCAACCTTTATGATAAATCCTATAGCCCCATATTGCTCCTAACTACGTTCTGCCTAATGGTAATGCACAATCAACTGAATAGATGTAATCTACCTACAGATCCTACCATACCCCAGTATGACCTCAGTAAGACCCTAGTCCACATCCTTACTAATATACCTGACACGGATGAGCAGTGCAAAAAAGATACTGGCTTCAAATGGCAGAGACAAATATTTTGAGGTCTTGAAAGAAAGAAAATATTTTGTTATATGAATAAGATTTAAATATTATACCAACTCACTAAGGAGCAAAAAGCCAATTCTCTCACATAGTACCTCAGTAGCATGAAATCAATACTACTGGAACTCCCCTTATGGTCTCTGACATTTGTAATTTTAAAAGAAAGCCGCCCCAGGGGGAGGGGGGGATTAGATTTTAAATTTTGTAACTACTATTGACCCACTTATCCCACTATTTAAGGGTTTATAACCTACACTCGCTTAACAGAGATACTTCTGAATTGGAATTCCTTTTGATGTTACTTGATTCAGCTACAAAAGTCCTCTAACCCAGATCGGAGATTTGAACTCTTGATTCTTCTGGCTTGTTTTCTACCAAATCTTACTACCAGTTTCTCACCCATTCTCCAAACATAAATAAATTCCTTTTGGAGAAACCTCTTCAGAAATCCAAAACTCCCTCTAAGGTCAAAATCTTTTATTTGGATAGTGATTGCATATTTGTAAACCTAACAAGGATTTATATCCTAATATGTATCTGAGGTGTATTTCCAATTCAGAAACAGCTGCACATCTTTTTCTACATTGCCCAGTAGCAAGCTACATGTGGAGTAGGCTTTTTGGAGTGTTTTGTAAACATTAGGTGTGTCCTCAAGTTTGGAACATTTCCTAATGATTAAATTTAGAGGGTTTGGTAGGAGAAAGGAAGGAAAAGTTTGATGGCAATGTGCTATGTTTGTTGTCCTCTGTTGTCTCTGGCTAGAAAGGAATGCTTGAACTTTCAAAAGAATACCTCTGCCCTCAGGCATGCTTTTGGACAAGGTCATTCTCTTGGCCTTTTTGTGGTGCTTGGCAAATGGTTTCTTTCGAGCCTCTTTGTGGAAGATTGTATTAATGGTTTTGTAGTGCTTTTTTTTTTTTCAGTTGGTTGTTTGTTTTCCTATTAGTTTGTCTGAGGAGGATTTCTTATACTCCTTCCTTTGTGTATTACTTCTTTCCTTCTAATAAAATCTTCTTTTATATAAAAAAATATTTTAAAAAAACTAACACCCCACATGTAACCACAGAAATTATAAACATGTACATGAATAAGCTGTTTATAAAATTAAATAGGTCCCAGCATGTGATAGTTGTTTATAATGGAAAGGCAAAGAGAATAAGTTGTTTATACTTGCACACAATCAATGCAGAACTTTTGTTTTCTTATTTCAGAACCTTTTTTTTCATTCTAGGAAATAAGTTCTCCCGAGAGGATGGACACTGACATGGACACAACAACAAAATTTGAAGTGTCTCACTTTTGAAATGTCCATGCTTCATAGGTTCTCTCCCTCCCCCAACTACAGGTTCTACATTGTTACCTTCAAACGCAGAAAGAACTTCCCACAAAGCCAATAGTAAAAACATAAAGTTCGGATTTCTTATAAATCTGTCTGTAGGATCATGACGATAATCATCAACTTCCTAAAGTGGAGAAATTCTGGAAACATTACTCACAACTCCAATGACTGAAGGAAGCCAGCCCTTATATAAAGCGCGTGGGCCTTCTTCCCTAAGCACAGTTGATAGAGCATGGAACATTCCTCTGTACTGGTAAGGGGATTTCTCTGTCTGCAGATACAGGGAAAAGCAAACTTACTGTAAAAAATTAAGACCACAAAGAACATGGAGACACTTTAATATAAATTTTCTCTCTAATTAATTTTTCAGCTAGAAGAGGCAGTAATATTTATAAGCATTTGCAGCTACATTCTGACCCATAACAAGCAAAGCAAGCATTTCATAAAAAAGAAAAATGAAAGGAATAAAGTACCTGTACAGTTATCCTGCCTCGAACCATGTCCATTGGATAAGTTGCAGACATGGCGATTATTCCAGCACATGCTCCAGCTCCAAGACGTAAAGGAGGCGTCAGCTGAGCATCCTCTGCAGAAAGTACAAGAACAGATAAGATAAAGTTCATTTCTGCCAGGTTTGTCATAAGTGGCGGAGGCAGCCGCCTAGGTGGTGAGGCAGGGTGGCTTGGGGGCTTGGCACCTCAGGGAACCTGAGGCAGGGCGAGGTTAACGATGTGGCCATGAGGCGCTGCTTTTCTGGCTTTGAAAACAGGCATTGATGCGGCAAAGCAGGCAAACTATGAATGTTCAGCAATTTTACCATACAATTCTAGTGATAACACACTAGCCATTGGGTATCAATAATAACGGGGTATTTGATTCAAAGTGATAGTCTGAACCCAATATACCTAAATCATATTGACTAGCCTCAGTGTGATCAAATGGACAGAGAAATTTTTAACATAAGTGGCTAGTCAATATAATACAGGAGGAATCTCATAATATGATAAAAATATAAGAATAATAACCCAAAAATGAAGAATTTTCCAGAAATCAGAGCTGCCTAGTCCAATTCAACAACTGTCCTGCACTCCCCCTTCCCCCCTGGCCCTCTGTCCAAAAAACGAAAATTATCCACAAGGAAAAAACTATAAACATGGACTTACCATTTCCATTTTGCTGCTGATACAGATGTAATATACCTCTGTCAAAATAGGAAGGAACAGTCAGAAAAAAGAGAGAGAGAGAGAGAGAGAGAGAGAGAGAGAGAGAGAGAGAGAGAGAGACAGTTGAAAATATATGAGATGGGATGCATTGAAATAAAATTTGAAACATCTTTGCCACTGGAGTGACCCTGCTTAAATAGAACTGTTTAAAGAGGATTGCAGAAGCGTATTTGCCATCATTACAAGTTTATTGGCATAATAGTGCACCAGAATGAAAAGCCAACAAAGGAAAATGCAAAACAATAAATCATAATGCATCATTGTATATCTAAAGGAAAACTTACTTGGAAGCTTGCTCATAACTGAAGAATTTCACTGCAGAGTTAGGGACAATTCGAGCACAATTAGTACCATTCCCTTTGAACAGTCCACGAAAAACCTTCAGTTCTCCATATATATTTTAGACCTTGAATTGTTCCATTGTATTTTATGTTATGGGGATTCTGGACCTGCATATGGCAAGGCCCAAAGACACGTCACATGTATGAGAAATCCAAGCAAGCACACACAAACAAACACACAGGCAAAAAAAAAAAAGTAGCTTGTCGGATGTACTCTTTGTCCTAGCATACACAGGTAGGAAGAAACAATAGCTTAGCCCATTTAGATCTAAAAAACTAAATAAACTAACCTGTAGCAAAATTTTCAACCGTTCCAGTGGAGCAACTGCTGTTCGTGATCTGCAAAGATACAAAAGGTTTTAAGTCAGTTAAAACTCGACATAATACAAAAAGAATCTTGGAATTATTTGTAAGAAATAGTTTCCAGGAAAATTGGATTAGATTGCTGTAATTGTATCTCAACTAGTCAACTTATTGAAATCAAATGAACTCCAAAGTAAGTAGATTCTTTAATTGGACAGCAATGCAATGCTCGTAAGGCAATTGACTGTCAAGATATTAGGAAATGGAAACATTCTAGTGACTTTCATGACAACTGACATATTGATAAAAAGAACTATGTGCCACTAAATGCAAGAAAATCCACATAAAGATTCGTACAATCAGAGTAACATTGATGAAATCTGCCAACTCTTTAGTTTTTAGAAGCTAACTGGAGATTGACAAAACTTTGGATGCTGGATCCAAACAACTTAAACCACAACTAGTTCACTAGCATGTAACAAATTCAGATATAAACACTAAAATCAACTGATCAAGAAGTGAATACTTTGTAGCAATTACTAAAACAAATTCATGAACTTTTAAGGCATAGAGGAACTCATTAACTTAATTCATCCCACCACTGGAAATGGGGATTTCAAATACAAATCAGTCATGTGAATTCTAACAATTTACCTCTTAAAACATATAAATATAAGCAAAAGAAAATTAAGCTTCTTTCAAAGCCCCAAAGCTGGACTGGTTCTTCACAAGTGATCAAATCCAAGTAAAGGGTATGAACAGGAAAATATTTGGCAACATCCAAATGAACAATGAACAGCAACGGTTTACGATTAGTAGATGACTTTTAATCAACTCCAAATAAATAATTTCTCGTATTACTCGAACTATGAGATTAAAAAAAAAATAGTCTTATTTTGTGCAACAGAAAGGCCAAATGCTTCATTGTTCCGGTGTTCCCAGACAATGAAACATCAAACTTAAATTACTCATCTAGTACGCGCCTACCCTCACCCAGCATCGGAATTCCCGGAAAAATTAACCCTGTCAGGAAACCAGTGGAGCATGAAAATGAAATCCAAAAAAAAAAATTCCAATTAATAATTTTTCGTTTAAAAAAAAATCAATCGACAAATAAAACACAAAACACATTACAGATATGTTTCCCCATGAGACCTCTATTTGTTCCATAAAAAAAAACCAAAACTGCATTGAAGAAATGGGGACTCACACCCCTCCAGCGACACCACCAGCGACGAGGGACTTGCAGATGCTCATAACAGCATAGCTGGGAGCCTTGACGCCTTCTCTAGCGAGCTTCGCCTCCCCCGCCAGACTGACGATCTTGGTGACAGCAGAATCGGTGGTCTTCACATCCTCCGAAGCCATGGAAACCCTAACCTAGGAGGAAAAGAAAAATGGAGCGGAGTGGTCGGAGTCGGAGACAAAAATCTCAGCTTTCCAGCAAAGCAGACGGCTATCACAGCAAAGAAGCGATCATTTCTCGCTGTCCGGCTCTTTCTGTGGCGGAGAGTAGCTGCGACGGCTCTAGGAGCTCAAGGACCTAGTGTGAGGCCACAACAACAACCAACACCCTGACGCCGTTTAATTACAAGCACAGCTTCACAATATATATATACTCCCTCAATATGATGCACACGTGGAGCGAGTGAGCGGGAGAACTTCTGGTACTGTCATACATAAAATGATTAGAAAATTCTACTTTTAATCCTCCAATAGTATGATGTCTGTGGCAGTTTCAGTGGTCAGAATCTTTCAATAATATATTGGGACGTCAATTTTTTTATTTATATATAACATTAAATTAATCATTTAATAATAATTAATTTTATTAATGTTATTCTTTTTAAAATCATTTTAATATTATTTATAAATCAAATTGATAATATAAAATAATAAAATAATTATATTTTTTAAATAATGAATCTAATAATTATCTTAATTATTAAATAAAAAATATTAAATATATTTTAAATTTTTAAAATATTAAATATTTTATTTTTTAATACTTATTTTAATAAATATTAAGGATATCATTAAAAAATTATTTAAAAAGATATAACATTATTGTTATTCAAAATAACAATAAATAAATAATTTAATTTATTTATTATTTCTTTTTTTTCTTTGTACAAGGGTATTTCTTTTGTGAAAAATAATGAAATAAAGATAAGATTTAAATTTTTATTTATTTTACATTAAATTTAAGTTAAAAAGATATTTCGTGAGTAATGCTAATCTTACGACTATCTAATTATAAAAATTTTCTACTTTTCGTATCTATATTCATTCAAACAAGTTTGTTCACAAATCAGTGGCATAGATGCAGAGTTATTATAAGTTGTTATTATTAAATGGTTGTAAGCGCGGCAGTATTCTTGCTTCAACAATCACATTTATGATAAAATTAATCATGTGTTAAGTAAACATTCGTATTTAACTACTTCCGTGTAAAATAAAATATAAAGCATATTTTTATATTTAAAAAACATATTATTTATTAATTTAATTTTTAAAAATTAATTATATCGATTTAATTTTAAAGTTTTAAGTTATTTATAAATTTTATTTTTTTATTATTTTAATTTTATTAATTTAATCTATTAAAACAACGAAATTATTGTAAATTTAAAGTTTGAATAATTAAATTAATAAAATTAATTGTGAGAGATGAAATTAATAAATGATACTCTCTCCATCAACTTTTATTTTTTGTGTAAGAAAAAATTTTTTATATAAAAATATTTATTATTTGAGAATATTAAAAAATTATTAATTAATATTTATAAATTTTATCCTTAACTTTTAATGAAGAGAAATAATAGAATACATAAAATTGTAGAAGAAAAAATATTAATAAAGTGAAAGAAATGATCATTTAATTATATTAAACTATATTTTTTTATAATTAAAATTATTTAATAAATTTCTTAATTACGATAAAAAATCTTAAACAATATATAAAAATAGATAGAGGAATTATATATTTCACAAATTAAAAATATATTTTACTATAAAATAAAACGTTTAGATCATTTTTAGTTACAACTCACAAGAACATGAATCATTTGTTTTATAAAGATGAAAAATTGGATAGAGAAATTATTTAGTATTACCTTAAACTTGGTTACAGAGTTTGATTTAGAGTGTATTTAAATAGGCGTTTGATCGTTTGGAAGTTTAAATGAGTTTTTATTCATTTTTTATTTTATTTATTTTATTATTTATATTATTTTTTAAATATAATTTTAATTTTATTTATTTTTATTAAATATAAATTACTTTATTTAAATTTAATTTTAAATAAATTAAATTTATAAAATTAAATTTATATAAAATTAAACCTATAAATTTCAATTCAAACGCACTTTGAAGTAAAAAAGGAAAGATTGGCGAAGCTAAAAATGGAAGGTGGGAGTGTGAGTCGTTGCGGCGAGAAACATGGTACGGTTCTTGCTATTTTGTTGCGTTCCCCTCCCCAATCCCGAGCGCCGTTCTCGCTAACAGAAACCTAACATCGTAACGCCGTAATCTTGTGCACCGTAATGACCACGTCAAAATTCACATTTTTGCTTTATTATATATAAAACTTTTTGTTTTTATATTACGATAAAAAACTTCTTAAGCTTTATTTTTCTTCGATCGGTTAATGTAAAGGTTTTTATGCTGCATGTAATAGATTTATTGAAAAAAATATTTTTTTAGTAAATTTAAACTTTTTGGTAAATTTATTGGTATTTTTTAAATATAGTATAAGTTACATCGAAATATAGGTCACTTCTAAAAACGAAACAAAATTTGTTTAGAAAAAATTCTTCCATGATCGATCGGATAAGATAGGTTTCTTTGTCAAATGGAGGACAAAGATGTTCCAGAAGAAGGGGAACACAAGCTCAATGGAGGACAACAATAAAATTAGATAAAGCTCCATGTTTTGGGTTTTTTTTTTAAAAAAAAAAAAAGGAGAGAGATAGAGGTAGTAAATTACGCTTGAAAGCAGAAAAGACTTTAATCACTCAAAATAAAACAGCTTTGTCCAAAACTTTAATCACTCAAAATAAAACAGCTTTGTCCAAAACTTTAATCACTCAATTTTTGTTTTTTGTTTTTGAAAGAAAAGCAAAAATTAGTAATAGGTTGGTAAGCCCTTTTCTTTTGTATACTCAAACAAATTATTGAAAAAAAATGACCACAACTTATGCATGAAGAAGTTGAAGTGACATTGGGGATATTCTCCACCACCCATATTCAGAGACGAATAGTCACCATAAAATTTGTTTTGATTATTTTTTTCCCTTTTTTGGCCTGCGCTGGGTTAAGCATCACCCTTGCATCAATTCAAATTCCATAAAAACGAAAGTGATTTATCAGCAAACCATAAGGTGAACACCAAAAATGGATGTCATTTTCGTAATTTAAAATACCAATTTATAAAACTTGAATATAGAATAGCAAATCGTTTTCAGTGGCATTTTTTTTTTCTTTTGAGTGGCGTTAATTTTGATGTGCCTTTCTTGGACTCAGTGGCTTGTTAATTTGTTGCCAGTCCACAACCTATTCGTCAAGTTGGGTTACTTTGACAAGTTATAAAAAAAAAAATTGTAAATATGAGATGCGTGTGTGCTATAGTCTTATAGAGTTCAATCTTTGGGAGCAAGTTCGCAAAGAAAATTAATTAGCATTTAGCAAAACTCAAGTTATATGGTAGAATTAAAGTCTAACATAATTTCAGTCAGCACTAGCGCCAAGTTTTAGGAAAGTCCCTGTACAAACATTAATGGTATATTTAGATAAAAGAGTTTTGGAAAAAAAAAAAAGAAGGGAGGATTAATTTTTTATTTTTAAATTAAAAGAATTATAGAATATTTATAAAAATGAAAAATAAAAAATATGATGGTTACTTGATAATTTTTTATTTTAAAGATTATTAACTAAATAAAATTTGTTAATTAAAATAAAAAAATTCACCATCTCTTTTCCTTTTTTTTTTCTAAATTCCTCCATATATATTATAACATTATGTTTGGATTAAAAAATATAAAAAAAAAGAAAAAAATTATTTTAAACATTTTGAACTTTCTTTTTCCTTCCTTCTCTTCCATTCTCGTTCAACCCAATCATACCCTAAATATCTATGTACAAGAGTGTCTCGGATTTTGCTATCAAGGAACAAAACGTTACTGTTGGCCTCCGAAACTTTGCATGAAGCCAGCCAGCCGGGTGATGTTCTGATTTTCGTTTTTTTTTTGGGTCTTGGGTGATGTTCTGACTCTGGAAAGAGTTTAATTCAATGGTCACTTTTGGGCTTATGAAGTTAAGCCCAGTTGAATACCCACTTTGTTTTGGGCTAATTGTTAACATGAAAAGCTGATTACTATGTACGTTTTGCATTATGTAGTTTGGGATGCTAATTGGCCTCTGTTGCAGGAACATTAACGAATTTGGATACTTTAAAGTTCAATTGTATACAGTCAGAGAAAAATAAATTTTAAAATTTTAAAACAAAGAAACTTAATTGATTTCTGCGTTTGTCTAACTGTACTTGCAGTTTCAATAGTTGGATTGAATTAGTTTATTGGGTAAGACCTTTTGTTTTTTATAAGTTTTAGTTACTATCTCTATCTACAATGTTATCTATTTGTCAAGTTACAAGTAGAATTTAATGCTACTAAACAAATGCATTCTTAAGAGAAAAATACCATGATATTTATTATTTTGCAAACAATCAAATAGCAAGTAGTGACACGTCAAAAAAAAAAGCAAGTGGGGAGAGTAAGCGCGCAATTGAGAGTCATGTGGGCTACGAGATTGATTAATGAGAGATAAATGAATGAACTTCGATAGTCTAATACGTAATAAGAGATTACGCGATCAACACTTTCTTCAATTTTTTATCAAGCATTTATAAGTTATAACTAGCAACAAATATGTATATTAGTTTAGTAAGTATTTGAATTGAATTAAGTTAGTTCAATTTAAGATTTGTATTAACCAAAATCTAACTGAACCTAAATAGTCTCAAAATTTTTATCCCATTCCAAACCGAAAAAAAAAGAGCAAATCAATTTAAATTGGATTAATTCAATTTTTTTTAAAGTTAGTTTGAGTTTTGAAGAATCATGGATGTAATTTTCTAATTATTAACTAACGAATAATAATACTATCTAAATGGTTATAATTTCCAGTTATTAAATTAAATAAAGAGAATATGAGATATTATATATTTAAAATATTTGTTAAATAAATTTAAAATACTCATATTATTTTTTGTCTTTATCTTTATATTTTTCAACAAATAAAGAACACTTTGGTGTGAAAGAACAATCTCAATGTCCCGAATAAGATTATACTTCTTAAAAATGAAGTTATTGTTTTCCCCAATGGTAAACCGATTTTTGTAACTTTGATTGAGTTCTGTCGAAGGATTCTTTATTAGTTTCACTTTGATACGGGCAAAGTCATTAATTTGTTCAACACCCAACAATGAAATGAAATGAAAAAGAGTTTAAAAAAAATGAAATGAAAAGAAGATTTGGTTTTAGGATATATTATTTGTTGAGATGACTTCAAATTTAAGAAAAATCTAAATAGGATGAATAAGACAAGCAAAATCTTGACAAAAAGCATCTTTTACTACCCGGTAGGTAAGTAAAACATATTACCATGTAATTACTAGATTTATATTGCCCCTTATTTGTTAAGTATCATCATTATTATCATTATCATCATCATTATTATTATTATTATTATTAGCATATTGATAGATATTATCTTGCTTCTCAATTTATTTTTTTAAATTTTTATTTATATAATTATTTTATAAATTATTTTTTTTATAATTATTGATTAATTAATTAATTAAAAATAATTTTATAAAAAATAAAATATATTTAAAGTCAATTATAATTTTATATATAAAAAAAATAACTCTTTATATTTAAAAACAGTTATAACTATAGAATGTAATTTATTCAAAAAAAATTATGTTTATAATTTTATTTTATTTTTCTATTCATGCTCATTAGTTATTAATGATTTTTTAAAAAATAAAAAATTTGAGACAATTGGAAATTCCTCAATTAAACGTATAGAAAGAGATTATACTGAAAAATATTTATATTTATAATTTTATTATTTTTTATTTATTTTCAATTAGTTATTAATAGTTTTTTGATAAACTAAAAACTTGATACCATAGAAGAAGAATTACTTTTATATAATAGTATAAATAATATAGATTATTATTATTATTATTGTTATTATTATTATTGTTATTATTATTATTATTGTTGTTGTTGTTATTGTTGTAAATATTTAAAAGTATTTAACCTGACTGAAATCGATAACTTTTATCTAAATTTCTCCCTTTTCCAGCTAATCATCTGAGGTGACACGATCATTAGACTTTTTGTGTAGCTTGGAAAGATAGCATTGATTCCTATAATCAACATACTTTTGGCTAGTTCATTTACTTAACCAAAACATTCCAAGATATATATAACTGGGGTTATTTTTTAAATTAAACTTCAAAATATGTACAATAGAAGTGGCTTATCATTTTTTTTTTAATAAACTTTGCTCTATTTGTTTACTCATAATGAGACTTCATAATTTAAAATTATTTTAAAGTATACACCTCTAATAGAACAATGGAAAGAAGTAAAAGCAACAGTTAATTCATAATTCAGATGATTTTTCTTTTTGTACGTAGGGAGATAAATTGAGATGAGACTTTAAATAAAAGAAATAACAGAAGTTAACGTTTGACAATTAACATATGTTCTTTTATCGCTTAGCTGTAGTTCATGACATAATCACCCAATTAATGAGTAGATTCACTACCCCTAATTGATTAGACATCACCCATATATCTTCATTAGTAGCTTCAGACAATCACTGTAAAACCTATTGCCAAAGTCGGAAAGTTTGGTAATAATTGAGTAAAATTACGTGTCGGCTTTCTGCTTCCAACTTGTTGCGCTAAAGGGATTGTTTTTTTTGTTTTTTTCAATTACTTGTGAGGTATAATTAAGGCCCTTTGAACTGAATGCCACAGTGAATTTTCCACTTTTCCTCCCACTGATGTAAATTTCAAAATTGCTTTATGACCAAATAGGAAGTGTTCATTCATAACTTCAAAGTGCAAACATAATCCGGCAGAATAAATTGGCATCCACTGAACTTTTCCGCTTTTCTCAAATCAATTCTCATAACCCACTTGAGGTGCTTCAAGTAGATTTAGATAAAATTCTACATTTTTCATACGTAAAAGTTTGAAAAAAAAAATCTTTAGAAATAAATTTTTAAGTGGGAATCTGTCTTACTCCTCTAAAATTTTAGATATGTCATTAATATTTTAACAAGTAATTTTAGAATGACCCATCAATTTTAATTTTATAATTTGAATTTTTCAAAAACAAAAGTAATAAACTTAGATCAAAACTAAAAATATTACTATGATAATCCAATAAATGGCGCCTTATTAACCGCTCATATTTCGAAAGCAAAAATTAATGGGCATTAAGAAGATAAACAGCATATGGTAGTATCTATTTAGTTTAATTGTTTGTTTTTGTAATAAATCCGTTGAATGTCTTATATATATGGACAATGTTATTTTTTACGAAGAAAAGAGTTACGAAATGTATAAAGAATTATGTGGAGAAATCACATCGTTACTTATTTTAAAAAGTTAACAATTAAATATTTAAAAAACAAAAAACTTCATATGTGCTAACTGAATCCTGAGTTTATATATATAAAAATATATTATATAACTAAATTCCTTGGACTTAGACATATCTTTTGCCAGTAATTGAGAATATTAATTATTTATGTCTCCCATGCCGACAACTCAACATACCTTGAATCCTCGCTTCAATTATTACTACTGCCTTCTACCCAAAGTCTCTTAATTAGGAGAATGTGAGAGAAACAATGATCCATCACAATATTACTTATCATGGATACTCTAAAATTATTTGCCACGCACAAAACATACCCAATCATGCTAAGTTACCTAATGGTATTGAGGTTGAAGGTTGAATCCTCCACTACACTATTGGTCTCTCTCTTTTACCTATGTGTTTGCACGTCCACTAAAAAGTTAGCCCTTACTTTTAAGTATATATTTAAATTAATTTATTTTATTCTTAAAATAATTTATAATTAAAATTTTATTAAAAGAATTTAAAAATAATTTTTTTATTTTTAAAAATTAAATTTTTTCAAACATGTACTTAGTCTGAGATGAAATTAATCCTCATGGAAAGGAGGTTTTGGCATGTTACCCGTGAACGACAGCAAGATTTTGAAAAGAGGACGGTACGGCACTTGCGGGAGTTCATTTTCTGGCTCTAGTTTTAGGTATGACTCTTGTCGCGGAGCTGGTGCAGGGTGTGATCATTGTTATATATTAAGTTAGTGTTGATTGTCTTATATGAATTCTAAATTGTTGCACTCACTAAGGTGGATGTCACTATTGGAAATTGGAGATTACTCACGAACTTATCTTTTTTTATCTTTCTTTTTCTAAGTATCAATGTCCAAGCTGATTTAGCAAACACTTATTGATTGTTAGTAATATTTTTAAAATTTTAAATATTTATTATGAAAAATAATAAAAAATAAATATTTAATAAATCATCTTAAATATTAGTACCCTTGAATAAAAGTAAGATACCATATAGTAACACCCTTGGAAATTATTTGGCATTCTATAAACTAAGGAAACTATAATTTGCTTTCTAATTAATGACTAAGTGAAGAAAAAGATCAAGCAGCCGCGTTCCCTAATGAATCTCTCAAGTCATAATAAGCATTGAAGTAGACATTTTTTTTTTGGTAAAACATTGAAGTAGAAATTTGACACAGATTTTTACGTCAAGATAATCGGTATATCTCGCTGAGCGAACAGGTGATAGGAGTGTTAATCTCCTTAATTCTTTGCGTGTTAATTTCTAATGGTTTCAATGGATCACTATTAATATATAGAGACACTAATTAGATTGTTGCCATTTGAAATTCTCGGTTGACCAAATCACATCACAAAGTTTTTGTCAATGTTAAAAATATAATTTTAAATTACAGTCACAAAAATTATAATATATAATTATAATTATAATCACAATATTATTATTATAAAAAATTTTATAATTATAACGTAACTGTAATTATATTACATTAATTATATTTTTTATAGTTATTTATAATTATAATATATCCGTTTCTATAACTACAATCCTAATTTAAAATCACGCTGAAATCCATATATATGGTGCATCTACATATGCGGAAGATGCACGAATAGTAAACTGTAAACACACCTGTAGAGATAGCAGCTACCACTCTTATTAATGCGTTTGGTTTGACTTTAGAGATCTTAAAATTATAATTTGAGTAAAATCTTTAATAAAAATAAATTTTTACCGAAATTATAATTTAAAAATTATTAAAAACTAAACCAAACATACATTTAAATTAATGATCAAAACTACGAACTTTTGAAAACTTTCTTTTGGCACATAGTTTCTTAATAGCTCGGGCTGACGTGACTCAACAATTTCAACTTTAAACCATCATTCGTATATTACTGTTTGTACGTAGTTTTTTATAGTGTGAATTAAAATTATTTTTATAAAATTTAATTTATTTAAATTATTTTATAAATTTAATTTTTATAAATTAAAATTAATAATAATATATCTTTCTTTATAAAATATAATTCATAAAAATCAAATAACTTTCATTATACTAACATTTCGTAAATTATTTGTACGTAGCTTTGGATCGGTGAGATGTATGAAACCAGCATTTCAATTTGGAGACGTACGCTTTACTCATGAAATTAAAAGGCTTTCAAAGAGCCAAATGAGCCTATAATTAATGTGCAAGGCACTGACTTTGTTTGATGTAAAAAGTTTGATCCCTATCTTATCTCTTTTTCTGTCCCCCCGTTTTTAAGTTTCTAATAGATTTTAAATTAATAACAAAATCAAAATTGTTTCTTTTTTTTATCAAAACAAAAATACGGCTAAAAGTAGTTTCAAAAAATGAAATTTAGATTTAAGAGTTCCCAATTAATAATTTAATCCCAAAACATGTACTAACCACAGTCCATAGTCTATGGTGAGCAGAGCCAACTCAAGGATAAGGCTACTAAAGCACTAACTTGAGACCTCAAAAATTTTAGATTCTAAATTTTAATAATAATAATAATATCATTATATATAATTATTATATTTATTCATAATAAATGAAGGTCTTTAATATTTCTAATTTAATACCTAAAAAAAATTGAGATTATTAGATAATAAAAATTTAAAAACACATTATCTTAACCTTAAATATTCTTTAAAACATAATAGTCATAGTTTATATTTATTTTTAAAATTAAAAATATTAAAAAAAATTATATAAATAAAAGATAATACTTGAAATAGACATACTTAATCACATAAAAAGAGTTGATTATTTTTTAAATATATATATTATCTATAAAATAATGTTAATAGTTCATGTAATTGTTATTTTGATTGAAATAAGTTTTTTAAAATTAAAATAAATTACATAAAATTAATAATGTATTAAAAAAGATTAATTGAATTAATTATATTATTAATTAAAAAAATAATATTAGAAAAAATTGATTATAAAAAATTAATTAGTAATTTTATATTTCAAAAAGTTAAAAAAATAAATTTTATATAAAAAACTTATATTAATTTTATTAAATAAGTTAAAGTCTTGGCATTAAAGTTTAGACTCTTGACTGACCCAAGGTGAGTCATTCGCATTAAATGCATTATCACAAAGTTTCTAACCGATCTAAGCCGACATTGGAAAGAGGATGGAAAAGGCAGCACTCTCCTGTGCGGTTGTGCGCAATGAAAGCGATGCTGATTTGGTGATCACTGGAAAGTGAAAACGAGGCGTGCATCGAATATTTGAAATTTTGGCACTTATACGTGCCAAAGGGCCAGTACTAAGGAGGACAGCTCAGAGTTGTTACATTCATAATCTAGTCAAAATTGGAAGTTTCTACCACTGAGGCACCTTTATTCTTTGGGCGTATTTTTGCGCACCAAATTTTAGATTGAGCTTTCTCCCACAAACCATAAAGTTTTCACTAACAGCATATAATATATTCATATCAAATTCCAAGAAACCTGGCTTAGCAATGAAATAAATGTTATGCATGAAAGACGACGGTAAGCAGTATACAAAGTGGTTTGTGTTCTTTTATATATTAAAAATTAGTATAATCATCATTTGAACTCATGAATTTTATTTGAATTTGCATTTATTCAAATCATTGAAACTGCACTCAAATAACGAAAGGGATTTATTTTAGACTCATTTGCATAAATTTTATACGAATAATATATCTAAGTGGAAGGAGATGGGTAGGACCCGTTCGAGATAGACAAATTTTTATATTAGAGGCCAGATATAAAAAACCAAAAAAAAATAGATGCTTTAGCAAATTACAATGACCAATCCAAAGCAAAAAAAAAAAAAAATCAATCATTCTTTCCATACACAGAAACCATTGAAACTAAAACCAATAAAGAAGAAAAACAAGTAAAATAATTGTATATGCTGCATGCATTATGGCTTAAACAATAAAATATATGCATCTTAAAAGAGTTTTACAAAAAAAAATTTAGAAAAGACTCTTTTGTATATATTATACTTTAACACTAAAGTGGTCTACTCGAATTGAAAGTTAAAACATCAAAATGGAAACAAACACAATGATTTAATCCAATATATGCCGATAAATTTGTAGAAGTTTATCATTGAACTTTTGTACTGTGATTTTATTATATAATGAAAATAATTATAAAAAATTAAGTTAAGAATCAAATTAACAACTAAAAGTTTTATTATTGTTTTTAAAATAATACTGAATTAAGATAAGATAATGATTATTCTTCTTCGTTATTTAAATTGAAGTTTTGTTTTAGTTGTAACTTAAAGCTTAAAACAACGTTGGGGTTTTTTGAGCACATGCAGCTGCTATTTTGGTCGGCACCACTGCTGAGTAGTGACTGAACATGCAAGGGCCATTGTAAGTGCTGCTTTTTTTTTTTCCTGGCCGGACCAAAGGGACAAAAGTGATGGCATTTCACAGGATAAGGGCTTCCAATCTAAAGTGAAATGGCAGCGTTTTTCACGTGACAAAATAAATAAAAGCACTTTTGGGTCCTTTTCCAATCTCCATGTATGGCAGCAGAAGCACACTCTAGTATTATTAGGGCATTAGGCAAAATGAGTGGAAGAGCACATTGGCTTTGAGATTAGATTTGGATGACACGAACATCAGCTTCTGCTTCTGCTTCTCCACGTTCCCCTTCCGTCCATATAATTTTCTCTTTGCGGCTCGTCGTAACGGCCGGTCTCTGTTCACATCGATGATATATCATGGGCCCCATTTTTTAATTCAACAAAATCAAGTGCGTTAGTTGAAAATTTGATACTATAACGTGACTTCACCTTAATTTAAAAAAAGACCAATCATGAAACCTCCTAAGGTTTTTTATTAAACTCATTGAAAGGTTTCTATCGCAGATTTTTGTCTCTATTCCTTTCATTTCTTCTGGAAAAATATCCAACAGTTACATTTTGGTCGCAGCTGGCCCTCATTCTATTCCCTTTCTTATAAAGTTTTGATATTTTTGATAAAATTTAAAATATTGAAAACCAATAATTACTCCCCACTCAATTATTGAAGAATTTCCTGAAGAACCGAACCGATATGTTTCTTGCATGTGTTACAAGGTACAACCGATCCTCAAACACTGAACCGACATAGAAAAAAAATGGTGAAAATGAGTAACAGATTTTCCAAAAAGAAAAAGAAAGTACAAAATCGCGTTTTTGTAACTAATTTTAATCTTTTTTTCCCTTGATTTCTGTCTGTTTTCCTTCTCGCCATACACATTCAAACTATTTGCATAATTTTTTTTTTTACACACAATACATTTTTTCCGTTGGCTTTATTTTGTAATAAGAAAAATCACACATTCTTGTGCACATATAAAACAAAGAAATCAAGAAATTTTTTAAAAAATTGTAAAAATAAAAAGTGATAAAACGAATGAAATTTAGAAAATATTATATATTTATCATTTATAATTTAATAAAATGTTAAATACGTTTTTATTATAATCTTGCGTAAAAGAACGATGTTACTGCAATTGAATTGAAAAGTAGTACTTATAATAATGAATCAAGTCGATCAATTAGATTTTTTATAATCTTAAGTAAAAGATTAATAGTGCATTGATTGAATTGAAAAGTATTACCTACAATGAATCAAGACCATTAATTACATATACATGAAACTTGACCAATTAAATCAAAATTAAACGTCAATTATGTTGAATGAATGATCACGATGACAACCATCAAGATTTGACATTTAGACTATAATTATAATCATGCCAAGAAGGAGTCCGTAATCTATCACATCAATTCATGGAGTTTTATTACTGCTTAAAGATTTTAAATTTTGTAATATTGCCAAGAAAAAGAATTCAAATTCTGTAACACAGACGTTATATGTTTGTTTATAGTTTTACAATGACTAATTGCAAGAAATTAATTTCATAAAACTAATAACAAATAAATTATATGCATTAATCAGTCGATAGCTCTCATGACACTGATCTTTGTATTATTAAAAATCATCACGTGTTTTATGTTATAGATTTGTTTTCTACCTCACGACGATGTTAGTTTAAATTTAAACTTTTAAACTTTTATACTCTTAAGACTTTTCATCAACATAATTTGATGTTTTAACTATTTTGTAATTTCTACCAATTCTTTTATATCATGAACTAATTATTTAAAAAATTAAACTGTTAGATAAAGAAGTCCTGAGGATAGTAATGATTGAACTTTTAACCATTTAATCATAGAGACTCTGATACCATATTATGAATAAATTATCCTAAAAAATTAAACTATTAGGTAAAGATACATAAATAGTTTTATATCTCTATCATTTCCTTTGTTCTTCAATTCTTCAGTTCAAGAGATTGGTAACTGTTTAGGTATACACAGAAACTCAATATAAGGCTGACATCCTAATTCTATGACCATTTCCATGTATAGACAATAACTTTATATATCAAAAGAATTAAGTTATTTCAAGACATGGATGCTTAGGGTACTTTCAATGAAAATTTATTTTCATTTTTATCCTCAAATCAAACATATACTAAGAATAATATTACATAATCATAAAAAATAGTTAGAATCATTAACAGAATTCAGTTAAATTTAAGAATACTTATTAAATAAAATGAAGTGATAAAAATTATTTACATATTTAATAATTAACAAATATGTTAAATCACTCTTATACAGCATAAAGGCATGGATTGCAGCATGGCATGGCATGGCATCTGAAAATCCACAATAATGCCCAAGAGAAATGCAAGACATTCCATTACCCCCTAAAGTGGAAAAATATTATTTTGTATTTCTCTCGTTTTCTTCAACAATATGGACCTGCCATAAGACAGAAAGATACAAATCATTTTGCGCATAATTGATGGATCCGACATGGCATGAAATTATGAATCCCTCAACAGATTAATTATGTGTCTTTTTCTTTTATAAGATGGCAATTAATGTTGTTAAGATAAAATATAAAGAATTCAAATCCCAGGTTAGTAAACCATGTCAAAAGTTAGACACAACAGTGCAAAATAAATTAAACGTGTCAAATAAAAACAGCAAGTCTAGAGCATCTTGCTCAGAATTTGATCACAGGAGATTTTTCAAAGCGAGCCTTCAAGTGATCATAGAGTTAGCCTAAAAGGGAATTGCTGATATTTGGACTACGCTTAGTGAATAGATGCAAGTCTGATATTCTTATGAAGAGCACGCATTGGGAAAATTCATTAACCTGTGCGAGCATGCCTTGAAAATAGATTTGATCTTGTTGGTAAGACATTGTAAAGAACACGCCATAAAGGTATTCATTTTTTCTGTGTGGAATTTTTTAAAAGTCCAAATTGACTAGTTGTTGATCCAAGAAGGATCTGATGGTGCACAAGACGTAAGATTGCCTTAATTTGTAGCTTGACTCAACCATGCTGGCACCAGATTTTCTATGGCTCCATAATCCGATGACTTTAATTACAGCATCTTAATTATATTTAAAGATTAAAGATGCTGGGAATATAGGAATTAGCGTAAACAAAATACCTCCTAATCAGAGATTTTTTCCATGACAATAAATACTAATTAATATCATCTCATTAATTACCAAGTCAATACGCCTTACAATATTGAGGGAAAGACAAAAAAAAAATATTTAGTGCCCGTTTAGTTTAATTTACAAAAAGCAATGTGGGCAATGCTTTTAACGAAAGTTTATGTATAAATGAAAATAAAACGTTTATGCACGTACTATGTAGGTAATCGATCCATGCGTACCAAACTATATGCTTAAAGTTCTTTCTTGTTCGTAAAGAAATAGTTGTAAGATTGTTAACTTAATTTTTTATCCCGGTACGCTTATGCTATCAACAGTACATAAAAAATTATAATTTGTCAATTTAAGAGAGTGTAACTACAACGCTTTTGAATTTCCAATCTAATTAGAAAGTCCCCCTAACATTCATTAAAGCTAGAGAAAATAGATTCATAAAGCATCATGTCTAAGTAAAAGTAACATGAGTTTTTTAAGTATCGTGTCAGGATTCGATTCTTGATAAATGTGAATAAAATATACACTATTAATAAGCTTTTCCTGCAAAAGATACTATCGAAGGTCAGAAAAATAGTCTTTTATTCAATGTTCTGAAAACCGGACCGGACCGGCCAGTTCGGCCAGTCGGACCGGGAACCGGTTCCCTGACCGGTCCGGGTCATCTTCCAAAACCGTGGCGGTCAAAAAATCGGTGAACCGGTCTCAAACCGGGCAAACCGGCGCCGGTCCGTACGGTTGCCCGGTTCTGCTCTTTTTTTTTTTTTGAATATTTACGTCAAAACAACGTCGTTTTAATCAAGGTTTTTTCAAAAAAAAAAAAATGGGACGACGTCGTTTCGGTTTGAATGAAAACTGAAACGCTTGCCCTCGCTGCGAAAAACCCTCGCCCTCGCTGCGGAAAGCCGAAAACCCTCGCCTTGCTGCTCCGCATCGTCTCTGTCGTCTCGCCGTTCGGTCGTCTCTCACCGAAACCCTCGCCCTCGCTGCTTCGCGTCGTCTCTCACGTCTCACCGTTCGGTCGTCTCTCACCGAAACCCTCGCTGGCTCGCTGCGGAAGCGGAAGCCGAAACCCGCGTGCGTTCGTCTGCGTCGGTGCGTCCTCGACTCCGGTTTCTTACCGTTAGAAACCCTCGCTATCGGAGATCCTCGAGGTATACACGGATACACCTCTGCACATTTTTATTTTTATTTTCTGAGATTTTTTCGTTTTTGTATCTGGAATCTGGATGCCGAGAATGGAGAAGATTGTGTGTTTTTGATTTAATCTTGCAGATGATTTTGATTATTGTTTGTGCCGTGTATACTGTGTGAGTTGTAGCATTTTTGTTTCTATAATTGTTGTTTAGTTGCGCATGTAGTGTTTGATAAAATGTTTCAAAGACACTGCAACTAGAATTGCGAAATTGATGTTGACAGTTGGTATTTTTAAGTTGGTTAACTTGGTTCAATATTAAATTTTGCCTAAATGAAATGTCTTTGTAAACGAAAAATTTCACTTATTTTTGCTGCAGGCCATTGAAGCCTAGCATTACTTCATTAGCTTTAGTAAATTCTTAGACATCTATAGAAATTTTTTTATATTATTGCATCACAACAGCATGGAAACATTTTTTTTAGGCATGAAGTCTAAGCTATTTATCCCCTCTTTATTCAGATATGGATAATTCTAATAATCAGACAAGAGAAAGTAATACTGTTGACCAGCAATCCTCCTCAGGTTCTAGTCGTGGGAAAAGTGATCCAGCATGGTGGAATTTAATGATGATCATGATGGTGGAGATGAACAAGATCTTTTTAATGAAAATGTTCAACAACTTAATGCTGATTATGATGATCCTGTATAATTTGTGAAATTTTTTATGATTACTTTTGATGGAATATTGTTGAATTTATGTTATTTATATGAATGTAATATTTTTTTACTTTATGACATTTTTTTGTTGTGTTGATTATATGAATGTAATATTTTTTTTGATCTATGATATTATTTTTTTGTGTTTCAAATAATTTTATTATTAATTTTTATTATATTTTTATAATTTTTATTTATTTTAGTACTATATAAAATAATTATATATATTTATATATAAATATAAATATATATTTAATTATACTCCGATTCGATCACGATTCAACCACGGTTCGACCATTGAACCTTGAATCAATAACTCGACCGGTTCAATGACCGGTTCGATTTTCAGAACCTTGCTTTATTATTCGAATAGGAGATACTCTTAATGCACTTAAAGAAAAAATAGATTCATTGCATTATTTAAGCATGCTCGTGTATGAAGCCTACAAATTTAGATATGAGTTTTATTGTTAATGGAGAAAATTACCTCTCACTTTATTAGCACAAAAGTAACAGTTTACTGGTCATGTGACTGATAGATGTACAATCAATCAACAAGGATTCTACTCGTACTTACTTAGGTTTGATTTTTAGTTTCTTAGATAAATTATGTATAAATATTTAATAAATTTATAATATGCTTTGGCCTTGAATTGAGATAAGTTTTTTCTTTGATCTAATTTCTTTAAAAAAAAAAGAGTTATCTCAATTTAATTTAATTACAATTATTCGCTGTTAGTTATTAAGTAAAATTTTGAATTCAATTCCTGAATTTACAAGACAAGTTGAATCTATGTTCATGAAAATGACAAAATCTCTTACTTTATCAGAGATACATATCTTTGTCACTGTCATCCATTTCCCACTTGATCACTTTTTTCCTCTTGTTCTTTTTTCGTGATTTGGGCTTGATAACTTTAATGATCAGCTACTTCGGAAATTTTGAATAAGACATGCTTAGGCTTTGGAACAGAATCAACTAACAGTTGGAAATGATTAGGACCACCCCTTAACAATTAGTTCAACAACAAATGTTGATCACTGATTGATCATCGCCTTTCCTAACTCCAAGGTGAAAGAATATTCAACGCCATATCAATTAAAATATAATTTTTTGTTTCTTGTTGATATTCAAATTCAATGAAGCCCAGATTTTTGCATCGAATTACTTATTCAAGGACCAGATTCAAAACCCGGCAGTTGTTTATATCCTGTATTTTTTTTCCTTTGATCAGAGTACTTTGTGAGACTAATTATTTAAATATAATTACAATTAATTTTTAAATAAGAAATATTTTAATAAATATTTATTTTAATGGTAACGTAGATTAACTTATTACTATGCTTAATTTTTATTAATATATTTTAATTTATTTAATCTATAATATATATCATTTCAAATTTATTTCTCTTTTATGACGTTTTATCAAATTTAAATTATAAATATTATTCATGACAACAAAATTATATGCTTCCTTTATAATTTAAACAAAATTATATTTTCCATCTCAAACCTATGGTTATTATGTTAATCATACACATCAGATGTTAAATGAATAGTTGTTAATAAGTCAAGAAACATGAATTTTTTTAGGGCCTTTAAATTTAATTTATTTGATATTACAATTTTTTATTAATTTAATCTACATAAGTTGTGTAACTAATGTAGACGATGATATTTGCCTTGAATTTGGATGAAAAATTCAAAGGTCAATAATACTTTAATCAAAAAGCAATTATCAGTGACTAGTTAGAGATAAAATAAAAAATTAAAAAAGTTCCTTTAAAGAAAAAGTCAAAGAAACAGATGTTGTTGTTAATCTCTTCGAATGCACATAATTATTTTATAATTGACCATAACTAGTTAGAATCTGTGAATTAGGACTTCTCTCAGAAAGAAATTAACATCATGAACATGCATGTTTCTAAGTATAAAGTAAACATCAGAACTGCAAACCAGCTAGCAGAGTAACTGTTCCCAAGGCACAAACCAATGATCATGGGCAAGCAGCAATATCCATTGTTTCTGAAGTACTTGCCTCTCTCGTGTCCACCATTATATAATATATTCATAACATCTTTATCTTTGTAAGCTCTACAAGTAGTGAAAGTACAAATTAAACTCAAAAGTGGCATTGGCAATTGGCAAGGTCCTATTTGGAACTTTGAAAGTATATGTATATATTTTCTTAAGTTCAGTTGGATATATTGTATAAGAAATAAATAATATAATATAATTAATATTATTTATATTTATACAAAATATTAAATAATAATTTTTTTTAGTCAAAATAATTTTATTTAATTTTAATTATATTAGACTATATAAGATAAAATTATTTAATTTATATTTATTATAGAATCAAAACTAAATAAAATTATTTTGATAGAATATTATACTATTTAGTATATTATTTAAATATTATAAAAAATAATATTAATTATACTATATTATTATTATTTATACAGTATACTGAATAAAATTTTAATATTTTTTTTTGTGTATTTTAGATCTTATGGAGATCGACTATTGAAAAGTCATATAAAAATTAAAGGGTTAATTGTTCATGAAATAATTATAATTTTTTTAATTTAGTTTGACATGCTTATAAATGAGTAATAACTGAATATATTTCAATACGTTTCTTAAAAATTAACTATATTCAGTAAACAAGTAAAAATTCATGTTTAAAAAAAATAATAATAATAACGGAGCAGCATCGTCTATGGGTCTCACTTTTTCTTGACTGAGAGTTAAACCATCCCGCAAGCGGTCCACTTGTTCCATGGATCACACTATTCGCCTCCTGGCTCCTGCTGGTCATTGGTCAATGAAGCATTTTACTATAGGCATCTTCACGCTTTTTTCTTTTCCTTTTTAAGTCTAATCATCTCGTTTTAATAATGCTGTAACTCGTTAATTTATCTGAGTTGCATTTTTGTGAGTTATTTTTTATTATAAGATAAGGGACATAATTTTGTTTCTAAAAAATAAATACATTTTTTAAATTATGCATATTACTATGTACCAAAAAATTATGTATATTACTGTAAGGAAAAATTTTCAATTCTATATCCAATATCTAATTTTTTTAATTTTTATTATTCTATTATTATAGATTTAAAAATAATTTTAAAAAGAAATAAAATTGTAAATTATATATTACCCGTGCTTTTATAATAATAAATGTCTTCAAATAAATTTAATTCTTAAAACATTTATTATAATTTAATTAATTAAATTATAATTATAATAAATTATAACTAAATAATTTATAAAATAATTATATGAATATAATAAGCACGTAGATTGAGAGTTACTAATTATCTATATTATTATATAAAGGAAATTCTTCTTCTTTTATCTCAAATTTTTAATTTTTTATAAAAAATTATTTATAACAAACTAAATACAAATAAAAAAATAAGTAAAATCACGAATATAAATAAATTTTTAATAATTATATTTTACAATTATAACTACTTTTAACTACTAAGAGTTATTTTCTTTTTACATTGACTAATATAAATAATTTTAAATAAATTTTACTTTTTTTATAAAATTGTTTTTAATTAATTAATTAATTTATAATTATAATAAAATTATAATTAATTAATTCATAAAAAGCAACTTCTCCTAAAATGTTAGTAATTATAACAATACTTAAAAATATTATTTGTCAATTTAAAATTAATTTTGCTTAGTGTTTGTAAGAAGGAAGTATCTACACGAAACAAAACAATGGACGATGCACTGATTAGACACGAGCGAAAAATAATAGTTATTATTATTTTGTCTAGTGGTCGAAGGGTGACATGAGCAGTGGTATTTTATAATTTATATTATATTAAAATCATTGCGTATGCAAATTAACTTCCTTGCTTCGCCATTCACAACCACAAACTCTACATTAACGTTCTCTTGTTTTAGTTCCATACTTGGAACGTATTTACTTAGCGTTGGAATGTACGTTTTGATGCGTACTTTATTTGTCTTATTTATCCAAATTAAATAATTGGAGTATTTGCTTCACAAGCAATTGTGATTTCGAACTCTGCGTTTAATTATTTGTTTCATACATAGCATGGGTCAACTAGGTGATGGGCTGGATAGAGATAAGGACAAAACTATTCTTAAAAAAAATGTGGAGGCACACAAATAAAATGCTATTTAATATGTAATACGAGGCTATCAACAGGATACAAACTATGATGCCAATACTCCAAATCAAATGCCGGAATACATCATTGTACCAATTGAAGTGGTATACGACTTCAAAATCAAACAAAACGAGGAAAAAGTTTGATACACTGTATAAAATAATATAATATAATTAATATTATTTATGTTTAAATAAAATATTAAATAATAATTAATTTATTTATTTAGAATAATTTTATCTAATTTTTATTATATAATATTTTATAAAATAATTTAATTTAATTCATATTTATTATATATTTAAAGTTAAATAAATTATTTTAATTAAATATTATATTATTTAATACTTATTTAAATATTAAATAAATATAACTAATATTATATTATATTATATATTACTTATCATGTACCAAGTAGGGCTTAAGTGCCAAAATATAGACAGATTCTTAAATTGTACCTAACCTATATATAGGTTTCGCTTTAAAATTAATTCAACACCATATAGGCTTTCATCTGGGCTATAATAGCAATTGCAAATCATCCACGTCCTAACCGTGAAACAGGTCCAAATTACTGTGATTTAGACAAATAAGTGTATTAAATCAACGTGGGTGTTCATGATTATTGATTCAATTCAAAGTGACGGTTCAGTGGGTTTGCCTCCAGTACCAGTGTTGGATTAATGACTAGGGTTCTGATTAATCAAGATAATTAAACTCACAATCGGAGCTTTGGATCAAGACTATTCAACACAAAACTTAGTTTTAATTTTGATCCATTCTTAATAGTTTATATATTATTACTTAATTATATGTTATTATATTATTAAATATTTTAATTTTTCAAATAACTATTATTATAATCAAAGTATTTCAATAATGCACATGATTGAATAACGGTAAGAGAAAAAAGTATTATACTAATATTGAAAATAAATATTTAAGTAATTAATTAAATTTTAAAATTTTAAATATAACTAAAACTAAAAATTGAAAGCGCCAATTAACACACTGGATGAGTTTGGAATTATAAAATACACTAAATCGGGATTATTCAGAAGGACATTACGCCAAATGGTTGGTTACTATTCACAGTCATGGCAACCAGTTGGATGCATGCATATAAATATCAATTGGTAATGTTTCTGTTTGGCTTTTCTTCATTTTTTTCCCCTAAATGCCAATGATGTTGACTATTAGTTATAAATTGTAATAGTATTTAAAAAATATTATTTTAAAATCAAAATTTATTTTTTTGAATTTTTTTTATAAAAAATAGAGAAAAGAAGAAAATATTTTTTCTTTTTTTTTTGTCATAAAAGAATGTAAGAAGAGAGGTAAAATTTTGACTTAGAAAAAAAAATGTAAATGATTTTATCAATTTACTGATTTGAAAAATTAATTTGTTTTGGTAAACAATTTTGTGTCCTTGACTTGTGTTTTATTTGCTGGCTGGTCGGTTCACCGGGCAAAAAAGTCAAAAACAGAAACCACTCTGGCTTCGGATCAATCATAAAAGCCTTTTTTGAAAAAAAAAAAGAAAATAAATACAACCCATTGAAAAAGATTGATATTAGCCGAGAGCAAAAGATAACGCTTTTCACCAGACAATATTAATTTTATTATTTTTTTTTGTTTTCCTATGTTGTCTTGTTTTCTAAGCTTTGAATTCTTTCCTTCTTTACCATATATTATAATATCTTTCTTGATTTATGCTTATTATAATATTATTGATGTTTTAATTTCGACACTTTTTTTTGGTTAAAAATTATTAAAAATAAGTAAATGATAAGATGTTTAAATAATTTATAAAAAACATAAATTTAAACCTACATAGTATCATTATTTTAAAAAAAATTATCGATTGATTCTTTGACCATTACCTCTTATCTCTTTTTTTCCATTACTGATATGATTTTCCTCTTTTTTTAATCTACTTCAGTTTAGCTCAAATTACAGGTTCAGCATCATGTAATGAAAAGAAGAAACACCAAAATCAAGTAATCACTCTTTTTTTTTTCAATTTCAAAAAAAAAAAATTAATCTCTTATATGCAATTTTTCCATCTAAGGCTATAAACAAGGGTATTTTTTTCGACAAATACCCCTGTTTAGTATTTACATAAAAAGTTTAGTATGATTTTTTACATAAAAAGTTTGTATAAGCTTTTAACGGAGAAAACTTAAGTATAATTCAGTTAAATATTTTTTTAAAGCTTTTAATAACTTTGGTTAAAATTCATTTTTTTTTACTTACTTTATTGTGACTTATTTTAATGATAGAAAAATCATTTATTTCGTAAACTTTTAATTATCCTACAGAATTTGTAAAAAAGAGATAAGTAGGAAGAACCACAGGAGAGATACGATAAGTGAGATGAATTTATTAGTGGTAGATTACTCCGTAACTCAATGTTGAACACCTAAAAACTTGTATCAAAATTGTATATAAGTAAATCACTGGTAAAAAAATTATAGAAGTAGCTCAAAGAATAAATCTGACACAAGAGAACATCACCAGCGTTAGATATAAAAATTATTTATCAGCTTTTTCTTAAAAATTTTTGGAAGAGTTAGTCATTAATATACAATTTGAGAACATGATAAAATGAAGAGTAAACAATCATTTCAATATCTAAATATATAAGTAACATCAATTTAATCATTAAATGATAGAAACCGATATTAATTTAATCTTTAAATGATAAAATGTAATATTAATTTGACATTTTAAAAAAGTTAACATCAATTTAATTTTTTAATTATATAAAATAATATTAATTTAGTTTTATAATTATAAAAAATTATATTAATTTGATCTATTAATTAAAGTCTCAATTAACAGTATTCTAATGATATATAACATAAATGTTATTTTGATATCACTTTTTAATATTAAAATATTAACTTAATGTTAATTTTTTTAAAAGATTAAATTAATATTATTTATATTTATAAAAAATTAAAATATATATTTATTATAAAATAAATTTATATATTATTCACACTTTAAATAAAAAACTATTATATATAAGAAAACATGTTAAGTATAAAAGTTAGTTACGAGGTTTGACCTCACAAATTAATTTTTTAGAAGAATTGATATTTAAAAATAAATGGATAACAATTAAGTAATGGATTTAGAGTGTATTTGTATACATTTATTTAAAAAATACTTTATTTTATTTTTTTACATAATTAAAAATATGTTTAAATATTTATGAAAAAAAAGTTAAAAAACTCACTCACTATTTTTTTCAAGCAAATAATTCTTAACTCTTAAAAAAATAAAATTCATTAATAAAAAAATTAAAAGTTTAAACATGATAAAATATATTTATACATATATATATATATAAAATAAATTATGATATTATTATAATTTACTTCGTTAATTTTTTATTTACCATTATAATTTTTTATTTTTTTATTTTTTTATTTTATTTGAAGTAACCATTCTAAAATTGAAAATAAGAAAGGGCTGTAAATAAAAAAAAAATCTCGAAAACGTAGCCGCAAAATGAAACATCCAAATACCGTAAATTTTTTTTGTTTTTTTAAGTGCAACTGTGATGGTGAATCCGGTAAAAAAGGGATAGCAGCAATCCCAACTCCAAACAGAACAGAACGGCCAGCGGAACCTTGTGGTGCGCTCTACTTTGTCTTTTGGTTTGGCTGAAGCGTGACCTTTTTGTAACTTGCAGCGATGCCCACGAGACGATCACGATACCCAATCCCAAACTGGAACAAAAGAAAGAAACGTACGGAGCATGCTCCTCGTAAATCCCAAAAAAATGCAGGGGCAAACTCGGCATTCCGACCACTCCGGTTATCCCCTGAGGCCCAAGACAAAAGATTCCCGTAATTCTGGCCCGAACCCATGCCCATAATCGTCAATCCAATTTTCGCACTAACGCCTATATATAAATTTGCTTTCCCCAATGGAATCTTCACACCAAGTTCCAGTTTTCCTATTGCTTCCCCTTCTCGCTCTCGCAGCGCCACTCATCTCATCACTGCCAAGTCACACACTAACGTGAAAAATACACTCTCTCTCTCTCTCTAGCCTCCCTATCTTCGTCCCTCTTGCTGTCTCTTTTATCTTCTCTGTCCACTGCAGAAACTCGCATTCAAGTGCTCCCTCACTCCATTCAGATCCACACGCCTCTCTCTTTCTTTTCTCACTCACTCCTAGAACAGAGGAAGATTCTCCCAGGTATTCAAATTTGGTTTCACAAAAAGTTTCTTCTTTTTTTGTTTGTTTATTTTCTCTTTGCTTCTGGGTTTGTTCATGTCCAAGCAAACCCACATGAATTCTGATGATTTTTCTTTCATCTTCTATTGCTGCTTTTTCTGGGAATCAAACAGGGCATGCTTTCGTTGACCCTTTTTTTTTCCTTTTAAATATCTTTATTTTTTGGTGAGTTTTCGACTCCAATTCCGGGTTCCCAGTTGTCATCTCGTTCTATATTTCTCTCTCTAAACCAATTTGGGTAGTTTTCTCTGGCCAAGATTATTTGAAAAACTCATCTTTATGGGGACTACTTTCTGTGTGCTCGTTATTTTTGCCCCTCATGGACTACTTTTTGGTTCCTTTGACTTTTTTTCTTTTTCCCTTTTGTGTTTTTTACAGTATAGGGAGTCACTTAAATTAACCTTTGTTTCCGTATTTTTTTAAAGCCTTTTTTTCATCGAAATTTCTCGTTGTTGGCTTGATGGGTTTTCTGTCTCGCACATGAATTTGATTTGATTTTTGAAGAATTTTCATGCTGGAGCCTGCGAGAATCTGTTCTATCGAAAAGTTGAATTGACTTACTTGACTATCGTCAAAGTAAGGATATATATAAAAAAAAAAAACAAGAGATTAAGATTCAAGGCTTAGAATTTTCGTTGTATTTTCTTTTTTTTTTTTTAATTTCATCACTTGCTAATTTGGTAGTTTTCCTTCACTTTCTCTATCGTTCTCCAGTGTTGCTGCAATTTTCCCTTTGTTTTGGTCTTTCTAAAGGTTCAGAGTACATGCCGAATGCGCATTTGTCCTGTTTCTGGTACAGATGAAAATGTAACGCTGCATTTTTTTCGAATTTTATTCGTCTGGGTCCACTGGCAATTGAAAGAAAGAGGGAAGGTTAAGACAATCACAAACACACACACACACACCAAGAAAATTTAAAAAAAAAAACAAAGAAAAAAATTAATATTATTGAATAATGCTGTTTGGCTTTATCCAACTTTTTCTTCCACGATGCAATGTATGCATACTATCGTTTGTCTTTTCGTGCGCTATTTCTCTGTCTAAATTGACTATTCTCCCACTTCCCTTCTACAATTTGGACGAGCATTTATTGAGATTACCAAAAACAAGAACCCGCCCTTTGTTTGTCCTGTTCTCTATATAATATGGGGCTCCCATTTTTCTGTTCTGAATAACTACAGTTGAGGATGTTAGAGAAAGTGGAAGAACTTAACATGGACAAAGTGATAGAGGAATTTGAATCGCTGACAAAGGATGCAGAAAGGGTTCAGAGGGAAACGCTCAAAAAGATTTTGGAAGATAACGCATCAGCAGAGTACCTGCAGAATTTCGGTCTCAATGGAAGAACTGACTCAGAGAGTTTCAAGGCCTGTGTCCCCCTAGTTACCCACAAAGAATTGGAGTCTTATATCCACCGAATTGTTGATGGTGATGCTTCTTCTATTCTCACTGGAAAACCTATCACAACTATATCTTTAAGGTGCGGCTTCTTCTCTTTTGTTTTTGTTCTTTTTTCATCTAGTAGTTGAATTTTCACTTGAGAAGTTTCTGAAACTTAAAGTGATATTCTTGCAGTTCTGGCACTACTCAGGGGAAGCCAAAATATATACCATGGAATGATGAATTGTTTGAAACCACAATGCAGATATATCAGACCTCTTTTGCCTTTAGGAACAGGTATCCAACTTCATTCTTTTCTTTGTGGAATAACATTTTTCTTTTATTCTTTCTTCTTTCCACAATGCTTTTCTGCTAATTGGACTTGGAACTGACACAATTCCAATCTTCACAGAGAATTTCCTATAAAAAATGGGAAGGCCTTAAGCTTTATATACAGCAGCAAGCAGTTCATAACAGAAGGCGGTCTCGCAGCTGGAACTGCTACAACCAATGTGTTCCGTAATGCACGATACAAACGTGCAATGAAGGCACTTCAATCCCAATGTTGCAGCCCAGATGAAGTGATTTTTGGTCCTGATTTTTACCAATCATTATACTGCCATCTTTTGTGTGGGCTAATTTTCCGGGAGGAAGTGCAGTTGGTGACTTCTATATTTGCTCATAGCATTGTCCATGCTTTTAGAAGCTTTGAACAAGTGTGGGATGAGCTTTGCACTGATATCCGAGAAGGGGTCCTCACTAGCAGAGTCACCGTTCCATCCATTCGAGTGGCCATGTCTAAGTTACTGCTCAAACCAAACCCAGAATTAGCCAATCTGATCCACAAAAAATGCATGGGGTTGAGCAACTGGTATGGGTTGATACCAGAGCTTTTCCCCAATGCTAAGTATATTTATGGCATCATGACTGGGTCAATGGAGCCTTATTTGAAAAAACTGAGGCACTATGCAGGGGAGCTACCTTTGTTGACTGCTGACTACGGATCTTCTGAAGGGTGGATAGCAGCAAATGTGAACCCAAGACTTCCCCCTGAGTTGGCCACTTACGCTGTGCTCCCTCACATTGGGTACTTTGAATTCATCCCCCTGACAGAGCTGGAGAGCGCCAAGGGAGAGCGCACTTTCCTCTGTATGGATCCTCAGCCAGTGGGCCTTACTGAAGTGAAGGTTGGTGAAGAGTATGAAATTGTTATCACAAATCCAGCAGGTACTTAATTATTTTTCTAGCTATTTTTTCCTTCTAATTAATGTATCGGGACAAAGGGCCACTGCTATTTTCTTCCTTCACAATGGGAAATATGATGGTGGCATAATTTTTCCAGGGACACATCAATTATTTGACCCATTGTGGATTTGTGTTCTGTTTCCTGTCTGGCATAATTATTTTCTTTTTTAAAAAAAATATTCTGGTAGGGATCCAGGGTAGAGTGCTCACTGCAAATTTGGTGAAGTATTATTTAGAGAAATTTTTTTATTGGGAAGAATGCTTGCTGGTTGAGTTTGGAAGGGTTTTAGTTTGGCATGAAAGTATAATTTTTTTCCAGAATATTTTTCTGTATTTTGGAATGTAGTAAATATTATTTGGTAACTTACAGGCTAAATTATGAATAGTATTGACATGGGGGGATTTCACTTTCAGACTAAGTTTAGCTAAAATGCTTAATGAAAACAAACGCTAACATGTAAGTGCTTTAGTTATTTATTTTTCTTTTTTAGTGGGGAGGGCAGGGAAGAAGTGAGTGCCTTTAATGCTTGTTGATATGACATGCACGGTACCAACTTCAAGAAATTTCTTCTACTGATTTGTAAAGGTACATACCTAATCAGATTAAATAATTAACATGTAGCATAGTCTTGCAAGATAGACCTATTCTTTAATTATTGGCAACTAATTTTGGATTTACAAGTGCTCATTTCATGGAACTAGATTGTGCCTTGACCTTATATGCATGCTTATTTTTACTTTATACTGACAGCATGATTCATCTTATTTTAATCGCATTAGTTATACAGATTACTTTAATTCTTTTTAACTTGGATTGCATTCCTTTACTTCTTTTATTGACTAGAGTTGTATATTATCCTAAAAACATAGTAATATTTTACAGAGAAAACATGTTCATATAATCTATGTATATTGTCATTCATGCTTCATGATACTTTCCTTGTTTCTTGATAGCAATATTTTGAAGATTTTCACCTGAGTAATAGTGGCCGAGCCTAATCTGAATTGGATTGACAAAATTTTGCCGAGTAGGATAATATAGATGGAGTTCCGATATAATCCATTTCGAAGATACACTACTGACTATTATTAATGCTATAATTTCTTGGTCAAATGGCAGGTTTATACAGGTATAGGCTAGGGGATGTGGTCAAGGTTATGGGGTTCCATAACTCAACTCCGGAACTCAAGTTTGTGCGCCGGAGCTGTCTTCTGCTTAACATTAACATTGACAAGAACACAGAGGAGGATTTACATTTAGCTGTGGAAGCAGCAGCAAAACTGTTAGCAGATGAGAAATTGGAAGTTGTTGACTTCAGCAGCCATGTTGATCTATCCAAAGAACCAGGGCACTATGTTATCTTCTGGGAGATCAGTGGAGAAGCAGGTGAAGAACTACTCAGTGAATGCTGCAACTGTTTAGACAAGTCTTTTATTGATGCAGGCTACACCAGTTCTCGCAAAGTGAACTGCATTGGAGCCCTCGAACTCCGAGTTGTTAGGAGGGGAACATTCCAGAAGATTCTCGATCACTTCCTAGGACTAGGAGCCGCTGTTAGTCAGTACAAGACACCAAGATGCGTAGGTCCTACAAAATAGCAGGGTGTTGCAAATCTTGAGTGAAAATGTTGTCAAGAACTATCTCAGTACCGCTTTCAATTGAATAAAATTTGGGAATAGTATTTAGCAATCTAAAAAAGTTGCCTTGGTTTTTACCAAGTTGTGCTGCTTTCTAGCTTTTCTTTCAACTTTTCGGCCATATTTAATTCTTTATGCCCTCTGCTTCTAGTGTCTCTGGTTTGGCATGCTTCATTCATCAGAGAACAGATTCCTCTCTGCCAACCTCGTCGCCTCTGTTGCGCGCTCTGCAATATTATAATTTATAAAGTAATGGTTGACCATTATGAATAGAAAAAACCCACTGATCCACATGTCATTTTGAGAGTAAGTAATCAATCTCAATCTCAACAACATTGGAGCTCAAGGCCATGACTGTCGGGCATAAGGGGGAAAAATCATATGAATATGGACCCAATGTGCAGAGCATACGAGATAGACAAAAGAAAAAAGGCTTAGTTGAATTGTCACCCCTGAAGAATATGTCTTGGAATTTTTCCTTCAGAATTGTTAAAATCAGAAGTAATGAAACAATAAAATTTGACATACAAATCAGGTTTTACGAAATTGTTCATCTCAAACGAAGATTGGAGGATGAAAAGTTTGGAGACAAAACTAGCGTGCTTAGACAAAAGTATTCCTTCTTGCGCGTGCTAGTCTTCGATTGTGGCTTCACAGTCATAACACTACTGATGCACCAATGAAGCTTTCTCCGTCATCATCTGCGTAGCTTTCACTTGAGTGAGACTTCTTGACTGCGATTAGAAGGGCAAAAAAGGCTTAAGAATCTAGTGCTAGAAAGCAGTTCAGTGGATCTTACAAGGAAAGGAAAGAAGATAGTGGTGGCTTGTGCAGTAGTGGTTCTAGCAGTCTCACAAATGGTGAAAGTCCTTGTCAACAAAGCGACGACTTAATAAGTCTAAATGAAATGAAGATTGAAGTAGCCAAAATTGGGTATACCGGCCAAGGCAAAAAGATGCAGTCACTTTTTATACTTTTTGTCATGTAACATTATGAATAATCTCATTACTTTTTCTCCAGATATTCCATGTACTTTCTGGTAACTCCTTCTTTTCCTAAGGGTCTAGAATTGAGTTACCTACCATCGTTGTCTGAGTTAATCTATAATGAAAGGAAAACATAAAAGCTACTCTTTGTGGACACTTCTATTATAATATAAATATTAACTCCAATATGAAAGAGTAGGAACAGGAAACGGAAGTAGAGAAAGCATTGCATACGCACAAACATGATAGAAAATATTGAGTTTCACTTCGTGTCATTATACATAGCATATATCTTCATTGCATTTACTCCCATTTGTCTTATTTTCACCTTTTCCTACTAAAGCATAATATACTACCATATAGTAAAGCTCATACATTGCATATCTTCAGTTGGCCTAAACTCAACAAAATAAACTCATAAAAATCTTGATGTATTTTTATTGTATGTTTGGATGAAAAACTATGGAGGAGGAAAGCAGGACAATTTTTTATTTTTAAATTAAATGAATTATGAATTATTTATACAGATAAATAATGGAGAATTTGAGGGTCACATGATAATTTTTCATTTTGTGCTTCTCATTTTAAAAAACTCTCAAATAAGGAGAATTACTTAATATAAAAAATTTCTCCTCCCGTCCCCTTGATTCAAATTTACCTTCATGATAGGTGAAGATTTAGGTAAAAATCATTACTAACTATAAAGACTTTGTGGTATACTAAAAATAGTTGATAAAATCCATGAACCTTATTTCAAGGGATAATTTTTTTTTTTATGAACTGCTTGATTATGAAATTGAATTTCACCGAAATCGTTTTGCTTTTACTTCAGCTAACCTTCCCACTACCCATGCCAAGTTTTAAACTTCATTTGTAAGCAAAGAAAAAAGTTAATAATATATCTAATTATAATTTTAGAAAAATAAGAAATTGGCATTTCGTACACAGATTTGTTTTCTCAAATAAAATGAAATTTGAGATTAAGTCTAGGAACCCTTCTTAAAATGCTAAGTGCATTTTTGGTTGATGTGGTTATATTTTATAAATGCATGTCCAAATTTGATATAATATAGTGATTGATTATTTTGCTTATATGTCATTTTCCTGGACAAACTTGAGCCAATTAGCAAATTATTTGTATGGAAAATCCCTTTAAGATGCAGATGCCTATATGATAATGATCCTCACCATACACGTGTTGTGTTAAAATCCCAGAGATTTAAATCTCCCAAACAAGCACGGGACTTTATTGTGTTGCCAAGAGCAGCTTTGACACCATAATATAACAGTGGAAGACTTGGGGGGAACCTTAGCACTTACAGAGACCGAAGGAATGCAGGGTACTCTGTACCTGGTCTCCGTAAGGCAAAGTATCCTTTGACCAATGTTTTGACAGCACCAGAGAATCAAGCCCAGATGAGAACAGCTTCTAATGAATCTGGTGATGAGAAAGAAGCAGGAGCTTTTCCCATATGGGATTGTGGCAGCCCATTATATGACTCTTACGAATTGGTCTCCCTGGCTTACACAATCGAGAGGCATATGATGGTGTGGCCATATCTTGGTGGACCAAAGCTCTCTGTTCCGGAGGAAGTAACTTCAACCAGAAGTGCCAAGGGTTCTTCTTCCAAGGTAACCAGCTTGAGTGAACTTCTGGTAAGGAGCACGTGGAAGAGGAAGTTGACCACCAGAGAGGGCAAGAAGAAGAAGAAGAAGAAACACAAGAAAATAAAATCTGGGTTTTCTGGCTTTTATGATAGATTATTGGTTTGTGGAGGAAATAGGTTACTCACATGAATAAAACAAGCTGATGAGACTGTTTGTTACTGCTTCATTCTTAATGTACTGCATCATGGGACTTTGGTCCTGTCTTTGATATTGTTCAATATATCATACTCTTGACTATGATTCAGAGATGGGATTTCTTTGAGTCTAATTTCGTTCTCTGTCTAGCTCTTTGTAATTCTGATCCGTTTTGTTATAATTCAAAGCTTATGTTCTCAATCAAACATCAGTGTGAATACCAAAGATATAGAGCTTATCAGCTTGAATGCTTATCAACAGATCGAAGCTACAATAATTCAAGTATTATGTTTTATCCAAGACTGTTACAATGCTTATGGTAATCTAGTCATGGATGAATCTTATCATCTTCCATTTCAGGAGAGATTTTTCCAGTGTCCATTACACGTGTATGAAATCCTCGTTGAACTCAATTCATCCTATCTCCTATGCCAAAATAAGGTCCATATCTTTCAGATGCAGCAGAGCAGAGGTGTCTCTCTCACACAACATTGTAAGATATAAATAGGTTCACTTTGGTTGTCAATGGTCAATAATGTGCATTAGAAGTCAAAGCAAAATTGACTAATAAGTTACCACAATTTTGTTTTAGTGAATTTCCCATGTGGAAGCCACTATTTAAATAGTGGTGACAATGTACACTGCTTTTGCATATTTGATATGATAACAAGAAAATAAAATAGAATAAATTAAAATATATAAATTTTTAAAATCAAAACATAAAATAACTTTCATTTCCATTTCATTTCTTTTCTTTTACCAAACGGGCACTAGTTCTTACCCTTTTACCAGTAGAGGACACCAAGAAAGCATGGCATTGACATATACATGGAACGTGGGCCTTTGAAACCCAAATGTTTTCTTGTGATATTCACAGAGCCAATTAAATCCACAAAAGGGAAGAAACTAGAATGGTTATTGGAGCGTGAAACACAAAATTTTTTCTAACAAATATGTCAGATTTTTGTTCGGTATGAAGTAGATGAAAAATAAAAATGTAAAACAATTAATATTAAGGACAACAATTGAATTCGGGTATGCCAGTATTCGATTTGTATGCCTGTTTCTGGTTTGGATTTAGATATGGGGTTTGACTATGGGTAACCTTTTTTTTTTTATTTTTTTAGTTGGGTTCAAATAGGGGAGCGATTTGAGCAAAATTTTAAACATATATCTGAATAAGCGCGTACGTTAAATAAATACCCAGAAAAAAGTATTTTGATATGTAAAATTATTTAAATTTATATTAATATAAAATATTTAAATAATTAATATTCAAGCAATAAATTATCCAAATTTGGTTGAAAAAATATTAAAAGATTATCCACCCACATAAGGTTAAAAAAATATTAAAAGAAACTATCCTACCCATCATTTTTTCTCTTCAGATTCATCCCTCAAAGCCACTCCTTCCTAATTAATAAGTTATTCCTGATAACTTCTTAAATTGGATTTTTTGTGTTATTTTCTTTAAATTGGGTTTTTATTTTGTATTTTCTTATTTTGGATTTTTTCAAAAATGAAAATTGCGTTACAATATACATAATCTCCCCTCTTTTGGTTTAACCAATGGGATTGGATTTTTTTTGTTGCCCAAAGTCTCTTACTTATGAAAAAAAAAAAAGACAAGTTAATACGAACAAGCCAATGCTCTTTTTTTATTCTAAATAATCAAATTCATCCCTTCTCATATCTGGCTTCGTAGATTTTCTCTTTGAAGTCGTTTTATTTGTTGGCTCTAGAAGATAAAAGAAACAATGTGGTATCATAATCTAATTTTATATTTTGATCCCTATATCTTTTCGATATAAAAAAGTACACACTATATAAGGTCCTCCTCCGTTTTGACAATATTTCGCGTCAGCCATTGTATCTTTCTCCCTTTAAACTTTAAAATAAAATTGATTGCAGATTGACTGTATTAGGATTCTTCTTAGGTGTTACCTGAAGATTATTGCACTCTTCGGAATGAGATATCAATTAAATTATGAATAACAATAAATTTTTCCAATATTTCTTTTAATATTTAATAAAAAAATATAAAATAAAAAAGTATCAGTATTTAATAATGCATTTAATTTTTTTTATTTAAGAATATAAAATTTTTCTTCAATTATTATCATAGTTAACGTATGTTTCCTTTTTGTTCCATTTTAAATTTTAAAACTCTGACCAACGTTTATAACCGCAACTTTAACTTCATGTTATTTAAGGTAAAAGAAGAGCATTTGATTTGTCATAAAAGCGGTAACATTAACTGATATGAGTAATGGACATTAAAAAAAAAAATCAGTGCTTATCAACCAAGATATATACTTATTCCATTCCTTTTTATAATTCTACAAAAATTAAAAAATATTAAATAGCCTCATTTATAAAAAAAAATTATTATACTTTATCAAATTACTCTTTTATTATACTCAAAAAATTTATCTTTTTATCAAAATACTTAAAATATCATTATTCACTTCACTAATTCTTTCTCATTTTATTAACAATAAAAATGAAGTTGGATAGAAAAATAATACTTTCTTGATTTTTTAAAATGACAGATAGAATAAAATAAATTTTCTTCTTTAAAATGATAGATAAAAAAGAACAATACAGTATTTAATATGAATAATTATAAATTTTTCTAATCAATCAGTTCAATAATTCCCTTAATTAATTACTTCAAAAAGAAAATATTAAAAGATTTCATTAATGTGTGTCCTTAAAACACATGTTAAGGAATAAAAGTAATATTTATTATTTTTTATTAAATAATTCTAACTACTTAAAGAAGAAAATATTAAATATATTTTAAAATTTTAAGACATTAAATGTTTATACTTTTCATTTAATAGTTTCTGTTTTTTATTCCTTAATGTATGCTATAAGGACACACTTTAACAAAATCCAATATTAAATGCTTTTTAAATTTTTAAGCCACTGAATGCCTATATCTTTACATTTAATACCTTCTGTAATAACTAATTGGAAAATTGTGTTAAAAGGATATAACATTACCGATTTGATATTATAGTACACCGCACACAAATATTCAATCTTTCCTTCTCTATAAAAAGACAATAATTTACCAAACCTTCTCAATTTTGGCTTTGGAAAATAAAGATGAATCGACTTGGCAGCCATATCTTCTTGTTCCTGGTGTTGCTACTTGCCTTTCTTGTAGCTGCAACTGAGGGAGGGTTCTTGCAACACACAACGTATGTTCAAATCAAGAATGACTTGGGCAATGGTTTAAATCTGCAAGTTCATTGTAAATCTGCAGACGATGACCTCGGTGTTCATGATGTCCCCTACAAAGCTGAATATCAGTTTCGGTTCTGACCTAACTTCTGGGGAACTACTCGGTTTTACTGCAGCATGGAATGGAAGGGTGCATCATACCATGCCGACATTTGCATAGCTGATAGAGATCAAGAAAAATGCGACTCTAAAAGTATTTGGAACATTCAGAAAAATCAACCCTGCATGTTCAATCAAGATACCCAGAAATTCGATATCTGCTATAAGTGGAACCGTGACCTAAATTATCTTCAATAATCTTCCTGTGATCTAAAACAGTAAAGGTGATAGATATCTTGCAGTGTAATTTCCATTGAGATATATGAATATACATGAGAGTGAAACTAATTGATTGCAGATGCTATTTATGTATTTAACCGTCCCAGTTCTTCAAAGTTATACAGTCACAAGCTTTAATTAACTTGTCTGATATATTTGATGCAGTTGTTGCCATAATGCATTTAGATGACATTCTCTCAAATAATTTTACTCATATATAAAATTTTTCTACATTCATATATAGTTATGCAAAACTACATAGGCAGCTCCATCTGCATCTATTGAGAAATCTTTAAGTGGACGAACCTTTTCAACATTTTCTATATTGTAAATGCAAGATTTTGTTTGTTAGGCGACATGCTTGAATGATTCTTTTTTGTTTTTATTATCTTGATGTAAAAAGTTTTTAACTTCTAAAACTCTATAAAGAGTTTTTTAAAAAAAATTTCAAACAATTTTTCTTCTTTTAAAACAAAAATTGTTTTTGATTTTTCTTTTTTTTAGGATAAAATATAAAGATACCCCTTCAATTTTGGGTGAGTTGCATGTATACCTCTTCAACAAATAAAAATAGAAATTAAATACTTAAACTATATAATTAGCAGCAATTAAGTTTTTTATCCAATATTTCATTAAATTTAACTGATGATCTTATCACTGTAATATACATATAATTTATTAATATATTTTTTACTTCTATTTCTATAATATCTAGTTAAAATGATAATAGAATCAAACTTTATACTAATTCAAGATGAATAATTCTTTTTATTTTATGAGTTATTTTTTTTTAAAAAAAATATGTTAATTGATCACCTACATATCAGGTGTAATTTGAATTATCAATTAAATTTAATAAAATATTGAATAAAAAACTTAATTGCTACAAGTTGTATAGTTTAAGTGTTTAATTGCTACTTTTTTATTGAAGGAGTTTATATACAACTCACTCAAAATTGAAATGATATGTGAGTATTTTAGCTTTTTTTTTAACTAAATTGACACTTGTGTGATGCCTAGAGTGATAAAACAAAAGAATAAATTGGAATTTATAAAATAATATATAATAAAATTATAATTTTTAAATATCATATTGTACTTATAAAATATATTTATTGACAAGAAAAAACACAAAGGTAAAGAAAGAGAGCTAATCAATGTTTGATTATTGGGATTATCAATGTTTAATTATTTGTATATTCATTATAACATTATCAATTGCATAATTTTCAGCATTTATTTATCTTTAATTTTAATAGTTATTCTCATTAACATTCAAATTATTCAAAAAATATTTCTTACACATGTTATCACTATTGGTTATGACATACAATCATATGCTTTTAGCATTTCATTAGAGGACTCTTTTTATAATTTTATAAAGTTTGGTGTGAACTAAGAGTATATTAAATAATAATTCACATATTTAGAGACGTAACTCATATTCGTTATACTAACACTTCATGAATCATCACATTAATTATTTTTAAATCAAAGAAATGTGAAATTTAATTTTTTTATATGAATTAAAAATATTTCCACGTTTGAGCTGACCACATGATAACATATCATTTTAATATTTTATAAGTATATTTTCTCTTTCTATATTACATAGATTTGTATGATTATTCAAAAATTGCGAAAGGTGAAAATCAAAGTTATCTTATTTAAATTAATTTTATTAATTGATGATGTGCAAAGTGGCTTTTTTTTTAAAATATAAAATAATTTTTTATTTATTATAATTTATTTTTTAAAAATTATTTATTAAAATATATTAAAATTTATAAAGATCAAAAGTTAGCTTGAACTATGACAACTTTTAACTTGCATTAATTTTTTTTTTATAATTACTTCATAAATTACTCTGAACTATGATAACTTCTAAATTTGTTGTAAAAAAAAAAATAAAAAAAAATTCCCAACTAAGTTGGGAAGTCGCCTAACAAGTTGTCAAAGATGAGTGGACTTCACGTGCATAAGTTGATGGTCACGTGCATTAGAAGGAGGACCTCAGACTCTGGGAAGGAACAAGCCACTTATGGGCTCGACCCACCGCATGGACCAAAATAATTGTGCAGCTCAGGGCAGTGACATGAATGACAACGTGGATCTCTGTGGCCATGAAATAAACCCTTTCAGTGATGTTTCAAGGCCTTTTCTATGTCGCCGTTCAGGCTCTTGGCTCAGTGGTTAATGTGATATTGTCTTGAAGGCCACCGCATAAGTTTGATCGTCTTCTTCCCCTTCTCCAGAAAAATACCTCTCTCCAGATCCAAAAAAAAAAAAAAAGCCTTTTCTATGACAACAACCGAAATGCAATCTCTACAGTTCCAAAAAATAAATCTATCAGTAGACTATTTTAGAAATTTTTGTAACTTCTACGTGTAAAAATCGTATTTTCTTGTTTTGGATTTTTTCAAAAATGAAAATTACGTAACAATAATCTCTACTCTTTTAGTTTAATCGATGGGGTTGGAGTCTTTTCGTTGCCCGAAGTCTCTTATTTTTGAAAAAAAAAAAAGACAATTTAATGCAAGCAAGCCAATGCTTCTTTTTTTTTTAATTCTAAGTAATCAAAATTCATCTCATTTCATATCTGGCTTCGTCATTTCTCTTTGAAGTCCTTTTATTTTCGGTTGTAGAAAATAAAATAAACTATGTGTATGTGTGAGTGGCAATACACCAATTTTAAGAGTAAATTTAGAAAACTTATATTGTTGAATAATTTATGATGCAATGTGAATTTTATCAAATTTATATTATGTCTGAGAATATAACTCACTTTCGTTAAGTCAATAATTTTTAAGTAGTGTGTACTAACTCCAAATAGCAATACTTAAGTGAATTTACTGCAAATGTGCTAAATATATTCTCATTTTCATGAAATAATAAGTCTTTTTTATATTAATGGTAAAAGATTTAAATTTCAGACCTTCTATAAAGTTTTCAAAAATTAAATCTTTTAACATTATCCTAATTATTGTGTGATTCACTAGAAATTTATCTTTTCATGGCAAACACAAAAATCATACTAATTGTAGTCCTTTTTTCTAAGATGATAATTTATGTAATAATTACAAAAAAATAAAATATTAACTATATTAAATTATTTTTAATAAATTCAAGGACTATTTGGGATATTAAAAATTAGAATAAAACTTATTTTTAATTTTTAAAAGATACATTATTTATTAGTTCAGTTCATTAAATATTAATTTTATCGATTTAATTTTTTAAATTTTAAATTCATAACAATTTAATTTTTTATAGAAATTAAATTAATAAAATTAAAATAAATAAAAGAATATAATTTTTGAAATGAATAAAAAAATAAAATTTGTGAATAACTTAAAACTTGAATGATTAAATTAATAAAATTAATTTTTAAAAAATAAAATTAATAAATAATGTATAAAAGAAAATTTTACTCTAAAAATTATAATTATTTTGTTCAGTTTTTTTTTTTAATTTAACTCCCAAACCAATGTAACGGAGTTTTGTTTTATTTTTTTATTAATCTAAGAGAAATAACTTTATTCTATTTATTTCTTTTTTCTTTTAACTTATCCCTTCTTATTTTATTCAATTTTATTAACGAAGAAACATCTAAACATGCTGTAAAATAAAATTGATTGCAGATTAACTTGGATATTAGGATTCTTCTGACGTGTTACGTGAAGGAAATCGAGGTGCAGATTATGAAATTCTCATCGCACTGAAGTTTTTTTTTTTTTTTTTGGGAGAATCCTCTCCCCGGCCTCAGTCTCAATTTAGTTGCAGAAAAATCTGCAACTTTGTTCCCTAGAGTCTAGTTTTTGCTTTCTCTTCTCACGTACCGAAAATACGAAATAAAATTATTGTACTCTTGAATGAGATATCAATTAAATTATGAATAATGTTAAATTTTCTTAATAATAATGTATTTAATATTTTTTATTTAAGAATGTAAAATTTTTCTTCAATTATTATCAACATATAAAATTTATTTATATTTTAAAATCTCAATTTTTAATATTAAAAAATACATTTTCAATGTAGATATAAGTATTCTACCTTAGTAAGTATTTTTTTTCTTAAAATATGTATTTTTTAATTATTAAATATTTGAAATGCCAAAATATAATTGAATGGGCATAATTCTATTGTCACTTTAATAACATGCAATAATTTCTCTTATAATTGATTTCCATTTTCACAAAAGGACACATGAGAAGTTAGAAATTAATAATTGTGAGTAATGGATACTAAAAAATAATTAATGCTTATTAAGGAATATATTAAATAACCTCATTTATAAAAAAAAATATCATCCTTTATTAAAAATAAAGTTGAAAAAATTAATACGTTTTTTAAATTTTTTAAAAAAGAAATAACATGAAACAAAAATTTTTTTCTTTAAAATAATAGATAAAAAAAGGAAGAGAAAATTATTAAATATGAATAATTTTAAATTCCCAATCAATCAATTTAATACTTCTCTTAATTACTTAAAAAATATTAAATATTTTTTAGATTTTTAAAATATTAAATATTTATAATTTTATATTTAATATTTTAAATAACTAATCAGGAGTATGCGTGAAGAGGATATAGCACTAATGATTTGATATTATAGTACATTGCACACAAATATTCAATCCTTCCTGCTCTATAAAAAGACAATAATCTGCCAAACCTTGCAATTTTGGTTTTGGGCAAGAAAGATGAATCGACCCGGGAGCCATGTATTGTCGTTCCCGGTGCTGCTACTTGCCTTTCTTGTAGCTGCAACTGAGGGAGGATTCTTGCCATCCAAAACGTGGGTTCACATCAAGAACGACTTGGGCGATGGTTTAAATCTGAAAGTTTCATTGTCAATCAAAAGACAAGGACCTTGGTGTTCATAATGTCCCCTACAAAGCCGAGTACCAGTTTCGATTCCGGCCAAACATTTGGGGAACTTCTGTGTTTTACTGCAGCATAGAATGGACAGGTGCATCGTACCATGTCGATATTTACATGGCTGACAGAGATCAGAAAAGATGCAAATCTAATTGCATTTGGAGCATTCATAAAAATCACCCCTGCATGTTCAATCCGGATACTCAGAAGTTCGATATCTGCTATAGGTGGAATCCGAGACTTATATATATCGTCGCCAATGACTAAATTGCCTTCAATAATCTTCCCGTGATCTAAAACAGTAAAGGTGATGGATGTCTTGCAATGCAATTTCCATTAAGATATCTGCATACATGAGAGTGAAAATAATTGATTGCAGATGCTATTTCTGCATTCAACTGTCCGGGTTCTTCTCTGTTATACAGTCACAAGCTTTGATTAACCTGTTTGATATATATATTTGATGCAGTTGTTGCCCTAACACATTTAAGGTATATTTAGACGCAAACTTAATTTAAAATCAACTTGATTTTGTAAATTTAATTTTGTTTAAAAATAAATTTGAATGATCATAATTTAAATTTAAAAAATTTTATTTGAAAAGTGATTTTGATTGAATTGATATTATTTAGATATGGCCAAAATAAACTTTACTCCCTTAAACTTAATCCCATGTGTATTTCACCCCCTATGGATTAAAAAGGAGTAATTTACCCATTTAGATTTTTCAATAGATCTCAAAACCCCTTCCCATCGAAGACCCTTTAAATCGTTAAAGGAGTTGTGAAAACATATCAGACACAACGATTTAGTGGATATCAATCAGCCCCAAATTTCGAATCTTTCTCAGCTCCTCAAGATTGTTAAGCCGCATGTGTGGTGTAGGTGCAGTTATTAGGGACTTCGAAGGCGAGATACTTGCAGCAGCCACATGGAAAATATATGATCACCTGGAGGTTTCCATGGGCGAAGCACTTGGCATCAAATTGGGATTACAGCTTGCACAAGACCTGTTTTCTTGATCTGCAAGTGGAAACTGACTATCAAAAATGTTTTTTACTGCTACAAAACAATCAGTCAATGAACACATATCTTGGGATGGTTTATTACGGATTGTAGGGCCTAGCTTCGCAATTCAGATCCATAGATTTTCCTTCATTGTAGACGTGGTGGTAATAGAGTAGCTCACTCCTTAGCACAACTTGCTTTTTTTTTTTTACAAATGTAGTATGGGTGGAGGATGTTCCTGCTCAAATTCTGAATCTTGCACTTTTGGATGTTCTGGCTTCTGCTCAAAAAGTGTCATTCAATTCTGTGGAACTCAGAGAGAATCATTCGAAATTTGGGACTGTGATTTTTGGACGCTATCATTTTAAAATGTTCTAAGAAATCCGTTGACTATTTTAACGGTGTTTCATCAGAAGGGGTTTTGAGATCCATTTAAAACTCTTTTATTATAAATTACCCTTTTTTAAACTCCAGGAGTTAAAATGCACATGAAATGAAGTTTAAGGGAATAAACTGTATTTTGGCCTTTAGATATTATTTATTAAAATTATTTTTAAATGTGTAATTAACACAAAAGGTATTATATAGTTCTATGTTTACATTACACTGTCCAATTTAATAATGTAAACGTAATAATTTATGTAATAAATAACAAAATGCCTAAATAAAAACAATTACTATAAAATTACGATATTATTATATTTAAACTAATTTATATAACATACAAACAAGAAATATTATTTATATATATATATGATGTTAAATTTTATTCATTTATATTTTTAAATTTTTAATTTTTAAAATTTTATTTTAAATTATTGAATATCTGCATATATTTATAGATACCCACCTTCCCATAAAAATCATAAATGAGTATCCATCATGAGATAGGGAGAATTCAAAATTTAAGTGCATGCAATTATTAGATTTGATAGATTTGTGTTACTACTTTTTTCTTAATTTGTTTAGATAATATTTTTTCTCATAAAATATTTTTGACATATAATTTTTTATTATATATTATTTTTACACTGTGATAAAAAAATTTATAAAAAACAATTAAATTACCATTTGCAAAATATTTTTTAGCCAGAAAAAAAAATAATTAAATTAAATTATAAATAATATATTTTTCATTACAATTTTTAAAATGCTTAGCAACTAATTAGCATAGAGTGATAATTCTTAATTAAATGATATTATAATTTGATCCAAACAAAATTTTTATAATTATTAAAATTTGAATTTAGGTCTCCAACTTGTAATTAAGATTTGACTTTAAAATTCATAACATGCTTTTTATATTTTTTATTTTAATAAATTTTAACTTTGAATAATTTAACTAATTTACGCAATTAAACAAAATAAGTTACATAAATTAAAAAAATCCCTAATTTGAGTGAAAAAATTGTAAATAAAAAAATATAAAAATATTTAATTATATTCTATATTTTATATAAATCAAGTTGCATGTGAAGTAATTAAATATAAATTTTAAAATTTTAAAAATATAAAAATATAGTAATTAATGAGTAGACACAATCATTGAATTGATATAAATTTTAATTCATAATTAATGAAAATTAAGTAGATACATTAAAGAAATTTTTTGGGGAAAAAAAGACCACATAAAAGTTGTTAAACAGAAAAAGAAGTCTCTATGAGTAAAAAAAAATAAAATTAAAGAGACAATTACTTTTATATATTATAATAGAAAATTCCTAATTTGACTAAAAAATATTATAAATAAAAAAACTCAAAAAAAATATCTAATTATATTTTTTATTTTACATAAATCAAGTTACATGTGGAGTAATTAAATATAGAATTAAATATAAAATTTAAAATTTAATATGGAGTTTTTAAATATAAAATTAAATATAAAATTTAAAAATATATAAAAGACCTTTATGAAAATATGATAACTAATGATTAGATATAATAATTAAATTAATATAAAATTAATTTTATAATTAATGAAAATCTAGTAGATACATTTCAAAAATTTTGGGGGGAAAAAAATAGCATAAAAAGTTGTTAAGCGAGAAAAGAAATTTTTATGAGTAAAAACTTTTTTTTTAGAGACTATTACTTTTAGATATTATAATAAACTTTCAATATGATTTTGTCTCCCATATGCATTATTACAATAAACGCTTGGACGAATATACAAGAAGCAATTTGATCCACAAGGCTATTAAATCATTACTACTAATTGCTCTCTTTCTTTATTTTTATCTGTCATTTAAAGTAATTGTATTAGGATTAAAAAAATTATTAAATAATCTTAATTATAAATAATTATAGTTCAATAAGACTAAATTATCTTTTCTCTCACTTTATTAATATTTTTACTTTTTCTCAATTTTACTTATTCTACTAATTCACTCTCAATTAAAAGATAAGAGTAAAGTTAAAAAAAATTAACTAATGTTTACTTAATATTTTCATATAAAAGATATTTTGGGACAAAAAATTCTCTTACACAATATATAAAAATAAATAAAAAAGTACCATCTATCAACGTAGTGAAAATTGCTTTAAGTTTTACTTTTTTTAACAAAAACCCAATCATTCTTTTTTTAGTTGTTAGGTAACACTTTAAAATTAGAGTATTTTTTTTATATGTGTTTTTTTTAATGATTACATGTTTACAATGTTAAAATATAATTAAATGGGACATAATGGTACTTCAATAACATAAAATAATTTCTCCCATAATTGTTTGAACTCGTGAATTCGTACATATTCTTGTTTGCGTTAATAATTTTAATAACGTTCTAATAATATATAATAATTTCTCTTATTATTGGTTTTCATTTTTACAAAAGGACATGTGAGAAGCCAGAAATTAATAGTTGTGAGTAACGGATATTAAAAAAAAATTAATACTTATTAAGAAATACATTAAATAGCCTCATTTATAAAAAAAATATAAATATGAATAATTCTAAATTTTTAATCAATCAATCTAATAATTCTCTTAATTATTTAAAGAAAAAAATATTAAATATTTCTTAAATTTATAAGACATTAAATATTTATAATTTTATGTTTAATATTTTAAATAACTAATTAAGAGTATGCGTAAAGAGGATATAGCATTAATGATTTGATATTATGGTATATTGCACACAAATATTCAACCTTTCCTTCTCTATAAAAAGACAATAATCTACCAAGCCTTGCAATTTTGGCTTTGGAAGACAAAGATGAATCGAGACAATCGACCGTTGTTGTTCCCGATGCTGCTACTTGCCTTTGTTGTAGCTGCAACTGAGGGAGGATTCTTGCCACCCAAAACGTGGGTTCGAATTCACATCAAGAACGACTTGGGCGATGGTTTAAATCTGAAAGTTCATTGTCAATCTAAAGACAAGGACCTTGGCGTTCATGATGTCGCCGACAAAGCGGAGTATCAGTTTGACTCCGGGCCAAGCATTTGGGGAGGCCCTGTGTTTTCCTGCAGCATGCAATGGACAGGTGCATCGTACCATGTCGATATTTACATTGCTGACAGAGATCAGAAAAAATGCAAATCTAATTGCATTTGGAGCATTCAGAAAAACCACCCCTGCATGTTCAATCCAGATACTCAGCAATTTGATATCTGCTATAAGTGGAATCCATGACCTAAATTACCTTCAATAATCTTCCCGTGATCTAAAACAGTAATGGTGATGGATATCTTGCGATGTAATTTCCATTGAGAAATATGAATACATGAGAGTGAAAATAATTGATTGTAGATGCTATTTCCGTATTTAACTGTCCAAGTTCTTATCCGTTATACAGTCACAAGCTTTGATTAACCTGTTTGATATATTTGATGCAGTTGTTGCCGTAACCCATTTTGGATGTGTTTGAATTACTGTTTATAAATTTAATTTTTGATTAATTTAATTTTATAAATTTAATTTTGTTTAAAAATATATTTATATGATTGTGATTTCTATTTAAAAATTTTTATTTAAAATGTAATTTTGATTGAATTGATGTTATTTAAATATTGTTTATTATAATTATTTTTAAATATATAATTACTATCAAAGGTACGACGTATAAATTTTATGTTTATATTTTTTAATTTAATAATATAAATATAATAATTTATATAATAAATGACGAAATACCTAAATAAAAACAATTACTACCTGTACAAAAAAATTACGACATTACCATAATTTTTAACTAATTTATATAACATACAAATAAAAAATATTATTTATAATCATATAAATAAAATTTTAAAACATTACTAGATTATTAATTCTACACTGCATGTTCTCTATAAATATTATAATTGACTATATTTTGTTAATCTATATTTGGCTACAATTAATTTTATTTAAATTTAATCTATATAAATAAATCTATCAAATACTCCCTTCTTGTGTAAAATCTATTTTTATTTTTGTTTTGAAAAATCTTTTTAAAAGAGTAATGAAAACTTATTTTTAACACTACCTCTACAGTTTCATTATTCTTTCTTTTGTCAAAAAGTCACTCTTAAATTTCTCCTCTCACTGATATAACAGCTTACAAAAGAACTAAATTAATAATAAATTTTTTCATAAAATTAAGGTAATGATATTTATATATTTAAAAAAAATTACTCTTAATTTTATTAATTGATGATGTGCGAGGCGATGCCGATGGGCCAATCTTCGTTGGCAAAGCGGAATGGACTTAAGGTGCATAAGTTAATGGTCACGTGCATAAGGAGGAGGACTCTCAGGCTCTTTTTTTTTTTCTGTGAAGGAACAACCCATCAATGGGCTCGACCCACCACATAGACCAAAACTATGGTGGAGCTCGAGTGTTAGGGCTTAGCCCAGTGACACTTAACTGTGTATCGGGGCCACGAAATAAAGCCTTTCAGTAACGTTTTAAGGCCTTTTCTATGACAACAACCAAAATGCATTTTTTACAGATAATATCATCCAAAAATAGATTGCTTTGAAAATTGGGGTCGCGAATGTGTTTTTTGCAGCCACAAAGATTTGGGCCACCGTCGGCGATTGGAAAGAATTAATGAATTATTTGTCTTCTACATGACGAATTTTATGTCTTATATCTTATGAAAAAAAAAAAAATCCACTGATGTCACATTGCGATCTCATTAGTCATTGCATTAATTTATCTTTCCCTTCCTTTTCCTCTAATCTTGAACATCTAATTACTCTCCAATACTGTTTGTTTTTCAATATAAGGAATTGGTCATGAGCTTCTTCCATGGCTTTTGATTCTCCCAACTGAAAAATAATAAAAAATAAAATAACATTACTTGCAATCTTAAATTCTTTATAGTATTCCAATTAGAATTGACCGAAGCCTAACGAAGATATCCATTGTCTAGAATACTAATACTATAATGGCAGGACCAAGCATGCTTGGTATTGAATGCAAAACATTATTAACTATTGACTTCTTTCATAATTAACCCCCTTAATTATATTATTTTATTAAAAGAACCCATGAGTTTGCTTGGGGCGGGTTAATTAGAATAATTCAGCTAATTTTCAAGGAGACTTTGTCTCCCATATGCATTACTACAATAAACGCTTGGACCAATATAGCAGAAGCAATTTGATCCGCAAGGCTACTAAATTATATCTATTAATTATTTTATTATTTTTATTTATCGTTTAAAATAATTATATAAAAATTAAAAAAATTATTAAATAGTCTCAATTATAAATAATTATAATTTAATATGATTAAATTATTATTTTTTTTACTTCATTAATATTTTTTTAAATTTTATTTACTCTATTAATTCTCTTTTTATTAAAATATAAAGATAAAGTTAAAAAATATAATAAAAACTTCCTTAATATTTTTAAATTAAAGATATTTTGAATAAAAAAATTCTTTTATATAACATATAAAAATAAATAGAAAGAGTATGTCAATCAATACAGTGAAAATTGCTTAAGTTTACTTTGTCAACAAAAACCCAGTCATTCTTTTTTTTTTTTTTTTTTGTTAGGTAACACTTCAAAATCAGCGTTATTTCTTGTCTCTGTTTTATCTGTAATAATGTCCTCAATCATAAACATAATTGTAAAAGAGTTTTTGTTCACACGCAATTAATTATATTTTGTCAACGTATTTTTTTTTAATTATGATAAAGTAATATTTCACTGGAAGAATACCTGTTCGAATACCCCTGCCAATAAATACATGCTTTCAATTTTAACTAGGCTTATATATAGTAATTTGTAATTAACAAAGATTATCATAATGCGAACATCAAATGTATTATTCAAAGATTACATTACATGGGTTGCTAACTTTCAATTTAATGGTTGTCCAAGTCAACTGAGTAATTTATCGGAGCAGTGAGTGAGAAATTCTCCTGCGAAAAAACGAAAGGAAGGAAAGGTCGAAAGTGGAAAGTGGTGTTGGCCACACTTGGCGTGAAAGGCTTCTATTTGCTGAGAAAAAAACATGAAACGTAATTTTCATGGTGGATGCTATCATTGTTCCATGAACTTTGTTAATACGGCCATTAGCGTATTTCCAATAAAGTTCATTTGTTTTTCTCTTCGTCTGTATCCATTTGTCTTTTTATTTTGATTTGGCATTTTTCTTTTGTTTTTGTTCGTTATTGCTTGTTCCTTGTAGAGTTTAATTTTATCTGTTTGTTCATATTATTGTTTGTATGTATAAAAGAAATTGATTGTTTAAATAGTTTGTGTTAAACTTTTTTAATAATGAAATGATAGTGTAAAATTTTTATAATAAAAAATGATTAAAATTGAATAGTTCCTTCTATATATAATAATACGTACAAATGCTGATTTAATTTGATTGTTTCTTCAATTACACAGGACTTTGTCTGGTTATGAAATTTGTTTTTTACATTTCAAAGTAAGATTCTTAATATTATTGATTTTTAGTAACTCTAGTTTGAATAGAAAACAATGGATGAGAATTTTTTTTTTTTATTTTAAGTACATATTTATTTTATTTATTTTTAAAATAAAAATTTATTATGTAACTCTTCATTAATTTTTTTTATCAGGTGTTAGTATAATAAAAGTAAATTATGTCTCTAAACACTTTCAAGTTCGAAAAATTATGTTTATGAGATGGTTCAAATGAATCAATCCTATAAGAATATTTTTGATTCACACCAAAAAAATAATTTTTTTATTTATAAATATTTTTAAAATTTTCACAATTAAAAAAAAAAAGAGTTTCTTCCTCCTCTTCATCTGAACATAAGTATGGTCATTTCATCAACTATTTAAAACTAAAAATTAAAGTACGGTCCCCTGTATGAGCCAATTCACGAAGTAAAGATCAATCGTAAATGCAATCTTATATATATTAATATGTATAATTAGTTATTTTTTAAATATAAAAATTTGATATTCAGGTGTTTTTAAAATACAAGTATTATTACTTTAACCTCTTAAAAAGTTTTAATATTAATTTAATTTTTTAATTATAAAAAATGATATTATTTTGGTATTTAAAAAAATTAATGTCAATATAGTCTCTTAGTTATTTAAAAATATCTTTAATTTTATCCCTTAATCTTATAAAATTGATATTAATTTAGTTTTTCAATCATATAAATTATATCAATTTAATTTTTAAAGCTCAATTTGGTATATTGTATAAGACAATACTTGGTAATATAAAGTTTGATAATATAATGTGAGTTATTCATTGTATAAATTTTTATATTATTTAACATTTGGTGCTTCATGCATTACCTTGATTATGTGATTCAAATAATGATAATGTGATGCACATAAATGATTATCTTCTTTCAGGCTATCAAAATTTGATTAGTTTATTTAATAATTATTAAATAAAAATAAATAGATTAAATAATTTTATTTTATTAAATATTACACTAAATATATAATAAAAGTGAGTCATGTAAGATAAATTTATATTATTAAATCTTATATTATATACGAAATATGATATACAAGACAACTTTAATATTATTTTTTATAGTTAAAGAGTTAAATATGTCAAAATTTTTAAAATATTAAAATGATGATGTTTATATTTTTAAAAAATTAAAAAAAGAATTTATAGCAATAAAGATTAATAGTAAAATAAAATAAAATAAAAGAAACAAATATACATAATATTAGAAATATTAGCACCGATTCCAAAAAAAAAAAGAAATATTAGTGCCATATAAATATCAATTTTATGAAAACGAGAATAATATGACACTCTAGTAATGCTTGTTGCATGGAATCACTTCTGTGACAGTTGTTTTGGTTAGTAACGCAAGGTAATGAATTAATGGTGTGATATATTAAATAAAGAAAGTTTGAAAGGCAACAATAAAGAGAAAAAGATGAAGATTTTAATTTGTAGAGTTTAATATTGGGAAATGGGAATGTGGGTGTGAAGTGTGAAATGGGCATGGAATCCAAATTCGAAAGCCAATAGTCAAAGTTATGTCAGTGATAGAGAAAAGGGTACGTTACGTGATGGACGGATGGATGAATGGATGAACCTACCACTGTTGTGGTTGTGGGCCCACCCACTCTGACTCAGACTTGTCACCCTCACACCCATTACACTGCGCCCTCTCTCTCTCTCTCATTGCTTTCTTCCACACAGCCGTCCCGTTAAACCAGAATCCTGCTTTTTTTTTTTTATATATATTTCAGTTTAATTTTAATTTATTTTTATTTAAAAAAAATTCGTAGTATCATTTAAAAAATTCTTGTATTTTTAAAATGTTATGATTATATTTTTATTTAATTTATATTTTAATATTAAAAAATACTATACAGTCATAAAAAATAAACAAAATTTAACTAAAATTAAAAAAAATAATTAAATAAAATTAAGTAATAGAGATCACTTATTTATCTAAAAATTAATAAATATATCAAATTATTTTATTAAAAATTTTAATTATATATTATTTTTTTAATATTTTAATATTAAAAAATTAAAAAATATACATATAATTATAACATTAATTATTTTTATTTTAAAATATATTTTTTATAAATATATATTTTAATTTTTTTAATATTAAAATATTAAAATATAATTAAATAGAATATAATTTTAGTTGTATTTTAAAAATATACAAAAAGTTTTTCAATGATAAATTATTAAAAAATTAATTAAAATAATAATTATTTAAAATATAAAAATATTTAATAATATGTAATTAATTATTAATATAAAAAATTTACATTAATAATAAATTAAAATTAAATATTTCTTATTTTCCCTCTTACTGCTTCAAATATTATATCACCAATTAATTAATTACAAAAAAAAAAACATAGTAGCATTTCTTGTAGTAATAGACTCAAGAACAGTTCACACTAATTGGATGAAAATTTGTAAATAATAATTATATAACAAAATGAAAACTCTTTTTGACCGTATCAAAAGGAAAAAAAAACAGAAAACAAGTAAACAACCCCAATACACATTTTGTGATTTGTTGACTAAAGAGGAGAAGTGACAAGTATGGTATGATTTTTACTTGTTGCAGAGCAGGGTTTTGGAGGAATGGAGAGTCAAGTTGGAGTGGCATTAGTAAGTGGGCATCCAATTTCAAGTAGAAGCAAAAAGCCGCCTATTACAGGGAAACTCTCAAATTTTTTTTATTTTTTTTTTCACTTGACAGGGAAACTCTCGCTCTAGTCTTTCGTCTTTACCTTCCACTTCCATTCCCAGCTGCTTTAGCTGCGGTTTCAGTTTCAGTTTCAGTTTGAGACCATTTTCCATTGCCCCTTCCCAATGCATAATTTGCACATGTAGCCAAAAGGGTATCCTCTCCGAGCGACGTTGCTTCTCTGCGTTTTGGTTTTGCTCTTTCGGACACAATTATTTGGTTCCTCTCCTTGGCAACCCAGGGACCACTAGGCTACAACCGTGGAAAGCCATCCCATGTTATAATATTACTATTTTGCTCGCTTTCCCTCTCCTTTTATCTCTCTCTCTCAAGCCCAACGCAGAGTATAAAGTTGGGATTTTTCAGTAATTCTGGAATAGAATTTCAGAGTTTAATCTCACAATATTCTAAGATTCCCGGGAGGAAAAATTGTCCCCACCCTGATTCTCGATTACCCCTTTTTCTGGTCTTTGGTGTTTGGATTTTCAGAAAAATACGAAGAAAACCCAAAAGAAGAGAGCAGCAGCAGCAGCAAAAGAAAAAGCAAAAAAGAGCTCTCTTTCTCTTTTCTATTCTGCTTCTTGTTTTCTGAACGAAAGCTCTGCTTAATTAACGACTCTCCCCCACCCCACACCATCTTCGTCACATCCTTTTCTAACGTTGTTGTTTCCAAGAAGCCAAGCATTCACTTTTGGGAGGAACACACTCTTTTTTTCCTCTCATACTCATGTACTTGAAAGTTCTACTTCTACCAGAACAATATATGGGTTTCCGCGGATTTGCTTCTTCTGTGGTGTTGATGGTGTTTGGGTAAGTCCCCTCTGCGTATCTCAGCAATGGCGGACTTGGCGAAGGTGCGGTTGGTGCGGTGCCCAAAGTGTGAAAATCTCCTTCCTGAGCTCGCGGACTACTCTGTTTATCAATGTGGTGGTTGCGGCGCTGTTCTTCGAGGTACCCGTTCTTCGGATTCTTCTCCTTCTTCTTCTTCTTCCTCCTGTTAAGCCCTTCTCACATTTAGTGGTATGGTTTGTTTTGACAGGCTTCAGAAATTTTTATGGTGTGGGTTGAATAAAATTAAGACAGCTTTATTTGGCAAAATTATGGATAAAAGTTTGCCTTTCCAGTTTAGCGTTCATGATTAGGAGGAAATTTCCTACCAATCAGTCTGTTATTACGTCCGTTTGGATCTCATTTTAATTTTTATTTGCTTCTTAATCATTCAATCGATAAATGCAAAGTACCCACTTGCAGTAGTATTCTTTCCTGCCGGAAGAACAAGAACATGAAAAGGGGTTGGGTGTTGTAGTTTCTAATTGTCGTTTCCATTACGTTTTCATTTGCAGCAAAGCATAAAGGTTATGGAAGTGGTAACTTGTCAGAGAAGTCAGATGAGGGAAAGGTTGGAGGAGATTCTGGTAAACGGGAAAATTCATTGGAGAAAGGTGTAGTTGATTCGAGTGATACGTCAGATGTTGATGCTAAGTCCAACAGTGAACCCTCGAGGTATAATAATCGAAGGGATTCGGAGAAAGCAAATAACGGACATGAGAGATTTCCGATTCAATCAGAGGATACCGACGAGAAAGGGGTTTTTGGGAATGATCCTGATGTCAACAGAAACAAAGATGAAGTGGGTAAAGCAATAGGAAAAGAACAGGAGGAACCCAAGTCTCAAATTGGTCATGAAAAAGCGTCCAAATTCTCTGGGAGAAAGTCTAATTGGCAAAATGGGGAGAGAGGGGAGATGGAGGGGTTTTGGAGAAAGCAACGAGCTGATTTGGAAAGTGTCAGGTTTTCCACTTCGAATTATCCCGATGAGGGAACTTCAAATAACTATTCCAGTTTCTCTTATAATTATGCTGGACCATGGAGGAACCATAAAGAAATGGATGGTGTGAACAGGGTTCAGCACCTTGAGCAAGATCGAGCTGAGCTTCTAAGGAAGCTGGATGAGTTAAAGGACCGCCTCAGTCAGTCTTCTGAAGTGGTTAACAACCCAAAAGAAAAGGTTCGTCCTGATGGAAGGATGATTCCTCCAGATCCTTATGGTGGCTCTGACACTTGGTTTCCAGATGGATCATCGGGGTTGAACCGGACTTCAAGGCAATTCTTTGGCCCTGATAAACATGTGGCAGGCCCCCCTTATTTCAATTATCATCATGATCCATTTACTTATACAAGTGGTCATGAAATGGCTATGCCCAACTTCCATCCTTCAATGCATAATCCAAATCACATTCCTGGATATGGGGATCCTTTCACATCACAAATGCTGAAGAGAGGTCCACATCAGTTACCCCATCAGTTCCCACAACAACCATTGCATCCTTACATTCCTGGACGCTATATTCATGCTAATCCAGATTCATATGAATCATATGCACATAATGCAATGCTTCACCCTCCTTCTTGCTCTTGTTTTCATTGCTATGACAACAAACGAAGAGGTTCTGTGCCAACACCACCTGCTCCATTCATTAACAGCAGATTCCCTGATACCCCAAATGATCCTATGTTACACCATCATGAGATCCCAGGGGCATTTGGTCCACATGTTCATAATTCTAGAACTGCCATTCCTCCAGTGAGTTTTTGTGAAAAACAATTACATTCAAGATGGCCTAGTGACTTCAACTCTGAGATGGGTGGGTTTGTGCGAAGCCGTCCTCGGAAAGTAATGTTAACTAGTGGTAGTCAGCATTGTCGTCCTATAGCTGGTGGTTCGCCCTTCATCACATGTTATAATTGCTTTGAGTTACTGCAACTGCCTGAAAAAGCTTTGGCTACGGTGAAGAATAATCAGCAAAAAGTGCGATGTGGGGCTTGTTCTTCAGAAATCAGCTTTGCTGTCATCAACAAAAAGCTAGTTATTTCTCCTCATTCAGAAATGAAGGGAATTCTCACAAGGGTTGATGATAGCTCTAATGAGGTTGTGAATAGCTGTGTGTCACATTCCCGTGGTTATGTGAACAGGAGTGGTGCTAACTTCTCATCTGATGATTATTCTGCTTATGATTTTCACTCAGTAGATAGAGAACCTCTTTCACTGGTTGCAGACCCAAGTTTGAACTCTAACAAGTCCCAGGAGATGCAAAGTTTTAATTCTTCATCTCCCAGTACCTCTGAAGATGAAAATAGTCCAGAAGTTGTGAATGCTCCAAGGGAGGCCACTAAGTCCATTCATCAGCCAACTAAAGCCTCTCTGTCTCCTCCACCTCCTGGTTCACCCCTGCAAGAGTATTTTGATTACTCTAATAATAATCATGCAGTAAATCGGTTTGGAAAAGGCAACCGAAGTAGTCGCTCAGAGCAAGAGAAGGCAAAATTAGACAAGATTACATCACGGCAAAATTCTTTGAAAGAGGCAGCGCTTGCAACTGAGATGGATGTCCATGATTATTCTAACACTGGGGTCTCCCAGGATTCAGGAGATGCAAGCCGAGAACATGATCATCCGAGATCCAACAAAGGGGGTGAATCATTTTTTGCAAACATTATCAAGAAAAGTTTCCGAGATTTCTCCCGGTCTAATCAAACAGATGATCGTGGCAAAAGTAATGTTACTGTAAATGGACAGCCCATATCAGATCGTGTGATTAAGAAAGCTGAAAAGCAAGCTGGACCAATCCAGCCTGGAAATTATTGGTTAGTATGCTTTACAGTCAACTGCAATCTATCATTTGTACCTGGTGCTATGTTAGATTGAAATATATCAGAGGACTTAAAAAAACAAGTGCTAATGAGGATCAAAATCAGTTTTTCTATATAAAAGAAGGGGTCAAAATCAGTTAAACTTTAGAATATGGGTTCTATGGTCTTTTGAGGACCCTAGCTTTCTAAAATTGCTTGTTGATGGAAATTTGTGTACTCAGCTAAGTTCCCATCATCTATGATATGTTGATTGACAAAATAACATTGATTTTCATATGCTTATACATCCTTTACAAAATAACATTTCTATATGATCTATATCACAACTTTGCAGCAAATTATAAATTTTATGCTGATTGCTTATATTGTGTACTAATGGATTTACCTTTATACTATTGCTTCTTTAGGTATGATTTTCGGGCTGGATTTTGGGGTGCCATGGGTGGGCCTTGTCTTGGAATAATACCTGTAAGTTCTACTACTATGGTACACTCTGTTGGTTGTAAGCTTATAGTCCAATCAACATAAATGAATAAGTTGATTTCTCTTGCAGCCATTTATAGAACAGTTCAATCATCCCATGCCAGACCAATGTTCTGGTGGAAATACTGGCGTTTTTGTGAATGGTAGGGAACTTCACCAAAAAGATTTGGATTTACTTGCTGTTAGAGGACTTCCCACTGATAGAGATAGATCTTATATAATTGAAATTTCTGGGAGAGTCCTGGATGAAGACACGGGAGAAGAGTTAGACAGCCTTGGCAAACTTGCTCCAACGTAAGTGCTGGGTTTCTGATGATTCTGTTCCTATCATCTGATAGTTGTCTACCTCTTTTGTTTTAATGCACTTGTGTTTCTATTGATTACTTGTAGATAATAAAATGCTTTACTTATTAGTTATTGCTAACAACCCATGTTCATCCCCTCTTTCTAGCAGTCCACATGTTGACCGATCCATGTCATCTTTGGCCCTAGATTAGGTGGAGATTTTCCAGGATACCTGTTTAGGGGATCTTTTCAATATTTTGACTTGGCATAGAGGATTCCTAGGTTAGAAAGAAAAAAGTGTATTTCTTCCAAATCAATGTAGATTTATCAGGGATGGGTGTATGGCTTTGCCAAACAGGCAGCAGCAATGGTTTGTGAATCTTTTTGTTGTGCCGTGGAACAAAGAGAATATACCTAAGCAGTTGTCTTCACTATTCTATCTGTCGAAGATTTTAAAGTGTAAATGAAGAAAATAAATGAGCTGAAAAGTTGGGTAGTTGGGTACACGTGTGCTAAAGAGATAGTGTTGATACATTTCTGATGTTTTATCATATAATGTTATTCTGTCCAGTACTTGGTATATCTAGTGCTTGCAGATGATCATCTATTAAATTTTACTGTATTTCAATCCAATCAAACATTAGCATTACTTGGTTTACTTTAACAATTTGATGGTCCAACAGATGTTTGAGGGTTAAGCAAGAAGAGAGTATTATTTTTTATCACTGCAGAATTGTATTATGCTTTTCTTTTTCCTTAAGATGTCTAAGCCTATGTGTTTACTCCATTTTTTAATATGATCCTGGTATTTGACTTCTTACATAATTGTTGCCATTGCATAATTTATTAATCTTTAAGAACATTTAGTTGGGATAATTTTTAAGCCTCGCCTTCTTGATAATTTAACAGAGTGGAGAAATTTGAGCATGGATTTGGCATGAAAATACCCAGAGCAGCAGCATAATCAAAGTGTAGAAACAATATTGTGCTACAGGTTTGTGGAGAATTTTGTTCCATCCTTCTGAAGATTTGGAAACATTATTTGGGATCTGATCGTGGAAAACGTCTGGAAATGTTTGCAAGATTACTTGAAATTCTTCTTTCTTCTGTATGGCAAAGTCCAAGTGATTCTGTGCAGTTGCATTTAGAATTTTAGATTACATATGTAACGCATAAATTTTTCAGACTGCATCAAAAGTTTTGTGCTTGATAACTAATTTTAGGAAAAGCTGAAGTGATTGTGTGACAAGTCTTGCATCTAGTCTAGAATTTGATGTGTAAAAATTTGTAATTTATTCCTTGATCGGTTTGTAGTAGTTATGCATTTGTAGTGAACCATGAAAGTTATATTTTAATATGATCTGGAATTTTTTGCAAGATTACTGGGGATTCATTTGTCTGGTGTATGGTATGATCGAGGTGATTGGCATGCATTTAATTAAAGTCTGTAAAATTTTCATTATTGTATCTTATTATTAAGAATGAAGGAAAAAAGAAAACCTGAACAAGACACTGCCTATTTTATCAAGTAGTTTCAGGCTAAGTTGAAGCGATTTTGTGCCACCGCCAGGTCTTGCATCTACAATTTGGGGTAAATGATTCCCATATTCAAGAATGTTTGGTCGTGACTGCATTTTCTTTGGTACAAAATAACCCGCTTACTACTGGCCATCAAAGTACATTGGGTCCATATCCCAAAAAGGTGTACATTGGGTCAATATAACTAGGCCTTATAGACGTTATGTTTTTGGTGGGATCTAAATTTTGTCCAACCAAGGACTGGTTGAGCTTGAGCCATTTTATTAGTGAATCCATGTGAAGCAGAACCATCGACATATAGGGAGAGAAAGCAGTTGCAATTGAAATGAGGGCCTGCAGAATAATAAGAGCAATTGGGTAGTGTTGGTTTTGGCGTTCCCAATTGTTGCTACTAATCTGGGAGATTACTCTGCGTTCGCAGGGAGAAATAAATTTCAGTTCTACTGTCATGGATTTGGTTCTGTTGGACCCCACTTCGTATTGTCCACTTTTTATCTGATTCTGGGTAGGAAAGAAGTTACTGATCTAGTTTCTTTCAGAAACCAGGCCCATTGACATTACAACCACTGCTGCAATGGACAACCAATATCATTCATTCATCGCCATGACCCCCATTAACCCGTGTATAGATGTGATCAATGCGACAATGAAATTATGCGTATGTGAATTTTTCCCTCCAATTATCATTCACTGAGAGGGACTTGGGGTAAGCTATTATTCAATTTTTCTGGCAAAGATGATGGGAAACAAAACAGAAAAAGAAAAAGAAAATATAATTAAAAAAAAAAGAAAGGAAGAGAGAGAAAATGAAAGCAAACAAACCTGAGTTGGTGGCAAGTTGACTGGTGGGGCCATGCAGCGCAGGAGTTGAGTGGCGCAGAGTGGGAATTTCTAAGAGGATAAATTGGGCACACACCAATGATTGGCGAATGGGGTACAAAACCACCAAGACAATGTCACTGGTTTGGAGTGGAGGGCCTGCATGCAGTTGCATGTTTAGAAACCACAATTAGCCCCACAAACCAGATCGTTGGACGCCATGCCTTCGTGTGTTAATCTCCATCTCTTTCTTCTTTACTTTCCTTCTTTTTCTAAGTTTCAAAGATTTTCATTGTCGCTAATTAATTCGAACCAAGACCCTCCCTTTGGAACTGATTGGCATGTTAATGTATTATCTCCATCACTGTGCTAAATGTAGGAGAGCCAGGAACTGGCGTTCCAATTCCAAACATAGGCATTCAAGATAATAATCTTACACGCTATTGAATATAATAATTCTTCTTAAACAATTGTATGAGTAATTTTTTTCTTTCTTACAAGATATAAGTAGATTTTGTATCTCTTGAAAAATAACTTATTTATGGTCTTTTTGCAGATGACGAATGGAAAAGTTTTGCAAGGGTGTGTTTAGATAGGTATTTACATTACTTAAACGGGTTTTAAAAAATTTAAATAAATTTTAATTTATTTTTTATGTTATTTATTTTGATATTTATAGTATTTTTTAAATATGATTTTAACTTTAAAAATTTATTTAGTCTAAAGTAATTATTTTTTATTTTTAAATTAAACGTAATTTTTTTTAAATATCAATTACTTTATTCATATTTATTTTTGACTAAAATTAAATTTATTTAATCTAAAATAATTATTTTTTATTTTTAAATTAAATATAATTTTTTTAAAATATAAATCACTTTATTTAAATTTATTTTTGACTAAAATTAAATTTATAAAATTAAATTTATCTAAAATTAATTTTATAAAACTTAATCTAATCAAACACTAATAAGACTGAGGAACAGCTTATCACTTTATCAATTGATGTATATTATTATGGCCAGAAAAAAGGGGGAAACAAAATAAAGGTCTTGATATTGTAATCCAACCAGACAGAGGTAGAAGAACGCAAATGGTCTTTTCTTATCAGATGCTTCCCTCCTTTTTCTTTTTTGTTTTTGTTTTCAAAGAATTAATGATGAAAAGGACGTATGAGCTGGCTTTGGGCTTTGAGAGTTCACTTCGGTTTATGCAGTGCACGGCGCGGCAGAGGATAGTGACTGGTGAGAGAGCCGTATAGAATATTGACTGTTGACTATACCGTCAATTTGATTCATAGAAAATTACGTTGATATTATTTTAATTTTTTAAAAAATATTAATATTAATATTAATTTTTAAAAAAATTAATATTAATTTAATTTTTAAATAATAAAAAATTTATTATTTTAATTTTTTAATTATATAAATTATATTAATTTAGTTTATATATATATAATAAAATAATTTTAATAATATATTTTATAATTTAAAAATTAATATTAATATTAATATTTTTTAAAAAAATTAAACTAATGTCAATATAATTTTAAAATAATAAATTTAATATAATTTTTAAATGATAAATTTATTCAATACTATTTATGAGAAATTTATTGTGGAGACTGTTTACAATATTTATGTTAAAGAATTAAAATATTATTATCCAACTTAACATTAAATTGACTGGTTATATCATTCTGCCCAAATAAACCGAGAATCGTCCTCTCAAGTCTCAATTCAAAGATAAGACAGGGTAAGGAACATTTGGTCCCCACAACCACAAGAGGACTTAGCTAAATGTAAGCCTTTAATGTTAATTGCAGAGCTTTCATCTGATTCTGCAGATTCTTTCTCGTCTCATGAGCATACCAATAAAGTTAATTAATCAAAACATACCAAATCTTCAATCTGTGGCTTGGAAGCCTTGGAATTGTGATTTTTTATGACCCCTTCTTAGATTGTAATTTTCAGTTTGGCTAATCTTGTCCTAATAAGATTTTCAGGGTGATTTATATTCGGGTATTTGAAGAATTTTGGAACAATGTGGTTGTAAGCTTATGTGCAGTTGCCAAAATTGTAGCATAGAACAAAATTATGAAACATAAAGTATGTATTCTAATAGAAACGGTCTTCATTTAAAATTTACTATATATGAAGTATATAAGTACATATGTGGGACCATGTCTAATAAAAAAAATAGAGAGAGATTAATTATCTAGAAATTACATTTTTTTTGTCTTTAATTTGAGTATTTTTATAGACATTATTATGATATTAATTTTTTAAATATAATTACAACTAATATTTAATTAAAAGACTTTTTAATAAATATTTATTTTAAAATTTAAAAATTACATATATTTTTATCACTTAAAAAGTGACAGGATGGGGAGGAGCTGGGATTGGGATAAAGCTTTGAAAATAAAGCTATTGGAGTTAATGAAATCATTAATAACAAGAAATTATGTATGTCATTAGCAGCTGGCACCGACACTCATATGATCTCAAAACAATTTTAAATGCAAAAGCATTAAAAGAAAAAGATTACGACGGAATAAAATACCCACAGAATCTGTTCTCGTACCAATAAGTTATTTTTATATTCTCTTCTTTGAGCGTTGAGAAAGTAAGTGTTATGGAAGCTAAAAATATTTTGAATATTACTAAATAATATATAAAACTAATTATACTCTATTAACAGACGCACAATTTAATATTATTTATTCATATATTTGAAAAATTATAATGTAAAGTTTTAAAATCTTCATAGCAATTGACACTAAATTAAAGCAAGTATTGATTTTTTATATTAAAATGATAATGAATTGTTTGAAGAAATGTTTCATCTGTTTTAGGTCACACATATATATTATAATAAATTTAATTTTACATGCCTTAAATTTACATAAAATATCTTTAAGTTTATATAATTTAAAAAATAAAATGGGTTTAAAGTTTGGTGCTTTTTGATACTTCCTAACTACACTGGAACAAGAAGAAAATTTTAAGGAAGCCAAGGAAAATGCAAGAAAATATGAGAAAAAGAATAGAGAGACAGAAGCATTCTAGAAGCTTTTTCAGACAGTAAGTCTTATTCGAGAAAAAGTAAATTCTTCACTAAGCACATCTAACAATTTGCCTTTTTTCTTAGAAAGAAGGCAAATTGTTACATGTATGTGTTTGCTTTTTCTAGTAAACATATAAAGAAAAACAATCTTAAAGTTAGCACGTGCTTAAATCTTATTTATTTACTTTAAACAAGAATTAAAAATAATTTTTAAGTTTATTTGAGGATTAGTGCTGAAAATTTGACCATTATTAAGGAAGAAAAAGACTATGTTCAAGCATTCCTTCTAAGGAAGTTCGATTTTGGTTCGTCCCATGCATATTGATATTGACCCGCTATCCCACATTAGTGTGTTATTGCACTTGCCATCTCCAACAAACACCATTATTCCATAAATGAGGAGTTTATGATAACTACAAGAAAAGTATAAGTGAATAGTTAGGAAATAAGTAAGGATTTAACTTTTTAATATCTCAAAATTATTTATTTTTGTAATGTATTCTTATGAATTTATTCTATTTTATATGGTTTATTTTTACAAATGAGCTTATAAACATATTTAATGTCATTAATATAGGATAAATGCTAATTATAAAGACAAAAAAAAACAAAAAAAGTTCTTTTTTTTTTTGGTCCTCAAACAATATTAAAGCACACAATAAATAAAACCACGATGAAACTTAAAAAAGGTAAAAAGTTGATATCTTTGAATAAAGTTGGTGATTTAATTAATAAAATCACAGTTCATATATAGCTTTGATGTTACTCAACAAAAGACATGCCAAACACAAACGAATAAAGGCAACGTAGGTAGCCTACAACATCAAGGTTTTATCATTCTCGGTCAGCATGTGTGACGATGATGTGAGAGAGAGACGTGTGAAAAATGTAATATATATAGAATTATTGTGACAAAGTATGTACATTGTACATCATTTTGACACTTAGATGTATAATAAAATTAAGATAACATTAAATTTACGTAATTTTTTTTATTACAAATTGTTGAACAGAATCAAAGATGCATGTGATGAATATTTCTCCAAAAGCAAATGTTGAATCTCATGCCAGCTGTGCTTCTACAACCCTCCCACCCACTTCTGATTTTCGCTCAAAATATTTTAAGATGGAAACACATGAGCAGGACATGGCACGTGACATGGATCAATATCTGATTCCATGAAGACATTGAAGAGTGAGCACCGAGGAATTAAAAAACAGAGCATGTTATACCACCCCCCCCCCCCCCCCCCCAAAAAAAAAAAAACAGAGCATTGTGTTAGACCAAATGGCACACATTCTTCTCTCTGTGTCAGGGGAATACCCACGGCAAAAGTTTATTTCCTGCCTAGTCTTTTTTTTTTAACATTATTTTCAAAGAGATTTATTTTGGTTTTCTTTTTTTTTTTTTATCATTTATCGCTCTGACTTGAGACTTGTCATACATACTCTGTTTTTGCCCAATCCAAACACAGCCTTAAAACCGTACGTTAATATCACCAGAGCAAACAGAACAAGAAGTATGCAGACAGCACGTACCCCTTTAACTATATTGAATTGTTCCCATTAACTCATAACAATAATAATTACTTAGTAGCTCTTCATAGCACCGTTTGGTTTGTTATGAGAAATTAGCCAAGTTGTTCTCGTCCATGTTCTAACTTCTAACCGTCCATTTTTAGCCCTTCTCAAAGAGATTTTCTTGGTCTCTCTGACTCGAGTGACACCAGATGGTGAAGGGAACGAGATCTGATTTGAGCCCATTTTCCCTGCAAAAGCACAACCATGTCTTCCTTAAGTTTGCAGTCTCATTTGTCTTGGTGGGTCTCGCTTTCCGCCTACTCCTTTCGGATTCATTCGGCTTTTCACCTGTGGTGCAGATACCTCCCCCTCTTGCAAAGGAACAAGCTGAGTCACCCGTGATTTCTTTTCCCTTTCAGACACCTGATTCTGTTGATTTTCCAGGAAACCAGACCCAAGTCTCCCGGACTGGTAAATGAATTTTTCTGTGCTTGTGCCAATAGATAGTTCATCTGGAGACATGAATGAACTGCAAAATGTGATTTGGATTTTAAAGCTTTGAACATATTTATCATCGAAAATAAAAATGACCCCATTTCTGCTTCTTTATTCTGATTCGTTGATTCCTTTTTTGGAATTTCATTGTTTCAAACCATTTAGATTTTTCAGCTCAACATGCCATGATATTTGTTTCAGTTGTTGGGGTGTTGTGGAATGTGCCAATTCTGAAGCTGTCTGGTTTCTAGATTTTGGAAACTGGTTTTCTTCTCCATCAAATCTTCAAACAAGTATTAAAACAGAAACCCAATTAACGAAACACGTTCCTATTTTCCTTTTGGGCAATCTCCGTGCAATCTATCAAATTACTAATTAGAACCATAGTGGGGCTTAATTTAAGAATGAGGACGGTTAAATCATAAAATGCAACTAGTTAATGGAATGCTCAAATGTTGGACTCCGCGAAAATAATTAGTTTATCAGATTGTTTAGTAATACTCTATATCCTGCATTGCATAATTTGTTTTTCTGGTGTCAACCAATGAAACACAAGGGAAGGAGAAGAAAGACCACAGCATTGAACAGTTGAAACATTTTCAAATCTCTGTCATTTTTGTACAGATGCACTTGCCACCTTCCGTATATGATTTCCTCCATTTTGTTCTTTCCGAAAGACTTGTGTCTCCTATAAATTTATTAAAACTGTCATTTTGTTTTGCTTATTGTGGACTCTGCGTTCGATCGGTATCTTGGCATTACTTTTCATTTTGTTATAAGCTGAAATCAGCTTCTCTTCTCGTTTGTTCTTTCTTTCTTCCTTTTGTTTGTTTGTTTTTTTTTTTTTTTTACTGACAAGCATCAATTATAATTCTGGGATAAAAATTTAGATATGTCAAGTACATATTTTGGTGCTTAGTTGATAATTTCCATTCAAAATATTCAGTTGCAGTGAAATGTGATCTTTTTGTGGGAGATTGGGTGCCGGATCCATCTGGTCCAGATTACAATAATGAGAGCTGCTGTGTGATTGAAGATCATCAAAACTGTATCAGGAATGGACGCCCTGATTCAGGGTACCTCTACTGGAGGTGGAGTCCAAGGGACTGTGAATTACCCAAGTTCAATCCAAAGAAATTCCTTGATCTTATGAGGAACAAATCATGGGCCTTTATTGGTGATTCCATCTCTCGCAACCATGTGCAGTCGCTCCTTTGCATTCTCTCACAGGTACAGAAGTACACTGAGTTCCTTGGTCTGCTAACCAATTTGCAACTTTGATATGCTTGGCCTTTTGGTTTAAAAGATTCTGTTTCCTATGGTCCGTACTATATATGTGGGTGTGCATTATTTTTTACTCAGCCTTTTTTTTTTTTTTTTGTCAGGGGGGAGGGCGATGGGATGCAGTCTTTGCCAGGACTCATCCCGTGTGGGATATTTTAAGGCAAACATTGTTGCCACTTAAACCAAGCCTGAACCCACTTTTATTCAGCTTTGAACACACTTACGTTTACTTCATTTTCACTGGCTTGCCAATTCAGAAGAAATCAGTATGACAGCATCTTTTTGGGTTTTTCGAATTGGAAATGAGGCCTGTATTTGACATAGCGAGGGTTGTTCATGTGATTGTGAGATATGCACTAATTAGTTGCCCATTTTGTTTATAGAGTATCTATATCCCATTGATCATGATGCATGGTTATAATTAATCATCTGTTAAGAGCTTTTTCAAAATATGATTTATGAGCACTGGGGTTCAACAGCTTGCACTGCATGTCATTTCAAATTAGACCTCGTTATTGTTAATAAAACTGTTGAATTCCAATTGTGGAAGACAGCTGGTGCTTATGTGGTGGTTGGTCGACTGATTGCAGGATAAACCTAGTGTCTTTTTCCAAGTAGGTTTACCTACCTCGAATATGGAAAGACTTGTAAATACTCCATTAACCAAATCTTCAAGATTAGTTTTGTGATAATTTGCGTGAAAATATTGAAATTTTTACTTGCCATGAATGGGGAACAATCGACGAAGCAGTGTATATACCAGGATGTGTCTATCAATAAATTTGTCCGAACTTCTTATTAAGCAACTTAAATATTTCCGTGTTAAATTGATGCTTCTTTCACGCTTTCATTGGTATGTACTATAGTGTCATTTCATTAGATTTGTCCCACATACATTCCTGGCTTATCTATTTGTTGCATTGTGGGTTGTCTGCTGTTGGCCTCTAATTTGGTCCTACAAATTGGGTTTCAATGATTACGTTCTGCAGGTGGAACCAGCTGTTGAGGTCTACCACGACGAGGAATATAGATCAAAGATATGGAAGTTCCCCTCTCACAACTTCACACTCTCAGTAATCTGGACCCCTTTCCTTATCAAAGCAGCTATATTTGAGGACATGAATGGAGTTTCTTCTTCAGAAATACAGCTTTATCTTGACAGTCTTGACAACAAATGGACCAATCAATATAAGAATTTTGATTATGTTGTAATTGCTGGTGGCAAATGGTTTCTCAAGACTGCAATATACCATGAAAACAGCACGGTCACAGGATGCCATTACTGCCCTGGAAAGAATTTAACAGAGCTAGGATTTGAACATGCATACCGCAAAGCACTACAGCAGGTTTTTAATTTTGTTACAAATCCTAACCACAAAGCGATTGTTTTCTTCAGAACCACCACCCCAGACCACTTTGAGAATGGGGAGTGGTTTAGTGGAGGGTATTGCAATAGAACAGTACCCTTCCAAGAGGGTCAGATAGATATCAGAGATGTAGATTCCATCATGCGAGGCATTGAACTTGAAGAGTTTGAGAAGGCTGCCTCCCTAGGACCCAACCAGGGTGCAAATTTGAAACTTTTGGACACAACTCAACTCTCACTGTTGAGACCTGATGGACATCCAGGGCCATACCGGCAGTTCCAGCCATTTGCGAAGGATAGGAATGCTAAAATTCAGAATGATTGTCTGCATTGGTGTTTGCCAGGACCCATTGACTCGTGGAACGACATAGTAATGGAAATGCTGGTCAATGGCAGATAATATCAGAGATCAACGACAATAATCTGTAACTGGATCACCAAGGTCTGCAGCGCGATACAACTTACAACTATGATCATATGTAATTCAGGATTCTTGCTACCCGGTAGTTCCTTCCACAACTTGCAGTGGGCAGTTGCATACCCAAAGCCATTAAGATGAGCTCCATTCTTTACATTGAATTGCATAGTTGTGATCAAAGCCCGCAAAGCAAAAATCAGCGGACACGTAATCAATTTGCCACAGAAACCTTAAGCACTCAAATCAAATATCATCCTTTTAACCATGAATTTTCAAAGAATACATGCCTATTTTCATAAACTACCTCCTAAGACTTCCTTTTTTTTTTTTTTGGGTCTACTGCCTCCTAAGACTTATATGATGTCGCCAATGCTGTACTTCAGTAAACTGCATAAGTTCATAGGCCTGTGCAACTTCTCACTTTTCATGTCTTACAGCCAGGTTTCTTGCAAACCTTGATGTCATGATTTTTAAGTTCACAGGAGAAATTAGAAAAAAATGTTCTGCAGATTGACACTTTTCATACGTACATACATAACTATACACCCAATTCATTTCGGTAAAAACTGGCCAATACTGCTTGTGTAAGGCATTAATAAAACAAACTACCAGTTGCCTTATTGCAGACTGAATTTTCAACCTGTAATTTCACCCTACGACATCCAATTGTAATAAAGCATATAGCAGAACCACAAGTAGATAACTGCCACCCTTAAAGCTCAATATCCAAATATATGTGCAGCATTTCTGTTCAACAATCTATCTTGGACATCTTATTGAAGGTAAGTTCATCCCGTTTGTAAAAAACAAATATCAGTCTTTCTTAAACATAATTATAATCCATTTCCTTGAGATATAATAGTCTATCAACATTAGCATTAAGCAGACAAAGGAGAAAAATTAGGAGTAATAACCCAAGTCAAAGGCAACCTTCAACAGTAAGTTGATATGAATAAAAGAAAAGGCAAAGTAAGATAGAAACCACATTGTACATTGGCACTCGACATTGTATAAAAAAGACAAGTCTGGATCTCTGAAATGAGAATAAGTTTTTTAAACCTCTCGTCATACATCAAGAGTAGGTTCCATGCTCCGGACTTCATTCAGAATCTCAGTATTATGCACTATAAAGAGAAACGTCTTGCAAAAAAACAGCATAGAGAGCTCATAAATCAAAGCTTAGATGACATCCCGAATGCAAGTTCCTTTTGACATCTTTTCTCCTACTTGGATGAAGGTTGATTTTCATACTTCCTCTGATCTGGTTTAAGGAACGGATCCTGTGAAGTTCAATAAACGAAATCAACTACAATCACCATATGCAATTTAACTTATTTCAAAACAACAGCCAGTAAAACACAACAGAAGCGGATATGTGAGACAACAGCAACAATAACAAGCACCAAGCCTTCTCCTACTAGATGGGGATGGCTACATGAACCAATCAACAACATTAGTATCAGTCCACAGAAAGCAAAGACAAATCCATCATTTGCATTTGATATCTTGTCACAAATTCAATGAAAAATTCTGTATTCCATTCTGCTTTATTACAATATTTTGTTTACTTCAAAATTTTTCTATTGAACAAAATCAAGTAAAAGCATCAATGCATTTTTATTATTTTGCAAAATGGATAATCCCCTGCTGGGTCAATCACAATGTGAATCAAATGTGTTTGAGCAAAAGCCTAAACAACAAGGAAAAATTCTATGGATATCATGCTCGTAGTGTAAATGTTTTGTTTGAACAAAATATCATCAACAATGAATGCAAACGCAGTTCTATTGTCTTCCTATGTTAGTGACTTGACTCTAAGAATCCAAAGATGTTTTCAATTTAGAAAAACCTTAGCACAGTTAGCCGATGCTACCACTAGGACATGTACAAGATCTTGATCAATCAATAAAGAAACATAGAAACTTCCAGGAAAACCCCAAACCCACTAGACCATCAAGCACAATAGCAAGCTTATAATATTCTTTGGAGGAAGCCCTAAATTTCAGGAGAAAAACTAATTATGTTCAAAATCCATAGGAAAATTGACAGAACTGTGCCATCAGAGCAGATTGTAAATTTTTAATTTTAAGGAAAAAAGGGTAAAAAGTCAAAATTTAAAACCCAAATTTCAAATGTATTCTTTCCGAAATCACATAAAGCAGCCAAAGAACAACTCAAGCTGTATCAAATGAAAATTCATTGTACTTAATACATAAAATAATTAACATCAATTCACACGGAAACTAGCCAAATTTTATATCTAAATCTCTGAAATTTTCAGGAAATTCATTGAATTTTTGAAAACCCAGTATCATTAATCAACATCTAAACGCAAAAAATGAATCAAAATCAATGATTTTGCACAAGTCTATATAACGGGAAATTAACAGCAGAGACGGGTCAGAAAAGTTAGGGATTTGAAGAAAGGAATAAAGAAAATACACTCTTGACGAAGAGGACATTAGCGACGACGATGGTGCCGACTATGCCGCCCAGGATTGCCACCGGGCCAGTAAGGAGACTCCACTTCCTGTAGATCATCTTCTTCTTCTTCGTCTTCTTAGTCCGCTACTGCTACTGGCGCTTTGATCTCTGTTTCCACTTCCAGCACTTTCGGGTTCCTGGTTTCCCATATCAAACAACCATTAAAGAAGCCTAACTTGGAGGTTCAGGCCCAACCATGCCGACCCATTAAGGCCTGTGTTGGATTAAGTATATCCTGGGCCTAGTTCTGGGCGTGGGCCTGGCCACAATTGCTCTGCTGTTGGAGAAAATTATATGGTTCTATGTTATTAGGGAAATTATGGATCTTAGGCCATATTTAAAAATTACATAAATAACTACCAATAATATAAATATTATTATGTCTCGCGTTAAGTAGTACAATAAGTTTAATATATTACTTAATCAATGAGATAATTTTACTTAATAAATTAATTATATGAGCTTTCCTTGTAAACTTAGATGGTAACAAATATGCAAAGACGAGATAGAGATTACTTTCATTTTCTCAAATTGCAAAGTAATCATATTTTAATTGCGAAGAAATACCTGAGTCAAGAAAATCAAACAGCCTTTAATGCAAGCTAAGAACATCAACTTAGATGAAGGATGACATTAGGATTAAAAAATAATAGCTATACCTTTCTCTCCTCAAACTGACTCTGACATTCGTGTTAGGTGATGGGAGAATCATGAACACCAGGCCAAAGTGGAGAAAGGGACTAAATATGGCATTTAAGTGACATCCATCAAGAGTCATTAATCTTGTTTATTTATGAACTCAGTTGCTTCATTACTCTTAAGTGATTTTTTTAGTGCACAGTAAGAATATTTTGAAGTCAAATTTTACATAAATTAATAATAAGTGTGTATTTGGATTAGTTTATTTTGTGATTAAAATAACTTATAATAAAAATCTTTTTAAGAGAACTTTTATAAAAAATAATAATTTTTTTTTATAATTAAGTTATCTTAAACATGTTATAAGTCCTTTTTTAAATAATCTTATGATGCACTTAAGAGACCTAAAATCAGGAGAGCTTATAAATTAAAATTATTTTGAACAAAATTGAATTCACATGAGAGAACCGCGTGTTAACGAGTTAAAGAACTCGAATGGAAACCATATAATTAAAAGATTTTGATATAGCTTACAAAAAAAATTTTGGGTAAAACTGTAAACTAAACTTATTGGTACAAAAAAAAATAACGAAATTGGCTTTTTGAATGTGTTTTTGGAGGAATTTTTTACTACAATAAGATTGATGTATACATTGTATAATAATAAAAGTGGAAACTTTTCTTTTCTGATAAATTCCATCCAACCAAATAAAAATATGAAGTCCATAAAAATAAAAGCTCAGCTACGTACGTGTAGAAAGAAATATTTAGATCACCTAAATTTATGTAATGAAATGGAAAAAAAAAGTGAAATTCATAAATTTGAGATGATAGGATTTATTTATTGATTTTAATTGTGTTATCTCGCCGGCTGCAACGAATTTAATATTGTAGCTTCACCGGTGTACTCAATGATTTCTCGCGTATGTTGACATGTTAGTGTAAAAGGAATCAAATAATGCACGTTTCTATATATTCTCGTCTGGCTCCTCGATCGCCACTTCCTTACTTAATTCGCCATACGCTGGAATTGAATCTTCCAAGGTCAACGTGTCTCTTCAAGTTGATTTAGTCCAATATTACACAATACCTACTCTGTTTTTATTTTCTGTTTTAGCAAAGAACACATTATTCACTCGGTATTTGTGTTAATTGAAATTATTTGAATAACTTTTTTAAATAAAAAATTTAAATTCAGGAAAAAGCTCGTCTTAATTAATTAAGACATTTTTTGAATTTATTGATTATTTTTAAATATATTTAATAAGTTATTAAAAATAAAATTTAAATTATAACAAAATATAAATAAAAAATTAACTAAGCGAAGCAATCAGATTATTTGAACAATTTCATGGCCACATGCTCACTGCACCAATCTAGTGAGAAGAATTAATTTATTTAAGTACTGCTGGCCCAAAATTGTAACTCACGTATTTATGAAGTCAGTTTTCCTCTGATTAAAATATATAACAAATATTAAAAAATGAAAAAATAAAAATAAATTACAACTCTTCTTGCTTTAATGAAAGACGGTCGCGCGTGTTTCTTTTGGTGTATGAGAGAGAAAGACGTGAAAGAGAGAGAAACAAAGAGATTCCCGAACCCTCTGTGTGCCGCCGCAGAAATTGAGATTTGCGTCATTGTTCAAAGGTGAGATGCAACTAACTTAGATCATAATTGAGGATTTGTTTCAAGTTTTAAAAAATATGAAAATTATTTAAAAATTATATTTACATAGAAATAAAAGTGTGGGAACTTGGGGCAAAATTTACTCCTAAAAATTATTTTTACATGAAAATATTTTTGAAATCTTATATCAAATATAGAAATCTGACATTCCCATGTAAGCATTATTGAGAATGAAAAAATATTTAACAAATCAAACGCCTCCAATGAAACTTTAGTCTGAGCTTTTACATTCTTTGACTCTTTGTGGGTGTGTTGGGTTATTCCTTTGCTTTTATTCACCTTTAGGTGATGCTATTTGATTTTGTGGTGATTCCTATTATGACTATAAAGGTTTTTGATGTACTTATTAATTTTATTAGTGGAGATCATTTTGCTAATTTTGTTTAATTGAATAATAGTAAAGGAAAAGTTATTTGGATGTCTTTATTGCATCATATAACCCTTTTCTTAATATTAATCAAAGTAAGAAGTACATTTTTTTAACACTACACCAACCTATTGGGCTGTACATGATCATATCAGTTTTAAATTACAGTTGGAACTTAAATTCTAAATTTCGTAGAAAATTTCGGATTTTTTTTTTTGGTGATATGTCCTTGTGTACTTATTTTATTTTGTGTCATCCATTATAAAAATGGATTTGTGAATAAGTGCGGTCTAGTTAATGTAATGTAATGTAAATATAATAACACAAATGATAAACGACACTTCCTTTAATTAATGAAGTTTTGTCTAAACTAACTTCAGTATACAAATTTTAATATTTTACAACTCACCTATCTCAAGTTTCAGAACCATACAGTTCACTCACCTTGAATATTTAAAAACACTTGGTGTGATCAATTTTTGCTCAAAATGCATGCATGGGAATCTTAATTCTCATCATTAAATGAAATGATTAACATTTCAATATTTTTAAATTCTCAGAGATTCAAAGGAAGATAAAATATATACTTTTAAAATATGAAGCATATAAAATATAAGATTTTTTAAAAGTAACGTACCGAAATTAGTTTAAACTCAAATATCAAAGAGTAAATTTTAATTTAAAAATATGTTTTATATATATATATATCTTAAATTAGGTATTACAAGCCGCCAATTTTGAAGATGTCCACTATATACTGTTTTTGTATATATATACATATAGAAACAAGGTTTTATTGTCTTTTTACAGGTAGGAAAAGAAACTAAAAGACGAGGTTGACACTCACAGTATGCATCATTGGCCAGTTTCTTGGATGCTTCTTATCCTCGAATGTCTTTCAAAGAGCCCAAGAACCCCAAAAATTGTTTTCTTCTATTGGGAAAAATTAAAATCGCCTTGTATTATTTGGAAAGTTGTTAGATGGTTACTTGAGTTAGGAAAAGATGAATTCAAGTCTTACGTATAAGTCATAATGCATGTTTCACTTGTATTAAAAAGAAAATGTCATAATAGTGTTTCACATACTGTACCAACGAAGAACAAGAGGGAAAAAAAAAACAGAACTCTTAAAAATTTATATCTTTGTGCTGATAATATTCTTTAAAATATATAAATGTTAGTTTGCTATTGCTGGCAGTTTTAAAAAGTCGCTTCTAAAGCCCATTACTAGAAATTACAATAAATAAAAGATTCTGAAATTATTTTATTGTAACTTTTGTAAACATCTTTAAAATATTTTAATGAGCTTGAGCAAAAAAAAAAAAAAAGAACATTAGAAAGACTATATCAACATGCAATTTAAAAGGAAATTCCAAACAAAATAATATAACGAAGTACCTTTTGACTTACCTTTAAGTACTTTGAACAAAGAATAAAATGAAATGGTTAGTACCAACGGCTAATTAATTTGTCCAACTACTTGAAATTAGTTCTTATCTAAAGAATGAAAAATATTAGAATGAAAACTTCTTGATATGATTAATGATCCTTAGAACGGTTAGATTTAATACACATAAACCTTTTCATATAAAATACGTATTTATAAAACTTTAAAGTAATTAAATTAAATTGAGCAAGAGTTTGGTTTTTCAACTGCAGTTGTTCGTACTACATTATAATAATATACAAGAGACACTTACTCAAATAAAATGCTTTATTTTATTCTGTGTATAATTATTGAACAATTTTTTTTTCGGCACAAATTATTGAACAATCTAATTCTAGTATTTTTTTTTATATAAAATTTCTGTCAGTTTTGTGGCTGCTGCGAGCTTTCAGATATTTTAAAGAGATGATAAGAGGGTCTGAAATGAGTAATTTTATAATTTGACATTGACCCAATATCTAATCCATTAAGATGTCCCTTGTCGTCACTTGAAACATCATAATCCAATTATGATCCAGCCTCCTCTGTGAAGCCCTCGTGAATGACACTGAATTTAGAATCATAGGAATTTTCTTTAGGTAGGCTTCCTTTGCATCATTCTTTCATCATTATAACGTGGTAGTTTGCCAACACATTAGCTAACGAAAACGGTACCTTGGCAGCTTCCATCACTAATGCTACTCTCCAAATTATTAGAGTCACAAAAAATGGCAACTGCTTTCTTCGTGCTGTTCGATTGCTAATTGATGATACCTATCAATTAAATCAACAATTTACAAGAGATATTTAGTTTTTTAATTCTATAACTATGGTTCTATAGTTATTTATTTACTGATACTTAATAATAATATATTGTATATACTTGAGAAGAGTTGTGAATATATAATAAAATAAATTATGCGTATAAATAGAGCATTATACTCAGCTTATATCTAGATCCATTAAAAATACAAACAAAAGTTATTCATATACATATAATACTAAAATTTCTTTAGATTTTCTGTTTCTTAAAGGTATAATCTACCTCCTTCTTCAGATTATGTTAGAACAAACTAAAAAAAAAGAAAAAACCTAATAAGCGCTTTCCAAATCCCAATTATGTATTAAGACACAAATAGGAGTAGGATTAGGCCAAAAGGCCTATTAAATACCTACAACTTAGTTTATTTTTAACTTTATTAAAATTGACCTATTTATTATATAAGTCATATTTAGACTTTTAAAAAAGTCTTTTGGTTAGGTAGGTCAAACTTAAATATTTAACAAAGTATATTTAACTTAATATGTCAGATTATTTATTAATTTTTAATATATAATTGAAAAGTTATAATAATTTATTAATTTTTGTACGTAATTTAATAATTTTAATTAAAAACTTAAGTTTATTTAAAATCTTGTAAACTTAGGTGTGTACACTCATTTGAAGGCTTTTATATAATATAGATTTATAAATAAACTCTTAAGTCAAGCTAACTAAAAGAAAGTTTATCTTAAGTAAAAGGTAAAGTTCAGAATTAATATTTTATAAAACAAGCTAAATCTATTTAAAAAAAATTAATCTAACTTATTTTCATCCTTAAATAAGAGAAAACACCACTAGAAAAGATTATGAAAGGGTAACAAAGAAGGTTAATTTATAACTTAAATTTATTTTTCTCTAATAGAATAAGTTCTAGCAGCACAAATTTTTCTATATATGTTTAAGAAGATATATTGACGTTCGATTGCCGTTGGGTGTTTGTCAAACAAAATTGATTGTACCACGCACACGTTATCTATACTTTTCCAAAAAGGTTGCTAACTATTAATCAATAAGTGTTGGACTGTGTAATTGTAAGGCTACCACTTACAGCAGCCCCACGACAAAGGAGCAAGTCTTTGACCTGTTAAATAAGAAGCGAAAACAAGAGCAAAAAGGTGTGGCTACATATATTGCTAGGTGGATGTGGGGTAACACAAAATGGAGACTGTCATGGCCACCCACGAAGTAAGAGGAGGGGAGGGAAGGGAAGCGGAGAGAGCTTTCAACTTTCCTACTTTTGAACAGTCTCAATAATGATCAAGTGGCATTGACAATATACCCACTCTTGTCAAAATTAGTATACATCGTACGGTTAGATTGATTCGATCGTAAATTAAATAATTTTATAATTAAATTTATAATTTTATTAGTTTGGATGAATCAAAATTATCTGAATCAATTGATTGAATTCTTTAAATTAATTAATTATTAATTTTTTATTTGGGAGGGAAGGGAAGCGGAGAGAGCTTTCAACTTTCCTACTTTTGAACAGTCTCAATAATGATCAAGTGGCATTGACAATATACCCACTCTTGTCAAAATTAGTATACATCGTACGGTTAGATTGATTCGATCGTAAATTAAATAATTTTATAATTAAATTTATAATTTTATTAGTTTGGATGAATCAAAATTATCTGAATCAATTGATTGAATTCTTTAAATTAATTAATTATTAATTTTTTATTTGGGAGGGAAGGGAAGCGGAGAGAGCTTTCAACTTTCCTACTTTTGAACAGTCTCAATAATGATCAAGTGGCATTGACAATATACCCACTCTTGTCAAAATTAGTATACATCGTACGGTTAGATTGATTCGATCATAAATTAAATAATTTTATAATTAAATTTATAATTTTATTAGTTTGGATGGATCAAAATTATCTGAATCAATTGATTGAATTCTTTAAATTAATTAATTATTATTTTTTATTTTAAAAAATTAATATTTTTATAAATTTTTTTATAAATTTTTTATTATTATATATAAATTATATTTATAATATCATTTGATTTGACTAACTAATTTAAATAGTTATAATAATTAAACTTAAATAAAAAATCTTATCAAATTACTATTTGATCTCATTTTAATAACATTGAATATACCCTTATAATTATAATTATGTGTAGCTCCCGTTCCACTACGACACACTACTAAAATGGCAATCATTTGTGATAATAATTGTGACAATAATTTACTTTTATTGGTACTACCAATTTCTTGTGCTCGTGATATTGGTCATCTTCAAATAGCATTTATTATGAGTATTTGTTTTCTTTTCAAAGTTAAGTACAGTAATAAATGAATTACACTCTAAAAAAATGACCAAAGTTTGATTAATAATCACTAACCAATCACGATTGTACATGTGGTAATACCCAAATTAAACAATAAAAAAAGTATTTAACATTAGTATTTTTTTAAAAAAATACTCCTACTGCAGCATACAATCGGAGAGAGAATAAATTTCTTAGTTTTGATAACATAATCCTTACGTTTGAATTGACATCATCCCTTCCTAGTTGACAGTTGATACGACATAAAATAAATGGCACATTCCGCCTGTACTCATCGTTTTCCTTCTAGATGAGATACCCTCCATAAAATGCCAATTATGAATTATTTACTCACTCTGTCTTACGTTCTTGAACCGTCACACAGTCTCACCCAATTTTCAAAGTCCCTCTCAACTATACGACAACTTATCTATTTTCTCAATTTGGCTCAACTAATATGAATCACTACAAATCTTTTACTATAAATGCAAATTTGTAAGACCTTCCTGTAACTTGTGGCAAGTCTTAATTTTCAAAAGGAATGGCTTTGCCTTCCCTTGCGAAAAAACAAAAAAAAAACTATTTTTAACCCAGGCCACATATATTTATCAAATATGTATTAAGTCATAATCTAAAATTATTAAATATTTTTTATAATAAATCTTCAAAATTTATAAACTATACTTAATAATTAATATATATTCGTCATATCATCTATAGTCAAAACAAAATTATGAGTACAAGAGATACTTATCTAAACTTAATTTACATAGTTAATAATGAATGAAATATTATTAATATTTTTAAATAATTATCAATAATATTTTTAATTATTAAATATTTTTAAAATTTTTAAAATATTAAATACTTTTGCTTTTTTATTTAGTATTTTTGTAATTTTATTTTAGAATTTTACTAAACTAATTGTTTAAAAAGATTTATAATTCACGATCATAAAAATTAAACATTAATGGCTAGATTAAGAAAGGTTACGTGAATCATTAATTCTATTATTAGTTGATACAATTTAGCGTTATTCATAAAAAAAGATCCACACATTATTCTTTACATTAAATAATAATTATATAATGTAAAAATTTATGTAAATTTATACAATTACTTAATATGAAACGTATTGTCTTGTTTTTTTTAATTGATTTAATGTAAATAATTTGTGTAGACGTACACGAATCTATAGATTCTATGCAAGCATTTCTCTATATTATAAGAAAAAAAAAAACTCGTTCACTGAAATCCAGGCAGTGTCATTCACCACCAATCAATCAACCCTGCCGTGTGTATAAAATCCCTCTCTTTCCGCCTTCTTCTTTACAAGAATAGAAACCGAATTCCCAAAGCCAAAAGAAGAGCACCATTACTGCATCAAAAAATTAGTAACAGCTTGTTAGCTTCCATGGAAGACCCACAATCTCTGACACCAAAGCAAGCACTGCCACTGCCATCTCTCGTGGTCATGATGCCAACCCCAGGCATGGGCCATCTCATCCCCATGATTGAGTTCGCCAAGCGACTCGTCAGCCACCACAACCTCGCCGTCACTTTCGTCATCCCCACCGACGGCCCTCCCTCCAAGGCCCAAAACACCGTCCTCCGCGCCCTTCCCAACTCCATTTCCCACATCTTCCTCCCCCCCGTCACCCTCACCGACCTCCCGCCGGACACCAAGATCGAGACCCTCATCTCCCTCACCGTCCTCCGCTCCCTCCCTTCTCTCCGCGACGCCTTCCGCTCGCTCACGGCTTCTCACAGGCTCGCCGCCTTGGTCGTCGACCTCTTCGGCACCGACGCCTTCAACGTCGCCGGAGAATTCGGCGTTCCCCCATACATCTTCTACCCTTCTACAGCCATGGCTTTGTCCTGCTTCCTTCACCTCCCTCAGCTGGACCGAGAGGTTCATTGCGAGTACAGGGAGGTCGCTGAACCGATCAAGATTCCCGGGTGCGTGCCGGTTCACGGGAAAGATTTGCTGGACCCGGTTCAGGACCGGAAGAACGACGCTTACAAATGGGTTCTTCACCACGCCGAGCGATACAAACTGGCGGAGGGGATCATAGAGAACAGCTTCCTGGAGCTGGAACCGGGGCCCATCAAGGAATTGCAAAAGGAAGGAATGGGCAAGCCGGCGGTTTACACGGTCGGGCCGCTCGTGAACGTGGACAGCATTCAAGCCGGGGTGGACGAGTCCGGGTCGGAGTGTTTGAGGTGGTTGGATGACCAGCCACAAGGGAGTGTCCTGTTTGTCTCTTTCGGGAGCGGTGGGACCCTGTCGAGTGCTCAGATCAACGAGTTGGCTCACGGGTTGGAGATGAGCGAGCAAAGGTTCTTGTGGGTCGTGAGGAGCCCAAACGACAAGGTCGCCAACGCCTCTTATTTCATTGCTGATAGCCACGCAGACCCTCTTGGTTTCTTGCCAAAAGGGTTCGTGGAGAGGACAAGGGGGAGGGGCCTCGTGGTGCCATCTTGGGTTCCACAGGCACAGATCTTGAGGCATGGCTCCACTGGGGGGTTCCTCACCCACTGTGGTTGGAACTCAATCCTCGAGAGCGTGGTGAATGGGGTGCCCCTGGTGGCATGGCCACTTTACGCAGAGCAGAGGATGAACGCGGTTCTGGTCACCCAGGACATCAAAGTGGCCTTGAGGCCAAATGCGAGTGAGAGTGGGTTGGTGGAAAGGCACGAAATTGCCAGAGCAGTGAAGGGCCTCATGGAAGGAGAAGAAGGAAAGAAGCTTCGCTACCGAATGAAGGACCTCAAGGACGCAGCTGCGAAAGCTCTCGCTGAAAATGGGTCTTCCACAAAGCAAATTTCCCAGCTGGCTCTCAAGTGGAACAATTAAACAACTGTAACAAATCAAAGTAGCTTCTAATTTATTAGCCGCACTCTTTTTTTTTTCTTTTTTTTTTCCTCTCCCAATCTTTATCCCCGCTTTTTTCTTCCCACCTTTTTACAATTAGTTCAATTACATGCAGTATAGCCAGTGTAATGTTAATGCTATAGCTTTGGCATTTCAATAAGCGATGCATGCCCAGAACGAAAATACAGCAACAGCTTTCTTATTGCAAATTTAAATTTGTTTATTTTGCTTATGTCGCGTCGTGTGTTGGTAAGCCATTAAGTTTGAATGATAATGTTTATGTAATTATTGAATTCACAGCTCTACACAATTGTTTAAGCGGCTCTATTTAATTTCAGCTGACTTTATTTCGATTTTTTTTTTTACTATACTTGAATGAAATGACATCAACAATTAGGTAAAGTTAGAAGGACTTACTTTACCCCAAAAAAAATGTTAGAAGGATTTAATTTTAATTTATTTTTAAAGTTAGTTTTTTATATCACAATTTAATTATATATATTTGAGCATATTAATTAAAGAAAAAAAAAGAGTTCACGAGCTCACGATAATGACAATTACTGAAAAGTTAATCTATTTACCACTATAAAATTGAAACCATGGCATTTATATATCCGGAAGGGAAGACCTTTTATACTGGCCTAAAAGCAGGGTGGGCCCAATGAACAGAAAACTCATAGCATCATAATAAAGGTGATTGAAACTTATAAAGTGAGTGGGCAGCATTAGACAATAGGATGAGTCCATTTTAAATTTGTCCTAATGAGTTCAACGGGTAAAATGATTAATGAGGATATATATCATGGTTACTTCAACCACTTTTATCAAATAGCGGAGGAAACCTTCTGACTTTAACCTAACCTTCGTTAGTAGTATTATGGTAAACTTCCCATTTTACATCTCAGCTTTGTTGTCCAATGATGCCAAGCACTTTGCAGAGTCCGTCCACTTTAAGATAATTGTATCAAGATTTAAAAAAGTTATTAAATTATTTTAATTATATAAAAGTATAGTTTAATATGATTAAATTATTTTTTTTATTTCATTAATTTTTTATTTTTGTTAATTTTACTTATTCTACTAATTCTCTTTAATACTATTAAAAGATGAAAGATATTTAAAATATATATATATACTGTTAAGGAGTTTGTCAAAAGAGGAATTATTCGTGGGTTGATGGGTTAAAACTTAAATCTATAATTCTAGCTTGTAATAATATATATGTATTTCTTTCCTTTCCCTTTTGGTAATTTTATTTTCTTGGGTGTTAATAACAATCGTTTCATTTGCCTATCTTTCATCTTCCCAAAAAGGGAATATTCCTTACCCATTAAAGAGTGGCACCGTCATCATTTTAGGAATGAGAAAAACGAAGTTTGCATTTTGCACCCATTTTTGTCCCACAGCTAGCAATCGTTGAAAACTTGACCCTTCTTTTAAAGAAAATAAAATTAAGAGAAAAGAAAAGTTTGGCAAGAAAGAGAGTGAATCGACTCTGCTTCTGTCTAAAAGTCTTGGTTAATTAAATTCCTCACCGAATTCTATTACATGTAGAATGAAGGATATTAGAAAAAAAAAAACTTAAAATTCAATCTGAACTTTTATCTATCACTAGACTAAGCATGTGTTTAGGATTTTTTTTTTTAAAAAATAACTTTTTTCATGATAAAAACTGTTTTTCTTTTTTTAATTAATGTTTGGTATAATTATATGAATTAACATTTGATTATTTTGGATGCATTGAAAGATAGCTTATTTTTGTAAACTCATTTTTGAACATTTTAGATTATAATCTATCTGATTATTTTGATAGTTGGCTTAAATTTATCATATTCATCCACTCATCAAATATTATATTAATCTAAACAATTCATTTCATACCATTTTAGTAATTAATTATGTAAAAGCAATTTTTTTTATACAATCAAAATAAAACATATTATCTTAAAATCACTTTTTAATTAACATATTCAAACATAAAATTAATTTTATCATAAGTGATTCTAAAGAAAATCAATTATATATAAAATCAAGAGTAAACCCCCCAAATTGGTCATTGAAAGATTGTGTCAACATCGTTTTGATCTTCTAAAGAATATCAATATCAATTTAATTCTTAAACTATGAAATGTGACATTAAAATCATCCTTCTGTGTATGAATACGAACTAAATTAATATAATTTTTATTATTAAGGAACTAAATTGATGTCAATTTTGTATAATTATATTATTAAATTGATAACTTTTTGATAATTAAAAAATTAAATTGATATTAATTATTTTAAAATATTAAATTGATGTTATTTTCATAATTTAAAGATTAAATTGATATCGACATAATATTTAAAATACTAAATTAAAGGTTTAACCTAAAATTAATTATTAAAATAATATTTTTTTCACAATTAATATAAACACACGTTAAAATAACTATTCATCTTCGAAGCCTAGCTAGCTAGTAACGGATAAAATATGTCACCTTAATTAAAAGAGGAAAAAAGGCAACAACATCCGTAGATCCTTTTATAAAATTTATTCTAATATCGACCAGCATGCTTGTGGATCCACACATGGATGGCACATATTGTTGTCCTTTCAGTATCTTCGAAGATGGTTTGGCTTTGGCCTTGTGCATGCTTTGAGCATCTATCCCTCGGCGGAAGACTAAGGCAGGCCATGCAAATAAAGCTACCCTTAACAAATGCAATTCCCAAGAAGAAAATGCAAGAGTTCATTCATTCAGAAATCGGAACCAACGATCTACAATCTCTTACTTACTTTACACTATTATTCTAGTAAAAGTTTGTTTTTAAGAAAAGGATTTTATTAAAGAATTAAAAATAAAAAATTATTAATAAAAAGTATGAATATTTAATATCTTAAAAGTTTTAAAATATATTTCATATATTTTTAAATAATTAAAAAATAATTTAATGAAAAATAAAGATATATGTCAATAAAACCATAAAAAATAATTACTTTTTAAAAAAAATTAATAAAATTTTAATTATAAATTATTTTAAATATAAAATAAACTAACCCTCTTTACCCTGGGACAGTATAAATTAAAATCCACTCCACTACCGAATCATATTCAATTCTTTTTCTCTTTATGGTACATGACTCACGTGCATTTAATTATCGTCCTTCGAATTATTATTTTAATTCTCTTTGCCTTCCACTACGGATAAAAACCAAATCACAACCAGATCACGTTCTTTCTTTTGGTACAGTGTATATTCAACTTTTGGGTAACTTTGGATATTGAAAGGGGTTACTTTCTTATTCATGTCTTGTTTTAAGTATTGATATTTTGACAAGTTATCAAAATCTTTTTATTATTAATTATATTTAGTGTACTTTAAATATTAATTATTAAATCTAACTCAATAACAATTAATAAATAATTAAAAGATTAATATCTACCAAATTTAAATGCCATAACAACTTCCATAATCTATTAACCTATAAATATTCAAACGATTGATCTCCATGTCAACACGTGTCTTTAAACTAATTTTTGTGCATTGTCGATCTTTGTTTTTTTTTTTGTGTCCATTATTTATAAGAGATTTAAATTAATCTTGTGTCCATCTTTTCGTTTTTTAATAAAATAATGTTAATTAAGATAAAAAAACTATACTAAAAAATATGAGGCAAGATTCAAGAGAAAAGTATAAATTTTTTTATTATTAGAAAATAATTAATTTATTGGGAAACTTGGCTAAACAAAGACAGAGAAGGGTGAAGATTTGAGTTCAGAATGGTGGGAAAGGGCAAGGCATGCAGCATCCAGTCATGCTTGCGTTAGCATTGCTTCACCGTCTCTGGACAATAATGACGTGGAGTTGTGCCACGCGACCGCGTGCACTGAGGGTCGTGTATGATGATACAAAGATTCACAGGTGTTAAATTAATAAGATATTTATTTTATTTTGTATTATTTAATTATATTTATATTAATTTTATTAATTATTAACGTGTTTAAAAAATTTTAATTTAAGGAAATAATAATAATTTATAAAATTAATATAGTTATTATTAAATAATATAAAGTAAAAAAATCATTTATCCTTTGAGATTGTTTAAAATTATTTAAATTAAATTAAATTTAGTTGAATTAAATTAAATTAAATTAAAATTTAATTCTTATATTTAAAATTTATTATAAAAATTATGATTTTAAAATTAATTTTTATACTCAAAATACATTAAAAAAATTGAATTGATTTTATTTTTAAAAAATTATATTTTTATCATTATAAAAATATGATTATTTTACCTCTATTAAAGGTATAATAATAAATTTATATAAAATTTACTTAAATTTTCTTATTTTAAAAAATTTTTCTAAACTAATCTAATTAAAATTCATTAGATTTATATAGATTTTCAAATCATATTAATTCTTATTTTATAATTTTTCAAACAAAAACTTAATTTTTTTAAAAAATCAAATCATAAAATTTATCATTCTAAAAATATCTTTTGAGCACTTAAGAATTTTTCTATATATGATTATATCATTTGCAAGTAAGAGCATATGCGTTACTTGCCCTCCATCTCTTTATTAATCTAGGCTTAGTTTGATCTACCGTATAATAGATTAATAATATAATATAATTAATGATAATATTATCTATGTTTTGACAAAATACTAGGTAGCAACTTATTCAATCAAAATAATTTTATCGAACTTTAACCATATCAGATAAAATAATTTAATTTTTATATGTTATATGATCAAGGTTAAATAAAATTATTTTAACTAAATATTATATTATATAGTGTATTGTTTAAATATTATATTATATAGTGTATTGTTTAAATATTATATGAAAACTAATGGTATTAATTATATTATAATATTCATCGCTTATATAATATATTAAATGAGACCTTACTAAAAAACAAATGAATTTTTTTTTGCTTTTGAGGTATAAAGATTTTAAGTTGTAGTTATATTTTTTCAGTATTTTTAATAATATTTAAATAAATGACATTATAAATAAATTTTGTTTTACTCAACTTATTTATTATTGAAACATACTTGTGTATAGTAACAAACAGATGTAATTTTGATCCTAATATTGTAAAAAAAAAAGTATATTATTATTTAATTAAATATTAATATATTATTAAAAAAGAATAACACTGATAATATGATTTTGAAAGTTAAATTTTTAAATAATATATTCATACATAATTAGATAATATTATAAAATTAAAATTAAACTCAAAATAAATACTAATGACATAATCAAATGGAAATTTTTTTTAACAATAAACACTATAAAAAAAAATTCACTCTTTTAATTCATTTCGTTGACCTTTCCCCGTTCCCTTATTGTCCTCTTCATGTTTTGGATTCTTGCAATAATATGACGAATAATAATTAACATTATGGGTAGCTAATTATTGAATTTTCTTCCCGTATGCATATGTGGTAAGTGACGGCTCCTTGTGTAATGTTCAAGGGGCCATACCCCTCTTAAACATTTTTTAAACTACTAGGTTACATTTTTTTTTGTGTAAAATTTTTTTTAATACTTTAAAAATATGAGTATCAGCACTATAATACTTTAAAAAATTTTGATATTAATTTAGTTCTTCAATAATAAAAAGTGACACTAAAATTATTTCATAAAAACTAAATTGATATAATTTATATTATTGATGGATTAAATAGATATTAATTTTGTATGATTATTGAGGAACTAAATTAATTATATTTTTTGATGATCAAGGAACTAAATTTATGTTAATTTTTTTAAAAACTAAAATAATGTCACTTTTCATTATTAAAGAAATAAATTGATGTCAAAATTTTTTAAAAAATTAAAATGATATCACTTGCATCTTTAGAGAATTAAAAATAAAGTTTAACTTTTTTTTTTGAAAAATTTAACTTGGTCTTTCCAAACAAAAATATTAAGTTTAAGTGTATGTGTTAGATTAGATTATAGAAACTTTATTTTATATAAACATGATATTATAAATTAAATTTGATTTAATTGCGAAATGAGTTTATGATTTTTACTCAAATGAGATTCATGCATTCAACCAAATCATATTTTGATACATTTTTTAAAGCACATGTCTAAACAAGGTAATTTTTGTGGAGTAAAAATAATTTTAAGGTGCGGATAAGAAAATTCAAATTGGAGAAATACTCAATTTTTTTTTGTTTTTGAATAGAAATAATTGTGAGATTAACTTTTTAAATTAGTTTAAAATTTAAATATTTAATATTATAAATAAAGTTTGTCTGATATCATAATTCACTACTGCTGTAACCGACCACTCTTGACCACTCTCGGTCAGAGAAATACTCAAACCAAATATATACGAGGTAATGATATTTTTATCTTTTACATGCAACGTGACTCAAGCTGGACGATAGTGGACGTATCTGCATAGGAAATTCCAAGTCCTCATCCATCAACATCAGGGCAGTTAAAGCATGGTAGTGGAGTGACCTTAGCCTTGATTTTGATAACTGCATAAGGCCAATGTCATTTAAATTTGATTAAAGGCCAGTTAAACCAGAAGGGGAAAAAAGAAACGTTGAAAAAGTGTAGGGTAAAAGGTTTATTTTTGAATGGCATTGGAAAGCAAACTGGCATAAGATCCGGATACAAAGCACATCGGTCATGGTCAAAGATGGATTTAATTTTGATACGTACCTAATTTTGTTTTACTTTAACTTTTATATTCATTTTAATATATAAAATTGGTTATACTATTGTTTAATTCAGTTTCTTAATTATTTATTAATTATATTTTGTAGACTTTACACATTAATGCAGTAACTTACATTTTTATTTAAGTTTTTATTTAATTGTGCATTATTATATTATTGAAATATTTTAACCATAAAACTAATTAATTAAAAATTTTATATTTTTTAATAAATTAATAATATATTAGATAAAACATAATTTAATCATGTATTATTAAATAATAATATAAAAACAAATTAATAATAAAAGTGAGAAAAATAAAAGTAATCTTACTAATAATAAATAAAAGTTGATTGTCAATGTACTATTATAGAAAGAGATTGTGCTAAATTTAAAATAGTGTATAATTTTGATTTATTATTAATATAAATTATTTTTATTATTTAATTATATATTAATATATTATTAGAAAATTTTAAATAATTATCATCTATACTATATAAAAGGATTTCTATCTTTTGATATCTAATTTTTAATTTTTCTAATATGCCATTATTATACAATTTTTTAAAAATTAAAATAACTATAAAAATGTCAACTAAAATTATAAAGGAAGCTATGGAAAATTATTTTCAAAATTATATAAATTTATTTTCATTTTCATTCAAATAATTAATTTGTAAATACAAAAATTAATAACTAATTAGTTTAAAAATTAAGTATATTAGTATTAAAAATTAATTATATAAATTAAAATAAAATTTACAAATTGAGAGTTATTATCTATTTTATATTATTATAAAAGAAAATTTTCTCTTCAATTTCAAATTTCATTTTTTAAAAAATTGCTAATAACTAATTAAACACAAATATAAAAATAAAATTATAAATTCAAATATATTTTTAATAGCTACATTTTACAAAACGTGAAATGTGAATGTTGAAGCATGGAGACAAAAAAGCCTGTATTTAGGATGAGACACAGAGAATACATAGGGCCACAAAGAATTGCCTCATAAAGACAATGACAGAAAAAGCACCCCAAAAAAAAGAAAGAAGGACAAAAAAGCCAATGACTTGCTATTTTAGTTATAAAGCGACGGCGTTATATCCACAGAATTGGTCAAGCAGAATTGGAGTATCGAAGACTTCTTTGAAACAAGCATAAATAGCTTGACCCGTCTTTCTTTTTGGGTCAACAAATAGCTTGAACCGTCAATATCGGCCTGAAGCCCATTTGAAACTAGATTTGATTTATGTATTTTAGGCCCATTGTAACCAGGGCTAACTCCACAGGCCCCTTAACAATTAGCCCACGTGGGTAGTAATACTGGATTTGCCAATGGACTTTTCAAAGTACACATAAATGCTTATTAGTTAATTTATAATTTCAAAAAATTAAATGCCACCTGATAAATGCTTTATACCTCAAGCCTCAGGATTAGTGTGGTCCACTTCCTTCTATATTTTTCATGATTCTGATATTACAAGAGTGTAGCTTTTATAATCAATTCAGTACACCAGTGCATGTTTGTTTGAGATTTTTGTTAACGCAAACCCATTTTTTACCATTCCCAATGTCACTTTTACAGGAAGCAAAAATTTTTTGACTTCTTTCTAACGTCTCTCTAACGCCCGTTTAGAGTTTAAAACAAATATAGCATTATTCATTCTGAACAACTAACATAACTGATAAGCAACTAACTAACAACTATTCTGCTACAATTGCCATGTTACAATGCACTACACTTCACTGTATTCCTCTGGATCTTATGAATAATTTTCTGTTTTTGAAAACAGTTATAACTACATTATATATCATAGATAAGTATTAGAATTCGTATATTAAAAGAATACGAATAAGTTATAACTATCTGTTTTTGTATATTTATTCTTTCTTTTATTTTTATTTCCTATAAGGTTTCTGCACATCGGTGAAGTTGAACAAATTTAATTCTCCACCACGAATTCTTATATTACTATCTGTATAATATAAAGTATTATAGTATCGTGTAATCTTGAAAGACTGACATAAGAGTTGAGATAAATATATAATATATGATTAAGTACAGTAACTATTATAAGCTCAGATCATAATTTCATTAATTTCTTAAAATTAAGTTTTTCCAATGCCAATTGACTACGGTAAAAATTATACCATAGTTTCGTGTAATAAAATAAAAATCCTTAACCATCAAAATTCAAAGGAGGAATAACTTTTAAAAGTTTGAGCAAAGTATCTTTCTATCTATTATATATATTAAAAGTTGTTTCCACTTGAAGTAGTGAAATTTGCCACATGCCATTTTTCTAAATTCTTGAGTTTTTAAAATTTCTTATCTTCTTTTTTGACTATTCATTTCTTACTCCTCTTTTCTTGCATTACTTTTCATCTTTTTTAACCCTTCAATTTTTTCCTTTAATTTTAAAATTCTACGTTTTTTAAATGAAAATGCTTTTGATGGATAAAAATAGAAAATATAATTCACTCGAATTAATTGTAAAATAAAACTTAAGTATAACTGGTATATCATTATATCTATTTTTGTGTTTTAATCCTCACATTTATACAAATATGAGAAAATAATTGTATAACATAAATTAAATATATGTACTACAGACTTTTTGTTTTTCTAAAAAAAGCAACAGACGTCAATTAATTTTCAATAAATTAGAAAAAGAACGCATAGTTTGTTACATAAATTAATCTTAAATAAGAAAATAAATAAAATCTCGCCTTAATAAAAATGCCTTTTAGATATAATATCTTTTTATAATATTATAATTGTTATTATTTTTTAGTTTTAGATTTACAAGTTAATTTTAATGATGAAATTTTATCCCTCAATAAACAAATTATTGAAAATGGTGAAAAAAGGATTTCCAATTGATAAATATTTAAAAAGAAAACTGACATATGTCTAATAGTAAAAAAAATGCACTTATTAAATGCCTTTTAGATGCTATTATTTTTCTTTTTTTAATTTTGATTCCCAAGTTCTAATAATAAAATGTTTATCCCTTATAAAAAATAGATTGTTAACTATAGTAACGAAAATAGTTTAATTTAATTTTTTGAACGGACAAATACAATTATTTATGAAACAATTATAAAGCAATAAAGTTAGTGTCCTTGTATAAGTGAAAATATATTGTGGTATGAATTTTAGCTTCTTTTTGTGCTAATTATAATGTTCATGTACGAGTCATGATTCATCAACACCAATACACAACAAAATAATTCTTGCACTATTGAATAAAAATAATGGCCTCTTCGTCCTCTCTTTATGGGTCTTGGTGTGCTGATTCTTACACTACTGAACATATGATGCTCATAATATTTAATGTCAATCCGACAACAATCACCATTCACCTATGTATACATCCTTCTAGTTGATGGCGACCTTGCCAAGGTTATGGCAATTCCTGTAATATAGTACCCTCGAATTTGACAACCAAATAAGAAATTTTTCATATAATCATGGCAATTCATGTATACATTTTTTTTTTAATTTTTGCTTCACTGTGTTTTACTCGAGATATTTGTATCTTTTTCCCGTTCAGAAAGGATCATGCAATACTGTAATGGAGAGTGACAGAAAAGACAAATCCCACTAAATTGTGGGATCCAACTGAGTGGGCGACTCATCGTTTTGTGTCACTCCCTCTCCATTCTCCAATACGATCTCTTGAACATGAGAGAATGCCAATTTTAAGTAGTCGATAATTTTTGTACACTCTATTTCATATGCACGAATATTCGCTGTGATATATAAAATACCCCCCCTCCTCCCAAATAAGTGATGCTGTTTTGATTGTTGTTTGTTTCACAATGGCCACATCACTTTCTAGCAGTTCTTCAATATACCATGACATTCATTTATTAAACACACACAAAAGTAATTATATAACATTAGTTTCTCAAACCCTGGGTCAATCGGTACAGAACGCGTGGCGGCATGCCACGTGTTAATTAATTACTTAACACAATTTGTTGTCTTTCGGTATCTATAGAGTCTGGTGACTTGGACCCATGCTTTGAGCATCCCTAGGAACTAGGAAGAACACCAAGGCAAGCTCTTAGGCACTTCGTTGTTTTTTTATAATGTGAATTAAGAATATTGTCATATAATTTAATTTATTTAATTTATTTTATAATTTTTTAAATTAAAAATAATAATAATATAATTTGATATGTGATTTTTAATGATTAAATTATAATTTTTATATTTTTAAAATAATGAATTTTATAAAATTGTTAGAGCCAATCTAAAACCTCTTACTATATACAACTATTTTATCTTCCGCCCTTGGGCACAGGCTAAAATCCAAATCACAACCAAATTATATTAAATTTTATCTTTTTTGTCACTTATAGATCTCTCAAACTAACCAATTTGTGACGGGAAGCACTCGGCAGCGTTGTGTCTGACACATAGAAAGGACATTATCATCGCTGTTGCGTTATCTCTTTCAAAACATAGTAAAACAAGGTTAAGTTACCCAGTTACGCATGCTGATGACGGCCTCCAAATGTCGTGTTGTGCTGGTAGAAGAGACTAGAGGAAGTTACCTACCGAGAAATTTTTGCATATTTTCAGAGCATATTATAATTTATTTAATTATATCTTAATATTATTTAATTAAAAATATACTTAAAAAATATATATTTTAATATATAAATAATTAATATTATATTAATATATATTTTTTAATTATTTAATATTAAAATATTAAAATATAATTAAATAAATTTTAATAATACTTTAAGAGTATATAATAATTTTTTCTAACTATCACTCCTAAATCAATCTTAGGTATTGCTCCGTTTGACCAAATAATAACTTTATATTCTTTTAATAATTATCTTAAAATTTAATAAAATAAATATTAAATAAAAATATAAAGTATTTAATTTTTTAAAAATATAAAAATTATTCAATATTTATTTTATTTAATAGTTAAAAAAATTATTAAAAAATGAGTTAAAAAAATAGAAAATCATTTTTAATGAAAAATTACATAGGGAAAGAAAAGAGAGACGTGGGCACGGCAAACTTTGACCACTTCAGGGATTCTTTATCACATTCACATCCAACCTCAACTTGAATATTTAAAAGGGGTTGCCGCTTGGAGTGAGAGGAAGACCAATAAGGGCATGCATAACCCTATGCTAAATAATTTTATTAGGGTACTTTTTAAACCGTTTAAGCTTCTAATTAAAAATATTGTCTGTTTGGATTGGGATCTTGTTTGTGTAAAAGCCAAACGCGCAAAGGCAACTAGAATTCTTCGTTGGTCTCCTTCAATGTCCTTTTCTTTCAACTGTTTCTATGTTAACCACATGGATAATTTGGAAGGTTTTACTGTCTTTCTGATGACATCAAATCCAAGATTTGTTCAATTTTTGTTATGCTCGATCTATTTGCACACTAACTACCTAATTTTCCATGTCCGAGAAGATTTTTCTTTTTCTCGCATTGAATTAATTAACTACATCTCTGCTTCTATTTATGCATGCGAAGCGAGATATTCATGTCATGATTTTTATAATTTTCATGTTTTGCTAGCGGGATATTCATAATTTTTATAACTTGTTTTGATATATAACATATAGCCCCGCAGAAGCCAGATTTGAAATGGAGGAGCGCAGCAAGAAGGTACGCGTTACCGGCGGTGCTAGTCATATTGGCTCTTGCCTCGTCAAGAAGCTTCTGGAAAAGGGTTACACCGTCCATGCCACGCTTAGAAGCTTAAGTACTCTCTCTGCATCTTTCTTCTTTTTCTCTATTTTGTCTTTCAATTTGTGTGCCAGATCCACTCTGATCACCATGTCTGTTTCCATTTTCCAATCTATGAAACACACCCGTATTCCGATCTAGTCTCCCATTGCTTGTCTGCTTGATGCCATTGTTGCTCCATCTTTTTTTTTTTTTTTTTTTTTTTTTCTGTTTAAGGTGGTATACATGGGTTGTTTCGGACGGGGGTTAATGACCGAAAATAAAAAAAAGGAAATATTTATTATAAATTTCTCTTCTATTTATAAGTTTTATAAAAAAAAAGGAAATTTTTTAAATTATTATCCAAAATTCTCTTTTAATAAAAAAATTATTAATTAACCTTTTGTTTTACTTTTTTGTTTTATTTTTTAAAAAATCATTTTCCTTCCCATTTATGTAAGTTAATAACTCATCATGCTGCATTTCTCATCCTGGATGAGGTGTCATCCGGTGCCGGCTGCGGAGCTTGTGGTTTGTGTCATCGGCCAATTCAGAAATTTTATTTTTTTTTAGGACAATATATAATTAACAAAATTAACTGTATTCATATTTTAAAAAAAAATTTCTTTTGCATATAATATTTCAATATTTTTTTTATTTAAATTATCAGTTAAATCTTATTGATATAATATGAAACTTAATTGAAAGATTTGGATATATTATCACATTCATCAAATATTTAAAAAAAATTGCTCTAATATTATTTTTTAAGAGACTTATTTATTTTATCTAAAAACTAATTAATCCTAATTAATTGCTTTATATTTTTCAGTTTTCTAAATACATATATTATTTTACTTTAAAGACTGAGGCAACTACAATCTCACTGGCATATCATTTTATTTCCTATTATAGTCTTTAATATATTATGTATATAATCTCAGAAGAATTAGAAAAGGAACAAAAATATAATATTTTATTAGAAATATATTTATCTCGCTCATACTTATAAAATATTGGCATACCGAACAATAACGATATGCATAACATATAAGAATTTAAAATTATTCTATTGTTAATATAAAATTTTAATTACATTATCAGTATTTAAAAGTAATTAAAAATTAAGGCTGAACAATTGCCTCCACCGATTATACATAGATTAAATTGCCTTGATTTTCGTCGATATAGAAGGGGCAGCTAGAGGGAGTTGATTTTGGCTGTGTAATTGCTCTGTCATTTAGCTTTTCAGTTTCTGTTTCTTTTCTTTTTTTTTTGAGTTAAAATGCTTTTATTGCATTTATGTAATACTGTTAAATTTGAAAAATGAATGATTGTAGTTTGATTATTTGTGATTTTATACAGATAAATATATTTTAAAAATATTTTATTTGATATATTCTATCATATCTATATTTTTATATTATCAACAAGTGTTAGATGTAGTAGTAAGTGAGTTACACTTCTAGATAAACACTTATTGGGAGGGCCTCATAGCAATATCCATAGGAATATTTTAGTAAAAAAAAAATCTATATTTTTATTTTTTTTTAAATTATCGTATATGGGTACCACATAGCTTCCAACTCTTTAATGCTCATGAGCATTGTCTAATGATATCGCGCGCAGAGGACGAGTCCAAGGTAGGCCTTCTAAAAGGCTTTCCTCAAGCAAATACTAGGCTGGCGTTATTTGAAGCAGACATATACAAGCCAGATGAGTTTGAGCCTGCAGTTCAAGGCTGTGACTTTGTCTTTCACGTTGCTACTCCCTACCAACATCAAATGGATTCTCAGGTTAATTAACTCCATCCAAGGATTAATCTCTTTAATTATACACTACCCTTCTTTTTAACTAGATTTTCAGTTATCTAATTCTAATCGCCCTCTTGTTATGGTAATTAAGTGGCACTTTGTCAAATATTAATCTAAACACAATTAAGTATACATGTAGATATATTTGAAGTATGATTCAAATTAAATATTTATTTTGTGCATCGCAGTTTAAGAGCGTAAGTGAAGCTGCAATAGCAGGGGTAAAAAGCATTGCTACGCACTGCATGAAATCAGGAACAGTGAGACGGCTGATTTACATTGCCTCTGTGACTGCTGCTTCTCCACTTAAACATGAAGGCAGTGGTTTTAAAGAATTCATGGATGAAACTTGTTGGACGCCTCTCAGCCTTTCATTTGCACATAATAATGATCTTCATAAGGTAAATTAATGTACACATCACTTCATCTATGCATCCAACACATGCACACATGCTCTCTCTATATATATATAAACATTATATAAGAAATATATATTATAATAATGATTCCTATGCATTAACTAGTGATGAGTTGCTAACTATGAATCTCTGGCTCCAATATATATAATAATATCTAGGGTTATTTTTCAGAACTACACTGAATCAAAGACACTGGCTGAGAGAGAGATATTGAGTTATGGAAACAGCAGTGAAAATGGCGGTGGACTGGAGGTGGTGGGTCTGGTTTGTGGCCTTGTGGGAGGCGACACTCTTCTGAGTTACACACCCGAGTGTGGCAATCCTTGTCTCCCAGCTAAAAGACGACGAAACCACATACCATTCTTTGAAGTTCTTAGAGGAATTGAACGGAAAAATCCCCCTTGTCCACGTTGATGATGTCTGCGAAGCCCATATATTCTGCATCGAGATTCCATCAATCAATGGCAGATTCTTGGTTGCAAACTCATATGCTTCATCTGCAGATATTGCAAACTACTATTTGCAAACTTACCCCGAATTCCATTTGAAGAGAGAGTAAGTTATTACTTTCAATTCTATGCGGATTAATTAATCGATTATATATATATGTTTATTAATTAATATATAAAATTATTAGGTATAGACAACCCTTGAAGAAATAAAACAGACAAGCAGTTTGCATAATTAATGGATTATATTAATTAATATTTAAAATTATTGACTTGAAAATATTTAGATTCAAAGATAGACTTGATGGCAAAAAAAAAAATGACATTCGTGTATGTATTATAAAAAAATTGTATGTGTAGCATTATTCTTAATTGTATTTAGTTTACCCTAAACCCTAAAATCAAATCAAATCAAATCAATTTTATTTTGTAATAGTTTAAACATAGTAAAAAAGAATTAAATTTTTGACATTATCATACTTCAATCTTTGAAACTGAAATTAATGTCAATTAAGTTACATGACATCGACAAATAATTTATTTAGGTGCTTTTTGTTTTGCTATTCTCGCTTTATGAGTCTCTCGACTATACAGTTAGTTCTAGATCATGCAACTGTTTGATTTGGCTTGAAAGATGCTGCTCCAATTCTAAAGAAATAGCCTGTATATTGTCCTGTATATTATTATTATTATTATTATTATTTAGTAAATTGTCCAGTGTATTATTTTGTTTGTGAATACGATAAACTGCTGTGCCAGTTCATCATCTGGCTCCTTGCTAATGGATTCATCATTGAATTTACTAAATACTGTTTTTTTTTTGTCTCAAGCATTTCTTGAATCTATAATCCATATATTAAAAAAAACATTGAAGCTATACTCTTTGGGCTTTGGCCCAAGATAATATTCCTAATTGCTTCACCCCTAGCTGGAGCAAATTGTTTCTATTTTTGGTACTATGTTTTTTTTTTTTTGGGTACAGAGGAATCAGCTAGATGCAAATTAACTAATTAAGAGCACGAGCTAAACATGACGACATGTGTATCAGTCAGTAGGTTAGTACTTTTTTGGTGCAGTGAGGAAAAGAAAAAGCAAACAGAAAAAGACCCAAACTTACGTCAGTATCAGTATCAGTATCAGTATCATATATATTTAACACGAGGCATTTTTTTTTTTGGGTATAACTTTTTGATACTATATTAATTATAAGGATATAATTTTATAAATATATTATTTTGTGAGTTTATATTTATCGGATCCACAACATCATATGATAATATATGAAAAATATTCTTAACGCGGATAAAAGAAGATCTTTTTACTCAACATTAGGCAATCTCCTTGACGAGGATGTAAGTTTCAATTGATATTTTAAAGGTTAAAATAAAAAAATCTCTGCAATTATAAGTTATTTCACTTATTTGCAAAAAAACTTTTTATATTTTAAAATTTATTAATTTAACTTTATGAATTTATTAATTTATGCATATTCGTTTCTTATAGGAGATTTTTTATATATACACATAAAATTTAATTTATATTAAAATATACGTTTTTGATAAGTTTAAAAAATTATATTGTTAAATTTTAAAGTATAAAAAATTTTATTTTACAAATTAATATAATATATTGAAGTAAAAATTTAGGGGTCATCGAAGTATAAGAATTTTGCGTTCAAATCAAAGTATAGGGTTTTTGCAAATATGGATTCGTTTTCATATATTCGGATGGGCCCGGCCCCAAAAGGGAAATTTAGTGGCCATCGACAAAGCTTAGTGACGAGTAAAAAGGATGAAAAAAAAAAAAAGAGTGACAAATGAAAGCATTTGTCGGTAAATATCACATGAATTTAAATGATTCTTTCAGATGTGCAAGAAGGGCGGATTAGAATAATGCTATTTTTTCTCAAATAATTTATAAATTGTGGCTTCCCCGCTTCAGCCACTGAAAAGCGGCACCATAAAAGACCACATAAATTTGAAGCCAAACGAGAGTTTGTCAAATGTCAAGGGCCATAGTGATGGGAATTTGAATTTTTAAGAGTTTAATTACATTGAGATAAACGTAAATAAATAAAATTTAAAATTTAAAATTATAGAACTCATTAATTTATGTTTTTGTTTAAATTTTTTTAAAAAAACATTATTTCCTATATTATCTTTGGATATTTCATTTATTAATAAATACGTATTAATTGAAGATTCATGTTTTTAACTTATCAATAAAATTATTAAAAATTTTTATATATTTTTAAAGTAAATATTTTTTTTCATATAAATAAATTTAAGTTTGATTTTTTTATATATATTTATCTTATATTTATTTATATTGAGTAAAAAAAATTATTATTTTTAAAACATATAAGAATTACATATTCTCTCACAATATTATAAATATTGACGTAAAATAAAGTCAAACAACTAACTTCCGATTGACATGTGTTCAATGAATGAAGCGTTTAAAGTGAACGGAGTCTTTAAAGAAAATATCTTAAAACAGTATCTGCCTAAAAATGTGTGTTTAAGATTGCAGCAAAGAACTGCACGTAAGAAAATCCTGGTCCTCGTGATAGTGGGAAACAAAAAAACCCGTAATTTCTTAGATTTTGTAAGAGATCGGCAAGGACGAAGCCTGCACATTCTTCACTATCAATCTCTATTAGATTTTCACCGTGGATATACGATATAAAAATATTATTATATAATTATTAAATATATATAAATAATAATTAAAAATAATAAATTTATTATAAATTTATGTATAATGTATGAAAAAAATATTTATAAAAAAATTTTACATATAAATATTATAAATATAAATATTTAAAAATATTATTATGAAAGATAATATGTATAAAACTTAAAATAATATCAATTAAGAAAAAATATATTACATAAAACTTGACAAATTTATTAACTAAATTATTACTCTAATTTTAAATTTAAATCATAATAAATAGTAAAAGTGAATAATTAGTTGTATTATTATATTTTTTTATTTGCATGTGTTGTGATAATATGAATTATTAAAACTCTTATACTTATGAAAAAAATTAAAATTTTGCTATAACATTTTTCGTACTTTACATTTCATAAATTTGTGTAAAAAATAAAAAAGATATAAAAGTGATATATTATAAATAAACTATTAAAAACTAATTGTTTAATAAGATATCATAATAATCTTATTTAATTATTTTAAAATAACTATATATTATTTTTTAAAAATAAAATAATAATATATTATATCTTATAATGATAAGTCAATGAACTTATAATTATAAAGAGTAAAAATTATATTAAAACAACATATACATTTCATTGAAAAAATAAAACTTCTTGAATTTAAAAAATAATAATATTCTAACACATAAACATGTAATAATTTGTAATAAAATTATTTTTAAAAATATAAAGTGAAAATTATTTTGATTCTATATTTTTTTAAAAAAATAATAATTAGATAAACATTTACGATAAATTTAATAAATTCAAATAGTGATGATATCCGTGATAGATGCTAGTTATAATTTATATTATTTTTATCAATAATTTTTATCTTCTTTGAAAGATATCTTGAATAAAAAAACTTATGAAAATAATAATTCTTATTAATAATAAAATTTAAATTTTTAAATTTTTAATTCTATTACATGCAAAATGTCATATTAGTTCGTCATAAATATCATAATATATTAATATTATATTTAATGAGAATGCTACAAATATTTTTATACTAATAACTTTTAAAAAATAATTGACAATACTTTTATTAATTTAAAGTTACTTATGCTGATATGAACTAAACCCTTAATCCATGTTAGGTAAAATAATATAATAAAAGTAATGTATTTATTAAAAAAAGTCTTCATCCAAAAAAAGATTCACCAATATATTATAACTTTTAAATAAATGTTAATTATAATCAATATATAAACATAATTATAATAAGAGATTATAATCAAATTAAATTTTTAAATAAATATTAATTATAATAAATATTAAACGTATGATTTTGTATTATTATTAATATAAAAATTGATATAATACATTATAAAAAGTAAAAAATTAGCTATATTTATAATAAAATATATTTTAAAAAATATTTAAAATTAATTATAATTTTTAATTTATAATATTTATAACTTATCGTCTATTTGATTAAACATGTTTATAATAAAATATATTTAAATAAATATTTAAAATCTATTATAAATTTAAATTTTGAATTTTAATAAATTAGTTATTATTATTTTATTATTAAGATTATTAGAATCAAAATAATATTTAATTAGTTATTTCTTAAAATGGACTAATTAATGAAACATTTAAATTGTTAATAATTATAGTATCAAATTATAATTCTAAATATTTATTACGATACTAATGATGTTAATGCTTATTGATAAATAAGTAAAATAAAATATTAATGCTTAATAAAATATATTAATAACAATTCTTAAAATACTTTTTTAAATATTAATTTATATCTTAAATAATGATAATTGTTTAAAATTGTATCACTTTGAGTTTGAATCAGTCTCATATTAGAGATTGATCGTGTATCACTTTAAATTATTTTAACAGTGGTATCAACTTTATTTAGATGTTGAATATTTTTTTTAGTAATTATATTTTATTAACAAATATAATATTCAAATTAATTATAATTTTAAATTTTAAATTTTAATCAATAAGGATATATGTTTTATTGTGAGTATGTCACTTGTCAAAAGTACCTGTGCCATGCACGAAATAATATAAATTATGATATAATATATTAAATTCTATAAATAATAAATAAAAATAATTAATTTAAAAATATTATATCATAATTTCAAAGAAATACTTGTTATAATGCATTAAATATCAAGCAGCAGCTTGAACTGGTAAATTGAAAAAAATAAAAACAAATAATGTATTAAGATTTTGAATACATCGTGGTTAAAAAATATATACTCTCATGTAATTTTTTTAATATATTTACCTTCATTTCTTATGATTAATTAAAGTAATATAATAAAGCTAATATAGATGAACACTGAGAGTAAATATAAGAAAAGATACATATAAAGCTATTGATTCTATAATCACAATATCTAAACCAAAAAACCTTTAATCAAGTTTTAATATTTAAAAAATAAAAAAAAATTTGTATCTACAATTTAGTTGAAAAGTAATACGTTTAGAAGTAACCACAACTTTACTAAGTCTAATATTTTGTTAATTATACATCGCACTTCTCATAAGTTAACTTATTGCTTTAAACAATTACAGAAAAAATAGGCACCAATTTATTTAGCATGAAAAAAAAGAATAAATAATTAATAAGAAATTAATTATAAAATAATTTTTTTTTACAAAAAACAAACTTGAAGGAGATCACAAATATAGATTACAAAATTAAATGAATTACAATAAATGGAAACTACAAATAGTAGTAGAATATGTAGTAGATTAGTGGATCACATAAAAGAGTACAAATAAAGAAAGAACATATTAAAAAAGGATATGAATAGATTCTTTTTATACGAATGAAACTTATAATTATATTTATACTAAATTATATTTAAGAAAGTATTTAGAATTGATTATATTTAAAAAATTTAAATTTTAATCAATTAATTATCAGTATATAATCTTTAAATATTTATTGATATTAATTAATTTATTTATATTCTTGACAAAAAAATAAAATTTTTTAATTATTATATTTTAATTATTAATTAATATATATTAAAGTTTAATAAGTCAATTGAAAATTTTAATCAAATTAAATTTTTTAATAAATATTAATTATAATTAATATTAAATATTTAATTTTAAATTTTAATTATTTGATAAAAATATTATAATAAGTGTTACGGTTCCAGAAAGAGCCGTGTCTATATAAGAAAGTATCACTTATCTTTATAAATCAAAACTTTATTTTTATATATTATACTGATAGATTGATTTGTCCGTTGTCGGTTGGTGTCCTTTCCTCTCTACCATTCTGGGGTATTGAGGTGTTCTTCCCTGATTTTTTCACCCAAGTCATATCTCCTCTGCGTGTCACTTTGTGTTGAAATCTACTACTCGTAGCTGCTGTTGTATGCTGTGTCTTGGGCAGGCAGGGGAAGGAAACAGAGTGTGGCGATGGAGAGAAGCTGCAAGGTATGCGTCACAGGAGCCACTGGTTACATTGGTTCCTGGCTCGTCAAGAAGCTCTTGGACAAGGGCTACACCGTTCATGCAACTCTCAGAGACTTGAGTACTCTATCCCTCTCTCTGTTTCCCCCTTTCTCTCTGCATGTGTTGTCTTGTGAATTTGATTGAGAATTTGCTTCCATCTCCTACTAAATCTGCAAATTAATGGTGATGGAATTGCAGAGAACGAGTCCAAGGTGGGCCTTTTAATGAGCTTTCCACAAGCAGAGGGAAAACTGGTGTTGTTTGAAGCAGATATTTACAACCCAACTGACTTTGAGCCTGCGATTGAAGGCTGTGAGTTTGTATTTCATGTTGCTACTCCCTTGAGCCATGAAGCTGGCTCTCAGGTTTACCTATTAATTAAATCATTCTGTTTGAAACGTGGTCCTTATTATGGAATCATAGATATATATTACTTTTAACATGTATAATGAACCATATGCATAGCAGTTCGAGGATTTGATTGAAGCAACACTTGCTGGGTCAAAAAGCATTGCCATGTCTTGTGTAAGAGCAGGAACAGTGAGGCGTCTAATCTACACTGCATCTGTTGTTTCTGCATCTCCACTGAAAGATGATGGAAGTGGTTACAAGGATTTCATGGATGAAACTTGCTGGACCCCTCTAAATGATTCATTGGCATATTTATACCCTGATGATTTTATTAAGGTCAGCAACTTATTAAGAGAAATGAAAATCAGCAACTTGTCAAGAGTCAAGACACACCACTTTTACAACTGAGTCAATTTTCAATCTAAATCCAGAGATGATATCCTAAAATGTTTGATTTTATTGTAATGGTCTTATTTTTTGAAGGACTACACTTATTCAAAGACATTGACAGAGAAACATATGTTGAGCTATGGGACCAATGAGAATGGTGGTGGATTGGAGGTGGTAACCCTCCTTTGTGGGCTTGTGGGAGGGGACACCCTTCAATCTTTCACAGCCAGTAGTGTGGCAGTTTGTATCTCACAGCTCACAGGAAATGAAAAGGCGTTCAGAGCACTGAAGTTCATAAATGAATTGCTGGGGAAAGTTCCTCTTGTACACATTGATGACGTCTGTGAAGCTCATATCTTCTGCATGGAAAATACCTCAATCAACGGCAGATTCCTGTGTGCAAGTTCTTATATTTCATTAGAAGAGATTGCTAATTATTATGCTCTGCATCATCCAGAATTCAATGTGAAGCCAGAGTAAGTGGCTGTTCTTGGTTATGTACTACATTTATTAGCGTAGATTTCAGGCCTGATCTAGATGCAGTCTTGAGACTGCCCTTTTCTTATTCTCTTCTCGTTTGTTTGTTTTCTTATTCCCTTGTTCATAGTTTTCATGTGAAAATAACATTTCAGATCCGTAGATGGGCTGAAGAGGGATATCAAGTGGGCCTCAACTAAGCTGTGTGACAAAGGGTTTGTATACAAATATGATGCCCAGATGATCTTAGAGGATTGTATCAAATGTGCAAGAAGGATGGGTGATCTCTAGTGATTTTGAGTTTGACTCCCTTTAATCTCCATCCGTACTCTTGTTACTTTATCTGCTTGTAATAATTGTTGAAATTATAAGAAACAGACGGCAAGAGAAAGAAGAGACTCTGAATAATATGATATGATATTATATGATGTGTGTTATAATATAAATCTTTTAACATTTATTTATATTTCTAATTCAAATAAAGTATTAGTGTATTATAGTTAGTACAAGCTCAACTTAATAAAACTATCAATTTAACAAGACTCCTAATACATTTTTCTTTTTTTAGTATTGCAATTAAACGGTGTTTGAGTTAGCTTACGTGCACCTCGACTAATCCACCTCAAATTAGTAATTTTAATATTCTAATAATAGTATAGAATAACCATTTGTCTCATATCTTTTTATTCTCTATCTAATGTTTTTTTTCCTTTATATGCTCTAACTAAATCATAATGTTTTACCCAAAACAAAGTTTATTTTATATCCGTTTTATTGATAAAAGAACAACTTAAATTTCCCAAAATAGAGAAGGGAATTGAATGAGTTTTCAATATGAAATAAAGAATTTGAGCTGGGTAGAAAACCTGGTTCATAAAGGCCCAAAAGTCATGCTCGTAGAACCCATGTGCCATGTGGAGGATGGAGAGCGAGGCCATTTTGATGTGCGGATAATGAAGGACTGTGCTCACGGAGATTAAGGTTATATTTGGGAGTTTTGAGGAAAAGAAAATGAATGAGATTTAAAGAAAATGAAAAGAAAGAAAATGAAACGTTTATTAATAAATTTTTTTTTTGTTTAAATGTTTTAAATTTTTTAAAAATTTTTAAATTAGAAAAATTTTAAAATATTTATAAAAATTAGTTTGAGAAAGTTTTAGAAGATTTTTTTTTAAATTTTTATTTTTTTATTTTTTAAAACTTTTAAACAAGGGAGAGGTTCATAATAAACCTCTCTTCTCCCTCATGTTCCCTTCTTAATCCTCAATCCAAACATAGCATAAGAGTGTTAGGTTAAATTGCTCGTATTTTCATATCTGGACTTTTAGGCTATGTTTGGGAGTTTGGAGGGAATGAGAAGAAAATAAATTTAAAGAAAATGAAGAGAAAGGAAAGGAAGTAGAATGGAAGATTTACTAATAAATTTTCTTTTCCTTATTTAGATGTTTTAAATACTTCAAAATTTTTTAAATTAGGACATAAAAATTAGTTCGAGAGAGTTTTTGAGGATTTCTTAAAAATTTCATTTCCTTTTCATTCTTTATTAAAACTTTCTAATAAAGGAGAGACTTATAATAAATTTTTTCCTTTTCTCATTTTACCACCCTAATCTCCCATCCAAACATACCATAAGCTTACTGGCAGATTGCACTTTCTGATTCCACTGTTTATGTATTCAGGTCAGGGAGTGGTGAGATCTTCATAGAACATGGATGCACCCGTGGAGAACTAGTCCTGTATGCCACCCAAGGGATCATTTCTCAATGTTATGGTGCACTGAGATTCCGTGTGACAAGAAATTGATTACTTGTGAGACAACAAATCAAAATTAAACCCTTCAATAAATACGAGGCCATTGATCATAATTCTTTTTCTTTTCTTTGGTGAGACGATGTCTTGATCATAATTCTAGACAACAAAAATGGGGTTGAAAATTCTATTTTTTTTTTCACAAATTCTAGCCCTGCTTGAGCCAAAAGAAGACATATGAATTAATTGCAAAGTAAAGTGAGAAAACGCAGAAGTAGACTGTAGCTACAAGCCTACAAATTATTTCTGCATTACATCTTAGGTACATACAGGAAAGCTCTCTTAACTAGCATGACAGGGAAGTTTCATTGCCTTGATTTATGGACATGACTTATGATTACCATGATGTTCCTTCCCTCCACTCTGCTAGTCAGGAATCAGGATTTACGACTCAACAGTTAATCCGGACACAAACTAAGCTGTTCTCACTCTCTCTAACTATTTAGGTGGGAGTGGGAAAATTTATGATGAGAAAAATTCAGGGGTGTTGAAAGGGAAATCAATGTCGAAATCCCCCTTTTCAAGTAAGAGATCCAAATCCAGTATTGGGGAATTGGTGACTGAAGTTGGGGCTGAAACCATCTCAGTGATATCAGATTCTGAAGTCTGCACGTTTTGGCCCAGTCCTGTGCTGCCCGAGTGGCATGGTAACCAACAGAAAATGTTTGATTCCGAAGTTGCTGGTGATATGAATGAGGGAGAAAAGCTTTCAATGAAAGTCTCGGATAATATGTTGTTGTCCTCGTTTTCGGATCCCATTGATGGAGAAGGAAAGCAGAACCGTGGGAAGATATCCTCCTTGGCGTCCAAGTCCTCTGTTTTAACTTCAAGCTCTGCTGCAAAAGTGAAAATTGCCTCTGGGGGTAGTTCCATTGTCTCATGTCGTGGTTGATTTTGATTCTTTTGGCCATTGTGGAGTTGATTTTCCCCCAAGCCCATCTTCATTTTTGATGGGAATGCCTTGTTTAAATGCTTAGCTTGCGTGCATGTATGTCTTCCTCTGTAGTTTATCTCAACTATTGTTGGGTCTTCATCTGACCTTTGAACTTGCTTTGTTGCCAGGCACCCTTGTACATTTCGGTGTGTACATCTGTAATATCCTCTGCAATGAAAGCCACTTGTTCAGTTTTTTGGAAAACAAGAAAATAGCTCGCTTCAATATAAAGTCAGATCAGCAAACATTGTATGATCTGAAAAGCAAATAAAAATAATACTAGTAATCCTTTTGTTTAATGCTGCGATAGGGAACGAGAAGCCTAATATTCTTTTTGGGGTCTTTTTAGTTGCTGTAAAGGCTATAGTATAGTGTATGTCCAAAAATAAAGAATAAGAAAAGGGGTATTATGGTCCTAATCTTATCTCAACACTTGCTCTATAATTGTTATTTTGACTGCATGTCATTGCATTCAATACTAAAAGGGTCGGGGTACATGAGCTGCCAAACCTATAGGACCACCGTGACACTTTACAGACAAGTTCGAACCACTTGATAAGCTTGTCAGGTTTCATTACTGTACGGATGCATCCCTTCTTGCACAACTTACATAACCCCAGAGTTATGGAACTCGGTGCATTTATCAGAAAGCAGTAATTGGACTAAACTGAATCGAGCTGACGTGGTCCTTTGGATAAATTTACGAAGTCCTTGCTCATTTACTGGCTAGAAACCGTCAAACCAAGGAAAGAAAACAGGTGGTTAGGTAATTGAGGTTATTAGGTAATTGACCAAAGGCTTCTGGAACTAACTAAAAATGCTCCTATATCAAATAAGCTAGAGAGATGAACCTTTCTATCATATTCACATGCCAATTATGCAAATTTTTCTTATTAAAAAATGGTAATTATACTTGTTTCCATTTGTAAGAAGAATTTAGATGAGAAAAAAGCTTCTAACCTTGGAAACTTAGCTCCAAGAATATCTTTTTGCCCATATTTTCTCCAGCTATAACCATCATCCATAGGCCCCTCCAACCCGGTTCCTGAGCAAACCTTCACTTGCTCTGTCCATCTGGGCATGGTCTTTCTGCAGGCCGCAAATTCAAAGAGTCCCAGATTGAAATCAGGAAACGAGCCTTAAAAATTCTGACAAGTCACAAAGAAACAGGAATCTGGTAACTTTTGACATTACCTTTTCTTGCAGACAGATTTGTGCTTGAATTCTAGGTCCAAGACCTCACTTCGGGGGCTCCCATTTGTAAGAGAACATTGGGAATCCATCGTGTTGCTATTGGTGGCCTTAGTATCTCCCACATTAGAACCCCAGTTTAGCATGGTGAGTGCTTTCTCATAACACGAAAGTATTTTCTCAATTAAGCATTCGTTCGTCTCATGGGACGATGGAGAAGAAGAGACCAGATGGTCACAGAGCTGCTTTGCTAGCTCCTTCCCTTGGATTAGCTCATTGATCAGACAAACTTGTTCCCTCTTCATGGTCTCTTCCATTTTGTGAAGACGAAATAAAGGGTACAAGAATGTAATTACTCTTCCAATTTGTGCTGCAGCTTAGGCCTTGAATTCGGCTAATGGGCACAACTACAAGACTCAAAAATAGGCCACGTTGATTATAAAGTATTAGGCTTTCAAGGAATGGAAAACGGGTATAGCAAAATTAACTATGAAAGCGAATGTTCAAGGGAAGATATAGAGAATAAGGAATTTGATCACTCTTGGCAGATTATCCTAGTGGGCAGGGCCAAGTGAGCAGAAGAATTGCCAAATGATTAAGTGAAAATCTAGTGAGGATGGGTTGGTTGGGAGGGTGTGAGATATCAGCTGCTTACTGGAGGCGATATGAGGCACAGATGAGAGAGAGTGAAGTTGGGTGTGAAATAGACAAAGGCCTTGCTTACTGCTTAAAGCTTAAAGGGGGCGAAACGAAGAGGGATATAAATAATGGGGAGAAACGAGATGGAAAGGGGGATAAATTTGACTGGCCAAACTGAGTGAGGTTTCTCCAATGTGGGTCCTAATTTTGGGCTAGGATGTATATTTAATATCCTTATACTATTCAGTAGGATAGTAATTCTATATTCTCATAAAATCCTTCTAATATTTAATAAAAAATTAATTAAAAATGCAAATATTTAAAATTATAGGAACATAAAATATATATAATATTTTCTTTATTTAATAACTAAAATATTAATTAGGAAAAAAATAAATTTTTAAATAAACATTATTTTTTTTATAGTAGATAAACATTCACTATCACATTATCTTCGAACACTGCATTTAACATTTACATATGTTAAAATATTATTGAAGTGGAGTGATTCATTAATTGGCGACCATTTCAAACCTCAACCCTAATCCTAACCCTAACCCCTCGGGTGGGTCAAGAAAAGGGAAAGAAGAGAGGGCACACACGTCGCTGCTCCCATTAATGGAATGGAGTGAGCAACAACGCGGAAGAAGGACCGAAGATTCTTGCTCGCATATTTTCTTTCTTGATCCTAAAATCTCTGACTTTCCAGTCAGCTCTCTGTTTTGTTTCGTTCGTTTTGATTTTTTGAATATTCTAAGCGGCAGATGGTAACGGATGTTATTATGCATCGCATCGCATTGCCTACGTTGATGTTGATAGTTGATACTTTAATTCAATGAGAGTCCAAAAGCCACCCCCTCCTCTCTTGGTTGGTGTCTTTTTTTATAATAATAATAATAATAATAATAATAATAATAATAATAATAATACGCAGATATTATTTGTAGGACTAGCTAAATGAAGTAAAGTTGTGATTTTATGGATTCTTGAATTTAATGACATACCTTACCTGTGTGCTGAATCATTTAAGAGTTTGAATAATATTCATTTTGAGTTGAAAAATATTATTTTTATATTATTATTCAATTATATTTTATTTATTATTAAAAGAATTTAACAATAATAATAATTATTTAAGAAATTAAATACTTAATATGATAAATATATGATTAAATCATAAAAATCAAACTTAAAGCCATAATTTAAAATCTTTTTAAGGCTTAATTTGTTAGTTAAGTTAGGCTGTGTTTTTGAGTTTGAAAAAAATGAGAAAGAAAGAGATTCAAAGAACATAAATAGACATGGCAATGGGATGGGTAGAAGCCAGTTTTCTCCTACCTCGACCCTGCCTTGCACCCTTTATTTCTTGTGAGATCCTGTTCCTACGAGTTTTGAATGAAAAAATTCAAACTCGCCCAGCAGCATAAACAGAGAATCTACACCATACCCACACTTATGATCATTTTAACTATAAACTCACAAAATAATCAATTAAAATATAAAAAAACTATAATATGATATAAACCAAAATATATGTTTCAAGAAGAATACAAACTCTAACAAATTAGAAATTAAACAAGTTACTAACATGATCATTTCTTTTTTGGTATAATAACATGATCAATTCTAAATATAATAAAGTCATAGAAATTAAAATATTAGATATGAAGTCAACAAAAGAAAATAAAATCCAGCACTTACTCTTACATAACTCTCCGTCATGCAATCAACTCTTTACTATTATCCTTTTTTTCATCATTAATTATAATATAATTTATGAAAATAAAAAAAAAATAAAATTAAAATATTAGAAGTGCGAGTCGGGGCAGGGCGGATCATTTAAACCCGAACCCGTCCCGTTCCGCAAGTGAAATGAATCCTAACCCACTTCGTCCAGCATTGAGGCGAGTTTGGCAGGTTTTAAACCCGCCCCATGCAGGCCGGGGCGGGGCGGGGCGAGTTGGATACCCATGAATCAAGGTACATTTGTCATGCCTAAAGATAAAGGAAAAAAAAAGGAAAGAGAATGAAAAACTAATTAATAAATTCACCTCTTATTATTTAAATGTTTTAAATTTTCTAAAATCCTATAAATTAAAAAAACTTTAAGATGTAAATTTAATTTTGATCTATTGTTAATTTAAAATTTTTTTATAATATCATCAAATCACATGTTGTATAGTGCTTAATTTTTTATATAATTTTATATTTTAATTAATTTTTTTAATAATAACAACTCATATTAATAATAGATACAAATTAAACTCTTAAAATATTTATAAAAATTAATAAAAAATATTTTTAAAAATTACTTAAAAATTTTTATTTTCTTCTATATTTTTAATTTTTAAATAAAAAATTATAAAAAATTTATCTTTTCACTCAATTTTTTTTTTAAATCCTCACTCTAAACATAAGATTAGCGAATGTCTACATTGTCTAGGATACAACAAAAGATACCAGGCGTTGTAGTTATTATAAAATGCAAAAATTTTATGTGGTCCCTAAAACGCGTTGGTACTTCAATATTATAGACTCCATTTGCCCCAAACGCAAGAGGGCAGCCAACTTGCCACTTTATAGAATAATTGTTTTTGGGGTATTTTTTGGTCTTCCACTTTATAGATTAGTTTATATGTATGACACTTTAATATATCAGATAATTGAAGCCACATAACTAAAAAGATAAGCATTGAAGAGTGGCAGGTCCAAATCTTATTTTATGACTCAAGATGCAAATTATGAATAATAAAATCCCAATTCAAGTAGAAAAAAAAAAATCAACAAGAAGACCAAAGAGAAAACAATGAACAAGTAAAAATGTTAAATGTTCCTCTCCTATTTTCTACTTCGTATTTTGTTTTTCTCTCCCTGTGCATTCTGCAGTAAGGAGGCGAGGCCGCCACAACAACCAGCGGTGATGCTTGCTGGTTGAAGTATTCCAAGGTATTCCCTAAAAAACGCGTTTGTACTTCAACTTTTAATGATTGCTGAGCCTCAAAACTATGACTGCAACTTTTGTTTCTACATTAGACAAAACACCATGGATAATTTTTCTTTGGCTCAACCAATTTCCACAAGTCTTTTGTATTATCGTGTAAGGATTCAACTCCTCTTTTTCACTTTATAGTCATTTCTCATAAAAGAAAAAAAATCTCTTGATGTCCATGGATTTACAGCATGTTTGAAAAGGTTTTTTTCAAAAAAAAAAATAATTTTTTTAAATTTTTTTTAAAAAATTTTAATTATAAATTATTTTGACTATAAAATAAACTAATTTAAATACACTTATTAAAGAACTTTTTTAAAGGTAGAAAAAAATTATTCAAGGTGATCTTCTAAATGTGCTTTGTCTGCCTTTCTTAAGATATCAAATATGTAGAACAACCTATTATTGCTATTTTTTTTTAATTAACAAAAAAAAATAAAATACTTTTCATTCAAAGTCGAATAAATGTCTTTATTAGTGAGAAAAAATAAAAAACCAAAAAAAATGATATTTTAATCTTTGAATATGTGTCTAGCAAGTAATATAGTTTTTTTATTTAAATTATGCATATAACTTAGTTTTTAAATTATTCAAAATCTTTTTACTTTACTTTCTATCAAAATAAAGGATGTGTTTAGAATTATAAAAATTAGAATTGAATTAAATTGATTTAATTTGAGTTACATTAAATTAAATTAAATTAGAAATCAATTCTTGTGTTTGGAACTCATTATAAAAATTATGATTTTGATTGATTTAGAAATCAAATTTTATGTTTAGAATAAAAAAATAAGAATTGAATTGATTTTATTTTAAGAAATTTATATTTTTACCTTTTCTTTTAATAAATATTTTCTTCCATTTCTAAAAAAATGATTAAGAGTAGAAGAATAAATTTAAATAAATTTCACTCAAATCTATTCAAATTCTCTTATTTTTGATAGAATTTCAAAATTAACTAAATTAAAATTTATGAGATTTCTAAGATTTTTTAAATCTTATCAATTCACATTTTATAATTTTCTAAATAAAAAATTTCTTTTATAAATGAAATCAAATCATAAAATTATTGATTCTAAATACACCCAAAAACAATAATACTAATAGGTGTTGATCCAAATAAAAAGTGTTTGAATTTTTTTAAGAATCAATTTCAGTAATAAAAGTTTCACCCTGCATACAGCAAACACCATAGTAATAAGTTAAAACTAAAATATGTAAGTTGATGTCATGCTCAAATTACTGAACAGTATAATTTATTTGATATTTGAGAACAGCGGCTGGATTTGAGATAAATACTAAATTAAGAGACTTAGGATAAAGTAAATTAAAAAAGTATGGGATAGAATAAATCACAAAAAAATGTAAGATGTAAAACTTTAGTTAAACGTTTATGAAGTGTTGATATAGTTTGATATCTCTTATTGAGATGATCATACTATTATTATTATTGATCTAAAGAATATGCCTTGTGGAGATATTTTTGATCAAAAAAAAAAAACTTAATTAAGCTATATTTAAAAATAAATCATGTTGAATGTATTTGATGGTTTAGTTACGGTTCATTCAGTACGTCTCGGCATTCGGTACAGTTTTTGAGTGACAATATAAAAAGAAGTTCTAGATTTCAAATAAGCTGTGGAAAGATTTTCCGTAAAGGAGAGCCAAATATTTGACTTCATCACATATCGCCAGAGAAATTTTGGATCAAACAATTTAATCTCCACATATTTCCCACAATAATACATGAAGAGGAAAGGACAGCAAAATTTCCATGAAACTACGACGTTATTCCGTGCAAAGTGATGAGAGGAACAGTGGAACTGGTTTCTCGGTCATAATTTCAAGGTATTGTCCCATTCATTGATAAAACCCAAAAACGCGTGGGAGTAGGCCCGTGAAAATTCATGTCCGCGTGCTTCAAGTTTTTTCTTTCATCCGTACACTTAACAATTTTTTTAATGAATAATTTTATATTTTTTAAATTCATTCTCTTAACAATTCTTTTAAATATTAAAAAATAAATATTAAATATTTTTATATTTTTAAATATTAAATACTTTATTTTTTATTTAATATTTATTTTATTAAGTATTAAAATAATTATTATAAATTTTTTTTAAGAAAATATAACAAATTTTTTTATTTTTAAAATTATACTTAAATTTCTTTTTTTTTAAAATAATAGTACAAAAACTATACATGAAAATAAATATATATTTTTTAAATAAAAAAATATAAAATATAAGAATAATATATAAAACGAAAAATGCATATGTAATTTTTTATAAAAAAATCCAGGGTAATAAAAATTAACCGACGATGTAGGTGTAAATATTCATAGCATCTTTTCATCTTTCTAACCTTTTAGTTTTGTTTCTTCTGAGTTTAAAGGGATAATGATTCATAAAGTTTACGAGTGACCACGTGTGAACGCGAGACATGGTACCAGGTGCTGCACATTTCAAGATAATGATTGATAAAAGAGACAGGAGTAAACAAAGGGTTCAAATTTTATAACCATGTCCTTTTAATTATCTGAATTTTCAATTTTTCATACTCCTCTGTCTTATACTAGTGTATTGTACCCTGCAACGCACGGGTAAATAAAGATGTAAATATATTTTTAAATTTAATTTAAGATATTTTTAATAATTCTAGTTATAAAAAATAATTTAAGTGTAAAAAATAATAATTATATAAATAATTCATACATTTGTAATATAAATAAAAAAAGCTAGTTTTATACAAAATATTCATTTTTTACATGAGGTGAAAAAATGATATTAGGTATATACTGCATTAACATCACTTTAAACTTGTAATTACAAAAATTTATAACCAAACATGAGAAAAAATAAAATAATAAAAGTAAAAGGGCTATTTCATAATAAAGAATAATTATATGTAACAATATTTCATCAAATAAATCCATTAATTTAATTTAATTATTTTTTTTAATTTTTTGAAACATATCTTTATTGTCAACATCACAAAATAGTCGGCCTCCAAACCCTCAATCACCCCTTAACGTATACACCTTAACCATTTGAATTTATGCAACCACAACATCGTGGGAACTAAGTCAAACTTTCGTTCCAACCATCCAAAATAATTTAAAAATAAACTGGACAAAAAAACCAGAGTATAATACAGCAATCAATCTGTTAATTCAATCGAATAGAAAAAAGAAAGAGAGAAAAATATTTGATTTTTATCAAATTTAAATAATAACCAACACAGATGAAAAAAATATTTGCTTCAAGAAAAAACCTTCAATGTACTCCCCATATTTTTTCTCCACTTTAGCTAACCACATATTGAGCCACAATATATGATAAGCACCTTTCTAAGGTTCTCTCTATTAATAATCAATTAACGAATTCATTTGAGACATCAAAATCCAACCATCAAGTCGAACCAATATTCAAATCACATTATATAAACTTAAAAACATTGTAGTGGCACCAGAAAGTACGTTAGTGTCCTTGGCAATATATCTCGATTATTGCCATGATCTTGACTTTGCCCGTCTAGCTTCATATGGGGTAGAAGGAAATAGATCCACATAACTTGATCCAATTGTAATTTCATCTTTGCTCATTGCTTTCCGCCTCAGTAGATACAGACTCCACATATGCCTCTCCAGTAGCTTTCCCATCTGGGCGACATGCTACATGTACCCTATCTTCCATCTGCTTGAAATCTCCATAAAAATTCATATTTCTTCACTAAGAATGGCAGTCCACGCATCTTCAGTATATTCCATTTGGTCCTTATCATTGAACCCCTTGGACTGGGATGGAGAAGGGCTTCCATGGTGGTCGTTATCATATATTCCTTCATAAGCTTTTAAGTACACATAACAAACTCTCAAATTATTAATCCAACATTCATCAGTTGAAACATCATTTGGATATGGTTAACACAAAGTAAACATGATTAATTACCCAGTTTTCGATGCCGTCATCTATCTGGGTAGCAAGTATCATTGAGCTTGCAAAATTAATATTGATTGTTTGACCTGTCTGGGGTAGGGAATTTAGCAACCATTGTTAAAGGTTTGAGATCAAAGTGCAATAAAATGTGAACACCATTATGCTAACCTCTCTTAACATTTTTAAGACAACAAACAATTATTTAACTCTATCTTTTTATTAGAATTAACAAAGGGAAGAAAAGGTCGTTCTGTACAAATTTGCACAATTCAAAGTCCTAACAATGTTTATAAGTTGAAAAGTTAGAAAGTTTAAATAAATCTAGATGCTCAACTACTTCTGTACAACATAAGCAAATTTGTGAAAATAATATCACGAGAAACAAATCTCAAAAACAACAATAAGATCACACCAAGCAAATGCTATCTACTTTGAAAGTGCAGTTTCTTTTGCGGAAGAAGAAAACAGATGTATCAACTTGCACAGTTCCAGTCAGTTTCCTATATAACATTTGTAACTCACTCTGCCCATTAGTCTTGTATCTTGTCAGTTTTAACAGATATATCTTGCCATCAATTGAGGTTCCAGAATTTTAAAAGCTACTATGTCATGCCGCTTATCCTAGTAAACTAATGTGGAAGTTAACCAAGTAAATCGAGCTATTAGGTATCTATACAATGGACATGAGTGAAGCTATTAGGAATTCTTTGCTTTTGAAAATTCTAGGATCTTGGTAAATTTATCATAAACAAAGCTTCGACATGTGTGATGCTATATGGATAAAGGAAAGTACTTTGCCTAAAAAGAAGTGATCTTGTACTTCTCTTTTCTAATTTTTATTTCTTTATGGGATTCTTGAAAGTCTATTATAATCTTAAATCATCTAATCCTGTAGCATGCAAAAAAACTGACAACTATTAAAAGAAAAGAAGTTATTCATTACAGCTCAATCTGTTATAGTTCAACTAAGCAGTATAGATGCTAGAAAAGTTTCCTAACTGTTGTGACATCATTTCCTTAAACAACTGTTATGCCTTTTAAAGATTTAAAACAAAAGAAAATATAAGAATGAATAAAAAGATTTGGCAGCACATTAGTGAGTAGTAGAAAGCTTCATGATGGCCATCTTGTTCAGGCTAATCAAAAGTATATCCTAATCAAAAAGTATCTAAGAGATGCCAACTCAGCCTTCAACAGCAGTCCTATAAGCAATAATTCCAACAACAGTCTTATGTCCTAACATACAATACCCTCCACCCTCTGTAGGTGTCCATACTTAGCAGGTGTGCTTTAAAACCAAAAATGAACATAGCTATGATACTTTGAAAAGAAGCAAATCTTCTTAAGAAAATAAGAGACAAAGACAGACATGGAGTTTCATCCTTGGAACACAAACAGATGAATAAAGTAATAACCATATCAAATAATTTCGAAAAGCATAGAATTATATAGTTCAGCTTAATGACTGATGAATTAAGCCATTAACCCATAGCAAATGTCAGTATTAATAAAGAAAAGCTATGCACAGTGTCCTTCCTCAAAGATATATGTAGAAGTATTTAGGCTTGACCTGTTGAACTTCATTCATTTGCATTATAAGCAAATTAGCAAGCCATGGAATTTTTCTGACCCTTCTCTAATGTAGAAAACATGATTTGACTCAATAAAATCTTAAAAACAAAATTATAGTCAACCTTTTCAATAGCTTGGGATCATCAAATCTTGAACTGAAAATCCCACAGCCACTGAAATATACTGCTGCTTAGATATCTGCAGTAAATAAAAGAAATAAAATAATAACACAATGCCGCTTGGAAACCTGCATAACTAAACTACCATTTGTAAACTTGCTACAGAACATGCTAAACTAATACTTTTCTATTGATAAGTAGCATTTGTAACCAAAATGATAAAGTAAAACAACCTAAAACTATTTTTCATTCCAATCAAACAAAAAGTAAGAAAATTGGCGGAAAAATCAAATGGCTCTTACTAAGTTGAAGCAAACCAAATAACCCAAAAGACAGACCAAATAGTATAAAATTACAACACAAAGCATCAACATTGCACAACATTTAGTATAAAGAAAACTTTACTAAAACAGAAAGGCACAATGAAGAAGAAAGTTTACCTTTAATCATCTTCACTTCACTTCTCCCTCAAAGACAACTAACTCTATCATTAGATGGTTACAGTCATACCATACCATGATCTATATTACATTATTACATATTTTCTATTACATATTAGTATATTACACTATAAATAGTGCAATATCAACCCTCTTCCCCCACCCTAAGTTAATGCCTCGAGTTGAGCTCCAATGCTATCTATATAACTCATAATGGTTTAAGTCAATAGAGTACTTAAATGAGATTTGAAACATAACAAATCTCAACTTCTATCCTTATACCTCTGCCAAGGCATGGGTAGCCAAAAAAATGCTAATTAATAGACAACACCAAGCCTTGTATTTCTAACTCTAACTATTAGGAACAGGGGAAAAATACCATTTTGAAATCATAGCAAACTCAGCAGAATACAATATATACGATTCACATGAAAGATAGTATTGGCAAAATGGATCAACAAATACCCAAATTGAATATCAACAATACCATTATGCACAGACCTGAATCGAAGCCGAAATGATGAAACAATGCAAGATAAATAGCCTAAAACTCAGAATTGCTCTTATTCGTCAGGTTTTAAGTATTTTAGCTGCTGCTTAATGGCATAATTCTTGATGGTTAAGAATATAATATTAAGATTTAAATAAACACTTGGACTTTCTAAAAAATTTGACACTTGTGCAAATGATATTAATTTATGAATATCAATATCTATATCCACATTCAATCATTCATTCACACTCATTATGTAGAATAAATATTAGAATGTATGAATCAAAAACCAAATGCTTTTAGACAATAGTCAAATCAAATGCAGGAATAGAATGAAAGAAATCTATCTAGACATTAGTTAAAAAATTTTAAAAATAAAAACAAATACCCCATGAAAGAAACCCATCCAGAGATTCTTGATTTCTTGATCATATCCTGACATGGCACCATTTATGTTAGACTTGGGGACATTTGACACTCAAGTGGTTCACCGATCCAAAGATCCTATTTTCACCTCAGCTTAGTTACAAACAATATATGTTAATGCATCTAAAACTCACTTTATAAGCACAAAATACAAAGAAAGGAATTATTGGAGATAACAAATATAATTTCATAGTTTTCTTCTGTTCAAAGACATACAACGATGGTCATCCAAAACTCCAAATAAGTTTTACAGGGCTAAAGCACAGAAAAGAGCATACAATACAAACTTACAATATAACTCAAAGTCTCTAACAAACAAACTGCATATAACACAAACTTACTGTTTGTTCTGGATGGAACCAAATGCTTCAAAGTGTCACAGTTGAGAAAGAATAAATGGTGATTCTAACACAAAGAAAAATAACATTTAAACACTCAAAGAGGACAAATGAAAAAAATCTTTTACTATTGAAAATTTTAACTTTTGTCCATATATCAATCAAGTATACTTATATATATAATATCATATTTAAATTATTTTACTTAATTTTTTTTGTTCTTAAAATCATAGTCAATGCACTTATTGATGTTACTTATTTCCCATAATTCCAATATGTTAATGGCAGAACGAGAGCAAATAAGAAGTTGCCATGGAAAGGCATACCTTCAACCATCTCCATGTTGAGTCCTCTATTGATATCTTATACATCTCAAGAGTTTGTTAGATCACAAAGTAGACACAAATATATAAAAAGAAAATCATTATTCTGAAAATCAGTATTAAGAATAAAACTTAAAAACATATGAATTTTTTTTTAACTTTTCAATTATAACTTAGTTAAAAATCATTAAAACCCAATAAAGATTCTCAAGCTGCACCTGAAATTTTTTTCAAGATTAATGAGAAGATTCTGAAACCAAGTCAAGGGATTGAACATTTGCTTGATACTGAACTTATGGTTTGGAAAATAAAAAATGAAAAGAAATGCTTTTTTAAACTAAAAAATAACTTATGTTGACAGCACATCACAATAAAATTTCAACTTTTTTTAGAATCAAACGATTACTTTAACCCACAATATCAAGTTGTTATTTGATGAGAAGACTTTCCATTGTTGTTCATATGGTTATTTGAGAAGCAGCAACCTTAGAATCAATGGGACTCATAATTGGTTTGACATTTTGAGATGTGAATTTCATCATCCATATATACATTGTATTACTTTCAAACTATATCATATATGCTCCTAAACAACCTTTTAATTATTTTTTCAATATCTAATAAAAAATTATTAAATGAAAAATAGAAATATTATTGAGAACCTAATGCACAAATAAGTGCCTAAAAATGAGGTCCAGCTTTACAACAACCAAGTTTGGTCATCCATGTAATTCTTGCTTTGGACAGTTCAGAAGCATGATTTTTTCTTCCTATTGATTCACTGTCCACTATTGATTGAGACAGAAAAATGCCTCACAAAAGAATGTAGTTTCTTTACCTTTTCCTTTAGGGTGAAAGAATGCACTTTCTTTTCTAGGGAAGAAAAGCAACTACTCAAAGCTCCACCTTTCACACCATATCATCATTCAGTTCAGTGTAACAAAGAGAAAAAGTGGCACATTTTTTTTATGCTTAGATTGAAAGCAGAACTTAGCTTGAAAGCAGATCCTTTGCTCCTTTAAAACAAATTTCTCTTACACTTGGATAACTAAAGTATGTAGAAGATAGCATTAGATTCGATCCATCAAACAGAGTACAAATTCCCATTACAAACAGTAAAACGAAAAATAATTTAGCAAAAATACACGACCTTGTTTCATTACTGGAATTGGAGTGCGAAGAGGCATGAAGAGCTGATTGGAGAATGTCGACCTTGGCGTAGACTTAGGCGGCTTTCTTGCATATGTAATTAGCAGACATGTCGCCTTGCTGGATGAAACGACCCTCATCTTGGTCTTGGAAAACCAACATGGGGAAGACGGCGGTGTCGTACCCAACCAAATCCTCGATCTCTTGTTGGTTCTCTAATCTCGGCCACCCACTTACCGCACATGTTTACCGTATTCTCTTTGCAACCAAAATGGCGGAAAGGAAAAACAGAGATCAAAACAACCCCTAAGCGACTGGAAAAATCAAAGTAAAGAAGGGATGATATACCGAGCAAGGAGTTGATCGCAGTCGCAGATTAAGTTTCAGTCAGGCGAGGGGAGATTGGTTTTGAAAAAAAAAAAAACAAAAGGACTAAGTAGAGGCAGTGGTCGGCATTAGCTGGGCTTCGGCTCTCAATTTTAGGGAGACAAAAATGAAAGGAATTGAAAATGCAATTGAGCAAGAAGAGAAAAAAAGGAACGGGAAAAGCCACCCATGCCGAGTCCGGGGAAGCCAACAAAAAAACCCAAGGGTCTGGAGAGGGTTTGCGTCTCTGGTATGCCACTGACGGACGACGAAGGTAAGGTCTCCCTGACCGCTCTCTCAGAATAGTACCTTCTTTGTGTTTGCCGGTGATTTAATTTACTTTTAATTCCCTCGCTTCATTTTTAATTCCTTCACCTCCCAGGCACACACAACCATGGGCATGATGATAAAATTGGTATTTCAGACCAATCACGTGACTTACGGCAGTAGAGGAAGCGAACAAATCATCATCACCTGACATTATATTGTTAATACCCAAATATGCCCACGATCCAACGTTCAGAAAACTGCCATCACAAAAATTTTACGAGAAATTTAGGAATTTGCCTCTCAATCGGTATTAGGACAAAACTACCTGAAGCTAAATTTATTCTTTAAAGAAGGACAAAACTACGTAATATTTAATATACAAACGATGATTTTATTTAATTAAAACAAAATATAAATAAAATAAAATAAAATAAAACAAATAATTATTTATAATTTATAATTTGATAAATTTTTAAATAAAATATTTATTCAAATCACTCTATTATTTGAAAAACAAAATTACTATAAAATAAAATTAAAATTAATATAAATAACATAAATATCTCTCATTAAATTTTTTTTAAACATTAACAATAATATATAATTTTAATTTTTTTAATAATTTAATTAAAATAAATATTATAATCTTTTTTAATTTTTTTAATAATTTAATTAAAATAAATATTTTAATCTTTTTAAGAATAATGCATACTTCTCTGGTTTTCATCCCAAATCCAAACAGTACACTTCTCTGGTTTTCAGTGCTAATTGATGGTTTAAAGATTACCACACATGCAGCAAAGTTCCATGATCTCTAATATATAAATTAATACAAGGACTAGAGACAGGCAGCAATGACAAAAATAAATAAAGAAGGGGGCATCTAATGCCGTAAAAAGTTGTGGATTTTGCATCAAATAAGATTGAACTCCTTGGTGTGCAAGTAACTTGTAGCCTAAGGCTCCAAAAAGGAGAGGCAATGTCCCATCACTCCCCTTCTTTACTCTGCCTTTTCTCTGTCAAAATTTGTAAGTACAAAGTGGTCCGTTCGAGCGCTTCCAATGCTATAAATTGGAGTAGAACTAGGACTGATCGTGTACAAGGTCACCGGAAAATCTAAGAATATTGTTGAACCTTTTTCTGATATTGTCATGGAAGAAATAGGTAACTTCACGAGATGCCCTTTCTTCTTTTTGTTATTTTATTTGTGAGCGTGTGTAATTTTAAAGCCTGTTACTCTTGGAAATTGATACTTGGAAATTAAATTCTGCTTTTTGATATGGTTTTGATTGAGCGTTGATCTGATTCTTTATTTCCTCTAATTGCCTTGTGCAGGAAATGAGCGTTGCAATGAGCGACAACCCAGTTATGTCCCATCGGAACTGGTCAATTGTTCATCAAACACTAGCAAGATAACGTATCATTGTTATTTGATAGAGTTGAAGCAAGATTTCAACTATACCGTATCAGCTCATGACATTGTGCTTGCAATGAGGAGTGAACTTGACTCTGAAATCGCAAGCACCCAATTTGAGATGTGTGTTGACAGGGGGAACTTGGCCGTAAACCTCAGACATGTAGAAACCATCCATCTTAGCCCAGATGAGGTAAGGCTTACATGTCTTCCCTTCATGGTAGCTGGTGTGAAGAGTCAATGTAGTGTGATATATATTTGTATATTTTCCATTTTACAGGTTCAAAGCTGTAGAAGATTTCAGACCACCCTATTTAGGATTCTTCTGGATTGCAAAGTGAATAAATCAGCAAGTGTTTCAGATGAGTTCTGTTTGGGAGAAAATCCTGAGATTGATTATCTTCTGCTCCCAGTCACTGCTGAACATCAGAGACCTTCCAATTCAATTGTTGATTGGAATTCTATTTCTTCGGTTCCATTTTCATCTGAAAATAACACTGAGGTGTAAGGATCATGCTCAGGGTGTATGGACCAAAAATGGCCTAGTTTGTTCTTGCAAACTTGAAAATTGTGTGGTCTCCACTCCTCATAATGGTTATATTTATATCATTACTGGTGTAATGGAATTGAACGGAAACTCAGTTCAACACCAAGGACGTAAGGAAGTTATTACTTACAAGGAGTACTTCGAACGCAAGTATGTAAACTTTTTGTAGCTGATATATCTACTTGTGTGTGGACCAAAAACGATCTAGTTTGCTCTTGCAAACTTAAAAATTGTGTGGTCTCCACTACCCATAAATAACTTGATTATTGTTTCCAATTTTCAGGCACGGGATTCAATTGCGTTTTGAACATCAACCACTACTTAATGGAAGGAGTGTTTTTAAAGTGAAAAATTACCTTCTGAGGAGCAGACAAAAGAAGGAGAAAGGTTTAACATTTGTCATACCACTTGTTCATCTACGATATTGTAGCTATTCTAGTGCCAGTTGACTGGAGTTCACTATCAATATACTGTAACCTGATCTAAATATTTTTCTCTATTTTTCCTTTTCAGGACCAAGCATGATGTCTGCTGAATTGCCCCCAGAACTTTGCTATATAATCATGTCACCAATATCAATCAGTACCATATATTCATTTTCATTTGTTCCATCAATCATGCACCGGCTTGAGTCCTTGCTTCTTGCTTTCAACTTAAAAATGATGCTTTCGGATCATTGCATGCAAAATGATATCCCAATCTTCAAGGTTTGACTTTATTTTAGGTTTGACTTTGACATAGTTCCTACCGCAGGCTTCCTCATCATCATCGCTTGATAATAAAATTTTAATGCAAAGATTTATTTTTTGTCGAACTTTTAACAAGAATCTGAATTGTTCATTGTATTTGTAGGTCTTGCAAGCAATTACTTCAAAGGAATGCCAAGAGTCCTACGATTATGATTCCGTTAGAGACACTTGGAGATTCTTTTCTGAAGTATGCTTCTAGTCAAGAGCTTTTCAAGACCCATCAAAACCATCGTGAGGGTGCTCTTACTAAAGAGAGGGAGAAGATGATTTCCAATGTTGCTTTGTTTAAATTTGGGTGTAGCCGTAGGCTTCCGGTATTTTTTTTTTCCCTTCCCTTAATATTTGTTGTTACATTTTCTGAGCTTGGTATTAATTAAGTGTTGTCTTTCATCACTTCTCATATTTGTGCTCTCAAATTAAATTTCACCGGATTCTTTATCAGCGTTCTGATTTAGAAATAGATTATTTAACATGGATGGCTCACTTCCAAATCTAATCTAACATATTTTGAAAGGGTTAGTGAAATTGAAAATCACGATTTACAATCTACTAGCAAAAATTAATAATAATGATCTAAGTATTTGCATTAGTTGCTTCTGTTATTAAACATTGTTAAAAGATGGAAATTGAATTGATTGAGTGCAATACTCCTGGTTCATTGTCTTGTATAACTCTGCTTTTATGCACTCTGATCGCTGAATACTAATTTGAAAGGGTATAATTGTACTAATCTTTCTTTCTAATTTAAAAAATTATATCGACTTTCTTTATCAGTGTATTTTCGTTTATATCAAAGACTATATCAGAAGTCAAGTAATTTACCCCTCAAAAATGATTTAAAAAAAATGTACAGCATTTACCATATTTTCACTTGTGCCAAAGACCATAAATTCTGAAGGGTATGTACGCCATGAGAAAAGGATTCTATATTTCTATTGCTTAGCCTAGCTACTGTTCAGGCCTGTGTGTTCTTATTGCCAAACTAACCTGAATTACTGGCCTTTTCTGGAATACTAAATTATCACATTGAAATTATTCCTGGTTAGATTTTCTGGCAGCGGTATAAAATTTTTGTCAATACATGTTGCAGGGCTTCATACGAAAAGAAAAATTTGATCCAAAGCAGTGGACTATACCTGGCGATAAGTCAAAAAGTCTGTCGCTAAAAGAAGAGTTGGTTTCTAACAGAACAAAAGTATATGTTCGTGGAAGAAGAAAAATAAGAAGTAAGGTTGTTTCTGATGTTGTTGAGGCACTAATTGGTGCCTTCCTCAGCACAGGTGGGGAAGAAGCTGCTTTATCGATTATGAATTGGATTGGCATTAAGGTTGATTTCAACATTATACCATATCAGAGCCACCTTAGCATTCACCCAGGGGGAGCTTGTAAAAGTCAGCATTTTAGAATCCCTTGCTAAACTACTCATTCCATGACCCTTCGCTTTTAGTAGAAGCTCTGACCCATGGTTCTTACAAGAGGCCAGAAATCCCAACATGTTATCAGGTACCTTGAGGATAGATACTAACAAGTAAGAACATAAACTTAGTAATAATGAAGTCCATGTCAGCATCATTGTTAGCAAATACAGTTTTCTTTTGTTTTTTGAGTACCTGTTTTGACTCTTGATGGGGCACCGTAGGCAAGGTATGCATACATGTTCTCAACCCTTTTTTCCGGTTGTTTTTCTTTTTTTTTTTTTCAGTTTTCACCATATGGTAAAAAAGTAATTATAAACTGTGAGAACCTTGAGGGACACTATAATTATTGGCCTATTGTTTTGGAAGTCTTGATGGAATTCATAAGTAGGTTATATTGTATATAAGATTTTCAATAATGAACTAGTATGCATTTTCTTGTTACTTGTGTTTTTATGTTATTCACAATTTGGGAATGATGTACTCTTAACTGGCCTTGCAGCGACTAGAGTTTCTTGGTGATGCAGTGTTGGACTATCTCATAACGACGCATTTTTACAATGAATATCCTGACAAGTTATCAGGTATTTTGACTGACATGAGGTCCAATTCCGTGAATAATGAGTGTTATACACTGTCTGCCATTAGAGCTAAGTTGCACGAACACATACTCTGTAACTCAAAGGAACTAGACAAAGCAAATTGCTGCCACAACGAATGTTGTCGAGAAGTTATCTTTAAAATCAACTTTTGGATGGCAGTTGGACACCTCTTACCCTGAGGTGAGGTGTTATTATCCAGTGCATGACTTCTTTGGGTGTTTTATTGTCATAGTTTCCAGACAATGCTTATTCATATTACTGTCATATTTGTGATATAGTAATTTAGATGCAAACACTGCCTTTAGAGGTTACAATTGAGAAAGGGAAGAAACCCACACTTGCATTTTTTTTTTTAATGCTTTTCTTCTTATTTTAGGGGCAGGGATGTTCATATTCATACTGCTTGTTTACCAGTTATACATTTCTTTAAATCCTGCATGCTTTATCTCCCTTTCTAAAAGGGATGATAATTCAATTTTATTTCCTAGGTTTTGATGAACTTGAGTTGCTTGCCCAATTTTTCATCATCATTGTTGATTCAGTAATCTTGTTTGCACATCCAAATTCATTGCACATTTACGTCACCTTTCATACCATTTTCTTGCACAGAGATTGACTTCCAGTGCAAGACCTATAGACCTGTGAAGTTTCCTGTGTAGGAAAATGGACCAATTTCTGCGCAGCAATTGAAACGTTGATGTACATATTACTATAAAATTTTGATGTTCACATAAAGTTAGTGTTGATTTGATATTTTGAAAAGCCATATTGAGTCCAGATGCAAATCCAAAGTGGGTGTACCTCATAATACACTCTAGTGCATCCTGAGGGGATTGGAAATTCAAATCCGTTTCTCCAATGTCTAAGAATCTGCCAACATTGTATATTAGATGTTTTAGTATGTTTGGTTTAGCTTTTGGAACCCAATTCAAGGTTTGGGCAAAAGCTTCAAGAGACTACCTCATGTTTTGGGAATTTTCAACATAAATGAAGATGTATTTGTTGATGTTTGCCCAACAGTTTTGTATTGTATATTCTGTTAGTAATTGTCACAAGGAACCACAATGTATAAAGTGTTCCAAGATCCATGAGATGTATTTTTATTTCTGACAGGTACTTGGAGATATTATAGAATCTCTGGCCGGAGCGATTTTTGTTGATTCAGGGTACAAGAAGGAGGTTGTTTTCCGAAGCATAAGGCCTCTTTTGGAACCCCTGGTTACACCTGAAACAGTAAAGCTACATCCTGTCAGGGAATTGACAGAACTATGCCAAAAAAAACATTATAAAAGGAAAGAACCTTTGGTGTCCCATGACGTTGGTGTAACTTCATTTGCCGTCGAGGTGGAAGCTAATGGGTTCACTTACAAGAGTACTGCTACAGCTGCTAATAAGGATACAGCAGAAAAATTAGCCTCCAAGGAAGTTTTGAAACTCTTGAAGTAAACCAATACTGAGTTATTAATGAACAGAAGGCGATTTTTATTCCCTTACTATCTGCAGTCTTTTTGTTCTCTTGGTTTGTGAATGAAATCATTTGTCATGTATTATACAAGTCAAAGTGGTTGTAAAAGCATTCTACTTTCTACTTGGTTAAATCATTTGTTTGAGAATTGCAAATTCGCAAGTCTTTTAAAAGTTTCTTGATTTCTTTTTGGCTGATAATTTTTTTTTATCAAGATATCTTTACAGGTATTACTGTAAGATTAAATTTTCAGACATATCATTCAAAATTCAAGCTTTGATATTCTCTTTAGGAGCAAGAGTTCGCTTATCACCGTGCCAATGAGTTGTTGGTTTTAGGTAATAAATGTTATACCTGCATACAATACTACTAATGATGATGTGCACATACTTGCCATCGTGAATTTTACAGTGGAGGCTGTGCTCATGATATAATGTGCTAATACGATAATATGCAAAAATTGCTGTCTTATAACTCCATAGAAGGGGGGTTTTGTGGATTGAAACAAGATAGATTGCTGAACTATCCGTAATTGTAATATTAAGGCCGCATCCGATGATGTAATCCTCAGTTTATAATTATTGGGTACTTTCATAGTATGTACTCTCAAAAAATCTCTATGCACTCAAACATGAAATATGGCAAAAAAAAAAAAAATGATATAAAGTCAGCCATTGGTATAGCAGTATTACGTCATTACATTATCAAAATTTATTGGTGGAACAGAAAAAGGACACAAAATGAGATATCAGCATCCTAAAACATACGGTGTGAAAACCAAACCATTTATCCACATCATAAGAATTGACTTAACGTGGTCCACACAGAACAACTTAATATATTTTGGGGAAAATTATTGGTAGAGACAAGTTAATGATCATATTTATGGAAAAAAAAAACTCGTTATCCATCCATGTGGATAATTCAGTTCATGAATGGTTAACTCTTGAACTGAATGAACTGAATTAGTCGTGCTGATATGGTCTTTTTCAATAATTTCCCCTATATTTTTCAACTATCTCATTTCAGATGCCTTTTGGAAACCTTCACTTCAGCCTCAATTTGACAATCACACTTAAATGAAGGGAAACTCTGGGAAACAAGGCATTGCATTTGCTAACAACGTCTCATTGTACAGTATTCTATCTGACTGACTGAACATAAGCTTGGGATGCCATCTCATGCTACCAACACTGGATCAACTCGTTTCAAGTTACTTTATCAAATTTAGTAGCCAACAAGGGAGAAAGGGGAAAAACAAGAACAATCTTTTCAGAAAATAGATATTGATTTATTTACCAAAAGAAAAAATAGATATTGATTTTTAAGAGAAAGTCTGACAGAAGCTTTCTACTTAAATAACAAATGCAAGTCAAGTTACACAAATACAGAGAGGAAAATCCAATGCTTTATCCAAATCCAAATTCCGCAAACCAGTACACAGGCGTAAATGCACACATAAAATCTTATTTGCTTACCCAAAACTGAAAGATGTGATGTTATACTAATATGTTATCCCAGCATAACTAATATGTCAATCACCTCGACAAGACATCCATCAATTACAAAAAGTGTACTAAGGTAGCACAAATAGAAGGGTACTCATAAGAAACTGTAAATTATACAACTCGACATGGATATTGTCTTCAACCTTGAGATATTATGTAAGTTGAAGACTTTCATGTGACAATATCATAGATTGTACAGCTCTTGATACGGTGCTTGAAATTTTGCAGAATAGATTGCTATAGAATTCTCTTCAAGATTTAAAACAAGCGAAACTCTAGGGCTGTGAAGGGGTGGGAGATGTTGGAGGCTTGAAATCTGGATACTGCAATACAAGAAGGGAAAACACATATGGACATGAAGGATGGTAAGCATATCTTAGGAGTATGCGATATAGAGCACAAAATGATCTTGATAAATTCACTTATCCCTTACCACTGAAAAACATTTAGAAAACTTCATGCAATATGCTTTTTCGTTTCATAGTTTTGTCTCCTTAGACATGTAACTTGACATTCTCCCCTAATTTCATTCATTATTTCACCCTTTTCTTGGAACAGAGGGGCCTTAGGGAAGAGGGTTATGCACTCATGTGTAATTACCAAAGCAGGTTGATATTTGATAATGACAATTATTTGTCATGTAGTCTAATAAAAAGATTCAATTTTATGGACTCATAATCAGAATGGAATAAAAAGATAAATGGAAAGATAAGTGCCAAGAAAATTTGCCACCACAAGCATATCTAATCAGCTCCAGAAGTTAAAAATTCATGTAGCAAGGAAATTGAGACATTACATGTGGGTATGGCGATAGTGGTTTTGGTATGCCAGGAAGTGATTCTGCCTTAACTTCAGTTTTCGGCACTGAATTTATTTCAGGAGCAAGTCCTGTTACTGCTTCTGCTTTGGACTCAGAGACTGTGTCAGGAGTAGCTTCTGCTTTCTGTATAGTCGTATCTGCTGTAGCAGGCTCTAGGCTTTCTTCAGTTGGTGCAGGAAGAGCCCTATTATTGGTGGAGGTAGGTAGAAGAGCCTTTCCAATTTGATAATGTTCCCAGCCGTGCAAGGAGAACAACGACATGGGAAGGGGAAAGGAGTTTCACATTAGGCAATTATTAAGAAATAGCTATACTACATTGTTAATTAAAATATATATTCCAGAATCATCACATCATAATTACAGCTCATTTATCAGGCTGTGAAAGGACACAAATCATAAGTACCTTTATTTCATCAACAAGCTCTTTAGGAGCAATCTTGGTGTTCAAAAACTCATCAACTTGTTGTAGTGTTTGCTTTCGGTCCTGCCATGAAACAAAAACAGAAAAAAAAAATATATTTACGTGCTTGAGCCCCTAACCTCTAAATAATAATAAACCCGAAATGAAGCCCATCAATAATGGAACTCTTATTTGTCATGCAATGGCCACCCTCAATTGTCAATAAAAGCCATAATGTACAAATGCATGAGTTTTACAGCTCAACGAATGATATAATATTCCACCTCCTCGTCAATATCCACTTCAAGCGAAAGTTCATAAAAAAACAGTTATGGTCTATGCACACCTAGGATGTGTTAAGAAAACAGAAAGGAAACGAAAAAAAAAAAAAAAGCCTAAAGACAAGATTAAATCTCTGCATGTTCCAGCAACAATGCTTAAAACTTATGCACTTAAGAAGAAAATATTCTTTGCCAAGATTGGGAAATGAGAGTCCAGAGAAAAACACATCATCTACAGACATACCGTCTGCTCATAACAATATATATTGATGATCACATATTGGACCACCAGAATTCACAAACATTTCTCCCTTTTTCATGACCAAAAATCCAAACCATGCTGCTAACACAACTTTACTTAACAATCTCATTTGGGATCATATTGTGACAGGTTAAAATTGCTGGACTACCATGACCCTTGAAAATTCTGCTTTTCACCAATAGAGGGAGACTGACTGGTTATTCGATATTAAATATACATTGTGCTCCTGCTTTTGTCTCTCGTACACATAGTTCCAAACATTAACATGGTCCTCCATTGCCTTATATAACTAATTCAATTTATGTGCCATTTCTCCTTCACTTTATTTATCTTGTACAAATGCTTACGTTTTGGTGACTCCCAAAAGGCCCTTATTAAATAAGATATCCTTCATGCCTTGCAGAGAAATATCTGATGCTGACTTAATATCTCAATAAACACAACAGTAGGAGGACTTAGGAAGTTAATGCACAGTCATGCAACAGAAGAATGGTAACCGCCTGAAGTCAAAGATGTATTGTTCAACAAGATCGATGATAACCAAACAATGCAAATAGAAAACCATTCATCCAGTGAAGCATACTTACCTCAGCAAATAGAAGCTTCTTGCTCGCAAACTGAATAAGTGCAGCTGATCCTAAAACTTGGAGAATTGTTTCTATCTATAAACAGAGTAACAGCATCAACAAGAAAATTTTCATCATTATAGTCATGTCAATGGATTTTTTTTCCCTTGGGAATAAGAGCGAAATAACAAGTAAATAACTCATCAGATCAACCTCAGAAATAGCTAATACACCCAGTCCAGTAGCTGCAGCAATCCCAAGACTAACAGCCAAGCCATCAGGTGTCTCCTGCAATAAAACTCAATTAATTAGAAACTCACAAAAATGTTAACAATCAAGATCATGAACAACAGCTATCTGTTTTAAAGACAAGCATGTACAAATGGACCAATCACCATATTCTTGATAACCAATATCCTCATTCTCGTATTGAACTTTACTGTAAGAAAACATTCTACACTGAAACGTGTATGCCACATATCAAATGATAAAAACAATGCTGGAATAACTTTGTCAATTTCATGCAGTATTAGAAGAAACAAATGATTATATTAGAGAAAATCAGAAATATTTGTAAGACTAGGGAATGACTTGTGGCAAATTTCTTCCTTATGTGCATTTACATGTTGACAATAAGGTATCTTCTTACAAATTCTTTAAACATGGAACCCAACTTCAAGTGGCCAATTAGAATCTTATGCAAATCCATAATCAAAAGGAGACTGACTATGACTGAATTATCCAAGTTAATGTCCAAATAATAAGATCTTATTGAACCAAGTTTATAACAGAACCTATTTTGTTTAATATCTAAATTTTTTTTCTAGATTTTATTTTTTTTACCATAAATAGCTGCTCGATTTGCATAGCCTTTCTGCTATTACTAGTTAGAAATAAGTTTAACCTGCCTATAAGAAAGCTTCTTACAGCTGATGCAATAAACTGATAGGCCATTTACCCCCATTCCCCTCGCCTGGAAGAAAATGCATTTTGGTTTTATATACCCAAAAATATCTTGATAACATTTTCTCGAAAACTTCAAATACATAGTGTAGTTGAGAACAGGAGTTAGGAAGATTTCCATAGGATATCTTTGTCCCCCAATCCAACAAGCCAAGTATTATTTTGATATGTTAGAAAAGTTCAACAATCCAACCAGGAGGCAACAACCCATATTCATACTGACGAAACAACTACTGCCTATCCAGAATTTAGAAGACTACAATATTTATACATTTGTGGGTATCATGCATAAGAATTCAGATAAATCATGTCGACGGAATTATTGGTTCATATAATGTAAAGGGTACCACCTAAGAAAGCATCGTATGTTGTTGAGTGCATTATAGTTTCTGCTTAGTCTGTTCTCTTTCTTGATAGCTTACTTTCCCAATTTGACTAAGCAAACTTTTTTCAGTTATCTCAAAAACAATTTAAATTGTGTCTACCATAAGTCTTAGAATTAACAGAAAGAATATGCCTACTTTTTATTAATCTGAGAAAACTAATAGTAGTGTTTTGCATGTGCATCAGCAATTGAAAATTACAATTGTTATTAGATAAATCCCAGAGACATACTCCTATTGTGCCAGTGATAGCATCTGCCAAATTTCCAAAATCCAAATTCAATGCTTTCCCTGGTGGTGTCCAAGTAAGACCACTATTCTGCAGAATTCCAGTCCAGGTCAGTGTATGGATGAGCAGAGAAAAATTAATGTTTTAAATGAAAATATTATAAAGATGAAAAAAAAAAATGACAAGGGACAATAAATACCATCCATCCTCGGGGTCCTTCTGCACCATCTTTAATTGCATAAGCAGCTTTAAATCCACTAACAGTGACCAACTCTGCAACCAGTTCGGAGTTCCCATCAAATCTGGCTTCCATCACAAGTTCATTCAATCAGCTTCAAGTGTATTCTTTTGTGAAGTAAAATTTAGAAACAACAAAATAAGTAATAAAGTTCCCAAAATGCTGATGCAGACTGCAGATTGAAGCTTTATGTTAGAATGTTAAAATTCTCACTGGGGCAACTCTGTAACATAAATGGTCACATTCAATATAGATTACATAACACCTTTTTTCATAGATGTAAGATGTTATTATTATTATTTTTTTCAAAAAGAGCTCACAGAAATTTCATTGAAGTTCTTTTTTTTTTTTTTTTTGCATTTTCCTAGTGGAAAGACTTATATCCAGCCCTAGATTGACCAAGGGAGATAATCATTTGGATGCATGCTAAGTGATATATTAGCCTTTCAATGTCAATGAGCATTCTAGAATTCTTTTTTCGATCATTAATAGCTAAAATGCACTTTTCTAGTGGAAAGACTTATATCCAGACCAGAATTGATCAAGGAAGATGGTCATTTGGATGCATGCTAAGTGATATATCAGCCTTTCAATGTCAATGAGCATTCTAGAATTCTTTTTTTCCGTCATTAATAGCTAAAATGCATTTTCCTAATGGAAAGACTTATATGCAGACCAGAATTGATCAAGGGAGATGGTCATTTGGATGCATGCTAAGTGATGTATTAGCCTTTCAATGTCCATGAGCATTATTGAATTCTTTTTTCCATTATTAATAGCTAAAATGCATTTTCCTAATGGAAAGACTTATATCAAGACCATAATTGATCAAGGGAGATGGTCATTTGGATGCATGCTAAGTGCTGTATTAGCCTTTCAATGTCAATGAGCATTCTTGATTCTTGAATTCGTTTTTCCACCATTAACAGCTAAAATGAGATGACTGAATGTGCTATGGAGTGGATCTTAATGAGACAAACAGAGAAAACTATAAATAGAATTGCTGTGAGGCCGTGAGCTCTTACTTGTCCAGAATGAACAATGTGGTATTCTCTGGTTCCTTGAACTTCGACGAAAGTTTCTTCAGGAACCTTCGCTTATCATCACCCTTGTAAGTGATTGATACTGGCTTCTTCCTCAAATCTACAACATTCGGGGTACCCACTTGCCTAAATTCTACCGGTGCTCTTATATCAAGCAACTGAGCATTCTCATCAGCACCCAATTTTGCATATGCATTTTTGGCCGATTCAACTCCCCATGGCTTAGGCTTCTTCAGAACCTGAGACAAAACCAGTGGCACTGCCAAAATAGCTACTCCTCCGGCTATAATTGCAGGGTTCTCTGTTCCAAAACTGATAACACTATCTACAACCCCATTTACATCAAAGTCCCCAGAACTCGGGGTACTCACAGATTGCTCCAGTGCCTCCTCATATGTTAGAGCTCTAGCAAGTCCACTATTGATAACTGAAGCGGCAAGAAATAGACCTCCACGTAAACCTTTTGATAAAAACTCAGGCAAAGTTGGTTGCTTGTTGCTAAAACTAGAAAAGTTTGAGACTTTGCAAGCGGAAATTGTGGGCAGTGATGAGAATTTTCTGGGTTCTTTTCTTCTATCAGAAAGCACAGATAAAGGGGTCAAGCCAGCGGCATTGAGGGCCTCCATAGCATAATTCTGTATCACAGACTCTCTGAGGCACTCAGATAATAATTGGAAGAAGTTGAAGTCTGTTAACTACCATGAGAATCAAAGGGTTAATGCTGGTGTTGTTTCCTTGTGGACTGATTTTTGGGTTGAAAGTGATCAAAACGACGACCGGCTAAGCCTGTGTTTGGTGGCTTGGTGCAATTCAGCGGGCATCCATCGAGTGGAGACAGGTGTTGACGTGTAAGCGAATAAAGCACTCAGCCACTGGGTTCTTGACACGTGGTGAATGAGGATGAGATCTAGCTAGATGATGGAGGCTTCGTCGTCTACAATTGTGTGGCTTTGAAACGTCTGAGAAGTGTTTAGAAACAACTACGACAATGTAACACAGTACTACAATACTACTTGAAAGTGTGTAGTACAAATAGTTGGCAAATAAAACTCGACAGAATAAATATGCAAGACAACACTTGCTTTGAAAAAAATTCCAAGATCACATTTGATTGGAAGGAATAGTTATTGTGGATTCAAAATAAAATTGAAAGTGGGAATAAAATAAGTTGGAAGCTATTGCGATTTTTACTTTAAAAATAAGGCAACGAAGATTAATTTAATTAGTAGAATTGAATTATGAATTTTTAAAAGTGGTGTATTTGAACTCTACTAAAATCTCTTATTAATGTACAATCTATAAATATTGGTTAAACTTGTACTTTTCTCAAAAATAATAAAAATAAAATGATGATTCTATTTTATTTATGTTAAATTTAATTAAAATTAAATTGTAAAAAAATTATCTTATTATCATAATAACATCCATTGAGAACTGTAGCAATGGCTAAGAACAAGAAAAGGGAGTTAGGACACAAATTTAGACACTTTAAATCTTTTTTTAATTTTTTATGAATTATCTAAATTTTTTAAAAAAATGTCATAGGGTAAAAAATAAATAAAATCATTTTACATTAAAAGTATAATCTTGTACATGTTTGATAGCTGTTTATTTTTAAAAAAAAAATCATTTTTTAAAAAACTCTTTTAACAAGATTTTAACTGTAAATTATTTTAAATTTAAAATAAATTAATCTAAACATGTACCAAAAGAAAATTACATTCATATCTTGAAGTTGCTACTAAAATTTTTCAACCCTTTTCTACCCCATCACTTTATTATAGTAAACCAAACAAGTCTTTTGAACTTTTTTTAAACAATTGCTGTTAGGTGTCAGTTGAGGAAACAAGTGATGCAATTGTGCATCTAAACTTGTACCGTATGTTATTATAAAGAAATATTTAGGGAAATATTTAAGTACTCCATTTAATAATTACATGTATAAAATTTTGTAAGTTATATTATAAATATATATTACTTTTTAAAAAAGTTGATACTATATATTTATTGTTTAATAAAGTGTTTATATAAACATATGTCTACTCAAATTTTGTTGTTTTTTGGTTTGTAATTTATAAAGTCAATCAAGACTGACTATGCAGAGAACATAATTAGTAAAGTAACAAAACTATGAAAGCTAAAGAAATCCCAAAAACTGTTTCCTATGCAAAATAACGGAGCGAAATTCCTCCGAGGAGGACGAGTGAAGAGGTTGGCACCTTGCTCCCTCAATGGAATCCTCCTCTTTATTTTCTAGTGTTGGTTTTCTATTCTTTTTTCTTTTTTTTTTGGTCTTCTCTAGTGCTTTCAACACCATCACCAAGAATGATAATGCACAAACTCAATGGGTAAACACGAATTCCTCTAAGCGAGCACTTCCATAGGCCTACTAGGAGAGGGCCAGTTATGTAGGCAGACTGAGTTTAGTAGTATAAGCACACAGAATTCACATTCTCTTTAACTGCGAGAGTGCTGTCATGAACAAACATATTTTTCTTGAAGTTATTTTCAGAAAATTGCAGAATTTCAATGGCTGATCAACGTACAAAATATAATCCCAGTACTACATTCATTTGAAAATTCACTGTTTGAACAATGCAAAGCTCATCCAAACATTTAGTTGAACTTTTATGTAATATATACAAGCAGGCGTAGTCGTTAATATAAAAATACAAATTCTAAAGATATACTTAAAATAGAACCATTAATCCTAACACAAACACTTAAAATGTAAGTATTATTATTACATAGTCATTCCTAAAACAAATCTTAAAAACAATTTTAAAATGGTGACATCAATATTCCTAACACAAGTCTTAAAAATAATTTTAAAATGGAAACATCAATAATTCAATATTGTAGAGTGCAGACACAATAAAAGATTATCATTTATTTAATTAGGGTATCTCATTTGTATTGGAACAAAAATTCAAAAAATAAGTAAAAAATTATAGGATGCGGATTACAAGTGTAGAATTCACGCTCTGTACAAGTGGAGAAGCCAGCTTGTTGGAGTTGAATAAACATGTTCTCAGTCACTTCGATTATATTGAATATAGTATGAGTTCGAAGCATAAATAAACCCTAACATTGGACTTAAAAATAGTACAAATATGGGATCTCAAAGAAGGTCAAAAAAATAATCCAAACCTTGACCAATTTCCCAGATGGAGATACCACTTCCCCATGAACGGGCTTCCTCTAACCGCAAAGAAATTGACTTCAAAGATGGATAGAATACCGCATGCCTGATATCCTTGTCATCAGTGTAAAAGAAAAAATGCTCCCCACTATTCTTATCCCACTGGAGCACAGGTCTGTGCTTCTCCAACAGTTCGAGGTAATCCCTTCCAATAATAGCTCCGCCACCAGAATCTTCAATTTCAAATTACACCACCATGTAAAATAAAAATGCTTTCGTTACCTGCCTACCTGGTAATACCACAAAAAATCAAAAAGGAAAGAAAGATTCTTCGAAGATCTCAAAATATCAAAATGGCCCAAAAAGGTGCTCATGTTCCACTCAAGCAAAAAGTAAGGAAAAATATGAATGACGCCATTGTGAAATTAAAGGAAGAAGCGAAAGGAAAGGAATTACCCCTTGAAAGGAAGAAATCATTTCCATAGAAGTTGATGCCAACAAGTATCTTGGGGGCAAGGCTTTGGGCTCTATTGCCTGAGGTATCAAGAAGCAGCTGCAGGATGATTTGAATCCACTTCAAAGGTGCATTAGGACCTGGGTTATGAGGACTAGAGAAGTCATATGTCATTAACGAGAATCCATCCACAGCTTCACTTATAGTCTCGAGATCTTTTGGACCAAAGTCATGCACTTGCAGCTTCTCAGAAGATGGTGGACCTATAACATAGATCAACTGCAACTGCTGCTTACTATTTTTCTCTGAGCTTACAGAATGCAGTGCATCTCCAAGCTGTTTTATAAATTGCAGTGCCTACACTTGCAAAAGAAGGAAGCACCATATCAACTACTGTAATGAGCAAATACGAAATGGATAGATTTGTCTTACAGGAAACATGATGATGAATTTATAATTTTCTTTTTTCACAAGGCAACGTATACATGCCAATGGAATTATCACATAAAACTGTCTTATACATGAAATTGAAAAAATTGTAATTCAAGACCAGTCCCAATGGTATGCTTCAAATTGCAGAAAACCTAGTTATTTGGTCCATAATCCATATGGGAAGGGAACCACCTCAGACCTCACTCAGCGATCAAAAAATTTCAAAGCATCAGCAATTGTAATATAACCATTTGATGACTGCCCAGATCTAGTAAACAATCAACAGCTTGAAAGAAAACTTAACAGCTTAGTCCATGAATAACAGTAAAATCAAAATCAGCCACCAATATGATGGAAAGCAGAGTTCAATATTACAGCTTAGCTGTATCAAAAGTATCTGGAAAGGACTAGAAGGAACAAATGCTCACCAAATTCCGCATGCTTGGATCATGCAAGATACCATAAGCTGCCCATCTTGACCAGGATTCTAAGACAAAACCATCATATCCCATTTCCCTATAAAAGAAGAACATCCACATGAAAATCAAATCATAGCACAACAGAGAGAATGTATCAAGAAAGAAAGTGCTTCACGCATGGATCTGCAATGTAGAATATTTGCTGCCGTAAACAACTTCTGATATCCATGCAATATATTGATTTGCTATAGTGGAAGAACTTCTACACCATAAGGCACCATAAACCACGTTAATTTAAGATAAATAATGGGAAAATTACAAAAAATGAATTCTTGGTAAAAATATTTCTGGTTTAGGAACAAGTGGTTAATTAACTCAATTAGTGGTTACTCATTAACCACTTTTTTTGAACATCATTAACCAGTTGAGTGATTAGTTGTTCCTACACTATAAATATTTTTTATCAAGAATTCCTTTTTTGTACTTTTCCCATAAATAACTTCCCTTTTTCGGAATTAGATGATGGTGTGATCATTATGTTATATCATTTGCAGCAGGCTCCAAGAGACAAATCCAACATTCATTCTTGCAGCAGATGACAATCAAATACTGAATAGCTAAATTAGTGACCAAGAAAAGCCTATATAACCAAAATCTTGATGTCTTTCTAGCATACTCAAATAAATCTGTCCCCACAATGCCATTTCCTGAAAGATGTATCTAGAAAAAAATCAGCGGCTTACTTGCACTCTGTTACTATAAGGTTAATAGCTTTGTTCCTTTGTTTCTTCTTTCTCAGCAGCTCTGCTGGGGATGCTTCCAGAACAACTCTAGGCAGGATCTACACACAAGGAAAAAAAAAAGGAAGGTTAATGAGGCCAGATACAAAGAAAAGCATAACAATAATCATGGGACAAGTAAACAAGTATTAGGTCCAACATATTAAGGATATCATAAATAATGTTAGCCATTAGGAAGGTAGCATTTGTAGCCCGCCCAAAGCCCAAACCAGACTGGTCTGGTGGCTTCTGCTTGGGATGAAGGTTAAAGATAGGCAACAACCTTAAGACCTATTTAGGTATTACATCCCCCTGCCCCACAGCTTACTTGCTAGGAATGCTTAACAGTTAAAAGACATGTACTCTCATTAAACTTTAAATTGCAATATTACAGATAAAGATATATATCACAGAGCTGCAATAGCTATTCTGTTTCTTTTTTTTTTTCTTATTATTAAGTGGATTTCAAAGTATGGAATTGCTTTATATACTAGAACAAATACGTATGTCAAGTGGGTGGGCAGTAGCCACAAAGTGGGTGGGCACTGAGAAGTGCAACATCATGGGTTTCATCATAAACTTACAAAGCATTCAACATATCCCATATTATGTGTACTGGCAGTAGAAGGATCAAGGGATAGAATTCTCTGAGATTTCAAAACATAAATAAAGGAACAAAGATATTAACCAAATAATAAAGTTCTGACAAAAAAGAAGCAAAGGAACAAAGCTAATGGAAATATCCAAATAACGACTTTTCCATCTTTGGCCATTGAAGGTATCACATTCTGTCTGGGCTACCTCTTACAGGATTAGGTGAGGTCTAGTAATTAAGTTGGGGAGGGATTGGGCATAATAGCCCAAACCAGAAGCAATCCCACTAACCCAGTGCAACTCCCATAAGCAAGCCCATACATAAATCCCCAATTTAGTTCTACTTTCTAGTTTACAAATCCATAATTCAGAATGTCAGCAACTAAATTTCCAAATGAAAATAAGATATATGCAAACTTTTTTCATTGGATTAAGGAGGCATTTAATTTTTCATTGATAAGACAAAAATAAGTTGAAGAGTAGAGAACTTCTTCATTGTACCAAAGCTTCTCCTGTCTTTTTAAGCTCTGAGATCCATCCTCTGTCAGCATTATGTCTCCCCTCTAGAACTAAGCTTGTCTGTTGGCTGGCAAGAACAACTGATGAAGCAAAACCATAAAGCAATATAATGAAAACTAACTAATAACAAACTCCCAGGATTTATCACTGTGTATTCACTAGAATTTCAGTATAGTGCAGAAATTACAAAGATGCATGAGGATAAAAATATTCCGATGATCCTTTAGGTTTTGATGTCAGTTCAAATCACCAAAGGATATCCCATTTCTCAAAAGCAGGCATCCCAGGTGATATGCCATCAAAAAAACAGGATAAAATGGCGAGGAAAACTTCAAAATCCACAATCCAAAGCTTATGGAAATTTTCCGATACTTGCAATATACATTTGAAAGCTTTGACAAATTGGCACATTGAGAGTTAGGAAATGGATAGGTCTTAACTCTGCCCCCGTCCCCCTATTTCTTGAATAAGTCACTTAGGACTGAGGTGCATACCTCTTTAAATCATACCAAACGGGTGATAAGTGTGTAAACTTAGAATTGAACCTTTTTGCCAATTCATAACCCCGAGAATTCCTGCAATATTTAACATATTTGGAGATACATACAAATGGTAATCATAAAGATGTCTTTTAACAGGAAGAATGACACATAAAAGAAAAGATCTCACCAACAATAGATAATAGAATTGAATTTTCATTATAATTATAAAGCAATATAATTATGAAGATGTTGGGACACAAATCAGATATAAAGTAGATAACTTGAAGTGATTTGTACAGAAAAAAAATGACCCAAAAAGAATATAAAAAATCATGATACTGTAACAATCAAAGCCATAACTTTCAAACTGTGAAGGGAAAAATTTCAACAAGATTTTTAAAATAAGTTAATGGTTGAGTGAAACAATTACTTAATTACCATTCTTCTTTGTCTCTACCAGCTAAATTCTCAAAGAAAGAGTTGCAATTTTAAGAATCATACAGACTAATCAACTATATCAAAGGAATGCATCTCTCTATCTTCTATACTAATATATGAGGCCAACACTCCTCATGATCTCTCACTCAAAAAAAAATTAAAGAAAAATCATTTAAGTTGCCACCACAGCAAAAACTACGTCTACTTTCTCAACTCCCTTCATCGTTCCCACTCACTTCCTACTGTTAAGGAACTTATTTAAAATTATTTTCTTTACAAATTACAATTTTTCAGTCAGTTTTCGTTCAAATTTAAAATTAAGAAAGTAAATTGTTTTAAAATATAATTTAAAATTTGACTAAACCTGCACAGCGGTTGCCACTACTAGTACAAAAAATTGCTAGAGGAATACACATATCTTCATCTTCTACAAAAATACTCATACCATTATCATGTACAAAGTTGTGTTCCTCCATTCATATAACAATACCATCTAAACCAAACTCGATATGCCCAGTTTTTCACTAGGGTAAAATACATATTACCCCCTGTAGTTTCAGCGAATTTCAAATTTCATACATAACGTTTATTTTGTGACACATAATTCTCTTGGAGTTTGGTTGAAAGTGCAAAAGTTAAGTTTGTTAAAACTAACAGTTTTGCACTCTCAACCAAACATCAGGGGGGTTATGTGTTACAAAATAAACGTTATGTAAACATAGAATAGGCCTCACATGAGGCTCACATGATAACTACCATTAAAATTAACAACAAACTTAACTTTTGCACTCTCAACAAAACATGAAAGGGTTATGGTCACAAAATAAACTTTATATATGAAATGTGAAATTTTCTGAAAAATCAAAAGTTTCGATAACTTATTATAATCAGAGAATAAAAAATCACATTATATTAAACAAAATTGGTTCCTTATTTAGCAGCAAGTATTGCATGCCAAGTATCAGCTTGATCTACGAAAATGCTAAAAGCAAACTACATGCACAAGAAAAAGCCCTAAAAAAAGGAAAAAGAAATACCAGGGAGTAATGTAGCCAAGCACAGGATAAGTATAATGCCGCTGAGACGTATTTTCTGATACTTTTGAATTCTCCTAATCATTGTAAAATTACAAAAATTAGATACTATTATTAAAACTTGAACTCTCTATGTCGTACACCCTGCTTGGTAGCTGAAAAAATTACCACCCAGAAATTTACTTGAGCTACAATTACTAAAAATAAAATTCTTTAAAATAAACATAAAAATAATTTCTTTTTTCAAACAGTTTGTCGTCAACCAAACAATAGAATCACAATATTGTTTTCGCGCTACTTACAGTGAGTACATCTTGGTAATTCACATCGGTTGTCACAAGGCCTCGTTGATACACATACGATTCCTTACGGTGCGAAGGAGAAGAGTTTCTCAACCGGTAAAAGACGACGGCAATTGTGGAAGATACGATGAAGAATAGGGTGAAGAAGGCCACGAGTTTGCTGCGATCCGAAGCTGAGTCAGCCCGTTCGTGTGGTCGGGAAGATGAGTGGACTTGGTTTTCCCGGCGACCAGAACTCGGCGCGTATCGGTGATCTCTGCTCTTGGCCATATCAGAGTGGTGGCCGAGTCAGATACTAACTCACACCTAAGAGCTTTTCTGAATACCATTCCTATACTCCACAAAAAAACAAAAAAAAACAGCTCATACTTTAAAAAATAAAATAAGAATTATTAATTATTAATAAAAAAATTAATTGTTAAGATTATAATAAAATATATATATATATATATAATAAATTATTAAATTATTAAATTATTAAATTACACTTTATTAATTTTTTATTAATAATTAATAATCTTTACCTTATTTTTTACATTGATAAAAAAACAAAATAAAAAAATTAAATCATAAAAAATTTGATTCATTTGATAAGTTTAATTTAATATTTAAAATATAATTCATATTTGTTATACTAACATTTTACGTGTCTTTAGTGCTTTTTGTGGAGCCTCGAGGCATTATATTCATCATTCAAGTATAGAGCTGGCTCTGAATAACAGTTTTAGGCATATTTGTCCCATAGAACTTGGGTAAGACTTCCGTTCTCATTTATTTTTTTCAAGCATTTCAGCAAATTTAGCTAGCATAAAAGTATAAGTGGAGTTGCCACCTAAAGACTCAGAGCACCAAAACAGAAGAATAAATTTGGAAGACCTATTCATCATTCTGCAGTCAGGTCAACACAACATCTTCAGCAGCAGCTTGCTTGCTTCACTGCCAATATTGTTTTGGTACACACTTCACTGTCAATATACCATGCAGAAATTTCGTATTTGTAGAATGCTATTAAATATAATTAACTTAATAACGTAAATTCACTAAGTTTGTCTTTGGATGATAAAATTTAGAATTTCAAGGAATTCAGAATTCCTTCATTTGCACAATTTCTTTTGAAGAATTATTCACAAAATTAGAATTTCATTGCTAAACTTACAGAACACAATAAACATCATATGCTATATTTTTACAAACACATTATAAAATCCAAAAGAATAAAAAATGATAAATAAAAATATCAAATGAATAAATAAATAAATAAAATGAGATCAAATAAATTAAAAACAAAACTAAACGACGTCGTACTGCTCGCCAAAATGATGCCCCCACCTAAAAACGACATCATAGTAGAAAATGCTCCCCAAAACTGGCAAAACACTCTTTTTGGGTGTCAACGACAGTGTCGTCTTGATTCTTGAATAGGGAATACCTTTATCCAATGTAAAGGGTTTTTGGGTTTGGCATGTGCACTCTGCAGATAAACCCTGAACGTTGATACAAAAACATCCCCTTCCATTTCCATGTCCAAGAGGACCAAGGCACCGGCTTTAGCATCAAAACACTTGCCCAACAACTACTGCTGACTGGTGAGTCTATGCTTATCTCTCTTCCTTGCAAACCTCTCTCTCTTGTATAACAATTTTTTGCTGTTTAATATTTGCCTTTATCCTTTCTGTGTCTTTGCGTTATCTCAGTCAAGGTTGCTAGATGGAGCCTAAATTCTTTCTTTCTTTACCCAAATCCTCGTCATTTACTCCTTTGCCATTCTTCATCTCAAATAAACTTCCTTTCCTTCAAAAACCAAACCTTTCTGTCAAACCCCATTGCTCCCTCTCATCAGTATCTGTAGAAAAGTCACAATTTTGGGGGAGAAGTTTGGTTTTGTCACAAGGAAATGCTGATTTGGTTAAACTGAGAAAAGTCCATACCCCATTTGGGCCCATAAGAGCAGCAGTGAAGAGAAGGAAAGAACTTCCCTTTGACAATGTAATAGAAAGGGACAAGAAGCTGAAATTTGTTCTCAAGATAAGGAAGATTCTAGTGAGTCAACCTGATCGGATTATGTCACTTCGGGAGCTGGGTAAATATAGAAGAGAATTGGGTCTGCAGAAAAAGAGGCGATTTATTGCTTTGTTGAAGAAATTCCCAGCGGTGTTTCAGATTATGGAAGAGGGGGTTTACTCTCTCAAATTTAAATTGAGCCCGGAAGCTGAAAGGCTTTATTTTGAGGAATTGAGAATTAGGAATGAAATGGAAGATTTGGTAGTTGTGAAGCTGAGGAAATTGTTGATGATGTCACTGGAAAAGCGGATATTGTTGGAGAAGATTGCCCATCTGAGGACTGATTTGGGACTCCCCACAAGAATTTCGTGACACTATTTGTCACAGGTACCCACAATACTTCAGAGTTGTTGCAACTGAACGAGGCCCTGCACTGGAATTAACACATTGGGATCCAGAGCTTGCAGTTTCTGCAGCTGAGCTATCTGCAGAGGAAAATCGGATTAAAGAACTAGAAGAAAAGAATTTAATCATAGACAGGCCTCCCAAATTCAATAGAGTGAAGCTTCCTAAGGGTCTTAATCTTTCTTTCAAAGGGTGAAATGAGGAGGATAATGCAGTTCAGAGACATGCCTTATATATCGCCATACTCAGATTTCTCAGGGCTACGGTCAGGAACGCGGGAAAAAGAGAAGCATGCTTGTGGAGTTGTTCATGAGATTTTGAGCCTCACTGTTGAGAAGCGAACTCTTATTGATCACCTTTACTCATTTTCGAGAGGAGTTCAGGTTCTCTCAGCAGTTGAGGGGGATGTTTATCAGGCATCCTGATATGTTCTATGTCTCTTTGAAAGGAGATAGGGATTCTGTGTTTCTGAGGGAAGCTTATCGTGATTCTCAGTTGGTAGAGAAGGACCATTTGTTGCTTATAAAGGAAAAGCTTCGTTCTCTGGTTGCTGTTCCAAGATTTCCGAAGGGAGCTGCTGGCAGAAGATATGGAGATGTGGAAGAGAATGATAGCAGAGAAGATGAAATTGATGAAGAGGAAGAAGAATGGTCAGATGTTGATAATTTTATGAGTGATGACAGATTTGAAGATTATGATGATGATGATGATGATGATGATGAAGATGGTGACTGGAGTGATGAAGATGATGATATGCCACCAGATTTTGATGAGGATGCTGGATATTTGGAGATTGGAAAAGGAAAGCCAATTAAACAAGTTGACGACTCAACGCAGAATGATGAAAAGGTCCTTGTTCCCATATTCCCCGATGGTCGTCCCAGAGAACGGTGGTAATCTTCACAGGACTTTCAAGATTGAAATTTTTTATGCAATAAAGTATCTGGCTTCCAATTTGATTTTGGACTGGCTGATTTGTGATGGTTGCTTTTGGCAAAGAGTTTGATATTCACTACCTTAGAAGAATATACATTCTCTTACTTAAGTCAGCATCCCTCGTTACCCATCTACAGTCCCTGAATGTGCTCTGTAAACAACAAAAGCAGCAGATATTAGGTCCAGACCAAAAAAGAAAGTCCAACTGAGAACTTTTGTGTAGATGATCATATCTTTAACCTGCTTTACTGTATAATAGATCGATATTTCTTAAGCAGTGTTATCTTTAAAACTTATATTTGGTGGGGGAAACGGAATGAATGAATGACTCAATGAAAAGGTTCAACATGGTGATATTCACCTGGTATGTCTTATGAAGTCCACTGCTGCATAATCTCTTTCTATTGATTTCTCTTCATTAAATTTATACACAATTGAACATCATGCTATAAAAATTTCCATGCATAAGTATGATTGCATGTTTAGTGGTAAAGGCTTTTAGCCATTAAATATATTCAGATTGACGGCTGATTGCATTACCGCTTTTACATACATTGAAAATATAAAAGTAAATATTTTTTGGTGGGTGGAGTGGTTTGTCTATACTTTCTCAGGATCATAAACACTACACTTTTTTTTCCTTTTAGATTTTTCTCTTTCAATGACAGGCCAAGTGAGAGAATGTTGAGGTTAAATGGAGGATATGATGTCTGGATATGAAAAACTGAAAATAGTTTTCTCATATTTCAGCCAAGAAATGACAAATAAGCATATGATGTTTGATTTGTTATCAGTAACCGACTTCGATTTTCTTTTCCTTGAGTCATTTTGGAAAGATACAGGCTCCTTATTCTGGTTCTTTCTTTAGCCTGAGGCATCTTTTCCTGCAAGAAGTTCCTACAATCATTTTGCACTGTGGTTAATTTAGGTTCATATCAGTGTGCTTTTGTGCCCTACTCAATTACACATGTATTATTTAAATGATAACATTCTCCTGTTCTATTTTAACTTTTCTGTATGCTATTGGCTATCGTCAACATCTTCTTCGACTGACTGCTATCATATATTTTCTCAAGAACCTGGAATGTGCTATCTTTTCACATCTTTGCTTGACTATTTTTACATAGTTGTTGAATTTGAGATATCAGCATACTTGTTTACGTAGCTTTTTAGACCTGGAATTTTGTTCGGCAACTCAGCCCAGATTTGTGAACTTATTACTCGAAAATTCCAAAAAAATAGTTTAGTTTTATTTCATTCTACTATCTATGCCTAATAATAATGTTGTCCTTTGTCTTCGGGTGAATTTGCATACAGAGTTTTTCTTGCAGTTCATTCCTCAATCCTCTTTAAAAACTACCGTAATTTTGTCTTCGAATTTATGTTGACTCAGTCTTTTAATTTCATTAGCATCTTCCAGAATTGCATGCAATGGTTGAATCTCGAGGAATATTTGAGTGATCATGCCTACAACGATAAAACATTACACATATACCCATTTGAAGGACCAAATGGTTGGCACGAAATACCATGAAAACACGTTAGAATCAAGATATTGAAGAGGAAAGAGTTTTATTTATTCGCATACTCTGTATCTAATAAAACCTAATGAGTGTGCTAAAACTTAAAATTTTTATTGGATTTACGTTCATTATTAGCTAGTTATGCTCATGTGGGAACATTGGATTTGAATTCTCCTTTGTTACAGGACTATCTTGTTAGAAAGAGACAAATACAAGTTAATTTATATATAAGAATTCACTATAATAAGATATAAATCTCTTAGTTATATTAAAATTATTTGTATCTTTATCTCTCTAATAAGATATTCACTTATTTTTTTAACAATAGGAGAGAATCATGATCTGTGAAAATTTCATAATTCAGCTTGTTATTAAGGGTCTAATCTAGAGATGTTAGATTTGACCAAAAAACAAAAGCTCATTAGTTTATACCTCTAAGATTATAACTCTTTAAAATTTAAACAAAGACCATCGAGATGAAACATGTCTAATTTAAAGTGATCGTAAATTTTTAACTTTTCAATAAATTTTTTTGTAAAATTTCTATGTGCTTTTGACCCACTAAAATACAAGGAATTTTAATTTTGAGTTGTGAAAATAATTGAATTTTAATTAATGTACCTAAAAAAAAATGCTCAAATAGTCTATCGATTTTGTAAAATCACGCCAAGTCAATCAATTTACGGCAGTCCAACTCTTAAAACGAGTCACCTGAATGAATGGGCCTAATATCTAGATATGCAAGAGAAATGAATTCAAGTAAATTAACAAAACAACAAAATTAGTTACCTTATGTATTGTAATGTAATAATGTAAAAAGAAAACATAGAGATAAAAAAAAGGGCCCAAGCATAGGTTTCAAGTTGAAGTGCTTGTGGCCCACCTAGCATCATGGTATCGTTCCCAGTGGCACTTCGGACTTGGCCCCTTTCCTTCCTTTTATAGCTCAACAGTATACTAGTGAGGATAAAACCTTATCCACAAAACCCAAATTCTGCACCCACCACGCTTACTCATTTCCTGACGCCCCCGCCAGTCCCCACAATTTAAATGATGTAGAAATTGGGAAATGGATCATCGGTGGCAGCTCAAGTTTGAGACATTTGTAGTTTTATGTACCTGCCATTTCTTCACTTCACACTTCACGGTAAACAGTACAATGGCATTTTGCCGCTCCCCTCAGTATCAAAGCTCTATGGATAAACTGGCTCTTTCTATTCATCACCTTAATTCTTATTCTGTTCTGAATCCACCGACCCACAAGCCCCACAGAAGCCATTCAGCTACTTCAATTTCTCTTGGAATTGCAGATACCCAGCTTTTTTCTTCTACTCCATTTTCCTCGCCGAAACTTTTTTCAGGCTTTCACTTTCTGGATAACCTGGGTGAGGTAAGGACTTTGAATTCTATCAGGGAATTGCATGCCCAGATGTTCAAAATGCCATATAAGGAGAACTTGCCTACCATGGATAAGAGCTTGATCAGATACTACTTGGAATTTGGCAATTTTATGTCAGCAATAAAGGTGTTCTTAGTGGGTTTCGCAAGGAACTATCTTCTCTGGAATTCGTTTCTGGAGGAATTTGGAAGTTTTGGGGGCAACCCACGTGAGATTCTGGAGGTCTTCAAGGAATTACATAAAAAAAGGTGTGGAATTTAATAATACATCTCTCACTGTTGTTCTAAAAATTTGCTTGATTTTAATGGATTTGTGGCTGGGGTTGGAAATTCATTCTTGTTTGGTCAAGAGCGGCCTCTATGTCGATGTACACTTGAATTGTGCATTGATTAATTTCAATGAAAAGTGCTGGGGCGTAGATAGAGCAAATCAAGTATTTCATGAGACCCCACACCAAGAAGATTTCTTGTTGAATACAATAATTATGGCAAACTTGAGGAGTGAGAGGTGGATGAACGCCTTAGAGCTGTTCCGTAGTGTGCAACTATCTTCTGCCAAAGCCACTGCTGGCACCATTGTGAAGCTGCTGCAAGCATGTGGAAAACTAAGAGCGCTCCATGAAGGAAAGTAGATTCATGGGTATGTTTTAAGACGTGGACTGGTATCCAATATGTCAATTTGCAATTCCATAATTAGCATGTACTCTAGAAACAATAAACTCAAACAAGCTAGAGCAGTTTTTGATTCAATGGAGGACGATAACTTATCATCATGGAATCAATAATTTCTGGTTATGCAGTCGTTGGCTGTTTGAATGATGCCTGGGATATCTTCCAAGAAATGCAGTCTTCCAGTATTAAACCAGACATTATAACATGGAACTCTCTTTTGTCAGGCCATCTTCTTCTGGGCTTATAGGAAAAAGTCCTCGCCAATTTCCGGAGCCTTCAAAGTGCAGGCTTCAGGCCAGATTTGTGCTCAGTCACTAGCGCTCTACAAGCAATTATTGAATTGAGGAAAAGAAATCCATGGTTACAATATAAGAAATAAGCTTGACTATGATGTCTATGTTTGTACTTCATTGGTGGATATGTTATATCAAGAATGATTGCTTAGAAAAAGCTCAAGCAGTGTTTCATCATTCAAAGAACAAAAATATTTGCGCTTGGAACTCATTGATATCAGGGTACTCCTTCAAAGTGCAGGCTTCAGACCAGATTCGTGCTCAGTCACTAGCGCTCTACAAGCAATTATTGAATTGAATTTCTTTAATTTAGGAAAAGAAATCCATGGTTACATTATAAGAAATAAGCTTGACTATGATGTCTATGTTTGTACTTCATTGGTGGATATGTATATCAAGAATGATTGCTTAGAAAAAGCTCAAGCAGTGTTTCATCATTCAAAGAACAAAAATATTTGTGCTTGGAATTCATTGATATCTGGGTACTCCTTCAAGGGCCTGTTTCATGATGCTGAAACACTATTGAATCAGATGGAGGAGAAAGGGATAAAACCTGATTTAGTGACATGGAATGGTTTGGTTTCAGGTTATTCAATGAAGGGCCATAACCAGGAAGCTTTGGCTGTGATTGATCGGATCAAGAGTTCAGGATTAACTCCTAACGTGGTTTCCTGGACTGCTATGATATCAGGCTGTTCTCAGAATGAAAACTACTGGGAAGCCCTACAGTTTTTCAGCCAAATGCTAGCTGAAAATGTAGAACCCAACTCTACTACCATATGCAGCCTACTCCGTGCATGTGCAGGCTCATCATTGCTGAACAAAGGAGAAGAGATACACTGCCTCAGTATTAGACTTGGTTTTGTGGATGAGATATATATAGCCACAGCTCTCATTGACATGTATAGCAAGGCAGGTAAATTAAAGGTAGCCCATGAGGTTTTCAGGAGGATTCTAGAAGAACACTACCATGTTGGAATTGCATGATGATGGGATATGCCATTTATGGCCATGGGGAAGAGGTAATGATTCTTTTTGATGAAATGTGCAAAACAGGTATCAGCCCCGATGCTATAACCTTCACATCTCCTCTCTAGCTGCAAGAATTCAGGTTTAGTTGATGAAGGGTGGAAGTACTTTGACAGTATGAAGACTGATTACATTATGATTCCAACAATTGAGCACTACTCTCGCATGGTAGAACTTATTGGGAAATCTGGTTTTCTTGATGAAGCTTGGGATTTATACAAACTATGCCAATAAAGCCAGATGCTAGTATTTGGGTTGCTCTTCTTGCATCCTGCAGAATTCCCAAAAACATTAAGCTCGCAGAGATTGCAGCAAGGAATCTTTTCAGGTTGGAACCATATAATTCTGCTAATTATGTGTTGATGATGAATATATATTCCACTGTAAACAGATGGGAGGATGAGGAGCGCCTTAAAGACTCGATGACTGTCTTGGGGTTGAAAAGCCCACATGTCTGGAGCTGGACACTAGTTAATCAGACCATTCACATGTTCTCCACAGAAGGGAAACCACATCCAGATGAAGGGGACATATATTTTGAGTTATATCAATTAATTTCTGAAATACGAGAGCTGGGTTATGTACAGGGGAGGAGCTAGAACAAAAAATTTATCAATTTTTGGGGGGCCATGCTTGAAAATAATTTCAGAAAAAACAAATTTACAAAAAAATTTTACATGTAAAATATAAGTTTTAAAAAAAAAATTGGAGGGCCAAGGCCCCCCTTGTAACACGAGGCGCCGCCCCTGGTTATGTACCTGATATTAATTGCGTCTATCAGAACATTGATGACAATAAGAAGGAGAAGGTTCTGCTCAGCCACACTGAGAAGTTGGCTATAACATATGGACTGATGAAAACAAAAACTGAAGCACCTATCAGGGTAGTTAAGAACACTAGAATTTGTCATGACTGTCATACAGCAGCAAAGTACATTTCTTTGGCTCTAGGTCGCGAGATTTTCCTCCGAGATGGTGGTCGTTTTCACCATTTTATGAATGGGAAATGCTCTTGTAATGATTGTTGATAATAAGAAACATAGGTAAAAGCGTAGAGCATTTTCTTCCGAGCTTCTTATGCTCAGTTGGCTAGGGCCTAAGGGAATTCGAAAGGTAAGGAAAGTAGTCCTTGGCGAATTAAAAGGGTTTTGACCGAAAAGTAAATAATCACGAATCATAGAGTCATTTGATCCATAAAGTTTACCTAGTGGAATCAGGCTTAATTTTTATTGGTTTTTCTTATGCTCAAATAGGACTTTATGTCAACAGGAAGAACATGACCCATGAAGGGAAGAGAATGCAAACTAGTTTAGGAACTGTTAACTTCAACAATGACAACTCAATGCTTTAGTGAGTAAGAGATTAGACAGGCTAGTGTTTAGGCTCGTAATAGAAAAGTGATCATATCTAGAAAACCCCCCCTTATACACTGAAGTCGAGGAGTTCTGGTGGTGTCAGGTATATGGATAATGGATTAGACAGTTCGGAGGCTTTTGGACATGGAAAAAAAAACCTTGAGATTTGGTGGGCCTGCCCTCCATTGGGCTTGGAACAGACCCGAGCTTGGTGGGCCAGATGGGCCGAAGACACGTACGGTGTTGGAACCACAAAGTTTCAAGGGGAATAACACTAGATGGAAAAACATATTTGGGCTTTTGGCAAATTGAAATCTTCACCTAAAATAGTTCCCATATTTGCTGCAAGTCTCATGGTATAAAAAAGTTGACCAGAGCTATTATTGAAGACAGCATGACTAGCAATGCGGCTCAGCTCCACTGTTAAGCGTTCCAAAAGCTATATGAGAAGAAAAAGAATTTAAATTCTTTTGATGATTCTATTAGAGAAGAATAAATATAAATTATATCATGTTAAGATTTATTATAATATATTATAAAATTTGTTCTTTATATTTAAAATATTGTATCTTTGTATATCTAAAGATATTTTTTTATTATTTTACTAACAGAACCATGAAAAATGCCATGCAAGTTGCTCATTAAACAGAGGCATCATCAATCACTCTAATCTAGTATCTACAACATCCACCTAGGATGATAATTTAGAGCTTTGTGCCACTTCTGCAACATTTTTTACTTCTTCGGGGTTTCACCATCGACAAGGTAGCATCTACTGCTCAAGCCTCAAGGTTAGCTTGGCCAACAAATGAAAAGTAAACTCAAGATTGATTTGGAAAATTATTTTTCAAATTCAAGTCAAATAGCAACCCAGCTTGAAAAACAAAATACATTGATTTCATAATTTTTTTGTTTTAATTTCATTACATCTTTTTTTCACATCCTCTTCAACATCTTTGACATAAGTCCAGTGTTAAATACATTATTTTGTTAGCGTGCAAATGCACATAAAGTACATACATATAATTTTATAACAGATACAAGTTAATATAACAATGATACATATTATTCAAACAAACACTCAAGTTAGAGATTGGTGTACATGCAAACTCATAATTAAGTAGAGTCAAGTTTGAATTGAGTACACGAATAACTTAATAACTTCCACCACTAATCATCACCCATTGACTAATACTAGCTATTAACCCTCAAGTAATCCTTTTTGCATTTAGGGTAAAAATTTCTCTTACCTCTTCACTTGCTAGCTACGTAGGAAAAAAGGACAAGTGAAGATCTCACTCAAGTGAATTCATTCTTCCAATAATTGGCAAAGTAAATTTAAAATGAAAATTAAAAAAAATAAAAGATAATTTTCAGTTAAGAGGGACCTCATATTTTTATCACACTAAAGAATATAAACTGATCTTCATTTTGAAGTTTCAAACTTTCCCCTTGGCTTGGCACCGAAATGATTGAATTGCATTGCTACACCCTGGTTAACGCACCCTTCCCATTTTAGATTTGAGTAGCCCAGCACTCTTCACCATAGGAGTTGCCTTTATGTTCCTCATAGGGAAAAGCAATAGAGTAGAAATTGAAAGCACCCGCGATACTTGTAAGTAGAAACAGTTTATCTTTGTAGCTCCTCAAAACAAGCTGCATCACAAATCCCAGGACCAGAAGCATAGTCTATTTGATTGAGTGTTATAAATATAAACCTAAAGCAACGAAAACGTGAGATAGATAACTTAAAAAAACTGTACTACATATACAGAAGTAACAAGGTAGTATCTACTATTGAGGGCTTCTCCTGTCAGTATCTTGCTACTAACATGAAACGTGAAAGACTGCAGAAATTGCCTATTTTTCCAACCAGGATATTTACAAATAACTGTAGTAACACACCATCCATGCACAAAACCCAGGAAGAATATAGCAGAGAAAAACAACTTTCCCACTCCCATCCGAGTGCTCATGAAGCCCAGAATCTCATCTTACAAAAACTGAAGAGAGAAACTTAGCTTTTCTAAAGAGGAATACACAGCTACAAATGTAGGAGGGATGGCAAGAGAGAGGCATCCATGATACAGAAAAAAACAAACCCATCCAAAACTTCTGAGAACATGGAAGGAATACTCCAACCAATCTCCACACGTGAACTGCGATCAGAAAGCCACAGATCATATAATTGTATAAACCCAACTTCACTCTCCCCTAGACATAGTTAATGGTTGATTATGATAGGATCAGTCCGACCCTGCACAGCCATCCTCTCAGAGACATCAGCCAAGGAGCTTAGGTTGCACCTGATTAAAGCCTGCACAAAGTAACAAGTTTCATCCATGGTGTTCCCGTCAGGCACATCCACCACAAATGATTCAATCACCATTGTTCCAGGTCTTCCGTCAATGATCTCTGGATGGACGGTGATTATGGAGGAATAGTTCTGCAAATTCCACATAACATGATTGAGTTAGCGGTCTTTCAGCTTGCAGCATGATGATAGGATTAGCAAATACATTATACATTATACATCTCTTAAAGAGCTAACTTAACAGCATTGGAAATTATTTAACTATCTTATAGTCAATACTAAGTGCATATCATGCAAATTTAGACAAATACCCATGCCATTTAATTTGTTCATGAAGAGGTAAGCTACTTCTACAGTACAGTAACCCTGAATATATTTGCAAGTGTTGCTAAAAATAAACTTCCAAACTTTTCCTATCAAAAATAAACTTTCAACTTTTTTGTCTCTGGTCATTTCCATAAGTTAAATGATATAATTAAATACTAAAGGAGATGGCACCATACAACTATGAACAGAAATTTATGCAATAGAGAGAGACCAGTGTAAAAAGTTGAGAAATGAGGCATGTGTAATGCAAAATAACTAACTAAGCCCATGTTTGGATTGAGAAGAATAGAGAGAAAGGAGACTTTATCCCCTCAATTCTCCTCCTATCCAAACATACCCTAAGGTTGCAAGAAGATTACTAATCCAACAGATTAGATGCCAACGACAAAGGAGACTCTATATTCCACAAACCTTTCAACCTATTCCCTATCTACATGATAGGTGAGGCAAGTCAAATATATGATCTTTTTTTTTTTTCAATAGTAAGATCCTGGAAATTATACCAATTGAACAACATAAGCAGGTGAGTGATGGTTTAGTCCATTCCAACATTTCTACATATCCTCGTTATGCCAATTTCTCAAAACAATTTTTCAAATTTCCAAACAGGAATACCCAAACTTTGCTCATAACTCATAAATAAAAATAAATATATCAACAAAAGTAATTACTTCCCTTTCTAATAACTCCCTTCTACTTATTTTGTAATCAGAATCTAATAGTAAAATAAAACGAGAGGAGAAGAACAGAGGGTCATACCCTTAGCCTGTGGTCACCACCAACAATCCTGATGCCAAGAATGTGCTCCTCATCATCAAGTTGTTCCAACCTCTCAGTACTGGTTGTAGCAGGAAGGCCAGATTTAACATTGACTTCTCTAACGCTCCCAATACCAAGGTCCCCTTGCATGATACACCTGCTAACAAACGGTTTATATTTCTGGGGTTGATCAAATCTTCTAACCAGCGACCAGACCTGACACAGAAATAAACTCGTCAGATCAATCCATCATCAACTTTTTTTCTCTTTTTGCCACAAAAGTTCACAAAATAATGAAACATGTCATCATATACTCTTATATCTTCAATATCATGACACTGAACCTCTATTGAGTGTCCAACAGAGTATAAAAGTGAAGATAATTATGTAAAAGGTAAGATAATTTGCTTTGCTTGGTTTACTGAAAACAAGTCTGCAAGATACTGAGAGTTAAAGAGCATTATAAAGATGTGAAGAATCCTCCTAATGCCAACTTCATCGCGATTTTGGCATTTTGATGGAAACTCAAATGAGTGAAGAACTGGTATCAGCTGCTAAGCGATAAGTATCCAATTCCAGCCTTAAATATTTTGGATTTCTTTCTTATTCTGCCGCACGTTCTCTACAACCAAAAGGATGAAAACGTAAAACCTGGCAGACAAATCCATCAAGCAAAAACGAACAGCAAAGCTTCCGGTTATATAAGGAGGAAATTCGAAAGAAATCTGCTTAAAAAAACGATGACTATCCTTCCCCATAACTGATTTCAAAACCAAGAGGCAATCAACACTTATATCTCCAGCGAGCCCATGAGGTGAAAATCCAACTTTTGCAATAAAAAAAAGCCCAAAATCCAGAATAAGCATCCATCCCCAAGAAAGTAGCAAAAACAAGGGAAACCCACGAAGGGAAATGCCATAACAGATGGACCCAGATGGACCCAGAAGGATAAAGATGAAAAGAAGGCACCCAGAAACGAGCAGATCTTCAAAGGGAGAGGGAAAAAATGTCAAAGTCTTGAAAGTTGAAACTGGTTTGGCCACGACAGAAATCAGACCCACCAACCAAAAAGTGAGCCGATTTTGAGAAGCAAAACCAATTCTTGATCCAAAGATTTCGGAAGCAAACTTACGAGGTGAACGGGAGCCTTGATGTGCTTGACGAGCGCAGAAGTGCACTGGTTGTCCCTAGGCTGATGCCTATGGTGCCTCCTTATGTATTGGGCCTCGATAGCACCGTATGACTCGCCGCCGTTCATCTCCAGTCAGGCTTGCACTCTATCTATGACTGTGTGTCTCTTCCTCCGCCTCTCACTCGCTGTATTTTCTGAACTTGATGCTCACTTTCTCTCTCTAACTTTGGCTATAAGATATATGGCAGAGGGTTCGAGAGACAGAGAGGGAGAGAGGGAGAGAGGGATAAGCTTTGGGGGCAGAGAGAGAAACGTTGCGTTAGTGCAAAAAAGTAACAACCTTAGCTTCGCTTACCTTGGCAGGCTATCAAAAATCCATGAATCCACCGACAACCTTTTATTTTATTACTATATATTTTGTGCTCCCATTGGTTTAGTGGGGTCCTGATCCTTTTTTTTTTAATTAATTGGGAAAAAAAATGAAAGTATAGTTCTATTGTCACCATGCATTTGAGGCCTTTTTGAGTCACAGCCAATCCTGCAACGTCAATTTGGGGAATGCAGGAGCAGCACTGGCTCGGCTAAACTCAAACCATGAACTGGGAATCATTTATTTAATTTAACCTCTAATTAATGCTTCTCTTTCTTGAATTGACAAAAATTTTCAAACAAATTAAGTGTACGTTGAAATTAGAGTATATAAATTTAATTTTAATTAAAAATAAATTTAAATAAAATAATTTATATTTAAAAAAATTATATTTAATTTAAAATAAAAAATAAATTATTTTAAATTAAATAAATTTTTAAAATTAAAATTATGTTCAATAAATAATACAAAAATTAAAATAATCAAGACAAAAAAATAAATAAGAGACCAGCCACCTAATCACACCTAAATACTATAATTGTCATTTTAGAGATGTTTTAAATTAAACTAATGATACTTAAATACATACAATCAGCTGTGTAATTGCAGTTAACTATCAGTATAAATTTATGTATGCAGTATTGTCAAAAACAACAGTTGGATTGCACCGCCGCGTAATGGCTCTTCTGATTTCAGCTAGTTCAATCAGTTTGTCAAATGAGTTGTCATTTAAATTGTTTAACACTAACCCTGTAAGATTGAACCATCAAAATAATTATAAAAAATACTAATTAAACAGGTTAACTTACAAATTTGACCTATTTAATGTTTATCTTGATTTGTTTACTTTAGTTTTATTTTTTTTATTTAAATAAATTGATTCATTAATTAATCTATAATTGAACAAGTCTTTTGGAGTCCAGTTTAAAAAAAAAAAAACAATTGAATGTGCTACTATCCAATTAGTCTAACCCGCCCAGTCCACAAATTAAATGAAGTTAGATTAAGGATGATAAAAAATCCCCAAACTCAGGTGTAAGACTGTCCCATTCATAGATTCGAATTTAAGAATTTTTCTCACATGGGGATAGGGACAAGGGTAAAGCTCCCCCAAAGCCAATTTAGGAACAGGGACAAGGATTTCTCACCCCGCGGGATTTCCATACCCATCAAATTATAATAATATCCTTATTGATATATATACACATATTAATAGTTTTTGTCCCTTTTAATTATTTTACTCCTTATTAATATTTATATTTATTTAAAATATAAAAATAAAAAGCCTACATGAAAACCCTCACCCAATCTTCATCATGGTATTGCCCCTACCATCTTTTTCCTAGAGCAGTAGAGAGTGTCATTCGTCATTTGTGCCAATGCCAGTTGATTGTTCGTGCCAGCACTGCTGCCTACCTTGTTCATTACTTGCCCTAACCTAATAATCTTCAACCTCATCTACCTCTTGCCGTTTGTGTTGTTCGTCATTTGTGTTAGTGCCAGTCTATAGTTCGTGTCAGCACCACGCCGTCAATTCGTGCCTGCCACCATCGCCACATAGTCCCCGTCGTTCCATATCGCCATTTCCACTCCCCAAGGTGCAAATCTATCTTTGTGCACAATGTTCAAATCATGCATTAGTTTTAAGCTACTTGTAACCAACATTCTATTGTCTAAAAGATCTGAAATTTCTATTGAGAAGATATTGGTGTTAAGTTTACTATACATTAGCAGTTTCCACCTCCTCATCACTTTTTATTCGATCCATATATAAGTGGGAATCAAAATCATATTAAAGGCGTGCAGGTGTTGTACGAAATGCATAAAAAATTTTACTTTTTTTTAATATTTCAAGTCTTGTGGGAATTTACGAAGACTCAGGGAATGGGGATAGAAAAAATTCCCTCGTAGTGAGAATCAAAGATGAGAACGGACAAGGAAATGGATGACATGAACAAGAAGCGAGTAAGTACTCCTCATCCCCGTTTCATTTTCAGTTGTTTTTTTTATTACTTACTATTCTTGCCGTCTAATATCATATTTACCTTATTATTGGTGCAAGTAATTACCATCTCTATTTTTATGCACACTTGTATACGTGTGATAAGAATAATAATTTTTTTGGTAGAAATAACAATTTATTTTATTAGCATTTTGATATATATTTTTAGTTTTAAAAATTTTAAATAATTATATATCAAGAAAAATTTTATTTTCAAAAATTTTTAATTTAAAATAACTATCTATTACAAATATTTTAAATTTTTATTCTAAAACATCATTTACATAACATCAAATTTTGCAATACAAATATCCACTTGGGATTTATAAGTGATGTGAAAGAAAATATTAAAAGACTGTAAATAAATATGTTTATTTATTCATATATTAAAAATAAATTACGTTTTAAAATATATAAATTATAAATCAATTTTTAAAAATTTTATTTTATAAAAATAATCATACTATAATTATTTTTGATTTGGAGAGTTGGACTATATAAAAATATTTTTAATTTATATAAAAAATATATATTTATTTTTAAATCAAGAATTTACTTTTTATGGAAGGTCTCGACTCGAGAAAAAAAAAGTTTATATGTTTTCAATTTCCATAATAGTCATAATCGAAGCACAGTAACAGTATTCAGCGCATCTTTCTTGAAGGGATATCCGCAGCATCTTCCCAGAAACAAGTGGGTGACATGTAATACTTATCCCTCTGAAATAGTTCAGAGGTTCTGATGCATACGTTGGCTTTTCAATAACCCCCAGAGAGACAAAGTAGCGTCCAACCAATCTTATTCTGAAATTATTTTTTAGGGTTTTGTCGTCTTGAACAACCAATTAATAGACACTTTTTTATTCTAGTAATTAATAGCCGTTTTTATTTGAAAAAAGGCACCTACAATTTCAATCTCGTGTGCTGTGGCATATCAAACAGGCATGTTGACTTCATAAATCAAATTACGAAAATCAATATTTTCTTGTTAATTAAAAAATATTTAATATCTTTCATTAAATTATTTTAATTATTTAAAAAATAAAATATTAAATATTTTAAAATTTTAAGATATTAAATTTTTTTATTTCATAAATAAATCACAAATAATAAGTTTTGAAAATCAACACATTCCTTTTTAAATATTTTTTAAAAGCAAATAAAAACAAGATTTAAAAAAATGTCTCTCAATTTATATTTTTTATTTATATTTTAGTTTATATAATTATTTTGTATTTCAATTAATTATTTAAATAAAATAATTTTTTTATATAAGTGATATGTATTTAAACTTTAAGATAACTATTTTAACTAGAAAAATTTCTTTAAATGAAAAAGTTAATATAAATTTTGTTGGTTATGGAAAAGTTAATGAGGAAGTTGTAACTTCTACAGTGCTTCCGATTAAAAAATTAGAATGGGAGTATGCAAGTTTATATTTTTACCTTTTTTGTTAATTGACTTTAAATAAGTCATAATGATATTTTTGAAAAGTTAAAATCTAATATCAAATATGGAAAATTTTCTTCATATTAGTATAGATATAGATACAATCTTTAACAAATATCTTAATTTTTAATTTGATCAATTAATCTTTTAAATTTTAAAAATATCATATTATCTATCTTTTTTATGAATTCACATATAAACCACCCGAACCCTTTTAATTAATTGCTAATATTTTCATTGCTTATTTATTGAAAAATATTCACATTTATTCATCTCATAAAAGATTCAACAAAGATTATGCGCAGCCCATGTGCCTTAAGGTTTTGCCACTTGGCACATTCTATACATCAAGTTAAAAACTCTTTCTTGAAAGGTCTTTCCTCCTCAACCCTTCACCACTCACCAGTAGTCCAGTACCACCTAGAGTCTCACTCTCCCACAGTCTCAACCCCATGGCCATGGCTGCACCACATCCTCTCTTATTCCTTGACAATTGGCCCTTTGCTCCAATGTAGTCATCAACTGCATACTACCTCCAAATTTGACTCACAAGGTAATAGAATTGCTGTACTTAGAATCCATTAATATACCACAACACCCACTCAATTATTCTCTCTTGGATATGATACAGAGAATACAAACTTATAGTTGCCAAGGAAATTGCCATTGTCGTGATGAGAGAAACAAAATCATAGCCAAAAAGATAAAAAGAAATTTAAAAAAAAAATGACCGTGTCTTCACTGTGATATAGAAAGTGAGAAGAGCAAGATGCAATGAAACCCAGCAACTAATCGAAGAAAACTTTGATGGGGATCATTACTTAGCGATGCAAGTGTCACTACATGAATTCTGGATGCTAGGGAGAGAAACAATATTGGTTAGAGAGCGAAAGAGTAAAAAACAGATACAGGGGAGTGGGAGAGGAAGATAAAGGGGTGTCAAGCAGTAAATACTGTCTTGCATACAGTGAGGGAGTGTGTACTCTGATGATATATTGAGTAGAAAAATGTTTAAGTACTAAAAAAATAAGACATTTCTCTTATTCTATGTCATTTAATAATAATCATATCATTTTATAAATTATTATTATCTTTTAAAAACTTTAATTTAAGTAGACAATAATAGTTCATAACACTTTTATGATTATCATTAAATGATACAGAATAAGATAAATATCTTATTCTTTAAACACTTAAGAATTCCCCGTGTTTAAGTAACTGGATTTTTTGCTTGGAGCTTGTTAATTATTCATCTGTGTGAGTGAGCGAGAGAGAGAATGGCCGAGAGAGAACAGGAAGACACTACAAATCATTGAGGTGGTAATTAACTAGACTGAAGCATTTTATGCATGAACTGATGATGTATATGAGCCTCCAAGCTAGCTAGCTTGTGCTAGGAAGACATGTCAAGACAAGTGATTCACTCCATGAGCTAATAAAACACAACAGAAGATTCATGACTGTTAAAGTAGTGAACTAGAACGTTGTTAAACTTTTCCTTTCACCAGTACGTGTTGATTTCAGAACCCGTGCTGGTTGTTGTATGCTGAATTCGATACCAAATGATGCTCATCCATTAATAGTATCCCCTTTTATTCTTCCTTATATGAAGGGAAACAAAAAAAGAAAAAGATAGAACGCCAATGATATTTTGAATGGCTCTTCTGTTGTTTTGTTCCAAATGAGCACAACCCCCCCCCCCCCCCATGGAATGTTACGTTTCGATTGAGCATAAGACGAAAAAGAAAAAGATTTAATTTTAATTTATTATTAATATAAAATTCTTGAATAATAGGATAAAACTTTTAACATTTATAGTAAATTAAAATTAAATTAAAAAAACCGGATATTACATGTGGAATTTAACAGGACCACGTGAGCACAATTGAATTTTTATCTATCCACTTGATCAATATTAAAATTCATTCATTTATTTAATTTCTAGAATCCACCGACCAAAGCCCAAAATTATTTGTTTTTTTCTCCCCACCCATATTCCAAAGCGAATTGTGCTTTTCTGTTCATCCACTGGGGGGACAACTAAGGTCCAATCCCATCCTATTGGAACAAGTGGACATCAAATGACAAATTTGTATAATATTCGATATTAGCAATCACTTTAATATTGTACCAAATTGTACCACCCAATTTGTTAGATATCCAATTTACTGAACTACACACTAGTTTAGATCTGATTCCAAATCTAGAATCAAAGGGACGATCTTAACACATCCTACAGTGAACACAATTGTAAATTAGTGCATCAAAATGTTAGAGATCTTCTTCCTCTTTCGGTCTCTGTTTAATTTCCTTCCCCTTTTCTTGAGATGCTGTCCAAGTGCACCATACGCAAATTAAAGCTTTAACTTTTGTTCAATAGAATCAGTCCCACTGATCAACAGTCACGTGAAGCTGCCTTATTCTTCTAAAAACAAAAGGTTTTTTCGCAGCTTGGTTTCGGCCCAAATAATGCGTGATTTCTAGCTAATTCTTAGGGTTCCAATTCCGAACGTAGAGGCCGAGGGATAATACTGTCTTTTTTGTAAGTAAGTGGACCAACTAAGATATCTACCGCCCATTTGAGCAATGTTCAATGTTCCAATCCTATTTCCTAGGTCCTAAGAGTTCTGTTTTTTTATTTAGTTCAGTTCCACAATGTTAAAGTGATAAAGTTTATAGCAATATTATAACGTAGATCACTAAAGTGAGGTATAAATGGTGGGTCCAAAATTTTAATGTGACATTTGGTACGTAATAATAGTAATTTTATTTCATATCTATTTTATAAAATAGAATATTTTCATATTTATTTATAAAAAAAAATTATATAAAATAATAATTTTATATCATGCCTCATTTTATAAAATTAAAAATAGAATATGAAATTTATTCCTCCTAAAGAGGTGATATTGAGATTTTATATTTCATAAAATAGGATTAAAATTATTTATTCTTAATATATTTTTTAAAAAATTTATATAATTACACCTATTATTTTTTTTTTAATAAAATATTATCTTTTTTGATATTTTTTAATTTATAGTGTAATTTTTTTAATTAAATTTTATGTATTTGATTATTTATTAACCTTGATAATATTTTAGTTTATCATTATAATTTTTAGTTTCGACGTAGATCTTCTTTTTTTAATTTAAAAACTTATTTATATATAAAAATAAATATGAAGTATTTACTTGATGTGATAATATTATTCTTTTAAAAGATGACAATATTTATTCTAATCAAATTATTAAAAAAATTAAAATTAAACATAATTAATGTTTAAAATATTTTTTCTTATAAGAAATATTTATGTCATTTACATCAATTTTGATTCTATTCTACAGTGAATTTTATGTATTAAACAGTGGAGTGATTTAAAAAAGTATTACATTTTAAAAGTTATCAAATTGTATAGTAAGAATGACCATTTCATTTTATTTTATTTTATTCTATTCTTATTATATTCTAATTATATATAATTATTATTCTGTGTACTAAATGTTAGTAAGAATTCATAAAAGGACAGCCAAGAATTTGCTTTTTTTTTTCACAGATAGGGATTTTAAGATTATGCTTGGCATAAAGGGAATTTATTTATCATTTAACAATGTTATTTGATGCGATTCATTCGATGTTGCTTGCGAGTGTAATTCAGTACACGTTAAAACAAGTGACGAGTAACTCAAGGGTTCGCCTAGTTAGTGATGGACCCAAAAAATTTACATAATGAGAACAATTTTTACACTGATATAGTAAATATGAATAATCAATACAATTCAGGGGCGGAGCTAGACGTATTGTCTAGGAGTCCAAAGAGAAAATTATATTAATTGAGAGCTAAACTAACAATATTTATTTTTTAAAATAAAAATTACATACAAAATTTAACATTTTCTAAAAAATTTGGGCAGGCTAAGTTCCCCTAAAATATAAGGAAGCTCCGCCCTGAGTACATGTATTTAGAGAAAAATTTAAATTTTTAAAATTTCTTTCCCTTTTATTTTCCTTCTCTCAAACCAAACATTAAAACATAGAGCAAGTGTGATGTTCTTCCAGCAAGCTATTTAATAATTTACATCGGTTTGATTATATTTTTAATTTTGATACAATGAAGACAAAGATATTTGAACTTATGTAAACCTTTCACAACCTACGCATTCCTTTACAACATAAGCAATTATCAAACTCACTTGTCCCAAATTGAGATTTCGTGATGAGATTTCGTGAAGACAATGGTCGTGGAGACCAAAAATCATCCCTTTATTGAGACAAAGATATTTTTTTGTTCCCTTTGCTTTTCTTTCATAAATGACAAAGCTATGCAACACGTTTTCATCTTGAAAAGACAACAATTGTGACTAGCAAACAATTTAGTAAAAAAAAATGTTATATACATAATTTTCCTATCTTCACATTCTTTCCATACTTTTTATATGGACCAATAATATTATGAAAGAAAAGAGAGAGACAAAAAAATTCATAATTTTTATTTAAATAATAATAAAAATTAATTGAATGTGAAAAAAAATAAGTAAAATACAATATTATCCTTTGTAAATATCACCATAATGGCGCATAACCAACTACCCTTCCCGCAACTCCGACTTCCGATTGCAGAGATGAGAGATTAATTGATTTGCCATCATTTCGAGCTTTTGTGGCTTTGGCCTAATCAAACCTTTCCCAAACAGGCCGTGTTCGGTAGGAATACAAATCTAACCAATAGCTGCTGCACACATTGGAAACTTTTGTTTCCACTCAATTAAACACCCTGAAAAGTCATAAGGGAATTTTGATGTTGTAACTTGCAGCCCCCTATATTGGAAGAAGTCCAATCAAGCACTTCAAGTGCTCCAACAAGACAAGATGAAACCTATTGCCATCTGTGCCTCTGCTTGGAGAAACCAGAGGATATTTCATACGCTGGGTATCTGGTGTAATGCAATTGGACCATTCAAGTTCTTTTGTTTGCGACAAAATTATGGCATAGTACGTCCTCCATGCCACTAACCAAAACTAAGTGGAACCAATTTTATTGCATCACTCACCAAGACTGGGTGAATTCTGGAATAGACTGAGGCGGAAAAAAGTGTGTTTCTTTTACTTCCAAGCATAAACACTTCCATTCATGCATGTCTTTTGAAATCTGTCTTTTTTCTTTTGTTATTTGGAGAAATTCTTAAGTAAACATGTACTCATATATTCACTTAAATTAATATTAGGTATGTGTAAAGTTTTGTTGGTCAAATTTTATAAATGCATATCTTTTTAAAGAGTTAATCATACGTATCAAATATTAATTTAAATGTTTATATAAATACATGTTTATATAAAAGGAATTTATTCTGTAGCTTGAGGAAGCCCTTTTTCTTTTTAATGTACATGAGAAGGATACTAATTTTTTTTTTGGTACATAGAAGGATACTAATTTCACTCCACACAAGACTCCCCAAAAAAAGCCATTAAAAAAACAGGGAACATTCCACAATCTTTCATAAATTGCAATCTGCAAATCTTGTTTTAGTAGAATGATTTCAGGGGCAGGGCCAAACAAGAATCAAAGGATGTTCTGGTGTTCAAATAGGAAATTTTTTTTTTTTTTAAAAAAAAAAAAACATACTATAGTTGTTACATGTGAAATAGTTGTTAATTAAGGTTCTTGAGCAGTGAGTCATCCTCAAAATTTTCACTTGCTATTCTTCAAGAGTATTAACTAGATTCACTTGTCTATATGTAAGCAAGAGTACAGAAAAGAAAGAAAAGGACGGTAATGCATGCAGCCAAAGTCATCTACGAGAGGCGTGGGAAATTGCAGATCCTGGGCTTTTGTCAAATTTCCAACCAATCTTTGGGATGAACTTCAAAGGTTTATCCTTCGCAAATAAAGCTTAACTTCTTGTACGATTTAATAAAAAAATGCTACTTTTTGCCATACACCTATTCGAGGAAAAAGATGATGAGGAGGAAGGGGTAAGCAGGCCAATAATTTTCTTAGCAGAGCTGAACAAATAGGACCCATTGCAGAAAAAAAAAAGTGCATGGTAAAAACTCAAATCCTTATCCTAACTTGCAACAAATTGCTGGACCACTTTCTGTGCTGTGCTTTAACTGCACAAAGTTAAGCAATATTTTACAAGGCCTCGAACACGTAACAACACAGTCACATCAACACAAGATTAAGTTCAGAGGTGTCTGTTGTTGATAGGGTCGTTTTGCAAATCTGCAGTCAATTATACGATAGAACTCATGATAGCGTACAGGAAATTTGGCTCCTCTTTTGAGTGCATACTTAGCTATCAAGGGTAACTCGTATGGAGATTCCTGGCGTTCTGCAAGTTTGCTGTTTTCTTATGAATTTTTGCCCACCAAGACAACCTTTACTACTAAAAAGGGTGTATTATTACTTTCGATTTACAAACCTTTTCCTTCACAGCAAAAAACACTAATAATAATGACAACCCTTTTCTTGGATTTAGCCTAAGTAGGTTCCGAGAAGAGAAAGATTGTGTGCCTGTTCAAGAAATATCAGTCTTCAGTCAACAGGAAAACTTTATTACCAACCAGATAAGAAACTGACCAGAAAGCTTATCCATAGGATATTTACATCAACACAGATAGGACTCGACTAGGAGCAGAACAATAAAGTTTCTGCATAATATCTTTTTTTGTTGACCAGTTCTGCCTAATATTCAAAAGTGTTACTTATATAGTTGGACCTCCTGTCGTCCGAAATTGTCATACTATTGACTGTTATAGGCTGCAGTGGCAATAGAACTAGCAATAGAAAAATACCTGTATACTATTTGCAGTTAAGAAGGGTGTCGTATACAGAGGGCAAGTTATGTATATAACATGCAGTAAGTGTGGATTCCTTAATTATAATCTTTGACTTAAATTTTTTTTTAAATATCAAAATCAAAGTGTATTAAGTTTCCAGTGTTTGTCCTACCATTGAGCACATACATGAAATTGGTTAAAGGATAGGATAACAACAAAAGATAATCATTGATTAAGGTTTAAAAAGGAGCAGAACAATAGAAATATAATGGCAAGGAATTTAAAGATGTATAAAAAAGAAAAGTAACATCATCCAAATACTTTTCTTCCTCTCCACACCTCCCCCCCCCCCCCGCCCTTTTTTCTTTATATGGAGAAGACTTCTTCAATTTGTAAATTACCCAAAGGTAGCATTGTTCTCTGGTTCCTAGAATCTTTCTTTCGCTAATATAAAGTTCTCGCGTGGCAGTGTTTTCCACCGGGTGGAAAAGACATCTACTTTTTCAGTTTTCTACCTAGGATAAGTAACTTGTTTCTTAATGCTTTTATAGTGGTTGCTTTTGCCAAGAGTAATGATACTCTCGAGCCTTAGCTATTTGTTCGTTGGATGCTTGGTTTTGTTAAAATTGACCTTAAAGATCATGATGAGTTTTTATGATAACAGAAAATAAAAATTTGAGATGTGCTAAGATGATGTATAACGTTGTTTATGACGTGTTTAGTAATATGCTTATTAATGTATCTATGCCTTGATGTGTTAGATACTATGCTTATGCACTTGGGTTAATTTTGTGTGACACCCACATATTAATGTGATCGCAATATTCTAGATCATGCTATTTTTCGCAATGAGATGACATATGTGCTTATAAATATGAATTATATTTTGATGTGGTTTGTACTGAGAAAGTTTTTATCTATATTAAAATGCAACATAATTAATTCTGTTAAAAAAATAAAGACACAACTCATCAACTCATGTTCGTAAATAACGGATAATATATTCAATGAAATTGTAATGACCCAAGCTCATGAATAGTCCATTACAAAAGACTAGCTTAACGAGTAAGAGTACTTAATAATTTAAGTATCGTATTAAATATCTTATCTTACTCAATATAAGTTATAATAGAAAGGGATTTAATTTATTATAAAATAAAAACAAAACGAAAGAGGTGATAAGCAATAGTATCATTGTAGGCCCAAGTCTTTACTTTTGCTCGTTCAAAAACTCAGCCAGACCTAAGCCATATGTTCGGGCTTGAAGATGGGCCTCTGACACTCGTAGTGTTTATGAACAAAGCCCATTGAAAAAGTCCAATCCAGAAAAAGCAGAAAATGAAAAAAACGAAAAACAGAAGAACACAAATCTTGAGGTAGTTGGCACTCTGGAGAAGACCTCAGAACCGGGTCAGGCCGGGTCAGGCCAGGTCATGCCTGAGATTCAGATTTCAGAATCAAACCGTAGTAGAATCCTTCATGCGGCGACACGTGTCAAGCCCAAACGGTCCCGGTTCACTGTATCGGTGCAACCGGATGGAAAGGCATTGGTAAGTGACACGTGGCGGAAGCGGGGCCCATCAAGAAAAATGATCGGATGCTTCTCCTGCCCCCGCAATTGGGGCGAAACAGCAGGCGACGGCCGCTGCCACCGGTGGCGCGAAATGTGGCTGTCACTGGGGTAGCAACCGCACATTTGGCCACCGCACCAGCAAACATTGCCAACGTTGTATCTATTGTGCTCTTTTTTTTCTTTGTTTTTTTTCCATAATTTTTCTTTTCTTTTTAATCTCCGGAAACGGTTTGTGCAAGTGCGACGAGGTGTTTTGCTTTGTTGTTCGTGCCAACAAAAACATCAGGACCTGTTGTCTGGTGATATGACGAGAATGCCCCTGCCTTATCTTCTACTTACCAATTGGGCATTTATGTTTTGATATTTATGAGCTTGAGATTGTTGGTTTCACTCAATTATTTTCGAAGATTGTTGGTTTCCCTCAATTATGTTCGAAAGCTACTGATTACAGAAACACTAAACTAGATTCAAAGAGGGCTATCACAAGAAAAGCTATATATAGATTAAAAAGGAACTCCTTTGTTAAGGTTTTGTTACCTTATTAAATTAAAGAAAAAAAATATAAATATCTTAAATTTTGAATTATTTATAAATAGATTATGAATTTTAAAATTATTTTAATTAGTACTTAAATTATAATAATTATATAAATTAACTTTTTAATTTAATTTTTATTTATTCTAAATTAAATAAAAAAATATAAAGTGAATACAAAATAAATAAAAGAATTGATTTGTATAATTTATTATAGTTTAAATATTAATTAAGACGATTTTAAAATTTATAAATTTATTTATAAATAACTCAAAATTTAATAGTTTTATATACTTTTTTTTAAAATTGAAATTAAATTTTTTTACTAACATGTGTTGGTTTAAGTAGAAGTGACTTGAGTTACTTAAGTATCATATTAGGATTTCGATTCCTAATTGATACACTGTTGATAGAACTCCCTCCCATAATATATAATTAAAAATCAAAATATTAGTCATTCACCTTCTAAATAAAAAAATACTCTGATTGCATTAAAAAAAATAAAATTTTCTTATTTTGTAAATAATTTAGTTTGCCCATTTCATATACAGCAAAATTTTGTTATGAGCATGATTTATTAAATCTAATACTTTCGATTTAACTTCATCCACTCAATTAATTGTTTGTTTTTATTTTTATTATTATTTTTCCATAACTAACAACCATCAAAATTGAAAAGAAAAGGGAAAACGAGAGGGTATTTTCGTCCATAAAAGATACCCTCTTGTTTGAAGTTTGGCCACCCCACGTGAGCAGATTCACATTCTCCCATGGCTGTTTCTCTGTAATTCATGAATCACTTCTCTTTTCTAGTTTTCCATATAAAAATTCTACATATACCCACAGAGAGAGAGAGAGAGAGAGAGAGAGAGAGAGAGAGAGAGAGAGAGAGAGCAGGGTCAGTGCCTCACTGGGTCAGGTCACTTAATTATATATTGTTTTTTTATTCACTGTGTTGCATCTGAATCTCAGGGAACCAATTGTTGCACTTCGAAAAAGAGAGAAGCACAATTTTGAATACATAAAAAAAAAAAATGTAAGATTCCCCATGTACGCACACTTGGTAGAAGCATTACTTGTCTTGTCTTGCTTGCTGCTGTAGCCACCATTTTCGGAGCTTGATCACTGTTGTTTTCTCTGCATCTTCTTCGGAAAAGTGGCTCGTACGTTCATTGCTTGCTTGCCTCGCAGGGTATATACATGCGTTCCCATTTTCTTTCTTGTGCTCTGTTTCTTCTCTCTCCGTGTGCTTTTGGTTCAGCTCCTTGAGTAAGTTAGCCATCGAAGAAGTGTCAAACAAGGTTGCTCGAAGTTTCGGATCAGGTAAATTACCCCACAAATCCACACACTTTCGGTTCTTTGATCTTTTATTTCTCATTTTATAAACTAGTTCTTCTCTTTTCTTTTGTTTTTTTTCAGAATTTCATTGAGGTTTTGGTTTGGGTGCGTTTCATTCATGTCATGTGCGCATGTGTAAGAACACTGAAATTGATTCCTTAACTTCCTCGGTTTCTGGTCATTGTTGTTTTTCTTTTTTTAGTAAAATTGTTTTTTAATCAAAATTTCTAAAGGTGAAATTTATTTATTTATTAAATTTTAACTATAAGGAAAAAAAATAATTTGTGTGACTTAATAAATGAGTGGCTGCAAAAGAATCATGTCTTTTGAAGGTTTAATTCCACCTGGCACACATGCAAGTGGAGGCTTTTTTTTCTGTTGAATAGTGGAGCCTTGGTCCAAAAATGCATGCAACTCTAATTTCATTTTTTTTTCTCCTTTTTTTTTCTCTTGCAATATATTCCCCTCAAAATTTCTTTCAATTTTCAATAAAAAATATTAATTTATAAAATAAATTTAAAAATGTTATATTTATATTTTTTTTTGTTATAAACTTCGTTCTTCACAATTCCTTTTTAAAATATTTACAATTAAGCATTGTCTAAGGTAGGAAGTGCTTTAGTAAGCACTTGCATCTAATTAGTTCAGTATATTTAGGCACAACTTACGGTATAAATTTGCTTGATTCCTTCCCTGAACTGATACATACGTGAAAGGATAATGAATAGTCCCTATACAAATATTAAATTGGTGTAAAAATAATTAAAAATTCATTAGCAAGGAATATGTAGGTAATATTACGTTGGAAATTCTGTGCTACTTTATAGTGCTTTTAAGTTGGACGAAAGAAGTCTTTGCTTTCCGAGTTTCCTTCCTACCGTGTCGGCTCAAAGTTTGATCTCTTTAAATAATATGCGACAATTCCGAGAAAACGAATAGGTTATGTTTGGAAGAAAAAACTGAAATTTGATCTGAAATATATTTTCATCTTTTCAACTTGAACTTAAGCAATAAGCATGGATCCGCTTAATTCCAATGAGTATGACTAGCTTTTTATTTATTTTTTGAAGAAAAAAAAATTTCTTCTAATAGCGTGTTGTGTGATCCTACTTTTTAGTTCTTAAATTAGATTAGATTATCATCGCATCTGAATTATTCTCGAGCCTTTTATGGGGTAACGAAAACAAAAAGAACGAATAACACCATTGTTTATGTGGCAGCCAGTGAGAACAGAAAAGGATGGACGTTTCCAAGTGCAAGGAAGATCCATAAGTTGAGACCCTCAACTGAGTTCTCATTGGAATCAACAATAACTCCACTTGATTCCAGGTGAATAACAAACATCTATTCTCATTCTAAATCTCCTATTCCATTCACCACTTTACCATTTATGCATTTGCCTAGAGTTTTGTTTTTGTTTTTTTTTTTTTGTTTTTGGAATGATTAGTTATCTTCCATGGAAACTCCACTGCATTTTGTCATCAAATCCTATTACATGGATGGTCTCGAACTTTACTATGTCTTGGCTTTGGCAATGACACACAAAAGACCTATGTTTTTGTCTATACCCTGATATCGGAGTTGCGTTCATTGATGGGTAAACTAATTTACAAGATGTTTTAACATCTTTTAGAAGATTCTCGTTGATAACAAGAAACGAAGTTTCTTATAAAATCCGTATTGGCATGTTAGACTAGTTTCAAGAACCAAAACTCAACAATTCAAGCTTTCAGGTCTGATGATCTGTGGGTTACAGAGACTAAGTGCAGTGAAGGATCTCGCAGACTTATATTAAAATTACTAGCCATGGCCTATGCTGCAGTTGGCATGCCCACCTCTCCAGCTACCACTGCAACTATGGACATCATAAAAGAGCAGAATGGTCTTCGCCGCTCACATTCCTGCAAAGATCTACGTGCGCATTCCATAATCCGAAGGTCTTATTCTGACAACCACCTCTGTTGCTCCATCAACCGCATCCAAGCCACATCAATGCAACCAAAACTTAAGAGCAGCCAGTCAATGGGAATTTCGCGATTCCAATTTTCAGGTTCCATTCTTCCAAATTCACTGCACTCGTTCTTATTTGATCCCGAAACAAGCAAGGACATGAATATGGGGGAGAAGGGTATAAATATTGAGGAAAACATGGGGGAAGGCAGTGACGAAGAGAGAATAGATAGAGCCAACTGGGTAGAGAGGCTTATGGAAATTAAGAAACATTGGAGAAACAAACTACCAAAAGAGAGCATGGATCCGGATATGATATACAACAAAAATATGTATGATGAATGTAATTGTGATGAAGATGACAACGGTTGTGTGGTGGGTTATGAAAAAGAAGATGGGCAAGAAGTGACACATGATCGTGACTCATTCTCGAAATTTCTGATTCAAGTGCCATGGTCTGATACCAAGCTATACTCTCAGCTAGCTTTTCTTAGCAACATGGCTTATGTAATACCACAAATCAAGGTAAGCATAAATGGTCAACTTCTTGTCAAGATCTGCAGATTTAGTTAAGAGATTCCAAGTATGTTTCTATTTTTCATTTTTCCATGTATGAATCAAAAGAGACACAAACAAATAACACTTGCTAACCAATTTGCAGGCTAAGGACTTGAGGAGATACTACAACCTTCAATTTATAACATCTTCTTTAGAGAAGAAAGCTGAGGTGGCTAAGATAAAAGCGAAAATTGATCAGGACTCCACTCGGTTACCTATAGATGCCTCAGTAGCATCTCAAGATGCCTCAGAGAAAGGCAATGATAATGAACAGAAGCATCAAATCCGGCTTGCTTATGATATTGCTGCCTCAGCTGCCTCTTATGTCCAATTGCGAGCTAAGGACCTCTTGTCCCTTGCTGCCAAGTCACAGCAGCAGAGTGACATTCAGGATTCCAATGGAAGAGGAGGCTCACCAGTTGAAAAGGCAGAAGGCACTCCATTGGTTTATAAATCAGAGGTTGCAGCTTATGTCGCAGCATCAACAATGACTGCCGTGGTTGCAGCAGGTGAGAGGGAAAAGCAGGAAGCAGCAAAGGACCTTCAGTCACTTCATTCCTCACCTTGTGAATGGTTTATTTGTGATGATTCCAGCAAATACACTCGATGCTTTGTTATTCAGGTAATTCGTTACTCTTCATTATCCTGAGCTGTGCCATCGGGCCACATATTTTTGACGTTTGACATGCAATTTGTTTTATGTTGCAGGGATCAGACTCCCTGGCATCTTGGCAAGCAAACCTTTTCTTTGAGCCCACCAAATTTGAGGCAAGACTAATTCTTGTTTTATGGAAAGACTTCCATTCAGTGTGCAGTTGCAAGTTTCAAATGTTAATATTGTAAGAAATATACCAAAGTACTCAGAATCTATTCTCTTACAGGGCACAGAAGTACTAGTTCACAGAGGAATCTATGAAGCTGCGAAGGGAATATATGAGCAATTCATGCCAGAAATAATGGACCATTTGGAAAGATATGGAGATCGTGCAAAGCTTCAATTCACTGGCCATTCCCTTGGGGGTAGTCTGTCTCTTTTGGTTCATTTGATGCTATTAACTAGGAAGGTTGTCAGTCCCTCAACTCTTCGACCAGTAGTGACTTTTGGCTCACCGTTTGTGTTCTGTGGAGGCCAAAAAATACTCGATGAACTAGGCCTGGATGAGAGCCATATTCACTGTGTGATGATGCATAGAGATATTGTTCCCAGGGCCTTCTCCTGCAATTACCCTAACCATGTAGCAGTAGTCCTGAAGCGCTTAAACAGCTCATTTCGGTCACATCCTTGTCTGATGAAAAATGTAAGCATCACCTTTCTATCAGTTCTTCCATAACACTCATGAGAAAGCCAAATCCATACATCATTTGGCTGACAGGATCATATTGCATATTTATGTTGCTTTCTGCATGGCCTTGGGGTTGGATGGAACTTGGGCTTGCAGGACAAATATCAGTAACTCATAATGAACTTACTGAATGTAAAATATGAAGGACTACTGTCAAATTTTCTTAACCATTTATTTTCCTTGGATTTTTTCAGAAGCTATTGTACTCACCACTGGGTAAAATATTCATTCTCCAACCCGATGAGAAGACATCTCCACCACATCCTTTACTCCCTTCAGGAAGTGCCTTCTATGCCCTAGACAATACTAGATGTGGATACTCTCCAAGTGTTCTCAGAACCTTCCTCAATCAACCACACCCCATTGAAACACTGAGTGATCCAACAGCATATGGTTCAGAAGGCACAATTCTAAGAGACCACGACTCCAGCAACTACCTTAAAGCTGTCAATGGAGTCTTAAGACAACATTCAAAGATTGTTGTTCGCAGAGTAAGGAAGCAAAGGTTTAATGAATTGTGGCCACTGCTGACTTCACCATCTCCACACTCGTGGAGCCATGAACAGAACTTGGAGAGATGCAGCTTGATGACAAAGGAGATAGTGACAGGGGTCTAAAGCCTTTCTTGCTAGGCACAGATCTAGATAAAATTAAATCACGGAATTAATTAGCGTACTACATCATTTCATGTACATTTCTAAACATCTCTAACTTGTCTCTGTATTCATTACTCATCAATCTTTGACTAACATTGTGAATAAAATGTCAATAATTCCAACAGAAAAAACAATAACAAATTTCTGCTGATTTTTCCTTTTGTATGGCGCCTTACGCCTACAAGCCATTAAACACTGATGGCATGGAGCCATTCGAACCATCAGGTAGCCTAGTGTAAGGTGTGCTGTGCGGTGAATGCAAACTAAGGCAATTACCTTCACATAATGACAAGATAATCTTTGTATGAAGACAACATAATCTGTTACGTTATCAGGAAAAAATTTCTTCTCCAATCATCACCAATCCCCCCGGAGTGGAAGCAAAAGAAATCAATGATAATATACCCACACACATACACACACCTAAATAAGTTGCCAACAAGCAGTGATTTCTCATGGTGCAGTACTCCCATTCTAAATTGCAGAGCAGCAAGGCAAATATGCTAACTTAAGGCAGATAATCAAAACAAATAACTATGGATGACTTTAAAAGCTTTTCTGTAATGTAAATTCTATGAAGCAATCTATTATTCAAAACTAACTAGTTTTACACCAGTGTGAATGAGTGAGTATAAAATCATTCATGTATTTTTACCTATTTGAACTAATTATTCTAAAAGTTTAAGCTGTTAGACGAAGACAGATGGATGGTTTTGTATCTCTAACAACTACTGATATGCCAGATTTGGCAATATATGGAACAACCCTACAAAATGTCCTCGTTGAACAATATTAAATTAAAAACAAATAAGAGCACGGGGTTGAACAAACAGTTAAACACATATGCACTAAGAAAGACGAATAAAGCACACACTACAAAAGTTTAAGCATTTAGCCGCGATCAATGTGGTTGTTTAGAACGGTTTCTAACCCCGGTTAAACGCCGTGCCTGCAGTTCTTTAAACCACGGTTTTTCAGTATTTTTTTTTATATCAGCTATAGAGTTTGTAGATGATGCGAGTAGCTTTCATAAACACATAGATGCTAGGTTGTGAATTTCATTTATACAGAACGAATCAATTATAGAGACTCAGAATCAGGATTAACAAAATGGAGATTTAGAATTTAACAAGGTAATCGAAGCTCCACGGTGGAGATTAACACTTTTTTTCCTCTGCTTTCTCAACCATATATTTCCTCATTAAGACCTAAAAAGAAGAGAAAAACAAAATTTTCCTCTCAATTGGGGGCGAAACAAATAGAAAAAGTGTGAAGAGAAAACAATTTTGCAATTTGCAATTTGAAATTTGAAAGTTACCGAATGAACCGCCGAGCAAAACTGCAAGCTCAGAGATGCTCCACTCAATTTGGGGATGGTTTCGCGAGGAAGACTCCAATCAGTGAAAACTTTGAATGAAGCACAACTCTGGTTTCGCGAAGGAGAGGGTTTCTGACAGCGATAATGGCGCGAGGAAATTTTTATATACACTGTCGCTGTTCAGTGTATTTAAACGCAGCTAGTAACCCACTTTTTGAAAAATATTACAAGAATTTTATCATCAAAATTTTTAAAATAATTATTTAACATATTTATTAATTTTTTAATAGATAAATAATTCTTATTATTTTATTTTATTTAATAATTATTTTTAATTTTAACTGAATTTTATCAAAAATTCTGATTTATTTTATTTTATTATGTAATATTATTTTATATATTATTAATACTTCCAAACAAATATAAAAATATCCAAAATACATATATAAAGAGAATAATTTTTTATTAATAATAATTTTATATTTTCTTAATTTATTACCATAACAGTTCAACAAAGTATTGAATATATTTCATATTTTTAATATATTAAATATTTTATTTTTATTTGATACTTATTTTATTAAAAATTAAAAAAATTATTAAAATATAAGTTTTAAGAATATATATCATTATTCTAAAAATAATGAAGTGATATTAATGACCATGTACGGTGGAAATAATGACCAAAAAATTGCAAATTTATAATGTTAGAAATTAATGTTAGACAAAAAATAGCAAGTATATATTTAAGGGAAATGTGTTTGCACGAAATAAAGTTCGAGAAACCACATATGAACTAAAAATATTGCAAATGGGTGTGTGCGTTTCATCTCATCTACATGGTGGTTTTTAATACAATGGCTTTAACCGTTTTTCTTTTTTATTACTCAAATTCATTCGTTAAAAGCTTTCATAAAAACCTTGGTGACAAATAAGTATATTTATAGTAAAATATTAAAACCTGGAATTGTTTCTATCTTGTCTTTTTAAGTTAAAATTAATAAATTGAGCATTTATATAATAAATAATGAAAATGTATTCAAAGTATAAAAATAATTTAATTTTAATTATTTGGTTAAAATTAATTTTTTTTATACAATCATTTAATTACATATTATTATATTATTAAAAAATTTAATTTAGTTGCACAATCATTCAATTGTACCTTGCTAGTTGCACACTAATCTCAACGTAAATTATACATAATAATACTACAGTAGCCATTTCTAAGCAAATACTGCCTATATTCAAGATGTGAGAGGAAAAAGTAAACGTTTCTTTTGTTATCTTTTCTAAAAATTTTAATCTTTTACACTTGTAAGTTGTGTTGATTTGGTTTTATGTGGTACCTGTTTTGTTTTGTTTTAGTGTATCTCTAAGTTTTTTCTATGTTTGTTGATTGTCTCTTTAAATTAAGAGACTTTAATATATAGTAGCACATTGATAGACATTACCGTGTTCTTTAATTTTCTTTATTTTTATTTTTATTTATATAATTATTTTAAAAATTGATCAAAATTTTATTATAATTATTAATCAATTAAATAAAAATAATTTTTAAAAAAAGTAAAATATATTAAAGCCAATTATAATTTTATATGTAAAAAGAATATAACTATTGGTATTATTTGTATTTGAAATTAATTATAACTATAAAATATATTTTATCAAAAAAATTTATGTTTCAATTTTATCTTTTTTATTTATATTCAATTAGTTATTTATATTCAATTAATTATTTTTATTAATTTTTATTATTTATATTTATTATTTTATTATTTTTATTTATTTTCAATTAGTTATTAATAATTTTTTGAGAATCTACAAATTTGAAACCAAACAATAGATCCGCTTTATATATATATATATATATATATATATATATATATTAATTTATTTCTTGTCTCTAATATCATTCCTTAATTAAATATTGATAGTTTAACTAAAAAATAAGTATTTATATTATTTAGCAATAATTTAATTTTTAATTTGATATTTATTTTGCTAAGTTGGAACTATTTTATTAAGAAACATGATTAAAAATAAAAGAAATTGTAATAAGCTGAAGCTTATAAATGCTTTCCACTGCATCAGCAATTAAGAAGCATATATTTAAATTTAAAAACAGACAGGTATATATATATGAGATCTAGTTTTAATTTATTATTAGTGTAATTTTTTTTTACATTATCATTCAATCATATATTATTTAGTGTTTGATATTTTAAATAGTTATTAAGTATGTATTTAAATTAACTTATTTTATAGTTAAAATATCTTATAGTTAAAATATTATTAAAATAATTTTTAAATTTTTTCTCCTTAAAACTAGTGCATATTTGGTATTATTAGTTTTTTTCTACAATTAACAAAAAAAATTTACATTATCACTCGATTATAGTCATTAGTTATTAAGAATACCAAAATAATGGTCATTAGTCGTTAAGAATACCCAATATTCTCATAACAAAAAATACCTACAAAAATTTCATATTATTATGATTGAAAGTGAAATGGTGACACGAGGATAATGGACAAGTGGTTTTTTTTTTCACAATACTGAGATTTTTAAGTTATTAAGTATTAATTAACTGTTAATTAGATTTTATAAATTTTAAAATTTAAATATTTATTATAAAAATAAATAATTAATAAATACTGTACTACTCATCAAAAAATCAATCTCTCTAAATCGAAAAAAAAAAAATCAATCTCCAAAAACAATTAGGATATAGTAACCACCACGACAATGGACATTCAATATACAAGAAAGGCGCCAAACGAGGGATGACAACCTTAGCGGGAATTTTGAAAGTTGTTCCTTTCCATAGATCATTATTGTATTTGCCTGCAGCATCCATGCCATTATCGGTCATGCGTTTGCCACGCTCCACCGCTTATTTTATGCCACGTGTGAACATTTAAGCCGCGTGCCAGGGTATGGAGCAAACTTCACTCTCATTGGTTGGTGTATGCAAGGAAACAAAACCTGTCGCACTTGTCGCTCTCCAGTTCGCGTGAATTTGTTCTTTTTTGGCGCTCACTGGGTTGTTTAATTAATTTGATTATTAAGTTTAAAATTAAGTGAAAAAAAAAACCTGACATTGGAGCAATGATACGGTTACAACGAATGTCATGCCCTGTAAAAAAAACGAATCTCTTTAATTCTGTCACGTGACGTGCACGCCCGGCTCGCGAACGGTTCACGACTCCCGAGTCATGAGCCAGCCTTTTCATCCCTACCCAAAACCAGACGAAGGCTTGTCGCCGCAGCCGCAAAGGCCGATGGTGAAAGAAACTGAAAAGCTCAATGAATTATTTTGTTTGCTATATAGAAAACATATTGGTTAAATGATTTATTATTTTTAATTTATTTGAAATTTTTTTATTAGAATGCATATTTATAAATTATTTTATAACTATTTAGATGCATTTGTTAAAATATTTTTTAAAACTCATATTAATCATTTTTAATTTATTTTTATAAAATTTTGTGATTGCTGATCAAAGTTTTAAATTTGTATTAGTTTCATATTTCACCAAATACAAATAAATGTTCATAAAAATAAAAAAAATTATTTTATATAAAAGTGTCTCATAATATGTTACGTTTACTTGTATCTAAAACAAATATGTTATTAATCGTTTGTTATGATGACAATGTTTTCTAACTATTTTAATTGTATTTGCTTTAACTTGTGGAAGACTAAAATTCTATTTGGCTATTTCTCATCATATTTTGAAGTGCGTGCCGTCATGTTCGATTGTGATTTAAATCAAATACCACAACTAAATATTACATTTTAATAATTATATATTTTAAAGCAATTTTTATATACACTATATGAATAATATAGATAATTTGAACGTAAATTCACTTATCATTATACTCAAATTTGTAAACCAAGTTTATATTTCTGTTCACAAAATCTAATATAAATATACACTTAGTTTTAATCATAATAAATATGATTATTTTAAAGTAGAATGTTGTTAAAAATTTTTTATTATTACAATTATTTTAAATTTATATTTATACATAACTAATTTAAAAATCATATATAGTCTAATAATTTTATAAATAATATTAATTATTTATTTTTATAAAAAGAATTGGCCAAAATTTATTTGAACCAAACTAAACTAGATTGATTTAAACTAATTTAATTTAATTATCTAATTGGAATCAAATTACTTGATGACCAAGAAAAATTGGAATCAAATTACTTGTTTTTAATTGCACAAAAAAATTACTTGTTTTATATTTTATTTTGGATGACTTTTTTTCTTTTTCACAAAACTAAATTCCTCTAACATTGATAGTATGAACTATATATTTTTAATATATTGATGTAATAAAAATAAATTATATCTTTAAATATAAAAATTATAATTTAATTCATAACAATAACATCTTAGAAGAAGAACTATGTTACTATTCTTTACAGTTAAAAAAAAAGCTTATAGAATAATATACTGTTAATTAAAAAAAAAAAAATAGTGTGAACCATAAGCAAGGTTGGGCCACTCGGCTGCAGTGGGGTCCGTAATTGAAAAGAAATGGAATGAATAACGTATGGCGGTGGCATATCCTGCAGAGTCAGGGATGACTGAAACGATCAATAACTTTATTGCATCACACGAGTTTTGTCAATTTCTTTAGGGTCTTTTTTTTAAAAAAAATTTGTCCCTTACTGATAAATTATTAAAAAATATATTTTTTAATTAATATTAATTTTTTAAATATAAATATTTTTTTATTAATTTATCAACACTTAATTAAAAAATAAAATTAAAAAAAATAATAAAAAATTTGAATCCTTTCTTTGAATCCTCTAATTATGACATTCAACTTGATACATGCTCTGGCATTTGCACTTCCTTTTTTTTAAATAACAACTTATAATTGATTTGCCAATATCAGTAGATTTTTCTTTTAGCTAGATTATTATTTGTATTTTTATTTTGGTTTATTAAAAAAGTTTTACAAACTTAAAAAAAAAGAACAAAAAATAAGAATTAAACTTGTAATATTAAATACATTGTGACATAGACCATAATTCACAGTATTAAACTATTAGCTATTAACTTATCGATATTAATGCTATATAGTTAAAAAGATAATCAGAATTTTTAAAGAAAATTAACTAGATATGAAGTAGTAATAATTATTTACTTATTTAAGAATCAACGTGTTAAATAATTTTGTTAAAATTTTATCAAAAATTTTAATTATATAACATATTTCTTATATAATATAGAAATTGTCAATGTCACAGGGAACCCTTATGTAAAAGGAAATTCTCATTTATATTTAATGATGTTGTCCCACATGCATTATGAATTTAAAATTTTTGCCGATAAGTTGCTTTCTTTTTTTTTTTTTAATTTTATGACATCGATATTCCATATGATAGGACAAAATTAAAAATTTTATTTTAAGGGAGTCAAATATAAAATAATATTAAAATTTTAAAAAGATTTAAGGAGAGGTTTTACCATTTTGAGGGTTGAGAAATTATAGTTCTAACAATTCTCTTTTCCTTTTGTCCATAGTTGATTAATTGTTAAATATTTATTGAGTTTAATTTTGATCTATTATCAATGTAAAAAATTATATATTATCATATAATTATAAGTTATTAAATTACTAAAAATTTAATAAAAATAACAATTATATACAAATTTAAATACTCGATAACATCTAATTAGATGACTATGTAAAAAAATTGTATACAAATAATAAATTAAAATTAAGTTCATATTTATTAATTATTAGTTGTTATATTGAATATTTAAAATTAATAAAATATAATATGCAATCAATAAATGTTTAATAATTTACAATATTACAATAAAAAATAGGCAAAATAATCCCCTATTAATTTTGTGTGGAGTTATTTAATATATATTTAGATTAACTTATTTCATATTCAAAATAATTTATAATTAAAATTTAAATAAAAAATAAAAAATATTTTTAAAAATTAATTAAATCTTAACATGTATTCAGTTAAACATGGAAGATATCTTGATATCTAACATTTTTAAATTAGATTCATTCTCCTTTATATATGGTTAAAATCCATTTGTTATATAAAATTTAATTTACATTATTCTTTAACAATATAATAATATATAATTAAATAATTATCTAAAAAATTACATTGATAATAAATTAATAATAAATAACATCAAATGATCAAATAATATCTTAAGAAAATATTAAAATTATATATTTCATGTAAAAATATTAATTAATATAGTTAAAATAACACATTCTTATTAGAATAAACTCTCATTTTAGTTTTTTAGATATACAAGTATCATCATTTTAATCCTCTAAAGAATTTTGTCATTAATTCAGTCCTTAAATTTAAAAAGTGTTATTATTTTGGTCATTCAAAGATATTAATCTCAATTTAGTCCATTAATTATATAAAATTATCATCAATTTAATCATTTAATCATTAAAATTTTGTCAATTTAGTCAGTATTCATACATAGAAAAAAGATTTTAATAACACTTTTTAAATTTAGAGACTAAATTAATGATAAATTTTTTTAAAAAATTAAAATAATAATACTTATATCTTTAAAATATTAAAATAATAATTTCTTCTTCTTATTTATTAATAATATAATTTTAATAGTAAATTGAATTAAACAGTTAATTAAATGTAAACATTGGCGGTAACGTTAACTCAAGACCACTGACTGTCACTGAGGCAAAGACACAGACCTCCTCGTACCTCGTGGCATTGTTGCTGAAGCCGAGAAACAAGCCGTTGGAGCCGTGTCGGAAGACTTTTTTCTTTTCTTTTTTTTTTTCGTAAACTCAATTTCGCTTATTTTTCATTTTAACGTCTCCGTGACTCCGAGTCAATGTACTTCCGTTTTCTCAGTAAATTTTCTCGGGAAAAAATAAAAGAACGGACAAAACCACAAGACTGAAGAGAAGTCTCTATCCCGATTTGTTAAGATTTTTTTTCTTCCTTTTTCGACACAGATTTCCCCTTGCTGTCTCTCTCCCTCTCACTTTCAACTTTGCTTTGAAGATGCTTCACCGTCTGTAATTTCAGCAACCCCATTGTCACTTCTATCTCTCATGTAAGTCTAATTTTCCACCCTACTTAAAATATCTCTTAAACCTCAATGCTATTCACTTCCATGGAGGATTTTCTCAAACGCTTTCCCCTGAAATTCACACTCCAATCCTTCAAGCTAGCTCCAGTTCTTCAGTGTTTCGAATTTCCCAAATTTGCTTCCTTTCTCTGAGTTGTAGGCCTGCAGAGATTTTTGGAATTATTTAGCTTGAAATAGGTGTTGGATTTTTCTGAATTCGTCGAGATAAACAGTCTTTTGCTTTCCTCTGTCTTTCTTTCGGAGATTCAGGAACTGCGTGTATGGTAATATTTGCTAGATCTTCATTCCCCCTTTTTGCTTCACGGGCTCTAGATTTTAGGTCGAGGCATTGGGATTCTATATTGTATGGTAGCTTAAAAAGTATGTTTCTGTAACAGTTATTTCCTTGATCAGTTCAAGTTTCACTTTAGCTCTTATGACAGAAAAGGAAAGCGGCTGTAGCTTTGGACTTCATTAACAATTGAGATCTTTATTTCAAATTTGTATATCTACTTCACATTTCTCCTTGAGATTTAAGGAGATAGTTTGTTTGTTGTTCTATCATTTGAATTCATTGGAGATAGTCAGTTTTCATTGGTCAAAGGCTTTGTTATCACCCATTCCCATTTTTCTGTTGGTTGTGCTGTTCTGATATATTACACGATTATATTTCTTCTTTCATGTGGTTGCTAAAATTGAGATTGCAATGGCTAGCCTTATGGAGAACCAGAACCAACTTTGATTTTTTTTTTTTTTTTGCTTGCTGAACAAATTTATAAGTGATCCTAAAACCATGTAGAGCATCTGATTGTTCTTGCAAGAGGAATAAATATAAATTATGTACTTGTCATTCTTCCTTTCTGTTAAACTTTTGTGTGCACATTTGATGGACCCCGTTTTTGTTGACTTAAGAATGATACACTTCTCAAAGTGGTTCACTTCACAATTCCATCATTATTCTTGTTGTTTCAGAATTCAGATGAAAACTACTTCATTTTGAGGGTGTTGTAGACATATATTCAAAATTTCTTGAATTCAAAGTGTTGCTGTTGGTGATTATTTCCAAAAGAAATGTGGTCAGCCTGCTTTCAGCTGAAATGAAGAACTCACAGGTTATCCCATTATATTCCTTTTATGTTGTTACTTAGTTTACAATATCCACAATGGTTGTCCTTTTCCATCAATTTTCGGAGTCCACTGCATGTGGCCATATTGGCTGACAATATTAAGGATATGACTGCCTGATATTGTTCCTCTTAAATGTGGTTATAACCAACAAGGCGACAACTTCTTTATGCATGTTGTGGTGTTTGCCAGTGAAAGGACAAATTACCCTGAGGAAACTACTTGATTCAGTCAATCAAAACATATATTATCCATGGATTAGATAAACTTGTAACATCAAAGACGAAAACATTATTTGGGTTTGTTATTATAACTAAGTTAAATAAAACTTCTATGGATTTGCAGAGCACACAAGAATTAACGTCCTCAACTCAAGCTTCTCATGAGTCCCAGAGCGAACAACCAAACAATCACACAACTGATGCTCCTGTTACAGACTCAGGTTCAGCATCTGCTTCAAGCGATGACAACAAAAAAGTTTCACGGCAGGATATTGAGCTTGTAAGGCACCCCGTTGTTTGTTAAACAGTTGACTTAACTCTGTCCTTTTCGACTTGCTTTCTATCCCCCGTGGATTTAATTTTTACAGGGATAATTTACAGAAGCTAATCTGGACTAATCTGCTTTTTCCCTTTTTGATTAAATATTCAAACAAATTTTGTAGGTCCAGAATTTAATAGAAAGATGCCTACAATTATATATGAATAAAGATGAAGTGGTTAAAACACTCTTGACTCGGGCAAAGATAGATCCTGGATTTTCAACTCTGGGTAGGCACCTCGAAATCTCCGTAATGCTCATGCCATTTATACATTGCGTTCTGATAATAATTATCTATTGTACAAGTTGTTCATAGAAAAACTTTTATCCTTATGTAATGATTTTTCAATATTTTTTAATTAAATAAAGTGGTTATCTGATCCATGAGTTAATGATGTGGAAATCAACATAATTTGATAATTAAGACATTGATTTTTCAAAAATGGCCCTGGCTGCTCTTTTATTTGTTTTCCTTTAAAAGTGGGTGCTCTCATATCCCATTGCTTTCTGATTGGTGCTTCTTGTCGATTCAGTATGGCAGAAGTTGGAAGAAGAGAATGCTGATTTCTTCAGGGCCTACTATATCAGGCTAAAATTGAAAAAGCAAATACTTTTATTCAATCATTTGCTTGAGCATCAGTATCATCTGATGAAGTGTCCCATGCCTACAAAGGTTCCATTGGCTCCAATACAGAATGGAATCCATCCAATGCCTGGTAAGCTCTTACCAACCCAAATTATCTACACCTCTTTGTATGACTATAAGTAAACTGTGGGTTTTGAGGGATGGCACTTACATTTCTTTTTCTTATGTTATGCAAGCTAAATGTCTGATATACTGTGCTAATTACTAATGGCACTTCCCTCCCCTTTAAGAACACATGAGAACAGTGGTTCAAAACCTGATAGATACTTGTGTTTTTTGATTTGCCAATTTGCTTTCATTTTTGCTTTTAACATGAGATCAAGGTGTCATATTTAGAATTGGTGTTTTTTCCTCTAATCCACTGGATTCTTTAGATATCTAATTTTGCCATTTTCTTCTCTGTCTCTCTCTCTTATTGCTGCACTCAATTTGTTATTGTATATATTAGTCGTGTGATATTCTCTGAGGTGGGCGTTATATATCTGCTAATCTGTTATGAACCAAATAAATTTTTTTCCACATCGATTTTCAAGAATAAAAAAAAATTTTGAAGTCAATATTGATTCCAATGCAAAATTTTACTTGTAAAGAAGATATAGATCCAAATTGCTTTCACTGCACTTTCAGAATCAATATCTTTACCAACTTACAGCAAAATTTATCAATAAGAAAAAGTTCTTATCTGTTTTCACTTCACTTCTGGAATCCTGAACAAGTCTTTGATGTTAATACCTGACTCAATGCCTTGTCAATAGCTAATTCATGACATTGCTGCAGCAAAAAGTTCATGATATTGTTAAAGAGAATTAATCAGTAATCTAAACCATTATCATTAGTATTCTTTATAATATTGCTTGTCTGTGCTCGTGTGTAAAAAATATTTAAATTATCAAAACCTTTAGACAGTGTAGAAGTTTGGATATAATCAACATTACTTGAAAAATGGCCAAGCATTAGTGCTATTACTAGATTGTTCTTATGATTATGTTACCAGAGTCTTTTGTCGTTCATACTCAACAGTAGATGTTGATTATTGGATACCTATTACTGGAGATTCTTAGTAGCCACTCACAATAGCCAATTCAATGTGGATGTGATTGGCATCAATGTTGTTTATGATGGTGTGTACTCTTTTGTGCTTTGGATCTTGATTATGTTCAAACTCTAAAGTCATTAAAGAAAAATGAAAAAAACAGCTCAGTTAATTAGTTATATATCAGAAATAGGTATATTTATAATCATCTATAGCCAATTCTTATTTTTCCATAGTAATGCTTGAAAAATCTTTTTTGACCTGAGAATGTTTTCTGAGTCTTCTGCATATACTTTTTGCCTTAATTGCTTTTTTCTTTTTTTGTCTTAAAAGAAGATGGACTAGATTGTAGCTGCATAAGTTTACTACTTTGCTTATCTTTTTTTTCTTTTGCCCCAATATTCTTCAACACCATTTGTTTGCAGTGCAGTCAACAACCTACCTATGGGATACCCAGTGCTACAGCAGCCCCCCATTCCAGCAGCTGGTCAACCACATCTTGACTCCATGGGTTGTGGTATATCAAGTTGTCATGTCGTTAACGGAGTCCCTGCACCAAGCAATTTTCATCCCATGCGGATGAATTCTGGGAATGAGTAAGAACTTATCCAACTTCACATAATTCTTTTATAATATTTACTCATTCATTGGACAAGAGTACAATGAAGATATTCTCTTCTGGCCTTGTTTTTCCTGATGGTCTTTGCATAGCTGGCTTTCGTATTTCAGATTGTCAGAAATGTGTAAATGGTTGTTGTGTTGTTCAGAAGCTACAACTGGTTTCATCAATGAACTGTTCAGTGGCTTGACTGACAACGTGTTTCTTTGTTAAAATGATCCATGGTCATGTTGGTAGGCGTTTTAATTTTTATGTTTTGGTTTAGCATACCATACAATATCCAGGGAAAGATATTCTCCATCTAAAGTATAATGTCTCAAACACTTAATTATGTCCCCTTTCTGTTGCTGCATTAGGCACATTATGCTTGGATGTTGTGGCTGTCATGCACTTCAATATTATTTAAATTGATGGAAACTGAAGCAACTTATTCCTTTTTCTCTCTTTTAAAGTAATTTGCTTGATAGAAATTTTGCTAATGGCAGCTGCTTTTGTCTTTGTTGAAGCATGGTGACGGAACACAGTGCTTCTGATATGGTCCCTGTTATTCCACCAAATAGCGCTATGTCATCCTTGTCAGAAATGCCAGTGAGTCCGACATCAGTAGCATCCAGTGGCCATTTCCCGTTCACTTCATCAGAAAATATCAGGAATGGGCACAGATGCATCCGCTCTTGATACGGCATTTACATCCGATGTGGCAAGTTCTGTTGGACTGCAACTTGCACCAGATAATGGCACTGGAATTTCCAGATCACTGGATCAAATTCAGTGGAATTTTAGCCTATCTGATCTAACAGCAGATTTGTCAAACTTAGGAGGTAATTTCTTGTTTGACGCTAGGTGATCCATTTTTAGATATGTAGTTAAAGTTAGTCAGAGGTCATCTGGGGGTATAGTTGTTTGAGATTTGCAACTTATGATGGGTTTGGGTTCTGTTGTATTCCTGATACACCCAAAGTAATCTATATATTTGAAAAGAAAAAAAGTAAATCTGTTGGAAAACAGTAATAAGTTTCTAGGAGTGCAGTAAAATGTCCTCCAAAAAGAAGTAGGAAGTGTTCATCAGTACGGGGGATGTTGAGTAAAATGTCCTCCAAAATGTAGACTGAGTTAGTCTTCCTTTCATCATCAATGGAGAACTGTTATGCAATTATTTTAGACAGTTATTTGAATCCTTAAGGTCATGAGCTCTAAATTTTGTAAGACATTGACCATTTTTGCAGCAACACTAACAATTTCAGAATCTTCTATGAATGACTTAAGTGCTATGAATTCCAATTAAATGAGTGGATAATCTATTTCAAGATAAATACGATTAATGCAGTCAAGGATTATACTAAAAATGTTTTTGATGTTTACACATTGCGGGCATCTTCCTGCTTTGTTTATGAATTATCTTTCTTTGCAGATATAGGAGCTCTGGGAAACTATCCTGGTTCACCATTTTTGCAGTCTGATTCAGACATTCTGCTTGAATCTTCAGATCAACAGGACATAGGTATTGGGAAATGCAGTGTGTGTGTGTGTCCTAAATTTCAATAATTTTGGTAAATAATAGTGACCAAAAAAGATTTAGATGAAAATAGATAGGATCTACTAATTTCTGAACCACCATTGCATGTAGAAGATGCCAAGGTTTATGAAACTCCATGGGCAAAGAATAATGTCTAGGCTTGCATTAGAAATAATTTTAGGACTTCTTACAAGCCTGGTTTACAGTCATGAAGATTTCAGAATAAAATTTGTATTTACAATCTAGATATAGAACATAAACTTTTATAAACCTGGTCAAAAGAGACAAACAAATAAATAAACTAAAACCACAAAGACATATATGGTAAGGTAAAATATCAAAACTAGAAAGTGAAATACATTAGAAAGAAATCAAAGCATCAAGAATTAGATAAATTAGGAGAGCACAAAAAACCATGGACTCGTGGAGAATTGGATAACTTAGGAAAAAAAAATTAAGCAATTAAGATAAGAAAGAAATAAAAAAATGAAAGCGAGAATAAAATTAATTTACGATGTTGTAAAAAATTTAGATAGTTATCTTCTTTTGGTCAAAACATCTCACCTAGTGCCTGCAAGCCATGCTCCTTGGAGGGGAGCAGTGCAAGTGCTGGGCGCACCTAGTGACTAGTTGCATGCTTTTATGTTTTGCACCAATAAATGTAGCTGAAAAAAGGTACAATATTCAAGGTAAAACATCCTTGGGGGACTTAAAAGCCATAGTCATTCTCATTGATCTTGATCTGTGGCATAAAATTTGACCTGTCCTGGGCTTAGATAAAGCTTGATCTTGCAGCATACAAAAAAGTTAAAACTAGATCTTGATTTAATATTTCTTTGCTTTCAGAACTGTTGACTTACTTTTGTTTTCCTATGATTCTGGCATGCTTCAATATTTTCTAGAAACCACCCCTTGTGGTTGTGGCTTAAGCATAGGTTGAGCTCTGTTGTCACTGCTTCAAAGAAGAATCCCAACTAAATGATGTGGCTGCTTAGATATCAGCTTCTCATGTTTGATTCTTTAATCTGTGGCACCTACCACTGTGATAGATTGTGAATCCATGTTATTTCTGTTTCTGGCATTTTCTAAGGTCTGTAGGTTGATTTTAGCAGTTCTTTTATTTTGGTGCTGTTGGTTGTAGCAATTCTAGTATAATAGTTGAGTTCATGTACGTGTCAATTTAGAAGCATCTTAGTTGTTTGTTTACATTTAAAGATAGTGTAAAGAAGTTTTAGCAATGGAAGCCTGCAATATGTTGATGCTTTGGGAAGCCTAGGAGAGTTTGTAAATTGTTTTGTTCTTTTCTTTTCTCTGCTTTTTTCATTGCTGCTACTTTATTCATATGCAACAAGAAGTAGGCCTGGTTGAGTGACTATTTACCGTAAAAGCTTTCTCTCAGTCAGCCAGTCCTAAACCATCTCATTATCAAACAGCTTCCGAATGAAGTTATTGATGTTGATACGATTCATGGTTAGCGTTCATAGCTCCTATAGAAAGAAGCTTTGAACTTCTCTTGTTCAATGCCAAACTTCAAACCATTGTTTGGCCTTGTCAAATGCCCCAAAACCTTCAGGGCCTGATTTTAAAAATTACAGAGACTGCTTGGTGAACTTCTAAAATTAATTCTGTTTATAGTAGTTTTCTTTTCTTTAATAAGAAGTTTGAAAACAGAGATGGTGAATAATATTGGTGTTCTTTCTAAGCTTGTTTTCAGAAAAATATTCTTAGATGTTTTGAAAATTTGTTTGGCTGTTTATCCTCTAATCATTCTGTTTATTTTTTGTTTTCGCTTTTAGAAACAGAATGAAAGATATCCTTGATGTCCCTTATGAAATTGCCACCATTGAATTCATGTATCTTCTTTTTTTAGCAACAACAGATTCTTTAACCAGAAAGAATTCTGTTCAGATGAAGGATACTTACTAGAATTTTTAACAACTCAATTATTCTTCAGTATTTTTTTGTTGCTGTGCCATGTCCTATTTTGGCATCCAATCTCATATTGTCAATCCTGGGTTTCCAAGATACCAGCAACAACAAGGAGTAATCAATTCATTGAATATGCTCCTGCTGAAAAAGAAGTGAAATTCCTTTGAAATGACTATTCCACTGCACATTTGACCATAAAGCAGGGATGAAAACACTGAAGTTTGCTTTATTCCCATCCAAAGGGCAGGGATAAAGCAAGTTCTTAAATAAAAATTAACATGATTGGACTGCATTTCAACTTGCACATTTATGAATGTTAATTTACTTAAGTTGTCAAATAATGTTATATAAAAATGAATAAAAATGTTTTTGTTCTTAATGTTGGCAATTTTTGGTAGCATCTGGTTTCTGTTATTACTTTTTAGTTTCTAAAGTCGGGTTTCAAGTTTGATTGTAACTAAGATAGCTTTGTTTTTATTTCAGTCGATGATTTCTTTGTTAATTCTGAGCCCCATTGCTCTCAGTCTGACGAAGAGAGATCTTAAGTGAAGGTGAGGCAAGTTGCGTGTTTCACATTAGAATTGTTAGGTTAGGTAAAATTAAGATTAATAATGGTGTCATCTAGTCTACTTGGCACACAGGCTTACTGTTACCTAAATGTAGACAGCCTGTTCTGTATCATCAGCATGAAGATATAAAATGTCAATTGTTACTGGTAGTTGTAATCTTTTGTATTCTTTGGGGAAAACTGTTAACAGGAAAAGTAGGGGACTGTGTTTAGGATGTAATTGAAGCATTTGGATATATATTGGTTGAATCCTTGTCAGTGCAAAGGTTGGTGTGATTCTACTGCAGAGCTTCAAATTACATGACTCATGAGAATGGATTGAACTTATATTCTTCTGTGCAGAATGATATTTACATTGTTGGAGGTGAAGCATAGTTGCAATTTCATTTTGGTCTTCAGTAAGATAGAAGAGGTTTTGATATCATAAACTCCTATTTCTGTGTTACTAGATGTGGGGAACTATAAAGGAACTTTGTATGGACATGGGTGTGACATTTTCTTTTCCAGTTCATGGAGTATTTATTATGGACATTTAACAGACGACGTGTATATTTAGTTGCAACTTGCAGTCTAGTTGCAGACTGAAAGCAACCGACCTTATGGATGTGGGTCTTTCTTTCTTAATTCCCCTTTGCTACGGGACTTTGGATTTTGTCTGGTAGTCATAAAAAAAAAAATCTTAAATGTTTTTTCAAACATTTACCTGTTTGTGGGTCTTGCACATGGACTAATCTCTATACAGCAAGTTATTATAACAAAAATAATATCTTCTCAATCTTCTAGATTAATATTAGGTCAATTTTTAGAAATAATTAATAAATAAATAACCGAGTATATATATATATATATATATATATAGGAGTCACAGAACACAGAGACGAGCAGTTTCTGAACTCCCATCCCAGCTGTCTAAGCGGGATTTTTTTTTTTTGGGGTGTTCTTACCATAGGTCATAAAAATCAAGGGCCGTTACCCTTTTTTTTTTCCTCAAAAAAGTAGTAAAGATAAGTTATTTCAACTTTCAAGACTACCAATAAGGGCGTAAGTGATAGGTTTGGCATACTTATAGAATTATTTCAAAAGATTTTTTAATTTTTAAAAGAAGGTTATTCAATTAGCACTTCAACATTAGGGGTTTAGAAGAAGGATGACCACCAGTGATTATCACTTTATTGTTATAATTATTAAATTGTTAAGTAGTTATTCAAAAGGATTATTAAAAAAAACTTATATATCAAATTAAGCTCCAAACTAAAATATGATGTCTCATTTTATACTCCACAATAAATTTTGTAAAATATTTCATAATTACTTGGCTTTATATTTACACACATTTTGAAAAAATTATAAATTAATATTAAAAATTTTACTTTCAATAGAAGAAATCTCACTAAATATTTTTTTTAAAAAAATAGAGAATTATAGTTATAGGAATTGTAGCGAACAATATTTTAAATAAAAGCATTTATCAAAATAATAAGCAACGATGTTTAAAAATAATTAATAGAGTTTCTTGTCATAAACTATTCTTGTAATCAATGTTCCCTTATCAAAGTGTTATTGTTAATTCTAAAGTTAAATTTGATTCAGTGTAAGTGTAAAATTTTTTATATTATTATTTAATTATATATTAATATATTATTAAAAAATTTGATTTTTAATTATTAATTATTATTATTAAATTTTTTTAATAATATATTAATTTATAATCAGATAGTAATATAAAAATTTTTTATATATTATTTAAATACTAATTCTATCTTTGAAAAAAAAGCACACAATATGAGTATAGTAAGTATAGTATTTCCTGTTTACTTTAATAGGGTGTACATGATACATGCATGCGATGCGATGGCTGAATTTTCTAAAAGGGGAAGGGCCCTACAGAACAGAGGCTATTGGCATATTCCTATAATATATAATAAGGTAACTGAGCTGACAATTTCGTGGATGCTTGCCGCGCTGTGCTGTGCTGACTTGACTCTTCTCACAGCGTCGACTCAGTCTTCCCTCTCTTGCTCTCTCTGAATGGTTTGATATGTCTAATATCTCTTTCATTGCTGCAAGAACAAACTGGCCATGAAAATCTCTCTGTGAAGGCTGCTTTTACGTCTGCAATTTCTCTTTGGAAAAGCTCCCTGCAAATAGCAAATTAGGCTACAAGACTGCATGTAACATTTTCGCTCTTTTGAACTCTTGTGCTTTCTGCGTCCTATTTGGTTCCCAAAGAAAGAGACGGAAACTGAGAAGGGGAACTTGGCTTGGGAAAGAAGACCCTCTACACTTATCAGACAGTCTTGGCACATTTAAGGTTGGTGTTTCCTTTTCCTTTTACTCAATTTCTTGTACCTTTACGAAAACAGAGCAAATTTAACGACCTTTCTACTCTTAGCAATTCTTTTTTAGCCTTTGTCTCTGAAGTGAGTTTGGTTATTGGTTCTTCCCAGGACTTTCAAAGATGAGAAAACACCAAAGCAAAAACTTCTAGGTTGAATGATCTTTGCTTGTTTATTCTTTATATGTCTGTTTGCTACCTACAGTTGTTTCTGATTCATTTAGATCATATTACCCCGTAAGTTATTTATCCTTTGTGATTCATCTTATTCTTCATCTCAGGTCCTTTTCTGCTATTACTAATGAATAGTTCCACTCGGTTCAAAGTCCTCCCCCACTTTCCTTTCTATTTCTCTCTATTTAAATTGGCGTGTCTTGGCGTGGTGAGTTCTTGACTTTGGGCTTGGGGATTGACTTGACTTGAACTTAAATGTCTAAGTAGTTTATGGCTATATTTTTTTTAACATTAACTTACATTAGAGAGATAAATAATTGACCCTTCTCTTTTCTGGTTACATCCGCACTACTTTAGAATTTCGGAAGAAAAAACAAAGTTTCTAATTGGAAGTTGGATTTTGCAGGCCTAAGTCTTCTGTTGCACTGAGTCAAGTGTTTTATGCTCGCTAGATGCGGAAGTAGCTTAATCATGAATGCAGAGGGACAAAAATTTGTGAGGTTCGTTTGCTCAAGCCTGGTGTTGCTACATATTTCTGTTGTTTTTATTTTGGTACTCTCCTTGCACACATTTAGAATAACATCTGCTGCCTCTATCTGTAATTCCGTAAATTTATGCTGTACCAGTTATTCATTTCCTCCATTCAAAAAAGGTTTATCTTATTTATGGACGTGTCTCAAAAAATATTTGTGAAATTTAACTATTTAATGAAAAGATGATTTTCTTAACGTATGACAGAGTGACACCAAATAGTGCAATTAATAGTTCGAATATGATCATGCTATTAAGATTACCATACTGCAATCATAGGTGAGGTGGTAATACAGTATATATACTATGCTTAGTTTTCCAAGTTGGGTAATGACCAATTTTAAATTAAGGACAAGATTACTGGCTGCTCTATTTGTGGTTTATGTTCTCATTTTGATCAATCACTCCATCCTACTTTCTAGGCTCTATCCGCTAGTAATGAGATTTTGATCATGATATCATTTTGATTTTGGAGTATGTAGTACTCAATCATTGAGGTGTCCCCTTGGAGACTTGATCATATGATTTTTGTTATTGTTGGAAACGAATTGGGATTCAAATCCTCTGTCCCCTTTTCTTATCGTCCAATCAAGTACTGACAAATCAATAAGAAAATATCTCTCTCTTAATTAAACATTAATTTCTTTCTAAATATAAATATTTTTTTTACTGTTTTATCAGTACTTGATTGGGGGACAGGATTGGAGACAGGAAAAGGAGATAAAGGATTTGAATCCAACTAATTGATGCTTACGTATACCTGATACTTACTTCAATCTACTTACTAAGTGAATATTTCTATCCAGGTTTGCAGATTGGAGATCAGAGTCATCTTTTAGTACAGAGCAGGAAGGTTCTGTTGGTGATGGATACTATCATAAAAGCAAAATTAGGCCAAGTGTAACTGCTGTTTTAAGTAGTATCAGAAGAAGTCTCGAGAGTGGGTCAGAGAAGATTAAAAACTTGAGAAAACCTTCAAGTTCAACTGTCCATCCTATAAGTGATAGGCCAACAAAAAAGTTGGCTTCTAGGAGCAAAATTCTTGATCCACAGGGGCCATTCCTTCAGAGATGGAACAAAATTTTTGTAATCACATGTGTGATGGCAGTATCTGTGGACCCGCTGTTCTTTTACATTCCAGTGGTCGATGACAATGGGAAATGTCTTGATTTGGATGGAACATTGCAGATTACTGCAAGTGTTCTTCGCACTTTCTTTGATCTCTTCTACATTGTTCACATAATCTTTCAGTTTCGAACAGGATTTATTGCCCCTTCTTCTCGTGTTTTTGGAAGGGGTGAGCTGATTGATGATTCTGTGGCTATAATGAAAAGATACTTGTGTTCATACTTCATCATTGACATTCTGTCAATTATTCCACTTCCACAGGTGTCTCTCTCTTCCACTCATTCTCAAGTGTGAAGTACTTTTTAATACATCATTAGCAGTCAATTTCCCAGTCATAATGGACACAAAATTACACGTTGAGAACCAAATCACCAGAAATATCTGTCTGACCCATTAATGGGTGTAACCTGAAAATCTATAATTAACCCCATGGAGTGATATTAATGCCCTGAGAAAAAGAGCAAAAAAGTTACTTTCTAAGGATTCAGGAGTAATGCTTTAGTATTTTCCTATGAGAAGTACCATGTTAGCAGGCATTTGTAATAATATTTTTCAGTTTAGTTTTATGTGAAAGACATAATTTGATGTTGTTTTGACATTTCAGGTGGTCGTTTTATCTATAATTCCAATCCTGAAAAGCTCAGTTCCATTTGTAGCAAAGGATTTGTTGAAGTATATAGTACTTATCCAGTATGTGCCAAGACTTCTGCGGATCTATCCATTATTCAAAGAAGTAACTAGAACTTCTGGCATATTGACGGAGACAGCATGGGCTGGAGCTGCTTATAATCTTTTTCTCTATATATGCTAGCAAGTCATGTAAGCTGATCTTATTACTTATTCAGATCACCTTATCAATGTTCCTAGTTATCATGCTAAGGTTTATGATCTCCAAATACATGTGGCATACCAGGTGATTGGAGCTTTCTGGTATCTGTTTTCGGTAGAATCAGAGGTTCGGTGCTGGCGCCGAGTGTTGAAGAATGCTAAGCTCTTTCATGAATCATACTTGAGTTGTGGACACGACAATGGAACTGTTTTATCACTTCTCAATAGTTCTTGCGGTTTCATTGATCCTAGTGAAATCACAGACCCAAAAGAATTCAATTTTGGAATATTTATCGATGCTCTAAAATTACGTGTGGTAGAATCAACAACAGATTTTCCTCATAAGTTCTTCTACTGCTTTTGGTGGGGATTGCGCAATTTAAGGTTGGTGAATAATCTTCTGTGACCCTGACTTCATATTCAAGATTCGCATTTTATGAACTTTGGAAATTTTATATCCTCATCTTAATTTCGTTCCCAATTTTTCTATGTAGTTATTAGTGTTTGTAACATCTTATCAAGGAAAAGTTAGTGCAATTTATTTAAAGACGGGGGCTAAAAGCATGCCAAAAGTAATAAATTTTGTCGTCTTTTGCAGTTCTGTTGGACAAAACCTCACGACAAGTACTTTTGTTGGGGAGATAATCTTTGCTATCTTAATTGCCATTGCTGGATTGGTTTTATTCGCATTTCTTATTGGAAACATGCAGGTAATTCTTGGTCAGAACTATTTTAGCGTAATTCATGAGTTTTTTTTTTTTTTTTTTGGACAAACTAAACTCACCCCAAATCTCTGCTTCAATGCCTTCCATTGAAAACCAAGTTTTCATCATTGTGGGTGTTACAAAGTCAGCTATGTTAAACCTCCTTATTTAATGAACTCATGGGTTGTGTTGAATATTGTTACAGAAATATCTGCAATCTACAACTGTTAGAGAAGAAGAGATGAGAGTGAAGAGGCAGGACGCAGAACAGTGGATGTCCCACCGGATGCTACCTGAGAACTTGAAGGAAAGAATTAGACGGTATGAGCATTACAAATGGCAAGAAAATAGGGGTGTTGAGGAGGAGACATTGATTCGAAACCTCCCTAAAGATCTCAGAAGGGACATAAAGCGTCATCTTTGCTTAGCTTTAGTTAAAAAAGTGGGTATCATCCATAATCACTTCCCCATTCCCATTCCATTCCAATCCTTTCCATCATACGAAACATGCACTCGTTGTACATGTTTAATGAACATTTCATGATTTTATTGCTTCAGGTACCAATGTTTGAGAAAATGGATGAGCAGTTGTTGGATGCAATGTGTGATAGGCTGAAGCCAGTTCTGTACACAGAGAAGAGCTACATTGTTCGTGAAGGAGATCCAGTTGATGAAATGCTCTTCATTATGCGCGGAAACCTTGCCACTATGACAACAAATGGTGGAAGAACTGGTTTCTTCAACTCCTTTGTTATCAAGGCTGGTGACTTCTGTGGAGAAGAGCTTCTAACATGGGCCTTGGATCCCCACCCCTCGTCAAATCTACCCATTTCGACTAGAACGGTAGAAACTATATCAGAAGTTGAAGCCTTTGCTCTCATGGCTGATGACTTGAAGCTTGTTGCTTCCCAATTTCAACGTCTTCACACCAAACAGCTCCGGCACACTTTCAGGCAAGGCTTGATATCATGTTTCTCCTTTTTCCTACTTGATAATGCATCATTAACTTTTTGTGGAACAGTGCGGCACAATAGGAAACTGGGTGCAGAAATAATTCTAAACCATAAATTGTTTAGATTCTGAGAGTAATTTGCTTGCCCATCGAGTTCACTTTAACATCTGATTAGACAGACAAAATCATGTTAAACACAAGTTAGCTATAAGCGGATATAAAAACCATGAGACCAACCTTATAGTAATAGTCATTCTTCATAATTGCACTTGTGTGCAACACAAGTGTTAAGCTGTCAGGTAAAAATATATGAATGATTTTATATTTCTAACATGTCCTCACCTGACCACTCGTGATAGCATATCATGAACCAACTATACTAAATGTGCTAAAGATCTTAGAATCAAATCCATCTTAAACTTGAAAAAAAAAAATCCTTCATAACCTCATTCAACAATGTTTCTTCAGGTTCTATTCCTTGCAATGGAGGACATGGGCTGCCTGTTTCATACAAATAGCTTGGAGACGATACTGGAAAAAGAAGATTGAGAGGTCATTACGTGAAGCAGAAGGCAGGCTACAAGATGTTTTTGCAAATCAGGATGGGTCCTCTCTAAGTCTCGGTGCAACCATGTACGCATCAAGGTTTGCTTCCCATGCACTACGAACCTTGCGACAAAACAGCGAACGCAACAGAATGGCACAGAGAATACTACCTCTGTTACCTCCCAAGCCAGCTGAGCCAGATTTCACTGCTCAGAAACACTAGGGATGCGGGAGTTTTAAGCAATTTAATAGAAGTTTAACTTTAGACAAAAACTAAACTTGCAAATATGTGCATATTTAACATATCCATACCCCATAGGCCATAGCGATTTTGTGTGTGCATATGTATCAGGAAATTGTTGTTTAATAATTCCTGCAACAACTATATGTGGATATGTAAACGCAGCAATGTGTAGAAATATCCAGTGACGGTCTCCTATACATACCAATAGGTGAGATTTTGTAAATTCTTTGATGGTTTTGAAATTTGCTACCACAAAACCCTCTTTTGAAAACCTGTTCTTCCCCGACAAGGGAAGTCCCCTACGAAAATGTACTAATTTTGAACGTGTAAATTATGCAGGGTCTATAGACTAGTCCATTTTATATACATGCTGAAACGAATTGATGGAAAAAATTTCATGTAGGCATGTGTCTAATAAGCACTCTGTTCAATAGTTAACGTGTAAAATTTGTTGGAACATGTTATAAATACATATTATTCTTTAAAAAGTTAATAACACATGACAACTATTATCAAGTATTGAACGGAGTGTCTTAGTAAACATATGCCTACTTAAAAATTTCTCTCAATTGATGTCAAATTCTGTCAGATAATATCAATTGCAAGAACCCCTTATAAGAGCAGCAGGAACACAATGCACCAGAGTCACTGCCTTTGCCACTATAGTTGCGTTGTAACCAATTTGGGTCGCAATTGGCAACCATGGAGAATAAGAAAAGCACTGTTTCCTCACTGTGGAGATCCCAACTTCCTTGAACTGTTAAGACATAACCAATCTGATATTGACTTAAAATGAATGTGAAAAATCCTAAATAGGACATCTAGCATCTAGAACAGCTTTTGCACAGCAAACCCGTTTACCTGAATTTCTTTATCTGCCTATAATGTTTTATTGCTATTATGTTACATTACAATTACATTTTCCTGGTTAAACTATCTTGAAAAACTCTGATCATGAGGACACTCATGAACTTCCGTCGATTACCTCTGCTGTTAAATGTGTTTATATTGACAATTTGTTGACTAACTGAAATTTGGTCATGTAGCAATTTTAGCGTTAACGATGATGTATTCATGATATCTTAGCACACAAGTTGAACAGATACCAAGGTTAGGTATTTGGTTTATTGTCACCATTGTAATTTGACGTTAACTATGTCTTCAACAGCTTTCCTGTTCCTTTCGCTTGGCCCGGCCCCCCGCTAAGGATCAGGCTTACACCGTCAATTTTTATTAAAGAACTACTTTGTGGCCCATTAACAAATTAAAAAAGAAAATCTCAAAGAAAGAAATAGAAATCTAATTTGGTTCAGTTGGCAGGGGAGATTTCATATAAGAGAGATTTTATTTATTCATGGCTGACTAATACATCCCGGCAATTTATTTTTCTACTTCCTTTTAATATTGTATTAAATTAATTCCTGATCACGTTTTCCAGTTGCAGCGCTCCACAAGTGAACATCCCAAGCAGGATCAATTGTCCTGCATCATGAAGACTATCCTGCAAGACCAGAAAAAAAAATCATCATATATATTCCAAGTTGCAAGTTGCATTTTACAAGCACATAGATGGAAATGTCAATAATAGTTGGCTCAACTTGTAGAATTAAATACTAAATTTTAAAAGATTTTGAATTCAAATTCATTAAGACTTGTAATATGTCTTGACTTAAGAATGAGGTAATATTTCTTTTCAACTTTTATAAAAAAAAAAAAACATGAACAGAAAGAGAGCAAAGAATTAAAAGCCTTACTTGGAGCAATCAGTGTCCCCGTCAATAGGAGGAAGTGTGAGAGAGAGCCCACAAACTTGGGGAAGTAGAGGTATGCGTTTAGGATCATAATTTCCAATCTTGGCCAGTGCTTCCTTGATGCACTCGCACACAGCTGTTCGTTCTTCTTGGTTTCCAGTTTCACCAGTCACGGTCTTGACGCCATCGCAACACGTCTGAGGGGGCTCATTAGAGTTGCTTTGCTTCAGGAAGCTGGTGCAAGGTGCTAGCTCCTCAATAACTGTGGGGCATGAGATTGAATCCTGAGCTTCACACCCTGAAAGCAGTGTGACAATGGCTAGAAACCCAGCTAGGCGACGCATGGCTGCTGCTCTTGGCATTTGCATATTGTTAAACGAAGCACACACGTTTAAGGAAAGCTCCAACACTTGACTATGTATCAATTATGGGACCAAAATATATAGAGATTTGTGCAATTGTTTGGTTGGTTCAGTCTACTTTGCATGCAAACATCATGAGCCCCACTAGTTTTATACGCATTTTTTTTGTGCTCCGACATTGTGCTAAATGAAAGGAAGCACAAAGATGCCTTCATAAGATCATTTTATAAACGCCATTCCAAAGGCACGATTAACCACTCCACGAGCCATGTTAGCCATCTCAAGAGTCATAAGCGATGGTGAAAGTTTGAAATATTGAATAAAGTGATGCAAAAATGGGTTAAAAGTATAATAACAATTAAAAAGAAAATATGCACCACGAGATCATCTATCTGGTTTTGGTGGACAGCTGATAGTGATCAACAAGCAATAGAAGGGGGCCACCCCTCGACTAAAAGCCAAGAGAACCAGGCCAACAAATTATTCTCCTAGAGGAAGTTTAGACGCAAGCTAACAATAATGAGCACCGTAGCTCACTCAACATAATTCACATTTAGTAGCATTTAAAAAATATTGCTAAATTAAATTGACAATTGTTTTTTTAAATTTTATTGGCAAAAGTTTTTCACAACACTTTTTCTTATCTTTTGCAACACTTTAAAAATGTTGTAATTTGCATTTTTTGCAACATAAATTTCTTTAGTAAACAACAATATTTATTGAAAGTGTAGTTAAATGTTAAAAATATTACTAAAGGTATTTTTAGCAACATTTTTTAAAAGTATAACTAAATATTAAAAATCTTGTCAAATATACTTTCAACGGCTTTTTGCACGTGTTAGCCCAAACTCAAAAGATGTTAATTTTATAGTAACCAAAGCAAATACTAAAACAATAATATATAAATAGCTCATACTTATTAAGAAAAACTTTAAGTTTAGTACATAACAACTGAAATTAGAAACAAATTTTTAGTAACTTGCACAAAGAGTATACATGACTAAATGATCTAATTAAAGGCCTTTTAAATAAACATGGCTTTACATAAGTTACATGGCTCATATACAAGCTACATGTAGTCTACTACGTACATATATGATATGTATAAGTAAACAATGTATTTGTAGTACAATATAGAGCAAGAGGAAAGCAATACTTAAGAAACCTTGGCTTGACTTCCATACAAGAATTTATCAAGTAACAACATATGCCTGTGAAGACAACAGTGTATTTGTCCTCCTTTAAAACCATTGCTGGTAACATTATTCTCCAGCACATATCACTCGAAAATTGGTAGATGGTTTCTACCACAGAGTCGATGCTCAAGCCTTTAGCATGCCCATCATTAAATTTGAACTCTTATTTTGATGAAAGATGTGACTGGATTCATGAAGGCACGGACGGTTTTTTGTATGGGGACATAAAGATAAATTCCACTTAAAAGAAATAATAACTAAAATAATTCAAATGCTTAATAAAACAGGATAACTCTAATCAAATTTTTATGTCAGGGGTTCGAATATATATATACTTTTTTATCTATTTTTTCTTCTCATCATTTTCTTTTATCTCATTTTTTGTTTTCTTTTCTCATTCAAATAAAATGTAAACTAAAGCAATAAAAATAGACTAATGATGAATTTGAATAATTTACGAAAAGATTATAGGTTTAAATTTATGTATCATTATTTTAAAAAAAATTTCAAAGTGACAAAAACCAAATCAAACACTTGTTTTCCTCGGGACTTGCTGATGGGTGGATCAGCCAATAATCATGTAATTCTCTAAACAAATTACTAAAATAAGTTAGAATATTATCAATTTTGTATATTAAAACGTATATTTTGTAACCAAAAAATTATTATATTATGTTTTATATATATATATATATGTTAGTATAATTGATATTAAAGTATTGACATATACATTTTTATTGGATGCAAATCAAATTAGAATTTGTATGAGAAGTTATTTTTTTTAAATAAAAAGACAATACATAATTAAATAATAAATATAAAATAATAAATAAAAATTGATTTTTTAAATATTAAAATGTACTAAAATGTGTCATTCATATTTTTAGAAGAGTAAAAATCTTTTTTCTTTGAAACTTTTGTTTAAAATTGATTGACCTTAAATTTTGTATTTTACTTTAATTATATTATTTTTACTGGTATTTTATATATAAAAAATAATTATAATCTAATTTAGTACATACTTAATAAAATTTAATTTTTTTAAAAAAATATTTTTTTAAAAAAAATACTTTCAATAAAATTTGAATTATAAATTATTTTAAATATAAAATAAAATAATCCAAACATCCCATATCTAAGTCGGTGCATCAGGGGTATACATATCTAGTTCTAGCGGAAAGCTTGTTTATATATCACGATCCTGAAGGATTCGGAGTTCGGACTACGCGGGGTTTACAAACATGATTTACATGGGATGTGATTCGATCCAATTCCCATCTTTCTTCTCTCGCGAATCTCCCCGAGAAATTTGAACCTATCCCAAGCCCTAATTTCCGAATTCCCCCAAATCGTCGTTACTGGAGCCTTTCTTCTCCGAGCCCCAATTCTTTCTACCTAGAATCGGCGATGGAGGACAACTACAACCGCAGCAGCAAGATGTACAATCTCTTCGTGAAGCACTTGGACGGAAAAACCGTAGCCCTATTATTCCCATCGCCGATCCTTTACGCCAATGCCATAAAGGATCGCCTTTTCGAAGTCACCGGAATCCCGCCCCAACACCAGCGCCTCGTCACCGGCTGCCGGCACCTTAACGACGACAAATCCGTCATCTCGTGCTCCCCGGAAGGTGACAACATCTTCCCCACCGTCCGCCTGTTGCTACGGCTCAAAGGCGGCAAGGGAGGGTTTGGTTCGCTTCTACGCGGTGCGGCCACGAAGGCTGGTCAGAAGAAGACCAACAATTTCGATGCTTGTAGAGATATGAGTGGGCGGAGGCTGAGGCATGTGAACGCAGAGAAGAGGTTGGAGGAGTGGAAGGCGGGGGAGGAGGAGAGGAGGCTGGAGAAGGTCGCGGAGGAGTTTCTGAAGAAGCAAACGAAGATGGGTAAGAAGGGTGTGGGCGATGGCGAGGCGCAGAAGTATGTGGCGAAATATAGGGAGGAGTCTGAGCGGTGCGTGGCAGAGGTTGCCAAGTCGGTGGAGGAGGCTTTGATGTCTGTCAATGGTAAGCGAAAGGGTTCAAAAGCTGCAGAAGATAGAGCTTATGCGAAAAAGTTGAAGATATGGTCGGTGCTTTGTTCTGGTGGATTGTCAAGTTTTATTGTTTTGTGAAAGATTGTCTGGTCACTGTCATTCCACATCTATTGTTGATGCTTTTACTTTGAGGCGTTTGGTTGTTTGTTTTGGTTTTACATTCTGGTGATCTGGTGATGGTCTCTCAATTAATAGGCAACAGAATTCAGATGAATGTTTGAAATGTTATATGACCATTGGATTACATACATGAAGCTGACGTGTTTGCTGTCTATTTTCAGTCAATTAGATTTATTAAGTGCTGTCTATGGTCGAGTTCGAATGAAATTTCCTTTCTGATTATGACATGTGCTGTTTGGTACAGAATAATGTGGTTCCTTGATAATCTTTCTAGACCTTGGCAAGTTGAGGATCCATGTTGATGATTGTTTATACTTCTTTCTCTTTCTCTCTCTCTCACACACACAAAAAACACTTGACACTCCCAGATGCCCTCAGAATGATTTTATGCATTGATATTGATATTTATGCTGGTTGGATTTGCTAGGATGGGGAAGAGAAAATTGAATGAAAGTGATAGTGATGATACTGATGAGGATGAAAGTGAGGATGACGGGGAAAATGAGAAATCCATTTTATTAAATAACGGGAGTGAGTCAGACTCAAATAAGGCTGAAGGCAGTTCAGGTTCAGTAACTGGTCGGAAACAGGATGGAGGATCTTCCGGTGCAGGCTCATGTGAAAGTGGATCTGAAGAAGAGACTGTTGGATGCTTGAGTGGTGAATCTATTCCGGCCAAACTGAGTGTTACAGTTGAACCTGTGATATATGATGAAACAACAAAGGCTAATTCTGTACCTTGTTCAGAGTCAGTAGTTTCTGGAATTAATGCTGAATCTAATGGATATCATGATTGCAATGGAGCTGTATCTGACAAGTTTGATGTAGCTGTGAGTCACGCCTCAAATATTAGTGCAAGCAAATTAAATGATATGGAAATTGATGGATTGCTTGAGCATAAAGCATCAGTCCATGAAGAGACCTCTGCAAGCACAAGTTTTCCAGCATTGGAGGAGCCTCTGGATTTTGATACCTTGAATTCAGCTGCAGAACTTCAGGTATATTCCCAAAACATATCCACTATTTCTGTTGTGTGCTTGCATTTGCTCCACGTCAATTATATCTTAAATTTGATATGACAAATCTAATCTTACATAATTAATACCAACGGTATCTTACTGATTTTTGGAAATAATATGTTTGAATCTCTAAGCGATATACTTCGTTGATAGAATTTCTGGAATCCTGCTGATATTTTGGAATTTGAAGTAAAATTTTCACACTTGAATAGAATTTTATGTGGCAAACATGTAGTTTAGAGTTTAGACATGATTAACCAGCCATTTTTAAGATAAGTCACCCCATTTATATTTTACAATCTACTAGTCAAGAACCATTTATTAGCCTCTGAACTGTGATGTATTTCTCTTGACAAGGTTCTTGGCATGGAAAGGTTGAAGTCTGAACTGCAGTCACGAGGGTTAAAATGCGGAGGTACTTTGCAGGAGCGTGCTGCCAGGCTTTTTCTTTTAAAATCGACCGCACTGGATAAACTTCCAAAGAAGCTGCTTGCGAAGAACTGAAATGTACTTGAGCCTAAGATACATCTATCTGTGAAGTAGTTTCTTTGTACAATATTTTCCCACTATTCTACGTTTTTTTTGCAGTCAAATCGTATCTTGGGGAACAGGCTAATACTTTCGTTTTTCTGTTCCTTTTATTGTTCATTGTGGGGCTTGGGTGTCTTTGTTGTAATACTACTAACAGTCAAAGAAAGCTGAACAATGTAAAACCCAAGGCTTGCAGCGTGAAAAGGTTGTGTTACTTTTTTATTAGATGGAAAGAGCAGGATTATTAGATGAGCATTCCACTCAGTATCTGTCAATGGCAGCGGTTATTGATATTGTTCGTATTTTATTTTATTATTACAAGTCATGTCATCGTAATCATTATTCTACTTTCATGTCAACCAAATAATGATACATATCCAAAAAACCTTGCTAAGTGCGATTTACGAAGATGTTACGATAGAATCAGAGCAGCTAGATTTCCTTCCCGTATTTGAGGTGGGGAGGGTGAGTGAAGGAAAAGGGCAGGAGATGAAAGGGAAGGAAGGGTATAGAGGGTTATTTCTTGTTGTTTAAATGCTTAAGTAAATAAAATAAAATAAAAAGAGAAAAAATAAGAGTTATATTTTTATTTAATTTAAAATTAAACTTGTTTTCCTCTTACTTTTCAATTTGGAAGAAAAGAATTTTGAGGCTTTGAGGGAGAAAGAAGGAAAGTGTTCTTTCTCCTTAGGAAAGTGTACATCTGTGGATACCACCAAATCATTAAACCTGGCGGCTGCTCGATCTTTGATCAGTGATTCGCCGGCCACTAGATAGATGAAGAATCTGTCCAAAATCCGCTTTTTGATCAGTGATTCACCGGCCACTAGATCCAGGGACAGCTCGCTGCCCGCGTCCGTTCCTTTTTGAATTTGCAGGACCCTGAATACGGCAGAAATATAAGTTTTCGGTATGCTGTGCATCTACTTTTTTTTTATTATTAAATAATTAAAAAATATACTTTTTAAGATAATAACTTTTTTTTAAAAAATATTTTAATTATTTAATTTCAACATTATCAAATTTAAATAAAAAACATGTAATAATTTCTTTTATTTACCGTGCCTTTCTAAAAATAATTTTTATATATGTATTTTTATTCTTAAAATGTCACGTCTAATTAGTAAAAATATAATATTTATTATAATATAATAATATGAATTTTATATAATAAAATTTATATAAAATATAAATCATTAAATATAATACTAAGTACTTTAAAATTTCCCCTCTCCAAAAGATAAATTCTTAAATGAAGTTCCATACAATAAAATAGGGCTGTTGATGATATGCTAGCCTCAATTTCTTTTTTGGTTCCAGTACTGTCATGATTTTTAAATAATTATGAATTATTTTTTATAATAAATACTTAAAGCTTATAAAATAAAATTAATAATCAATAATTATTTGATAAATTAGTTAGAATATTAACAATCTGAATGTGTACTATCAAATTAAATTTATAATATCATTTAAATACAATCTAAACCTTTAAAAAATAATATTTTAAGAATAAATACAAATTTATCAGTTCCAAGTGATGCCAAATCATGCCAATAGGTATAAATTACTGACACTCAATTCACATAAAATAAGTAACCAAAAAAATTCACATGATATAAATATGTTATTGCATTGTAAAAGAAAAAAAGTTACTGCAAATTATAATTTGGGCTAGTTTTTCGCTGGGGAAAGGGTGTAAATCAAGGAAAAAAGAAATTGGTCCTATCCAGACAGGCCCTGGTGTTTCGGGCTTGTCTGGGCTGACTCAGGCCTCAAGTCATAGATGAATCCCTAACCCGAATGCTTAAACTTCAACACTTCCACCTCATCTCCGTTTCCTTGCGGCTTTGCGTTGTGTATATGGCGTTCTTCTTCTTTTTCCCGTAAGCCTCTTTCTCTCAGCATTCGCTTTCTCCTTTTCAATAGCGCCGCAATGTTGCATCTGAACTTGTTGCTGTGACCTCCAATTACCCTTCTGCTAATCTCCTTCCTCTCCTCCAATCTCTTTTGGGGTTGATTTTCTTTCCCCACATGCTCGGCGGGTATCAATGATTCAAACGAATCTTTTTCTTTTTTTTTTTTCTGGGTACATTCAAAGGCATTATTTTTCAATCTACTAGGGTAGAAATTTTACGTTTTTATCTTTTGGGGTTTCTCTCTCTCTATTTTTTTTTTCCTGCATGAATTGAAATGGCATGGAAATGATGGTATTGTAAAAGGTCTGAGCAGGAAGACACTATGTTGGTGGTGACAGTGTTTGAAGTGAAGGCAAAAGGGAGAGGGCCCCTGTCCTTGCTAAGTTATTGCATTATGACTCTCGCAACCTCTTCTACAACAAAATTAACGCCTGTTCAAACACGGCAAACGGGTTGTACGAAAAGGCGTGGGTTGCATTCTAGTATGAAATGACAGCCTTGACTACTCCCGACATCTTATTGCGCACCTTTACTTCAAACATTGGTCTGCTTCCTGCATTGATCAAAACCTTCATTCTGATCCTGGCCATGTTTGCTCTATGATTTAAATTTAACTCGAAGGTTATATGGGTTTAGTTTGTCCAGTGATGAGTGTAGAGTAAGATGTTTAAATGGTACTTTTTGTGGGTTAGATTACCCCCATGACGAGTGATATGAGCAGCTCCTTATTTAAGTTTGAATAAAGCAGACCATGTATTTCTTTCATTATTTCGATACATATACGCCTATGATCATTAATTCACTATTTAAGATGATTTTTTGGATGATAAACTATTTAAGATGAGATTAATTCTTAATATCTTATATCTTACTATCTACTTAAATTATTGTTTGATTGCGAAGATAAATATAATGGATACATAAGCAAGCTGGATAAGCCAAAATTCCTGACTAGTTCAAGCAAGCTTAGACATGCTAGATTTATTGCTGTAAATATGTTAATTCCCCAATTATGGGTGTATTTTCTAATGGGGCATATTTTATTCTTCTTTTATTGGCCCCTCCTAATAGATAACATTTTTGGTTGGAATGCTTAACATTAGATAATGTGTTTTTGGTGGCATCTTAGTTCTGATTCTCTTAGACTGACTCAGTCTATTGAGCCTGGTTGGCTTGGTTTAATCATTCATTTTATGTGGAAAACCATTCAACTGCTATCTCAATGGTTTTCTGTTAAGTGCATATGATGCATGGAAACATAACTAAATTTAATTGTCTTGATGTTCTAACCAATAATTCTATCCATTGAATGATTTATTGAAGTAACTTCACTGTTCTTTTCCTAATGGTCAGTTTTTGACTTTATGGCATGGACAAAATATTGTGAAAATTGAGGTGTGGAAAGCTTTTCTTGTAGTAATTGGTAAATGATCCTCAGTTCCTTACTTTTTGAAGGAGTCTGAGTTGTAGAAGAACTTAACGTATGATGCTGACAATTTTATACGATGTCTTTTTCTTTGTTATGGTGTTACATGCCTATGTTGTTTCATTAATCATGGTTAAGCTATTAAAGAAAATATCTCCTCATGATTAGACCAATGGCAAAAAGCCTTTGTTGCATTCTAATTTAAAATTTAGCACATTATATTGTATTATTCTCTCTAAGCTCACACTGTATTGAGTATTTGTGCTTGTCGGTAATATTTGTTTATATATATTACTTTTTGGTATTTTGTGGTGTAATTGTTTTTTATATTTGACTTTAAATCAATGGTGAAAGTGGTGGACATCAGTGATAGAAAATACTTTATTATTTTCATTAATTTGTTTGCATAAGAAATGTTTTAATCATGCATTGCTAATGTGTCGTTTCTCTTATCCTATGTTTGGATTAGTTTATTTTATGTTTAAAATAGCTTATAATCAAAATCTTGCTAAAAGAGCTTTTGGGAAAAAAATAATAATTTTTTTCCTAAAAGTAATCAATTTCCAAAGATGCGTTTAAACCGTTGCTTTTATCATGAAGATAGTTTTTGGATGTTAGTTCTTCCTGATTGTAGTAGGCTGTGGACATTATTAAATTAACCTATAATCTTCATGATGCTTCATCTGTGATTGGTTTCTTTGGACAGCACATAATTCTTTCATTGTAGAAATAGTTGTGACATATGAGAACCTGACCAAGTAGTAAAGTTACATATATTTGATCTGGATGAGCAGGATACACACACATAAGATAAACATATTGACTATGGGTAGTGCTACGGTACCCTGGTTTTTTTTCCATAGCACTAGTACTCTTGATAAGTTGTCAAGTATTTATTAGTTATTAGTTCCCACAATAAATGCTTAAAGTTCATAAAGTATAATTAATGCTTGACAACTAATTAGGGTACCAATACCTTAAAAAAAAAGATGGGTACTGGAGTAATTCCATTGACTATATGTACTGGTTGGTGATGTTTAATATGCTATTCTTCTGTATTTCTTGTAGTATTTGTGTTTGATATTTGGCATTAAGTCATTGCTGATAGTGGTGGGCATTAGTGAAATAAAATACTTCATTATCTGTCTGGATAACAAATTTTTTTTTTATCATGCACTGCTATTGTGTTGATTCTCTTTAAGTCATGCTCTTATCATTGAAACTTTTTTGGGATGGTAACTGATCCTAACTGTTTTAGGCGTCACTAATCAACTGATATTCTTCATGACGCTTCTTTTTCCATTTGTTTTCCCGGACAGCACAATTCTTTTGTTCCATAAATAGTTGTGAGGACTTGACCATAGTAGTAAAGTTAAGTATATAGGTTCTGGATGAGCAGGAAACACTCTGATAAGACTACTTTGGCTAGCTGCCAGTTCATTTTTGAAGATAATTAAGAGTATATGCACCAGTTAATTATTGCACCAGAATTATTTTAATTCTTAAAATTTGCTGTAAGCTTTTTTCCTACTCATATCCAATTTTCAGTACAGGCATTGCTGCATTGTTCTTTAATTTATAAAAAGGTGGAGGATTGTATGGGTAGATTTAAGGGTTTGGACCTCTCACGTGTTGCATCAGCATATTTGTTTTCGGCTAAAATAATTGTTAGTGGTCGAAACTTATTGAGTCAGATGAGAGATACTGTGCACATCGAAGACAACGTGTAGAAACTCAGGATATTGTTGCTGTTCTCCACTTTGTAAGTTCATTGCATTCTGCAACTATAGTATGCTTGTCTTTAGCTAGGATGAGTTATGTATGACGTTTTCAGGGTTCTGCCTTTGGTATTTTCGCTGATTGGTGAAGGTATGCCAGAATGCTCGTATTGCCCGACACAAGTGGAGATTAGCAACCCGATTCACTTCAAAGAGAAGTTTCAACTCCTACTAGCAGGTGTTGTAGGCTATTTTGCAGGACCTTTTTGTGGTGTAGGCTATAAGATTGTTGTGATGAGAATTCACATTTACGACTACATGGGCTGCCTTCTGTAACACACTGATTATAAGAATCATTGAATGATACACTTTGCAGCAATAGCACAACATCATCAATTACTCAAGGGCACGTGTACTATTAGTCTATTATTACCCTCGGAAAAAAGCCAAATAAGAGCTAGATGGTGGAAAATGGCCCCAAAAGAACCTTATTTTAATATTAAAAAGCGCTCTTTTTAGTATATAAAATTGTATTACATATTCTAATACCGCCCCACTCGTTTTGCCAAGTGCAGTTTATGGGGTTTATTAGAAGAAAAAAAAAAGTGCCTGGAATTCCTCCTCTGTAGTGGCCGCTGTCCTTAGTTGGCATCTCCGTACCTCGTTATCTTTTGCCAAAAGGGCATTAACTATGAAGTTACAGGCTTTGCCAAAATGCATTGGGTACTGGGTAGTCAGTGTTAACATTTTTCTCTTAATAGATTCTAGAAATAGAAAAAGAATTATTATAATAAGAATTAAGGTGTATTTAAAATCATCGTACTATAAGCACATTAGTTTTCATTGTAGATTCTGAATTTCTGATTATCTTTGACTGTGAATCTTTGTACTTGTGTATATCAAATTAATTACCTGTTTTGGGTGATCGTGCAAGATGTGCAGCACTTGAGGAATGAGTACTCTTTTTTTCATGCTTCGACATGTCTCCTTTGTGGAGGGAATTAGCCCACTGACTTGTCAGCAAAAATAGGATCGTACCAAGAAGGCAGAGTCTGCTGCTGGCATCACTGAGCTTCAACAACTATGTTTACCAGATTGAAAGGGAGTTATCTTCCCTCGCTAGTTGTTCTTTTTCTTTTGTCTTGATTATAATGTTCTGAAAACCGGACCGAATCGGTCGATCAGATCGGTTGAACCGGAAATCGGTTATTTGACAGATTCGGTTAGGCTCACAGAGTCGGAAGTGTTAAAAATCGGTAATGAACCGCTGAACTGGAGCTAAACCGGCCAAACCGGTCACGGTTTGGCTGGTTCCCGGTTCAAATTTACATTTTTAAAACCAAAACGGAAGCTACAAGGTTCGAACACGGGTCGTGAGAATTGCCTCCCACATTGCTAACCACCAAACCACATGTTCTGTTACTCGTATGGTGCCTTTACTTTTTTATATACTATAAGAAAATAGTTAAAATACTTAACATCCTTTGTCAATCAAAATTCTATTTTTTTAAGTCTTAGTATCAACAGAAGGTACATGACTTCTTAGTATGATCCTTCATTAGTAATATATTTATAAAATATATAAAATGTTTAAAAAAGTATTGTGTGTGTGTGTATATATATATATATATATATATTAATTAGTATATATATTAAAATTTTAATATATATAAATATAAATATAAAATATATTTAATTATATTACTAGTTTCATTACAGTAAAACCATTGAATAATGAATTAGCTCATTCACTGGTTTAATGACTAATTCGAATTTTAGAACTTTGTTGATGATATACAAATTGAGATTTAGTTAATTTGCTTATTTTATAAGTATTTCTCTTTTTGATGGAATAGTTGTTAAATTTGTATTGTTTACTTATTAAATATTATTATTGTTAGTATGATTGACTATGATGATAGATTAATATTATTTAGTATAAAATTATAAGTTGTGAACTATGTAAATTATATTTATTTTAGTTAATTTGTATGTTATGTAGATTTAATGTTGTGTTACTTATATAAATATAATATTTTTTTACTTTTTATGACACTATTTTTTAATGTTTTAAATAATTTTATTATTAATTTGTATTATATTTTTATAATTTTTATTAGTATTATATATATATATACTTATATTTATATATAAATATAAATATATATTTTTTAATTATATTCCGATTCGACCACGGTTAAACCATTAAACCTTGAATCAGTACCTCGATCGGTTCAGTGACCGGTTCAGTTTTCAGAACCTTGTTGATTATTCCTCTGTACTTTAAAAAAAAATAAGAATCATTAGGAAAAAAGGCAGAGTTTGCCTACATGCAATTTTCTAGTTCATTATTGGCTTTGCAAGCATTTACAAACCATGAAATTCTTCCTATGCTACACAGACGCGAAGTTGTAAGAATGCGAGCAATGCCCCTTGGACCAAAAAGAGAAAAACAATCAGTTAAAAGAGTGTACTCTTATAATCAGAGCAATGTCCCTTTGACACGTGGTTAAATATTGGCTATTAATTATTAAAGATATATGTATTCTTACAAAAGTTAAGGGTACCAAAAGAATCTTTATGTAATACAAGTCACTAGTTATTAGAGCTATCAATACCTGCAAATTTTGTTATCTTTGCTAAGAAAATTAATCAATGAACAAAAATGAGAATAACATTTTTACTTTGATTCTAGAAAATGTATAATTGAAAATGTGAAGAGAAAATGAAAGCATATAGTAGTTTAGAAATGATGTAATTGTCCCACTCAAAGCATAATCTCCATACATGTTATGGGCGAACTTATATTGTCATAAATGTTGCTCTATATTAATATATAAATACATACATATATGTATATACATAAACATATATGTGGACTCGTAGCTTAATTTGTCCATGTCAATCAAACAATTCACATCAAATAAAAAATTAATAGAATATTTAAATAATTTTTATTTTTAAAGTATGAAATTTGAAAGAAATTTTCTCAAAAGAAAATTCTCATGCGATGAGAATTATACTTGTTATCAAATGATTCTCATAAACTATGAGAAAAATCTAAATGAAATGACCTATTGCAAGGTTTCTCATAATTTTAAAACTTGGTTAACGGATTTAAAAGTTGATGTTGACTAGTTATAAATTGTCCTATAATTCAAGGGTTGTACAAACAAATGAAACACATGCGAGGTGCATCAGTCAGCGGATTGGAAAAAAAAAAGATCATAATAAGAAAATGCTAGATTTTTTACCGAATTAAAATGAAAAGGTCCATAATTGTTTTTTAAAAAAAAGGAAAGATAAAATATTGAACAAATTGATAGTCAGCCCGTAGAAGCCAGAAGCTGCCATGGAATGCCATTTTATCATTTGACCGTTAAATCTCAGCCCTTCCTTCCTTATCACACTACATTACCCTTCCCTCTATATCTTTGCTTGCCTCGCCCAATTTTCTTCCTCTATCATTTTCCCCCCTTCTAGTGGATGAGAGCTCAATCAAAACCTCTTTAATGGTTATGCCTAGTTCATTATCCAGCCTCTGAGTCTGAACCCCATTTCTCTACAGGAACACTCATTTCCTGCAGCTTCTACCTATCTGTTTTAGCAGTTGGGCAATAAGCTTGTAATAACTCCTGCAATTCTATTGGTGCGCTTCTCATAACTAGATACCACTGCACTAAAGACTCTCTCCTCTCTCTCTCTCTCTCTCTCTCTCTCTCTCTCTCTCTTTCTCTTCTTCAATTGTCAAAGACTCAAAGTTCCATATTTTCTCCGCATTTGTTTCCCTCATTTCCTTTTTCTGTCTTTTGAGCTTCTCTTATCCTGAATTGGGTCGATGAAGAATAAGCATTTATTTTCTCACGGTTTTCCAAAATTGAAGCTTGGAGTACCTATGCAGATAAGAAACAATTGATGGATTGTTCTCTGAACCATTTTCTGCATACTGCTGCCTTATAATTCCCAGTCTATGTTCTCTAACTTGTGCTTCTGTGTATATATATAGTGCCAGAAAGCTTCAACTTCAGTTTTTTCAATCCCAGAAAAAAGTCGAAAATGGCACCAAGAAACAGTGGTGGAAAGGCCAAGGGTGAGAAGAAGAAGAAGGAAGAAAAGGGTAACAAAATTCTTATCTGAACTGTTCTTGTCCTATTCAAAGCACTTTTTAAGGGAGAAACGTTATTTCTACACCAATTCATTTTTCTTTTTTCTGAATTATTCATTTTTCTCATTTCTCTATCTTCTTTTTTTATAATAAGAAGGTGAGAGAGGGAGGTGTAGATAGTGTGGTATAGGAATAACATTTCTCTTTTCAAAGAGCTTGTTCAAACAGGAATAGGCCTGACTTAATGGTTTCTTGTTGTAATTTTGCAGTTCTTCCGGTTGTCATGGATGTCACTGTGAACCTCCCCGATGAAACTCATGTTATTCTCAAGGTTTGTTTAATTTATTTTAGAATAGATTAAACCAGAAGGTCTAATTTGCTAAATTGTAGTTGCTGTTTGTTTATTGGTGAAATGACTAATTATTGGCGACCACCTTTTGTCTGTTTTCTTATGATCCTCATAGGTATCTTTTGCTACATTGTGGCTGTTAGTGCTGAACTTTATACCCTCAGCAGATTATTATTATAAACTCAACCAGGAGGGTCAACCATTAGCTCACTTACTTATTTTGAAATTTCTTATTAGCTTTAGCTGTTGTGTGGTGTCAACCATAACTTATGCACTCTACTGTGAGGTTTAGCTAGCAAGCATCCAAGGTTCTAAACCAATGCTTCCATTATAAAAACCTACTCTTTTTTTTGGCTGGTTATTTGTACCTCACAGAGCCGTGCACATGTTAAGCGTCCATGGAATATAAGTGCGTGGTTGTAAAATGTCATTTTGAAGATGGCAACATCTAACATATTGACAAAAAATAAAACTGTCGATTTCAAAGAAACCAAAACACATGGCTTGATTTTTATGCTTCTAAGTCTTTCCGCCTTTAGCGTACAAGTAAATGAATTGAATCTGAGATCTCTGACGTAGCTCTCACCACTTTTTCATTATTCTTTATTATAAAATGGTGCAAAATAGCGAAAATATATACTGGGTGTAAATGATTGAATAATTTTGTGAAGCAGGGAATATCAACGGACAGAATAATAGATATTCGTCGGCTTTTATCGGTGACTACAGAGACTTGTTATATCACCAATTTTTCCGTATCACATGAGGTAAATTTTGTACCATATATATAATTTTGATTATTTTAATTTTAACTATTTATTGTTGTCATACTTACTTTTTAGCTTAAAATTGTTTGAATCCTAAGTCGACTCAAGTGAAGTAAAGACAGATTTAAATTCTCTTTTCTTTTCTTGTCTCTAACTTTATTTATTTTTTAATTAAGTATTGATAATTCAGTAATATATATATATATATATATATATATATATATATATATATATGTATCTTTAATTAATATAATTTTTTAAAAATTTAAATATTTTTTAATTAAATTGCCAATATTTAATTGACGACAGAATTAAGGATAGGATATTTAAATCCATTAAAGACACAATACAAGACATGCTGCTACCTATGAATGTCAATGTATCTGACTTCTGTTTCACAAAACATACAACCAGGTAACCAATCCAAGCAAAGCAGACATCATCTCTCTCACACACACATCAGAAGAATTCAATCTAGATATCAATAAATGGGTGTTTGGCCTCATAAAGAAATATGAATTATGACTTAATATGTGAAGATTTTGCATTTACAGTTTTCTTTTGTGAGATGCATTTACAATTTCATTATTGATAATTTCGTCTAAATTTAATAGTACAAACTAACATGCTGCAATGAGGCCAGCTAAATTTAAATGAGGCTATCATGTAAAAAACTTAAATGAAGTTACGTATATATTTAGCAATAGTCACATTCAAATGCATAATATACAGGATACAAAAGCATAAAAAGGTAAGAATATTATTGCATAGACAGAAAAAATAGTTATAATTTTTTATAGAATTTAGGTAAATAAAAAAAAGGTTGTTGGATGGAATTAAGTAGTGAAAATTACTTATCAATTCAAAGGTCAAAAAATATATCAAATCATTCTTTCAAAAAATTTTAATAAATTTTTTTAATTATATAATATTTTGTAAAAGGTAAAAAGCACACACACCAAACAATGGAAAAAGAAGCTAACACTAAAATTCTCTATTTTCTTTAAAATAAAAGTAAACCTTACTAATAGTAATTAGCATTAAAAACTAACAAATTTATTATTTTATAACAAAATAAAAATTAAAATTAAATCTCAATCATAATTTTTCAAAAGAAAAAGTTTAATTATAGTATAAATTAAATTATTATTTTAATTTTTTAAAAATTTATTTGACATTAATTTAATTTTAGTCATTTATAAATATAAAATAACATTAAAATAATTTTTAAAAGATATATAATATCAAATTATTTTTTTTAAAAATTAAAATAATATTAAAATAATTATTATTAAAAAATTATTTTAATATTATTTTAATTTTTTAAAAAATTTATTTAATATAATATATATTTAAAAAATTAAATTAATGTAAAATATATTTAAAATTATTTTTTTTATATATATTCTAGAAACAATTTTGTATTAAGGAAAAGAATCAAGAGACGGTAAGTTTACTCCACACCAATTATGTTTTGTTATTATTCTTTGATTCTTTCATATCGAAGCTCTTACATGCAATACAGGTGAGAGGGCCACGTTTAAAGGACACGGTGGACGTGTCCGCACTGAAGCCTTGCGTCCTCACTTTGGTCGAAGGTATTATTATTTATTATTATTTATTATTATTAATAATTTTTTCCACAAAAAAAAAAGAATTTGCCGTACGACGCCATTTCCTTCGCCGTCTTCCTCATCGTCGATTTTTCGCACGCAGAGGATTACGATGAAGATCGAGCAGTGGCCCACGTCAGACGACTGCTCGACATCGTCGCCTGCACGACGAACTTCGGCCCGCCGCCGCCGAGCAAGGACGGCGCGAAGCCCGATGCCCCGAAGTCCATCAATCCTCAGGCGGCGCCGGGCACCCCTGCCAGGCAGTCACCGAAAGATGCGATCGAGGGGGTTGACTTAGATGGCGAGATAAGCCACTCCTGCCCTAGGCTGGGGAGCTTCTACGAGTTTTTCTCTCTTTCCCATCTCACTCCCCCCCTCCAATGTAGAGTCCTCTTTCCCTTTTTCATTTTCTGTGAATTACTTCTTTAGGTTTCTGTGTCGGTAAGATACTGAAGCTAATGACTTGATGCAGATATAAAGAAGACAATGAGACGGCAAGTGGAGGAGATGTCAGAGGCGGATTATCTCTTCTCCCTTGATGTAAAGATTTCGTCTTTGAATTTATCATCACACATCGGTGTTCTTTCTTTTTGGAGCGAAAAACTACGAAGGAAAGTAAAACTGAAATGATGAATCCCTTTATTTATGCTCAGGTGAAACTATGTAATGGGAAAGTGGTGCACGTTGAAGCTTGCAGAAAGGGATTTTTCAGTGTTGGAAAGCAGCGCATTTTGAGTCATAATCTTGTTGATTTGTTGAGACGGCTTAGTAGAGCTTTTGATAATGTTAGTTTTCCTTCCACAGTTCGACTATTCTTGAATCTTTGTTAAATTTAAGGCGTTGCTTGATATAAAGATAGGCCCTCAGTTTCTGTTTCTTTTTGTGTTGCGTAATAGGTTTTTCTAAACGGCATTTATTTTTTAAAAAGCAATTGAAAATTTTGCTAAGTTTTTCTACTTGCTCTTTAAGTTAATATGCATCCTGGATTTTTTTTTTGGGGAAATAAAAATTGTGCAAGCAATTGCACACGCAATTCTAGAGCATGAGTGGTATTGGAAAGCTCTCCCTAAAGTGGCGACTCGAGAATTTGAACCCTTGACATTGTAGGTAAGGTTTGCTTGAGACGCAGTCTACTTTTACTGTGCCAACCACGTTTGGGTTGCATCTTGGATTTTCAAGATATAGGAAGGGGATACTATATACAATGTTTGCATCCAATGAACTTTGGGTTTGTGTTTTGTCATTTGTGTACTAACTATTCCGCGTGGCTGTTTTATAGGCAACCTTGGGTTACTGTAGAAACCTGGCTAGAAGTTTACTGCATGTTTAGATATGGATATGCCATAAGATGAAATTTCAAGCTGACTCGCTCTCAACATTTCTATTGACTACACTATATGATGTTTGTTCTGGTATAGGCTACTTGTAACTTGGTAAACTTTGAAATTTTATTTCTCAATTTTCAGGCTTATGATGATCTCTTGAAGGCATTTTCAGAACGTAACAAGGTATCAATCATCTTTTTATTTTTAAACTTTTCTTATTCATGCTGTATAACTTGCTATAACTAGTAAAAGAAGCATAGAAGACTTTAATGACTTTCGTTGGCCCTTATAAATCTTGCTCACAGTGATTAACCTTATACTTATTTGTGCTCTGTTCTTCCCCTTTTTCGTTTGCCTCTCCAGTTTGGGAATCTCCCTTATGGCTTCAGAGCCAATACATGGCTTGTTCCTCCTGTTGCAGCACAATCACCATCAGTTTTCCCTCCTCTTCCTGTGGAGGATGAAAGTTGGGGAGGAAATGGTGGGGGTTTAGGAAGAGACGGAAAGTGTGATTTGATTCCTTGGGCCAATGAGTTTTCACTTATTGCATCTATGCCTTGCAAGACAGCAGAAGAAAGGCAAGCTCGTGATAGAAAAGCATTCCTTCTCCACAGCCTATTTGTTGATGTTGCCATTTTCAGAGCTATTAGGGCTGCTAAACATGTAATGGGAGAGCCAGATTTAAGCTGCTCAGTTGCAGAAAATGATATTCTTTACACTGAGAGAGTAGGTGACTTGAGTATCAGAGTCTTGAAAGATGCTTCTGTTGCAAGCTGTAAGGTTGATACTAAAATTGATGGAGTTGAAGCCACTGGAGCAAATCAAAAGGATCTAGTAGAACGAAATCTACTGAAAGGAATTACTGCTGATGAGAATACCGCAGCCCATGTATGATACTTTTATACAGAAAAAGACTGGTCAAATTGGTCCTTTAGAGCTGCTTCCTTTCCCTCATAGAACTGATAAATGTTCCACATTTTGTGTGCAGGATATTACCACTTTAGGTGTTATTAATGTAAGATATTGCGGTTACGTGGTTGTTGTGAAAGTTGAGGGTGAAGAAAATGAAAATGTCAACTCACGATCTCATCAAAATACTGAATTGCTTGATCAACCAGAGGGCGGTGCCAATGAACTCAACATTAATAGGTATACCTGAACTATTCAATGTTACGCTAGATTACATAATACTCTTGTACTCATATAAACTATGTGCTCTCTCTCTCTCTCTCTCTCTCTCTCTCTCTCTCTCTCTCTCTCTCTCTCTCACCCCCCTTTAGTATATTATTATTTGTGATTTCATTAGCTTGAGCTACAGCATGAGTGAGAGTTATGTTTAGTATCTAACCATTGTTTTGATGTTGTTTCTTAAATATGAAGGTGTAAATCTTGAATCCAATTTGATGTTTTTTTAACCCTTTTTTTTTGTAAGTTTTGCCTTCTGTATTTGGAATATATAGATCACAAGAAGTTGTGTTGGGTGTTTCCTTGTTTCTTTCTATGAAGTTTTGAACTTGTTTCACTTCTAGATAGATATGTATCTATTTTTTCCTTTTGTAGTTGGAGGGCTTATTTGTTATTGCTAGATTTTCTTTCTTGTTTTCGGAGCTATTTTTCAGTTTTAAATCTTATTTCTAGCCAGTCTGTTTTTACTTTATAGTTTCTGTTGCAGCTTTCTTTGTTTCATCACTTGATCTAATTCTGATTCATCGCAAGATCATAGGGACTGTAATTATTATATTGTTCCTCGCAGTTTGAGATTACTTCTCAACACAGCGCAGTCAGTGAACAATAGACTGGTGACCCAGATCCAAATGTTTGAGAGTGAAGAGCTTGGAGCTTCCCATGCTTTTGTGGAGAGGCTGATTAAAGAAAGCCTTGCTAAGCTTGAGGAAGAGGAACTGGGTTTGGACAATTTTGTAAGATGGGAACTTGGAGCCTGCTGGATACAACATTTACAAGGCCATAACAATACAGAAAAAGATAAGAAACCATCTTTGGATAAGGCTAAGAATGAAATGAAGGTTGAGGGACTAGGGAAACCCCTTAAAGCCCTCAAGAATAATAAAAATAAATCTGACCTAAGCAATCCTAAATTAGAATCTGAAAACTCCAAATCTCATGTGGCATATGTTAATGGTGAGGCTGAAAGTGTCCCATTACCCTCAATAGAATCCCAGCATGAAACTACAACAGCAGAAAATGAGCTTGTGCTGAAGGGGATGTTATCTGAAGCAGCTTTTACCCGATTAAAAGAATCAGGAACTGGACTTCACTGCAAGGTAATTTCTTCTAGGTCCGACAAAGTATCTCCAAGTCTTCCAGTATTTTGAACAAAACTATTTCATCCAGCATCTAAACTAAACTACTTCATATTATTATCAGTCTATGCAAGATCTGATTGGCTTGTCTCAGAAATATTACATGGACATTGCTCTCCCAAAGCTGGTAATGATAGAATTTTATTTGCTTAATTGTCTGAAATGCATTCCAGTTAATAAGATTGTGATGATTACTATTCTAGTATTAATTATATGCAATACAGGTAGCAGATTTTGGCTCATTGGAACTCTCTCCTGTTGATGGCCGCACCCTAACTGATTTTATGCATACTAGGGGTCTAAGGATGCGTTCTCTTGGACATGTTGTCAGTGCTCTAAACTTGTCTTCTTCACTTTGTGCATCTGTAATAATGATCTGTATAAAAGCAAGCTCTTAACATGTCCTTTTTATTCTTGAATATGTTGTCGCTTTTCAAACTTCATCAACAGTCCCAATTCATGAAATGGAGGTTCTAATTATTTCATTAACATCTCCCATAATACCATTTACTAGCCCTGATATATGACTTCAAAGACAATGTATGTTTGCCAATTAGAGTTCTTAACAAATTAGACCACTTTCTCATTCTATTTGCGCGTCAAAGTTTCTTCCCTTAATCTTGTATTGTCTCCCACCTTTCATTTTAGAAGGTTTTAAGTTCAAGGGGTACAAGGGAGAAGGACTGTGTGCCTTAGGTTTAAAATTTATGTAGGCTTTTCCATGTTGTATGATGTTTCCCTTTTGTTTTTTTTCACAGGTCAAGCTTTCAGAAAAACTATCACATGTGCAATCACTTTGTATTCACGAGATGATAGTTCGAGCTTTCAAGCACATCCTGCAGGCAGTGATTGCTGCTGTTGTTGACAAGGAGAAAATGGCTACATCAATAGCTGGTGCATTGAACTTGCTGCTTGGTGTTCCTGAAAATAGAGAATTAGATAAATCATGCAAAGTCCACCCTCTTGTGTGGAAATGGCTAGAGGTGTTTTTGAAGAAGCGATTTGATTGGGATCTTAGCAGCTCTAATTACAATGACGTGAGGAAGTTTGCAATTTTACGTGGTTTATGTCACAAGGTACTGGAAGTAGGCTATAGAATTCATAGTTTTTGGTGGGTCTTTCATTTTAGATTGCTTAGCCATGGAGTTACACATTTGTATATTTTTCCAATTTCCATTTTATATGCGTACACTAGACTTAATTTTGATTTATTGTGGCAATGACATATTGATTATAGGTTCAGTTCATGCCAGTGATTATGAAATAGATTGTAGAGGTTTACTGGATTTTCCACTTTAATATTGTGGTCACCACTCTGAAGTTGAAATGGCCTCTAATAGTTGTTTCTGGTAGAAAAAGCAGGTATTGTATGATCATATGCTACCTTGATGGCCTTGCCGACATAATTGGATTCATCATCTCATAAGAAAGTGTTGCTTATTGAGCACATATTGTGACCCTTTTCATGAATTCAGTCAACCCACTTTCCTCCTTTACTCTTCTCTCCCTTCAACTGCAATAACTCTCGTAGAAATTTGTGATTTTTAGGTTGTTTAAGATATGTTGTATCTTGTTTTTTAAGAAATTATCTCCATATGCCTGTAAAATGGGAGACCAAAAAAGATGATGCCCCTTCATTAATTTATGACATAGGATCAAGCACAATGGGTTACTAGAATTCATGTAGTTGATCCTACTTAGTGGGAATAAGTCATGGTTCTTGTTGTGCTAGTAAAAGATGTATAATATGATCTTCCCACATATATGTGTATATAGATAGATTGTAGTTCTTACGGTTATTGATTGACGTTGAGCAGTTGTTCATTGATAATTTCTTTCTCTCACCTTCTATGTTAGGTTGGCATTGAGCTTGTTCCAAGGGATTTTGACATGGATTCTCCAATTCCCTTCCACAAATCTGATATTGTCAGCTTGGTGCCAGTTCACAAGGTAATAAACAAGACAAGACAAACAAATATATGTTATCTCATATAATATCTTGAAATTTATTAATACATCCAAACTTTGTATGTAATGCACATTCTGATCCTTTGCAGCAAGCAGCATGCTCATCCGCAGATGGAAGGCAGCTCCTAGAGTCATCCAAAACAGCTTTAGACAAGGGAAAGCTTGAAGATGCAGTTACCTATGGGACAAAGGTATCTATCTCCAGAACCCTTTGTTGGAACATGTATAAACTACTGACAATTTGCTTCATCCTATGCCTTTCATTTTGTTATTGTTGTATGATAACTGCTGTAATTTGTTGGTGACAGGCACTTGCCAAGCTGGTAGCAGTTTGTGGTCCCTATCATCGGATGACAGCAGGAGCATACAGCCTACTTGCAGTAGTTTTATATCATACTGGAGACTTCAATCAGGTATTATTTGTTGTCATTTCTGTTATGGTAATGGGGGGACAATGTTGCATTGGAAACCAAAGTAGCTTTTATCACCTTCGAAGAATATACAATCAAGTTATATAGATAAGCAAATACAATATAAGCCAGGGTGTTGGGGGGATTAATTATAGTTTCTTCATTCATTTTGTGAGCAATACACTTTATATGCTTATACCAGCTTATAATTTCTATCATCAATAAAATTTTTTTGCTTATTCCAGCTACAGTTTATATGCACCTATGTCAAAACATCTAACCTAGTCTTTTTGTTTTAGTCAATTTCAAATTCAATTTCAATTCATTAATTTGTTTACTCCAATTACAGGCTACAATTTATCAACAAAAAGCTCTGGATATCAATGAGAGAGAGTTGGGTCTGGATCATCCAGATACAATGAAGAGTTATGGAGATCTTGCAGTTTTCTATTACAGACTTCAACACACACAGCTAGCTTTGAAGTATGTTTTGTTCTTGTGCAATGTAGTGATGATGTATAAATTTACATGCATTTTTCATTATTAAAGTTCCGTTTGGTTTTTGATATGATATGAATTACAGTTCATTTTTTTATTTGGAGAAAAAGAAGAGTTTATTAGGAGAGATAAAATAAAGAGGTACAAAGAAAGAGGAGGATCTGATATCCTTACTTCTTGTGGTCTACCTGACAGGATCAACTAGTTTGTTTTCCTTAACAGATCAACATTAATGATAATCATCACTAATATTGTAAATATGGATTTCAAAGTTTTTCAATATTAATGAATTGTTTTCAATTTTTTCTGATTTATTTATTTTTTTACTTCCCCCTGCAACTGTTATTAATCAGGTATGTAAAGCGTGCTTTATATCTTCTGCATCTGACATGTGGCCCATCTCATCCAAACACTGCTGCAACATACATTAATGTGGCTATGATGGAGGAAGGTCTGGGAAATGTACATGTTGCTCTCAGATATCTTCACAAAGCTTTAAAGTGCAACCAAAGATTACTTGGCCCAGATCATATTCAGGTTTATTTTCTTCATTTTGTATCTTGATTTTGCCAAAGTGTGAAGTCTGTTTAATTTTGAGTGATCCTTCATATGTACAATGTTTTACTTAAATTCTCTACTGAGTGTTGCGTAAAATGTAAGTGCTAACAGTGGGCTTTATATTCATGTCATGACTGTGAAACCTGTAGAAATTGTTTAAATATTCTATACATAGAGCATTTTCATCTATTTATGGTACTTATTAACGTGTACTAGCTGAGGTCTGAATAGGATATTCTAGTATGTGATCCATAATCTGGTACTTTCTGATTTTAGCTGATTTGTGATGGATGGGTTAGAGGCACTTGGGTATCAAGAAATGTGGCTTTTTACTGTGTCTGTTTTGTTAAGATACAAAACCATTCCTGGCCGCTCACCTAACATCTTAAGCTTTTAGGATGAATTGGTTCCTTGACATGGTATTGGAGCTTTTATGACCATGTGGTTAGGAGTTCGATCCTTGCTACACTCATTCTATATAAAGGGAAGCCAAATTCAGTAGTCTCCCACCATTGGGGGATCTAGGGAGGGTCAAATGTACGCAGCCTTACCGTTGTGAACAGAGAGGCTGTTTCTGCAACTAGAACCCATGAGTCCATAACCACCAAGTCACAAAGCAGCAACCTTATTGTTGTGCCGAGTTTTTAGGATAGTTGCTCCTTGATATATTTAATATTGTAAGATAGATCCATATAGTGGAGCCCTTGATTTGGTTTGGATTGTTTGGTTGTGCTTAGCAAACACCAGGGGAAAGACATACGCATATGCCTTCTACTGTAATATTTGACTTTATTTAACAGCTAAAAAAAAAATTGGACCGAATGGTACAGCTCAGATTGGATGGCAATCTTTCATTTTCATGGGAACCATCTTGGTGCTCTTGAACACATGGTTATTGTGCATTCATTTATCTTCAAATCTCAGTTTGCAAAAATTGTCTATTAGCTGAATAAGTATTCTAACTCTGAAAGAGCAGTGAAGAGAAAGAAATTGAATTTGTTCTTCTGCTTTAAATATCTGCATTAGATGGAAACAGTATGTGCACGAGACAGTAGAGTAATTGACATAATTTTCAACAGCTCTAGTGATGTCTTTTGATAAAATTGAATCACGAATGAAGAAAGTCCTGATAGAAAAGCATGTTGGCTATTGATTGTGAAGACCAAAGGATTTCTGATTTGAAGCGGAAATAGTTAAGTACTTAAGTTAGATGGTAGGTAATTTTGAAAATATGTGAGTTTGTTGGGTTGAAAACATGGATTTTGCTTTAATTATAAAATGCTGATGAGTTCTAGTACTTGTGATAAATATTTGAATTCATCAAAAATGCCAAAATAATATACGACCCTTACAAGCACATCATATATAAGATCACACCCTACAGGCTGGTATTATTTATCTGACAACACTTATCATCACTGCATTTTAATATCTACATATTTGTTGGATGTTGGTTCTGTGCAGACGGCTGCAAGTTATCATGCAATAGCAATAGCACTCTCATTGATGGAAGCATATCCTTTGAGCGTGCAGCATGAGCAAACAACTTTGCAAATTCTGCGGGCAAAACTTGGCCCAGATGACTTGCGTACACAGGTATATTGTAACATTTAAGTATGTTGTTCTATGTGCTGCAAACACTCAATGGTTCAAAAGATAAGGCAATAACAAACGTAATACAACACAATTTGTAATATATACAGTTGGTAGATTGAAGTCTATGTGGCAAAATAGTGTTTGAATAGTTTGCATCATCATTATGATTATCATCAATGGCGTTCTCATCAAACTTATGGTTGAGTTGTTGAGTTCAAGTCCCCCATTAATGGTCTCGTTTCCCTTCTTATATGTACAGAATTAAGAATGTGTAAAGAATTATTACCATTTTGCATAATCTAAAGTTTCGTGACAAATGCCACAGGATGCTGCTTCTTGGCTTGAGTATTTTGAGTCCAAGGCTTTTGAACAGCAAGAAGCTGCACGAAATGGTACTCGAAAGCCTGATGCATCAATAGCTAGCAAAGGCCACCTAAGGTATAGTAGAATTGCCTTGGCAATCTGGATCTGGTATCTTATTGGTAATGGTTGCAGTTGTTACATTCTTTGATGTTGCTTGTCATTTACTGTCAATACAGAATTTTATTACTCTCTTGGTGTGTCTGACATAGACACAAGTCTTTTTTGAAGTGTCTGTGCATCATAGAGTGCCATAATATCCTGTTGACTTGTCAACATTTGTGTACATTAGGACTGTACATATGTGATATATGTATCATACAGTCTCATATAACTGATTTCGTATATTTGCATGGAATTTGTCAGTGTGTCAGATCTCCTTGACTACATTAATCCTAATCATGATGCCAAAGGGAGAGATGTGGCAGTAAAGAGAAGAAGCCAGATAACAAAGGTATGCTGCATATTTACTTATCTTAATAATTTTAACTCAATAGTTTGAGATCTTGGCAAAAGACAATTATAGAGGACTTTCCTGATTATTGCTGCCAACTGTCTACTTATATACATTTTCTGATATTGCTGGAGTGTCTGGCTAGGGCATTTTCTGGAATTGAGTATTGTCAAATTGTTGGTTGCCTTTCTTTTTCTTATTCAAACTCATCAAAGGATTACTCTTTTATGGCTTAACTATTGAGAGATATTGTAATGCATGAGGATCCTTGAATGAGTGACGTCAATGAAAGACCTTAACATCATTTTGGTTCATGGAGTCAGCTACAGAGTTATGTAAAAATTAACAATGAATCCTAATGGATGACTTCTTTCTTTTCTGACTTGACAAAGGTAAACAGAGTTAGTTAATGAATACTAAAATATAAAACATTAGTAATTTTACTGATATATGGAGAGGAATGTGGCTACCAATCTCCCTTGAAGAAGGACTAATACTGAAAGAAGAGAATTGTTGAACCCATGATAGAAACTGTAAGTGGCAGTATTTTACAGTACAACTTAACCATCTCCTCTGGTTATAAATTTTCTTTACACTTTTGAAAGATGTAAAAACGAATCAACATGGAATGAGCTTTAGGACTAAGTTAGTCTATAGACAGAACGAAAAAGCTGCAATAGAGGGATCAGATACCTAGTGGAGCCATTTTTTTTGGGTGCCTTGTACTATTACTGCATGAAGGTTCACAATTTTACATTATTGTGATAACTGGCTACTTGTGCTACCTCTTGCATACTTTCTCAACCTATGTAATACAATTCTATAAAAAATTCCAATTATTTGGCAGGTGAAGACGAAATCCTGCCAGAACACTGGCTCAGTGAGTTCTGATGAGTCTTCAAAAGAAACTCCAAAAGAGACTTCAGATGAAGAGATACTTATACCTGATTCAGGAGGTAGTGCAGATGCTGAGCAGGAGGCATACTCTGCACCTGATTCTGAACATCCTATTTTAGAAAAGAACTCAGATGAAAAGCCACAAATTTCTGGTGAAATCTTGTCTGAAGCACATGCTGATGGAGAGGATGGATGGCAACCTGTTCAACGGCCAAGATCATCTGGTTCATATGGCCGGCGACTGAGGCAAAGACGAGCAACAATTGGCAAAGTTTATACTTATCAGAAGAAGAACGTGGAGGCTGACACAGACTATCCTTTGGTATGGAGTACTAATCAGAATAGTAGGCTTTACTTTTTGAAGAAGAAGCGAACAATGTCCCATGGGGGTTATACAGATAATCATGCTGTAAACATAGCCCAAGGAGCTAAATTTGGAAGGAAAGTAATCAAAGCGGTTACATACAGGGTCAAGTCCATGTCTTCAGCGACCAAGACTACCACAAAGGATACACCAGAAATTGGTGACAAGCTATTCAGTTCTCATTCAGAACATGGTTCAAATTCATCACCAAATGATGTTAATCCAGTGAAGACTTCTATAATTAGTCTTGGAAAATCTCCTTCATACAAGGAAGTAGCGTTGGCTCCTCCTGGGACAATCTCCAAGTTGCAGGTCTATAATCCTCAAAGTGAGATTCCTGCTAGCCATGACCTTGGTGTTGGCAAACATGAAGAGGAAGATATTGAAGCACAAGCAAATGCTAACCCAACCCCAGAAGAGGTAAAAAATATATTTATAGAGAAGGACAAAGATTTTTTGTCAGATTCTGTAGATGATTCACAAGATGATACTAAAGATTCTGAGATGAATGAAGAATCTCAGTTGGCTGAAGTTGTGCAAGATAATTTTGAGAGTGCTACGGGGCTTGAATCTGGGGTTTTTGAGGCCCCTGAAGCAGTTGATAATAGCATAATGATTGATGCAGTGGAGGATCCTGTGGATCCTCACAAACAAGAACCTGACACAAATAATTCATGTGGCAGTTTTGAATCCCTTAATAATACAAATGCCATCTCGCAAGAAGGTGAAGATTTAAGGGTCAATATATCTCCATCGAGTCAGGGTGATGCCCAGGGCATCCCGTCTAAGAAGTTGTCTGCGTCTGCAGCTCCGTTCAATCCATCACCAGCCATTGCACGTGCTGCACCAGTTGCCATGAATATAACTCTTCCTTCTGGTCCTGGTGCTGTTCCAGCCATTGGACCCTGGCCAGTAAATATGAATGTTCACCATGGACCTGCTACTGTGTTACCTGCAGTTACCCCAATGTGTTCCTCTCCTCACCATGCATACCCATCACCTCCAACAACACCAAACATGATACAACCATTGCCATTTATGTATCCTCCTTATACTCAACCTCAATCAGTACTAAACAACAACTTTCCAGTCACCAGCAGTGCATTTCAAGCCAGTCATTTTACATGGCAATGTAATATGAACCCAACTGTATCTAAGTTTGGTCCGAATGCTGTTTGGCCTGGTTGTCATCCTGTGGAATTTCCTCTTCCAGCACCTGTTGTTGAACCAATTCCTGCTTCCATTTTGGAGCCACAAGTACAGTGTCATGGTTGTAGAAGTCCAAGTTCAGCGTCAGTTCTGCCAGAGGACATTAATATCGTTGGGGAATCTAAGAAAGAGGTAAAAGTTTTAGCATCAGAGACTAGTCGAGATGAAGTGGGTAGAGTTCATTCGGAAAGTATAAAGGAAAATGGTACTCTTAATTTTCATGGGTTCGAAAATGCTGGGAACAAACCAGATCCTAACATTAGCTCAAATGACAACACTAGCAATAGTGAAAAGAACATGGATGGTGAGAAAACTTTCAGCATTTTGATTAGGGGAAGAAGAAATCGGAAGCAAACTCTGAGAATGCCAATAAGTTTGCTTACTAGACCCAATGGCTCGCAGTCATTTAAAGTTATTTATAACCGTGTAGTTAGAGGAAGTGATGCTCCCAAGTCCATCAACTTCTCTTCTAGTGAAGATTGTACAGCTACTGCTTAACCTACGGTTCTCTGTTGTTACTAATGAAATGCAGCAGAATTATTGCGGATAAAGAAGAGAGATCAGATAATTTCACATACAAAAGGAGATGTGGTATTTCAATCATTTCTGGAATTCAATTACAAATTCCCTGCAGCTTTGTGGCTGAACTGTCTTTTGGGAAAGTTCTGGTAGGTTTTCAACTTCCAAATCTTACTTTTGCTGAAGTCAAATTTTTGGAAAGAACCCCACGCCCCCCCCAAAAAAAAAAAAATCAAAAGAAAGCAACAGGCCCACATAAAACGAGTATTTGTGGTTTGAAGAAACTATTTTTGCATGAGTGAAGCCTTTTCATCATGGAAATCTGATTTGACTTTGACTGAATCATGCTGATTTATAAAAACTTGCAGATGCCTGTTCTTTACGATGGAGGACTGGAGGCTTTTCTTCAGTTTGAGGTACTCTTACCTACAAAAACTGGAGCTATTTGATTGGTTCTGTTGTCCCTCCAAATCAGTTTTAAGTTGTCGAGAATGCACTTAGACCTATCATTTGTTTATTAGTTGGCTTGTAGAAATGTTTCATGTGAATTAAAGAAGTATATTGAAATTGCTTGTAGAACAGCATTCATGCTAATCATCTTGCTCAGTTTGTAGGTTCATCGCAGTCAGCTTTGGAGTTTTGGAGGGACCTTCAAGGTGAAAATTTTGGTTCTTTATGTAGTTAGGCAATTTTGATATACTGAATTACATGATTAAAAGACCGTTTCTAATTTTTGTTTTGTTAGACCATTGTCAATGGCTTTGTTAATTTATTTGGTTCATTTGTATATACTTTCTTTCTTAATATTTTACTGGGTATTGGTGGTGGTTGACTTGATATCTAATTGTTACAACTGAAGTCATGTGAAGGCACATATTAACGAAGATGATTGTTTTCATATGCAATGAGCCATTAGTTTGAACCCTATTCTTGAATTTAGCATGTCACCGTCAGTACTTCTTTTACATGCACTTATGTTTACAGTAAAATTTAAAATTAAGAAGCATTAAAACTTATTTCAAGAATAACAAGAAGACAGGGTATCTTAAAATTATGTATAATGGAATAAGCAAGGTTCAGTTGCAAAACATATTTTGATATATATTATCTGTTAAACTTTTAACTTAAAAAGAGGAGGAAAGCTTGCACCTTTTTTTCGAATGAAAAAGTTGGTGATTTAAGCTTAGTTTGGGATGTACAAGCTTGCCAGGTTATGATAAGTTATTGGTTGCCAAAGTTTCTCGAAATCACATTCTCAATCTTTAGCAGATTGCATCCCTTTTAGGTGTACAGCTGGTGATGCAGCAACCTCATTACATTCCTGTCAATTTCAAGTGGCTATAGTAAACTCTTGTTCTTGGAAGATGAGTGTCTTGAAGGAGGATTTCCGGCAAAAGCAATATCGGTGCTGAGGAACTACCGAGTATGCTCATTTGATCAAAATATTATCACTCACCAATTTGATTCTTAAATTTCAACACATTTATACAGAAAAACAACAAAATGTAGATGTAAATGGATGCACTTAGGAACCTTCATTTACACTCTCGTTCACGCAGCAGAAACCCAATGAAGAAAAAGAAAGCAAAAAAAGTTCAATCTTTTTAAGTTCAAGTGGGGAAGCCAAACGTTAGGATTGTCCAACTTGGCAAACTTCTAGCTGGCTATATATCTACCCGAAGAAAGCTCAACGAGGGAATAGCTTCTAGGCATGTCCAAACTAATTCAGATCATGCGCCATAGACGAACTTGAACCGGGATGTGATTTAGTCTGGGCTGGTCGACATTGCTTGTAGAAATTCAAAACTAGGAGCAAACACATTACCCTGCTTCATCAAAGTGGTATAAGGTAGTTAGAACTGACATGTATGTTCTTCAGCAGAAATTTCCGTTGACAGATGAAGTCAAATAAAACAAGGGAAGAACAAAGAAATATGGGAAGAACGAACCTTTAGGTAGATTCCTTGGAAAGTTAGCTTCTCCAACAGGATCCATTTGGAAGCTCGGAGGAAGAGAACGCCTCTCTGACCTTTTCAAATATGCCAATACTTCCAGAACGATAACTGCAACAATTATAATACTAACAAGGAATCCATAGCCTATCTTCCAATCACTACCTGCCCCCGCGGCTTGCATCCCCAACACTATGTTCAAGGCTGCAAAGAAAAGTGCCATTCTTCCAAACCAACTGTGGTACAAATTCCAAATTTTGCGAATCTTGGAATCCTTGTTTGGTCTCAATAAGAATGCCAATATCTGAAGTCATATAGCTTTAGAGTCAGTTAAATTGTACTTAAGTAGAATGCAAATACCCGAAATTATCAAGCTTTAAAGTCAGTTAAAATTGTACTTAACAGTGTGATAGGTAGATGACTGAACATTGAGTATTATACATATGGGTCAGTGGCAGACCTGAAGAATACTTAGCACAAGGACAAAGATGCCTATGCCTCTGTGAGCTGGTATGTGGACTTGCATTTTGGTGTAGAGTTGTAATCCAAGAAGGACTGTGCCAAGCCCAAATGAGAATCCCGCAAATTGAATGACTGAATGGAGGTAGAACCATAGGGGATCCTTATGCCTGAAGTATCTAGCAACAATTGCACCTACAGGCAGGATTAGACCCCACCCTATTATGCCCACTATTCCATGGTTCTTCCTCATCTGATTCAAGCCATTGGATGCCGGACTCTTAGAACCTGCGAGAAGCATAGTCGATCAAGTTTCTTCTCTGGAAAAATTATATCATAAGATGTTCTACACAGGTTTCATCAAGTCATATGGAAAAGGCATTTGTATCAATTTTGGATCAAAATATTGACGAATTCAGGTTTAGGTCCTTCAAATAAAAAAGTTTCACTTTGGTTCCGGAAAATAGTAATCTTGAGATGAAATGCATGTGGTTGTTTAAATTAACTTCGATTATTTTATAATAAAATGTGGTTCGCTTAAGTGAAAAATTATTCTTTGTTAAAAAGGAACTTTTGTGAAAATTTTTCTTGAAAGACTTTGTTGGACGAATTTGGAAATAGCTAACACTTTGTCCAACAAAATAGAATAAATGTGTGTTTAGATTAGCTTATTTTGTGATTAAAAATTCAAAACAGCTTAGCTTTAAAAAAAATAATTTTTTCTTGAGCTTTTAAAAAAAATAATTTTTTCTTTTAAAAAACACTATTCCCAAATATGCACTAAGTATTAAGTGGCACATCTCATATGCTATGCTGCTGTTGGAGTCAAAGAGAAATGATTTTACACCTGAAGAAAAATCAAATATAATCGCTGTTTTATCATCATGCTTTGAGAGGTGGTGGTTCTGTGGTAATTTAGTACCAAATGCCAATAAAATTGGTTGCTTCCCATATGGAGTTGTCGTTTGCAGCTGAAATGCCATGTAAATTTCAGCCCCATTAGTTGCCACAGCCGGAGGCACATTCTTGAGGGGCAGTTCACCTTTGTCTACCAAGACTTCTGATGGCTTCCTACCCCGCAGATAAAACTGCTTGATTTTTGCATGACCATGTTTATTAATCCACCCCACCATTGCACTGGAACCAACCATCATACCATCTTTAGAAAATCCAATTCCCACCCACCCAACAGTGTAGGGAGCAGATAAGATGACAGTTGTGGTATCACCATTCTGGATGTACTGCAACAAAAACCTCACTACAAATTAGATGCAATGGGCAATGGCATTCAAAAAAATAGAGAACAAATAAATTTCTTTGTTTAGATTTTAGAATTGGGGCAGTTGTCTGAGATACAGATCATAAAAACATAAAAAATTCTAAAATCATGTAAAAAATGAGGCCACCCAGAGCCAAAGAACAGGTCAACAATCATAATAAACAAGTTTCAACACCATAGCTTCCTAGGGAAAAAGAATAGATAAATGGGTAGAACCTACAACCAACCATTAGAAATTTAGTGCAACCTGAACTTACCCTCAATTCATATGTATGCCAAACGGGTTTGCATATCATAGAGGAATAGGATATATTCTGATACGGTGGATGGAGGAAACTTTGATAATTTGTGTTCTTGCAAGTGCTTTCTGATGCAATACCACTACTTCCATGATCATCCGCTAATGCTATGATCTTGAAACCCAGGACAAGATTCAGAATGCACAGCCTGACAAAAGATGGCCGTATCTGACTGCAAGATCTTAACTTTGCCATTCCTAGACTCGACCAAGTGAGATCTAAGGTTAGGAACAATGGTGGATACTAAACTCAAGATTAAGAGAGGAAATGTGAATAGGAAAGCCTAACAAGGCAGTTGAGAGGTATCGGTCTCTTGCGTTTGAAGGTTGGAATTTGGTGGTTGTTGGTGGGGATAGTGGAAGTGGTTGGTGCAGGGAGGTAATCATCATCCCCTTAAATTCTTGAAAGCTCAACATCCATGCATTTCTCTCATTTGGAACTTTTTCTGATATTTCTATGAGCAGTATTCATTGATACTTATATTCAAACGTTAAAACTTTCAATCACAAGAAATGTTTAAGAAGCTCATACGCATCTGGGTGTCAGAGTAGAAATTAGCTTTTGTCTACATATCTATTCCGGGGAAGAAGGGGGCAAGGTGTTGCTTCAATAACAAGATAAAACAGAAAAAATAGCAGTTAACATTGTATTGCAAAATAACAACAATGTATGCAATGGAACAAAAAGCTGAAGGACAAGATCTGCTTGTCCTGCCCAGTAGTGGATCAACTTGGAACTGGCCAAATTTGATATAGAAACACAATACTGGTCTTGACTTTAGGCCCGGTTTTTGAATCGGGATTGACCTTTACTAATATATGGGTATATAATGATTTATTTACATATAGACAAGATTTGTGGTCCATATAGTGACATACTATGATGTTATTCGTCGACATTCTTCAATTGTTCTTTCTCGTTTTGGCTTTCTTAACTATGAAATGTACTGTCGGCAAGTTGCTTGCATAAGACAAAAATCGTCTTCAGGTGGATTTGAATGCATATGAATAAGGAAGGTAAATGAATCATAGAATGCAATAGATCCCTGTTTTTTTTTTTTTTTTTCAAAGTCATGGAAAATTTCTTGATCTACCTTACATGGTGTGCACGAGACGTAAACTGTTGAAGTTTACTTTAGAATCATTTTTAAATTTTAAGAAAATTTATATAAATTTTATATCAATAATTTAAAATTAATAATAAATATTTTTTTTTTTGAGATATGCATTTATTATGTTTTAAAAATATATAATACATTTTTTTTTCCTAGTTCCGACGTCAGCACTTGCTTGTTATCTTTCAAAAGTTCAGGACGATAAAATGAATATAATATACTTTATCGCTTACATTTAGCACCGTTGGGGGGTGTAGCTCATATGGTAGAGCGCTCGCTTTGCATGCGAGAGGCACGGGGTTCGATTCCCCGCACCTCCAAGTTGATTTTTCATTGCTACACAGCGAAACTTGGAATAAAGAATCTACCAGTAATCTTAAAACGACTTTAATATTCCTCTCCACCGGTTGGAATCCTTAAAAAATAAAATTAATTTGATTTAGAAATAAGTTTTTATGCTTAAAAATTATTATAAAATTAAATGTATATTTATTTTATAATTTTTTAAATAAAATATTTCATTTATAAAATAAATCAAATCAATTTCTAAAATTTATGATTCTAACATACTCCTCAGTTAGAATCATTATGTGCTTGCCTCCGCAAAGATGGATTTGCAAATTATTAGATATGTCTTTGACGATTCACAAGAACTCCACAGTAAGGAAGAGTCCTACTCTCTTAATATATCAAATCCCTTCTTCCTCCTTCCGCAGAAAACAGTGATCAGAGATGAATAATGTAATAATTTATTAACCAAACACTAAAAAGTGAATAAAATTGAATTACATCATTCAAAAATAACCAGCCCGGGAGCCTAGGGCAAAACCTATACTCTTCCTCGATGTGTAAAGAATCGATCATCATGAATAAAATAAAAATGGCTCCCATGAAACAAATATTAAGTTCTGAAGAAGACTAAATTCAAAAAATGATTCCCAAAAAATGGCTTCTTTCTACTTACTTAGCCCATGCAACTGCCTCAATTTCTGTCTGTGCACTTCTGTATAGCTCTAGCCTCTTTGCAAGGGAGGTCCTGCGCTGCATGACTGCTGGATCCTCGTCCAGCAATGAAGCTAGTTGTTTTCCCTGCAAAAACAACGCGTAATTAGAACATGCAACTGATGCAAGTAAGTTCAGATCATTTTCATCTGACTTGCCTATTTGTATTCTTCAAGGAAACTTTCAGAAAACAGCAAGGAAAGCTCACCTCCTTTTTCCCCAACTCTGTAAAAAAATGATCGAGTAAGCTGCGCTTAGCCTCACGCACTTGACAATAAACTACAGACTTTGGAATGGTATTCCTGAGGCTCCCACATACCATGTTCACATAGGACAAGACAGTGGTACCTGTTGTATTCAAGGAATCTCCATAAAGGAAAACTTGGGGAAACAAAGCCTCTAATTTGATTAACATATAGTATGGTGTAATAAATGATGTAATGTCAATATACTAAGTAGCTGGTGAACTCTCCCTTATTATTTGGACTAATAGCTGATAAAAGATTAAAAAAATCAAATCTTCGACATTCTTATTTTAAATTCCAGTTACTTACCAATTCGTCGAAGATAAGAATCATTATATCTGTCAAAAAGTGAGCGAGTTGGATTTCCACCCTTCTCTGCGTCTTGGGGAAGTTTGCGGAAAAATTCAACAGTTAAGTAACCACACTCCATATCTACCAACAGCAGAGTTGCTTTCTTACTTTCTTCTCTCATCCTCTCCAATAATTCAACAGCTGCACTTCCGAGTTCTACTCTCAAGGTAGGATATTGTTTTAATTCCTACAGTTGACAGAAAACTGTATCCATTAAGACATTGAAAAAAATATACTAATATAAAAAAAGGAAAGTATAATTGCATCGTTAATAGCCATATCAGAGTGATATAATCCTGTCAAATTAACAAATTTCTCTCCTTTCTGGCCTCTCTCTCTCTTGAATTAACATCCATCAATCCATCTCTATATCAGACTCTCTCAAACACACAACCCTCTTAGGAAATTAATACTCTCTATTGCCCTGTATCCTTTTCATCCTTAATGGAAAAGAAAAAGAGATATGGCAGGGTTTCAGCTCAGGACCTCTAGTCTTGATATTATGCTAAATTACTTAATCTCTCTCAAGCACACACCCCTCTCACGAAACTAATACTCTATTTCACTGTAACCTTTTCATCCTTCGGGCAGTTTGGTATGAGACTAAAAATAAAGGTAAAAGATTTATGGATACTTTTTGTATACAATTTTTCACTTAAAATTTATCCATGAATTTTTCGCTTCTATTTTTACTCCCATACCAAACCTACAATTAATGTAAAAGAAGAAGAAATATGACAGCATTTCAACTCAGGACCTCTAATTTTGATATTATGCTAAATTACTAAAATCCATCTGCAAGCTTAACTATGTAGAGAACTATTAACACAACATAAAATAAGCAGCTTGCTACTTGCCATTGTCTCACTCATAGACTTCTGAATCAGATCTTTCAAAATTCCATGAACCTGAAACATTGTAGAAGTAAGGTATCAAGTGAATGCCTTAGAACATTAAAAAGCTATTCATCTCATATAACGAGCAAGGAGAAAAAGGGCAGCACTAGTGGCAAAGGATTTTGTATATTGTAATTAAATACAACCTGATCCTTGTCCACAAAAAATTGAATTCTTGGTAAAAATATTTTAAATTTAGCAATTTCAAGTAGTATGAAATTAAATTTGATGAAACCTTTTGTCTCAAAAGTTTACTTCACGTTTTCCTTTTAACAAAGTCATCTAGATTGTAAAATTTCAGAGCCATGTTACCTTCGCCAGGGAAAGAAATGCAAATTTTCCTTAAGCCTAAATAGTGCCAGAGTGTTAATCTGAATTTTCAGTTACTCATGTTAAAAAATTAAAAAAAAAAAAAAGCTAGAAGGAACTAAAACAATGTTTGGATGTATTCAAACAAATATTTGTGAAAATATATACATCACTGAAACTTAGCTAGAGCATCAATAACAAAGTAGTCAACAGTGCATAAGTACGGTCATGCACAGCGTTATGCCCCAAAGCTAAATACCATCTTCAGAAAAAAAAAAAATGGAGAAAGTATTCAGCTAAAATTTCTCACATGTAATTGCTATAAAAGAACATGTTGCAAATTGTAACTTATGGCAAACTATTAATTATTTATGTATATACTATATAAATATATACCGCATCAACAGCTGCTTCAGCAGGCCCCCTAATTGATACTAAGCATGATTCAATAAGACGGCGATATCCTTGCTCAGGAGCGATGAGATGAGGTTGATATCCATCTGCTTCAGTTATTAGCTTTCGCACATTGTCCATCGATAGATGTTTGTCAAACTGCAGCCTTTTTAGAGCTGCTGGAAATTGATTATCAAATACTTGGTAAATTTTCTCACCACCAGGCCGTCTGAAGATATTCAATTATTAAATCCAAGTCAAATTGGATCTTCTGAGATGAAAGATTACATGTTAATTCATTATAGACTAAATAGCAGGGCAAAAGGACATACATGCCATCAAGATGATCTTTAAATATCTGATCAAAAGTTCGACAGATTTCCATTATCATGTACAACTTCCCCTGCAAAAGGAGAAAGAAGATTAATCTACAAATTGTTCATGCACTTGATACATGGAAATAAATTTAAAAAAAAAATCCAACTAATAAAAGGATAGCCTACCTATCTTTTACAATAGTTAGTGCTTGTAAAAAAAATGACAAATTATAAATTCTTGTTTTTGTTGGTGGGGATGGGGGTATGGTTGGAGAAAGTTTGCTTACTCCAGTATCAGCAGCAATAGGTTTCCCAATACGGCTCAGTTCTGACTCTAATTCCACAATAGTCTTGCTGATTAGTGACTGAAGCCCAGGGATCCGAGACTTGATGACAGTTTCCAAATGCTGAAAATTTAAACGTAGATTTAACAAAAGTATAGATAAAAAAATAACAGGAATTTTGGAAATAATCACTTGTAGCTCTAAGATAAATGTGCATAAGCATTTTCATGCATTACATCAAGAATGGGATCACAATTTAGCATACCTTAGATAGAACCTTTCCTAGATGCACAGAGCCCATTCTATTAGCAAGATGTCTATATTCCGGGGTATTAGCAAAATACTCATTCTCTCTGTGCCGAGCAGCAATCATATCAACATTTTTGTTGATATCAGCTTGGGAGCGATTAACAACACCAATCCAAGGGAAATTTAGCTTATATGCTTTTCCTTCAAGGATCTAGAAAAGGGGGCAGGGGAAAAGAAACAAAGACAGGAAGCCACTTTATGAATTTGATAACTCTGATTTGAGTAATGATTATGCTTAGAGAAAAAAGGGAAGTCTTATCTATAAGGAAATGGTTGATGATGTGATCCTAAACTTGTATCATTCATGTTAAGACACGTAAAGGCATATATAAGCCAAAAGATAACAACGACACTAAATAAGTGCAAGATTATTGCCATCCTCCATTGCATTGAGTAGATATACAACATAAGGAAAATAATACTTTTTTAATCATCAAATGATGATTACCCATGTGAAATTTTTCTACCAAATAACCTTTCTACCGGCTAATGATCCCATGCTACAAAAATGGTCAATTGGCACCAAGGAATCAATTTTGTGTGCAGCAAGCCTTGCACTCTACCATTTCTTCATTGAGAGGGGGAAGAGAATACTTACATCAACAGCATTAGTACCCTTGTCCATAAGATCAATCTTCGTCAAAACCCCAAATGTCCTTTCCCCTGAAAATTTATAATTATAAGCCATAAAGATTAATCATAGGAAGAAAACAATTTTCAGAAACAAGTGATCATCAGCCACATTTAGTAATCCAATCATCCAGTCAATTGCTCATAAAAATATTTTGAGTTGTTCGCTAATTTAAAAATGGTAAGGACACAAATCAAGAAGCATGAGAGTCAGAACAAAACAATACGATACTGATGCTCAGTAAAGAAATCAACGATAGAAACTTGTCTACTGTATCTCTAAAAAACAATCTAATAGTGTAATCATCTTCTCTTAAGTTATCACTTCAAACAATGGCATATAATTACAACCATTAACTTTTCAACTGAATATATTTCTGAACAATAACTTCATACAATCTCAGTCAAATAATTACATATTCAACCAGGTTGAATTTACCTATACTAATGCAAATCATTAGATATCATTAAATTCATACCTGACATTTTCTAAAATACTGGTACTGGGATTTATTGATCTAGGCAGCCCAACACAAGAAGAGATATAAAGTATACTAATCTACCTACAACATACTTTGCCATACAGTAGATGTTACGAATTAAGCCTTTGCATGTTTTTACCTTGCACATCTATTATACTTTCAGCATTAGCTAATTTATGAAGTTACTTAATAATACAGCTAACTCCAAATAATACATTTCCTCATTGCCAGTGCACTCTAACAAATATATATATATATATATATATATATATTGTTCAGCATCTTACCTTTAGGGTCCACTTCACGGGAGATCTTAATTGCATCTGAGGTAGCAAGATCTTGATTGGCAGGAGATATTGCCAAAATGATACAATTGGGCTGCAATAATAGATAGATTGGAGTAATCTTTCAATGACATGCTCAGAAAGGTTATCTTCCACCACAGGTGCTCATGCATCTAAATGATGGAGTGGCATTTTATCTATTATTAGAGTAAGTGGAGCTCATTACAGCCACTGGAAGAGGATGAATGGCTCAAATTGAAATAGAGTTTAATGAGTATTAAACTGATGTTTTAGTCCAAATCATTCATCTTGATATGAAGGTTGCATTAAACTTCTCTTGCCTCATAACAAACAAATGTTCTCATATGTATCAAAATCTTTTCAGAATGCATGCGTGCATAAATTTATATATAAGAATAATTACCTTTTCAATAAAAGCCCGAACCATATTTTCAATGTCTTGCACAATGCTCTCAGGTTGACCCTCTGCAATACTCCAGGCAACATTATGCCATTACTTTTTCTATTTATAATATATATGGAGCTTGAAAATTTAATTTTAACTTTAACTGACAAACAAAAAGTCAATCTTAGAAACTCACCAACAGCAACTTTCGTAAGTCCAGGAAGATCAACAAGTGTCAGATTGACAACTGCCAAGTCAACAAATTCAACATATGAAAATAGATACATAAATAAAAAGATTTAATGTTTAATTAAAAAATGTAAAAACACAGAAAGAAAAATTGTAGCCAAGAAAATACATTTTCTGCTTCTAAAAATATTGTCAATCTGAAAATAATGAATATGAGAGAAGAACCTAAGACTATGAAAGTATGATTTGCTATTCAACTATAGGTTTTAAAAAACAAGAGAACTCGGCGATGTTTACATCATTCAATGGAAAATGCAAAATGCTCAACATTTTGGGTCCAACAACTCAGATAAAAGTAATGCCCTATGCATCCATGGAGTGCTAAAGTTCAATATCATTGTCACTTCATGATTTGTTCTCTGCAAGGAAACAGTGACTAATGAAACTAAAAATATATAGAAACAGTCGTCACTAAGATGGTAATAGAAAATTAACTATCAATTGATTAGTTCAAAATAATTATATTATACAGTCTAATCTCTCACAACTTTGATGATTGAAAAAAAAATAAACTTAATTGCAAACATTTCTACCTCACCATGAGGAGAGTAGATACTCAGATGGATTGGAACAGAGGAAATTGCCTTGGAGCGACCTGTCTCCCGATCAGTCTCATCAGAGATCTCCTGCCTAACAGCAGCTACAGAACAGGCAAAATTAATCTCCATTGGAGAAACCGCAACACAAAGATTACAAGTAATAAAAATTAGTTAACACACTTCCACAACTCATAGAAAGCAACATTCGATAGAAAAGAATATTTTCAAATAAAGTCACTTATTATCAGCCTGATGTTAAGCATGATATAGCAAATAACAACAAATGCCTAAAAAAGTAATCGTCATATGGCAGAATACCGAAATCAGTAAATTTCTTCCTTGGAAGGTGCATAAATTCAGCATATTCTCTCCCTTCATCAATCTTATGGAGTTGCAAAACAAGAGGACGCCGAGTAACAATCCCTACATAAAAAATTGGTTGACTTATCCAGAAATTCATGTCAAGAAAAGAGAGAGAAAGAGAGAGAGCAGCAATCATAAAGGTGTGCACAACTGAGTAAATATACTATTAACAGTTTAAATTACCAGATCCACGAGGTAGAAAGTCTTTTCCAACAATACTCTCCAACACTGAAGATTTTCCAGAGCTCTACAAAATAACGAATAACAGATAAATCTAAATTGTATGTATCAATAAGAACATGAATGATAAAATGTAAACATAGAAGTTATTCAGAAATAATTATCGGCTGTTATCTGTAAAGATATGTAGATTTGAATCTTCTTTCGTTATACCATCTACGCAATATATTACAAGGGAAGGGGGATTCCTGGTGACACTGCAACCAACTTTCTCAAAACCAATCAATTATTATTTTCACGTTAAAGACAAATAGATTATTTTACAAAAACTCTATCTTAAAGGACATATTCCACTATATAACAATGTTAAATTAAATAGATCTCAATATATACTTAGCAACAGAAAAAAAAAAAATCCTAAGCCATATATGTGTCAGTTGAAATAAATATTGATGAATTTGAAGACTTAAAACTACAACTTACTAACCAAATGGACATGTTGACAAGAAATAAGAAATTACTGAAAACCATGATTTTTAGAATCTCCAGCCCACATAATTTGAGAAATTAATTCATCCCACTGCTTATTCAAGATTTTAAATTATACAAAAGATAAATGATAATAATATCAGTTACTGATCAAATCCACACATGAATAAACCCAAGCGAAGGTTTGACTTGAAGAGAAGCATCACTGATTAGCTATTTATTTACTAGTTAAAAGTATAAACATATTTCCAAGCTAAATTAAAAAACTGGCAATGGGATTATCAAGTAAAATAAACAAAAGAGAAAAGAAAATTACATAGCACACCAAGTATATCATAACTCACTAAATTGCTACCAAAGCATTACCTCTGAAAAGGGAAAAAAAACTTTAATGTTTAATAAAGAAAATAAAAATATTGAGACTGAAGAAATACAATATCTTTCCTAAAACAAAATGCAGAGTTAAATTAAAATAGAAGATGATCACGAAAATTTTAAATATCTGATTTATATATATATATATATAAATTTATATATAAATCAGATACGCAGCATCTCACGGAACAAAACTAGATCCTAATGCTTCGATCAATAAATTAAATTTTAATATTTTTAAAAAAGAAAATAAGAAAGAATAACGGAGAGGGAAAACCTGGCCTCCGACTACAGCAATGGACGGAAGCGCGTCCCAGAGAGCGGGCAACGCGGTCTCTTCGCCGTGATCGCCTAGGGTGGTGCAGGCCCTCTGGATTTTGTTGACCAACTGTATCAAATTCTCCATTGCAGAGTTGGGTTTTGAACGAGTAGAAGAGTGAGTCAACTCGGTGACAAATGCAGAAGCAGAAAGAATATCAAATATGAAGGAACCGGGAAATGAAAAGAAGAAGAAGCAGCAGCGCCAGCTATTGAATTGAAACTTTCCAAATGTTAGTTTGAAGAGTACTTCGTCCGTTATACGTCAATTGGCAATATTGCCCTTTCTTGGACGCGTACATCTTCCCCGCGGTCAGACTTAGAGGATGTCCACGAACAATTGTTAAAAGTAAAACTTTAAAAGAAATATTTGTTAAAAAAATTTCATAATATCTAAAACGTTAGTCTGATAATTATATTTATAAAATTTAAAAAAAACCTAGAGGGTCTCAAATTTGCAAATAAACAAAATTATCTTCACATTATTAATCGACTAAATTATTTTTATATTTTATTTTTTTATTTATTTATTTTATAAATTTTTTTATTTTTAAAACTTATGCAAACTTTTATGTATAGATTTTAAAAAATTAAAAAAATTTATAAAAAATAAATAAATGATAAGAGAGTTGAAATAATTTACTCTCGTTAATTTCATATTTTAACCTAATTTTGAATTATTCATGACTATAATTCTTTTTTTTAAAATTAATGAGTATACAATAGAATTTGGGGATTTCTTATCTGAAACAATGAATACAAGTATTAGATTAATAAAAAAAAATATATGACGAATCCTACGAAACTTGTTTCGTATAATGATTATAAATTAGCGGTTTTATGTGGTTTTTCTTTGTCGTGCCTTTATCAATTTTGGATCATAAGATTTGATCTTTCCCTTCTTAAAACATCTGCCACATCATCTGTAAGGATTCGTGAAAGAAATTTCGTTCGAAATAAAGTTGTGTAAAAAAGAAAAATAAAAAAGATAAAGTTGGTTTTTAGTCTATGAACTCGGGAATCTATTTTTCTATTCGTTGGAACTCAATTTAAATTGTTTTTCTACTTGATCACTTGAGCTAAATTCAAAAACTTATATAGAGTAATATTATTACTTATATTACGTTTGGTTCAGTTTAATTTTTAAAAATATTATTTTTTTAAATTTTTTTTAATAATTTTAATTATAAATTATTTTAAATATAAAATAAATTAATCTAAATATATATTTAATATTTTTTATTAAACATTAACTGCAATTTCTTTATAAATAAATTTAATTTTAAATAAAATAACATCCCCTTTAAATTATTTTATATAAATAATATATGATAATTTATGTAATTTAATAATATATATAATACATGAAATTGGGGGGGCTGGATCAACCTAAATTATAATCCTCAAATCCAAGTTTGACCCTTTTAATTGAGCCTGAAAATTTTGTATGGGCTCAACTCCTGAGCTTAATTTTAAACTGAAAGTCCTAATTTTGTAAGGCTAACCTCTCTTTCTCGTTCTTTTAAATCGGGGCCTTTTGCCCAGCCCTACAATGAATAAATTGAAAAATAATGCTTTGAGTTTTGTGGATGGTGTGTATATAATTTAATTTAATGAGAACAGTTGCTAAATTAAACGTAAATATATTCCAGACTAAAAATAACAAATTACGTGTCTACAAAAATAAATGGTAGACTTGCTTTCATATGAATATTATATATATAAAATTATACGTTCTAATGTCTTAAGAGTGTCTTTTAATTTGTAATTTATTTTTGTTTATAAAATATTTATGTTTATAATTTTTATTTTTATTATTTATGTTTAATTAGTTATTAATAATTTTTTAGATAGTTATAAAAAAAATTATTTGTATATACGATTTTACCTATTTTTCTATTTTTATTTAATTAGTTATGAATAATTTTTTAAAAAATTAAAAATTTAATATTAAATAGGATAATCCTTTTTATTTTGATAAACAAGGGGGTCAAAGAACTCATTGAACAACAATTACACAATTCAAAGAAACAAAGTTAAGATCATACACATAAGTAACAGATGCAAACGAAGGTAAATAGATAAGGAAATGATATCCTAAAAGGAGAAGATGACTATGCTTAGCTAGAGAATCCACACAACCATTGCCTTCTCTGTAGATACGGTGATATCTAACCATTCAATCACAACAGAGAAGCTGGTTGATTAGAACCAGAATGATAGCACGTTATAATAGTATAGATAATGACGACACAAATATTTGAATTTATGACCATTTTGTATATTATTCAAATTCTTTATTCTTATCTTAATCATGGTTTAAAATTTCAATTTTTCCTATCATAATAGTTTTGTTACGGTAACAACAAAAAATTCAACAAAACTCGTTTCACGCGACTACATAAAAATAATTTTAGTTAAATTCATATTTATATATGACAACAAAAATAGTTATTTTTGGATAGAATGAAAAGACGTAGATATATGACGAATATGCCTAAATCCCAAGGACCAACAGAATCACGGTGAAAGGCAAAGTGTAGCATATTCTTTGCCCAAAATGAAGCTTCAATGGCATATTTGTCAAAATGAAAGAAACCAGTTATAGCCGTATGGGTGTGGCTTGCTCTCTCTGCCCTTACATTCTTATCGCTTCTCAACTCTGAACACATCCCTTTCCCTCTGTTTCTCCCTCTTTTGAAATGCTGACTGAACCCGAACACAGAAGACAGAACCCCCTCCCATGGACTCTGTTCTTCCTATAACACCTAAATTCAGATCATACTTTTGCAACCCCATTGATCACTGCCCAATCAACCCTCTTTTTCCTTCTACTAACTTATCCTTCTTCCAACTCACTCGCTTCAAGAGACTCAGAACCCCTTCTACAACCTCTTGTTATACACCTCCTTCAAAACCCCAGCACTCAAGTCCTAACCATAGCAATCACTCTTCCCAGAGAAACCCCATCTGGTTTTCGTTCCCCCTTCTGCAGACCATCAAAAAGGTGGCTTCTTCGCAAACCCAGAAATGGGTTTCAAGTTTCAGAACTTATAGCGACACAGAGGAGGTTGTGGACGAGTTTAATGGGTGTTACTTGCAGAACGGAGGGCTGGCCGTGGCTTTGTTGAGCGTTACTGCCAACGCCAAGGTTCGGATCAGTCCATTTGTGGCTACATTGGCCGCGAACCCCACGTTTGTTTCGGGGTTGTTTGCGTGGTTTATAGCACAATCCATTAAGGTGTTCTTGAATTTCTTCGTGGAGAGAAAATGGGATTTGAGGCTGTTGTTTGCGTCGGGAGGGATACCATCGTCGCACTCGGCCCTGTGCACGGCTCTGACGACTTCGGTGGCGCTTTGCCATGGCGTCGCGGATTCGTTGTTTCCAGTATGTTTGGGGTTTAGTCTAATTGTCATGTATGATGCAATTGGTGTTAGGCGACATGCTGGGATGCAAGCTGAGGTAAGAACTAGTTATTGTCTGTTTATGTGTAATTATTGTCTCTCTTGCTACTTATCCTTTAATTGATATGTTTGGGTTGTTTAAGAAAAACCACTAATGATGCATATTCTGAAGTAAAGACTTTTCTTTTTTTTTTTGTGGCGGTTTACTTTTAAGAAATATTTGATAAAAAAACATGACTACATGAGAATCTGTTGATTAAGGTGTCCTACGTGTGAACCAGTTATTCATTTGCTGTAGTTCCATTTCCATTGGCCATAGCGCGCTGCATATAGTTTTGGAGGACTTTTTTTTTGCGTGCATGAAGTTAGCTTTAGTAGCTAGAAAGGTTCTTGTGGTCGCAATCTCGTTGCTGACCGCAACTGCGGTGTGTTGCTGCCACAATTGAGATGTTGCAGCTGCATCAGGTGACGTGGTTTGCAATTTAAAACCCCTGAAAAGTTTCAAACCACTGAAGATTTTCATTATAACCATATGGGATTGTCACGCAACCAGGGTAGCCTGGTTAGGCACACGCTCAGCCATATGATGTTCACACGATGGGGATAATGGCCTGGGTTGAATTGGGTTTAAATCTTTGTTTTTAAATACCATCAAAAGTCAAAAACCAACTAACAGATTTAGCAACTAACTTACTGATTTCCTAGGAAAATCTATCCAGATTCAGTTTGTGTCCCAGTTTTTGCTTTATAAGATAACTGCAAGCATACCTTAGCATGGGTTAAGGAATGATTGAAGGGTTGACAGTAATTTGTCCTTGTGTGTAAATAAATTATAAATGTTAATTTGAGCATTCATATACAATAATCTAGCACATGATGTTTCAAAGCTCCCTTTTGTTTCATTAGTTTTATATTTTTGGATGATATAATGTCTGTCTCCTTGCCCAATTCAGATTTTTACTCCTGTCTGCCCTGAGGGTATTTTGTTGTGCTGGCAGCTCAACTGAAATGTGGGCTTATGCTACAATGGTTTTGTGCTTAGAAATTCCTACTGGGATGGGAAATATTTGAGGACAGTAGAATAGTAGATGATCCAGAGATTGTTTTGAAAAAAACAATGTGCTTATGAAGTTTAGATGATTGTTTAATGTCAAATAGTTATGCAACTGTCATTGGTATTTGGTAGTACAGCAAAATTTGCTAGTCTTGTACCTGTGATGGCTATTGACTTAGGTTCTCGTTTGAGTTAAGTTGTAGAAGAATTTATGTTAAACAAATTGATTGTAAAAGGATTTCAAATTTTAGTTTGTTTGGGTTTGTAAAGTAAAATAATTTTTGAAGGGTAATTGTAAGGATATTTTTGAAAAGTTACTAGGTCTCACTTGTTTGCATCTTGTTAAAATAATGATACTATGTCATATTATAGTGGTGTTTGTGCAAATTGCACGCACTTGATTTTTCACCACAAAAGCAACAATATTGTTACTTCTGCTTTGGGACCCAAATCATGTTGGATTTGCCCCAGGGTGATTGTGGCAAGAGGAAGCCAAACATATTGGCACATTCTTCAAGGCATGTTTGGTCCTCAAATGTGATTCAGGGAGGACCAAACCCTTATCCAAACAGGCACTAAGTGGATGCAAATGTACATAATGTTCACCTTTGAGACATTATCCTTGAATGTGCCTTTCTTTTCTGTGGATACTGAACCTGTAACTTGCATTCTAGTTTAAGTGCTGAAAGAAACCCCTTATTGATGTGCAAATATTTGGTTTTCTGCTGTCTTGGTGGCTGTTAATTTAAGGTTTCAGAGGATTTTGTAAGCCCTCAACTTAGACTGCTGGAAGCTATCCCCCTTGAACTAGCTTTGTTTTGTTATGCCACCAAAAATAGCTGTGTTTCTCCATTGTTAGGTTGCTCTTGTAATTTACTTCTTCTGACGTTTTAAGTATGCTACATTGGTTTGACAGTATAATGGTATGGGGGAAGGTATCATATTTACTTGAAAACTACAAGAAATTATATGTGTAACATGTTTATAGATGCCTAGTGGAATCTTAAAAAAGTTGACTCATAATTTACCTTTGTTCTTTGAACTAATAAACAATTATGGTGTCATGTTGATATTTGTGTCCAAATCTCCACCAGTGCTCCTAAATTATCAGTTGGGTGTGGAAATCTTGACCTTTTGTTAGTTTGTAAATCATCATTTATGCATCTTCATAATTTTCATTCCATATTTGTTCTATGACAATCAAGTTTTGAATTTTGAGCGTCCCTTGTTCAGGTTTTCCCAAATTGTCTAAGAATCTATCTCTTGCACTCTTTTGAATCAGCATACTCCAATATTTTTTATTGCTATTGTTCCTAAATTTTGAGCATCCCTTGTTCAGGTTTTCCCAAAATGTCTAAGATAGAATCTATCTCTTGCACTCTTTTGAATCAGCATACTCCAATATTTTTTATTGCTATTGTTCCTTAGGTTTAGGGGGATCGCTAACTTAAACAAATAGAAGAGATCTGTTGTCATTTGTCATGTCTTCTGTGTGGTAATTTGACCATTTTTACCTTTAGCTTTGGAAGAAAATCTTTGACGAAAGAATTGTGTGTGTGGCTCGACACAGGTGCTTAATATGATTGTGGCAGACCTGTTCCAAGGGCATCCAATTAGTGAAAGGAAGCTCAAGGAACTTCTAGGTCACACTCCATCTCAAGTTCTTGCTGGTGCTCTACTTGGTTTTTTAGTAGCATGTTTCTGTTGTCAAGCTTGCCTTGTGGGGCTTAGGTGATTCTGTTACCAGTTTTGGTCAAACTGTATTGATAACATACTATTTGCACTGATGCAGCCTTCTGGTATATTGCATGGCCTGCTTAATCAGTGCACTCTATTCAATAACAAATAAATCAGCGTGAGTATAATGTAAATGAGATTTTTTTTTTCTCAATGTCTTACATTGGATGGCTGATCATTAACTTCTGCTGTTTCTAAGGAAAGTGTTTGGAGATGGTGGCTGAACTTGAAAATAGGTTTATAAGAAACATTTTTTAGTAATGTTTTCACTCCTGCGGCACCTTAAAACAACTCAATAACAAGGAAAATGTGGTCACAGTACCGTAGTGTTCAAATTGTTGACCTGTCAAAACGGGCTCGTCTGGCTTATTTGCGATCAGGCCCATCCAAAGTGAGTTGGGTGATTTGGCCCATTTTTTTTGGTTGAGCTGGCCCAGTCTTGGTAAGATCAAGAAGAGATTGAGATAATTGGGCCTGATTTGCAAAATTGGACGGGTCAAATGAACCGGCCAGCCGGGTCCAAATTTGACAGGACCAAATTGGACACCATCCGGTGTCCATCATCTGTTGCCAGGTAAGTGATGACATAAGTACGTTGATTCTTAAAGCGAAACTCCAATTTAAAATTTTAAATGCATCTAATGAAGACCACACGTTCACGTAAGCTCAAATCCCTTAGCCGAAAATGTGTACTGATCTTAATGACCTATACTGTCCCCTTACGTCAACCCCACAACGTTGCATCAAATCGCTGACGTTTGAGTTAGTTAGAAATGTTAGTCTCGCATAAAAAAATGGGTTCGTGTTTATTATATTTTTATCTTATGTTTTTTTTTTAATTTATAAGAGATAATAATTTAAAAATAATACATAAAATAAAAGGCTTATCCATATATTTTTTAAATATTTTTTCAATCAAGAGATGTTGAGAAAGTATAAGCATTAATTTTGAGAATATATTAGTATAATTATTCTTTAAAAAATTACACAGAAAGTCAAAGCAGAACTAGATGTGGAAAGAGTCTCAAAAATTGAAGGTTGATGAACTTTTCTTTAACTTTAAATCGTGAGTGAGGTAGACCAATTCATAGTTGTAAAGTTGAATTTTCTTGAACTACAGGGAAAAAAAGGATGAATTTTCTTGTTTTGAAGGAGTTTCTAGTGTTATCTATTTCTTAGATTCTAGGCTGTCATGCCATTCTTTCCTGGGTTATCTGCGGTCCTTTTGTTCAGTTTCTGGATTTACCAAGGAGAAAAAATATCTGAATTGTTTTTTTGCAACCTTGAAAGCTGATATTCCTGCACAACTCAAATTATCATTTATCACTCTTTATCCCCATGTATTTGAGATGGCCGATCATTACCACGTTTGAATTTGCAGAGTGATTAAAACTTGGTTATATAGTGTAGCAATCAGTATTGTGATATGTGGTTAAAATTAGCATTGCCATGGCAGGTGATGGCAAACCTGTCTGTCAACAATTTTTATGCTGGAATTGGCTTTGGGATAAAATGAAAATCAGTTTTTCTTTTTAATTTAAATATTTAATTTGAACAAATAGGATTGACTATAAGTAAATTACTGATATAATTACTTAATAATGAGTTGAAATTTTTTTAATCATCCTACTCGATTACTAATCATTTCACTCTATTTATTCAAACATAGTACAAAACTATATAATTTGATTTAGGAATACGAATCTACATAACCACCATCACTAATTTAAAGTACTCTTTAAAATGAATCTAGGTTCTCCCCTCCTTTTAACAGCACTTAGAGAAGTTTATTGGAGAGATTTCTTGTAGACTTGTGTTTCTCATTTAATAAAATATCATGATTTAAAATAACTAGCTCATATTCATTTAACTCTGGAAAGTGGAAACTTCAAGTCTTAGAACTTACTTTTATAGTGGAAGTAGATATGTGTAGCGTTATTCTAATACAAGAAAAGAATAATAGATAGGAATAAATATTGCCACTCAAACAGTATGCACCTAAAAAAACATTAAATATGATTGTGCAACTACAAGAAATGGATGTTTTTGCTTTGGGTAGCGTTGAGAGGTTCGAGTTGTGTGACAGAGTGGCAATGGCAGAGATATCGAACCACGTCATCTCCACGGCAACACAAATTGATTGGATTCGATGACAACACTTTGCGTGCGTGTCACATGTTGATTGGTAATGCCCACTCCGCACATACGAGGAACCTTCATCTTTCTTTTTCCGAAAGAAAGGGTAAAAACGACCAAAGGAAAAACCTCAAATGTTAAACCCGAAAGTGTGAAAATGTATCCTGCAGCTTAGCTACGTCTAGGTGTATGATATAATTCCATTCCCTTTCCTCTCGTTCTCCTTTCGTTTTCAGTCAGAGTCAACAACAACCCTTCTGTTCCGAATATTGAACTCAGCATTCTTCTTTCAGCTCAAACAAACAACAGCCCATTACGTTATTTGCTATTATTGATGAAAAAACTGCAAGCTTGCGATTTCCGGCATCGTTTTCCTCTGGTTCCTCGGCTTCGGGGGGTAAGAATCCGCTCTCTCTGCCTCTTTCTTTTGAGTTTTTCGCCATTGATTCTGACCCGTTTGTGATTTGATCCGCTTCGGAAATCTTTGGGTTCTGGGTTTGATTCTTAGGTTTAAGGTGGAAGAGATGGGGAATTAGGGCGTTAGGTCTGAATCTTTTCATCTTTTCCATCGAAAGATTGTTCCTTGTTTTGTATATTTTGTTGAATTTTCCTTTTTAAGGCTATTTGGTCACCTGGGCTGGAGCGGTCATCACCCCAGGTAGCCTAATTGTACAAAAATATGGCTATCTTGTGAAATTTGTAAGAATTAGTAGGCTTTCAGGGTTAGTCTGAGCCCCGAGCTTCAGTGGTTTTCCATTCTCTTCATCAGTAGTGAAAATGTCATCCGCCGGTGTCACCACCCTTAGTCCCGTTCCAACTGAGCCATTGTTGTCTCCGAAGGCATTCTACACCCCATCACACTTGTCTTTGGAAGGATCCATTTTCATATTTCTTTCCTGTTCGGGTGGGTCATTGACTCCAATCCGTGTTCTGGAGTGTGATACCATTGAGTCTGTAAAACTCAAAATCCAAAGATGTGAGAGCCTCCCATTTTTAACAAACAAACAAAAGTTGGTTTTTGCTGGCCGAGAACTAGCGAGGAGTGATTCGCTACTCAAGGACTACGGGGTAACAGATGGAAATGTTTTGCATTTGATAATCAAACTGTCAGATCTTCAGGTCATCAATGTGAAAACTTCTTGTGGGAAGGAATTCACATTTAAGGTGGAACGAGGTAGGGATGTTGGGTATATAAAGCAACGGCTTGCCAAAAAGGAGAAACAGTTTACTGATCCTGAACAGCAAGAACTTGTGTGTAATGGGGAACCGCTTGAGGATCAAAGGCTGATTGATGATATCTGCAGCAAGCATAATGATGCGGTGCTACATCTGTATGTTAGTAAAAAACATGCAAAAGTTCAGAGAAGACCCCTTGAGTTGTCCATTGTTGCAACAGAGTTGACTGATAGGAAACAATATGATGTTAATGGAAATAATTGTCAGAGAAAATATGATGTTGGTAAAGAAGATACTATTAGGAAGTATGACGCCATTCAAAGATTTGTGCCAAGAAAGCCTCCTGATAGAAATTTTATTTTGGAGCCAGTTATTGTCAACCCTAAAATTGAATTATCTTCAGTGATTTGGAATATGATAAACTCTACATATGATGGACTAGATAGTGGAAATCATCCAATCAGATCTGCAGAGGGTACGGGGGGAGCTTACTTTATGCTTGATTCAACAGGGCAAAAGCGTATGTCTGTTTTTAAGCCTATTGATGAAGAGCCAATGGCTGTGAATAACCCTCGAGGTCTGCCTTTGTCATTAGATGGTGAAGGCTTAAAAAAGGGTACAAGAGTTGGTCAAGGAGCATTCAGGGAAGTTTGCAGCTTATATTTTGGACCATCCAATAAGTGGGCGCCGCTTGTTATTTGGTGATGAGAAGGGCTTTGCTGGGGTTCCCCCCACAGTTATGGTTAAGTGCTGGCATAAAGGGTTTAACCATCCAGGGGAATTGACTGCTAAGATTGGCTCTATGCAAATGTTTGTGGAGAATAATGGAAGTTGTGAGGATATGGGCCCTGGGGCTTTCCCGGTAAAGGAAGTACATAAAATTACTCTATTGGACATAAGATTGGCAAATGCAGATAGGCATGCTGGAAATATTTTGGTCAGCACAGAGGAGGACAATGACCAGGCTGTTCTGATTCCAATTGATCATGGATACTGCTTGCCCACAAGCGTAAGCACCTTATTTTATTTTTACTTTGTTGTGTTTTAATGCATGTGGTGGTGCTTCTATATTCTATTATTCCTTTTTCTAGCATTCTCTTTGTTCTTTTTTGAATTGTTATTGTTTCCTAACTTTCCTTGATTGAAGTTTTAAACTTTGGTTTTATGGGTGCTAGATTTTCTTTATAGAATGCAGATTTCTGCAGTTCCCAAGCCTATATGATATATTAAATCAAATTCCATTTATAACTTAAAAGTTGAACTGGCTGGGACTCCCATTATATATGTGTGTGTGTGTTGGTTTTGAAATAATGGAGTTTGAAGTCTGCTTTTGGTAGTTATTTTTCCTAAAGTGACTACCGTTATGACAGCCAGACTGTCAGAGACCCATTTTCAAAAGCCTCTCTTCTCACTATTATTTTCTCTAAACAAAACTTGCTACTTTGGATAGACTGCAGATGTTTTGAGAAGGAGGAAAATGTAGTTTGCCTTAAACATTGTTTTATTGATGGAAAGATTATCTGCTTCCCAAGTAACTATAAAGAGATCTTGTTTAAGCCAATCATTTGACATTTTTGCCATTCCAACAGTTTGAAGATTGTACCTTTGAATGGCTTTACTGGCCACAAGCTCGGCAGCCATACTCCCGAGAAATTATTGACTACATAAAGTCACTGGATGCTGAAGAAGATATTGCCCTTTTGAAATTTCATGGATGGGAGCTGCCAGTTGAATGTGCCCGCACTCTTCGAATCTCAACCATGCTTCTGAAGAAAGGGGCAGATAGAGGGTTGACCCCCTTTGCCATTGGAAGTCTGATGTGCAGGGAATCTTTGAACAAGGAATCTGTGATTGAGGAAATTATACAAGCAGCGCTGGATTCTGTTCTTCCCGGCACAAGTGAAGCAACATTGCTGGATGCTGTTTCCCACATCATGGACCAGCGCCTTGATGAGATCGCCAGTTCACTTTCATAATTGGAGTTGAAATCTGCAATAGAAGTTGGTGTATAAATATCTGTGTGTACATAGGTTTACTTACATATGTATAGCTCAAATGATTGGGTTTTTAGTTCATGACAAAGGAATTATGTTTTCTTTGGTTGGAACTGTCAACCATTCTTAGCTATAACTTCCCAGGCCCTGATTTTTTAGTAGTTTCCTGCAGTTCGCAAATTCTTTCGAGTTTGTAGTTGATCTCTTTCTTAACTTTGAATTCCAGGGATGATAGAGAAGCCTCTTCCCTTTTTTAATTGTAGTTTTATATTCTTATCTTGTAGTGAATGTTGGCTTGTTTCAACTACAAGGTTATGCCTGGTAAGAGTGGGATACAATAAATATAGATATGTGTTGTCGTTTTCTATCCATTTGTTTCATACCTTCTCTTTTTTAACTTGTACATTTTTGTTTTGGTCCGAGTGTAAGTTGCACTTCTCTTTCACACCCTAACTCTTGCTTAGACTTTTATGCATGCAGGGGAGGAGTTAGACTTGCACAAAAGTTACTCAAATTATCTTGAATTAAGATTGCCATTAAGGAAATGCAATGACATTCCACATTGCAAATTGATTTTAGCATGTAATACGAAAGTGCTATTTTTGTCAAGGTACAAACTATTTACTTTTCAGTAACATTATAATGTACAATCTAAACAGGAAATGTTTGTTGCACATAAAATTTTTTTTTTCACACAACTCACATAAGGGAATGTGGGCCTTTGACGGTGAGAAAGAAAAAAAAAGAGAGAGAAAGATAAATAAATGGGGTTGATAAGAGTTATGTGAGAAACTTTTTTATGTATATAACATTAATGAATCAAAACCTTTCAGAAAGTTATAATGGGTACTTTATTATCCAACGGTTTGTATAAAAGTATGTGAGGAGTATGTAAATGTATGTATAAATATCACTAATATCATGCAAATTTTGTAATCTTAAAATAGAGGCAGTTATACAACTAAACTTTAGTAAAACAATTTATTTTTGTCCTTTTACATATATTTCGTTTATTAATTTTATCTCTTAAAAATTATTTATAACTTATTTATTTTGGCTGCAGAGAAAGGAGATCATATAAGCTGCGTTTCTCATATAAACTGCGTGAAACAGCATGCAATGTTGAATAAAAAATAAAATAAGTCCTTATATCTAAGAGATGAAAAATAAGTTTTACTTTTAAAACTTCTGCAAAATTACTTTCTATAATAATTAACTTTATGCAATTTCCCATTATGTTTTTTTCTGATTATTGGTTCGAAAGCCGCAAACTTGCGATCTCTGGTAACATTTTCCTCTGGTTCCTCGGCTTCGGGGGGTAAGAACCCGTTCTCTCTCTCGTTTTTCGCCATTAATTCTGACCCATTTGTGATTTGATCCGCATCAGAAATCTTTGGGTTCGGGGTTTGATCCTCTATGGTTAAAGTTAAACTGTTCCTTTAAGAGAGGCAAATAGCAAAGATTTCTTTTTTCTACTGATTAATAAGAACGATAAGAGAAGCATTGTCTGTGGAAACACTTTCCGAATTACGTGAAAAGTTCCAATAAAGGGGTTTTTAAAAACTTCCCTTAGCATATGATTACACGTAGGACCAATTATTTGACGATGTATCTTGGTTAGACTTAGAGAACTTAGAACTCCATAAAACGGGAAGTTCTTATTTTTGAGTTGAAACCTCCATCACCGGGCACAAATTAATACTTTCCAAAATTATATCTACAGCTAGCAATAACATTACTCTCTATTGAACTCAGATGGAGAGAGAGATGCAATCAAGCTAGCTACACAGGTTGGGTATGCACACTCCGACTTCAGGGTTTTGCTGTTCTTTCCATATTCTTCCTGTTACTCGTAGCTTCAACTCTTTCCTATCCCCACCTGAGAAGAAAAGCGCCATGTTGCGGTATACAATGAGGCCATCATGACTGTCTCTAACTTTCTTATGACTATCTCTAATGCTTTGGGGGCTGCCCTCAAAAGTTAGTTTACGTCCATTTCCTTCGACCTCCAGGCTGTAGCCGTAGTTCCGGGCCTCTCTCTCGTCACCCATGAAACGGAGGAACGCCATGTAAACAGGAGCCATACCAAGCTGGCAGGCTTCGAAATGGAGACAAAAATACTGACCAAAACAGTGGAAGACCTAACAGAAACAATATAAGAGTCAATCATATCAATTTGGATGAGATTTCAAGATGTGCAAAATGTAATTGTTGTGCATGAAATCAAGGAATATCTGCTGCAAATGCACATCAATGAATATCATAACAAGATCATTCCATGCACGGCACCCCACCCTAAAGAAAGACAGGGTTTGTGCTGTTTTCTAATAGCAATTATTCTTGTATAGTTCTATTATAATTCTAATCTCAGACAATTTTCTTTCCTTTTCTTCTTCTGAGTATTTTTCTTTTTAGAGAACAATATACTTACTGTTAGCATCCATGTAGCATTTTCTACTTCCATGGGATTAGTCTTGACATAGCGATGGTTAAAAGTGCATCCAGAATGCATATCAACCCTGTGGTCATCCCTTAAATGAGCAACATGGTATGGAATATCCCCAACAACAGAGCAGTCTGACCCAGCATAAGGGCAGTTGTATGGTCTGAAAGTTACAAATAGTCTCGTGTTTGAGTTTGCTGCAATAAGGAAATATCTCTGGACACCCAAGAGAGTTGTATCTGCAAGGCAGTTCAAGTGATTCTGCTACCTTCTCCAATGCCAGACACCTTATATCCCCGAGTTCCTGTCTACAAGTTGGGCATCGGTTGTGTACCCTAGTCTTACAAGTTGAACAAAGGGTATGCCCATTGTGGCACTGCATAACAAAATTGGTTTTGAGAATCAGTAATAATATTATAAGTATCATTAATCAAATTTATCTAGTTACCTGTATTCCTACAAGGACAAGAACATGATGTTTCAATATACTCAAGCTAAAATATTCCTCACAAAATAGTGACGGAATCTAACAAGATACACTATCAATTGCTGAAATAAACGTCAGCACACAAATCACCAGATTTGGTTGCCCTCAGAAATTAGCAAATAAGCAAGCTGCATGACATGAGACTCATGATGAGATAAATAAGAGATTATGTGTTAGATTATGAACTTTCCATTCTAGTTACTTTTCATTAGAGATTAATAAGATGTTGAACATTTTCTCATCTTGTGGTCAATGTTCTCATATAGTAGAGTTACCCAACAATTGAAGTGGTAAACTTAAATGCTATGACAGAGAGTAAAAGAAAGTTTTAATATCTTCCCATGCTCGTTGCATGAGATGCATCCAGGCTACCACCCCAAAGGAAAAGCATAACCAGAACCTAACAACTCCATATGTCTCATCTCACATGGATTTGACTACTTGCGGCAACTTCTATAATGAATGAGTAGAATTTGTCACTCAAACTACATGATTATACATTATAATTATAAGTCAGGTTTCATGGCCTATTAGCAGCATCATCAAATTTATTCATAACCATATCTATCACTTATAAGTTATAACTCATCATAATCATCTCTACACATTATAGGATATTGTAGCAAAACCAATTCTGAATTTCCATGCTATCATGTAAAATGTTAGAGAAAAGAGGAACAACCAACCTTTCACATTCTAAATTTGCAATAAATGCATATGAAATGACAAGAAAGAGAATATACATATGTTACAAATCTAACTAAATTAAAAAGAGATATCAGGTTAATAATACCATGGAACACAGACACTCCGGTTTAACTCAATTACTAGGATATGCACAGAAGGAACCGAATAAAAAATTTTCAAACTATGTTGCACCCCAAGTAAAAAAGATTCTCTGTTCCTTCTAACGTGGAACAAACCTAATAAACAAGCCACAATTGAAAAATTCACATTCACATTATTTAGAAACAAGAACCTTTTATAGCAATCATCAGTAAGCCACAAACTTTGTATGCGAGTGACATGCTTATTTTTTTCTTCAACATTTTCTAATATCCTAATCTGCTAGACAATCCTATTTAGAATGCCACTGTATAGGTTCCTCTCCCCACCATATGTTAAATATCCATTGCCTTGATTAGTTACTTATATAAGTTCTTTTGATAGACCCATAGACATTGATTAAAGTCCTCACTCCTCACAAGAATAATAAGTTATATACCCTTAAAACTGATGTAATTAAGTTTGTTTTCTTAATTTTGAACTGCAGTCTTCAAAGGTAGCCGGACTTGTAAACATTTTCACTCAAACAATTGTGCCTATTTTGTAGTCATATATGTTCATACCATACCTTCTGTAAGTCTATAAAATCAAACCAAGTCTAACTTCGGCATAAAGTGGCTAACGTCCATGTTATAGCTGCTAACTGCAGAATATATGTCACAGAGATGCACTTATTAATCCTCACTCACAAGGTCCCTAAGTCCTTGCCACACACACAAATGTGAGGGGGTGAGGAGGGGGCAATAAATATCTTGTTTGGCCATTAAACTCATTTAAATTTCATCATCCAACAGACTAATAGCACCACACCTTAGGTGAGGAAAATCATAGTATATAACTATATATTCATTTTGGATTTAATTTTGATTCACTGTGTATTTTTTTTAATTATCATTCAATCATGTATTGACGCATCATTAAATGAGTTTGAACATGATGAAAACTACCTAAAATGTCAAATTCATTGATAATGTGACAACATATGATTTGATAATAGTGTAAAGAAATTTAACATTAACAATGATAAAAAATAAAGTCATTATTTTTTGTACCCCTTCCGAAACCAACAATAGATGCACTACGGAACATCCCTTCTCTCCAATCTTGCTTTGTAAAGCAAAGTAAGGTAAGAAGGAACTCAGGACCGCAGAAAAGTCAGAACATTTGCAAGAACGAAGCTTTGAATTACAGCACCGTTACCCTTTTTTAACCTCCAACTCACTATAGCAACCAAATCCTCAGGATTCGAAATCATCCAAATTGAAATTCCAACAAACATAAGATCCATAAAATAAAATCCAACTCATAATTCCTAAAGGCAATTGCACATTCCCTTAATCCCTATATCGAAGACTTCCAATGCAACCATTAAACCAAACAAACAAAAAACAAAACAAAACAAAACCTCCATATTATACATGCCCATTAAAAAAAAAAATCCTCTCTTTAGAAAAACGAAAGCAAATAGAATGATGACCGCAAGCAAATCGCACAAACACAACCCAAAAAGAAACAAACAAGGTACCAAAAGTACAGGCAGCAGAATTAGAGGAACCATCAAGCAAAATGGATTAGATAACAAACCTGGTGGATTGGAGGATAGATTGAATTGGTGCAAAATGGGGCATTCAAGAAGGTCATGGGCACTGGTAGTGGTGGGACCATTGTTATGTAGCTTCGAGATTGAGGAAAACTGAAGGGGATGCTCATCCTCTTCCATCATAGTCAAGGATGATACAGTGCTATCAATGCTTATGCTACTCGATTCCATTTTCTCAGATAAAACGATAAGGATAAGATCAATATAATTGATCTTATGACTATTCTTTTAAGGTAGGTGTGATTCTCTCGAATCATATATGCAGCAGAAATAGAGGAAGATTGACGTGGAATGTGAGTTCTAGTTCAGCTGGGTAGAATTCTTATGTGTATATTTGAAGACAAAGAAGAAAAGAAGGAGAAAAAGTAAGGATTTTTAATGTGATTGCTTACAGAAACCGAAGCCAAATAGGATGCTTTTCTTCCTTGGTTTTCTTAGACACAGAGGGTGATAGAATATTAGTGTCCGAATCCTAAGGACCCTTTGATTAAAATCAAACGGGTTTTGGATTTCATCAAAAACCAGGGAGAGAGCTATGAGAGAGAGAAGGGAAGAAAGCATTGAGAAAGATTCAGATAGACATGTAGAATGTAGAAGGAAGAAAGAAAAGTAGTGATTATTTAGGCTGGCCACTAAACAACCAAACCATAGGATTAGGAGGAAAATGCAGTGATTTACTGAGGATCAGACACGCACATGAGAGATTTTTAGACCACATTGATTGGTCATAACACATGTCAAGTCTCATGGGCATGCCAAGATAAAGGGCTTCTGTGCTCAATGATAGAATAAATAAATAATTATTAAGGGAAATACCTAACACTAAACTCCCGACAAAAAAATCATACCTATTTAAAAAATAAGGCATATCTCTTATTTTATATTATTTAATAATAATTATAAGTTATTATTATCTTTAAAAAAAATTTATTTAAACTGGCAATAATAACTTATAAAATAAATACTATTACCGTTAATAACATAAAATAAAAAACAACTAACAATCTCGCCCTCCAAAGACGCCAATTGCAATTAGCTGATTTTCAAAGTCCTTTACAGTTGTGACATGTGGAGGGACATATGGTGGTCCAGTGGTCTAGACCGTTCAAGGATTTGCAATTTATTTGAAAAGAAAATTTAAATATTTGGGTTTTAAAATATTAAATGGTTCTGTTTTTTTATTTAATATTTTTTGTTTTTAAATAATTAAGATGTTAGAATTGCCTTTTTTTTTTTGGACTTGTTAGAATTTCCTCATCTTGGAACAATTGCACTACACCATCGGGATACCATGGTCTTCACGTTACATGTCCACTATCAATCATTTTCTAATTGGATGCAGCATGTATCCATTGTTTGAAAAAAAAATATTTTTAATTTAAATTTTTAAAATGTATAAAATTTTATTAAAATTAAGTAATTTTTTTCAAACAATAATAATATATATTTAAATTAGTTTATTTTGTAGTTAAAATAATTTATAATAAAAATCTTACTGAAAAATTTTTTGATAAAAAATATATTTTCTTAAAAATAATCTTTAACTAAATACGCACATACACTATTGGTAAAAAAAAAAAAATAACTCATACACTTTCAATATAAATTCATATGGGGATTAGGGAGAAATAGATAAAAAAAATGGGAATAAATTAATTTATATTATTTTTCCTGACAGCAGTTTCTGAATAAAATGAAAAGGTAAATTAATAAAAAAATATATTAAAGTTCTAAACATATAATAATATTTAATCTTTATTTCTTTGTTTTCATCTTACCAAGCATATCGTTAAAATTAATGAGCTGATTAACATTGTCTCATAGCTTCTTCTTTTTTTTTCCTATTTAGGCACATTATGCATATTAATGATATTTGGTAAGTTAAATATGATGGTAAGAATAAAACAATTTCCCAGGGAAGATCATAGAGATCAGTCACAACTTCTGTATTCAGTATAGATATTATTACTTTAATAGACAGAGTTCCATTTCAAATCTTGAAGTACTAAGTTAAAATAGTAAGCAAGAAACTATGCATAAAATTATCTAATCCTTGCATATAAATATACTAAAAAAAAATCCTATTACTGGGTGATAAAGAATGTAATATACCATTTCGTGTTATGTCAGTCCTTAAGCTCCACTGTGTAATTAATATAATTCAGAACATGAATCATGATGTGTGCATTATTAGGGTCGCATTAAGATACTGAGTTATAGTTGCAAATATATATTGGTAGTCTTCTGAATTTTATGAGAGATGTTGTCCTTCATGTGCTCAGCATCCCAACCCAGGAAGGTTTGCAACAAAATTTTGGCTTCAGATATGACTCGGAATCAACGTTACTTCAAGGCAAAATCACCATGTCTAAAGATATTAATATTATAAAATCTAACAATTTTTCGGTCAAGTTTTAGCTTAAGAGGTAACGTTCTGATAAAAGTAACACTATTTTGAGCCAAAAGTGATAACCATACAAAAGATGTTAGCCGCAAAAGTTCAGTTTGGTGCCGAAAGAATGGGGCAAAAGGAATATTTCTTTTTCTGGTTCCCAGCAACACTACTCCACCATCCTCTTCCCATCCAATTTTTTTTGAAATTATAATTAAAAAAAAAATCCATTTACCGATGAAATCAAGGGCGATGGAGTAGGCTCCACATTTTCTATTTTAGGGTGATTATGCTCATCTAAGTCAAATATCTATGTTGGAGGAAAGCAATAAATCTTTCATGAAGGTCCACCACCACCAATTGACTGGTGAACTGCCCTTCTTTAATGGTAATGGAAGCCATTTATGACACCATGCAGGCTGCTAAAACATCACACAAGACTTATCCAACTAAGCTTCCTCTTGGGATCCCACCTCACGGATCTGATATATACCACATCCGCAACTTCATTTAGTCAGCGATTGAACCCAGAGGAAATCCAATGCCAATGTTCGTTTCTGAGATTTTGACATTTTATTAAATAAAATAGAAATTTCCTTCCAACAGTATGAACAATTGAAGACTTAAAAATGCAGTTTTATTGGACAGGCAACCCAAGTAAAACTAGCCAAGAGGCTTCTCTTGTTACACAGCATTTATGGTTAACGGAAACAAACTTGTAACTTGATATCAATTTCCGAGCTTGCAGTCATCTGGCACCTACTATATACTAAACAATTTTACAGAAAATATGGGAAAAATATTTAAAAGAAAAGACAGAAACTGGCCAAAAAACTGCTTCCCTTCATCCTTAGCAGTCCTTGTCAGTCTGCCAAAGAAGAAAGAAACATGCAGAAAAATAAATGAATAGATGAGTAGTTTTCATCAATTCAACTAATTGGTCATGAGGCCGAAATGCAGCTGATTCTGATGTTTGGTTCCAAGTAATCACACAAGCTCAACGAAGATCATATTTGTTTACCACTGATTGGGGAAGGCTTCTCTATATTTGGCATCCTCACATGACACATGCTGCCTAACTGTAGCTTCCCTTGCCCGTGAATTCAAAAGCTTCTGAGCTATTCTATCTTTTGAGGTTACTTTCTTTGACAGCATGGATGTAAGACTTTGCTTCTTGTCTCCCGCAGACAGTTTATCTTCATTATTTACCTCACCTTCTCCAAGAGCAGCTGATCTTGAAGTTGAAGCCAAAGCAGCATTCCGTAAAACTGCTTCATTGTGTTCCCGAATTTTGGCAAGTTTTGCACGCTTCAATGCCTGTTTTTCAATTTCTCTCTTTTTTGCCCCCTCTTTGTCTCTTTCACGAACATTCTTCACTGCTTGTTTTGCCAACTGCTCTACTAAATCAGTCCTTAAATCAATATTCATCTTGTCTTCTGAAGGGCTCTGATTGAGTGGCTTCCCTTCATCATCTCTAGGAATGATAGGTCCATGAAAAGGGCAAACTTTCAGATCTCTCCTCTGACAGAGCCCCCCTTTCCTCAAAGGAGCATGACATGGTTGGATCTCAATTTTCTTTTCTTCATAAGGCATCACCAGAACATCCAATTCAGCAATTTTATCTGCTGGAATAACTGCATCATAGTCCACCCTACCCCAGTGACTTTCAAGATCCAAGCCCCGGTGGTTAGCCATAAAAACCCTTTTCGAACCCCAATGATCCAAGTGAGAACCCCATCTTACCACAGGAGCTTCAGCTATAAGTTTACTCCTCAGAGAATTTGACTCAACTTCATTTCCTCCATGTAGATTGTTAGTATCAGTATTAGACTCTTTATTGTTTGAACCAAGATTATCATTATTCACTTTATGGGAAGCTGATGCCATGCCAAGATGTTCGTTTCTATTAGTGGGTGCACTAGTCGCGATTTCATTAGATACAACATTACCCTCCTCCCAAAAATCTTCTTCCTCATCAAGTTTTGATGTGTTTGGAAGAGAACAACCTGCCTCTTCACATTTCTTCTTAACAGATTTTAGACGATTTTGGATAGCAATGAACTCCTTCAAAGTGGAATCTCTGAATCTATTGTCTGCTACTTCAACTCTTACAAGAACAGAAATCCACTCTTGGATGGAAACCAAATGCTTTGTCACCAGAAGTTTATATAGCTCCCTCAATGCATCAAAAACCACCTTGTTATCACTGTTCTCATAGACTTTCTCCCCTTCTTTCAATGCATCAAGACGAATCTGCTGCAGCTCCAAAGAACGGAACTCATCTAGTTCTTCATCATCTAAGATATCATTTGACACAAACTCCTGTTTTGAGTTCAAAATGTCCAAACACTCATCAATCTCATCCATTGTAGACAGTATTCCTCCCTTTATTGAAGATGAACTCTCTTTCAAACAGTCATACTTGTTCAATAAAATCTCTTTTGACCTCCTCTCCCTTTCCCTTCTCTCTTGCTGAATCCGTGCCACATTAGCTTGTATGTTAGGAAATTGAAGCCTAAGAGTATTCTTTAGGTAATCATAACCTAGTCTGAGCTGTCTGTAATGAAACCCAAATGATACGTTCCACTTTTCCAAGAATTCAATGGCCTTTGAACGCAGAACAGATGCAACAGCTGGTGGAGCAGGCAGTGGCAGATTTCGCCTGAACCCAACACTCAAACTCAGTATTTGGTCCAAGTTCTCAACAAGAAGGGTTCTAAAAAGCTTTGAACGCATGAAAAGTTCGTCAATTATTAGAAGTGCAAGGTACCTAACCTGCAACACATACATTCAAGGTTAACCCTGAGCTTTTATATTGGAGATGACAGCAGTAATCTGAAAGTTAAAATCTTCAATGGAGGCTGAGCTAACTTAACTTCTACCACTCATTGCAATTTTAACCCAGTAACTTCGTCAACAATTGCTCAAGTAAATAACAACAGCCAGTCCCACAACAAGAGCAACTTGTCTTTCACAAGCTACCCAACAGATGATTACCAAAAACACTTTAGAAATTGGAAGATAAACGCTCACTCCATAACTCCGATACAGATTACCTAACACAAATCCCACATGACCCAAGTTCATGATGGGACGTATTTTCCAGCTAGTTCATCTAGCAATACAGATACAGTAGCCTATATATTGTCTGGACTCTAGAGTAGGTGAGCTTTTCAATATGGAATGCCATTTTATTAGCAATAAAACATGAATGCAAAATGTGCGAGAAGTTTGCGCCAAAAAAAAAAAAGGAACGAGAAACATCCTCGTACCTTATCAGTCTGTCTTATAGCGGCAATCAGAACAAAAAGCTTGTCATTTGAATACTGAGGAATAATCAATTTTTGCTGATAATATCAAGAAATACTGACGAATTGTCATTTGAATCAAGCTTTTCATTCTAAATGGAAATTCATTTATGCACAAATCAACCACTCACAAGGAAAACAGACGAATCCTTTGCTCATCAGTGCAAATGCCAAAATTGAAAAAAACCCCACTTGGAAAACACCATAATAATCAAACCCTAGACTACAAATCTAAACCCTGAATCCTCTATTCATCATGGAAGAAGACATTCAAACCACAAAAATGCGAAATCAAGTTAAGGAAGGACCTGAGAGTGATCGCGCTTCATGAGGTCCATTAGGGTTTGGGAAGCAAGCCGCAGCTCCGAATCGGAATACCGGACCACCGACTTGATGGCCTTGAGGAGACGGGGATCGACCTCCGGTGCTGTGGAGTTGGTTGCCTCCTCTATCAAAGTCCTCACCTTTGTTTCCTTCCGTCGTCTCTCCTCTTCTTCCATAGCCACCAAATCCCAAATCTGAATCCGAACCTCACACTCACAGATTTGATTTTGAAAAATCCCTAAATTTATCGCTCGCAATTTTCCCCCTTTTCGTGTTCCGTTTGCTCCTTGCGCGCTACGTCTACGACTCGACGGGTTCCATCTGATAAAACGGGTTGTCGTTTTCAAAGTGTTAACTATTAACTCAGACCTCAAAAATATGTGAAATAATAATTAATAGACTAAGGATTGGGTCATTCAAGTCAACAAAAAAAGGATTGGGTCATTGAAGTGAAGATTGGCATTCCAAAATCCAAGCTTGGTATTTTATATTTGAGTTGGGCCAACATTCAGGCCTTCCCGATAGTCTTGGGCAGAAGGAACTACTGTCCAATCTACAAAACTACCATTGTTCCCCTTAATTGGAAACCTACGTCATCTAAAAAAAAAAAAAATATATATATATATATATATATATAACATCGTGACTCTGCATTAAGTAAGATAGAACTTAAATGAAACAGTTTTACTTCTAATATCATGAGTTCAATTTCATTAAATAACATTTTATAAAGAAATATAATCTTAATATTCTAAATAAAAATGAATCTCATATCTTAAAAGTATAAGAATATCTCCTAAAGATAAAAATCTCAAAGAAAAGGGTGAAAAGTAATAAACAAATTAATTAATATATTTTATTTATTTGTTTGGACTGTTGAAATATCATTCAATGAAAAGAAATAAGATTTTATTAATGTGTATTCTTAAGATATATATTAATAAATAAAAATAATATTTTTTATTTTTATTAAATTATTTAATTACTTAAAAAATATTAAATATATTTTAAAATTTTAAAATATTAAATAATTTTACTTTTTATTTAATAATCTTTATTTTTATTCTTTCACATGTGCTATTAACAAAACCCAAACAAATAAATTGTAACCAAAAAGACATATAAGGCAGAAGCTGCACAACTAGCAATTAAATAAAGAAAACTCCAAAATCAAATGATTATCAAAGATAAACCAAATTACGACATAATCTTTCGTTTAGATCTGCATCCTTGAATTGCTTAATTCCCAGTGGTTGTGAAATAATGAATTTCCTTTGTCTATTATCTGTATATACTGTTAACACAGTAGCCCCCGGCCCTAGCTAACTTCAACGAGTCACTCTTGCAGGCTCTGACTTTTATGTTGCAGGGTTTGATCCTTATTGATTATTTATTACTCCATTCTCAACAGAATGCAGATCTGATTTCTGCATATATTTATTTACATGTGTTTGAACTTTGAACCAGTTAATGCACCTTACCCATGTTTCAATTCAACAAGTAACCTTCATTTCTTTAGTGACAAAGTTTTAAATTATCATTACAGTTGTATGTATTCATAGTCACGTTATGTAAGCTGTAATTGCAGTGTGTTGTGATTATCACATCACAATTAAGATATTACAATCACATTAACTAACACGATCCGCAATTTAAATCACTGCTTATGAAGGAGAACAGTTCTTATAAATTGCATACTCCGACGTCATTGCATATAATTTAACGAAGTATTGGCTATTTGGTTTTCTTGCAAGGTTTACCTTATAATAGTACAAGTTGGTAACACTAATTTTGAGGTTATCTGGCATTAACTACGCGGAAATCCAGCGACTTGTTTTGAACGACATTACAATATTGCTCTGAATTGTTGGTTCTCTTGCAAAAGTCATACAAAGACACAGGAATTACGAACACCAAGATCTTTGCATAATTGCTTTTCTTATGAAATAAAGTTGGGTAAATTAAATAAACATTAAAATTCATTAAATCTGAATCCAACATAAGGTGTTTCGTAAACAACTTGTTTGCACAAATAAGATATTATCACATGGATAAAAGAGAGGGTGGAGATCCTCTGGACGCATTATTCTCCAAGACAAAGCATATTTTAATGCAAATCGGAGAAGTTTGTCCCTCCATAATTGAAGTTCTAAAGTCTATTCTATTCACATGGAGGTGGCAAGATGAACATGGCAGAGCAGTTCTTTAAACATTAGATACAAAAATAATAAATTTGGATAAAATGGTTACGATTTCTGTGCGGTCAATCATACTAATACTATACTGGTGAAATTCCAATGAAAAATTGTTACCTGAGGTTCAGTTAACGCAGACTTGCTGGTCTATTCAGAAATATTTAAGTATGGATTTCTATAGATGTGTTGCTTCCCTTTTGCTCTTACTGTAGGGAATATAAAACCAAATCATGCTCTTGGTCCAACTTTTTGCAGGCATTCTTCCTATACAGTTCATTAAACTTAATATATTTCCTTTTTACCTTTTTTTTGTAATGTTTTTAAATTCACTTAACATGACTAATTCCAATTTGTTCTTTTGATTTTAACGAAGTACAATTTTGTTTAAGTACCCAATATAAAAATGCAGGATTGTACCCAATATATATATATATATATATATATAAAAATTCAGGATTGATCGTAGATGAGCAGCACACTGATTTTATAACAATATATTCAGAGTTCTAAACTTAAATAATTATATTGTAGGAACATAATAGTTGTAATACTAATGCCTCACACTTTACTGTGATGTTCTTGACGGAAATTATTATACTACATTGATTCGCCATTTTGCACAAAAATGTAATTAGACCGTACGGTAGTATGGAATGAGCCCATAGCACAAGGGTAACTAACTAACCCATTCCAGCCCTCTAAGATAAGAGGAAAACCGTCTGAGCAAGGGGATTCAATCTTGACTCAATCAACTATGTATCTGATCTATTATCAGAATTTCAAAAAGTGTGCATGTTATGCAAAGACTTGACATTGCGGAAGTGAGCAACCTAATAATAGAATTCACATCTCGCAGTATGTGAATCGTGATGAACAATTTCGTGAACACACCCACAGAAAAAGGCGGGGGGCTAATTTCCATCCCATAGAAATAGGTAGGTAAACAGTGTTCAAGTACGTTCTCACTTTGGCCGCTTACACTTCTTATCATTATATTTACCATAACTAAGCGTTGAAAGGCCTTCCAAGCATTTTTACCAATGTGTCAAATTGGATTCAGGAACTCACCGGCATCTTAAGACCATCGTGAAACCACCCCATCTGACAGCAGTAGGAACAGTAATGATCTGATTTTTTTTATCCTTACCTAATAATTATGGAACTAGCATTTACCTTTTATATCCATATATTACTTTGCTCGAAGATAATTTCCCGAGGGCAAAAGTAAAAAATGCATTCTGCACCGCTCGAATCAGAAAGTAGATCTAGACAGGTAGCCCGTGCAATTTCTGCAGGCAGTGTTAGATTGTTGGCTCTACATCCATCATCATAGTGATTTTTAAAAAGGAGAGTGAAGTGGGTTTGTTCATTCTCCACTTTATAATCTCTCTTTAACAGCTAGACTCCAACAACGTGGAAAAGATACCATTGCTTTTCTCTTTCCTAAGCTACTTCCTACTAACCATTTGACAGTTTTCTCCATTTGTCTGTGCCAGTAAGTTTTTTACTTTTTAAGCATGGGCTGGTTGGTGTGCCCCATATTTTGACCTATTGTTTATGGCATGTGCAGCTATGTGGGCACCGTGGAACTATGGCACCAAAGCATGTCGACCTTGCGTGCTTCAAAATTATGAATCATAGGAAGACGGTGACACAAGGTAAGAGACCACTGAGGTTCTTAGCCCACTATAAGAGACACTGCGTTGTCTAGGGTGTTAGGCTGGAACAGAGACTTTGTGAAGATTATAGACACAAGCAACTGGGTAAGGGTAATGCACCCCAATAATTTTAAGCGCTTAAAGATCTACCGCTGAAATGAGCACCTATGATAATGCCTGTAAAAATTACTTTTGGTACCAATAATCACATTTTTCCCTGGTTCAAATTCTTACGCAATTGGCTGATCGAAAGGCGACACCATGTTTTTGTGTGAGATTGGTCGAAAAATGAGATTACTTTCCTCAATTCTTTTGTTTTGTTTGTAATTATTTATTAGAAAGTAGAAACTACAGAGGACGTCGAAGTAGTAAAATTAAAAAAATAAATAAAGAATTAAACACCCAAAAGAGAAATATAGTACAAGAGACGTGCCATCCGTCGTACGGTAGTACCAAAATTAATGAGAAACTGACACTATCATACCGTACGCGATTGGCATTCCACGCGTCCTCCCTCTAATTCACATCATTTCATTCATTTGCAAGATTACATGTGAATTAACTTATTTTATTTTTAAAATAATTTATAATTAAAATTTTATATAAAAAGTAAATTTTTCTTTTAAAAAAACATTTTCAAACTGTAATTAATTTTACAATTTCTTTTGATGCATTGCAATTTGCAAGTGGGTTTTTAAAAAATGTTAGAAATTAGGTAGGATGCAACAAAGTAGAAATTGAAACACTAAATAAGTAAATTACCCTGTATTGGAATGGAGTAATTGTAGTATTTAATTAGGTAATAAGCAACACAACAACAAACGACATCCGAAATCTATTTCTCCTTCAGATCCAAAGAAAGATTAAGATCTTATCATCCCTCTCTAATCTATTTTTTTAAAACTTAAAAAAGCAAATTAAAAGAAGCTTAGCCAATAATTAGAAAACGGGGGAAAAAAGATGTCCCCAAGATTCAAGCGCACCCTCGTGGGGCAAACCCGACCCGTGAAGTAGCTAGGTCGTACACGACCCGGAACCCTTGCTGCTGGATGTTCCCAATTATGGACAACCCACTCATTGTTCCCGCGAAAGCGAAGCAGAAGCTCCCGCTGCTATCCACCGGAATCAAGTAGTTGGTGGCCGGAAGTGACACGTCAGCACCTCGGAAGTGCAGCACCACCGTCGGCACCTTCACCTCCGTCAGACCTGACAGATCGTAGCATGTATCGAAGAGCGAGAACTCCGGTGCCCGCTTCAGATGAGACGCCCCCACCCGGAATGCGTCCCTCAGGGCGATGTAAGCTGGGCGGGTGAGCCTGGTCACCGACGTGCCCGAGTCGATGATGACGCCGCCGTTCCCGGCGGGGTCGAGCCGGAAGAGCGAAGCGGAGACGCCGTGAACCGGCGTGCCACCCACACTGATACCGAGGAGTTCCACGTAGTAGAACGTGTCGAGCTTAGGGTTTTTGAGCAGCGGAGTGAATCGGGCGATTCGGGAAACGGCCGAGTCACCGAAAACCACAGACGACGGCTTGGCCGAAGCGGACCGGTCCACTAGGCAATACGAGAACTTCTGGTTGAACCGACGGCCGGTTTGGGTCGGGAAAGATAACCTCCCACGGCCAAGACCCAATAGACCTGCCGCGCCGACGAAGAGGCCTTGGTTGTCGTGGCCGCAACCAAGCGCCACGCGCGCCACTCTTTTCCTTCGAAACGTCAGCGTTTCGGTGGCGAAATCGCCGAAGGTGAAGGAACCGTCACCGTAAGAAACCTGGTACTGGCACACCTTCTTCCTGTTACAGCCGGCTGAGTCTAGCCGCCGGCAGAGTGGAGCACCGCATGGGATTCCAGCGAAGGACCCAGATTTGGTCGGGTCGAAAACAGGGTCGGTTTGAGTGTAGCATTTCCGGCAAGGAGCACACTGGAGCCAAACGATGTCGCTCCCGGTATCGAGCACCATGTACACGTACCTCGCAGGGGTGCCCACGCCTATGCGCGTGAAGTACTCGCCACTACCCTGAGCGAGACCCGAGATGATGGAGCTGCTAAAACCCGACCCAGACTGGGGGCCATGGTTCTGGTTCAGAGTTGCAGCTTTGGCGGCCATGGAAGTGAAGGCCTCGACTCTGGCAGCATCTCTTTGAAGCCTGAGGTGGAAGAGCTGCTCTGGGGTTTTGTTGGAAGAGAGAGCGTCGATGTGGTGTAGCTGAAAAGAGAGAGTGGCGGACGATTCCGGGTCGGATTCTATGGTCTCTGGTACAGAGATGGTTTCGGATTCGGGCCACGAGAGGGTGGGTGGGTGGGGGAGAGAATGGACTACCAGAGTTTGAGTTTGGAACTGAAATGTGTCTGAGGTAGCGTCGGAGACAGAGAGGAGGACGGCGAGGAAGGAGAAGAGAAGGCCATTTTTCGCTTTCCCTTCCATTGCAGAGAGAGATAGAGAATGACAAGGGTGAGAGGAGGTGGCAGAGAATAAATAATGGCAGTGAAGTGAGGCGGTTCCGAAAGGTGGAAAAAGAACAGTTAATTATGATTGTTGGGTAAGCACTTAATAGAGAGCAAGCTCCTTTTTGATAATTGCATTTTTACAGATTCCGTTTAGTTACTACCTGCCAGACGGTTGAGAGTGAATCGCTACTGCTATGAGAAAGAGAAATTATGAATTTACCGCCTGTAGGCTTGCCATTTATATTTTCCCCAAGACTACAGACAAAATAGCATAGGAACAACTGGCTAGCTATTTAATTGCAATAATCCAAAATATATAAACATGTAAGTTGTAGGTGATAAATTCTTAAGTAGGTATTTTAGATATATTGTTAATAAATATAAGATTTAATAAATTATGTTATAAATATATATTATTTTTAAAAAAAGTTAATAATATATATCTATTTAAAAATTGTTCTTTTTAATTTTTATAACGTTATATTCTCATCTTAACAACCCAAAAAAAAAAAAGTGAACAGCTCTTGTGGCTGCAAGAAAATTATGGTAGCATTGGCCTTAATTAGCCCTTTAATCCCCCGCACTAGTGTACGACTTGACTTTATTGGAAAAGTTAAAGGGATAAAAAGCCTTTGTTGGAAAAGTGAGACTTGGGATAGTGGGATGTGGGATTACCAGAGTGCCCTTTCGGTTATAGAGGGAATTGGGAAGACAAATAATGGTGTCTCGCAACATTGTGATGTTTGTTAAAAGTTTAGTTTGTAGTGAAGAATCGTTAATGAGTGTGTGTGAGTTGTGTCATCGGCAATTATCACTTTATCTGGCCAGCAAGAGCAGGGTAAGAGTCAACTGTGCCCCACAATAAGTTCCAATAGGATAATCTTCGTGTCCTTCCAAGCACAAGAGCAATGTGAATGTTCATAACGTTGTCACATTGTAAGGCCGTGATGCATTGCACAAGATGCTGCTAATCATTCCAACACGAGCACATGGAATGCAGCATATAATATCCCGAGATCATTGTGAATCATAGTAGTAGAAAAATGCATCACGGGAAGCTTGGTTCCAAATTAAGTACCTTTCTATTTTGTGTCATAATTAAATGTTATTAATGGCTATCAAATTGAATGTCACTTCCTTGCTTGCTTTTGTAAACAAAGACACGTAAGCCTCAACGCCAACTGATTGTTGAATTCTCTGTTCCTATCTTTCTCCTGCAGACGCGCCTCTTGATTACTTTTTCTTTTTTCTCCCAATATCTGAACAGCGAGCTTAGGCTTGATTGAGAAACTTAAACAATAAACAACCACAAGCAGAAGGCATGTGATGGCGAAAGTTGATTGGATGTCAAACAATTTCTTTCTGTTATTATGAGTTGTTGATGACAATTCTTAAATACTTTTAGTATAAGAAATTTTTTTTACATTATACTATTAAATATATAATATATTAAATTTATGGATCAATATTATTTTTTATTATCTAGACAATGATATTAATTATTTTAATGTATCATGTATTTAATAATATAATAAAAAAAATTTCTTATATCAAGAACATCTAAGAATTTATCATTCATGATAGATGAGTGATAACTCCATGCATGTGAGATGAGGACGTAAAGGCAAAATTCCTCCACAAATGAACATCATTGAGTGAGACTCATTCTCTGCTATTTGAGAGGTTCAATTCATGCTCTCCCGTTGTCCATAGCGTATGTGGTATCTAGCATTTGATTTCACCATTTGAGAACATGGACCATCCACGATTCACGCTCCCACTGTGACACTAAGTGCATTTTTGGTAAAAATAAAAGAAAATAAATAAATTAAAATGAGAGATTTTTTATCTTTTTATTTTAAAATTTTTATATATTCTGTTTCATTTTATTCATTTCTTTTTTATCACACAAAAGGTACTGACATCTATAACCACTGTCAGTGAAACTAAAACTTACAATTTCTCTTATCCCTCAAAGAGTGAATTTTAGAACAAAATTTATTTTTTTTATTACTCGAAAGATATATAATTTGTTAATTTTATTTTTTAAAAATTAATTTTATTTGTTTATTTTTTAAAATTTTAAATTCATAATAATTTTATTATTTTAAAAAATTAAATTAATAAAATTAAAATAAATAAAATAATTAAATTTATGAATGATTTAAAAATTAAAAAATTAAATTAATTTAAAAAATAAAATTAATAAAAGATATATTTTTTTAACTAAAAATTAGTTTTAAAATTTTTTAGTCACTCTCCTTGCTTTAGAAATTAGTTTTTCATGCTTTGGGATTCTCGTGACCACTGTTTTTGCCCTTTGACCTTTTTCGCCAATCCTTACTGTGCACCTTTTTTTTTTTTTTTCTTTTCTGAAATATCTCATTTATGTGATTTCTCTTTCTCGCGTTAAGATGTACTCGTGCATGTTGCACCAAATAATACTTCACATGATCCTTTTCTATAATTTTGAATGTTGTATGATACTTATGTCCGTAACGTGAACCTGGATTCGTGTTTCGAAAAATGAGGAGTTTGATTATAGAATATTGGAATAAAGAATACTAGATGTCTCACATTTATTGTTGATTATTTAATTTATAACAAATAATGAGACAATGATTATGATTTTTTTTTTTAAGCTTCGTCTTCCATGTGATGACCTCTTTAAATGATGTTACCATATACTAAGCTTCGTCTTCCATTACTAATTAGTTGTTCATAACATTAGGAAGAATTTGAGACTTAACATAAAGACCAACAATTACTTGGGTAATTGCTCTATTCAAAATTTAACTCAATAACTATTGAGTAATTAGGTCTCTATGTGTAATTACTCAAATTCCCCTTATAACTTTTTTTTATGGTAAAATATAATTTATAACTTTAAAGTTTATCTCAATATTAAATTATTTTTTTGAATTTTTTTTTACTAAACTCCCTAAATTTTAGTTTGATTTGAAAATATTTATTTTTTGTTAAATGAAATAAAATTTAACATCTAATTTTAAATTATACCAAATTTTAAGGAAGTTTAATAAGATAACAAAAAATTTTAAGAGATAATTTGATACATAAATAAATTTTAGAAATATAAATTATATTTTATCCTATAAAATTTTTTAACTAAATGGTCACATGGTATACACGTAGGTGACATGATATGCATGTGAGTCACGTAATGTGCACATAAAAGTGACTTTTATTTTATTTAATAGTAAAATTAATATTTTTAAATTAGACTAAAATTTAAAAAATTTAGTGAGATAAAAAATTTTAAAAGATAATTTGATATTAAAATAAATTTTAAATATGTAAATTATATTTTTTTTTCAAGTTATGCACAATTACTCGTAAGCACGCTGATAGAAATATAAACTTTAAAGGTATAAATTATATATTTTTTTTAAGTTATACACAATTACTCATAAGCACACTGATAGAAATTTCTTGATTTAATTTTCTACTTCTCATGACTATTAACATTAATTTTTGATTATAATCATGTTTGAACAAAAGAAAGTTAAACAAATTACTTATGCACAGTGTTTTCGTTGCCATATCCTAAAGATATGGATTGATCACGGCGTATAGAAAGTAATCGACTGGTTACAAGCTTTTGGTTTTCTTCCACCAAAGTTGACAAGTGATCTGACATTTAAGATGAAAGGAACCCCATGGTCATAGTGCCTTCTTGTTGGTTTTGCCTAGGACAATAATAACGCAAAACCAGCCAAATGGTAGGAAGACGCATTAGAATAAGAAAAATCATAAAGGAGAACTTGATAATTTTTTAAAAAATGATTCTATATCTTCTTAATTTATTTTTTTAATAAAATTTTTAATTATACATCTTAAATTATTTAAAAAAACACACACACGCAAGCAATCCACTTTGAAATTGGGTAACTTCTCTTAAACAAATTTCATTGAACTCGTATAGAGTAATTTACACAGTTGTATATAGTCATAAACAAAGAAAAGAATAAATAAAGATTGCATATAATAGACTAAATGCCCTCGAACAAGTGAAAGAGGCAGGTAGCAGATAATCTGATGATAATGCCTTGGCAAGTGTGAAACTGTGAATGAACCTGCATTGTTGATTATAGAATATTGGAATAAAGACTACTAGATGTCTCATATTTATCGTTGATTATTTAATTTATACAAATAATGAAACGATGAATATGATTTATTTTTTTTAAGCTTCGTCGTCTTTCATGTGCTGACCTCTTTGAATGATGTTTACCATATACTAAGGTCATTAATTATTACTCATTAGGTGTTCACAATATTAGGAAGAATTTGAAACTTGACGTAATGACCAACGCTTACTTGGGTAATTGCTCAATTCAAATTTAACTCAATAACTATCGAGTAATTAGGTCTTTATGTGTAATTACTCAAATTCCCCTCATAACTTTTTTTTTAAGCTATGGACAATCACTCATGAGCACGCTAATAGAAATTTCGTAATTTAATTTTCTACTTTTTTTTGGTAATAATTATGTGTGGACAAAAGAAAGTTAAACACAATTACTTATGCACGGTGTTTTCCTTACCATATCCTAAAGATACTGATTGATCACGGCACCATATAGAATAAATAGTAAGTTTTTATTTGGTATGTATTTTTTGAATGAAAAGAAAAGAATAAATCTTAAGGATTGGACACATTCTTTATTTACTATCAATTTAAAAGAAAAAAAAATTAAAATGATGAATTTTTTGTGGGCTCATCTTTTTGTATCCATCCAAAATCTAAGAGATTGGGAGTAAAATAAAAACTTTAAAATTTTATTTTTTTATTTTATCTATATTAAAACTAAATAATGTTATGAGTTGTGAAAGATAATAAAATAATTTATATGTAATTTTATTTTTTTATTAGATGTTACCAAATAAAATAAGTAATAACTTTTTTATTTTTCATTTTTTTTCTTTCTATTTTTTTTTTCTTTTGCCTCTGTGATACAAACAAAACATAATTGACTGGCTACAAGCTTTTAATTTTCTTCCTCCAGAGTTGACAAGTGGTGTGATATTTAAAGATAAAAGAGACCCCATGGTGATAGTGCTCTCGTTGTTGGTGTTGCTTCGAACAAGGAGCAGACACAAGAAGCCAAATGGTAGAAAGATGCATTAAAATAAGAAAAATCACAAAGATGCACTTGATTATCATTCTTTTATTAATAATATTTACTATTATCATATTTCTTTTTGTTTTTTGCAATCGCACAATTAGAAGCTTCTCTTTATTAGAGAGTAATTCATAACTTGACAGCTAGAGAGTCTAAGATTGTGAGTCATAGAATACATCCAAAAATTAATCTTTAAACAAATACACACACTACCAATTCACCTTAAAATAGGGTAGCTTCTCCTGAACATTTTTCATTGAACTCATAGAGTAATCTACACAGTTGTACATAGTCAGAAATAAAGAAAAAAATAAACAAAGATTGCATATAATAGACTTGATGCCATAAAACAAGTGAAAGAAGCAGATAGCAGATAATGTGATAATGCATCGGCAAGTGTGAGACTGTGAATGAACCTGTTTTGCATGCAAGGAAGCAGATAATGCATGGGCAGGGAGGAGGGGGTGCTACCGTTGGCTGCAACCAATGATGAACACACTCTTCAACTATAACACATAACTTCGCCGACGCATTAATTATTTGAAGCAAAATATCTTATTCCTCTTCCCACTTACATGTTTTTTTGGCTGAGGGAGATGAGAAATTATTATATATTTTTAAAATATAATAAATATATATTTGAAAAAATATTTTTTATTATTAATTTTTAAAAAAAGTTTAAATAAATTTTATATTAATAATTTAAAATTAATAATAAAAATATTTTATGAAACATGAATTTATTTATTGTGCTTTAGAAAGATACAAACATTTATCAAGGTGATGGCACATTAATGTAGCCGGAACAGAATCTTGAGTCCTTCGATTTCCTTCCTAGTCTGTCATTTGGATAAACTGGGTGTCAGGGTGTGGTAGGTAGAAGAGCACTGTGTGCGAGTTTAATTATATTTTAAACCATATTACCTATTTATTTATATAACAGGAAATTAATTTTTTTTTAGAAGAAAGTACTTATTTCTAAAACATAAATTTATTTCCTAGTTATTATGTAAATTTGTATGTAAATTTGTTTAAACGTCAGACCTTTTTTTTTCTTCTATATCCCAATTCCTAATGCTCTTCTTACAATCATTCCTCAAAATCTTCGATGGAAGAGTGAAACCCAGTTCCCAAAGATAAAGGAATTAGAGTAGCAGAGTAAAGACCGAAAAAAAAAAAGAAGAAAAAATTACTTTTTATATAACTTGTATCAATATTATTATATATGTTCCTCATCACATCTTCTTTGTAATAAAGAATGTTAAACAATTAAAAAACAATAATAAAAAAATTAATAGAATTCAAAATTCACTTACATTCATGTGTAGTTATTAGATACTACAAAATCAGAAGAACTTCTCATCCATGAATCTAACAAATACCTCAATTCGTTTTGACTTTTTTATGTCAAAATATTTTAATTATCTAACATTTTTCTTTGCAATAATAATAATAATTGCAAAAAACCTAATTAACTAACAAGAGAAAAAAAAAGTAATATTCTGTTAAAAGAGAAAAGATTACCTAGTCGACTGTGCCAAGAGCCAAATTAGTCCCATTGTAAGACTAAATATAATGCACAAAATGAACAAGTCAATAATTTCTAAAATCAATGGCTGATAGTCAGGTCATACTGTCGGAAGATGCCATTTTACATTTTTTCTCATTTTCAAAGAAAAAAAAGAGAGAAGAAAATAGAAGAAAAGAACAAACTAGACATCATTTTTCTATGTGACTCAGGATAACAGCGCAAGTGGAAAAAGACTTCGCGTAATAAAAGTTTTAAATGACAATTGATTAATCATCACATAATTAATTATTAATCAATTTGTTTTATATATATTTATACCAGTGTAAGAATCAAATTCTTATATTGATATTTAACTGTTAATTTTAATTTGATCTAATAAAAATAACCTAATTTAATGAAGAAAGATATTAATATAATTTACATTTAATAGTACAATCTATCTTTAATGAATAAAAATATTTTGATTAAGTTCATTAAATTTAAAAATAAATTAAATAACATATTTATTTTTAATAAAAATAAAAAATATTATAATTTTTAATAAATGTTACTAAATGCCATGAAATATTAAAATTTCATTAGTTACTTGAAATAATATTCAAAATATTAATAATACTTATACAAATATTTTAAGAAAATATTTTACGTAAAAAATATTATATTAATTATAGAGTTGAAGTTCTTATTAGAATTTACTGTTATATATTACAATTATAAAATTTAAATAATTAATAAATATAATTACTAATATAAAGACAATATAGGTGTAATAATATTTAGTTTGAATTGTAAATTAAATAATCACATAAAAATTTATTTTTTTAAAATAATTTTATCTGTTTAATGACCCATTATATTCTCTTTATCTTTTTTTTTTGGGTAAAGTATATTCTCTTTATCTTTTAACAAGTGTATTGAGATGCACTACTATGTTTCTCAATTTGCATTTTTGTATTTTTTCTTATATAATTATCTTATTAATTAATTAATTAATTATAATTTTGTTATAATTATAACTCAATTAGTTAAATTAATATAATTTATTATAAAATTAAAATGCATTTAAAGCTAGTTATAATAGTGTATATAAAATGAAAATAACTTTTTATATTTAAAAGTAGTTATAATTATATAATATAGTTATCACAAAATGTTTGAGTTTACAATTTTATCTTTTTTTTTTTCTAACTTGTGTTCAATTAGTTTTTAATAATTTTTAGGAAACTAAAAATTTGATATCAAAGAGAAAAATTTCCTTTATATAATATTATAGATTACTAGTGTTCTGAGATGTATTATTGAGCCTCTCAATTTAAATTTTTTATTTTAGCTAATATAATTATTTTAAAAATTAATTATAATTTTATTATAATTATAAATTAATTATTTAATTTTGTTAAAATTTAAATTGTATATAAAACCAGTTATAATAGTATATGTTAAAAGAAGATAATTTTCTATATATAAAAGTAGTTGCAACTATAAAATATAATTATAAAAAATATTTGTATTTATAATTTATTCCTTTTTTTCTTTGAGTTTAATTAATTATTAATGGTCTTTTGAAAAATTAAAAATTTAAAACCAGAGAGGGGAATTTCCTTTAAAATAATATAAATATTTAGTAAAAATTATTGAGAGAGACCAGTTGAACATGATATTTATCAGAAAGGATCAAATGTGAGTTAACCAAAATTTTAATATACATAAATACTACTCTAAATAGGTTCTTGTCTATGAAAGGTATTGATTAGATAGGAAAATTGGAAGAGTGATGCAACAAGTAGACTAAGGCATAACCAAGTTGGATGCAAAATTCACATTGACAAGATAGAGGAAGGTTCAAATTTCATAATTAATTACCCCGCAAAAGCATTCATGCATACTATTGACCTCTATTATTCCAATTATTGAAGCACCTTTCCCAAACCGCGTGGGACAACCAGAACCTTAAAGGGAAAAGATGAGAAGAATCAGTAAAGTAGTGTGGACATTAGACTCAACAATATATGCAGATCAAAAGAATAAAAAAGATATTCCCAATCATATGCAGGATAACCACACAACATTAATCTAAGTTTGAGCTTTTGTGGCCCCCAGTACGTTCAAGGCATGGAAGTATATCAAATTGCATTGAGTTACGAAAACTATTGGGGTTCAACAAAGAGTAATGCTTTTATACAAATTATTTTTAATATTTTTTTTGGCATAAACTGTTAATGTGATTGTGCTTAATTCGATAAAAAAATTAATAAATAAGGCCACTTGAAATAAGATCTAGACACATCAATAATTATTAATTTGTGCATGATTGATGAAATAAAAGTAAAGCATAATTGTGTTACCAAATAAAATAGTTTAAATATAATTGCTCTTATTTTGAGATAGAAATGAAACTTCAGACAAGAAATATTGATTTAGTATGTAAAAAAAATGTTTTGAAAAAAGATGATTTTACCAAAATATTTTTAGGAAAAATAACTTTTTGAAATGTTAAAAACCATAAAAATGTATATGTAAAATAAATAACAATCTAGAGGCTTTTCACAACAAGGTCATAAACATGTTTTGAGATTCTTGAGACTTTCAAACCTTACGCCACGTGCTATAATTAATTTAATTGCTTTTTCTTTTTATAGAATCGGTGACACGGTAGTTTGATTATTTTTGTCATGGAAAGTATGAGAATCATCAATTTTGAAAATTAGCCAAAAAAACCAGGCTGAGGGTAAAGAGGGAGAGATGCAGAGGAGAACCCACTTTAAAAAACCAAGCTGATAAGTGGGTGATTTATAATCTCACTATAAATTCTTACTGAGATTAGTAGTTTGCCTTGACTTTATAATAAAAAAAACCTTCCCTCACTCTATCACACGGGGATGGACAAATTAGGCTCTGATACCACTTGACAAAGAAGAGAACCCGCTCCTAAAATCCAAACTGACAAGAGGAGAGAGTCTCAACCCTCAACTCTTAAATAAGAGTTCCATGACTCACCCACTCAATGTAAGACTCATGTTCCTGCATAATGAAGCCTAAAATATATTAGGAAGCTTGGTAGAAGTAAAATACGGGCAAGTTGAAAATAGATAGGGAAGTGAAAACGAAGATGGATGAAAATGTTTACCGCTGTTCATTTATTAAGGGTTAGTGTAAATAAGACAAAATACAAATGCTTTGCTTCACAATAGAGAGGAGTAACAATAGAGTAACAAAAATTGAAAATATCATATAATCCTTATTGACCATATATCTATGTAAAACAGTAAGATAAGCTCACGAAAACATTTTTAATTACTCATGACATTGCATTTTTACCGCATTTATTCCAAAGTAAAAATAAAAACAAAAAAATTTAATTTGCACTACTTGGTACTCAGTAGAGAGGGTAGAAAATGAAAATAAAATACATTTCATTTTCAAAGATTCCTCCTTTTTGCTTTACCAAGTGTAGAAAGATTTGTATTTTATATTTTAAGTCACTCATTTTCCATCCTCCACTTCTAGCAGTGTTAGATGTAACTCCCAAAAGTCTTCACATTGTGATCCACAGTCTGGTGAAAGCGCAACAGACCAAGGAATAATTTGATGAAAACATTTTCCTCCTTACAAAGCAGAATTTCTTTAAAAGGGAGAAAAAAGCCCACTATATACACCATCATCTTACTTATTTCATCATTATCTCCTTCGCCATAATTATTCCTTATTTATTTTGGTTCGTCCCCCTATTTATGATAGGCATTCACCTCCAGCTGGTTCTTGGCCTCAAGTCATGTAAAATTATTGCATGCTCCTGCAATAACATGTAAGATTGTACTTCATTCATTTATATTTTGACATATTAACAATTAATGATTGAAAAACACATTAACTAAGATAGAATTAATAACACTCAGTAAGTGTGTTTTTTTTAAATAATTAATTTTACCTTTGTAAGTATATTTTTTAATCATTAAATACTAAATTTACAAAATATAAATAAATAAAACACAATTTTAAGTAACAGTTTAAGAGTATGCAATAATTTCTCTCAAGTCACAGATTGTCAAAAGAAAAAATCCTATGACAAAATCAAGAATTTATGGTACATCAAGGATTCATTATCATGACTTGAACTCAGGAATGAGCACTTCGGTTGAGTCTGGGCCATGGAGTAGAGTATCTAAACCCAAACATGGTTGCATAACAAATTCAAGCCCCATCCTCACCCGGACCAAAAAAATAGTCCCATCCCATCCTCACACCCGCTCAATGCCTTAATCCCCAGATCTGAACCCATTTATGATTTACCCGGTTCCGATTTACGTAAAATTAAATCTCTGTATTTTTAAATGTAATTTGGGTTCATTAAAAAAAATGTAATTTGAGTTGTGTAGATGAAAGCTTATAAAAAAAGAAAAGCTCAAAGGTGAAATTTTTTAACAATTATGTAACAATATAAGAAACTAGGAATGTTTTTCCAAAAATTATGTCATAATGTTTTTATCTATAGACTATAGTATTCAGGGACGGAGGGTACTCAAAAAAATATCTGCACCCGTTCCTATTTCCATTTGACTATACCCAGAAGCAACCCAATCGAATACAAGTTTCGGGTATCCATTGGGGCTAAGTCCAATGCTCATCCGTACTTGAACTTGTGACCTCTACCCAAATCCCCACCTCACCAAACCACCTGAGGCTGACAAAACTGAGTTTTGATGCAATGTCAAAGCTTCCAGCTCAAAAGCTTGAGTTGCCAGCGGATAGGCCCAACCAGCATGCATGCTCATGCAAAATCCACATCCGATTGTGATATAGCAGCATTTACTTTAGCAAGCCAAAAATACTAATTTTACGCTCACATAATTGCATTGTTATATTTGTACATACAACAAAACCAAGTATTAACTCCAATAGATAATTCTAGAGGGATTAAAATCACCTTATTTTAACTGGATAACATGGCAGTCTTCTATATCCACAATCATATTATTTAACGCAACTGTTAATACGAGAAAAAAAGGGTAATCAAATAAGAACACACCCTTATGTTTATAACAATAGGTAATACCTCAAATTAACGACTAAAGTACTAAAAGCACAGACAATATTAAGAAGATAGAACCAATCTTACTCAGTGGCCATCATCAGTTTTTTGACTTCTCTAACAGCCATACTTACAGCATAAAGGGCCATCTTTTTAACCTGTAAACGAAGAGAATTGAGCAAGCCTGTAACAAATTTTTCGAAGGCACAAGATAGAGACCTCTTCACAATGCAAGGACAATATCATTATATCACTATCACTAGGAAGCTCTTCGTGGCATTTTTATATGTATAGGATTTGTGCAAGTATTTCACATTTACATTACAAAGAAATTTTAAAAAATTGACTTGCTATTTATTATTTTATTTTGTACAAAAGGATCCTGCCTAATGCATTAATACTGAATATTTTTATATTTAAAAAATGTGTCAGACTGTATCTCTGAAAAGTGAAAACATAATACTATATTACTATGAAAATATGCAAAACCAATTCACTTAACAGTAGGACCAAAAAGAAAAGAACAAATGCCCAAGAGCCTTAGCTCAAATGGCACAAAGTCCCTCTGGGGACTGCTCGATCCTGGGTTCAAATCCTATTGAGGCCACTTTGCCTCCTCTTTAGCTTACCCTCCCCTTCCTCACACCAAATCATAAACCTCCTATGTAAAAATAAAGGGGAAAAGAAAATAACAAATCCCTCAACAGTAGAAAATACAATGACTGAGACTCAACATGCACAAGAAAACAAAAACGGAAAATAGACAAACTTGCCTCCAATTTGTCCTCTTTGGCTCTGTGGTATTTCGGGAGCAAACGGAACTCTTCAGTTAGTCGTAAACATTCTCCAACATTTTCCGGAGAAACAAAATCGAGTGCAACCTTTATACAAGACTGATCAATGAAAAGAAGTTAAGGCAATATATATAAGAAAATAATATTTACATGCATGGTATGGTAGATGTAACAATAAGGCTGAAAAACCTTGCAAATAAAAGTTGCTCTTGATGGCAATGCACTTAAATACAAGGCAATATTTATTTTCCTAATGAGTTTTGTTTTTTTAATTTTTATTACCAAACACTTATTGAAAATCCTTCAGTATGAACATCAAGTAAATATAAGGAAAGTTGCCAGGAAGAAAAAGTGGTAGTGATACAAACCAGTCCTTCTACAGCATACTTATGAAATAAGAAACAAATACAATCTTGGACCCCAATATTGACATTTAGGGAAATAATGGTTTAGGATATGAGCCCTTCTAACCTTCTAGTGATTCAACACCATCATTCTTCTTGGAATCATCAAAAGCATTGGTAGGACTCAAATGTATGCTATTTATTCTTCTACTCTCCAAGTTGCAGAGATAGTTCAACAAATTGAAGACTAAATCATCCTGAAAACCATATATTCTAGAAAACCTGAACCACCCCAATATCATTTTTCCACAAAAAAACTAAATATGTATTTGGATTATCTTATTTTATGATTAAAACAACTTATAATCAAAATCTTACAAAGAGAGCTTTTGAAAAAAAAAGAAAAAAAACATTTTTTTCCTAAAAATAATCTATTCCCAAGCATGCACTAAAATGGTTAAATTACAACTTATCTGCTTTCCCTATTTCATTTTAAATTGTAACATTTGTCACAACATAAGAAAGCCTGATAGCGCTCAATTTTCCTAATTTTTCCCTGTTTTAAACCCTGATATGAAGTTAATGTTTCCCTCAATGCTGCTGCTTGAAGTCCCAGCCATTCTTATATTCAAGTTTTTAACATGTAATGCCCTGCTACCATAATCTCACCCCTTTTTCAAAGACACCACTACTTTAGGGCAGTGTTTTTGACTGTAAAAAGTGTCTCGAATATTGACTTTAAGAGCTCATAATATTTTAAACTTAAGAGAAACCATATTGAAAAACAAGATACAAAAACATATACTGAGATATAAAATGTTTTTCCCAGATAGTATGAGAAATGTAGATGATATTTGCTAGAATTTTAAAATAGCCAGGATTGTCACTAGATGATTAATTACTTGTCTATTTCTCACTTGATGAGGACATCCTGCTGGAATGAAAACAGCCTCACCAAGGTGTTGCTCAAAAGTCCATGGCTCAACGTCTGCAAAGAAATTAGAATATTTACTCTGTTGTGGTAGTACTTATCAACTTTATAAGTCTAAACCAGGCAAATCAAGTGAGCATCTTACTAAACTCCATTTTCAGCTGTTGCTTATGCTTCTCATTTAAGAAGAGAGTCTGATCATGAATGGGATGTATAACCTGAAACCAGCATCTTAAAAGAGACTTAGCTCTCCATTAATCGTTAATAAAGTAAACAATGACTGGTAACACTACTCACAGAATCTACAGGATGATTGTTGAAATGACGGAATTCTGTCTTGTGCTTTCTTAGGTACTCAATTAGCTTTGGGACATCTTGCCGACGAAAGATGTCCCAAACAGCACCACCAAGGACAACCTCATTTCCGTTTTTAGTTTCCAAAGAATCTTCCCCCAAGCCTTGTTTTGACTCAGGATCACCAGACACATGATCATCTATTAAATCAATCCTCATTCTGTCTTTCTTATTACTCATATTGCTTGAAGCCAAGCTACTTGCAGAATGAACATGTTCCAGTTTGAAAGTTCTGGAATGGTCTGATACTTCAGTAGATGTTATACTAACACCATCTTCCACAGAGGAGCTCCTTTCAGCAACATTTCTGCTGGTGCCAGAGCCGTTTATAGTATAATCACATTCTTCAGTATTCTGTGTTTCTAACTTCTCTCTCATGCCTTCAGCTGCAGATGAAATACATTGATCCATTTGGCTACTTGATGGAATACTGTTAACTCCATTACCTGCCTTATGATCATGATTCAATGCTTTAGATTTCAGTCTTCCATCATTATCATTAAATGCTTCGCAAAAAAGTTCACATGGGTCTTCTTTAGCATAGTTCTTCTGCAATTTGTTTATGCTTTCTCTCTGCCAGGGAGCTATATTCACCTTGGTTGTGTGTGTCAGCACATTGACCTAAACCTCCATCACAAAATTATGTGACATCAGCTACAGTTTAATATGCTACACAGCAACTAAAACAACGTCAAAATTAAATTAAATCTAGTAAAAAAGATGCTCAACTTTTGTGGTGGATGCATAAAGGGTTCTATTGTTTTCATTTGTTTAACAGTAAAAGGGGAAAGAAATAACCTTAAGCAGGAAGCTAGGAGTTCTGGGGAGTGAAAATGATTAGACTCAACTAGTAAACACACACTAGTCTAAAATCTCTTAACATCTACAGTTAAAAATGTTCCTAGTAGAGGGTTCATGCGAAATAAAACAAAGGCTACATGTAGTATTGACATTACTATATATAGGGCATGATAAACAATCAAAATTACAAAAATAAATTACTTTAATTTCATCATCTCATCCTAGAGAATAACTTAGAGTGAGGTTTCATGTCACATGCAGAATTAAACTAACAGGACTGGAGTGGACAAGATTATTATTGTCTGATATTTGGTGGATTTTTTAAGTATAAATTTTCAGGTGAGTAGTCTGATAAAATTATAGTAGTCAGATAAAATTATCTCTTTGATCTAATAACTGGGGAAGTAGGCAAAGACTAAATCTTTAATTGACAAATCCATAGCTTTTGAGAATCGAACTTCTGAAATTTAATAAAATATCAACATTTTGATAGATATCTAGTGATGTTCTAACCATCTATAATGCGAGTATTAAAACAAGGCCTTCTAGGTCCATGATTATATGGTGCTCAAAAGTAAACCTTGAACTCCAACATTATACTTGGACCGAGCAACACCAATAAATCTAATTGTTCCTTCTAATTAAATTGCTGTGACTTTCCAACTTTAGTTCAATGATAATTTTTCTTAAGTGTAGGTTTAAACAAAATGCTCAATTCCTATAAATTTTCATGTATAAACACTTCCAGCAAAATTACAAAACCTGTGCTACAATTCCAGAAAAATCCAAATGAAACCCATTAATGAGCACGTGCAAGACAGAATTCAACACAGCAGGTATAGAAAGAATTTTGAAAAATTTAAATATGAAAAAAAAGAAAAATTAAGGAAGGAGTACAACCCAACAACTGAAATATGTGAAGAACGAAGAGATTGAAAAGGGTTCTTTAGGTATTGAATTTAAGTGCCAAGTCCAGATACCAGCAATTACAGTTATCAGAGATTGGTATTTGGTACAGGACTACCAACAACAGGTCTGTACACATAAACTCAACACAGAAACAACTTAATAATACATTCCCTCTTCAACCTTTTTATAAGAAAAAGAAAAAAGGAAACAAGAAAATCAGAAACAACATGCACGCGCGCACACACATATGGCTGTCTTTAAAAAATACAATCAAAAGGATTCCCTTACCGCATCAGACACGTCACAGTGCAGCTTTGTCACGGAATCTCCTCTACCGAGCTCTTCAGAAAATCCATAAGCAATATACGTTTTGGGTCCCAAATCTGGTTTCAGTAAGCCATAAGGAAGTTTACTGGCAAAATTTAAAAGACCTGATTTTGGATCAGTGTAGTCCATGTAGGGGAGTGCAGTAAGGAATTCAGTGCCATGCCTGGGCAAACGCTCTTCAAACAAAGTCGATGAAGGCCAATCTTTCAATTTCAACATTTCTGGCCACCCAGTTTTATGCATTCGACCCTCTAGGTAGCCTTTGAAAAATTGGTGAATATTAATCTCAACCTGTGTAACAGAGCCATGTAAATAAATAAAATGTCATAGCAGTATATCAAATTCTTTGAACTGACTTACCTGTATAACTTACCTCACACCAATCCAAGCAATCAATGGCCTTTACACTTCGTGTTTCCTCTTTGAACTTCACTCTGGAACCCGTTTCTCTGAAAGCCCTCCACATAACCATCGGTTCCCAACTAAGACCAGATGTCTTGTCCAGAATATTTCTCACAACCACAGGTTCTCCCCTCATCCAGTGCCGCTGGAAATGCTCAATCTCATCATCAGACATGTCAAGAGCACTTGGGCTATATAAAAAATTATCATTACTGTCATCCCTGAATGCTGCCCGCCTGACTTCAGAATTGATTTTTCCTTCGACCAAATTTTGCTGGCATAAAGAACACTTTTCAGAAATATCAACATCCACTGGCTTGTAGTCTCTAGTAAGATCCTCAGCATTATTTAGCAGTTTCACTGCCCAATTAGCTTTGAAAATGCGTCTCAGTTCTAGCAATGCAGTACCACAACCTCCACGCTGTTTTGGAGGGCATGGAATGTTACCATCACTATTAGCTTTCCATTCAGGGAAAGGAGAGGACACGTCAGCTTGAAAATCAAAATTAGTAGGTGCAAGTTGGCTCTCCCACCCATATCTTTGCTTATGTTTTTGACTCTCAGTCCTTGTTGAATCATGGTTATGAAGTCTCTCTACAAATTGTTCATGAGAAGTTTCAGCTTCTATGCCTCCAGGTTGGCAACCCTTTCTGAGCTCTTGACAGCACATGAGGCATAGATCATAAGAGCAATTGGGGTTGGGGCAGCTTCGGTAAAATCCAATAATAGATGTACTGCAATTGTCACTGTCATTTATGATGGAGGCATTCTATTACAGACCGCACAGGAGAGACACATGACTATTAAAAGTGATATTATAATTGAAGACATAACAAATAGAATCAATCCAAGTCTTGTATGATCCCAAAGCTTAATTATTCTTTTCGTTATTTTCCTAAGTGGTGTGATTTCTGGTGTATAAAGTGTATATATTGATTGTTCCCTATTGACACTGTTTTAATACATTATTATTATTATTATTAGTACTGCTACTACTACTTGACAAAAAATAAAAAGATAGAAGCAATCCAGCCCTCAAAGTGACAAAGCCTTGTAATAAAAAAAGAATCAAAGAAGATGGAGAAGGAGATCCACACAGCAATAGCTTTATAGCAGGATTCTTCCCTCAAAGCAATGTTTTTAAAAATTTCTATATATCATTAGACATAATGGTAACAGAAACTATAATGACAGATGACTGCATTCTAATATCTGTATCATATGTTTAGTAAACATACCAGTACAAACGCTCACTTTCAACTAGCTTTGTTCTTGTTATGTCAATTTCTTGCAGTTGATTGCCTACACCAAAAACATATTAAATTAGAAAAACAATTCTTAAATGAAATAAATTTCTATGCACTTGTATCTCATATTAAGTTACCCCTTATTTTGGCTTCAATCTCTAGTTCAAAGCTCAGCTCCCTCTGAATATGCCTCAGAACTGGCAGAGCTTTATATAGTAAGTACAGCAGTCGTTGTAATTTGACACTTGCATTTACTTCTGGGTGCTGTTAAAACAAGGAAAAAAGTTAAACAAGAATATCAGTAAGCATAGATATATAGTTTCAAAAATCTTCAATTTTTCATTAGAACATATGGAAAGAGGCAAGGAAAGAAAGGACGGCATCTACCCTTAGCACTGGAACCTCCCGCAAGCAAGCTTTGCAATTGCAATTGCCACAGCAAAATGGACATACATTCTCAACTTCCTCTCGGGTTTTTCCCGGGTACCTGATTCATCTCAATGATAGTGAGCAGCTGACTGCACTAAAATAATCAAGGCAAAAAGACATGGGGGGAGGGGGAACTAATCAATTTCTTCAAGACAATTTCATAAAATAATTTTCACCATTCTTTAAAAAAGTATTAAATTTAGTAACAAAGCTTACCACTTCTCAAGGCACTCATAACAATAGCGTTTTCTGTTGCAACTTGAGCAGAAGACAACACCACTCTTATCGTTCCGCTGGCACTGATGACACATCAAACTTTCACCTTCCTTGGTTTTGCTGGATAAACCCTGAGGAGCCAACATTATGGTCAAAGTCAAAGGTAAACCTTCATCATTAAAATTAATGATCTCCAACATATGTTAATAATGATGACATAGGAACGATCTTTAACCTCCCATTTAAGCCTATACAGCACGGTAACCGTTTGAAGGGAAACAAGTAACATTCACTCAAATAGGCCTTGGCTCAACCATTATAAAAATCATATAAGATTTCAAATACCCTTTATGGCTCGTGAAGATTTATAAATGTCTACTTTCTATCATATTAATATCACGCTCCCATCCCTTTATAAGGCGCCTGATGTTGCAAGCATGACCTTCAAAATTGTCTGGCCCATGATTACTTAAGCAAGAGTTAATCAAATTAAACATGTCCTTGAAGTTCATCTTCAAAACTTTTTCCTTCTTCTCTCAAGCTTTTAGCCTTCGTTTTTTTTTTTTTTAATTTCATAGAATTGGTATGATCTGTGTGGAGGCGAGGTTTCCACAAGACATTGATACTCAGCATTGCCAGTAAAAGAGATGAATAAACCAGAAGTGCAATCATATGCATACACACCACTTGTTTGGTATCTTGAACGCCATTTTTGGCTTGTGAGAACTTTTGGATATGAGAATCCTTCTTGAGCTGGCAGACATTCAATAGTCTCTTGCCGAAGTCCTTATTAATACCACAAACATCTTCATCGTCCTGCAAATTAATGAATTCTCGCATGTTAGGAAAATATGCTAAATCCAGATCAGGACAAATAGCATAAAAGAGCATCCTCAGCCAACTTGATCAATCACTTTCTTCTTCTTCGCAGAAGCCAGTATCTTCAGCCTTTGATTTCTCACGGAGTTCCCAGTCAACTCGGACTCCGACGATTCCCCTTCCGATCCGCTACCGAGCCCGGCGATCCTCCTCCTCCTCTTCTTCGACCTCTGCTCCCCCTCCACCTCCGCCTCGCCCTGGTTCTTGTGAATTCTGTGTTTCCGGCTTTGATTCTTACGCTGCAGCAAGTGCTTCTCGCAGTACGACTTCCCCGGCGACGCCGCCTCGCTGCAGCGCCACCTTGGGCCGGCGGTGCGTTTGCACCGGTGATCGGACGACGAGTCCATCGGACGGCTACAAGCTACCGGAAGATGGGAAGTGCGGAATCTGGTGCATCAAAATTGGGATTGATGATAATTGCGAGAAATCCAGAGCACAAGAACGCCACTCTGTCCTTGGGAATAAGGGCAGAATATAACTCTTTTTTTATGAGATAATTGGTTAAATTCTAACGTTTTTTTTTTTGTTACGTTGACTCCGACTTTTATAGTCGGACCAGGATTTTTTCTCTTAAAATAACAAAAAAATATTTAATTATAAATATATAAATATAAATAAATTAAAATATAATTAAAATTTTATATTTTATTTATAAAAAATTTATATATATCTTTTTTTAATAAAATAATTCTAGGACGGAATAACATCCAAATCCTTTATAAACATTGTTAAAAATATTATTTTATTTTATTACGTTCTCTCGTATTTTTAAAAATAAAATTAAAATTTTTTATAAATATATAATTTATATAAAAATTTATATAAAATATTTATATCTCAATCTGAAAAAAAAAATTAATATAATGATATAACGAAAATTTAAACTTATGATATTTATATATTATTTAAATTTTTTACCATCACCCTATTCCTAATATCTTAGAAAGATATAGGTTTACTCCATATTAATTAAAATTTAATTTTCATAGCTTTAAAGAAAGAAAAATAGCAAACTATTTCTACGTGCCGTTTGTTTATTACATTATTGTCAGCCGTTGTCGTTTTTTTTTTATTTTATCTTTTGAATATCCTACAAAATGATTTAAAAATTTTACATAAAATAATTAATTTATGTAATATATCGACAATGTTTAGATTATGTTTTATTAAAAAAATTTATTATTATTAAAAGTATGATACTAATAAGTTGTATGAATAATTTTATAATAAAATAATTATTTATAAATAGAAAAAAGGTTGATGGTGTGAAAACATTTACTTCTTTGTTAAGATCAATAGTTGAAAGGTTCTATTTGTGTCTAGTTTTAAGGGTGCTTTTTCCTTTCAGATTAAAGGTTGCCCGAATTTTATGCTACGATTTTTTTTTTCAAACTTTTTAATTACTTAAGTCATAAAATGTTTTCAAGCTGTTGAGAAAATAAAAGTGGCACATGTTGACAGTGGATTGAATGATTAAATTAATATTTGGAATTGTATGGTTAAAAGGTTAATAAGTACGAGGAAAAATTTGTAAACTAAGTTTCATTTGACACCAACCTTTCTAATTGCATGTTACAGCAAGTAAATATCCATTATCATATTCATTGATTTTTTTTCTTTGATATCAAGGATTCAAATATAATTATAAATGCTTTAAAGTAAACAATCCTTAGTCCAAATCCCTACATCAAATTTCTTACAGAAATTTCTTATTAACAATACATATGCTTTGGCAAACGTGGTCTAGCAATGGCAATCAAGGGCTCAACTTTAGGCATAGTCATCCCATAAACCTCTCTAGTGTCAATATCCTCATGATTTAAACCCTCTAATGGAGCCCAATCAAAGCAATGAAAGAGTCGAGCCAAAGCCATCAAAACTAGAGTCACTCCAAGCGGCGCGCCAGGGCACTTCCTCTTCCCAGCACTAAAAGGCAGTATCTGGAAGTTAGCTCCATGGCTTATCTCAACTCGGCTCCCATCAGGTAGCCAATGCCTCTCGGGCCTAAACTCCTCCACATTGTCCCAAATCTTGGTGTTACGGCCCAAACCATGAGTGTTGATGAAGACACGCGTCTTGGCAGGTACATGGTAGCCATTAATGGTGGTGGCACGAAGAGATTCGTGTGGGATAAGGAAAGGTCCTGCTGGGTGCATGCGGAATGTTTCACGTACAACACATCGCAGGTAATTAAGGTGGGCCAAGTCAGATTCTGCCACCATTCTATTGGGCCCCACTATTGCATCAAGCTCTTCTTGAATTTTGTGGAGGACACGTGGATGCTTGATCACCTCTGCCATCGCCCATTCGTTGGTAACAGCCGAAGTATCTGTGGCTGCAGCTATCATATCCTAAACATTGCCACAACAATTCTTTTTGCAATCAAACTAAATATAATACCAATGAATCAAATCTATTATTAATGCGTAATAGTTTTAATTTGCACTATTAATCATTATCAATGGAGATTTAGGTTGGAATTTACAATTAGGTTGTCATTGCCATGGCATGTATATAAAGAAAATGTTAAAACAAAAAGAAAATTAAATAAAAAAGCAACTAATTGAAAAACAAAATACCAATACCTGGATCAAAGCTTTGATTTCTACATCATCCATGTGCTCCTTTCCATCTTCACCGGGCAAAGATAGTAAAACATCCACAAAATCCATTTCTTCTTCATCTTCCTCTCCCAACCCTTTCCTCTTCCCTTTCCTTGCCTTTTTGTGCTCTTCAATAATTTTGGAGTGAAAATCATCCACTCTTTTTTCCACTTCCCTCATTTTCTTTTCACATCCATAAGGATCTACCCACCTCCACACTGGCAGGTAGTCACCAAGATAAAACACACCCAACAGCCAAAACAGCTCATGGGTTATGTGCATGAACTCCATAGCCTCTTGTGGGCCTGCACACTCAGACCCAAAATATTGTTTCCCCAACAACATCCTTGTGACATTGTTCATTGAGAAAGCACCCAAAACCTCCCTCAAGTTGATGGGCTTCCCTGTCTGGGCCCGTGCCCAAACATCCTTGACAAGGTGCTGGGCTTCATCTTGACGGTGTTTGGAGAAGGACTCAAGCCTCTTTGTTGTTAACAAGTGTTCCATGCAAATTCTTCTCATACGCTTCCAATGGGGGCCTAGAGGAGCCAAGGCAACATCACTACGCCCATATGCTAAATGAACAGCAGCAAGAGTGTGTGGGCGAGAAGCAAAAACATCATCCTGGCGAATAAGTATCTCATGTATGATATCAGGGTCGTTGGTGGTAATGGCGTCAATGCTACCCAATTTGAGATAAACTAAAGGGCCATACCTGTCACACAAAGATGCTAGGTCTCTGTGTGGGAATTGCCCTAATTGGAGGAGGTTGCCAACTATTGGCCACCTTGGTGGGCCAGGAGGAAGTTGCTTGTTCCTGTGAAGAGAGAGACTCCTTTCTACGAGCCAACACCAAATGATTTTGGAGGCAACAGCTCCTAAGAGCAAGGTTGAGAGAAATGTGGCCAAATCCATTTCTGATGTCAATTGCTTGAACTCAACCAAGCAAACTCGTTTGTTTCAAGCATACCCTTCTTTTGCAATGGTCCTAATAGGGCATTTGTGACCATTGGACTGAATTCATGCTCTGTTTTTAGTTATGATTTGACCTTTTTTTCTACCTTGTTTAAGATGAATTGGATGAAAGTAGTTTTCTTGTGTACCTTTATAGAATTTGAAAATTCACAATCTTTATGTGTTCTTTTATCTCTTTTTTTTTTCTTTTTGTTTTCTTGTTGGAAACACTCTATTTTATATTTATGCACCTGGAAGTGGGTAGGACATCTTGCGCATGATGATTCTTTGCAAGTTTTGTTATTAAAGAAATGAATGTTGCATTTCTCCTACTTCGATTTCTGCGTATCATGACGATATGCATGATCTTAGTTAGGCAATTAAAAGAGATATTTTAACATTTTAGGTGATCAGATTCCAAATATAGGTGATAGAAAACTTTCATTTTGTGATAATTAGATAAACTGGAAAGGTATTTTAATTCGTGTAATTTATATATGATAACTGAGAAGAATAACGTTTTTTATACAATTATAAGATTCATAGTTTGACAATTTTATATAAGTGTACCACTTTGATTCTTGAATACCAATAATTTCATACTATCTTTTAGCTAAGTCGAAAACGAGATTATAGTGAATGGCGCGATAAATATAAGAAATATGCCAAATAATTCATTATTGATTATAAGTAAAATGCAGTGTTTTCATTCTGAACTCATAATATCTAGGTACTTTATAATTTAAACGTGAGCTGTAATTGAGAGATTATTTGTATCATAACTTTTACAATCTCTTATGAGTACTTTTCCTACTTGTCATCTATGCCAACTAAGTGGTTGTTTGGTTTAGATCTTGAGACTTATAAAATCAATTCTCACAATAACTTAATTCGTTTGGGAAAATTTTTAAAATTAATTTTTAAAAATTTCTATTAGAATTGATTCTGAGATAAGTAAAATTTTAATATTTATGTGGTGAATAGAATTTATTTTAGATGTGAGATTCAGAAACTTTTTGAAAATATACTTCCATATCAAATGTGATTTTACTTTACAATTACACAACATTACAAAAAATAAATTTTCAAAACTAATTGTTGAAATATTATTCCTAAAGGCAAATCAATTGTTTTAAAATCAATTTTTAAAAATTGATTCAACTAAAATATAAACCAAACAATCCGAAGGCACATCTTTGGTTGATGTTTGTTGGGTTGTAAGTGGCTCCCCATTTGGTTATGTAATTTTTTAAAGATGAATTTATTTAAAATTTTAGTTGGTAAAATCTAATTTATTAGATTTAAATTAAGAGTAAAAATTATTTTTAATATCTGAAATATACATCATTTATTAATTTTATTTGATTAATTCTATTGATTTAATTCTTTAAATTTTAAATTCATAATAATTTTATCACTTTTAATAATTAAATTGATTACATTAAAAGGAATAAAAAAGATAAAATTTATAAATAATTTAAAACTTAAAATATTAAATTAATAAAATTAATTCTAAAATATGAAATTAAAAAATATATTTTTTAAAAATTAAAAATAAAATTTAATCTTAAATTAATATAAAAGAACACAATATATTTATATTAATTCATTTTGTGATTAAAATAATTTATAATTAAAATTTTTTTAAAATAATTTTAAAAAGATAATTATTTTCTAAAAATTAATCTCTCTTAAAAAAAAATTTTGTGTAGCAAACGCATAACGAAGAAAGAAATTGCTCATTTGATGTTATACTTCATCCAAGGTTCCATGGTCTAGTGGTGAGGACATTGGACTCTGAATCCAGTAACCTAAGTTCAAATCTCGGTGCAACCTTAATTTTCTGCCTCTAGAGGCCCCCTGCCAGAACCTATGGCTCAACCATGTATCTGTCAGAGACAGTGGTTATCGTAAATTTGTGGGTGTGGGTCACTGTCAGATTCCTGCAAAGTCTCCTAAAACTTTGTTTTCGCCCGAATCTTACAGCACCTTCGTTTTTGCGTCACGTAAATTTCAGCTTTTCTCGGTTTGTGCACCCGGAATGGAACCCGAAACTCGACGGAAAATCGAGGAGATTGTCACGGATATGCTTAAGCAATCCAATATTGAAGAAACCACCGAGTTCAGCATCCGAGTCGCTGCCTCGGAGCGGCTCGGTATCGATCTCTCTGACCCGGAGCGCAAGCAGTTCGTCAGAACCGTGGTGGACTCTTATCTTCTCGCCATCGCCGCGGAAGATGACGAGGAGAAACCGTTGGAACCCAGTGCTCCGGAAGAGTCCAGAGAACCGGTGCAGACGGAGCAGGATGCGAAGCCGAAGAAAGATTCAGACCGCGTTATTTGCCAGGTGAAACCCTCGTCCCCTGCTTGGTCTCCAAGAAAATTTCCGAGATGGAAAGGAAAATTTCGATTTTTGCTACCTGTTTGGTCCGAATTCAACTGGGAACATAGTAGAATGGAAGCATTAGAATGTGATGTTAATGTTGAGTTTCTTGTATTTTCTAAGATATTCGGGGCGGCGGGGCCTTTAAGAGGACGGTTTATGAAGAATCGTCTAAAAGCCCTAAATCTTTGTTTGTTTCCCAAGAAAATTACTGGGGAAAGATGAGAAATTCAGCCTTGTGATAGTTTGCTGTAGTACAGAGTAAAGGGAGATGGTTATTCACACTTTCTTTGAATACTGAACCCCGTGTGCTCTGTTCTGCCCTTCAGGAAACCTACTTAGGATTGGGAAGGGGGGTAGGGGGATTGATATGTGGTGGTTATTTGTTGAAAATTGAAAGGTTTGCTGCTAGTAGCTTCACTGCCATTTGTAATTGAAAGCTGAACTCTAAGCCTGTCTAATGTTTCACAGAATTGATGCGGTGAGAGGACAACTCCAATTTGTATATGGAGGTTTCTCTAGTACCGGTACCCCTAATAATTAGTGGTCAATATTTGACCATCTTTCCCACTTTGTTGATATACATTCAACAATTTTTTTTCAAGTTTTTATATTTTATAATATCACTTAATCCTAATCTTACTTAATTAGGCTAAATATTGGCAACTAATTATCAAGGATGCCAGTACCCTTGTACAAGTAAAGCGTACCGGTGGAATCTCCTTTGTATATTACAATTGTTGATTTTGTAAAATTTTCAAATATTATATAATATTTCTTAGTCATTGGTCTTAGTAGATTTTTTTTGCTTGATCTAGCTATCAAACAGGAGGAATGTGGTGGTTCAAGATTTCAGAGGGAGAAAGTTGGTTTCAATTCGGGAATTTTATCATAAAGATGGAAAACAGCTTCCCACTGCTAAAGGTGATTACATATGTATAATTGTGTACTATTAATTTTCTAATACTTGCTTAGCTCTTCCATATCTGTTTGCATGCATTATTTCCTGCTTTGATGCAATGTTTTTTCATGCTAGAAGTGTCGGAATTTGCTCACAAGTACTATATTCCAGGCTGTTATTAAGAAATATCAATATCTTCTTTTTATTCTACTGATATAAATACATAAGTTCCCTCAATGAGTATTTTTTTGGGATTATATATAACCTAGAATATTGTTGGTTAAGTAACATATGTTTCTAGCTGTTAGCCATGCTTTAGTAGTTTATGGTAAGGTCATCTCCTTATAATGTGGAAGTCTATGTTGTTGGTTCTCTTTTATTACTTTGTGTTACTGTGTGTTAGGAAAGAGGGGTAATGGTGATGCACACTGCTATATGCTTTAAGTTGGACTATTTAAGGCTGCTGATTTAGCTTTAGGATCATTACTTCTGAAATGGTATTTCTCTCTTTCTTCATGTATACGTGGCTCAGTTTTGTTGAGGACTTGATTACTCTGAAACTGAACACATCCCTTGTCACTACTGCCAATTTTAGGGATAAGTTTGACTACTGAACAATGGTCAATTTTCAAGAAGAGCGTACCCGCTATAGAGGAAGCTATCACAAAGATGGAAGGAAAGATAAGGTGAGTATTCAATGTTGGTTTTTGAGCTCTGACTACATGAACATTTACTTGAGAATGATAGTGATCTCTAAGTGTCAACATGTGGTAGTGGGGAAACCACAGATATGCAGAATGTAGAATTTTTTTCCTATTCTTTTCTCTGCATGCTGACAATTTACTAGCTGCAAATTATATGATACTCTTTTTTGTATTTTAGTTGGAGAAATTCCTGCATTCTTCTGAATATTTACTAATTACTTTTTAGCTGAAAAAGAAAGCACGTTGCTAGATATTTAATTATGTAAAAGTGCATGATAAAAAGTTCCTTTTGAACAGCAGTGAAAGCATATATCCATACATTGGTCTAACCTGTGGCATTTAATCAACGTAATGTAGATCTGAGCTTCATGGTAAGCAAAATGGAGATGTGTCAAATTCAGTTCTTGATGTTGCTCCTCTTGAGCTTGTCCCTATTGAGATAAGCCGTTTTGATGGGAAGAATTACCGTTTCTGGCTTCAGCAGATGAAATTACTCTTGAAACAGTTAAAGATTGAACATGTGCTTACTGAACCGTGCCCAAATGCTACATTAGGGGAAGAAGCAAGTGCTGAAAAAATTGCTGAAGCGAAGGCTGCAGAAAAGAAATGGGTGAATGATGATTTAATGTGTCGTCGAAACATCTTGAGCCATTTATCTGATCATCTTTTTAAGCAGTATGCAAACAGAAAAATGAGTGCTAAAGAATTATGGGAAGAGTTAAGACTGGTTTATCTGTATGAGGAATTTGGAACCAAGACATCTCTGGTGAAAAAGTATATTGAATTTCATATGGTTGATGAGAAACCAATTGTTCAGCAAATCCAGGAATTTAATAGCATTGCAGACTCTATTGTTGCTGCTGGAATGTCTATTGACGAGAATTTTCATGTTAATGTCATCATTTCCAAGCTTCCACTATCCTGGAAGGACTTTTGCATCAAGTTGATGCGTGAGGAGTATCTACCTTTCTGTATGTTAATGGAACGTGTAAGTATGGAGGAAGAATCTCGCAATCAAGTCAAACAAGTGGGTGAGCCTTCTAAAATTATAGGATTTCACCAGGCTAATAAAGGTGGACCGAGGGGAACAGACAACAAGCCACCGGGTATGCATAGGAATAGGCCAGAAATTAATGGCAAGAGCATAGTCTGTTATATTTGTGGCAAGAGGGGGCATCTTCCTAGAAACTGTTGGAGAAGATTTGACAAGCAAGCTAATGAAAGGAGAGCAGAAGAGAATAGGTGTATACCTGCAGAGGTTAACATGTTGTGATTATGGAGTAAGTAGTAATATGCATTGTGTTTTGGAGGTCTAATTCTTCAGGGACAGAATGTAAGATGAAGGAGTATGGTAGACTGGTAGGTTTTTCCCGTAGGAGGGTGTTTAGCTGGCAAGACCTGCCCCGTGGAACCATTATATTTTTCTATTTAGGCAGGGTATGATCTGTATATGGCCTAGAATTAAAGTATTATTAAAGTTTAGTCGTTTGTCACAATCATTTTTAATGTGATTAAATGTCCATATCCTTAATGAATTCAACTTGTGGATTTCAAGCTTCTGGCAGATTGATTTTGAACTGACAACTGATGTTGCAGGTTTGTTTTGGATGTATGAACTGACAAATGTGGATTTTATATATATGTAAGGAGTAAGTATTGAATATATTTTATTTATATTTTTAAGATATTAATTTTTTTTAATATTTATTTTATTAAATATTAAAAAAATTATTAAGAGAGTATTTTTGGAGAATACAATATTACTCTTTAAAAGAAACAAAGGCTTCACTCTATCTAATACAAACACAGCAGCATATGAAGCCACAAAGCAACTGTACTTAAGCTATGGTAATCAATGCATGTATGGTAAAGTTTAATTTTTAAGAAATTTTTTAAAAAAAATTAATAAAATTTTGATTATAAATTATTTTGACAATAAAATAAATTAATTCAAACATGTATTCTATATCAACTTTTTTTCTGGTACTATAAGCTTAATTGAAAGCAGTTATTTTTATAAAAAGATGTTTTGGCAGGTAACTTTTATTTGGATTATCTGCATCACAGTTGGTATATTTGGATGATTAATTTCAAAAATAAAACATTAGATTTACATACTTCAAGATCCGGTAAAATGTGACAACAGAATAATATAGGTTAATGAGTGCCCAAACAACAAAAAAGAATAGTATTACTATTGCCTGACTTAAAGAATGACCAAAAAATAAATAAAAAAAAAACCACAAAGGATTGAGTGTTATGGTAAGTGAATTGCCCTCTTAAGAAAAACAAGTATTTGCGTCCTAAAGATATTACTTGTGAGAAGGGCTTAACCGTATCATTCCATATGACTCTGTATTCAAAAATATTAGTCTTGCATTCAAAGAGCAGGCTGAGGTTATCATTCTTGATCCTGACAAGAGTATCCACATACGCCTACAACATCCTTTGCAATTGCCAATTTGGATGTCTGAGGAAAGTATTTACTTTCAGGTCAACCAGCAAAATATGCCAGTAGCAGAGTTTTCTTTATGCAGTATCCCCACTGCTGTTTCCATTTCAGCGTAAAGGTACCATATCTATTCAGCATTAATGCCAGAATGATAATTAACATGACTTTAGTGCAATTTTGAATGTGTAAATTTAATTTGTCTTTTGCAATGTGGTGATCTGTAAAATTATAACTACATGTGTGATGAAGTTAATGAAAATGTGGATACCCTCAAATAGTTTTTTTTTTCCCTACTAATATTGAGTTTTCATATACATGAAAATAATTTATGGTGTTCAATAATTTATGCAAGAAGCAAAGAGACATACCCAGCAGGAGTTAACAGCATTGAAATAGAAGCTAAAAAAATTATCCAAGTTTTCTCTTGACTGCAATTACTAATCTGATACATCGGCAGAATAAGGCAGCAAACAAGCAAAGGTACACGTTTTCGGCTGCATCATGAAGGCCACCATTTCTATTTATCCACACCTCTGTTGGACGTCTTTCTTGAGCTATCCCTGCAAAACCAAGTGCTAATGCACAAATTTGATGTGGATAGTTGCCACCATTTAGTGCAAACCAACTTTCTGTAAATAACTTTTCAGGCTTGGTTTGTGAAGTTGCCCTTTTTATAATCCAATAATTGCTGCTCTCTTTGTATATCTGCAGCAAGTTTGGAGCTTTCCCATTTCAGCTTCCTCACCACATCTTCAGCTTGAATATAGTTTGGAGGCACATCAGACCCTTCAAAAATTAGAGGAAACTTCACTTCTACATCTTTCCTATAGCCAGAGAGAGTGTTGTGAGAAGTTTCATTGATAATAAGACCAACAGAAATGAAATCACAAGTCAGCCCTCTGATTGCAGTAGTATATTTAGATCAAAGTATGAGAGAGAAAAGAAAGTTTAAACCTAGAAAAACAGTAACTGGCCATGACAGAAGTTGTCAAATGGGGGAAAAAAAGTCTGAATAAAGTCAAGTCCAACTGCTATTTAAAATTATTTCAATTAACTATCCGCTGACAAGCGTGTCATGGCAAAGCAGGAACCATTTTCATTTTTCAATATTGTAGAACATTTAATACCCGTGTTAAGCAGACATACAGGCTTATCATTACGACTAATTGGGATATACCTGTGTTCAGAATAATTTATATCTTAAAGTTAATTAACAAAAACTAAAGTATAGCCATCATAGAGTGGGTAAAAAAGGGAAGAGAACCATCTAAATAAAACATACATTAAGACGGTCAAGGTTAATTTGATACTGACCTACTACCAAGAGCAAATATACCGCATTTTTTAATCATGCCACCATCTAATGACAAGGCTCCATCACTAATGCACGAGAGAGCAAGTAACATCTCATTCCGGGTTTTATATATTTGTAGGCGAGAAAAAAGGCCATAAAACAGAGTCTCTCTGAGACCATGCCCACTGGCAGTAAGAAAAGATAAATATTTGGAATACAAATGGATCATGTTCACTGCATAATCAAGAAACCCGGGTGGGCACTCCCCGTTAGGTAATCTTGGCTTTGGAAGAGCCAGCTTCTTTTGTGGATCATTGGCTACAAAACCTCCAACAAATGGTCTGAAACCAAAACAAGTATAACAGTGCTTTAAAAATTATAAGCAAAGAGCTTCAGCTTCCTTCTAAATTAAGTGTGTGTGTGTGTGTGTGAATTTGGATCTTCTCATGTGACATTTTCACATGTCATATGAAGAGAGATAGACAGAAGACCCTGCACAGGGTACCACAAATTTTGTCCTGTATGGGGTCTTTGTGTATTTCTCTCTACATGACTCATCATGTGAAAAACTCATGAGAGGAGCCATATATATAATAAAACTTGCCTTAAATCTTCAAGACATATGACAACAAAATCGGCCATTTATTCTCCTTCCAATTGAAGATCCAAGCCCATGCAAACCACCATTACAGTTTATCGTGCCTTCTGGATCATACTTCTCCAGCGCATTAACGCCTTCATTAGTTCTGCATACAATTGCAAGCATAGTCTCCAAGCCCAAATACTCAGAAAGGATCCTGAATTTATAAAACAATTCCAGGTTTAAAAAAAAAAACCAAAAAGTAAAAATAAAACTCAATAATCACAAAGAGGAGCGTCTTTCTTCATGACTATGCTAGTAAGAAATAGACCAGAAAAAATTGGAGTATGCAAGTCAAGTTTAAAGATTCACACTAGTACTAATGTACTTGGAAACTTGACGGATGATGTTACATGAGCATATGCATCACAATTGGTATATTTTAACGACTGCATTTAAAAAAGAAAAAACTATTGGATTCATATTCCAAAATCTAGCAAATTAAATGAGTACACAGGTGATCTTGCCTGCTGCAAGGTTGACCAAAGGGCCGTTAAAGATTTGAGAGGAAAAAAAAAATGATACTGACCTGCTAAGGTCATCATTCTCAACCTTGGCAAGGGTTGCCACAACTCCAACAGCATCCTTTGCAAATGCCAGATTCGATGTCTGAGTCAGAGTATTGGCTTTTAACCAACAAAATATGCCAGCAGCAGAGTTCTCTTTCTTCAATATCTGTTCTACTGTTTCCTCTTCAGAATGAAAGGCACCATTTCCATTCTCTGACGTAGTTACATTAGCCGAATGATACCTTCCAAGACTCACTAAAAACTACATCAGCCAAAAAATGTGGAAGAATAACTCATATGGGAAATGCTTAATTAAAGTGGTTTACTCAACTATAATGATGTTGTGTTATTTTGTCAGGTTAATCTTAAATTCTTAATCGCTTCCCTCATACCACCCCTTCCCCCAGGGACATAAAAAAAGGGATTGATTTCTGAACTTACCTTGTAAGTCAAGTATAGATTCAGCTAAGCGATTTGATTGAGAATCAAGGAATTTGAGGTTATCTTCATGCAGCTTGATCTGATTCTCAAAGCGCTCTCTATTATCATTTAGATTCAGCTGAAAAAGGACAACAACAAAAGTTTCAAGGTTTAGAAGGAGTGAATAATGATGTGGAAGAAATAACTTGAACGAATAGCACAGCTATATTACATTTCTAAGTTATGTGGCAAAATGAAGTCATGAATGACATGTAATTCAACCACTTCTAGGTTCTACAAAGATGCATCCAGTTATGGGTACATTGAGGGACAAGTAAATATGTCATTCAATGAAAGAAATGTTATGCAGACTTCTTTTCATGTTCATAAGAAGTATCATCACATACACAAACAAGTAGGAATAATATGATAATATCCTTAATTGTAATCAGTTATATGTTCTTTAATCAAATTGAAAGCAGGATCTCTTTCATGTTCCTAAATCATGCTTTCAAGTATGTGAATCAATAAATTGAAGAGTCCATGTCACCCAAAATTTATAGTTAGTATCAAAACAAATTTTGGAACAGCAGGAATCTGAAAAACTCCTGTCTAATTTCCCCATTGCTGTTCTTCCAGCAGTATGGATTAACTGAATAACATAAAGTAAGCTTGGCCCTCTCCTGAATCTTATTCACATTAAAACTTCACCAGCACTGCATATTGTTTTTAACATTATAAGTATATGTTTGGTATGGGAGTAATATATAGAAAACTCATTCCATGAAAATTTACCCCCATTTTTACTCCCATACCAAACTAACCCTAATAATTGTAATGACTTTTATTTTCATACAATTTTGAACTGATTTGCCCGCTTTTTCGTGTTCGGGGGACCACATTAGCCTTACAAATGTGTCATTCACATTCATATACATGATGACTATTTTAGAGCAAGACATTACCCAATACCCACTATTAGAACAATTTATAGAACAAAACAGTCACACTGTAATTGCTCTTTCAAGCAAACACATAACCTCACCCTATTCACAAGACTTTTCTTTTTTTTCGAATTTTGGTTATAAAGTAAAAAGAAAGCAAAAAAGAGCTTATCAAAAAGAAAAAAAGAATGAAAGTCCAGGGTGAGCTCCCCAACCCCAACAGGCAACTAGCATTCTTACATGCACAAATTTGGTCACCTGCAAATCCCTTATTCAAAGAGCAACTTCAAAAATTCCAATCAAGATTCAAGAATGACATGCAGAAATTGATTGCAACCAAATTTACAGGACCTAAATAAATAACTGAGCTCAAGTCCAGGTCCGGATGCAGGAGTTAGCTGCACCAATCCTTTATGGGAAACTAACGCTAATGGGTCTAAAGCCTAAAATAGTGAGAGTGATGAAAGATAGAAGGAAAGAAGAAAAGAGAAGGGAAGAGATGAGACCTGGTGGTGGTTCGCTTGAGACATGACCCTGACCCTGAAAACGGCGATGACTCGCTCAGATTCGTTCTCTGCTTCAAAACACTCAGAAACGATTCGCTGTCAGAAGATGGCAAATTGAAATTGGCGATGCTCTTTTATAATTTGTAATCCAACTCAACTCGACTTAACTTTGAAATTCGCCACTCAGCACGGCAGTGGCAGTTGCGTAATTTTGGGAAACTTCTCCGACATTATTCCAAGTACAACCCCCACCTTTGTTCCCTGTGTCGATTTCACTTCACGATCCAATTCCGATGTTCTTTTTAAGCAAATATCAATTTCTAAAAAATATAAATATTAAAAAATTCATGCAAAATAAATGTCTAAACATCTAAATTATTTTGTATGATAACTAATTTTAAAATTATTTTGTACTAATGTGATTTAATTTTTGTTTCAATGATTAAGGTATCTAGTATATTATTCAAAATATTTAAATATATATAAATAATATAAAAAAAATTATATTGCTTCTAACTCGTATATTTGTATAAAATTTTAAATATGTGATCAAGTGATAAATAAAATAGAGTTTAATTTTAATTTATTATTAATGTAAAAAATTTTATATTATCACTTAATCATATATTATTAAATTATTAAAAATATTTTATTAAAATATTAATTACTTAAAAAGTCAAATACTCTTAATGATATAATAGTATGTGATTGCGTAATAATATAAAAAAAATTATATTAAGGATAGATCAAAATTAAATCTAACAAAATAAAGGTTGAAATTCTTTTTGAAAATGCTATGTTGAGTAGGAAAAGTTTCAGTAATCCAAACAAGATGCTTCTTAAGAAACAAAAAAATATGTTTACCAAAATATTTGATATCTAAAATATTTTCAATTAATATTTTGAAATATTTAGTATTATAAATTTCAATTTAAATTTTAAATAGATTTTTTATTTGATTTGGTCATGAAGAGTGAATCTAATTTTGGTTTTAATTTTTTAGAGTAAATTTAAGTGAAAAAAAAATGACAACTAATATGTATCCATTAATTTTGTATAAAATTATAAAAAAAAAATGCTAATATAATCTAGAATAAATTTAATAAAAATAAAAACAGATATATTATTTTCATTATATAATTTCGATTGCTCCCAGATGAAATCAAAAGCTCTTTGTAAAAATACAATAATTAAAAAAAGAAAAAGCTCTTTCGACTTTTTTTTTTTTTGGTCGGGAAGGGGGATATTTGGGAAAAGAAGCAGGAGATCAAACACGGAGAGCGACGGGGTAAAGGCCACAATTGTATTATTCATCCACTGGCCTGAACTCTTTCGGCTCTGAACTTGCCGCAGTCTCCAAACGAATCGAACTTTTTTTTTACTCAAAAAAAAACTAGAATTCTATTGGGCCAAGTTTCATTAGGCAGTCACTTATTTGGGCTTATTTTGGAATGATCTATGATATGGGTTTCATGCAAACGGACCCTAGATTTAATTCGGCCCAGTATCAATCACCTTTTTCTTGCAGAAGATTTTAGTACTAGGGTCGATGGTTGTCCCATAAAAGTAGATCTGGATAAGGTATTATTATATATGAATTTGTCATCATAAAATCATATTTCTTTATTTCTCTTTTTAATATTTGGGTATAAAAATAAAATTAAATTTACATAGAATTAGTTTTTTAAATAAAATTAAATAAAAAACTTATTTTATAAAAATTTATTCTCATTTTATATTCCCTTACCAAATTAACCTTTAGGATATAGTTAGTAAGAGTACATTTTTACCTTAAATTTTTATCTTATACCAAACATATATTTATAATATATTATATTTTTAAAATTTTTCATCACTTTTAAATGGTTGGCTAACCTGATCCCAATCCATATAAAGGGCCCTTTGTTCCTTTTAATTCTTAATCTGCACGACTACAATACATTTCTTTTAATTCCTTTTAATTCTCAATTCATATTATTATAATTAACAAGTTATTTGTAAATATTCTTATAAAAAATTTAATAAATCCAAAGATATGCTAATTTTGGAATAGAGCGAACCTATCCTTTAACTTTTTTTTTTACCAAAAAAATTCTATCCAATTTTCTTAACACTAGAAGATAGAGGACCTTTTATATTATATTTAACTATTTTAAATTATTTATAAACACATGCAAAGAACACACGCAATAGTCACAAGACTCGCAACAAACACCAGTTACTTGCCGAAATAAATGTAAAAATAAGCAATTATCGCGGGTTAAATTTGGATGCTTGACTTAATTTTCTGCGCTAAAATTAAGTTCTCGTTTACTAAACCGAAAAAAAAAATCAGTTTTGATAAAATTATCAACTTAAAACTTCCAAATTCGTAAAAATATCTGTACTCGATCGTGGGTTGCTCCGTTGGGGACATGTGGTGCAGGGGGAGCATAACAATGATAGATAAACGAAACGAACTGGTGGCTGAGGTGCTCACCGGGCACCACTATGTTGTGCTCGTTCGCCCCCAAAAATGGTGAAAAATGAGAAACACATGCGAGTTTATTCCTCATATGACTCATGATATTTTGTACGTGCCTTGTGGTCCAATTGAGCTCTGTTGTCTGAGTCTCTAGGCCAGTGGTTGGCTTGCATTCACCCTTAATCTTGTGCCAAATATGCGACCAAAAATGCATGTGACTCCCTAATTTGGGGTTTTTTTCAGCACCCAATCATGCCCATTCCTTCCTCAAATAAAATTGGAAAATTCTTGCTTGATTTTTTTTTAGTGGATCCCACCAATATTTCCTTTTTGGATTTAATGTCGATATGCATGCACCCCCAAAAAAAAAGAAAGAAAGAAAAAAAGAAGAAGAACATGTTGATAAGTTTTGCTTGACCACTACTACTAGGCTACGTCACGCCACATGGCATGCTTGGTCGTTGTGTGTTATAAAGACAAAGGAACCCCACATCCCATCCTTAATAGAATGGATCCTTCGCAACCTCCAAAGGGCAAAGACAATGGAAATGGATGTATGAGATGAACACATGTCATCTCATATGAAATGGATGTTCAACCAGACAATCAAAAGTGAAATAGAAAAAGGGTTGGAGCGAGTTATGGGCATCGCAAGCTAAAGACCCCAAAGAGCCATGTTCAATGTCGTGCTTTTCTTCCCCCTGATTTTGGTCACATTTTCGGTCATTTTGTGTTTCTATTGCTGAACACAATGATTATATGCATGTTTGAGCCCATGTCGTTCTCCCCTGGACCAATTATAATTTTGATGCCAAAGATACATGTATTATATTATGAAGTTATAAAATTGTAATCATAAATTTAAGGTAAAAAATTAACAGTTCATTCCACAGCTGTGTATATAGAACTCAGGTCATGATACTCTCTCTAAATACATATCAAAGTGAATAATGGTATTGCGTTAAGTTATAAAACATTTGTTAGAAGTTATAATATCCTACTTAATAATAATAATAATAATAATAATATTATGTCAAATAATGAGGATATTTACGTAAATTAAGCACAAAAATTGATTCTCATCAGATGTGTGTTGAGGGTGAAAATTGCGTTGGATTTGCACTAACATGATTGTTCTGTAAAGAGTAAGCCAAAGATGTTGACGCATCACACATTTCTGAAAGCACATTTGGCCGTAAAACAAACATAGTTCAGGGAACTGCAGATGTCTATCCAAAATAAGAACAATGCCATAAAGTAGTCAAAATGAGCCAAAATCTGCCAAAGCCCGTCAAAAATGAGAAGCTACATTGATGTATTCTCAAATCTCAACACACCAATTTGGTGGACCAACCATGAACCATCCAAATGGCAGGCCTGTGGCAAACGCAGAGTAGGTCAGCCCACGGACATAAAATTTATTGAAAGAAAAAAAATAATATATATATATTAATTATAGGTTAAAGCAAGTTAAGGCGTGTCATTTAACTTAACAAAAAATCATTTTAATGATTTTTATATATTACATTTTTTTTTTCTGGGTTGCACACCTAACTCAACCCTCGTGAATTGGAAAATTGGTATCATATTACTCACATTTGCATTCATCCAAAGGACATGAGCAATGATTTAATTCGTCATGTACTAACTTAAATACTATAAAACTTTTACGACTCAAGTTCATTTTGTAATAACAATGTCAGGAATCAAAATAGAGTTTTTTTTTAAAGAAAAAATTCTGCTTATGTTATATTGAGTACAATTGAGTCATTATTGTTCCTTTACGAATTTAGAATTTCGCATACCGTTTAAGTCTAGTATTATTCAAAGTTCAAATTCGCCCAACTAATAATAGTCATTTAATTGATGCAATAAATCGTCAAAAATGAATTTTCCTTTCTTTAACTAAGTCTAATATTTTTGTCCATTTTTTTATTTTAATTTTATTTTTGTTTCACAATTATATTTTACTCTATTTTAAAAAAAATAAAATTTATCAAACCTGTCTCAATCACTAATCTAGTTAAAAATGCATATGAAACTTGCTTACAAGACATTATATGTGAGTATAAGTGCATAAATAACGTGTTCAATTCTAATTTATTATTTGAAATTGAATTTTGTTAAACATGTACTTATGTTTAAGAATAAAAATAGTGTGTATTATTTTTTATTAAATCATTCTAATTATTTAAAAAAATATTAAATATGTTTTGAATTTTGAAAATACTAAATATTAAATATTGTATTTTTTATTTAATAATTTTTCTGTTTTATTCTTTAACGTTAACAAAAACCCTTTTAAATTAGTAGTTATAATGAATTTAATAAGTCTTAAAAAAGATTTGAGATAAAAATAAAATAAAATATAATTAATGTGCAAGACCTCACTAACTTATATATTGCAGACAATGCAATGCTAATTGTGTATTTATATCCATATATGATGTTATATTAATAAATTCTGTTAAGGTTTCTGATTCTAACAGAGTTAATGATTAGAATACGTTCGATAAGTTTTAAAAAAATTTAAAAAACGAAAATAAGATAAAATATGATTGTAAAATGAAAATGAAATTTAAAATAAACTTAAAGGATAGAAAATATCGTTTTCGACAAACAAATATTTTAAAAAAAAAGGGAAAGAAATACAATTAGTATTGGAGGATGATAGCATTCAACAATAGGCAAGAAAAACAGACGCAAGAAAGTTTTACGAAAATTTGACACGAGCTTGTTGGGGTTTCCCTCAGCAGCAAGCCAGCAACAACTACAACCTATACCTGTAGTAAGATGAAGATAGGTTTTAGTCACACTTTCTTTTCTTTCTTTCCCAATATTGTCTTTCTTCTTTTTTAATTTTTCAAAGCCCTAACTTTCAATCACTTTTAAAAGGGGACACATGCACCACATGATTCTTTGTCATTGCAGAACTCGTTGGTTGAAAGGAGCTGAGCACGTGAACGTTTTACACAATTCAAAATTCAAAAGCGAAAACGACGCGTATACTGCAGGACCACTAAAAAGATATCGCTACTCCTATTTATTTTTGCACAATGGTGCTTGTCTTTTATTTTTATTTTAGTGTAAAATTTATTTTTATTTTTTAAAAAACATATTATTTATTTATTTTATTTTTTAAAAATTAATTTTATCGAATTAATTTTAAAAATTTTAAATTATTTATAAATTTTATTTTTTTATTTTTTAAAATTTTATTAATATTATCTTTTAAAAAGATTAAATTATTATAAATTTAAAATTTAAAAAATTAAATTGATAAAATTAATTTATAAAAAATAAAATTAATAAATAATATATTTTTAAAAAATTAAAAATTATTTTTTATTTTTTGTTTTATTTGTTGCCCGGGATTTGGAAATATTAATAATTGGGCGAAGTTTACCCTAGAGATAAGTCAAATCCATTATAGAAAGGAGGAAATAACAAAGGAACGGTTTAGAATTTAAGAGCAGTACCTGTACTGCTTACTGCTCTTATATAATTCGGCCTCATTTGCTTCTTGACATTTAATATATATATATATATATATATATATATATATATAACATTAATAAATATTTAACAAATAATTATCAAAATAATCCCTGCATTAGAAAAGCATAGAAAATAAGCACCAGTAGCTGAGAATCTATTTACAGTCACTGCAGTTAGTTATTTTATTTTTTTAAACTGTATCCAATTTCTGACTTGCAGACAAGCCAAACAAGAAAAATAATGCACCATTCTATTTGGAAGCAGAGAGAAAAATAATGGACAAGCTCAATCAATTGTCCATTACAGTGGAGATCTATATTTAAAAAATAAAAAATAAAAGGGCCAAAAAGAGGGAGGAATGAGGGTGGGGAGTCCATTTCCCCTTTCTATAGAAGGAAACTATTCTTTAAACCAGCTGACAGCATTATTACAAGAAACATGCATTTCTTGTAGGAAGATAAAAGATAAAGAGCTTGCATCTTTGTTTCATAAATATAGTTAGGAATGAAATGCCAGATTTAAGTCAAACAATCTGAAAGTGAAATTGACACCCATCAAAGAAAGGAATGCAATAGGAAATTACCCTATATAATATATAACAATCTAAAAAAGGAGTTACTGTACAACTCTACGTATCTGATTTCCCTGTATAAGAGTTTTATAACTTGTATTGTAGTCAAAAGCTAGTCCTCATGCAGATTGCAGAGATGACAAAATACATAAACATCACGGAAGTAAGCAAAAAAGGAGCATCCCGGTCCATGAAAATTGAAACCGCGTAAACCATAAAACCAAAACTTCAAAATGTTAACTTGCAAGGGGGGAAAAATAGCTTCTCATTTTAAAAATGAAAACAGAATGAAATTTACAATTCTATATGTCTGACCAAGGAAAAGCATAACTATAATATAAAAATTTAAAAAGAGATAGGATCTCCAGAAGTGACAAAAGCAGCAGATAATTAACTAATACTTTCCTCTTATGCACAGAACTAGGTAGAATACAAGAAAGAAAATAAGAACTTGAGAGACTTGGGATTAAAAGACAGAGAAACCCCATGACCATGGTAGATTGGTTAAACTAAACAAAACAATTGATCTTGCAGGAATAATACTTCATATGATAAAAACTGTGTATACTATAGACAAACATAAATTGGCTGCCCTACACGGTTAATAGGAGCTATTATTCTACTTCTCTAGTTCCCACTGCTGTGTAACAAAATTTCTGAGGAAGATTTGGATATTGGTTCTTCTCTATGTATCATTGCCTATGGACTATGTTAACCGCGATTCCCCCTGCTACCCAACGGATGACAATGGCTGTAAGGAGTTGGATTCTCGGGAAAATGCTGCAATCAACTTCTCCTTTGTAAGCTGTTCAGATCCTTGGGACTTTATTACAAATGTATGGAAGACAGTATCATTTGCAGCAGCAAGTTTTGACTCTACAACATTGATTTTGGCCTCTTTGAACGCTTGGATCACTCTTGAAACAGGGTGAGCATCAAGGGGGCAGCTCACCCTCACAACGACCTCGACTTGGGTAGCTTGAACATCCACATTAGGAGCTCGATTCTGATGGTTTTCTGCAGTTGGGTTGGCCTCCAAGACTGAGACTGATCCATCCCTTGAGGTGCTTCCAATCCTCTCTCTCTCAGACTCCATGATCTTGAGTTTAGCCTGAAGCTCGTTGATGTAAGCAATGGCATCACCAAGCAATGATGCCTTGTCCATCTTGGAGATGTTGGGCACAACAGACCGTAATGCGTAGAAACGCTGGTTCAGCTTCTCGCGCCTTTGCCTCTCGGCTTCCACATGATTGAGGGGTTCTTCCCTTCCATTAGCAGGCTTTCTGCCCCGCTTCCGGGGCCTCCGTTCATCGGTTGCACTCGGCTGCTCCTCTTTGCCTGGGGCCTCGACATCAGAGAGCTCCGATTCAGCAATGATTGATCTCACAGAAGGCCTCGAAGTGGCCCCCGAGAAATCAATTTGCATTTGCACCTGCTTTTGCGGTTGGTAGTTGTTCAACCGGAAATCCTGTCTCACGCCATTGGCTAGGTCCGGGACATTGCTTGTGGAAGGCCTAGCGGCAAAAATTTCCACGGGGCTAGGCTGCCTCACACCTTGATTCGCTGCCCAACTTGGACTGTGAAGACCGTTTCGAGCATTTGGAACGCTAATGCTGTTCCCATTGGAGTGGCCTACCCATGGCCTCTCCTCCATTTTCCTAACAGCAAGTTTCTCCCTGAAATGGGTACGACCTGAGTTCACAAAAATCTTTGGAACTCCATCTCCTTTATTATCCCCAATTGTCAAACCAGTAAAAAGGGCATTCTCCTCTCTCTTTTCATTCACCACATGCAAGGGTGAAAGTGGCTTAACCCTGGGGTATGATGATTGGGAAGAAAACGCAGATTTTATGGCCTGCAACAATTCAAAGCTCTCGGCTAGCATTCTCACAGAACCCAACTCCACCACTCCCAATTCAGTAGGGACTAGAACAATAGTCTGAATTCCAGCTGATTTGGTCAAGAAAGACCGCACACAGTAATCAGAGCTAGATTTCAGCGTATCCGAGAGCCACAAATGTTTCCCGGATGCAAAGCACTTACCTGGGCCACCATGCCCGCGAGGAAAAGAGAAGTACATGGAAGCAAGAAAGAACATCTCGGTGTCAGTAACCCGGTCGAGCCCAAAAGCATAATTATCCTCATCTGAACCCCCGAACGCTATGTGCAGCTTCTGCAGCACCCTCTTCCTCATCCTCTGCTGCATCTCGTCCTCGAGACGAAGGCTGAGAATTCCTCTAACTCCACCCCCTTCTCCCTCGCTGGGTTCTCTGCAACACCCATCTCCCCAACCCAGAACCCAATCCCCAGATTTTGACTGCGAAATTTGCCAGAAAATCGCATAGTTCCAGCTGAAATTCAAGACGTTGGGACGGTCCACGAGATCAGAGAGTTTGTTCTGCAGGCTTTCGTCACTCCCAACGGCCATTAACAGGCTCTCATTCGACACGGAGCTGGTAATCAAGTAATCGAAAGCTCGGGTGCCCAGAACCGCCGAAACCATGGCCTTTTCATCAGCACTCCACGACCCAAAGCCCACCTCAATCTTCATCGCTAATCCTCCAAAACAAAACCACCCAGAAAGAAAAAAATCTTAAATTTTCAACCCCTCAATCGAATCCCACCCCTACACAACCCGCCAATCAGGCAGATACAGTATTTTCTCTGCTTCCATCTCAACTCGATTTCTGCAAAACCAAATCCAGAACCTCACATGAAATCCTGCATAACACCTCCAACTAGCTAAAATCTCAGATCTTACAAATTTCAGCTCCGGGTTCCAAAGAAATCCCAGAAAAAAAAAAGGGAGAAACAAGAACTGGGATTCACACCAAAAAATCTAAGCAGGCAAAAGGGGACCAACAGGGCAAGACAGAGTGACAACAATAATCTCTGTTAAAATAGACATTCAGAGTAAACTGAGAGTGCAAGGAAGCAAAAGGATGTCTCCGAGGAGAAACAATCAGGTGTCTCACAAATCAGAACGAAGGGAAAAAGGGCTCTTCTTCCTTCGTACCAAAGCGAAGGTCAGAGTGTGAAAAGTGAAAACTGAAGAAAAAAAAAAAGAGGAGAGAGAAAGAGAGAATTGAAAGCTGCGGCTTACGCTCTCCAACCTCTAACCGCAAACCACGAACCGAGGTTAGGTCAAACTAGGGTTAAAAGCTTACTAGGGTTGCTTGGTTGGAGGTGGAGAGGTAGTCGGCAAAGATTATGTTGGCTTTGGTTGTTTTGTTTGCCCCTATCACCTACTGTAAGCTGCACGACACCGAAAATATTGTTTCCTTTATTAATTTTTTTAAACATTTTCTTTTTTGATTTTTGAAAGGAAATTGCATGTGTGGATGAAAGTGATGAATAAAACAATATTTTTATGCTTTCCTAAAAATATAAGTGGATAATAAATAAATAAATAAATAAATAAATAAATAATAAGATAAGTTAACTTATATAAATTCATGATACTCGTGCTAAATAGTGGCAAACATTAAGAACGCACGCGTGTAATGTTAAATGTGACTCACACACGGAGTTATCGATTCTCTGAATTTTGTTGGTGCTGTGTGCATGTTAAAATTAAATGACAAATGATAATCTCTTGCCAAAAATAAAGTAGGAATTTATTTTGTTTTGCAAAATGAAAACGGACAACCCTTTTTAAGAAAAAGAAGGAAAAAAGAAAACGAAAAGAAACATGGCAGAAGAATCTATAATTGGGTTTTGAGATATTATCAAAATTCATATCTAATTCACGTATCATTTTTCTCCTCTTTTCCTTTTTTTTCTTTTTGTGGAAAAACCTATAAATGGATGCCATACTATTTAGGGTGAATATTTTGACTGATCTTTAACGATATCTAGAAGTATATTTGTTTTTTTGTAAACTTTCAATAGTTTAACATTACGAAATCATGTACTTTTTGGTCCTAAAGATTGCGTTACTTGCATTCAGTTATTAAATTTTGAGACTGAGTCCCTCAAAATTGTTTTTGTCTGGAAAATATATTGAATATAATGATGGTGATACACATTTTATTTGAGTCTTACTGATTGAGTGAGTGGAGGGTGAGAATATGCAGAAGAATGTTCTAAAACTAAAACTAAAAATAAACATAACGTAGAAAAACATACACACTTTAATGTGAATACGATTGATCTTAATATTTGAGCCATGAATCACAATGATGTGCAAAATGTGTGTAGTTGAATAAAAGAAGCCCTTTCAACTCATCAATACTTTCAATTATTAAATCCATAATTTCAATCAAGTTAATAGATTCAGTTGGTTAATTTTGAAAATTAATTACTGATTACAATGGAAATTATGAAATTATATTTGTGTTAATATATGTAAAAGATTCTTCATTAAAAAATAAAATATGGTTAATAAGCACTTAATCACTAGTCTAATAATTAGTAGTTAATAAATAATAAAAATAATTGTCTTTTTACTTGTCAAGACCAAAAAAGGTGTTTACGCTTGTTTGGTCTGGATATATTTGTTCGTAACTACTAAATATAACCTGTGATAAATACGTTTGCGTTTGTTTGCAGTTGAAACAAACAGTCTAGAATTATTGGCCTTGTAATCAGGCATTAATAAATGACAAAAAAAATATTGTTTTTATTTAAATATTTACTTTGACAAATAAATTTGTAAATTGTTAATTTTATAATTAATAGTTAATAAACGATTGAAACAATTGTGTTTTTATTTATCATGACTAAAAATGTGTTAGGTCTGTTTTGTTTGATTGTAAACAAACGTGTTACGTTGTCTCCGTGATTTTTAGATACTAGAGTAAAATTTTAATTTAATTATTTAAAGATTAAATTGATATTATTTTAGTTTTTAAAAAAATATTAATATTAATTTAATTTTTAAATTATAAAATGTGACATTATTTTTAATTTTTTAAAAAATTAATATTAATTTAATTTTTTAATTATAAAAAATATCATCAATTTAATTTTTTAATTATATAAAATTGACGTCAATTTAATCTTTTAATCATAGAAATTATATCAATTTATTTTCTATCCGTACATAAAAAAATAATTTTAATATTATTTTTCATGATTTAAGAACTAAATTGATGTCGATATTTTTTATAAGGTTAAAGTGATGTTGAAATAATTTTTAGAACATCAAATTAAAATTCTACTCTTAAATATTATCTATAGACATACGTGTAATTAATAAGTGTTTGCATTTGTCTAATTGAAAAATATATCATTAATAATACATAAAGTGTTAGTGTAATATAAGTGAGTTAATATCTCTAAGAATAAAAAATACAGTTCGATTCATGACATCATAAAGAGAGTTAACCAAGAGAAATTAAATTTATAGAGTGATTTAAATAAATTAAATCATGTAAAAATACTTTTAATTTATATAAAAAAGTTAATAATCAATAATTGATCTCACAATGAGCAGTTTATAAATGGCAAAAATTATTGTGTCTTTATTTATTATTATGAAAAACTTTCAGATTGTTAGTCTAGTAATTTTTTGTTAATAGACATGAAAATAGTTGCGTGTTTACTTATCATGAGCGAAAAACATTTTTAAATCTTGAATGGTTTGACTGCAAACATAAGCACTGTGTTTATTTTTGGATATCACATATTACGCGTGTTTGCGTGTTTGTCAACAATTGAATAACAAACTATCAATCATTGGTCTCATAATTAACAGTTAATAAACGACAAAAGTTATTGCATTTTTATTTTATTATGAAAAAAGACCGTGAATTTTTAACAAAGAAAAAAATCATATTTTTATTTATCATAGTCAAAATTTTGTTGGTTGTTAGTTTTATAACCATCCATTAATGAATAAAAAAAATATTCGTGATTTTAATTATTATAGATCCAATTTATTGGCTTCTTATTTTTAAACAATTTTGCATATCTAGTATGTCCAAGCGAAATCTAAATTCGCAGTAAATTCCAATTAAAAAATTTATATTTATCATATTATTGTAAATTTTAAAAAATTAAGTATCATCTACAATATAATTCGATAGTTTCATTGATAATAAGGCTTCAATGAAATTAAATTTTTGTTATAGAGTAGCCTTTTGTACTATAATTAAAAATGAGCTGTAATATTATTTGGTAAAAGAAAAAACTAGAAAAAGTTTGATGTGAACAACAAACTTGATTAGAAAAAATAATAATATTTATTCGGAAATGCCCGTATAATCTTAAACGTTATCCTGCTAAAATAAATTCCATTTACTGAAAACAAATGTTAAAGTACCAAAAAATGTTTATGAATATAGTTAATGATCCTGCAAAAGAATTAATTAATGAATTATAATTTAGTGATGAGGATTCAAAATACATTATCCGACGGTATTATTTATGAGACTTTGGTATAAAAAGTAAACTTACCGAAGTAAATGGAGTAATTTCCATGGATTAGTAATGTTAGAGGAACGAATGAATGATTAATTACCTTTCACGCATCCCTCTCTCTTTTTTCGCATGCATGCTTTGTTACAATTGTACGGCACAACGACAAGTGTTATTGCCAAGAAAGTAAAAGAGAATTTGACCAGATGCGTGTTGCAATTTGCATAACCTTAATTACTCAACCTCTGTTAACAAAACGAAAACACAATCAAACTCTCGAGCATTAATTTATGGAATCATGACGTTGAAAGTTAAACAAAGGAAAAAGGATTCCTCGGAAACCAAACACATTTTGATTTGTCTGAGGTTTATACTTTAAAGCTTAATTTGTTAGTGATAAAGCACTTGTTAAAACTTTAGTAGAACATCGTGGTGGCCCTAATTGGAGTCGATCATAAGTTAAATAAAAATAATAATAATAAAAGTGATTCGAACCCAAAGTTGCTACTTTGGTTTTTTTATTTTTTTTAATTATTTCATTCAATTTGTAAATGGGTTATCGCTGGAGTTGAGTACTGGAGGAGGTAATCTTGATGGAGCCCGCATTGACTCTTGCTTTTGAAACTTCAGCGTTAATAGACATCTCAAATTGCTGGCTTAATTTGAGACAGAAAATTACTCGGTCAAGTATATCCTATTTTTTTTTCCAAAAAGATAAATAAATTATTTTAATAACTAATCAATAAAAATCATTTTATTATTTTGCCATTAATATAGGAATAAAGGTTAGGCTAAAATATAAAAAAAAAACTCTAATTATGAATTATTTTTATACTTAAATTTTAAAACTCAAAAGTTTAATTTTTTAAAATTAACAAATCATCTATATTAACTTTTTATAAAAAAATTCTTTATATGAATACAAGAGTTTTAATTTATATTATAATGTATATTTTGATAGATTTAGAGAATTATATTGTTAAGTTTAAAAATATATGTGAGTTTTTTGAAAATAATTTATAATTAAATTTTTTTTAATATTTTAACATAAAAATTAATCCAAAGGAATCACAAAAAATAATATTCTTTCGTATATTTTTATTTATTATTTAAAATAATTATATAAATTTTTAAAAATTATTAAATAATTTTAATTATAAAAAATATAATTTAATATGATACAATTATTTTTTTAATTTATTAATTTTTTTAATTTTATTAATTTTATAATAATAAAATATAAAAATAATTAATATTTTTATAATATTATTAAATAACAAATATTTTAAAATGAAAAATATTTTTTTATACGATAAATTAAAATGAAAGAAAAGAACATTGTCGACAAACAAACAATAAATGAAAATGAAAGTGTGATTAAGAAATGTATAAATAATAATAATAAATAAAGATATATAAAAACAGTTTTCACGCTAATATATATTATTAATAACGCGCATGTGTTTTTGGCTGCTAGTGGACATCACCGTAACATAACGTGCCTCTTGATAAAAAATGAAAAATCTGTGGGCCACCCACTGAAAGCGCGTGAAGAGAAAGAAAGGGAAGGGCTCATTGATCACGCTTCACGCAGGGGCGTCACGCAATTTGTGCGGCTTTCCATCATTGCTGTCTCCGAAAACAAACACGTTTCCGCACATCACACTCATTCCACGTGCCTCAATGAGGCTCGTAGTATCCCACGTGTCGGCATCCGGCGCGTCCTCGACGGGAACCGATAAGGGTCAAGTGGGTCCGTGAGAAGCACGTGAAGCCGATTGGATCGTGGTGGAAGGGGCACGTGAAGTGCATTTATGCGTCGCTTGGCTTCTTTCAATCTAAGAAAAATAATATAAATCCCGTTGGTAACGTGTTTGGCGTGTGCGTTTCCCGCCTTGACATTTCCCGCTCCTCGATGCGTTCCGCCATGTCATCCAATTAATTGCTTCGTCATGCCATGGGCGTGAGGTGAATTCACTCTATATATTTATTTCATTTTGTTTTATATAATAGAGTAATGTAACATAATAAAAAAAATAATCAACATTTTTTATAAATTAAAATTAACAAAAATTATTAAATAAAATTAAATAATAAAAATTATTTATTTATTTAAAAATTAATAATAATAAATATATTAAATTATTTTATCAAAAATTGTGATAAAAAATTATAATTATATAATATTTTTATATAATTAATAAAATATATGTATATTATGACCCAAGTTGATAACATGGAAGGGGTGTGTTCATGTGAGTATGTTAAAAGAAGAAATTGCTGTGTGTTCTTAGTGTCACTAAGATTATGTTTTAGTATCATTAAGATTATATTTTACATAAATATATGCCCTCATCACCCCTGGTCCACTTGGGTTATTGAAACGTATCATTGCTTATTTACTTACAGCTTTTTTTTTTAATAAAGTAATTACATAAAATTAATGAAAGTATAAATTAATAGTAATATACCACATTTAAGTCTGTACTGTGTGAAACTGTGGACAGAGGAGGTTCGGAACAGTGATATTTTGTTTATTTTTTTTAAATCATATTATACAGTTAAAGAAATAACTAACATTTTAGACAGAATTTAACAAAAATTAATTAGAATTATTAGATAAAATTAAATAATAAGAATCAGTTATCTATTCAATAATTAATAAATATGTCAAATTATTCTGTTAAAAATTTTAATATAATTTTTTTAACTATATAATACTTTTTTATATAAAAGAAAAAAAAGAAATTTTTAATTTTTTAAATCAAGAGTGTAACGATTAAAACCCTCCTCTCAAATAATGACTTTAAAATTCAAATTTTATTTATATTATTCGTCTGATACATTAGATAAAAGATAAATATTATAATAAAATTAATATTATTTATTTTTTTTATATAATGTTTGAAGAATTATACTAAATAACATAATATTTAATTAAAATAATTTTATTTATCATTGATTATATAATAAATAAATATTAAATTATTTTATCTTATATAATTAAAACTAAACAAAATTATTATTGAATAAATTATTATTCAATATTTTACCTAAATATTATATAAAAATAAATAATATTAATTATATTATATTATTTATTTTTTATATAATATATTAAATAAGGTCTAAAAATATAATAGAATAATTACTGTAACTAACACGTGTAAGTCAGAAAAGTGATATCTATTTCTACACAAACTGTCAACCTAATTTTACACAAAGATTATATGATTGTATCTCAATTTAATTTTGACGAGGTCAGTTAAATATAAATATAGCCACGGCATAAATTATAAATATTCTAGTAATAAAACCCAGTATATGACATCTGGTTAGATGGATAATCACAGATTAAAATTCTTGCAAATCTTTTATTTTTGAGATGGGGCCTTTGGTATAATATCTTAGTCATTCAAAGAAAAATATAGAATTTATACTAAAAAAAAATGTGTGTAAATAAACCATTTTGGCTATTTTCAGTTCGTGAACCCACCTCCACATTTAAAAATGCAAGAATGCATATGAATGTTCTTACTTCTTACACAAATACTTAATCATTAATGACGATAGAGTTAGTGAGATATTCTTAAGAAATTAGTTAAAGAATAATATGGATTGATATGCTTAGATAAATAGATTTGCTGTCCATCATGGTGGATCCACTACGGCCAAAGTGGCAAACTGGGAAATAAGATGGAGTTATTTGTCAAATTAAAAGAGCTCACTTGTAAGCACTATAGCTTTTTCATGTACTCATGCATGCATGTATGTGTAATTTTCCCACTTTGGCTCCCAAACAAATGTTATATGTTTTCCTAATAATATTCATATAATTAATAGTATAATAAAAACAAATAATTTACGAAGTGGTATCCTTACTTAAAAAAAAATACATTCCCATAAAAAAAAGTATACGCAATTAATACTTCATTAGTAATTATATATTACAATATTTAAATAAATTTATAATTTTAAAATTTAAAATTAATTGTTCAATATTTAACTAATCAACATTGATTTAGATAATAAAATGCTTCTCTTCTTTATTTAGTATTGGAAATATTGAATTCTCGTAACTTTGCACATTGTACCAACAAAATTTGCTATTAGATATTAAAAGAAAAAAAAGAAAAATGACTATTTACACAAATTTGAGTTGAAAGTAGTGACAAAACTCAAAATCATCGCAATATAAAAAATACGACAATAATATTTTCCAATGGTTATTATATTTTTTTATATTTTTGTATTAAACAAAAAACTATGTTTCTTTTTTATTAATAATTGATTACTTCTACAAATTTTTTTATATTCTTAAAGTTAAATTGTTGATATATTTTAAATGTATTAAAATAAAAAATAAATAACTAATAAAATATATGATTATATTTATCATAAAAATAAAAAATGTAATAAAACAAAAAAAAATCAATATCGAATAAATAATCCTAATATAGTAAAATGGAAGGTCGTGTCCTACTAGTAAGAGATCCGTAAAACAGAAAAAAAGAAAAAAAAAATGAAAGCTGGATATAGGTGTCAATCGCCAGTGGGCAGAAGCAGAAGCAGAAGTGATTTTGGTAAGTGATTTACCAAAGTCCAACTTTACCCCTGTAATGGCCCACTGTACGCCGCACTTTTCGTGGTCAATGCAGTAAAAACAAGAGAGTGAATTTTGGTTGTTGCGAAATTGCGAGGTCACACCGTTCACGTGCTGACAGGACTCAATGTTGGTTGGAGCAGCCCAGTGAGCCCCTATCTATAGCTTTGCTCAAAAAAATATAATAGAGTAATATACTATATTATATTATACTTTATTAATAAATATTTTATAAAATTTATCACATATTTTAAAAATTTTATTTTTTAATAAAAATTATTTTTTATAATTTTATTAATAATTTAATTATAAATTATTTTAAATATAAAATAAATTAATATAAATACACATTTATTTTGACAATAACATTTATAATTAATATAAAATAGTGTTTTTATTTTTAATTATTCATATTAAAAATAAAATAATTTAAATTTTTTCAATATATCAATTTAATGATTTTGAATTTAATATTTATTATTTTAAATAATTAAAAATATGCTGAAGAGAATTATTTAAAAAAATACCACGTTACTCATCAAATAATAACTGAAATTATTGTTGTTTTTGACTCGTGTAAATGAAATTATGTTAACTCAAAAACACACAGTGCTTTCAGGAAAACATAGTTCATGGATTAATTATTGGTCAAGTGAAGGACTCTGGAAGGAACCGGCAAAGGCTACGTTAAGTCCGTTTTATGAACATGAAGAAAGGTGCTGCAACTTTAACCTGCAGCAGCTTCAGTTCTCGTTTGGTTTGGTTTCGTGATAGAAGTGATAAAAATTTCATTGAAATTTATAGAATATAATTTAAAGTGATAATTTTATATTTCATAAAAATTACTTTTTATATTCTCCAATTGTGATTTTTACTACAAACTAAAATTTTGATATAAATACGATTTTGTTACTTTTCGGTCAGATAATATTTTTTTTTATAATATTTATTTTATCTTTTATTATCATAACTTAACTTATATTTTTTTTAATAATTATATATTTAAAAATAATTTTATTAATACTGTTTAAATAATATTTATTTTATTAAAATTAATTTTTAAATAAAATTTATTAAATATAAATTATTTTACTCTAAATTTACTTATAATTAAAATTAAATTTATAAAATTTAAATTTATTTAAAATAAAATTTATAAAATTTAATTCAAATATATTCTAAGTTATCAACTATCTCATTGTGAAGAGAAAGTGAATAGCCAAGCCCCATTATTATATATTTAGATTACTTTATTTTAAATTTAAAATAATTTATAATTAATTTTTTAAAATATTTTTAAAAAATAATTATTTCTTAAAAATTAAATTAAACCAACCATACTAGCTAAGCTACCAGATCCCACCATCACTCTACAGGAAGCTTGTTTTGTTTGGACTCATGTCGAGACGAGGCCCAACAAGTTATGGATACCTCCTGTCGTTGAAAAGTAGAAAAACAAAACAGAACGACGATTTGAGAGATTATGAATAAAATAAACAACTAAACAAGCGAAGGGGCCAACTTTGCAAATTTTTTCCAACGCAAACGGGCGACGGAAAAAAGAAACATTTTTTTTCTTTAGGCAAATGCTCATAGAGAACGTGTCACCGCAAGTCTACGTTGAAAAAAAAATCAAACAGATGAGCGTTATATAAACTAATCCCCATCTTAATTTTTTCCTATCTAATACGTATTAATTTATTTTTTTATGAGAAAATTCATTATTTTCAATTCACCCCCACACACACACACACACACACACACACACACACACACACACACACACACACACACACACACACACACACACACACACACACACACACACACACACACACACACACACACACACATATATATATATATATAAACAGAATGACGATTTGAGAGATTATTAATAAAATAAATAACTAAATAAGTGAAGTGATCAACTTTGTTTGAAATTCTCTTCAACACAATCGGGCGAGAGAACAGAAAATATTTTTTTTCTTTAGGCAAACGCTCATAGAGAGCATGTCACCACAAGTCTACAATGAAAAAAAATCAAACAAATGAGCGGTATATAAACTAATCCCCATCTTAATTTTATTCCTATCTAATACGTATCAATTTATATTTTTAATGAGAGAATTCATTATTTTCAATTCATCCCAACACACACACACACATACATATATATGTATGTATATATATATATATATATGATGATTAATTAGCAGTTTCAGTTCATCAAAACTCAGGTTCCTGTGCTGATCCATATATTTAGCCTTCTCGAACATTTACGTGAGTGCCAAATCATGCTTATCTCTATCGCAATTGAAAAATACATAAATAAATCCGTTCCCCACTTGCATTTTGTTTCTTTATTTGTTTTATTCTAAGATCTTTTCATCATTATAATAATTGTTTTTGTAGCACGAGGGTGGGCCAAACAAAAAAATAATAATAACAATGACGCGATGTATAATATTCCTATCATTCACAGCATAAAACCAAATATCATGATGTATATGAATGATCACGCCAGCCTTATTCAATGGATAACTATTTTCACTATTTTATAAATGTTTTAAAATGACTCAATTTTATTAAAATACATGTTCGAAATTGCTTTTTCTTTTTTTATCCACTTCCGATTTGTTTGGTTCACTTGGAATTAACTATTATCTTTTCGATCTCAAATTAGACTTTAATTGATACTATATTCTATATATAGACTTATTTGAAGTAGTTTGATTGGACTGGATTGTATTGCACCAAACAAGCTTCAACGTGTGGGGGTGAAACAGGACAGGAAACATTGAAAGATGTGATAATTTGTGGGCATAAGGATCTGAAGTTTAAGAAATTGTTGTATGAACAGGTAGCCATCCACTCGGTTCCATGGTTGTTATTTTGAATTTCAACATCAAACATTCAGATCTTGTATTTGTTGTGGATTAGTTATTATTGTGTCACTGTCGGTCATGAGGATAAGAACACCGATTCTATTGAAACAATTTATTTATAATTAAAACAAAGCCCACGTGGTCTCTGACTCTGGGTTCAGGCTCCCAAATCTGCGTCAGATTTTTGGCACGTAAATGGAGCAGGTAGGGAGGAGTCTTGGCGCTGGAATAGCATATTCCAAGGAAAGGATATATGTACATGTAAGAACTGGGAAAAATGTTTAGATTCGCATACATAGATGGATTCACACTGCAGAAATCCTACAGTCTCCTGACAATGTTGGCAACCAACCTGTTACTCTTAGTGGCCTCGCAAACACAACCGACAGATACATGGGATGTCCAGAAACTATGGTTGTTTCACTATTTGGCAGAACAGCCCATTAATGAGGATTGACAACTGCATTCACATAAAGGTTTTGACTTCAATTATTGTTGGTATCTTTTGTTGATAACAAATTTATAAATGCCAGAACCTCTTCTCTTTCTTAACTTTCTATTTAAAAAAAAAAAAAAACAGAAGAAGAAACAAAACTATTTGGCAGAACAAGACTACACCCATCCTGGCTACCCAGATGAGCTACAATGGGACATCCAACCTACTGAGATGCCAACTTTTGATTCATGACTGACTTGCTGGTAAAATAGCTTACTGCAAAAGTGTGCCTGACCATAAAGAATATGCAATAGCCACTAGTTCTCCCGGCTCCTGCTCAATATATGCTGGGCAATTTGGAAGATTACAAAGAACTTGTTTCATTTAGATTTTGCAAATATAATTTTGAATGAATTAAATTTTATAAATTTAATTTTAGTGAAAAGTAAATTTAAATAAAGTAATTTATATTTTAAAAAATTATATTTAACTTAAAAATAAAAAATAATTATTTAAAATCAAATGAGTTTTTAACATTAAAATCACATTTAAATAATGATTTAAATATTAAAATAAATAAAATAAAAATAAATAAAAATTTATTTAAATTTAAAAAATTATTTAAATAGAACAAACGCTCATTCAAATATATTTTAAAATAAATTCTGTTTTTGAACAAAAAAAAAAACTTCCAATTCAATATTCACAATAGAAACTAGAAAGTGCCTTCAGCCAATAATATGTAGCTGCTCTTACGGAGGAGAAATGCAGAATTTTCTAGACTAAAAACAACCATGATCAGCACAAGAGGAGAGTATTGGCAGTAGTGGCTAGAGACTGCAGAGGATGGGTAATTAATTGGATACTGACCTGTTCTCCATGTGGCCCACAGACAATACAGTTTTTGTGCCTCTTACTTAAAAATAAAAAAAGATAAATTCATCAATTAATTAAAAAAAAAATCACTGTCAACGGGCTAGAGCATGTCAGCCCACAGACAACACAGTTTTTGTACCTCTTACTTAGAAGAAGAATAAAAAAAGATAAATTCATTAAAAAAAAACCCTTAGTTTTTGAATGGTACACTATACTCTGTTCCATTCAATAAAATCAATTACTTAAGATTAAGAAAAAGTCCATAGTTTTACGTGCGTTTGCTTTTAAGTTTTAACTGGACTGCCAAAGAGAACAATAGTGTTGTTGAGGCTCTCAACTTGGATGAGATGAGATGTTGGGACGATCAGATTTGGGCCGTTTTTTGGGCTTCATTTATAAGCCTGTTAGCTAGTTGTCCCTTCCCAGCTAACGTACAGCCTACAAAATTTCTCAAACAGAGAGGAACGAACAATTATTTATCTGGAAAGATACGTTCGAATGACGATTTTAGACAGAATTTAGAGCACAAGTTTATTTAGGTCTTTTACTTTGCGGAACATATATTTTTGATAAATATTTTGTATTTCCATAAAAAGTTATTTTTTGAAAAATATATTTTTTTTGCTGTTAGGTGAAATTAAACATTTTTTAAAAATAATAATCATATTTGATGTAACATATAAATTAATATTTTGTTGATTAATTCTTACAAATCATTAAAAAAAAGGGAAAATGACTTCTGTTTTTAATAAGAAAATTCATTTTTTTCTAAGTAAATCAAATAATAGAAGATATTCAAACATCATTTTTATATAAAAAGACTAACCAGATGAGAATTATTTTTAGAAAAAAAAATATTGATTTTAAGGTTTTACTTTTAATGAGTAAAGCTTCATAAATATCATTTTAATGAATTTAAACACTGTGTTTACACCCTTATGATCATATTCATGTCACTTACTATTAGGGTACGTAAATCATAAACATGAATAGAGCACAAACAAAAAGATATATAGGACGCAAATCAGAAAGTCAGAAACAGAAAATTTTTCCTCCTCTACACGTGCATGCGTTAAATTAGTGATTGAGTAAAAAGAGATGGGTGATTTTAAACAAGAAAAAAATGGATCAATTAATTAGGAAGAAAGTAGATAAGGAACATGATAATTTGACGCAAATATCAATTAACTTTTATCAAGAATTATCTATATATTATTGGAATCGCATTGATTGTGCACAAGTACGCAAACGATTCTATCTAAATATAACAAGAAAAAGTTTAAGTGGGACAATTAATTGAACTTGAATGAAATTACTTGTCTATTGGAGGAAAATGAATATTGTGACATTGATTGTGTGAATAATGAAATTTATTTTAGAGATATTTAATTTTTGAGATGGAACGAGAACTTTTTCTGACAGGTGCGGTCAACGCGCAACTCCTGCACCAAATTAAAAGCTTTATAACTTGATGGAGCGAGTCGATATTTAAACGATGCGGTTCCTTGTAGGTTGTGGGGTCCAACATTTCTTTTTACTTTTTAGAACAGCCAGCAAACTTTGTTGGGTATCCTTGTGACAGTTGTTCAGCGAAAGGATTTGACATGTTGAGAAAATCTATTGCATGCATGCTGTGTGCTTAATTAGCCAAACAATTCCAGCCCCTCATTAAATACCCAAGACTTTTCACGCATTCATTATAGTGCTGGTACAACCAGCGTTTGTGGTTTTGCATCACTTCGAACGTGGAACCTGTAAACCTTAAGGCCAGGTACCAATAATTTTTGCGATTAATCTTTCTCATCTTTAAGAAAAGGACCTCTCCATTTGGACCAATGCCCAGTTGGGAATGCCCCATTTTCCTTTTTTGCTTTGCAACGTCCATTCACCACCCAGTAATGGATGATACGGCCTTTGTACTGCTAACTCCTGCTGCTTATTTAGTTTTTGTAGTTTCTTTTATTTCTTAGGCATTCTTGGTTCCTTTACTCCTCTTGCTGTTTTGGGGCTTCACGCCTTGATCCTATATATATTAAAAAAAAAATTCAAGAGACCATTCATTCTAAAGTTAGAATATATTACAAATTTTAATAAAAATTTATAATAATATTTATAAATTACTTACTAATAAAGATCTTCAACAAGATTTAAACCTAAAACCTGTTAGAATATACAATTCAATTGTATTAATTGAGCCTAAAACAGTATGTATGGCGGTGGAGGTTTGTTAAGTGTTTTTCTTACTTGCTAAATAGGTAAATAATTTAGGATTTGATTATTTTAAAGTAAAAAATTCACTTCAAAAGATAAAGTAAAGAGTATTATTACTCATTAATAAAAAAATTAAGAGAGTATATTTTAATAATATTTTAATTTATTATATATGTACATGTATTTTATCATGATTTTAATCATTAATTTTCTTATTAATGTTTTTAATTTTTTACTTTATCCTTTAAAATAAAATTATCACTTTAAAAGAGACAAATCCTATAATTTAACGGGTGGAATTCATTTTTGTTACTTATTAAATGTTTGAGCTAAAATTAGATGAATTGATTATATATGTAGTTGTAATATGGTACTCAATGCTCGTTCTATCAATCAATATAGTATATCGAAAAGATATATGCCAAATTAGCACAAGCAGATATAGATATTCATTGAATTTGAAATCTAGTTTTTGATAATTAATTGAGATGGTTAGTGTCAATTACAAAAGTTAAAATTATTACTACGTGCACAATTACAAAAGTTAAAAATATGTATAAGCAGCATACTTCTACCAAATATACTGGTATATTGGAGGTTCTCCTTCACATAAAAGGAAAAAAACAACAGAAGGTGGCTTCTTCCGTATATGTAGATTGAGACTTTCTCCCCTCGTAGTGTGAAATTTACACTTTATTTTTGCATAAAAAGTTAAGTGCGTAAAATCAATGTCAAAAGTATATTAGTTTTTATTAAAATCATCCGAAATTTTTTTTTTCCTTATTTTCGATGCATATTTTCTTTCACATATTTAAGAGTATAAGCAAAGAAAAAAAATGTAAAATGATTGGAAGTTATTATTACACAAATAATGTTTGGTAATGTTCATAAAAAAGTCCTGTTTGGGAGTTTAGAGAGATGTGAAAAAAAATAAAAAATTAATTAATAAATTATTTTCATTTTTATTTTAAATATATTCTTGTTAATTAAAAAACTTTAACGTGTTCATAAAAATTAATAAAAGTTAGTTTTATAAGAATACTTAAAAATCATCACTTTCTTTCTATTTTTTCATAAAACTTCTAAGTAAATAAAAGGCTTATGACAAACTTATTTGTTTCTTTATTTTTTCTTTCTAACCCCTTCTAAACATAACATAAAGTAAAATTTTGTTTGTTAACGCACGTTCATACAAAATTTTACTTTAATATAGGGCTTGACACAGTTGAAACAAACAAAAACAAGTACTAGGAAGTGTTGCATTGTCAATGTCACCAAGTAAGTAGCAAAATATAGTAGTGTCCCTTCCTTCCCTGAAACTATGATCAGTCCAACTTTGTGTGCGACACTCCCTTTTGTAACGTTAATCATTTGTTTCACAACGCAGCGCGGTCACTAACGCAAACTTTGCTTCTTGTGTTCTTCATGTTTCCATGTGAATTTATCCCATACCAAACATATCCTAAGAATATTCTCATAAAAATATAGTTCTAGAGAAACTTATTTCTAAAACTTAGGTTCATTTGTCAGTTCCCTTTAAATCATGGACTTGGTCAATTTTAGATGCTAAATATTTTGATATCAATTCCACTTTTTCTCTAAAATCCACGTCCATTTGATACAATGATACAATCTGATATATCCACTAAAATTAATGTGTAATATTTAAAAAATGATATAATTGATTTCTTTATTAATAATTATAGCTGTAATGTACACTTTAAGGTGTGGTCCTTCGGTTTCTTAAAATGTAAGCGGAGTAATTCCTTTTGTCTAGGGGTATCCTATATGATTAATTTTCATTGCATTAAATCAATGATAGCAACCGAAAAAAAAAAAGTGATATTGATCACGATGAAGCTTATATATGCATACAAGTCAAATTAAAAAAGCCTAAACTTGGTCATCAAACATACTCACCATTTTGCCATCTCATGTTAGAATTTGGAAACAACTTCCCCAAACTTTAGTTGTTTTCTCAACTTTGATAATTAACATGTTTAGTATTTCGTTTAAATGAAGATATTAAACTAAGTTGTTGGACCTAATATTATTAAAGGTAATGTTAGCCTCAGCAAACTAGATTATAGACAAATAGAAGTTCTGAGCCCTCGAGAAATTAGTTTCGTTATAAAATGGTCCATTTTAACGATCTTAAATTAGAAATTAACACCTATTTTGTGCTTTTGTAAATAGAGAAGTAATATTTATTTTGTTTTGTTGAAACACTGAAGTACAAATATGAAAGACAAGTAGAACAACAAGCGAGATGTTTCCATCAAATTTGATTTCGCTCCTGAAAATCATTCTGAAAAACTATGTTAATATATGCGAAATAATAAATCTATTTTAGTTTGTGTTATAAGAATAAGAAATCCTTAAGAATTTGATAAAAGAAAATACTATATAGCCAGAGTTTTTTAAAGAATAATTTGACACGTTTATTAACTTTTGGATAGGTGAATGGTTGATATTGTTTTATTTTTTTAACAATTACCCTTAATTATAATTGAATTTTGTAAAAAAAAATTTAATTATTTCTTCTGACTATATAATATTATTTTTTAATTAAAAAAAAGAAATGAAACATTTTTCTACATATATGACATGGGTAATTTCATATAGCAAACAAAGAAACTATTTTATTTATTTTTATAAATCATTATTATGATTTTATTCCATACTTATTTCTTAGATTAGACATAAAAACAAAAATAGAATAAGATGATTGTTTGACAAGATTAAGGACCATTATGTTCATTCCAACTCAATTCATTTTGATTCTATGTAATATGATTTCGTGTAACAAAGTTGAAGTTACCATATTTGATATGTATACGTTGTACTAGTAAGAAAAATTTTAATATACACATGAAATATTAATTATTTGATAAGTCACGAACTTTAAAAAACTTATATCAAAATATCTTTAATAGCTCCACTCTTTCCCAAATGACAGGTTATCGAATATACCACGCTACCAACACAAGAGTTGATAATAAAACTTGCTAGCTAATTAAGTTTCTTCCTCTTTTTTTTTTTTTAAAAGAATCTAAGTCTATTTAAATGGAAGCCCAAATATATTAAGGCGTGATTTAATGATAAACAAATTAAAATTTCTTAGTAAGACACAAAGTTAAAAATTTAATTTTATTGATGTATATTTTATAGAAAGAAAATATTATATAATCAAAATTTTTATATTATAATTTTTGATAGAGTGATTTATCATATTTATTAATTCTTGTATAAGTAAGTAATCTTATTACTTAATTTTATCTAACAACTCTTCTTAATTTTAATTAAATTTTATCTATCTCTTTTAACTGTGTATCATCAATCTAACAAACATATTTCATACATAAGAAAAAAAAAAATAAAAGCAAAAATGATACCCTATATAACAAGATCAAACTCCAAATACGCGTCCTCTGGGGCATGCCGAAGAAACAGAGTGCAATTAAAGGGAAATAATTAAGTTTGCCAGGAATTTCAAAATCAGATATGACTTATTATTCGGACGTCTTTTTCTCTCTAAACGGCTGCATTCGTCATCAGGGGGTTAGGGATTTGGTTCTCCCATGCCAGCAAAGCATTAATGTTAAATTATTATTAATTTTCTTTTTTATGAATAATTTTAATTTATTATCATTCTAAAATTATTTTATAGTATTATATAATTATATGTTATTATATTATTAAAATAATTTATTTATAATAAGAACTATTTAAAATCTCAAATTCTTTTAATATTGTAGTAATTCAAAATTATATAATAATATAAAAAAATTATATTGATAGTGTATAAAAAATAAATTATTTTTTAATATACCAAAAAATAAAAATAAATAAAAGAAAAAAGAACTTGTGAATGATGGAATTAAGCTATTTATAAATTGCAATTTGTTCGAAGAAGTTGAGTCAAATTTGAGACAAACCCAACTTGAATCGGACTTGACTATTTTTACATATAATTAAATAATAAACGGCACCTATTAAACACGTGTTAGTCTATTTCTAAATATAAAAAAATTCCCATCGCCAAAATCATAACTATAATGCCATTTAGTTTGTTGTTATCTATAGCAAGTCTGGCTAGCATAATATGTGATTTTTTTTTTAGATATTAAGTAGGAATTTTTTTTAAAGATATCTACTCCATATAAAATTAAACTTTTATTATTAAAATTAATTTTTAAAAAAATTCAAACTCTTTTCTTCAGACTAAATTTCAATGATTAATATGTGAATTTTCATAAGCATATAATAATGATTGAAGGGAAAATGTAATTAGAAAAGTGATAAGATGGTTCATGGGATGCATAAAATAGGGGTCATTTTCAGATCTCTATCTGCAAGGCTGAAAAGCTAATTGGCCAATTAGCTTGCATGTGGCAACTACAGTGACGCATGGGCCTCTTGTTCGGGCATATCATTGTCAAATAATATCAAAGAAACCCATCCCACCATAAAGCCCACAAAAAAATTACAAGCACAAAAAGAACGCAGTCACTGTAATCCCGTGCAACCCCTCCCCCATGAAACGTTGTGAGCCAAGCAATCTGCAACCAAGAATGGTAGGGGCACTTTGGTCATTCTCGTTCCAACATGTCCATCCGCACAGGTGATCACTTCTGTGGGGGTCACCACGCTCCTCTCTCTGCTGTGCGTCACACGGCCCTTCTTCATGGTTCTTGATCCTCTGTTAAGGTTTCACCCCTAATGGTTGTTTTGAATTTCACATACGTTTCTCTGTCATTGCAGCTTGCGAAGCTGCTTTGTTCAAATGTCAAAATCGTAGGAGAAGGTTTTCTATTCATTTTTCACCCGCATTTGTTTGGCACATTTCTTCGACTGATTTTCATTTCAAAGTTTGACTGGAAGGAACTTACAATTCGAATTTGAACGTCATGATCAATGATTGTGTTATAATTATTTTTTTTTATAAAGTATAACTTGACTTGAAGTATTGAAATTGTATTTTTTTTAATAAATTGTTATCTAACAGAATTTAAAATTAGACATTACAGATAAAGTTTATCATACTAAAATTTTAATTTATTTATTACTAACTTAGACCTTTATGGACATTGTGTTATAATTTTAAATCTATATCCTCTCTCAGTTTCAAGTTAAAATGATCAAGTATTATTTTATTTTGGAAACTGTCATACCGCATCATGTTCAAGTTTGAGTTATTGGCTTCTTCATTTCAAACTTCTAGAGTGTCTTCTCCAAAATCGTCACCCGTGAGTTTGAAATATTATTATTATTATTATTATTCAAAAGCAAGTTTGATATTTAGTGTACTACGTTGATCGCAAAGATGTTAGAATCTTTTTTATTTAAACTATTTTTTATTTTATTATTAGTTAAAAACTAATTGGATGGTAGCTTAATAATTTTTAGAGTTTATATTCTATAATGTGACCAAATGAATTGAAAAATTACTGATTTATTAGGCTTTAACCCTAATGAGTAAATATATAGATAACAATTTAGTAACTTAGAATGCATAATAAATAAAAATTAGAATTATTAATTATTTTATATAAGTCATAATCCCTTTCTAGTTACAAAGAGAGGGAGATGGAGGGAAAGTACAAAATTACGGACTTTATTTTGACCAAGCATATGATGATGGATAAATTAATTAAATTTGATAGTTGGTTTGATGCAAGAGTTCTCACGTTATAACCCAAATGTAGAATATGTATATAATTACACTTTACAAGATGTCATTAAAATCTTTGGATATCATAATTTATCAAGCAAGTTAATAATTTAAATGGAATTTGAAAATAAATGGTTCGTAAACCAGAAGCGCGTTGTGGTGGTAAGAAAAATGTCATCTTCAATTGCATGCCGGGCCTTTACGTAGAAACTAGAAAGTGCGACTTTTGTTTTGCGCCCCGTTTTCAATCTTCAGGGGCAATTAGGTAATTTCAGTTCGATGGTCATTGTAGCGTCTGGTAAAGCTTATAAATGTCGGGGATACTCGCAGAGCCAATGTGGTTCAGAGTGTACAAATTGTGAATGGAGCATCAACCACCGCCCTGCACCGAAGATGACGCAGCAGCCACCAGCACCAGCTGCGCCGCCACCGCAGCCTCCAAGGCAGCCGAAAAACCTGACAACCAGCGGGGCGGCACGCGCCACCCGGTGTATCGGGGCGTCCGGAAGCGGCGCTGGGGTAAATGGGTGTCTGAAATTCGGGAGCCGCGCAAGAAATCGCGCATATGGCTAGGGTCGTTCCCGGTGCCCGAGATGGCGGCGAAGGCCTACGACGTGGCGGCGTACTGCCTGAAAGGCCGAAAGGCGCAGCTTAACTTCCCCGACGAGGTCGAGCACCTGCCGCTTCCTTCCACCCGTGCACCCAGAGACATTCAGGCGGCGGCGGCAAAGGCGGCTCACATGATGAAAGCTTCGCCTGAGAAAATCAGCATTGTTTCCGACGGCGATGATTTTTGGGGTGAGATAGAGTTGCCGGAGCTGATGAACAGCGAGTCTTGCTGGATTTCTCCAAGTGGGTCCTCGTGGACTTCCTCCGGCGACTTCACGGCGTTGGCGGAGGTTGAGCTTCTGCCGCAGCAACCGTTCATGGCGTGTCTATAATGTGTATTAATGGTGCCCAGCGGTTGGTATGTTCCGTACATATATGTGCCAACTGTTTCAGTTGTCACTACTACTAATAATAATAATAATAATAATAACTATTATCAAACCAAAAAAAACCAATAAAAATATTTATTTTTGCTACTCAGTACGTAACTCAGCTACTAATTAATTAATCCTGTGAATACATAGGCATGCTTGTTAATTAATATACATACTTACATTCATTAGCAATTAATTCGGTTTACAATAATAATTTGATAAAATTAAAGGGTTCCAATTTTTCTTTCCAATATTGAGCTGCCATGTAATTAATATATGTGTAGTTTAATAAGCCATAGCATGTAGCTTAAGCCTCGTCTTTGAAGCTAGCTGCTTCTAAGTACAATTTGCCAACAATTTTTTGTAATTCATAAATAATGGAATTAAAGCTTCATGCGTACATAATATTTACTCATTTTACTTATTTTCCATATATGCCAGAAGTCCAGAATGTCTTCTTACTGAAGAAACATTAACTTGCAGACAGATTGATGACATATGGTTTAAGCCCTAACAAAATTATAAATCTTTGAAGTTTGAAACCTCTCACAGATTCTCTGTGTCTTTTATTTTATTTTATTATTTTGACGTGTGTCTTTCATTTTCATTTATTCTCATGGAAAAAGTGCATTTAACTTTCTGCAGAATAACTGGGGGCCACCGTAAATACTAAATAATCACTAGCATATTTATATATGTTTGTTGAAACTTGAAAATAATTAACGTAACTATGTAGCAAGATAAATAGTCTCTTTCTGATCAAGATAAATAATCTCTATCTAAAATTAAAGTAGAGAGAGAGGGGGGGAGGGGGGAGAGTGCGTTTATCCATGTAATTTTGCCTTAATTATTCCAATGAAAGCTCTCGTCCTCCCTCGCGTGCAAGTTAATGTAACCGAGCGAGCAAGGCGTGTTCGATCTTAGGCGTTCAGCGCACGAGATTTTAAAAGTTGAATCATTATATTCTTTAACCTACTTTAATTATCTAGTGACAGCATCTCAATCTATGCTACGCATGCAGCGGGTCAAAATCCAATTAATAAGCATATATAGCCAAACGGGATTAACAAAAAAATACAGAAGAAGAATCTAAATCATAGGTATATACATATTTTTCCCATGAAGTGGCTAAACTAATATTGAATGATGACCTCCATCATCCAAAGTCAGATTTAGCACGTCATTAACTATTTTGTTATAGGTATTTCGTGCAGCAATGCATTGATGTTACGTTTTGTTGGGAAAACTAAAATCCCCATCTTCACATGATAAATACTTATTGATAAATAACATCACATACAAGATTTAAAGTGATTCAGCCAACATGCATGCCTACCTCCACTATTTTCACTATTAAAACAAGATTACATGATGCTTATATGGATACTCTCAATCTCTCACTACTATTTCTACATCCACATCAAGCCCTCATACAGCCTCTCACAAATTTTTTCTCTCATTTCCATGACTTATGTTGTGGCTTTTACAAGTTTTAAAATACTCATAAGTGCACGAATTATATAATAGTATAATCTAACAAATACGAGGTTGACCTCACAGAGACTTTGAGTTAAGTTCTAGGTATTGATTAAATTTTCTAATTTAGTTGGACAAAACTAATTCAAACTTTAAAATTAAAATTGTAAAAATTAAATAACTTAAAACAAAAATAAAAATTAATAAACAAAATAAAATAAATTGGGAATTAACCACATGCAAATTAACTAAGGATTAGAATACATTAAGATTAATTTTAACATCAACTATGTTAGACATTATTCTCAGATAATTATCTCAAGAACATTTAGTGGTCAAGCGTGTGTTCACGAAAAATATATTGATTAAGTCCCAAACATCACAACTAATTGTTTGCTTTATTTACCTAATCAACAGTAAACTATCAAATCATTAACTGTATCCCTATATAAAAATTACAATTGATATCCAACAATTACTTTTAACACTCAGATAGTAAGAATAAACTCAAAGCATGGGAAACAATAATCTAACACAGTTTATGCTAAAACTAACAAGGTTTCATCATCACCTTAACAAATAAATCTAAAGAAATCTACAGGGTTTAAAAGATAACAAATCCTTAATCCTTACCCTCTTGTATAGTGTGGTACCCTCTCGTACCATCTTCAATGTTGTGCTCTGAAGCCCCTTGACTCGTCCCCTTTTGAAAAACTTAAACTCTCCTTGGTTTTCTTTTTATAACCACCTTGATTGTCTCATTTTTTAAGTAAGTGATTGTGGGTCATAAACCTCTATATCTAAGGCAATATCTTCACTTAAATATTTAATATCTTGCAAGATATTACAATTAATTAGAATCATCATCGTTTAAGAAAGATAATCAATAATATCACAAATTTATTAAAATTAATTTAATTTATAATATAATAAAGCCTATTTTTATATGAAAAATATGTAATTTTAGGCTATTATCAACTTAAAATAATTTTTTAATACACATATTTATAACTTACAAAACTTTGCTTGACACTTAACCACTTATACATTCTCTTTGTTTAAATAAGGATTCCTTATTTATTATTTTCTATAAAAATTAAATACCTCCTAATACAATACAACTCACAATAGGAAACTAACAAAAATTATTAATAATTAGAATTTAGGTCAAACTTACATATAAAACATTGTTATAAATAATCATATCTAAGTTAAATTTAAAGGTTAGTAGCGAGGTATTTGAATTTTTTTGTAAAAAATTATAAGTTCAAACTTTATGCTGCTTTTGTATTAAAAAAAATTATTGAAAAGGATATTATCCTACTTTGGTGGCACGACTTTGTCTACGAATCAATCATCGTGCCCTAGGGCTGTATTCCCTCTCGGAGGAGGCCTGTATCGTTGACATCACAACGCGTGGCAGCAAAATTTTCAAGGAAATTCAACAACGATAGGGTTTTCGTCATTTTCCCTTTGTATTTTTCAGGAAAAAGTGACAAGAAATGGACCTCGCTCTTTCCATATCTTAATTTATTGTCTTTTAACTCATTTCAATATAGTGGTTGTGGATCAATACAACACTGGATGAGGAAGTTTTCGATTTTAGAACAATGTGGTGAACGTGGGTGATTGATTTCTTGAAATTGAAGTCGATCAAGTGGGCAATGTTGTGTGTGGGTGTGATTTTCCCCATCTCAGTTCATAAGATTAAAGGGACAGGAGAGGGACTTTTTTTTTGTTGTTGGGGTAAGTGAGGAGAAGGGGACTATTATAATTGATAAAAAATATAAACTTTGGCCAATGAAGAACAATGACGAAGTCAAGAAGAAAGGAGAAAAAAAGATACATATAATTAACAAATGGTTTGAGTAGTTTAAAGGAAGTCATGAATTCAAACTTTGGTATTGTCATTATAAAAAAATCTTTTTTTTTTTTTTGCATGAGATGTGGGTTATATAATTAGATTTAATCATTTCACTTTTTTTTTTAAAAAAAAATTGATTTCTTATCTTCTTGATGAAGATATATACTCACTGCAAAAGACTTTATCGGGTGATCAGTTGTTTGACACTTTCAATTAGAATGAGTCCATTAGTCATAACGTCTTATATTTATAGGCAAAAGATGTACATAGATTAATTCAATATTTTCTCATTTAGTACATATACAATTTTATACAAATGCATATTATCTCAAATTTGCTAACGGAAATTAAGGAAAGCAATATGCTAGGAAATGAACAACAAAGGACAAAGTACGGATGAATCTAATATTTGATTTTTAACCTTAAATTCATTTCCCTTACAGGGTTATGTGCTTATAGCGTGTTTAGTCTACAAAAAATTGTGGCAATATATTAATAGTTGTTTTATGTTTGAAATAATAATATGTCGGTACACAAGATTTCTTCCATCCTACAGTGTCAAACCCAAAATTCAAAAATATCATGGCGCACAATCTCTTGTATGACTGAAAAAGGAGCAAAGCAGTAAAATGACATCAAAGTTGGGGATAGGAGGGAAACAGACATGGTCTAACTTTTCGTCATCAAAAAGTTAATGTCTACCGATTGAAAAGTGCCATGAATCGTGAATAGAACTTTCTTGATTAAATTAATAGGGGACGTTGTTGTATAAAGCATGAAGTGCCAATATTTGGTCGTGTCTGGTTCATAAATAGTGTACTTGATGCCATGCTGCCAATAAAGACGCATGTCAACTTGAAACACACAGAAGAAAAGTGAACAAGAAAAAACAAAATACGCAGTAGAAATGGAATCATGGTAGAGGTAGAAATGCCTCTGCGCAATTAACAACATGGCAATGAAGGCCAATACAGATAGTCATCCAGTATACAAAGGCCTGCTTTATAGCAGAAACCCAGTAATTCGACTCTTGATAGAATCATCAACTGTAAGACCTCTATTATAAACTTACCTATCTTAATAAAACCAAACTTTTAGGTGCTGATTGCTAAACAGGGATTGTGAGCTTCTCGTTAACATCAGTATTGTTGTTTTCTTGTGTACCCCAGGCTAGAAAAAGGACAACTTTATCATGATGATCCAAGATTCCCTGAAGAAAGCCTTGCAGCCCATGCCAGAATGCTCATCAACGTGTAAAGGGAGAAGCAAACAAATGCTCATCAGGCAGGACCGCAGTGTAATGTGTCCCCTTAAGTTTAAAGAATCTTTATGCGCCTGAATGCATATAACATAACCCGCGATTCTTCTTTACTTGCCTTTCAAGGTCCAAGCTGCCACTGATGGGTATCTTGAGGAATGCATGATACATTGCATCCCGAAAAGAAGGCTCACAAAAACCCCAACTTGTGACAAGACTTGCATATCCTCGACAGAAAGAAAAAGAGTACTTTCCCACCATAAATCCCAGTCACCAATTTGTCCATTTCAATTCTCAACTATCCTCTCAAATGATCTTTCCCTTGCCCTGTCTTCAATTACAAATTCCCGGCAGTGTTTTTGACAGATTCCAATTGGCTAACAGCTTTATCATTATTAAGCTTTGATGTTAGCAATTGAGACCCTTTACTGCCAGTAGGATTAATATATTAAACACTGTTTTTGATTAAATCCGAGGTGAGAGGTGTATTTGGGATCCAACTAAGATTTATGAAGATTCTACTATGAGGTTGATGACTTTATGAAATTGAGTGGGAGTACTTATAAAAAGCATTCCAACACTCAAATAAAATATTAAATTATGAGAATTATTTCATACCTACAATAGATCTCTTATATAGGCAACGTAACTAGGTCTATTTAGAAGAAGATTTTTTTAAAGTCGTTTTGTTAGTATTGTATTTATGTTTATCCTAATTTTTAAGACTTTTTATTAGAATTATCTTTTACAACTGAGGTGGTTACTAGAGATATATCAACATAATTGTTATTCAAGTCACTTTAATAAAACTTAATAATAACCGTATCAAACAAACACCATGGTAATTAGCACGTAAAACCGTATATTTTCCACTGGCGGCATTTGATACATATTATGTAGGACTAAAACGGGAAGCTGTAAATTCTGCTTCCAAACGATGAAATAAAGTGACTGCTCCTCGAACAGCTCCCATTCAAGAAATAAGGCAGACCAGAGCATGCGTAGAACGGTGAAAACTGAGCATTTTCTACTGCTTCTGGAGCTGAATAACATTGTACGTTACTACTTTTCAAAACGTAGGTTTTTTACGGGAAAATGTGATAGAATTCATTGTCCCAGCTAGACTTGTCAAGAAGAATCATTTTTGGAAGTGAACATAATAGGACGCAAGAGCAGCAAGTGGTCGGGGACAAGACAATGCATAATTAAGTGGTTTTGTTTGTTACTGCACATGAACAGCGCCACAAAAGCGGGGCACCTAATTCCACACCGAGATAATCTTTCTGTTCGGAAATTGGAAGTTTGAAAGAAAGTGAGAGGAAAAAGATTTAAGAAAAAAATAACAGAAGAGAGAATGGAAAAGAATAAAAAATTAAATAATTTTTAATTTAAATATTTTAAATCTTACGAAAAATTTTAAATTAAGAAAGTTGAAAATGTCCACAAAAATAATAAAAAAAATTAGAGGATTATTTTAAAATTTTTATTTTCTTCTCCTTATTCCCATCTAAATAAAGTTTAAGGAAAAAATTTAGAAAAAAAGTACATAGATTCTTTAAACTTTAGAGTATTTGTAAATAACTCTTAAACTTTAAAATCGTCATAATTAATACTTAAACTATAATAATTATATAAATTAACTTTTTTTTTACTTTTTATTCATTTTAAATTTTTTTTATTTAATTTAGAACAGATAAAAAGTAAATAAAGGAGTTAATTTATATAATTATTATAGTTTAAATATTAATTAAGACGATTTTAAATTTAAGATGACTAGTTACAAATGATCAAAAATTTAGAGAGTCTATTTACTCTTTTTTTATAAAATTTATGATAAACTTATCTCTACTCTCATATTTTCTACCCTTATTCTCATCCAAACAAAGCTTAAGAGTACCCGACCAAGGATGGATGTCATGCTATTGGATTCAACATGGCATGTGATTGTGCCTATAAGGCACGATGAGGATGATCGATGTCATGCGATTGTTGCGTAATATACGAACCTTATACGTCTGTGATAGAGTAATGGTATACATTGATTTTTGTTGTATTGATGCTCGGTAAACAAATACAATACGTACAGAACCATTGGATATAAGCTTGTGACACAGTAATGCTATATTTTTTTATTAGATAAATAGAAAGAGATAACTAATATCTAGAATTATTAAAATTGAATTTAAATTTTGCAAAAAAAAAAATCAATTATATTATTGTTTAACATTTCATTCAGCATTCAAACAATTTATTGTAACTTATCAACTTTACAGAAACTCATGGATCATGGATTAGAAAATGTAGATAACAATATCCCATTGCAATAATCTCATAACACAAACTGGGTGCTTCAATTACAAGTCCATCTTTACACATACCATCAATTACAAGTCCATTTTGAGCATGTCACAAAGAAACAAGCAAGGTAGATGATGATGATGATGTAAGAATGCACACAATACCTTCAGTTTTTCTTTTTCTTTTTCTTTTTTTTGGGTCTACCTGTTCTTCTCGTATTAAAAAAAAAAATCTTCAGGCTTCAAGTGGGCCTGGGCACATTCAATGCCTTCCCAAAACACAAATGAAAATCTTTTCACTATTTGGGTTTGGGCCCTTTTTTTTGGTAAATGGGTTTGGGACTCTTGTTTGTGATTAAGGCCACCCAAAGTTTGACAAGTTTGATCCCTTTGGGCCTTCTGTTATCGTGTTTGGGACTACATCCGAAATGTAATATCCGGCATATTATAAACCAGCACGTGTCTTATTTGTTTTTTCGGAGAGCTATTGTATACAACTTTCTACTTGGGTTATGATTCCGCGTCTGGCCCTGCAGATTAAAATTTTCAGTCTTCAAAAATCCCTCCCTTTCTCTTCACTTTCCCTCTCCGAACACTCTTAAGCACAGTCTTTCTCACTTCTTCTTCTTCCTCTTCTTCCTTTTAAGCTTTGATATTCTGTTGCTTATCTCAAACACAAACCCTAGTTGCGAACCATGGAGTGGAACCCTCAGACTCTTCAATTCCTCTCTGAATGCTTCCTTCACACCCTCTCTCCGGCGTCGGAGCCTCGCCGTCGTGCTGAATCCTCGCTCGCCGAGGCCGCCGACCGCCCCAACTACGGCCTCGCCGTCCTCCGCCTTGTCGCCGAGCCTTCCATCGATGATCGGATCCGCCAAGCCGCTGCCGTCAACTTTAAGAACCACCTACGTGTCCGGTGGGCCCCGGCTGCCTCCGATGACGGCAATGTGCCCACTTTCTCCCCTATACTTGATCCCGAGAAGGAGCAGATCAAATCCCTAATCGTTCCCCTCATGCTTTCGGCCACCCCGAAGATTCAAAGCCAGCTTAGTGAGGCTCTGGCAGTGATTGGTAAGCATGATTTCCCGAAATCGTGGCCCGCGTTACTTCCTGAGCTGGTATCAAATCTTGAGAAAGCATCGCAGGCCTCTGATTATGCCTCTATTAACGGTATTCTTGGCACTGCAAATTCCATTTTCAAGAAGTTTCGTTTCCAGTATAAAACCAACGATCTTTTGCTTGATTTGAAGTATTGTCTGGATAATTTTGCTGCTCCTTTACTCGAAATTTTTCTCAAAACTGCTTCTTTGATCGACGTGGCTGCAAAATTCTGGTGGGCCTGCTGCAAACCTTCGCCCCCTCTTCGAGTCGCAGAGGTTGTGTTGTAGGATATTTTATTCATTGAATTTTCAAGAGCTCCCTGAGTTTTTTGAGGATCACATGGAGGAGTGGATGACTGAGTTTCAAAAATATCTTACCACAAGCTATCCGGCACTTGAGAGCAGTGGTCCGGACGGTGTTGCGCTTGTTGATGAGCTTAGGGCAGCAGTTTGCGAAAATATTAATCTTTATATGGAAAAGAATGAGGAAGAGTTTCAAGGATACTTAAATGATTTCGCACTTGCCGTGTGGACTTTACTGGGGAATGTGTCCCAGTCTTCTAGCCGTGATCGGCTGGCTATCACAGCAATCAAGTTTTTGACCACTGTTAGCACAAGTGTTCACCACACCTTGTTTGCGAGTGAAGGAGTTGTACCACAGATTTGTCAGTGCATTGTGATCCCTAATGTAAGGCTGAGGGAAGATGACGAGGAACTCTTTGAGATGAATTATATTGAGTTTATTCGGAGAGATATGGAAGGTAGTGATCTTGATACTAGGAGGAGGATTGCTTGTGAGCTACTTAAGGGGATTGCAACACATTATGGAGATGCTGTCAGAAACATTGTTTCTGCACAAATACAAACTTTATTAAGTTCGTTTGCTGCAAAACCAGTGGCTAATTGGAAGGACAAGGATTGTGCTATATACTTGGTAGTCTCTCTTGCAACCAAGAAGGCTGGAGCTAGTTATGTCTCCACAGAACTTGTTGATGTTCAGAGCTTTTTTGAATCTGTTATGGTCCCTGAGCTGCAAAGTCCAGATGTGAATGGGTATCCTATGCTTAAGGCAGGTGCACTCAAATTTTTTACTATGTTCCGGAATCAAATATCAAAGCACATAACATTGAAGTTTTTTCCAGATTTGGTCCGTTTCCTTGCTGCAGAATCAAATGTTGTTCATTCTTATGCTGCAAGTTGTATTGAAAAACTCTTGTTGGTAAAGGATGAGATGGGTAGAGCACGTTATACTTCAGCAGATATCAATCCAATTTTTCCAATGCTGATGAACAATCTTTTAAGTGCCTTGAAGCTCCAGGAGTCTGAAGAGAACCAATATGTAATGAAATGTATTATGAGGGTGCTTGGAGTTGCAGATATATCTGCTGAGGTTGCTCGAGTTTGCATTGAGGGGTTAGCCTTTATTCTTGGTGAAGTTTGCAGAAATCCTAAAAATCCCATCTTCAATCATTTTCTCTTTGAGTCAGTAGCTATTCTTGTGAAGCGTGCCTGTGAGAGGGACTTGTCTCTGGTATCTGTTTTTGAGGCAAACCTTTTTCCTAGGCTTGAAATAATATTGACCAATGATGTAACTGAGTTTTTCCCGTACACATTTCAGTTGCTTGCTCAGCTTGTTGAGTTAAACAGACCACCCATCCCACCAATCTACATGCAAATATTTGAGATTCTTTTATCACCTGATTCTTGGAAAAGAGCCCCAAATGTTCCTGCCCTTGTGCGTCTTCTCCAGGCCTTCCTTCAAAAGGCACCAAATGAGATCAATCAAGGGGATAGACTGACTAAGGTGCTTGGTATATTTGACACGCTTATACAATCTTCCAGCACATCCGAGCAAGGATTTTATGTGCTCAACAGTGTCATTGAGAGTCTTGAGTATGATGTTATTCAACCTTATATTTCCCACATTTGGGCTGCTCTTTTTCGAGAGCTCCAAAGAAGGCGGACAGTAAAACTCATCAAATCTCTTTTGATATTTATGTCGCTCTTTCTGATTAAGCATGGGTCTTCAAACCTTGTTGATACTATGAATAGTGTCCAGCCTGACATATTTACTGTGATTTTGAATCAGTTCTGGATACCTAATCTAAAGCTGATTACTGGAGCTATTGAGCTCAAGTTGACTGCAGTTGCGTCAACCAGACTCATCTGTGAATCTCCAATCCTTTTGGGTCCTGCAGCTGCTGAATCATGGGGTAAGATGGTGGACAGCATTGTTACTCTTCTTTCATGGCCAGAACAGGATAGGGTTGAGGAGGAACCTGACATGCCAGATATTACAGAAAATGTGGGTTATACTGCCACCTTTGTTCATCTTTACAATGCTGGGAAGAAAGAAGAGGATCCGCTAAAAGATATAAGAGATTCAAGGGAATTTTTTGTTGCTTCATTGTCCCGACTTTCTACACTTTCCCCAGGGAGGTACCCCAAGGTCATCAGTGAAATTGTTGATCCAGTGAATCAAGCAGCATTGCTTCAGCTTTGCAACACTTACAATCTAACAATAGTTTGAGTAAGTACTTGAGTCACGTTCCCCTTTTTAATCTTGCTTATTGGGGTTGCTATCAATGAATTTACCTTCTGTTACAATTAGAAATAATTTCGAAATCAATAATATCGTCAAGTTTTATTGAAAATATTTGTTGTACTGGTCATATATCTTGCACTAGTTATATCTGTTATTGCTCATCTCAGTTCATTTGGACTATGTACCAAACTAGCTTTATATCTTCCTGACCCTTTTATGTGGGTGGGATTTTGGTAGTTTATTACTGTTGTAATATTGTATCAGTTTTTTATGGTAGGGAGGGAGGACAATTTAAACAAAATGTACTTTATCGTCAATAAATTTCTTATTCTTACTGCTGAGGGATTGAAGTTTGCATGAATGGGTATTTTACAGTATAGGGGTGAACAGATGGGTATACTGAACTCCAAAGGCCATGGTTAAAGAAATAGAGTTTTCACTTTTCTTTGTACTTTTCTTTTCTTCCCCTTTCTCTCTGGTTTCTCTTGGCTGGGTGGAATACTCATTTTCAAATCGCAGTTTATATGTGGATATAACCATTAGCTTAAAATTTTGTTTCTTGATTAGAGATTTGATGGAACACTACAGGGAACACTTTTTTGACTGGTGTCAGAATGGAATGTAGGATATCCTTAAATTGGTCTGGACCATATCAAGTAGTCCTGCATTCTCATTAATTCACATTATTGACTTCCATCTTGTGCAATTATATTGTGGTTGCTTGACTGCATATCCTAAGCCAGTATTATTCTGTCTACTGGAACACACCAACAAGACCCATGCTTGGTTTAGTATAATGCTTTTCTTTGCTCTCTAATTTCATTTTTGTATAGCCAGATGCTTAATCAATATTTTTATCTCTTCACTGGCCTGAAAAGTTGTGTTCTCTGCCTGCTATAAAGGGAGAGGGATTACTTACTGATAGTTTTAGCTTGAGGAGTATTCTATTATATTATCAAATGGCATGATATTTTCTTCAAACAGTTGTCACACTAGATCAGTAAATGGCAGGCAACTTTTAGCTATTACCATTTTCATGTGTATGAGACTTCTTGCCTTTCTGGATTCTTTGTTTTTAACCATTAACAGTGATTGCCATTAGGTGGCTTTTGAGATGCCGAAATTTTTCTTAAATATCTTGCATACCTAGATATCTTATAACTAGGAACCAAGATACTTGGGAAGTTAGGGTTTCCATGTACGAAATGCTTCCTTAGAGTAAATCTATAATTGATCCTTTATTTTGTCTATGCACATGACTACAGAATGTGGCTTTTCTATTAAATTGTGCTAGTAAGATTTCTAACCTTTCTGGATTATATGTGCTATTATCAATGATTTCTCCTTAAGGCAAATTTTAGGTCCTTTATTTCATTGCTGCTCATGACTAAGAGAAGGTGGTGCGATGACTATTACTATGGCTTAGTATGGATATTGATGGATGCTACATGAAGGATTGCTAGCTGTGCTAGATGTTGGCTTAGGGGTACTTAATAGCCTGAAACAGGGTAGAAGCAAAGTCTTGGTAAAGGTTGCGGTGGTTCCATATGGTATAGCCATATGGTCCTCTCTAATGATGATGGAATCTGTAGTTGCAGTGCAGCCATAGTTACTTACTGTGCATTGTGCACGGTTGTGCAAAGGGCTCATTGCACCATTTGGTATTGTACAGAGCAATATGCATTTATGCAGTTGTGGTGCACATAATATACCCTAAAATAACAATAATTAACATAATTTGTATTAAGACCATAATTCAGTCTGATAAAAACTTAAAACGGATCAAAGATTCAAGGAGAAGACAAACTGTTACTCATTCAGGAACTCCCAACCCCACTCTTACTCTTACTAGCAGTAGCACTTTTGGGAAATTAAATTATAAGCACAAAGTGGTCTTAGCCTCTCAGGTGTCAAGTAGGCTATTCTCCAGTTTTCTAGAGAAAAATAGAACAAATGCAACTAAGTTTCAAACGAGATGAAACAATGCAAGTCACAGAAGAATCTAATATTCTATGAATCTGCCACCAGCCACAGCATTTGTAGTTAAGGGCTGCCACTGAGCTGTTGGAAAATGCCATAAACATGAGGGGGGAAAAAAAAGAGAGATAGCTTCAAAACTGTGACGAAGGTAGAAAGTAAGGAGGATAATGAAAATGGTGTTGGATGGAAAGGTTTTTATTTTCACTTATTGTTCTTTGGTAGAGGGTGGAAAATCATTTTAAGCAATAATCTCACTTTCATGCAATGGGAGGAGTGACCGAGTGATCAAAATTACTGAGGTGGGGTGTGAGCAAGTTGCACTTCACTTTCAAATGTCCCACATTTTTCCTGTACCAAATGTGTGAAATAATTTTCATTCTCCATTTTCTACCTACTCAAACAAGCCTATAGCCTTAGGTTGAGGGTGGTACAATTGTTTTTGTTGTTCACGTGTTTATGTATGTCTAATGGTAGAGATTGATGTTAAAGCTTATGTTACAGCCCCACATTCTTTATGTTTTTCCTATCATTATTGTATTTGTGGTTTGACTCTCCAATACGTCGAGTAATGCATTCATTCTAACTCAGGATCTTATGCTGGAATATGATAGAGGATTACTGTCTGGGCCGTGAGAGTCTTCTGCAGCGTTTATGAGCTAGCTAAGGGAGTACTTCTTGAGATGTTTTAATGAGTATATCATCATTCCATTTTTGCCACTGCCATGATCTTATGTGGTGATGAACTGAGGTTTCCCATTACGGTCCCAGGTTGAATCCCTGAGCTCTAATCATGTCTTTGAAGTGCCATGTGGTCTATTGGGATTTTGGTGTAAAATTATTTCATGCTCCCTTTCCCCCATTTTCTTGCAGTTTCTCTTGTTCAGCTGCATGTGAGCAAATTGTAATGAATATTTGCAGTCAATTTTGTTTACACTTGCATATTAAAAGTAAATTTTATCTGTAGTGTTTTGTTTTGATGGTTCCGCTTCAACGCGTTTCATTTCTTTTTACGTGAAATGCAACTTTTATCGAATCAAAGATCAGGTACATCTCTTGGGAAACTAGAGGGTCCTCAAACCACAACGTACTGTCAGAGAGTGATTCCCCTACCATCGCAAATCTGTGAGCTGCACCATTTGCCTTTACCAACTAGGCTACTCTTCCAGTATCAAAGTGATTACATAAAAGCAGTATATCATATGCAGAATAGCCGCACCTGTTGCTAAACTAGGTTATTTCCTTTTGAGTGCATTCATTACCATACTGTTATCACTTGTCTACTTCTAACACCAACTTTGGGGAGACTGAGTTTCCTTGCTAATTGAGTCCCCTATTGATCAAACTCATCTTTATTTGAAGTATGTTCCTGGAGGCCCTCCATAAGACAAGATGGCAATAGTAGTTTCCATTGCCTCCTCCATGCTTCAACGAATCTGTCCATATCACCATGGGAGCCTGAAGAGGAACCTTCATCACCTAAATTTGGGCCACGGTGTTATAAAGTAAGCAATTCGATAAGGCTGTTTTTACAGAAAAAACGCCAACTGAGCCCAAAACCAGTTATCTTCTAAGGGGAATGTTGCTAATCAAATCAGGATCAACGTTGGTTACAACTTTCACATCCTAGGGATTGATAATTTGATACTTGATATATTAATTAGTATCATTATTTTAACTTTTTAAAAAGTGAGTTACGACTCTAATGTTGATTTAGGGGGGGGGGGGTAAGGTGATTTTGTAAAAGATCATAAAGTACTTGTGATGTGAAAGTAAGTGTTTATTTAGAAATTTAAAAATTTCAGCTTCTAAGAAAAAGAATCAAAAGGTATATATATTAACATAAAAGTTTAAGAGAAGATGAGGTTATTCTATTCTAAGGCCAAGACATGTCATAAGTTGTAAAATAACCAAGATATTTTGGTTTTCGCTATTCGATTTTTCCAGTTAAATTAACCTTCATTTGTTTTTTGCATATACATATTATAATATGAAGAAGAAAATTTGTATTGATAATCTGAACTCTGGCCAATCCAGTCCATTGGCCGGAATGGTTCGGAAGAACACAACACTCTCATCTCATGCATAGTCTCACTCTCACATTCGTTGCAAGTGTAACCCAACAAATACTTAGGCACCCGCCACAAAACAAGAGAACGAGCTAATGAAATGCAAGGAAAAAAGCACTCACAAAATGCCAACAAACGCAGATGCAGTTACATAACAAAAGGACACCACTAGCCTATGGCCTAAGCTACACTGTTAAACTAATGCCTTAATTTAATCATTAAAAGTACATCCACAAACCTGCTTGACTGCCTAACCGGCTTCCACTAGAGCATTCTTTAACATTTTCTTGGGAGATTAATAATCTAATTATACCCATAAACAAATAATTTTTTCAGTGAATCATGCTTCTTGTATGTGAAGACCTTCTCCCACTCCACAACTTCTAATTGTTGCTAAGATAACAATCATGTTTCCAGTGTCTTATAGGACCCCCTCCAGCATATGGCTTTGGCTACAGACATTTATATTATTGTAGCTCTGGTCCCCCCAAGAAAACTAAATGTTCTTATATTAATCTCTAGGGCCTGCCACATTCATTATTTTTTTTTTCATTTCCTAAAGAAAAAGATTTCATCTTTCACAATCATGAATGGAAATTGGTAATGCATTGTCTGCTGCAACCTTTTTTTTTCACATTCAAAAAATTCATTTATTTTTTTTTCCATGTTTAAAAGGTTAAGAAGTTTTCCTTTTTACTACAATAAGGGGTAAAGGAGACATTTTTGCCAGCTCGGAGTTTACACTCTAAACTCATGAGATGAAGATTCTCACACTTCAAGGTGCAGTAGTGACTAATACACAAGGCTAAAGTCAAAGGTTGAGAATTGTGAAATAAATAATATGAACATATCTCATATTATTAGCTCTAAATTTACACAAATCAACGAGAGTGGAGTAAAAAGGTCCTTGAATTAGCCTTCTTTAGGCCTTTTAGTGGCATAGGCCTTGTTGACAATAACAAGAAGGAATGGAGAGGATGAAGAGGTGAAAAGAGGGGAGATCCAATAGTTTGAGGATTCTTGATGCCTGACATTTGGATCAAACAGTATATGAAGTGACAAAGTAGGTCAAAAGTGTCCAATGTCCGTACAGAAAAAAATCCTTGCTTTTGCAGTAGTACAGTATACTTATTGGAGTTGTACCCAAAAAAAAAAGAGTATAATCGTTAGAAGTTTTTTTCCTCGTGTCAAAAGCAATTCCATTATTCGAATAAAAACCTTTATCACTAATGATAGAAAGAAATCTCAAAGCAACGGTAACGTTCATCCCCGTTATACATTCAATTATCAAAAGTATCTCACTTTTTCTCCCCTTCTTTCTATAACTTGTTTTCTTTTATTAGATCGTCACAATTTTCTAAAGTTAACCATAAAAATAACTAATGATGATTTTTTTTTTCTTAAAACAAATACACGGGATTGTAGATTTAAGTTTTCGGCTATCAAAGAAAAGGAAACCATAATGACCTTAAATAAGATATGTTCTCCCCTAGTCGAGCTAGGATTGGCAACTCTAACACTGGCTTCTTGGTTTGTTGCAAAGCATAGTGTATGTTTAGTAAGAATAAAAATAGAGGTGAAATTTTTATAGATAAATTTTGTATTAAAAATTATATACAAAAGTCATTTGTAAAAATTTTATCTCATTTTATCTTATATCAAATTGATTCTTAGTATGTTTGGTATAAAATAAAAATAAAAAATAAATTTTTATAGATAATTTTTGTATATAAAATTATATACAAAACTCATCCATAAAAATTTATTTTTTGTTTTTATTCTCATATCAAATTGACTTTTAGTGTAAGTTTGATATGGAGATAAAAATAAGAGTAAATTTTATGAAATAAATTTTGAATATAATTTTATATAATAAATTTATCCCATAAAAATTTACTTATATTTTTATCATCGTATTAAATTAACCCTTATTGTTAGAATTTGCATGAAATGGTAGCACAAGATCTCAAATCTGCAAATCTGACTTTTTAGATGCTTTAAGGATGGTCAGGGAGGTTGACATCCGTTTCCATTTTTTTGGACTGTTATTTTATGACAATTGTAGTGTTTGAAATGTTAATGTTTAATTTGTAGATTATCTTATCTAGCTAAACGTTGTTTTCTCCTAAGCTTTCCTGCGTTTTGGAGTTGCCTCCAGCTGTTTTTGGGTCCTAGTTTATTATATTGATCTTCTTCTAAAGCTTATACATTAAAAAAAATGATATATTGAAATATATATATTTTTTAAAGGTACATTAGGTTCGTTATTCAAAGGAGAAAAAGAAAAAAACAAACAAAACAAAAAATATTGCATGTTCATGGAAAACTTACGAGTTTAAATGTTAATTATTTGGTTACAGACGAAAAGCAATTTAGTTACATAGTCCCATGGAGTAAGAAAATTCTTTGCAACCCATCAACAATTGAATATGTCTATTTGAAAAGCAAACCCAGATTAGGCATCTAATTCTCTGAAAAAGTCAATAAGGTTTCCAGGTCTTATACAATGCAACATCCACATCCTTGCTCAAAAGATGAAAATAATATTTAAAAATGATTGCTTTTTAACTGAAAAAATAATATTGTGTGGTGTTCTGCAAAATTATATGAAGAGGAGGTGAAAAGGAAGAAAGGAGCCCCACAAATTAATCCTTAAAATGAGTAAGCTGTGGTGCTGAGTGCTAACCCACCCATGGTGGATGGGAGGAATATTCATATTAATCCAATAGCCCATGATTGCCTTCACATGTTTTAACATGAATTCCAACACCAGTTTTCTTTATTCTTATAAATCTCGAGGTACAGTACAGATTTCAACTAAACTAACCCAATTCTTATTGTTTATTATTTTGAGTAGGGTACCCACATCAACTGCACTAAAATCCATATGAACTAAACCTCAATTACCACAAAGAATATGAATAAACAAACCAAGATAAAACAAAAGGTAATTAACCAAAAAAAAAAAGTGACCAACCCTAAGAGTAAGTATGCCTATGTGTTGCCTCATAATGTGTACGGTTTAGGGAAGCCAAGGAACACAATCTGAATTGGTCTCCACATGGGGTGTGCATTCAACTCACTAGCCCCACCAGTACTGTGGTTTCTTAATATTTTATGTCCCTAAAGGCAAGCAATGTGAAAAGGGAGGTCTAACTCTTTTTCTTTCTCTCACTCTTTCTTTCCCTCCTTAATTTGTATACATGTGTATTTCTATTACTCTCTTTCTTTCTCCTCCCATCTGAGGGAGACCAAAAATTGAAACAAAACCCCCCCAAAAAAAAGTGTATTTCTATGATAGAGAGAAAATGAGAGAGAAACAGAAGGGTCTCCTTCACAACCCAACCCAAAATAATGGGAAGAGTTGAGAAGATTCTGCCAAGATACTAAGCTTTATGGGAAAATTTAATTAAGGGGAATGAATAGAATCACCTAGGACAGGAGGACAAAATTAGCCATATCCTTAGCAAATTGTTACAAAATGATCCAATCCCTAATTTTTGACTAACGGAGGGATCTGATCCCTAATCTTAAATGGAATCTACAGATCAGAGGGATAGAATTATGTGGTAAGGTTAATGCTGCTTTTGTTAATTATTGCTTTGATATGCTCCTTAAAAAAAACAAATCATAGCCCTTAAGAGGGGGCAAAAGACATTATTTTATATCTTAATGGGTAAAAGTTGCAGCAATTGTTGGCAATTATAATACACTTAATGGTGGGGTCCTAATAATTAGGAACAGCTTAGACTATTAAACTCCACTTTGATAGTATATAATTGTGCTGGGAGCATTAGTAAAGGGGAGGAAGGTTTTGCCCTAGCCCACCACAATTTCCCCAACAGAAGAAGTACCCCAGTGTTATTGGCCTGTCCTCTAGCCCAGTCTTTGTCCCATGTTATTATTATAGCAAACATTGTGGAACCTGATATTAATTATTAATGATTTTTTCAACAATTATAGAGAGGAAGGACTTTTAGAGTCACACCGTTGAAAAAGTCACAATGCATTGTGCCAAGGAGAAGGTCACTATGCATTTTAGAACTGTCCTCTGAGCCTGCACATGAAATTTTGCAGAAAAAACAGCTGTTTCAGTATTGTACAATTGTCATTAGTCAGGCAGACTTTATAATAATTAGATGTACGTGTAGTATCCCAAATATGGTTGAGAGTGAATATGAATTGCCCATAAGGCGAATTGTTATTTTAGAGAGAAATTTACCGTATTATTCTTAATCTAAAATTATGTGAATAATTATTTATATAATTTTTTTATTAAAAATGGATGCGTAGTAGCACTGAATCTTAATTTGTCCGTGTAAGACATCTATTTTGGTCTAATGGTCCCCTCACATTCTCTCTAACTCGCGTTAAATTCTAATTCAGTCACCAGTTGTGATGCATAACTGTTACTTAGTACTTATAACGTGGAAAATGATACATGCACATTATTTTTTTTTACCATTTTCTTACACTTTTTTATTTAAAAAAATAGAGAAATAATGTATTAAAATGTCTATTTCTTTTATTTTATTATCCAAAAAAAATAGTATAAAAATAATGTATAAATAATATTACTACTTATACTGTTGTGCACACATGACAATATCTTGTTGGTCCAAATGTTGTGGCTAATATTATAACCTTGCCCATAAAATATAGTTTTAATTTACGTTTTCGCCATAAATTCTAATTAATAAGCTGATATGCCCACGTAATTTAAAAGGTATTTCATACATTAGTTTAAATTTGGTCTATGGGGCCATTGTAGACTTCACAAAAAGTGGGTATGGTGCTAATGAGTTCCTATTATTAACTTATGTGAACTAAGTTTGATTACATAATTTAGTAGACTTGGATAAAGAAAGTGTCTATCATAATGAACTTCATATAGTTCTCTTGACAAAGGGTGATGATTTTTTGGAGCAGCTATGGAACTTTAGCACCTTTTTTTTTGTGAGCTTGGAGCACCATTCCATGCGTATTTTGAAAGCACACTTGAGCTCTTAAGAACTTAGCACAACTTCTTTAATTCGATCTTAATTTATCCACCCTTTTTTCTTACCTTCCCAACCTATCCTCTCTCTTTGTAATTCCCCCAAGCAGTAGTGGGATTCCTTCACTCGCCAACAATGTAATTAATTTAACATCACAAGTTTCAAATTCTATGTATATTTGTGCACACACAATTCCAATCACTTTATGTGTCAAAAATAAGATAATTTTTTTTTTCAAAACCGCTTGGGCTAAAGATCATTTTGTAAATTTATATTATAATTTGTATTGGTTTTTAATTAAATAAAAAAAGTTTCGGTTCAGACAAAAGCTAGTTTGTTTAAAACTATGTGTTGGATTTACTTGAACAACTTGTGTCTTACAAATTGAGCAAATATGAACTTCTATTTTTCAAATTTTATGTTGTTACTATACAAAATTTTAAATTCAAACCCATAGTTATCTAATTTTGAGATATTAACAAACAATCTTTTATGGCTTTTTTTTTAAATAAGAAAATGAAAAAGTTCTTTCACTTTTAGGTCAGAAGTGTGAATGTTAAAGTTTTTTTTTCCAAATGGTAACTTCAATATTCAAACTTTGTTCATAGGATTACAGTACACTAATTAATGCGTCAACTATTCGTGAATTCTTTTATAAATTACCAAAAAAAACTCATATGATTCAAAATTATTGTTAGAATATATTTAAAATATTTTTAGAAGATCTTTAGAATATATTATGGAATCAATTAGTATTCTAATTGATAAAGTAATTTAGGAATCATATCATAATTTTATTATATTTTTTTAATTTATTTTCTTATTTGATTAGGGTTACTAGAATAGAGGTCAATGTTTTATCTTTTGTAACATATCAACCAACACATATAATATATTTATCATATTGTTTTCTATTCTCCTTTTTTCTTTCTCCCTACCTAAACCCTATAATTCCAACAATTATATTATATATTTTGTTTAATTTTCATCAAATACAAAATATACATAATAGCATATTATTATACATTGTGCGTTCTTAATTAACAGAAGAGTGAAGAATAATTAGTCAAAAGAGTTGCTTGTATTAGAAAGATGCAAAAGAAGGAAAGAAATCCTTTTCTACATATACATGTCTCTTAAAATAAAAGGTGGGTTCTTAAAACATGCCTGCAGTGCTCCTTTTCAATTTGTTTTTTTCCCCAAAATGGGAATCCAAAGAAAACTAAATCCACGCAGATGCATATTCATAATTACACTCCATCAATGATTCATCTACTACGCGCTCTGTCACTGTTATTGGATCCGCAGCACAGATTCTTAGCATATAAGAATTTGGAAACTAACAAATCTCATCCACCCAGTTGTCTGTATCTATATATAATACAAAATAAAATAAAATAAAAATATTTAATTTAAATAATTGAATTCTACATTAACAATCAAAATTAAAAAAAAAAATCAAATCATAGAATTTTATTATAAAATTTAAATGACTTTTACTTACGCGATATTTAATGATTATCAAAGTTTTGTTCGTATGTCCATAATTTTCTCTTAGAGTAAATTTTTTTAATTTAATTTTTTAAAAATTAGGTTGATATTATTTTTTAAAAAAATATTGACATTAATTTAATTTTTGAATCATAAAAGATGATATTAAAATTATTTTTCTGTATACGAATAGGAATTAAATTGATATAATTTTTATGATTAAGAGACTAAATTGATGATATTTTTTAATAAATAAAGAACTAAGTTGATGTCAAATTTTTTTAAAGATTAAAATGATGTCATTTTCTTTGATCTAATTATTAAATTAATGTTGATATTCTTTAAAAAAATAAAATAATATCGACTTAATTTTTAAATAACAAATTTAAAAGTTTAGTCTTTCTTTTATAATAAACACTTTTCTCAATTAATAATAACAAATAATTAATGAACCGGCATGCACGAAATGTAAGTTGCCCCAATTTAGGTCCTTGTCGAGGAAGTTTGATAAAGGAACCTACCATGATCTCCACTCTTCACTTTCTAACCCAACTTTAAGAAGAGAGATGTTATAAAGTGATTTCTAAACCTAAAAGGACTGAATTGACGAGTTTTATTAAAAATAATGGGTTTTCTTGCAAACATTTAAAAGAAAATGTTAACATTATTATTTGTTAGACAAAAGAAAATTGTTCAACTAAAACAAATCTAAAGCAATGATAGCAGCATAAACAAGTAGCACAAGTCTATGGAGTCTTGGTCTCAAGTCCCAATCTGATTGAAGAAAAGAAGTCGAACTTTGGGGGCAAAGATGTTCTCATTACGTACATTATGTTTTGTCAGTTTCACTTTCCTTTACCAATTTTTACTCTTTTCAAAAAGAAAGAAGAGTGCTATGATTCTTTATGTCTTAATTTACCGAAAGTGACTCTCTATCAAAGCACCTGCGGTGGGCTAAGCGCAAGGAGTCTTAGAGTCTTCGATACTGGCTAATGGAAAAAGAACGGCAAAGAAGTAGTTGTTCTACAACCCCCAAAACTGTACGCAGCATTTTTCAAAACAAAATCAAGTAGTCTAAGTCGCTCTGCACGTGGTTCTTTCTTTTTCGTATCTCCTACGTTTAAAGGTTGTTGCTGTTTTAGGTCTGACAACAGCCGTATCCTCTTTTATTTAGAATGTCTCTTCTTTAATTTTGTGTTGGAAATAATTTATTATCAAAATTTTATTAAAATTTTTTTTAAAAAAATATTCCTTAAAAATAATTTTTTTCAAACATATTACAAATGTATCTTTAAGATAATCTAAAAGCAACAAACTGAAAGTATTCACATATTATTTTCTATAACATCAAAATCAACATTGCAATATAACATTTATTGGGGTCAACAAGAGAGAGAAGCGGTGATTATATAAAAAAGTGTGAAGAAGGGGCTGATAATTAACTAAAATTAAAGAACTTGTTGTCCTTGCCTGAGCTTAGTGAAACATATCAACATAAAAGTGGGGCGTATTAAGGCTTTAATCAATCACAATTAAGAATATGATTAGGACACCACTCCACCACTTAGCTTTTCTTAATAGATGTGAATATTAATATACACAAATATTCTCATTCGTGTGCCTTTGTATATATTATAATAGAATTTTCTTTTGTCCCAGATCCATTGGATGGTCATAAAAGAACGGTCCTCATTAAGCTTCTTATTATCTTAAGAAAAATAATAATAATAATAATTAAATTTTGATGGTGGCCACTCCTCCCTTTTTGTCAAAAGCCAAGGCATAATAAATCACACGCGTGCACTTGCATTTACGCATCATTACAAACAAGTGATCAATCTTTTAATTATTTCACCATATAAATAATAATAATAATAATAATAATAATAATGAAGAGTCTAACCTCGAATATCAATTTTCATATTGATTCTCTAATCTAATTTTTATTAGTTGTTGACCATATCATTTAGATGCATACATGTATGTGTAATTGTGTCTTTTATGTATTTAGATATGATAACTGTAGCAAAAAATTATACGAAATTAACTTCTCCCCAAAAGAAATTGATTATAATTCTTTGACATTATGCTCAAGTGTGACAAACTTTCTTTAAAAATCACGTGATTTATTTATTTATTTTTTTACAGTATTTCAATGAATTTAAATTTGATGTAATGTATTTAAGTTAAAGTCTCGTCTATTATCGATATCTTTAGTAACTAAATTATTCATCTAAAAATTAACAGTAATTTTGTGCACATTGCAAATAATGTCTAATATAAAAAAAATCAAATACGTTTTATTTTTTTAAAACAATTATCAGGTTTTCAATAAAAACTTGTATGGTAAAATTATTAACATTTTTAATTAACTATTCACACTTCATGCTACTTAATTTAAATTATAATTTTTTAAATTATAACATTCAATTCTTCTAAAACTTTAAAAAAAAATAATTTTTTTTCCTTTTTCTTTGTATATAGCCGGAGATAACATTTTTACTTTCTGAAATTCTTCCATTTTTTATGAAGGCTTTTTTTTTTTTTCTTTATACAGCATGAACATGCGTAAGATTTGATACCTAGTTTAAACATTAAGAAAGTTATCAGTATAATCAACTGGTGCATTTTGTAACATTCACCTTGTTTATTCAACAGTATGGGAAACGATTACTATTTGTTGGTAAATGCTTGAAGTCGTGCATGGCATCTACTTTGCTAAAAGATTAAAGATTATAACTAATAGAAAATATATTCCTCAAGATAAAAGGTGCTTACAAGTAGCTTAAGAGGATAAGACCATCATTAAGAAAATTTATTATATTTTGCCACCCATGATCCTTTTTGACAGTTGCATGATCGTTTTGGTGCCATATCTCTCTCTAGAATGGTTCTCATGGCAATGGCATTTCTTTTGCATATTTAACTAGTGTTCTTTTCTATAAAATAAAAAGAGAAGGAAACACATAATAAAAGCTCATGATCATGTGGTCCAATGCAAAATTTGGATCACTATTTGGAATGTTTAAATCAATTCCATTTGTTCCAGTTTGTTGCTTTTCTGCCTAAGAAAAGGGCATGAAATAGTTAGGTTAATGAAAAGAAGATCCTATCTGTCCGATGTATATGATAGGCTGATTTTTTTTTAATTTAATTTTTGTCACCACCAATCTCTTTTAAAACACAAGTGAAAACAACCGGATACGCACTATTTTTTTAATCAATGAAAGAAATTCAAAGGTGCTTGATGTGGTTATTCGATTTCATGCAATAAATCGCATATAGAATCATGACCCCTCGTATATGTCTTTGTTTAATTACTAGTTAATGCTAGGAATATTTTTTTTTTTACGTGGAACGCTAGGAATATGTTAACCTTAGGTCAAAAAATTAAAATTATAAGAGAAGAACCAAAAGTCGTACATTACCCATTGATTTATATATGATATGATTCCAATGCCGTAAGCATTATATCAATTATAGTAGTTCAGAACAAAAAAAGCAATGAGCATTGTCAATTCTCTTGTTGAAAAACCAATCTTTAACTGTTAATATATGCATGTTTAAAAGTAGCAGAACTTCAAGCACTGTGTTTTCAGCCTTCAAAACTTGTTTTATTAGTTTAGTTCATTATTCGATTTTTCTCATAGGTATATCTTAAAATAATTAATCATCATCTCAAAAAAGAGTGTGAGAATCTAACTAAGATTAAATATTATTTTTACTCAGAAAAGAAGAAATGTTTCTTTAAAAAATAAAGAGAATCACTTTTCATTACACAATTTATATGCCAATGAGTCAATGAAGTTGACTTAGTTGATAGGCTCAAATTGTATAGACCAAAAAGGTTTTGAGTTTAAGTTTCATTTTTTATTAATAAATAATTTATAAGTATCATTGTATACGTTCCCTAAATGTAACCTTTCATTTCCTTATTTTTTTATTTAAAAAAATTATGTCCCATTAAAGAAAAAAACATGTAACGTGAATTACAAAGAGATTAGCCATTATGAGGAATACCAATCAAATGAAGAAAAGACTTATAGCATGTTAGCTCCAAGGGTTTCAATACGACTAAATATGTATTTAAATTAAAATTTATAAATTTAATTTTAGATTAACTTAATTTTATTTAAAAGTGAATTTGTATGACCGTAATTTATTTTTAAAAATATTTATTTATTTGAATTATTATAAAAAAGGTACAAGTTATTTTTTAGTTATATTAAAAATAAATTAATATTAAAAAATTAATTATAAACAGATTGATGATAAATTTTTTTTAAAAAATTTAATTTTGTTTGAATATTGTGAAATAAAATTACTTTTAAAATATAATTATAATATTTTTAAAAAATTATTGACTTATACTTTACGGGCTTTTAATTTCACTCAAAGCTAAACTAAAATGGAATGAAATGACATAAATACTATCAATTAGTATAGACCATTTGGACAAAAGGTAACAAAGGGTTAATCGTTTCTTTGGTTCCATGCATGAACACATCGGTGAGATTATATTTTATTTTATTTTTATCGCATTGTTTTGAGATATGTACTTGGACTTTTCCCTAATTTGATGTTCTGTATGCCACAATAATAAGCATTTTGTCTTTTGGTGTAAAATATAATTTCGGGATATGAATACTTGTCCCCACATTTAAGTTATAATAATTCTTATAGTCAGTAATTACTAAGTATAAGAATCTCGTAATTATTGATATTTTTATTTTGTTGAATTAAATAGTTAACGATCACTTGCTTAAAAAGTCAGCAACCTAAATATAGGGGAATTTTTTTTTATTTCTTCGGTTAGGAGTTAGGGTAATTTAATTGATTTATTTATTTTTATTTTTTATACATTTATTTTTTACTAATTACACTTTGTTCCTTTTTTGACTAATTACACTAATAGTAAATAGATAGTATCATTTATTTTAAAAAATTAGAATATTTTTATCATACTTAAAATAATTAATTATTACAATATCTTATTACTTTCTTATTTGATAATAATAAAAAATATAAATTATAATTTAATTATGGTAATATAAGGCATATGTGTAATTGGGAGAAGATGGAAGGTTCATATTGGAAAAGGCCTAGGTGGGTATTTCAGTTCCGCTTTGTTGAAGGGAGTCTGAATCTGATTCAGAATGTCCTTGCATCGGGAGGGACATATCCAGTGCAATCGTGACACGTGGATACGACCGCGACCAAACCACGTGTATTCCCTTAATGACCTGGATATTATGACGTGTACAATGGGACCACTTCAATTATTCTTTTTTTATTTTTCATTTATGATTGGGACTCTCTTCTCAGGTGAGGGGCCACCTAATTTATGTAGATTAATAAAAATTGTTATATTATTAAATAAATATAAAACACATTTATCTAAAAATGTTTTATTATTATGGATAGTAATTTAATAAAAATGTATACAATTCTTACTGATTAGTGACTTCTTGTTTAAAGTTTCTTAACACTTCAATTAAGAACATGCTAATAAAAAAGAGTGTATCTGGGTGATTTTATCAAACATTTGTCGAAACGAAACAAGAATGTTTAAGCTAATTGATTAAAAATATTTGTAATAAATTGAATCGAATTTCTTTTCATTTTTAAGTATATAATAGAAAAAAAGAAACGATAAATGTGTTAATTGCTTGTGGAGGCATAGCTCAACGAATACAACCTTCATCACAATTCACCCCCAAATTCGCAAACAGGTTGATTACCTTATTCTCCAAACTTAGACTCACTCTAATTTTAAAATTATGTGACTGCATATATTTTAAATATTTACAAAACAAATGCCTCCTCTTACTTTATGTTTTAGACTCGTGTTTGAAAAAAGAGCTCACAATTTGTGATCTTAGTTGAAGAAGGAAGGAGAGCCATACATTTTTAGCATAAACATATATGAGATAAATAGATCGAGAAGAAGGGGTTAGCGTATTGAATAGTAGTTAAAAAAATTGAATTTTCTAAATATACCAAGTTAGAATATGTGCTTTTAGGATTGTCTAATGAAATTCCAATTTATGCTAAAGCTAATTTAAGAATATCTTTATCATAGAAAACTAATTCAAATTTTTGATTGCACACAAGGTAGACTTCTTGAATATTAACCATTCTTTTGAACAAAATTGATCTCACTGCTATATAATGATGAATGGGTAACCACACAAGTTGTCTTAACTCTTAACTTTGGATAACGTTCAATTTCGTATCTTCCCGCACAGATCACTAACCCAAAGTGAACAGGTGATAAGAGTTACGATGAACCCTACTCAATGCTAGATTATAAGCACAGATATTAGCGTGGTGTCCTCTCAATGATCAATATTTAGCCCAAGTCATTTTATCGTTACTTTTTTTTTTCTTTTATGTTATGTTTAGATAGAATATTAGGGAGAGAAAATGAGAGAAGGAAAATATTTATCATAAAGTTATTTCTTATTTATAAGTTTTAAAAAGAAAGGAGATAGAAATAAGGATTTTTAAGTTATCATTCAAAATATTTTGTTAATAATTTTTATAAACATTTTAAAGTTTTTTAATTTAAAATTTTTTTGAAGGATTTAAAATATCCAAACAAGAGAAAGATAATTTATTAATTTGTCTTTCATTCTCCTTCTTTTTATTTCCCTTCATTTTCTTTAAATTCTTTTTCTTCTTATTCCCTCTAAATTTTTAAACATAACCTTAATAAAAGTAAAAATTGAGGATAAGTTATTCTAAAAAGTGGTTTTTTTTTGCTCAATAAAAAAGGCTACTCAATTAATCTTATATTTGGAGATCTTCTTAAAAAAAAAAATGACCATCAGTTGAAGAGAAGGTTTAAATCCTTGCATATAACAAATGTATAAAATTTTATATAAATTCTTGATGAGTTATTAGTATTTATTAATTGCTGTTTCTCACAATAATAATTGAAGTTCATAAAATACTTTTATAATTAATAACTAATAAATGCTTAATAACTAATTAGAGTATTCATACTTAAAAAAATGATAATTAGAGTATTCATACTTAAAAAAAATGATCATCCATTTTGAAAGAATTTTACTATATCATCTTAAAATTTCCTTTTGAATAACTCTCTTAATTAAGAAAAAAATATAGAATTATTCATTTCAAAATTTGCAATCCAATTTTATGAGTTGAGAAACCATAACCAGTGAAGCAATGCCGGTTTTACTTTTGTAGGGGATGATGGGAAGCTGGAAACTGCAGGATCCAATTGTCCTTCATGATTCAAACACCCCAGCACATGCCTTCAACAATGATAGCTTAAAAAACAACTATTGGCATCATAGTTTGATATGGATAAAGCTAAAGTGGCAATCACATTGTCCTGCTGGTTATATAGATTCAAATGATATTTTATTTATATTGTTATTGAATTAAGTTAATATTTAATTCTTATCTTATATACAAATAATTTATATTTTTTACATTATATATTGACACAAGGAATTCTAGGTTGAGTTCATTGCAAGTACAAAAGCATGTAAGGAGTTGTTTTGAATCAATAATTTTGTGTGAGAATTTGATTTTACTTATAAGATGTAGTCAAAATTAATCTTTACAAGAATTTTATTTTTTATGATAATTTTAAACGCGTTAATATCATTAAATGCCATATGCTCTAAACTCTAGGTCACTTGAATTTAAAAAGATTTGATTCATAATGGTTGAGACATAATGACAAAATTTATACTAAAATGAAAAATTGAGCTTATTATTTAATTGCCATTTGAATAAAAAATATATAAGGGCACTTGAATAAAAATCAAGAATATAATATACATAAACAAACTTTAAAATATTAGAAAAGGATATAAAACTGTTATTGTATGTCTATATTTGTATGTTTGTATGATATATATATATATATATAGAATTGGTATAAAATCAAAACGTAATTCGACTCACGCGATCGAAAATAAAATCCCTGGATGGTGCGATCCAGGGGGAGTGGGCAGCCAGTAGGGAAAGGCACGGAAGACGAAGAGAGAGTGGCCAATGCGTTAATAAAGAAAAGTGTGTAGAGGGTGAAATGGACCACAGGAAAATAATATATCAAAAGTATAAAATAATGAAAGATTTTATTAACGTGTTTCTTATAGCATATTTTAAGAAATACTAAAAATAATATTTATAATATTTTATTAAATTATTTTAATTATTTAAAAAATATTTAATTATAATTTATCATTAATATAAAATTTTTTATATTATTATTTAATTATATATTATTTTATATTTAATTTTTAAATAATTATTATTTTAATTAAATTTTTTTAATAATTTAATAATTCATAATTAAATGATAATATAAAATTTTTATATTAATAATAAATTAAAATTAAATTTTTTAAAAAATATTTAATATATTTTAAAATTAAAATAATTTAATAAAAGATGATAAATATTATTTTAAAGATATGTTTTAATAAAAATAAAATTATAAAACATATATTTCTAAGCTTATAAATTAAAAATAAAAATAAAAATTATTAAATAAAATATATAAATATTTATATATTTTAAAAATATAAAATATATTTAATATTTTTTAAATAATTAAAATAATTTAATAAAAAATAAAACTATTATTTTTAGGTATTCCTGAACATGTACACTGACAAAACTCATAAAAATATACCAAAAAGAAAATGAAAATCCCTGCCGGGTTTCCCCGAGTCAGTACGTTTGCCTGCCACAAAGAGGACAGGGAAAGTAACGGCGAAAGAATTAAACGGCGTTAAGGGCGTGACATAACGGAAGAGTTGGAAAAAAGAGTTACTAGAAAGCGAGAGGGGGGTCACATTTCCCGTAGTGGCGTAGCGCCGTCAGTGTTCGGGGCGACATCGGTTGATGCAGAATGATGACTAAATTAAATGGCCGCAGCCGTTATCGGACGGTTGCTATTCGCTTCTTTAGTTGCGGTACGGTTCTCGTGATGCCTAGGTATAGCCCAAACACAAAACCTACCCAATTTATAACAAAGTTTTTTTTTCTAAGATAACTTAATAAAACATTAGAACATTATTCTTAAATAAATATTATAATGTATTAAACATTATTCTGTAACTCATTTATTTTTTTATATCTAAATTAATTTTTTAAATGTTTTTAAATTATTTATTTTTTTCATTCATATATTTTATATTTATTGCAAGAATTATAAATTGATAAATATTAAATAATTCATTACAAGTAAGTAGTAACACGGTATTTAAAAAAAAATTAAAATATGACAATAATATATTTATTTATAAAAAAACTGTTAAGCATTAAGATTTAGAGTAACAATAAATCCTCGTAAGTAATTAGTTTAATAACACTTTTAATATGTAATAAAAAATATTAAATGAGAATGTAAGATTAGTTAATATTTTAATAATTTCAAAAATATTTCATACTTTTTATTTGACGTGTAATGTTATATTTTTTAAAATAATCATCTTAATAATTTTTATTAAAAATATTAAATGAAAAAATAGAGGTATAAAAACTTAAAATATATTTAATATAATTTTAAAAATTTTAAAACATTAAATTAATTATTTAAAACTATATACAATATTTTTAGTAAATTAATTATTTAGGAAATTTTAAAATTTCTTTAATATTTATAATGTGTTTAGGCTAAGTTTATTTGAAGAATTTCTATAGTTAGACTCTCCTTCCTAATTTAGTATTTTACTATGCTACTAATCTACTATATATTCAAATGAAAAATGGCATGTAGTAATTGATATATTTACTAATAGCTATCTGTTGGTAATTAAAAAAAAAGAAAATCACTTAAAATGCTTTACATTCCATCTAATTATGGAAAATGTGTCATTTAAAATAGTAAGAAACTTTTTACAACTTGTCTTTTAAAATGTTTATGCTGCTCATTATTTTTTTTTTAATTTTTAATTTGACGATAAATAGTTTCGTCTTTTTCAACTTTCTTATTATTTTATAACAATTTAAAATTCTCTTTAGTATTTTTGTACCGTGGTAAAAGTGATGTTTGAGAAAAAATGAAAGAAAATTATTATAAAATGACTAAAACAAAAGTGAGCATGTATGTTAAGATCAAAATAAAAAAATAAGTTTAAAAGAAGAAAATAACAAATAAATACATATTTAAATTTTTTTTATCTTTGATCAAAGTATCTTTATAAACATTATTATGTGGCTAACTTCTAAAATATTATTGTAACTAGGAAGTATTCCAAACAAATATCTTTTATAGAATCGCACATGTAATGAATAAAAATAAAAAACTTAAAAATATTAAAATGAAACTGAATAATAATAATAATAATAATAAATTTTATTTTTTTTATAATTTTTATGATTTTTTGTATATTATTTAAATTCTTTATTATTAAATCATTCTTAATAGTTTTTTTAAGTGCTTTACTAAGTATTTTTAACAAAAAGTATTGCTTTAAATATAATGAAAGGTTATCAAGGATCACAGTTTAAATTTTGGTAGAGACAAATATCTTAATCAAAAACTAAAAAAAAATTATCAGAGAAATTAGGAAAAATTATCACTAATTTATTTTGATCAAATAGAAATATTAATTTTTCAAATTAAACTTATTTAATAATAAAATAACACATAATTAATGTGAAATAAATATTTTATTAAATGATATAATTTTTTATTGATTTAATTTTGTTATAATTAATACTATTATATAAATAATATAACTACATACTAAGTATTTTCTAAAAGAATTGAAAAACAATTGTTTTTTTCGTTGTTTTTATAAATAATAAACATTGCCTTCCGCCAACTGATGGCCAATGAGTTTCAGGAGAATAAATTACAGTTAGCTTAGCTGAATCTGTATAGTAGAGGGCCAGAGTCTATAACTCTATAGTGAAGAATAGAGAGAGAAACAAGACAGAGACACAGAGAAGAGAAGAGAAGAGAAGAGAAGAGAGAGAGAGAGAGAGAGAGAGAGAGAGAGAGAGCACTCTATTATGACGCAGATAAAAGCAGCAGCCTTGGCCTTGGGAATTTGGTAACGTCGATTCAGCTCCTTAGGGGAAACAATCAACGACAACGACAGCACCCAGAAGAGCTTTCAGAATTCAGAGGGCTTCAAAAAAAGGGGTGTTGGAGCTTCCAAGGGAAGGAAAAAAGTTGTTTTGGCGACCAACGAGGCCAAGACAAATACAAAGCAGAGGCAGAGAAACGCCACCCATGGTTTCTGTAACGGAAACTTGAAGCAGCCCCATCTTTGTGAGAGTGAAAAGAAAGGAGAAATTCAGGACAGTTTCATGCTCGTTACTGAAGAGGAGAGACAAAAAAAGAAAGACACTCATCATCGTTACTCGCATATAACTGTCTTGTCTGGTTGGTGGTTTCTCACTCCTGGGTATTGATGGGGTAATCTATTATGGCTGCGTGAAGGAGCTGCTCTGAGTTTTGGCTTTGTCTTTCTGTGGGGGGTTTTTCCTTCGTGTTTCTCTGGTGCGACGTGGTTTGTGTGACTGTTGGATGGCACATCTGGAGTGCAATCTCAGGGGCCCGGCTAGTTCTCAAGCAGAAACAGGTCAATGGGTTATGCGGGGAATTTTATGGGGATTGCTCTGTTTGGTTACTGAGAAAGCTGAGCAAATAAAGGGAAATGCCTGCGTTTTTTTAGCAGTGTCTGATGTTGGGTGTCTTTCCAAAATTGAGAGATTAATGCCCCTTTCTTTCTGAACACGGAGGGAACAGATTTAGAGTGAGATTTTTTTACTTTTGAAGAATTTGCTTATGCGCCATTTTGGTTCAATAGAAGCCGGCGACTGACCCAGCCGAGAGCAATTGTTTTATCTTCCTTACTGGGGCAGTGTTCAGAGGAAAATTAAACATAAAAGTTCTTCACTTTCTCAGAAACCACGCAGAGCATTTGGCTTCCATTCTTATTTCCTTGTTTTCCTTGCTCTCTCAGGCCTCAGCCATCAAAAGGAGGTTTAAATTTATACCCACTTATTTGTTTTGATTTGTGTTTGGTAGGTTTGGGAGATGACGATCTGTATACAGAGCTATGGAAGTTGTGTGCAGGACCTTTGGTTGATGTTCCTCGTGCTGGAGAGAGAGTTTTCTACTTCCCCCAGGGTCACATGGAACAAGTATACTTCTTTGGATCGTTTTCGTTTCTTTCTTTCTTTCTTTCTTTATTTTTTTTTTTTTTTTGCCAATTTTGGGTTCTAGTTGGTTTGAATTTTTCGTCGAAACCACTTTCCTTCTTGTACTTGCTCACGAAACTTTTTTGCCTTCTGGATTTTGCAGTTGCAAGCATCAACGAATCAGGAATTGAACCAGCAAATTCCTCATTTCAATCTCCCAGCTAAGATTCTTTGCCGTGTTGTGCACATTCAGTTGTTGGTACTGATGTTTGATTCCTTTTGTTATTTGTCTTTATTTGTTCATTGACATGATTATTATGTGTATTTATCGTAAGTTTTGTTAATTTGTAGGCGGAACAAGAAACTGATGAAGTTTATGCTCGTATCACTTTACTTCCGGAATCAGACGTGAGAATATATATGTGTCTCCTATCCTTTTCTGCCTCATTCTTGTCGATCTGTTTGGTTACTGAGAGAATGAGATAAATTTTCTGAACCATTATATCTAAAACATGGGTCGTTTCTTATTCTGCTCTATGATTTCCTCAGCTACTGAAAGATGCGTAATATAAAAGAAATAGATTTCAAGTTGAAAAACTGGGATTAAAGCTTGAGTATTTTTTAAAAAATAATCTCGGGGTTTTCTTTTTGTGGTTTTATTCAGCAAAATGAGCCTACTAGTCCTGATCCAAGTCCACCCGAGACCCAAAAACAGGCATTTCACTCCTTTTGCAAGATATTGACTGCCTCTGATACTAGCACACATGGAGGATTTTCAGTTCTGCGGAGGCATGCTACTGAGTGCCTGCCTCAATTGGTATTTAGCTCTCTGGGTTTCTTTAAGCGGAAGCCGAATCCATATGTTTAATGAAATTTCAATTTTCTAAATTTTAATGCTTGCTATTTATATATTGTAGGACATGACTCAAGCAACCCCAACTCAGGAGTTGGCAGCAAATGATCTTCATGGGTTTGAGTGGAAGTTTAAGCATATATTCAGAGGTAAATTTATTGGAATCTTCTTTTGGGATTTTTGTTTTAGTTGCATATTCAAGTTCTGGACTGAATGAATATCATGATTTGCATAGAATAAGGAATGCTAGTAATATAGTCTTCATCGGGGCATATTGCTTCTCCCTTTCTGTAATATGATCAGGTCAACCAAGGAGGCACTTGCTTACAACTGGCTGGAGTACATTTGTCACATCCAAAAGACTGGTTGCTGGAGATGCTTTTGTGTTTCTAAGGTATTTTAAATCTTGATACCATGGATAATTTCTTGATTTTGATGTTGGGCCTCCTATTGTGGTTGTCTGAACTTTGGCCTGGCCGTGACTTGATTCTTGCAGGGGAGAGAATGGGGAACTGAGAGTTGGTGTTAGGCGTCTGGCTCGGCAGCAGAGTCCAATGCCTTCATCTGTGATATCAAGCCAGAGCATGCATCTTGGAGTGCTTGCCACTGCTTCCCATGCTCTTTTGACTCGTACCATGTTTGTGGTTTATTACAAACCAAGGTTTGTAAACATCTTCAATTGAATATTTGTATTGCAGATGTCATTAGCTTATAATACAAAAAGTTTGTGTAACTCTTCCTTAACTTGCCTTTTGATCCATTCAGGACTAGCCAGTTTATTATAGGTCTGAAAAAATATGTGGAGGCAGTCAACAATAAGTTTTCAGTTGGCATGCGTTTCAAGATGAGATTTGAGGGAGAGGACTCACCTGAGAGAAGGTATCCTTGTAAACAGTTATTGTGGTCACTGAATGTCACCTTACCTTCAAGTTGGTCATCTATTGCTGTATAATTATTTGTCCAGGTTTTCGGGTACTATTGTCGGGGTTGGGGATGTATCTCCAGGATGGTCAAATTCTCAGTGGCGTTCTTTGAAGGTAGAACTCAGTCCTAAATTACCCGTCTAAATTCTTATTAAATTCTCTGCATTTGAGCATTTATAACTTTTGCTACTCAGGTTCAATGGGATGAACCGGCAACAATTCCAAGGCCAGAGAGGGTTTCTTCTTGGGAGATAGAGCCTTTTGTAGCTTCTAGTGCTTTAAATGTCACTCAACCAGTGGTAAAGAGCAAAAGGTCCAGGCCTGCTGACGTTCCATCTTCGGGTAGGAGAGGCTTTTGACCTAAGTTCTCTTAATAAATTGATTATTGACTGGGCATTGACTTAATTATGCATTAACTGGATGTAGAAATTGCTCCCAATTCTCCTGCTTCAGCTTTCTGGTATCATGTATCATCCCAGTCCCATGAGCTTACACAATTAGGTGGTGCTGCAGAAGTCCAAGGCAATGAAAACCAGGTTGTTTGGTCTTTGAGGCAGAAAGAAATTAATAGCAATCCTATGAATACTAACAACTCCAGCAGCTCTAGAGTCCGTGTGGAAGGAATATGGCCTTCTTCCCCACATCTGAATGTCCCTTCAAACTTCTTTCCTGAGCCCAAAAACAACAAAACTGTTGCAGTACAATCATCTATTTCTGGTTATCCTCCTGTTTCATTCAGGCCTAATGATGACTCAGCACATGATCAAGTGGAAAATGGTAAAAAGACGGAGAACCCCATGGATATCTGGGTATTTGGAGTTAATTTGACCAACAACGTTACTAATGTTAATCCTCCCGAGAAAGAAGTGGGATGTCTAGCTATTATTTCTAGTGGTCCCAAAGAATCTATTCCTGCTGCTGCATGTGAAACTGAGAAGGGTCAGAATCCCAATTATTCACTGTCCAATAAGGAGCAGAAGCAAATTACTTCTGATGCATCACCAAATGAGAGGCAGAGCAAGCAGGCCTCTGTACCATCCATGAGGACTCGGACTAAGGTACATGTTCAGCTTAAGTGTAATTTGCTAAGATTCCTTTCATATTTAGTAGGAAAACCAAATAATGTAAAAGAGAAGGAAACAGCCTTTTAAGTAGGTCAATGGTAGGGTACGAATCTTGATGTAACATTCTTCGCAATTCAGTTCTTTTTGCATAATTTCTATCATAAATTGATGGATGACTGACTTCTATTGGTTGAGAAGGTCCAAATGCAAGGGGTTGCTGTTGGTCGTGCCGTTGACTTGACCATGTTGAATGGTTATGATGAGCTCATTGATGAGCTTGAGAAATTGTTTGATATCAATGGAGAGCTGCGTTCGCAGAGCAAATGGGCTGTTACTTTTACTGATGATGAAAATGACATGATGCTTGTCGGCGATGATCCATGGCCGTGAGTAACTTGAACCCTGGTAGCTGCACTTTCAATTACTTTTTTCATCAGAACTGGAGTTTAATTTTCTTTCTCCCTCTGTCCCTGATTGCAGGGAGTTCTGCACCATGGTGAAGAGGATTTTCATTTATTCAAGGGAAGATGTGAAGAAGATGAAATGCAAGCTTCCTGCCTCTTCATCAGAGGGTGAAGAGACTCTGTTGAGCCCAGATTCACAGAATAGGGACGAGACTCAGCAAATATCTTATGCTTTGACAGCTTAACTTTCTCAGTATTTTGGTTTGGGATGGGTAGGGGTTGGGGAAGGGTGTCTGTTGGTTTGGTTTGCATAATTTTATGGAACTTTAAGAAGTGCAGAGTAGTGGACGAGTTCAAGTGGACTGATATAATATGACAACCACAGGAACTTCAGTTGGATTTTAGGTACTTTATATTTGTGAATACCTTGTTTTTTGGGTGTTACCATCAGCATGTAAACATGTATGCTTTCTGCTTCTCTCTCTGGGGCCTGTGATGTCTAGGTATGTTCTGCATACGTAAATGTTCTTGTTATGCCATAATTTTCGATAATCATTTAAATGTTTGGTTGGTTGAGCAACAGGAAAATAATATTGGTCGGTCTTGGCTAATGGTAATTGTTTCAGTCTGATAATTGTATAATTTGTTTTTAGCTAATGGTAATTAGTCTTGCGAAGAATAACTGATCTTTTGACTAGGAGCATTGCTATTCAGCTAGAGAAAACTGCTCGAATTTTATTATCTAGAATGAGGTGACAGGTTTCATAAATGAGATAGTAGGTCATTTAATTAAATTTTAATTACATATCATTATCAATAATTTAATATCTTTAAAACAAATTAAAAATGATTGAATACTTAAAAGAAGAATGAGTTAGCTGTTACAGTAAAAGAGGCCTTTTCGTTGACAAAGAACAAAACTCATTTGTTTTTCTGGGTGTCTCCCTTTCTTTTTGATTGCTCTTGTTTCTTCAAGCTTCTCTGCACTCTTCTATTAAAAAGAACTTATTATCTTATTCTATCTAATGGCTCAAAAATTTCATGGACAATTCTCCTCTCATCTATTTCATGCTCAATTGCCAAGCTGTTGCCTCTTCAGCGAGCACCGACAATTGAGTTCAATCAATTCCTGATTGAGTTGACATAGTCAGTTCCCTTTCACATGCTTAATTGTCGATATTTATTCAACTTTCATTTCAAGTTTCAAAATAGTCCTCTCCCACAAAACATCGACGTCAAGTTTGCAAGAGCCCCAGTTCTCTTGGAGTCCAACCGTATCCTCCTTAACCGAGAGTTCGATAACAAATCTATCAGCAATATTGATTGCTTCTTGATGTGCAAATGGTTTGCCATTGAATAAGTTTAATGTGAGCCGAGTCAATTAGTTTTTGATAGGCGACGAAATAGGGTCGCCAATCATGTCAGAAGTAGAATAGCTTGACCAAGATTGCAACGCCACATTTGATGGAATGTAAACTATTATTGGAGTTTTGAGACAGGAGTAGCACAGATCTGCAGTAGAGATAGATTTTGAAAATGACATCGTTGCAAGTTAAATTTTTGGAAGGGTGAAAAGAGTTGAGTGTTTTAATTTTTAGCAGAAGAATTTGAGAAGAAGAGCTTATGTTAACGGTGAGATTGATATACGAGAAATTGTGTTTTAGGGTAAGAATTTGAGAGGAACAAAATGTGATGACGTGTTAATTCCATATAAGATGCTACATGATTCGGGGCATATATTTTGGCATGATAGTATTTTTCTTTGACTAGTTAGTCTTCTTGAAGGCGAAAGTAATTTGATAGACCAATTTTCCGATCACCGGAAACCCTATCGATGTGAATAAGAGATTATAGTTTAAGCCATGTGAAATATTCGCGGAAGTTAAGGTGTAAGCAACATAGGCACGAGACACATGGACATATAACAAAATTTAAAAGTATCTTATTAATGTTGTGTCATGTCATTCACAGTCTGACAGAGATACGGACGCAGATGACATGGACACAAATTTAAGTAGGCCAATTATGACTTAAAGTGTTATGTCACGTCATTAAGAGTGTTCGAAATGTATTTTTATCTAAAATTCAGTCAAAAAGAACGATGATGTATTATTGGAATGTACTTGTTAAAAGTACTTTGATATTTAAGTTAAAAATAATAATAATTTTTAAATATATAATGATAAGTATATTTATTTAAAGAGATTATTTTATATGAATTTAAGCTTATGATTAATGATAAATCTTTAGTAGATAATTTATCTTTTAATTTAGATTTATTTCATAATTTATGAGCTTTAAAATTTATCTCATTTTCAAGATTTTTTTTTGAATTATTTGATATAATTGCGAGGTAATAAATGTCAACACGTTAGTTTGATCGTTACTTATGTTACTTCCGTGGGGTCACCGAATAGTTTTGTTTCGTTTATCTTTTTTATTGTGGAAGCTCGAAATGTGTCTGATACAAGGTGTCAGTGCCTGTTTTCAATTAATTCTTGAAACGATAATTGCCTTAGTATCAAAATGTACGAAAGAGAGGCTTCAAATGAAGGGGCGGTTAAATTGGTGTAGTTGTTATTAGCAACAGTAAATAAATTTATTTATTTTAGCCCAAAAATATATAAGTAGAAAATGCATTTATGCATCCCAATATGCAATTGGAATGGTAAATGTTTTGATTGAGCCTACATTCAGATATTGGGGGTTAAAATGAATGGTGAATAAAACTAATATTTTAAAAATCGGATCGGATCGGCCGGTTCAACAGGTCGGATCGGAAACCAGTCCCTTTATCGGTTCGGGCAGCTTCCCATAACCGATGAGATTAAAAATCGATAAACTGGTTCTAAACTGGTTGAATCGATCAAACCGGTATCGGTCCGTACGGTTATCGGTTTTGAATTTTTTTTTTTTAATTCTATGAGCGAAACGACGTCGTTTTGTTACCTAGCGACGGCGTCGTTTTGGGGTTGAAAACCCTCGGCTACCTGGTTGGAAGAAGTTGATGATACTTTGTTTTTGTTCGCACCGTTCAAGAACAACCCTCATCTGCAAGATCCACATCAAGTGTTCGATCATCTTCGTCTGCAAATAATGTTGAGCAACCTCCGTCTCGATCAGCTATGCTCTGTCAATTCTGTGGAGCAACCTCCGCCTGCTCATCCAACAACAGCGAGCCAAGCCCAGGAACTGTCTCCCTCTGCTCGTACTATAATCACTACTCAGTCATCCCAACCCAGTAATACGAACAATGATCAATCCCCATCTGCTCTCGCGGCCTCAATCCGTCCCACTGCACTTTCTAAGGTGGTTCCCATGGTGCCGCCTAGTGTACCTATAACACTCAGGCCAGCCCCTTCTTCCATTCCGTCAGAGGTTCCTTTGGATGTTCAAAAAGACAGGAGGTATGCTGCTGCTGCTTTTCTTTGCTTTTTAAGGAGCTATCAAGCTCTAGCAAAGGAACTTACTGGTTCTCTGCTTCTTTTCATTGCATTGCTGGCTGATTTTATCTAGTTTATTGTCAGTCTTTATTTGATGAATTCTCTAATATTATATATCAATTTGACTGACTGTTGCAGATTGATAGATGTGTAAAGTGCTCTGGCTTGTTTCTTTTGTTTCATTCTATGCACTTAGTTAATTGCACATAACTTATTTGATAAAATGATCCACTAAGAATTTGTTGGATATTAGCTTCTAGATTAAGTGTAAATGATGATGACTTTTGTAATTTGATATTAGTAAAACCGTGGAATATATATATATTATAAATATGTGGATTAATGTTGTGTTATTTATATGAATGTAATATTTTTTTGCTTTATAATATTGGAAATTTGGCCATATTATACTTCACTAACTCAATGCTGATGACTGGAAATATATTACCGTCCTTGTGAAGCACAGATATAGATGCTTCACAGTATTAAAATGCATAGAAAGAATGATACTAATTTGATATCTCCTTCTGCCCTAATGCATGACACTCTTTAAAATGTCTGGCTATTCCGATGATTTTGTGTGTGATCCAAACAATCAGATTGATTCAGACCAATTTGAGAAAATACTGAAGTATATCAGATCTGGTGTTGAAAGTGGAGCTACCCTTGAAGCTGGAGGAGAGAGACTTGGCAACAAGGGCTTCTAGCCTTCTACATTCTGCCTACTGTCTTCTCAAATGTTGAGGTACATCTTTCAGTTGCACTCTCATCTTATCAAGGTGGCTGAAAATACAATCCTTAGTGTTATTAATTTTGACAATAACCAGGATGGCATGCTGATTGCAAAGGAAGAGATATTTGGCCCAGTGCAATCCATACTAAAGTTCAAGTGAGAGCAATGAGTCCCATTTGCATAGAATGTTATTTACCTTTGTACTATATATGCTTGGTGCACTAATTTTAATGTTGATCCCAGGGACCTTGGTGAGGTGATTCGAAGAGCAAATAAATAACACACGCTATGGCCTTGCAGCAGGGGTCTTCACAAAGAACTTGGACACTACCAATACTCTGACTAGAGCACTGCGAGCTGGATCAGTATGGGTGAACTGCTTTTACATATATGATGCAGCAATTCCTTTTGGTGGGTACAAGATGAGTGGGCAGGGCAGAGAGAAAGGAGAGTACAGTCTCAAGAACTACTTGCAAGTGAAGGCTGTTGTTACTCCCTTGCAGAACCCAGCATGGCTTTGAAAATCAGTGGCTTCTCCTGGTGTTTCTGATGGAAAAAGATCAATAAATTGGGCTCCAATGATAGTTATGATAAAATCCTGTTATTTGTTATCTAAACATCTTACAATGGCATAGTTGGCTTTTCTTTTTGGTGAACACTTGTCTAGTTATTTTAACAAAGTCCTATCTCTTTATCCCTCTCCTTATTCTTTTTTCCTGCATTTCATGCTTGACACAATATTATCTGGGATAAAAAAATGTAGAATTATGTTTCAAATAATTTTATTATTGATTTATATTGTATTTTTATAATTTTTATTTATTTTATTAGTATATAAATAATTATATATATATATATATATATATATATATATATATACATACTTATATTTATATATAAATATAAATATATATTTAATTATATTTCGGTTCGACTACGATTCGACTACGGTTGAACCATTGAACCTTGAATCAGTACCTCGACCGGTTCAGTTTTCAGAACTTTGATGGTGATAGGCTGCTGGGAATTTTCCTTAGTTGGAGGAAAGGGAAGGCCTCCAGAAACAGAATTCTGATTAACATTTTGCTTGCTTTTCATTGTGATTGAATTACATTATATAAAAAGATGTAGACATGGTCTAAATATTCCTAATCCTGAAAACGTGAGCTCTAACTAACTTCGTCACATATGCGCAATGCATTCTTTTTACCCATGTCAATTAACTAATTCTGCAGTACATAATTCCTACCCCTATTTATGTATATATTCATCCCATCCCAAGGGTGTCTTCTTAATTCGATTGGACCTGCCTTCATGAGTCTCTCCCACTATACTAGGCTCCTCTTGGCTGGCCCCTGATTCCAGTCCAGTATTGATGCTATCAAATCGCGTCTTTGTTAGCGGTTTAAATTAGTGGTCATTTTTCTGTGATGCCTCTTCACCTCTATTTTGATTTGATTGGCACCAGTTTTTGTAGGTTTGTAGTAGTTTTGTTTTTTCTCTCGCACCAAAAAAAATTAGTGGTCATTTTTCTGTGGGCGATATGTTTTGTTGTTAGGTGATTAGTGGGTCTCTGCTCGTGCTAATCTGATCCTTTTGTTAGAATTTTGAACTTAGGTGTCCTGAGATTGATAAATAATTTAAATATATGTAAAGATTGCTATAAAATTTTCGAACATGTCATTGGTCTATTGAACCAAAAAAAAAGACTAATTTATCCACTGTTCCATTTTAACTCGCCAGAAGAAAGAAAAAGGACTTCGAATATATGCATATAACTTTTGCCATTAATCATTGTCATACAAGCCAAACACCCCCTTAGGATATGATTGATAGCAATAAAGAAAAAAACAAAATTGACAAGGCATTTAAATTTAGGGCACTTGCCCCATTATTTAAATATGTTCCTACGCTATTCTCACCTCCTCCCCTCGGGTGCTCCTCAACTTTAATCCTAATTGTGCCATTTTAAAATGCGTTCAATATGTTGATTTCTTCTGATTTTTTTTTAATTTTCATTTCTTTAATATTTATATTAAACATTTCATGGGGGCAATTTATTTTTAACATTGATTATAATTTTGTCTTTCTCAAGTTTACATTCCAATAGTGGAATGCTGAGTCTCTAATATTAAAAAAAAATAAAATCATGCCGAGGATGCACTACACACTTAGAGACAGAGAGAGGTGATAGAATTGTTTGGGCGAATGAGAGGAATTTATGTTTCTTCTACCTTGGAAAAGTTGCCCAAAAAGTAGTGGCAAAGGTTGCTTGCAAGAAGATTCTTAGTTCATACCTATGAACTCTACAAAAGAAGATGGTTTTAAAACAGGAAAAAAGAAAACGGGAACATTCAAAGAAAGTGAGCTCAGAGCTGTCAATTAAAAGGACTGAATTGTGTTATTTAAGTGCAATTATTAGGCAGTAACTATCTCTGCCTCTAGATGCATCTCCTTTCTTGTCTTACACTTCAATTTTTGTTAGTTTTCTCTTTTTCTGCCTCTAGATGCATCTCCTTTCTTGTCTTACACTTCAATTTTTTTTAATTTTCTCTTTTCTTTTCTTATTTAAATTAGGCACTAGGAGGTCCACTAGACCACTTATTCTCTTGCACTTGGTTTTGCCTATAAGTCATCGCCTCTGCTTTTGTTTTCTTCATCGTGTACATTATTTTCATTCGTTTGGTCAAAGCCAATTGTTTCATTCTTAATCAAAATTAAGTGTCATTTTCTGTTGTCATTGATGGTTTAAATATTGTTTTCAAAATTTCCAAACAAGCATGTGTACAAATAAAATAAAATCGTGCTCAAAGTGATGCATTGTACGCTTTACAAGTAGAGATCACACAAGATCCTACTACCTTTGTTCATTTTATTATTCCATCATTAAATTAGCAACTCTCAATCTTAACGGAGTTAATTCACTTGATATTTTATCATGACTTAGATTTAATTATTAAATTTTTTTATTAGTGAGTTATGTACAAATACCCTTTAAATGCTTAATAGATCTAAATGCATGTCCTAACATTAGATTAAAACGAATATTTCTCTCTATTTAAATTTTAATTCAAAAAAAATAGTAACTCTCAATATTTGTGTCCCTTTGCATATTATTACCCCTCGGATTCGAGCCATGCCCCCATAAAAAAATAAGAGGAAAGTCTTGTGTTATACTTTAAGCCCAACTTTCCAATAAAATTGGAATAAAGTTTTTGCAACTTAGTATGATTTTGCTTCTATCATTGATTGTGGTTTTTATGCTTCTATCATTGATGAGTGTCACTGTGTTGTAGTTGCAGTCAGTTGCTCTTTTTACTATTTTCGGGGTTGAAACGCGAAAAGACATGCAAGAAAACATATTTTATCTTCCAAATCCTTTGGACTAGTATTCATAGGCAGCAAATATTATGATATGGCAAACATAGTAAAAGGTGAAAAGAAAGTTTATAATAAAACTTTTGTAGATTGAAGCTTCTGTAGTGTTCTCTATTAAAATTCTGAGTTACAACTTTTATTTATCTTTGTTAATAATTCATCAATTGCCTGTTTAGGTCAGTGTTTCCTTAACGTCCGTTGGTGTTGAAAAAATAATAATTTTTTTTTATCAGACATCATACAAAGCCCATTTTGTAATGGAAATAATCCAATCCAAACATGCATTTACATTGGAAATAAGCATTAGACCCTGTGGAGTTTCTCTTTCCCTTGTTTTCTAAGTGGTGTTGCCAATAAGGGACAAGGCTATAATAATAAGAAAAAGAAAAAGGTAAAAGAATACATTAGAAGATGCAAGAAAGTGGAAATAGCTTACATTATATAACTATTTATTTATGAAGAAGACAGTGAAAATTCAAGGTTAGTTAAGTTGGTCAAAATAATGCAATCTGAGTGGGACCTTCTGTGATTTCCCAATAACTGTAGTGCTAAAAATAGGAGATGTGATATGAATAAAAAAAGGGAAATTAAATATTAGATATGTAGCAGACATTGTGGTTATGCGTCACCATGACCTTGACTCACTTTCCACCGTAAAACCTAGTTTTCCTCTTCATTACTTTTGGGCTTTTGTCTTTGCCCTTTTTTTTTTTAATATATTGCAAATTCATGGTGTTTGAGATACATTTCTTGCAAGACTCGGCCACTTTGGAAAGTGGTGAAGAGTTGAATTAAATAACAAAAACAAGAAACAGAAATATTAATATAATAATAGGGGAGGAGAGGTCAAGAAAGGATGTATATAGTTTTAAGGCAATTCAATCATACTTACACCCCCATTTAAATATGTCCTAGGTCATAAATTTTTTTTGGGTAATTAGACGGGGCAAAAGTTCAAAGAAAAGAGAAAAAAAAACAAATTACACAGCAACAATCCTAGAAAAAGCTGCTCCCATAACATTAGAAAGAACCAAACCTCCTACCCAACTAGAAGGCCTATCCCAAATACATCAGACTTGATCTTGATTAGCACTGCGGTAAATAGGAGGTAAAAGGAATGTTTGAAAATGATGTGTACCAATATGTGGTAAAACCTTTAATAATTTTTATCGTTTAAAATGGATTAACTACATCATATAATTACAATATAGAAGTGACAAAAACAATTTTTTTCCCCCTCTTTATTCACTTTCTAACCAGTGGGAATGATAAGTTTTCTCCAGTTCTTATTTCCTTTCAGACATATTTCTATTAGATTATAGGGCAAAATAATAATAATAATAAGAAGAAGAAGAAGCATTATTTTTAAGTTTGCACAAAGCACAAATAATACGAGGGTATATGCTTTCTTTCCACATATATATTTTTGGGCCAGCAAGAATATTTGTCTTTCTGGAGTGGGTCTCAATTGAATTGGGCCAGGCTGGAAGTAGAAGGGTTCCATAATGGATTTGAGTTTGGGTCTATGATGAATTGTGCTGTGTCTGGGGCTTTAAGCCCACTTTTACCCACTGCGCAACTTGCTGGCTTTAGTTGTTTTACTTTTATTTTCATGGGCATATTGTAAGGCCTTTTCTTTTGCTACTATTTAGTTTTCTTTATAAATTTAGTTGATGTGTGCTTTTAAAATACATGTTAAAAAATAAAAAAAATATTTATAAATATTTATTAAATTATTTTAATTATTTTAAAAATATTGAATGTATTTTAAATTTTTATGACACTAATGTTTATATTTTTTATTTAATATTTTTTTAAATTTTTTAAGCTGTGTAACATACATTAATAAAACCCTTCTTTTACTAGTTATCACTTGAACTTGGAGCTTTTTATGTTTTAATGATTGTTCTTTCCTCTGTACTGAATATTTGCAATGATTATTGATTAATTTATGTAAAAAAGGGTTAGGTTTCTGTCACTACAAGACAAAGCACAGCCGAGCAACTTTGGATTTGACGTTTGTTTGGATTAGGTTGAAAGGCATTATTAGTTTTAAGGCATTATTATGAGCTACAGATGGACATGGGCCATGCAAGACAGCACCGACACTTGCATTAGTAACTGGGTAATAACACCTTACAAATAATTAGCCATAATAACTGCACAGACAGTTCGTGCTTTTTTTAAAGTTTGATGGATATAAATTATAAAATTTTAAAATTAATATACTAAAATTAATTTAAACAAATTTTCATAAAAAAATATAATTTATCCTATATTTAAGCATGAATCCATTTTGACATATCAAAAGACTTTTAATAAATAAGATATTAAAACTATAAGGTATGACTTAATTGACTAATATTATTTCATGTGAGCCAGTTTTATTTGTAGTGTGTATGATTTGAAATTTAAAGTCGGAACAAAATTATGGGAACACGAGTATTTCCTGAGGAGACATCGTAGTTTAAAAAAAAAAAGAAAAAAGATACACTGCTTTATGCATGGGCAAGTCATTTTGAAAGTTGAAGAGACAAGGCGAGGGAGAGAGAATAACCCAGATGAGAATAAAGTGCCAAGGAGGTAAATACTTTCTTGTACTCTAGTGGGTTTCTTGCTGCCAATTCACATTCGTATCGCATGCCCTTTTCGACAAATTTTGAATTTCAAGACCACTTATTCATGTCCAATAAATGTAACGCTTCTTAAAGTAATACAAATAATTCATTCATTTTTAACATAAATTGCATAGTGTCTTTTTTTTTTTTTTAAATATGTGACTATATCTAAGCAATAATGTCCAATTGAGCAGCAATAATGTCCAGTTTTTAATATGACTTGTATACTTTTTTTCACAAATCATGTACAAAGTAAACATTTAAGTTTGACCACTATTGTGTGAAAAGATTATTAAGAAAGAGCAAATAGGTGATTTGTATTTCTCTTTCTTTAGGGTATGCACAGTACAATTGTGGCTTTGTTTGTAGAGTCCTAAATTATCAAACCTCCTTTTTTCGTGCCATTAAGAATAATATGAAAAACAAGAGATGGAGATGAATGTTGAGAATGAGCTAAACGGCTATATGTCAAAGGAGAGAAAAGGCTCCTGCATCTTCCAGTTCCATCGAATGACCAAAACGTGATTTTTTCTTTCTTTCTTTTAACTTTGAAAGCGACCAAAAATGCTTACCCTTTTCTGCTTTTTTGACTTGTGCACTTGAGGTTAAAGGTTGCAAGCTGTTGTGAATCTGCTGCTCCTATTCGTAGACCCACCAAGCAATATACATTGGCCTGCGCTTTTGCACAGTTGTTCTTGTTGACTTCATTTACAGAGTTGGGCATTTTGATCTTTGGATTTGACAACAAAATGAAGATAATGGCTGTCTTTTTCAATCTACATAAGACAAATTCTAAGCGTGATTTTCGTCTCGTTTTTCTCCCTCAGCTGGGAACCTAATCCTTATTAATTGCCATTCCAAACACAAATTAAAAACATACAATCACAATTTATTCTCAAACAAAAATAAAATAAACGAACTTGACTTACGAATAAAATTATCCTGTTATTATTCCTGACTCAAATAAATTGAATGGTTGAAATAAGCTGAACGCAACGAGCTCATAACAATTAATATCACTGTGAATTTTGCAATCAATTAATGCTTAACATGAAATGACTTTGTTTTTAATTTTTCTCTAAGAAAAAGGGCGTGACAAGAGGGACATTAGAATGGCTTGAACCTCGAAAATGAATTTCTTTTATCATTTTATTTTAAAAAAAATGTACTAAGATTCTTTAAAGTTTATTTATTTATAAATTAACATAAATTTTAAAATTATTTTAATTAATTTTTAAATTATAATAATTATATTAATAAATTTTTTTATCTATCTACTATTAAATTTATTAACAAAAAAATTATGTGATCAAATTTAAACTCTTTATGTATATAAATTTTTTATCATTCATTAATTTATTTTTAAAATTATTTTTTATTTATTTATTATTTATTCCAAAAATTAAAAAATAACAAAATTAAAAAAATTTCAGCAAGTTCCAAACATGGGGATTTTTTTTTTTTTTTCTCTTTTTTCCCAATCTTCATCCTCCGTTGTCTCCATTTATATCTTGATGTTTCCTGATTTCTTCTTTGTCTCGGTGTGATTTCTTTTTGATTTCTTCCTATTTTCTTCTAACTCTCAGTTCTCCGTTTCAATGGCCTTTATGCCGGAAGGCTAGGTTTCCGGCTAAATCTGCAATAGACGGTGGCAATTCCGTTAGCGGTGGGGGCAACCTGTGGTGGCTGAGTTGAGAGGGGACAGCTGGGTTGTGCTTATTTGCTTTCGTTTCCTGCACAAATCAAGTTGCAGATTCGTTGTCGATTAGATGGTGCCAGAGGCATGCTGGCGCCGGTGGCGATGGATGCTCTTGAGCTGACGAAATCTTTCTCGTGTGTGAGTCGTTCTGTGTAGTTTCTACATTTTTTTTAAGACTGTATTTGTCAACCCTTGTTGGAGAAAGTAGGAAGTCGACATTGGGTGACCTTCAGTGTGGGTTTGGGTTGGTGATTGCGTTGTCGTTTCTGGTCACCGACGTCATCGTCTGGGCAATGGAGTTTTTGTGGTTTCTTGTTGATTTTTTTTCTTCCTTTTCGGTGCTTCTTTGAAACGGAGTTTGCTCTCTATTTTCTTTGTGTGGTTTTCTGGTTTTGTAACAAAGTCGTTTATCTGATTGCTTCAAGATCATGCTTTTTGAAAAAAAAAAACAAATTGTTGGTTTTTTCTTTAAATTTTTTAAATAAATAATAAATAAATAAATAAAATTAATAAATAAATTAATAAATGACCAATATTTTATATACATGAAAGGCTCAAATTTGACCATGTCATATTTTCGTTAATAACTTAACAATAAGTAGATTGAATAATTTATTAGTATAATTATCATAATTTAAAAATTAATTGAGATAATTTTAAAATTCATGATATTAGTTTATAAATGAGTTAAAGTTTAAAGAGTTATACTTTTGCTTTGATTATCTCTTGTTTTTACACTAAATAAGGAGAATCAATTATTGTTTCATAATTAGATTCTTACTATAAGTTGTTTCGACATATCTAACTTATGATGAAAATCATTTTATAATTCAAATCAACAGAACAGATAATCATTAAAGGTTGACAAAGATATGAACTTAGAGTCAACGTTCAGCATTTCTCGAGTGGTAAAGAGTTGGGTCAATTAGATTGAGTTAAATTTTCATCCAAAAAATTAAAAGAAGAAGAAGGACATGTTATAAACATTGCCTTTCCTACAAAAAATTCCTAGGAATAGAAGATTCCGATATTTGTGCATCTATATATGAACCTTAATACTCAACATGCATGTTTCACATATGCCAGCTGCGAAGGAAATCTAATGGGATTGGTGGCAAACAGATTCTGACTTATTTGGAAGGGCATGTGATTTTGGTACCAATCAATTCCAACTAGTCCATGCCCTGTTCCTGTTCATGGCACCCGGTTTTCCATCACAATTTGGCATCCAAAGCGTGCGGCATTGGAATGGTGCAATAATTAAAATTTTTGGGTGGATTAATCCATGTAAAGCGAACAGTTCAAATTTAGTATATGTGAAATTTTTGTGGAACTTGTTGCACTGAATAAATTCAAACTTTTTACCCAATTTTTACACGATAGATCAATTTATTTAAAAATCTCTCAATACTATTAAAAATAATTCCAAAGTCGGAAAATAAACAAACTTTGCAACTCAACCCATTTTGCAGAGAACTCAACTTTTGCTATTTATAATGAATTATATTGCTAATTATATGCAGCTATGACCATAGCCTCGTGTGCATTTGGAGCATTTTTGTTCCCATCTGTAGACTATAATAGTGGTGGTTTAATTGACTAGTTACTTTTTGTGACTGTTGAAATGATGAATCTAAGTCCGTGAAAATGACACGAGACAAAATGCTTGTTAAGGAGTCATGTCAAAGAAAGGAGGCGTGTATGCTATATATACTATATTTGACACTAACAAAACGGGGAGTTATATGTGAAAATATAATTTCACACTTTTCTTTTTTTCGTAAATTCATAGTCACGTCCAAAAAATATATGATGCTTATTTTAGATGAAAAAACTTAGGGTATCGGATGCATTTAGCAAATATAGATGATGTAATTTTTTTTGTTATTTCCTATCTTTAAAAGTATTTTTGAAGTCCCTATATATACAGAGTTTCAACAAAAATAATGGTAGCTCCTGTGACTGGGAGAGGTGATAATAAGCACACAAGGATGCGCCTTTTGGGGCTTTTCCTTTTCTCCAGTGGAAGACAAATATGACCGAAATGGCCAACCTTTTCTGGTGAGGAGTGAGGAGTGAGGAGCGTCCCCCCTTCTTCTCTGCCTACCCCATTGTCTTCCCTTCCGTATCATATCACAAATATAAAAGCACGCACAGCCAAAAACACCTAAAGACTTATATAGCACACACGCACAGAGAGAGAAAGAGAGAGAGAGAGAGAGAGAGAGAGAGAGAGAGATGGGTTGTGAAGCAGAAACAGAGGCAGAGGCAGATCAGAACAGCACACCAAGGCTGCCCCTGTCCTGCGTCCCACCAATGCAGTCACCGGAGCGATCAGGGATGCTAACTCCTCCACTCCACACCTCAGCTTCAGTTCCATTTCGCTGGGAACAAGAGCCTGGAAAGCCAAGGCCTTGCACCGCCCTTGTCACCTTCTCCAACCCCACTGACTTTTCCCCCAAGTGCTTGGAGCTGCCTCCAAGGTTGCTACTTGATGCCAAGCTTAGCAAACTACCCTCTCCCACTACGGTCTTGGAGGGTCCTTTTGTCGGCAGCAACAGATTTCGGTCCCCATCTTTCAGAATGGGTACGGATTGCTATGGTTCTTTTAGTGCTGAAAAAGGGCTGCTTGGGGCTGTGGTTCTCAACAAAGGAGGTGGGGGGATCAAGGAGAAAGGGTGGTTTGGTTCTTGGAGGACAAGGGCCTTCAAGGTCAAAAGAGAGGTCAGTGGGGGTAGCCATGTCTTTCCATCTTCTGCTGACAGGGAGACTCAGACTGATCATACTGGTACCATTGGAGGCAGTCACAACAAGGTCAAGATGTCAAAGATGAAACGTTCAGGGAGCTTTTCCAGCCCATCCCATGGCAAGTTTCGCATCTGGGTAAGATTTAGCTCTTATGTTCATGCAACATTTCCTGCTTTATTTGGGTAATGCTGGAAAATTTTCTCAATGCTGACATTGTACTTCACTGCTGGCTAGTGGCTTCTTAAAAATTGTATATAGCATGTAGCTTTCTAACTACTTCTATCTGGGTTCATGCGGTTTAAAGACTGGTTGGACATTTGGACCAGATTCTACAGTAGAAGTCCATAAATCTAGAGCCTGTTTGACTGGGAATTATAATGGGGCAAAAATGAGATTATAAGAATGTGGGATTTCACTTGACTGACTATGCCATTTTGAGTGGGGAAACTATAATTGGAATCCATTTGGCTCATGCTGCTATAAGATCTAGTTTTATTATATCCTAGATGGTCCTTTAATATTTTGCTGTCTTTGATTCCACAGACAACAATCTGTACCTGGGTAATGCTGGAAAATTTTATCAATGCTATTGATATTTCTAAATGGGGGCAAATAAAATTAGAAAAAGTCTACTCAGATTCTTCAAACTTTAATTCATTTGCAAACAAACAACATAATATATAAAATCTTAACTATTCATTAATTTATTTTTTAAATTCCTTTTTATCTATTTATTATTTATTTCAAAAATTTAAAAAAAAACCAACAATTTTTTTTTTTTAAAAGCATGATCTTGAAGCAACAGATAAACGGCTTTGGTACAAAACCAGAAAACCACAGAAAGAAAATAGAGAGCAAACTCCATTTCAAAGAAGAACTGAAAAGGAAGAAAAAAAAAATCAACAAGAAAGTGAAGAAACCACAAAAACTCCATTGCCGAGACGATGACGCCGGTGACCAGAAACCACAACGTCAATCACCAACCCAAACCCACACTGAAGGTCACCCAATGTCAACAACTTCCTACTTTCTCCAACAAGGGTTGAGCAAAAACATAGTTTTAAAAAAATGTAGAAACTACACAGAACGACTCACACACGAGAAAGATTTCGTCAGCTCAAGAGCATCCATCGCCACCGGCGCCAGCATGCCTCTGGCACCATCTAATCGACAACGAATCTGCAACTTGATTTGTGCAGGAAACGAAAGCAAATACGCACAACCCAGCTGTCCCCTCTCAACTCAGCCACCACAGGTTGCCCCCCACCGCTAGCGGAATTGCTACCGTCTATTGCAGATTTAGCCGGAAACCTAGCCTTCCGGCATAAAGGCCATTGAAACGGAGAACTGAGAGTTAGAAGGAAATAGGAAGAAATCAAAAAGAAATCAGACCAAGACAAAGAAGAAATCAGGAAAGAAATGGTGAAAATGAATGTTGGAGAGATGGAGGAAAATCAAGAAATAAATGGAGACAAAGGAGGATGAAGCTGAGGAAAAAAGAGAAAAAACAAATTCCTATGTTTGGAACTTGGTGAATTTTTTTTAATTTTGTTATTTTTTAATTTTTGAAAAAATAATAAATAAATAAAAAGGAATTTTAAAAATAAATTAATAAAGAATCAAGGCTTAGATTTGGTCACGTCACTTTTACTTTTCTATTAGTAAACTTATCAGTAAGTGAACGAAAGAATCTATTAATGTAATTGTTATAATTTTAGAATTAATTAAAATAATTTTAAAAATTTATAATATGAGTTTACAAATGAATTAAAGTTTAAGAAATCTTAAACACTTTTTTCAATAAAATTCTATAAACTGAAGGGATTCCTCTTGTTGAGTCTCATAAAATTGGTATTTTTTTTCTTTTTCTTTTTATTGTGTAAGATCTGTTATTACAGTGAAGATGGTGCCCTAATCTTGCACTGCTTTTATCTTGCAGACAACTATCTGTGAGGGCTTGAAGAAGGTGGTTCCATGGAAGAGTAAAAAACTGAAGAAAGATGGGAGTGGCCTTAGGCTCTAGGATTTTTCTTTGGGCACCATCGTCTGGTCAAACAATTATCTGCGAAGCTGTCCACTGCATATGTACTATATTTGCTTTATGAGATAAGTAATGAGTATGACAACTTAATTATAGAAGGTGGCACTCAGAACCTGTTTCTTCTGTTGCCACACCACTGTAAAACTTTGGATTGGTTAATGCTGCTCAACCTGTATGTTTTCTCATGTGACAAGTTGTACGGTATTTTCAACCTATCGAATTAGGAAGGGATCTCAGTGTAATCTGGCAATTTTAGTATGTTACAGTGGTCTCTGTCAAAGTTCCACCGTTAATGCCCATAGCCGTTGAGGGTCATGGAGACTGGAGCAACCCCTATTTATTGATTGCTCTAAAAATAAAAAAGAAATTTTAATTAGCATCTGTTTCAATTTTTAAGACTATTTTGATGCTATTAAAAATTTGATCTTTCCTGATATACACACTTTTACAATATCATCAAAATTTTCATTAAATCTGTACATAAAAGAAGTTAATTTAAAATTTTTATAATATATTGCAATTTCTTTAACTTTTTCATTTATCTCATTTCTTTTACTAATAATGAAATATTCAAATACGCTAATAAATTAAAATAGAACATAGAAAATTCATAATCCACTTTTTTTCTTTCATTTTTTGGCTGTAATTGTATAGTTTATGTCACTTCTAAGGATTTAAAAACTAACCCATTTTTTAAAATTGCTAAATACCCCCCTTATGGTATGGGGAGATATGCTACCAAAACACTTAGTGATACCAGACTAGGTGATAGTGTTTTTTCTTTTTGGTCTGCAGGTGATAGTGTTATCTATACCTATCAATCAATCTCAATCGGCCCGCTCATTTTTGTTGCACGCTAAGCCCATCAATCTCAATCTCAACCTTTTCTTGGAATCAGCCCGGCCCAACAAAATGAGATGGGCCACATGGGTAAACAGGCCAGGCCGGGCAGGCCGTTATGGCAAACCCAGTTATCACGTTCTAATTATGAAATACCAACTCGGGTATATATAACAAGATCCATGTGCTCGAGCTTGAGTAAAGAAAATCCTTCACATTGATCCCATAAGAACAATTTCAGAAACCGCACTTGCTAATAGAGGCAAAATTAATCAGAAGACAGATAAAAATGATTGATTTTCAACTTAACCCCTAACCTCGGTTAACATGAAATGAAAACCACTGAATGATTCTGGAAAAGATACATCTTCACAAATGGCAGCAAAGTCCCATATCTAGTACTCTTATTTCGCTCACACTAATAGTGAAAATGAGTTCAAACAAGGGTTGGCAAATTTGCCCTTGTATCTCAAGTAAATCACCCTTACTTTTTACCAGTCATACCTGCGACCACCTGCAACGACGCAAAACATCAATATCAGAAAATCATAAATGTAAGGGGAAAAAGCGCATCTAATAACCCTTCAAAACAAGCAATTCCTCAAACTCATGGTGGGTTAACATCTATTGAGGGCATTGAAAAACACTTCGTTCTTTGTCTCAAGTGATACGAGAGGATGAAACTAAAAGTGGGGAATGGCTTTCAGATTCCAGACTACATATGATACAATGTGATGTTGAAACTCGTTTGTTTCAAAACAACCTTACATTAATGGCTCTTATTACAAGTTATTCAGAAAGAAGGGGACGGAGTAATCTCTCTCCCAACAATGAAAAAAGGAAGATAATATTCTAGACCTTTAGATTTGAAGATGTAAAACCACCAAACAGAAGTTCAGCATGACGAATACTACCAGTGATGAGACAAAATATTAAGCATTTATACAACAGCTAGGATTAGAAAATCGTATAATAAAGTTAGTGCCAAAAGCAACACTCACATCGCGTAAAGCAGGTTGAGGAGGTTGCTTGGATGGTTGATAAGAATCCAGAATGGGCCTCACAACAGCTGGAAGAAAAAGGCCTGGGGATTTCACAACACAATAAGTGAACAGCCTGTTAGTAGAAAATGACTATATCCAAAGAGAAATGGTCTTCACCTATATACTAAACATAATTTTGAGTAGACTCGTGAAACATCATAAACTGGTTATAGAGAACATTAATGAAAAGAAAATTAAAAACCAGAGGTAAAACCTCTTCCTAACTTGGATTTCTGCCCTTCCCAGTGCCCAGTGAAGTAGCTAAGAGAACCAAGAACCAAGAACCAAGAACCAAAAGAAAAAAGAGCTCTTTATGCCTATACTTTTAGCCCTTAACATAAAAAAGATATTCGGTGATTAACTTGAATTTAATCCAATCCACCATGTAGTCTTATCTTATCAAATTAAAACAGGCAGTTAGCTACACAAACGCCAGGCTGGAACAACATGAATTATTTTCCTCATCGTGATCCAAATGTTATATGCCAAATTTGAGATTCATGTGGCTGGTATAAATGAGGTTTAAGACCTACATTTACAATTCAAGAAATTGTACCCCACAACACATTAATGCAGATTACCAAGACAATCATTTCATGTAGTCTCACCAGTATTAATCACTCTTCTACATACCAAGCTTCCATTTGTCTCATACACTATACCATATTCTGGGAGGAACATATTTTCCCTACTTCCAAGTTCCAACGTCTTAATGATGGTATGTATCATATTTAGAAGGAAAATATCTTCCACATTTCCAATGTCTTCGCATAGGGTGAGGCTATTGGCACTCCCAATTACCTATCACACACTCAATTAACTACTTTTAATTGAAATTTCCTAAATTGCTCTCAATTAAATAATTTTTCTATTCAAGTGAAACCTTAAATTAGTTATGTTCCTATTTGTCTATTCACACAAATGAGGAAAGTTTAGCAATCAAAAGTAGTTGGTTGGGAGTGTGAATAGACCATTGGGAGTGCTAATAGTAGCATAATGGATTAATGGTCAACAGAAAATACTTTCCAGGTTAACAAAAATGCCTTTCAAGGAGTGGATATCAACTTCTTAACAAAGGTAGAAGTCACCATTCATCACCAACACCTAAATCCAAATTGACTTTCCACCATTATGAGTTGCAGTCCATGACAGCAAAAGCTGTATCTCTGCTGGAGGTTATAGAATCCAATCGCTTGAGCTACTTGCAGTCCCCTTTCCAGGAAATCAGTTATTACTACAATGGTCATTACCAAACATTCTTTCTTTTGGATGTGTTAGCTAAGGAGATACTAAGTCACAACCTAACATTTTGTTAGTTAAATTTAGCAGACTGTATGATGGTGAAAAAGGAAAATTGGAAAAATCTTGTTGAAACATATTATCTGTGAGAATACAAATTTTCATAGAAATAATAATGAGTACAGAATTCACTAGAATATGTTACTTTCCATGAAACAAATGAAGTTACAAGAATTTCAATTTTTTGTTTCAATGCAGGTTCCCTGTCACACTAACTTGTAGCTTCAAGTCCAACCCCCAAAGTGAATAAATACATAAATAAAAGCACTTTCAGAAACCCCTTCTCCCTCCCAGCCTCTCCCAAACAAAAGAGGCAAAAGGGATAGAATGAAGAATTCTAAAACACTCCATTTTCACTAAACACAACCATATTCACTTAATTCTTAAAGAGCCATTGTTTCGTTAAGGCTGGCATGAACACAGGTACTTTCTAAGTTAACAATCCACATGTTGGTCTCAGCCTCTCAGGGGTATCTGACAAAATCAAATCTATTAAGCTCAAAATTTCTCATGTGAATCTCCTTCCAAACTTTGAACGATCGTTTCCCATTGTTCCAACGAAAATTACAAATTTCAGTCCTTTTCAGTAACACCCAATACATCCAATGCACATTCCATCATCGTTTCCACTTCAACTGCTAATGAAATCCAATCTCACAAGCTATTCAGAATAATCCCAATAACCAATCTCAGACGAAAAGCAAAATTAATCTGGACTAAATTTTGATTATACCCAGTAATTCAGATTTTGATATGAAATTATTCAGAAATCCTGAGGACAATCTTATCTTACCATAAAATAAAAGGTAAAAACCGTCGAATTTTGATTGAGCAAAAGGAAAATAAAAATCATGCTCCCCAGAAGGATTTCGATAGAAGAGTAGGATTTGAGAGAGGATTAGGGTTTCCAGAGTGAAACATACCAAAGCCAGCGATGAGGCAGGAAGCTGCGACGACTGGCTCTTGAACGACGAACATCTTGAGCTTCTCCATCACCGCCATTTCTGTCTCTTCTCGATTTGCTTTCTCACTTCTCTTCAATTCACTCAAATTGGACCTTCTACTCCCCTCTCGCCTATTTAAGGTTCTTTTTTTTTTTTTTTTTAAAAAAAGAAGCTTTTAACTACTGTCTTTTTAGGACATTTAATCTTTTTTATCTTAAGAATGTATTTTTTAAATAAATTATTAATACATAATTATTTTAGAACATATTATTAATATATTAGAAAATAATTAAGAATAATTTTTAACATTTTTTAAATTGAGAAAGGGAAAACACTCACTTAATAATAAGTAAGTAACAACTAAACCAAAAGTCTGATGATATTTTTAACATAAATAAAATAAGAATAAAAAATTAAATAAAGTATGTAATACTTTAGAGAAGTTTTATCAATAATTTCAAATAATTATTGAGTACTTATAATTATTTATTTCAAATCTTTGTTGAAAGTTTTAAATATATAAAATCAAAGCAGTTATGCAATGTTACAAACAAACACTTCCTTTCTTCCCTTGGAAAATAGTAGGTCTGTCAAGTAGTGTCGAACATAAAGATATGTTGAAAATTTTGGTGTAATAGCTATGTATTATTAATCGAGAGAATTCTAAATAATTTTCAATCATATAGTTTACTCGCAAAAAGCATTTATTTAATAATGAGTCTTTTAGCTAATCATTTTTATGTGAGTTCTCATAAAGACGTGGTGAACCTTAAAGGTTCTTCCTATCAATTGTTTATTAAAGAAAAATAAATAAATACACATTCTTATTGTATAATTTAAAGACTCTAGTTATAATAACAATAAAATGTAAACTACGTTCCAGATTGATTTTAACTTTTTTTTTTAAGTCTAAAAACATTTTGGTATTCTAAGCCTATGTTTGAATTGAAAATAATAGAAAAGAAGAAAAGAAGAAAAAAAATTTATTTTAAATATTTTAAACTTAAAATTTCAAAATAAACCATCCATTTCTTTTCCTTCTCTTCCAATCCAAGTACTTCCAATCCAATTACTCCCTAACTGACTTCAACTCTTACCAGTCTCAATATTTTAAATAAAAATATGAAGATGTCATAATTTTGATCTTTTTAAAACAATTTAGTTTTCTTTCCTACCCAAGTGCTTTTATCTTTTATGTAGAAAAAAAATATGACAGCATTTTGTTTGGTTGCGAAGCTGATTTTGATCGAAACCATTCTAAAAGAATGGCCTTGGAATGCTCACCAAGGCTCGAAGAAATTTCTTCAGAAAGAAGTCTCTTACAATAGATCAGTTGTAATCATCATACTTCTAGCAATGACAGGCTAACCTCCATAGCTCGAACGAAGATTATTTTAAACACCTACTGAAATTGTTGACGCTGTCCATTATTGACCTGGTCAGAACAAAGTTTAAGACAGGTACCATGCATTACATTAATAAGACTGAATGCTTGAGATAAAAAAAATTTACATACAAGTTCAACAATTAAATAAAGCAAATTCAACAGCCGATTTAAGTTTTCAACATGAGCTCCATCACAGTCTTTTTTGTCCTTTAACATGGAGCTCTTGCTCCCCCAACAAAGTCTCACACCATCAACATTTTTTTTAGTGCAATTAGTCTCTGAAATATAGTATTCAGCGATTTGTAGCTTGGATTCTTCTTTCTCCTCTTTTGAACTTTTGATCAACTCCCTGAGAGATATTTTGAGAGAAAAAAGGCTGTTTCACATCATCTTCACAAAAAGATTTATGTATATCATCTCATTAACAAATTTAACATATTCACTACAAAAGTACAATGCAGACTGTACATTATAAGGACTAACAAATCTACAAAAATACATACACATCTGATAAAATAAATGGGGCTTCTTTCTCTGGTAGCCAGTTCTCCCTTGTTTACCAATCTTGATGACAAGCAGGACCATGCACCAAATCTTACAAAACTATAAACGAGGTAACATCCAACCCACAGTCCATCCTAAGAGCAAGCCAGCCCCAACAAGACTCAATCCTAAGGCAAATGCAACAGCATATGTCGTAATATCACTTTTTGGCTTGCCTTGCCTTTCTTGTTTGGCATTGGCAAATTTCTGCTTTCTCTTCCGTGGTTTCCTACCTCCACAGGACATCCATGGAAGAGCCACCGGGAAGAGAGTAGAGATTGGCAGATCCCTATTCTTAATCTGAATGTAAAGAGTTTCCAGCTGCAACAGTCGAAACCATTGCTTATAGGCAAAAAGTTGTGAAGCCTGTTTAAAGAATAGTGTAACAATGTGCTCTTTCTCAGCGTAAGCTTGTTTTGCTGCCTCCTCTGCTTCCCTTGCACGTGTTTGAGAATGACACAGTGCTTCCAAAAGTTGAGCTTTGCTGGTAGCAAAAACTTGTTGATTCTCTGGGACATCCTCCCGCATGGTGGTGAAACTGCAACAAAGTTGCAAGTCCAAACAAATCTTAAGCAAATCAATTTGAAAACCCACTCCCATACCCCAAATCCAAAGCACAAAATCTACATAATCTAAACGAGTTCTACTTACTCAACCAGCAAAAAAATAAAAATACTAGCATCCAGGAGATTCAAGGAAAAAAGCTATGAGAAATTGAAACCTGTGCAGAACAACACAACACCTATCCTAGAATATATCATTCCCCCAATTTGTCAGCTTGTTTGTCTAATGATTTTGAGAGTAAATTTTAGCCACTTATAGCACTAATGCAATCATCTGATAACAACAGGAAAATACCTTGAAGATTTGTCAGAAGGAAAATATAAAAGCCCTTCACTGGCTGAAGGCTCCTGCTTTCTAAGCATCAATCCTATATCTAAACTTCCCTGTGCATGACCAGTCAAATTGGAAAAGCTGCTGGATTTGCCTTCCCAGTCAAAAGAAGTCGTCTTTATTTTGTCATCACTATTATTACGGTGTCCTCTAAGATGCTTCTTCTGAAGGGGAGGAAGATCACAATTCTCAAAATGATTGAGTGATTTCTGTGAAACAAAGGAAGCTAACTCATCTTTATCTGTAGTCCGCCACCATGGCTTGGCCTTATCACCTTCAATCCAAGAATAATCTGATTCCAAGGAGAAATCATTTGTTTGCTTGGACACCGAGCAGCCAACAGGATCAATCTCCATAGTCTCATGTTTAGCCATCACATTCATTAGTTCATCACTAGATTTCAAAGTTTCCACCTCATCCTCTAATGCATTTAACTGTTCATATTTTAAACCCTTTTGATACCCATAGTTAGATTGTAAATGCAACCACCACCTAGGGTCAGGTGATAGATTAGAAAATGAAGATTTACTGTTAAAATGGGTGACATTAACAGCAGCATGATCAGATTCATCTGCTGCACTGGCGGTTCCAGCATCAACCAATTTTGATGTTGCACACGAAGATTGGCAACAAGCCAACTTGGGAGCTCTTTTTGCATCTTCTTGGACAAAGCATCGATTAGCAGATCTCTGCCACACAGCCCGCGCTTCTGCTGCCGCCATCACTTACCTATTCTTTCTTCATAATTTCCAAGCAAAACAAAAATATTAGTAGTTAAACAACATCTGAATACATTTAAAGGGAGTAATGCATTATGCATTACAAAGTATAAACCAAGGAATCACAAAGAAAACAATACATTGAGATGCATACAACTGGAACTACTTCTCAGCATATCCATTATCTAAAGCAATAGAAAAAGACATTAGATTTAGTACAATGCAGAAAGAAAGGAAGTCATATCATAGCAGATTACAAGTTCAAAGTTCAAACTCCAAACAAACACTGGCCTTTTAGCAACATGCTTATGGCTTATGAGTTCTGATTGTCACTAAGGCTATGCTTGTTTCAGTGTGGCATGGGGAAGATGGAAACGTATTTGGACATGATAAAGACTAGATGACATTTGGACGTGATAAAGTCTAGATGAAATATACCTTCATCTTTCATCTAGTCTTTATCATGTCCAAATACATTTCCATGTTCTACCTTCTAATTTCTCACTCACTCAACCATGCTTAAACCTAGAACAGATCAACAGTACAATGATGATGTTGTTTAAGTAGAGGAAGCAGCAAGAACAATCTACTGTTTCATCTCGCATAAGGCTTTTCTTGCAAGGAAATATCTTTCAGCGGCCCTTCTTTCTTCAGGGAAATGTAAGCTAAATGCTTGTGCCACAATTACCAGAAATTATCCTTAAGACCTGCTTCAAGTGTTAATCATCGGACATATGAAGCATAAGACTTCAAAATCCATAAATGGATGGACAAGCCCATTTGAAAAGATAATGTAAAAGTCCGCTGTAAAAACGTTGCAGTGTCAGCTTTTGGATTTTCTACATACACTCATCAGATCATACACAAAGTTGAAAGGGGCAGGAAACAGATAACATATAAATTGAAAAATATCTTGCAGGGCAGTACCTCTGAGGCTTCAAGTTAAAGATTTACCAAAACTGATCAAAATGGTCAAAAAGCACCCATATTCATAACAAGCATAAAAATCAATCAACACCCAGATGAAATTAGAAACAAATACAGAAAAGATAACATAAAATCCGCCAAATTTTGAACCACCCAGAAGATCACAATCACTCAAGCAAGCGCATATGAAAGATGCTAATAAGCCTTTGCATATAAAAAAGTTTCAAGACCAAAACAGAGAGAACAGAGAAGGGTTGGGTGCACGAACCAAGAGAGAAATTTGTGCAGAGCGGAATGGAATTGGATGAAGATGGCCAAGTGGGCAAGGCTGGATCAGGGTGAATGGATGGAAAAGAAGGGCATCAGATTGAGATCCAAGAGAATCAGAGAGAGCAAGCAAGGAAGAAGAAGATGAGGCTCGTCAGAGGCCATGGCTTTTGTTTGTTGTTTTTACGTTATCATTCTACGCTGTCGGTTTCCACACCCAGTTTTGCTTTTCTTTTGCTTCATTGCACGGACAACTAAAGTTGAAGTTTTAGCTTTTAAGTCGATTACTGCTACGACGCCGTTTGCGGCATTATCTCTTCTCGCCCCTTACTTCTTCACTTCCGCTGTCTACGTCATGTGGTTGGGAGTTGCCTAGCAATGGTGGGGTCCACGAGAAAACCAATCTGAAGGTTTTTGATGATGCCTCCAAGCTTCGACACGTGGCAATAACCCAAAACATCAACGGCTGATTGCTTGTCCACCTAATTTCTCAAGAGATAAGAACTCTAATCTATCTTTCTACAAAATACAAAGGAGAGAGTATGTATTTTTCAGAAGGTGGGCATAGGAAAATCCCATATCGTGTTGGTCGTGCCAACTACCATTTCGGTCTGTCCCAAGAAATACATAAATAAATAAATAAATAATCTCGTAACTTGTAATAATTTTATTTTCTTTTGTCTTATTATAAAATATATTTTATTGATCAAACTATTTATAGATCCATCATCAAAATTAACTTCATTATTTATTCTAATTAATTTAATTCGGTGGTACATTGAAATTTGCAGTTAACTCAACTTGTAAAATTTACTGTTTTAAACATAAAAACACGAGATCAAATAACTATTAATATACTCCAGTAATCCTGTGATATCGTATAAATTACAGTTTAATTTTTAAAAATTATATTTTATAAAAAAATTATATTTTTATTTTTATTATGATCCATAAAATTAAATTATAAAATAATTTAAATACGTTCAATTTTATGTAAATACTTTTAGTTCATATAAAAAAATAATTTATATATATTAAGGATAGATTTACGGGTCAAAACATGTCATCGTATAGAACTGAGATGCATTCCTTTCCATCAAAAACCTATAGGCTGGTGGGTTAACCCAAAGTTCATACATAAACAAACAGTGTGCGTGCCCATAGTGTTTATGGTTGACAATCACAAATTACAATTGCTTGAGACTAGAGAAGAAATGGGTGCACGCGATTAGGTCATGGACTTGTGGTTATGGAGCATCACTGTAATACATGTTTCGTTTCAGAGTTTTGGTCGGTGGGGAGACGAGGAAAAGATACACATTCCCGGCCAAGGGAGCGACAGGTAAAAAGGCTTAACATGTATATTCTAACTACGTACGGTTTTCTACTTTTTGGGTAAGCGCCTCACTGCCCTGTGTCCTGCCCACAGATCTTTTACAATTTTTGGTGGACCTGCCCACAGATCTATATAAATATATACATGTTAGCTTTCTCTGTCTGTGTGGGCCACAACTCATGCGGGACCCATTTGGATGATTACTTTACCAGTAAGAAGAACAGTGGAACTGGAAGGGGAAGTGGAAGGCACATACTTCGCAGTTTGGTCACTCATGCAAAGTTAAGGAGAGTGCCCTCTGCCCTCTGCCCATTTTCACTGTCTTTTACTGTAACTATCGTAAACCAGGGGAGAGAAAATAATAATAATAATAATAATAATAATAATAATGTGTGAATATCCTACTGGCTGAGAATCCTCTTTGGTTCTCTTCCCTGATATCCAATTTATTATGAATCAATTTCTTTAAAAGTAGTATCTACTAAGGCAACTGTCAATCCATCTTTTATTTTTATTTAAATAATATAAATTTAAATAACTATATAACTATTCATTTATTAATCTACTTTATTTCTTTTATCTAATAAAAAAGAAAAGGAGAATAACTATTTCAGTAATTATAATTTCTAACTTTTTAATTTAAATTTTGCACATAATAGGGATAGTCTAAATACCAAAACCGAGTTTCGGACTATTGCATCCTACAATGGTTAGTCATAAATCCATAGTAGCATATTGAAGAAACTTGTAGGACTGAGGCAACCTTGGAGCCAATCCCAAGCACTGATGCAAGGCACATAATGCCTCCTGAGATGTCTCCCTAGTGTTTAAGTTAGTGTGTATGGAGATTGGAGAGTTCTTCCAATACCTTTTATTTTCCAAGTCCTCTTCTTTTGAGTCTTAGCCGCTCCAGATACAGGTTGGTACGTCTCTCTTCTTTGGTTACTTTTTGTACTCTTAAAAAAGTAATGGCCCTCCCATACATTAATGAGTCATTGTATAACTTCTGTAATTCTATATCTAAATGCCAATCACAGAATTTCTTTATATATACAACCTGTAAGGCATGATTACAAATGTACACAAAAACTCTGCTAATTAAGGGAACTAATAGACTATTAGCCGAATTGGAAATTTTATTTCCTCGTGTGTATAAATTCATGAATGACAAGCCTGAACAATTTCTAACAAATAGGTAATATCCACCAAAAACAAAAGGCTAACTTCTCTCAAATATTGTGACTTCTGAGAACTCTATGCCGGCCACTGACTAGATCTTCTTCTATTACTAAAGGATGGACTCGAATCAAAATGAATCCATGCTTTCTGTTCAAAGAAGCAATGAGGTTCACCTGGATTAGAAGCATGTTGCGTTGCTTAACAAGTTAAGGACTATTTCTTGTCTCAGATGAAGTTATGCAGACTTCTCGGCAACAAGCTTCACTTGTATAAGATGTTCATATACTGATGAAGAATCCTTTTCAAAATAGATGGTGGCTTCAGCAATGTGCACATTTCTTATGCAAGTTATTGAAATCAATAATCCAGAAAATGATAGTGACCTCTCACTGATGACCAATTTCATGAAATATATTTGTGGCACAGAAGAGTTTAACAACCACAGATCTCGGAAGTATCATAATGTAACTCCATGCCCATACATGTGACTATTCAGCTGTACAAGCTTTACAGTTCCACCCCCACCGCATGTAAGAAAACCATGGGGAACAACTTGTATATCTGTAACAGCAGCCTGTGAAAATTTAAGCTTTAGTGTGTGAACATAACCAGGTAACTTTTTGTCTCCAATGAACTATCTGTGTTTCTTTGTTGAATCAACATAGATAAAATAACAACTTGGCACAATTTATTTAGAGACTGTATTCTTAACCAAACGTCTTAAGTTTGACGGTAATACACCCCAGGGGCCAGGGCCAGCTCCAAAAGCAGCTATGATTCTCAAAGCTACCAGGCTCTGGTGATGGCAGGGGTGTCTGTACTGTGTTATCTCACTCAAAAATCAAAACATCATATAAGATTTTAATATGCAAGTGCAAAATTTACCCGAACAACACCACGAAATCCACGAGAGCTTGGCTGCAGAAGGGTGTGCTTTTCATGTAATTTTGACCAGTGATGTACTAAATTTGTGCTCTGGGTAGCCCAGAGTTTGACATCTCCATCATTGCTTCCAGTCAAAAACAAGCTGGTGTTTGGGATGGTCACTATTTTTGTGACACTCCCTATAATCAGAAAATTTAAGCAGAAATCGTTAGACGAATAAACCATAACCATAACTGTGTAGAAACTTATCTTTACCTGAATGAGCCTTTGGAATATACCAAAGCATCCTATTTACATTCTCGTCCTTGTCAATATTCAAAGATTTGCCAGAGCTTTGTTCAATATTATCAGCACGCCTATGCCTTTTAGCCTTTCCAGTAGCTATATAGCGCAAGTCATGAAATCCAATATCACCACCTTTACCAACAGTCACAATAAGGGTGGAAATAGAACCACTTCCTACATCATCAAATACAGAAAGGAAGCAAGCACCACCTACACAAGAGAAGAGCTAAGGTTGGTACCTTAGATAGACATGAGCCAATCTTCACAAACAAAACAGCACATCAACCTTCCAAAATAATTCATCATTAAACCCACATAAAGACCTCCCTTTCTCAGGAAAAAAATTAAGCAAGGAGTCAGTAAGCGTGTTCATAACTAAACTAAGGGCCAGAGCCCATCCAGACCTTTGCTTAAGATACATTTCAGCACTAAAAATTGCATCTTCATAGACAAATGACAAGATGCAAACCCCGAACCCTGAAGAAAAATTCTTGTTTTATTAATCAAGTTATAATTTGTAACTCCAACCCATTTTTTTAACCAGTTTTATTTAGATCCATGAAAATTCAACCACTCGATTATATTATGTATAGAAGTTCAGTAACACATCTAATTAAACCTTCATGACATAAAATGGAAGCTCGAGAAGTCGTAGGTGGAGATAAAGTATCCCATATGACCCACATTAACACCATTAGAGCTATATCCAGCCACAGCTATTATTGATCCACTTGAAGAAAAGTACGTGACATCCCTGAAATCAGAATAGACTTCCAATTACATAAGAGCAAAGAGAGACATAATAAAATATTTATTAATGAGAAAAATAACAAAAATAAACATTAAAACAAAACAAAAGCCAACTTGTTGAACTCCATATTAAACATGAATCAAATGGTTAATAACCACAGTCCTGATTGTGGATGATGTTTTATTATAAATCACAGTTCTAGTGACAACCTGTCCTGAATCTATCATTTTCCTTCATTTTTGCATGGCCACCATTACTACATTCACCGTGTAGGATAATAAAAGTGGGTAAAAAGCCATCTCATAGGGACAGCAAATTTAGATAAACAATTCTATTTATGGTGGATATAGGAGAGTGAAAACTAACTCTCTTCGAAAGGTTATAGCAATTTGCTTGACACGTGTTTTGGATCAACAGTTTACTCCCAAACCCAGCTTAAAGTCAAGGTGACTAAAGTTGTCAATGAAAGTTCAGAAAAACAGAGTACATACGATGCATGACCATTAAAGCAGAGGGATGATTCTGTTGGACGAACATTGCTCCTTCCTCCTACCTCCAGCTGCCATGTGCAGACAGTTCCATCTAATGCAGAACTAGCAAATCGGTGTCCACAGTGGTCAAACTGTAAAGCGGATATTGATGCAGAAGCATAAGGCGGAGGCACTTTGGCAGCAGGCAGCACTCCATATGTAGCAGTAGCCTCATCCTTATTGAACTGTTTTTATAATGCTCCTCATTAGCCATATGCTTGAAATATTGACAACACATGCAATTAAATAACTGCACTAGACGAGAGTAATACAGATATAACATGTCCTTGCATTACATATGTAATATCTACATGGCATTAACTGCAGTACAGATTTTTTTTTCTTTTTTTAAGTGGTTATCTTAAGTGAACCAGAAATTATAGTAGGTCAGACTTGGACTTTACTTTGCAGCAAGCATAACCTGTCTTGAGAGCTTCCCCGGGATAAAATTTTAGCAGCTGATAGTTTGATGGAGACTAAAACAATTTTATTAGTATTCCAAGTGTAACCAAGGTGAGGAGCGGGTATAAAGGTTGCTTTTTCAATGTCTTTTGTCAGAGGGAGGACAACTATGGTGTCACACTCAATGTTGCTGCTAGCTTAAGGCTTGGCCAGAGTTAAGACTTCTTGCATACTGGAAAGAGTGTTTGGAAGACTAGAGAATTCACAGCTAAGAAAGTTTCATTTTCAGTAGAGTAGACTTATGCAAGAAATACAACTTCAGGAGAAAGTTAATTGAAATTTCAGTTTTTATCTTCATTTTAGAACCAAATGGATAAACAAGGGTGCCATATTCCACATAAAAAATCTAAGTTTAACAAACCATTGTCTCCAATGACACCCTTCTTCCCAAGCTTTCACAAGAATTCACAAGTAACCTTTAGGGAAAAAATTAAAAAAAAAAAGTGTAAACATGTCACTCTGGTTTTATCCAGTAAGTTTAAAATGTTTTTTCTGATAGTTTTGGGCCAACATCCTGTCTTGGCAACGCTGAGGTGGGTTGGAATCCAATCCAACAGTGGTGCTTGGGTTACTGCAATTAAGTAGAGAAAAAGTTGTGCCCTGACCATTGGCTATAGATTTTGGCTAGTGGTGGGCACTTGATCCAACAATTTGGTCCTTTTCTACAATACTACATTTATTAAAACTTGAACAGAAAATATGCAAACTTAAGAAACCATAGGACAAGTTGGCCACCCAAAAAAAAAAAAAAGAGACCATAAAACAAGAAGGAGAAAAACTATGTCTTTGTTTGTAGAAATACAAGCACATACAATCACATCTATCATGTATGTACCCAACTCAATATTTTCTTACCTCCCACAAGTAAATGTGTGTATTGCTTGAACCAACCAAGAAGAAAGGCCTCAATGGATGACTAGACAAAACCCTAGTACATATGTTCTCCACAGTAGCTTGTGGATCAACAAAATCTTCAAAGTCTTCACGAATTTCCCAGCCTAATCCTGAGGCACCAATACCAGCGTAGCCTGGAATTCCAAATGCTCCACGACCTGTTAAGTCTCTGCTGGGCCACGCCAAAGAACCTACACCAACAGTTGCTCCACCCAGCCCAAGGTGTGTCCCTTTCTTGCTCCCAAGACCAACACTGGGAGAAACACATGTTGGAGCTGGGGTGGATTCTGAACCTGCCCAACCATTTTGTGGCCAATCAGCCTGGGACCACAAATGGTTTGATCTACCACTAAAAGGTATACCGTCTTCTAGATGAAAGAATATTATGCCCTGATTTAGATAAAAGGAAACAAAGACATTTATATAATTTTCAATATATCTTCAGATATTGGATGATGAGATGTCTAAAGTTTGAATTTGAATGCAATAAAATTTAAAATAAAGCCGTCTATTAGGAGGACCAAGTACATTTGTAAAATAATTGCAATTTCAAACTACAAAGTTATTAAAGATAATGCAATAATAATTACCATCTCCTTAAAATACCATATCCATATTTTCAGTTAAAGAATACATTGGTCCATCAGCCACTCCATAACAAAAAAGGGGAAATTAAGTAAACATGAACGTTAGGAATATTTCCAACATTAGCTTCTCCACATCCTATATCCCTGCTTATGCAGATCACAGCCATATGCACACATTGGAAGTGCATACCAATGGCACTGCCCAAGAGGGTTTAGAGATGACAATTGCTCTCATGACATCCTGAATATCTTTATAGTTATATGGGTAAAATGGTTTCTATTTCCTTTTCTGCCCCCCTCTCCCTTTTAAGACAGCTATGTAGTTCCAATTAACTGTGCTAATGCCAAGTTCTCACATTTCCCAATTAATTTTAACCTAAACAAATATTATGGCTGTGCTTATGATTATAGTCCAGCCTGATATGCTCCCAGTTAAATGCAGAAGAATAGAGTAAATAGGAAATAACGGCTTATTAACCACCACATCCATTTTTATAAAGAATTGATTCATGAAAAGGGAAAAAAGATGCTCATTTTTTATAAAGTTAAGTGTTTCAAACCTATAAAACTTAATAAAGGAGATAAGGTACAAAACAAAATTTTGAAGATGGATGATCATTCTGCATTTCTCTGCATTTATGTTAGTATATATGAACTTTATTTATTTATTTATTTATTTATTTTTTGGTACCTCTACTCTTCTCCTTGATAAATAGTCGTAAATGAATCTTTTACTTGTTCATTTAGTTTTAGGATCATCTTAATAGTTACAAATGCTTAAAAATAGTGTTGTTCATTATTGATTTTATATGCTTTAATTTGAAATTTTGAATTATTTATAATTTATAAAAAAAATTCAGCATCATCAAATCATTATATTTCTCTGCCTCTCCTGTTTTCAATTCTTGGCTCTACCTCCGATGCCTATCCATAACAAAATACTGAAGACTGAACTCTGAGGAACCAAAAACTAATAGTCAATCTGAGTAAAAAACTGAACTGAAACCATACCAAATGTCCGTATCCAAAGAAAAAATATATAATGTTTTCTGCATAAAAGATACAGGCTTGTGTAATGTGTTCAACACAAACATCCAAAGCTTCAGAATAACAGAAACTTAAGAGGACAAACCTTCTGGTTGCTAGCAACTGCAGCTTCCCATTGATCAGTAGAGTTTATACACAATGCCTGCTCAAATATAGCATCATGTCATTCTTGTAATATACACATGTGGCCAGAATTAAGAAATGATTAAAAAGAAGGGAAATCACCTCTAGAAGTTCTCCATTTCTTTTGCACATTTCTCTGGGATTCTGGGAAAAAGCAATATTTGTACAAGTTGTATCTTTCTTGTGGGAACTTGCCGAAGCATGACCAATTGGAAACATTCCTTTAACAGGAGATCCAGCTCCATGACTAGAAGATCTACTGATAACTTTACATTCATTATCATGTGTATCATCAGTTTTATTTAGTCCCGTCATAGTTATATATATGTCATTCCATCCTTTAGTAGGCATATGATCCAAATAATATGACCAATTGAGTTTTTCCAGTGCAAAGCAGTCAGATATTAATTTTGGATCAGTACAGCGATCCCATAATATTTGATAAACTAAGTATTTATCTTTCCTGTTCACCAGTTCCAAATTGACAACATCCAGGTTTCGGTTCTGATTGGATTCAGATTGACCAGGTTGTTTTAACCATTCAAGAGTGATTACATTCAAATATTCTCCAATTTTTGCCACAGAAATGCTGCAAGTTGTTTAACATGATAAGAAGAAACGTGAGTAACTGTTGTCTTCAGCAAATCACATAAGCTCAATGAGACCACTCTAATCTGCTCTGGCAAACTGTTGCTATCAGAATTCATATTCATGAGATTAAATTCCCTGTAAGCATATTCTCTGTGGAATGAACCAGACAAATTACCATCTTCAAGTCTATCAAGAATCAAATTCAAATTATATATCATGAATCTAGACATGTGTTGCCACAAGCAGGCCCCTAAAATCTTCCATCTTTCATCATCAGGAATTGATTGCTTTACATCTGCAACTTGTTTAACTTCAGCACATTTGGGTAACTGGAGGTTTTGTACATTACTCATGAAAGAATTTTGAGCCACCAACTCTGCAATTTCAGGGACAAGTTTCTTCAGATTCACCATATCAACCTCGTAAGAATTACAACCACTAGCACTAGCACGTGCAATCAAGAAAGGTTCCACCATTAAAAAAAGAGCGTGTGAGTTTCTTTGAAGCCAAGCTAATGAAAAATGTAAATAATACTCAAACAAATCAAGGATATCAAGAGATTTTGATATAAGATTTTCGCATAAAGAAGAACCCAACTGGATCCTCAAAAATGGCTCTTAAATACCACAATGAAATCAGAAGACCTTCAAAGTGACACTGTGAGGCATCCAAAAACATAGATCTACTCTCAGCATATGCACCTTTCTCAAAAAAATTTGAACTTCGTTGAGAATATCCCATACTGCAGGCAGAAATAAATCTTGAATAGAAATAGGAGATTTCTTCTGTAGTCTTAAGGAGGGGTTTAACCCGAGAGTGTATAAAATGAAAGCATCAACTATATCACTCTTTTGAGATAGTTCTCCCGGAGTGCATCCATATACTATATCATGTCCAATATACAATAATCCATGATGGCAAAGTAAGAGTAAAATCTGCAGAAAAGGGAAATTAAAATAAGAGTGATCTCAGGAAGAATAATGGTGATGATTGATGAAAGTCCCAAAAAATATGGAATATAAACAGTTTTTTACGGTAGATGTAGAGCGTACCATACTGATTAGACAGGACGGAGCCAATAAAAACCTCTGTTCAAACATAACCTTTGTTTAAAGCTTTCAAGTGATTTACCATATTGCATCATCTACTCATCAGAATATGAAGCTTCCCTATTGGATTCTAGAAAGGTGTCTGACCAACTTGGATGCTGTCTCACCAATTTTGATAAGTACTGAAGTGCCAAATTCAATTTAATATGGAACTCCAGATGCAAAGACACATCAGCAGACCGCCAGTTAAAGGATTTTCTTGGCAAAGGCTTTAAAGTACTAGACAGAGCACCATGTCTGTCACCCAACTCACTCCCACGATCTGCAGTCCCAAGCATGCTCAGAGGAGATGAGAAAACAAGAAAACATCATGAAAAATTACTGATCAGAATTCTCAACATCCTTTTGTATTGGCATTGAGTACAAACAAGATATAATGCAACACATTGGCATTATACTGACACGTGCAACATCCTTGCTTGCACACAATACTTCAGGCATAGACAGAGCAGTAGCAATTAATCTAAAATTGGCTTCCATAAAGAAAATTTAAACAGAACCAGTTCAAAAATTGGGATTGAAGACTTGTTTAAAGAATTCTCAGAATGGTTTAAATTAAGCATTTGGTAGCGTACATGGAGGTCATTAGAAGACATCTTCACTATAGAATATTTCTAGATTGACAAGTGCAATAGGCGGACACATTTATATGAGAAAGGCATGAAAAACATACTGTAAAAAGATACAGAAGAATTTCTTTTGAAAAGGATCATTTTATAAACATAGGTTATAAGACATTGACATTTCCAAATTCAATGGCAACAAAACATTTGTCACACCTGCAAAAAATGCAAAGCTATGACAGGTACAATAAGTATTCCTCACACGAAGACAACAGAGGGCAAGTAGACAGTTTTCATATCAACCAGCCCTACAAAAACAGAGGTTAAAACACATTCAAAAAACGGTTGAAGTTTTAACACATTAATTTCATTAAATGTGCTTGTATTTCAAGCATACTAATTTTTTAGGTATAACTAGAAAACTCAAATAATCGTGCAATATGTAAAATAAACTAACGGGAGTGCCACATCTTTTTAGAGCAGTAGCTGACATCAAAGTTGCCCACCTTAAAAGGATTGCAGAATTTTGCTCCCCTACAGCATTCCTCATGCTATTTTTTGTTGCTAGTATTGGCAATAAAAACCAACACTAGGGTCCAGAAAAGGACCACAATTGGACATGACAGTGGACTCTTGAGACACAGGATTTGCTGAAAAATCTAGCATTCTATGAAAAGATTGATAATAATTACCCACCTTCCACTGCAAATCAAGGAGGGATAGTTATAGTTAGGATCATGGACGAAACAAGCCCTACATGCAGAACATAACAAAATGTCTTTGTGGATAAATGAATGTAAGTCAAAATAATTATATTTTTGGCACCTCCAGAAGGCTTGCAAGCCAGTAGTCTCCTATATCAATCGCAGAAGGAAGTATATACTTTATTATTAGGTGACGCTCCAATGGTCTGCCATGGCCCTCAACAAGACAACAAATAACTAGTGCAAGTTGTTCATCCCCAAGGTTCTTAGCACAAATATTTATAGCAGAAGAATGATCACCTCCAAGCAAAAAGAAAGCAATAGCTAGTTCCAACTGATGCTTCCCCAATAAGACATAAGCATTTTTTAAAGCTGCTGCTTTATTTTTCTCATCCTGTAATCAACTTATTATGATTATTTCAGTAGACATGATAAAACAACTGCTTGTAGGACAATGCAGTTTGACACTTTCATATAAATGTACTCCACATTAAAAACTACCAAAAAATTTAAACCTATGTAACTCGATCCTTCTAATTACTAGTCCCTTATTGGCATTAGTGAGCAAGGAGGCATTAAACAAAACACTGTTTTTGCAGCTGTTTTGTGAGACAATACATAATACCTGAAAATTGCGCGAAAGAAAACCAACCAAAGGCTTGTCCTTCTCATCCTTACTTATTTTGGAAAGGCCAGCCAATACTTGAATTCTATTTAGTGCAATATTAAGCAGTGCACAATCCTTGGGATTTTTGTTCTTCAAATACTGTTCTCTTGCCAGTTTCTCCATCTAGAGTTAAGAGGAATAAAGGAAGTATAAAACTGAATTGGACAAAGTAATAAACAATCAGATATTCAGACAATAATAATCAGCACATGACAAGCACATAGAGGAAGGATTAATCAATAATTAGTGACATAATTTTTTCCTTTCACATACTAATTTTTCAATACTGATGAGCGATTCCTCTGTTTCTCTTGCAACATCATGCAATCAGCAGACATTAAGAGTGTAACAGAAATGAACATGAAATTACAAATATTATCACCCATATGCTTAATACACACCACAACTACACAGGGTGCTATCAAAGCATGTAAATGTAAAAGGCGTCTAAAATTTTCAAATCAAATTGATCAATTTTCATTAGTTATATTGGGGAGCCAGAAAACAGAAATTTTTCATGGAGGCAAAAGTGACAAACAAAAAAGCTTTTAGAAACAGTTTGCACATAAATCTTCAACATTTTTGTACAATAGGAATAAGATTTCTCCGCAATCATTAATCAATTAGAAAAAAAAAATTGTACATGATCTACGATCCACCAACTACCAATGTTTAATTAAGCACTTCCTTTGTTATTTGATCTATTTTTACTGTTATTCAATTCTTCCTCTAAAACGTTAATTTCATGCTTCCATGTTAAGAAATCAAAGCGAACATTTTAAAGAACGGCAGGTTCTTTATAAATCCCTAACTCTACAGTGAAATCTTTGAACCCAAATATTCATGACGAAGTAGTGAATGAATGAAATATGGAGGAACTGTTTAAAATAGCAAGAAAACTACCAAGCAATTATACATTGCGGAATACAAGAGATTGCTGCCAGTGATGCATTGAAGAAGTGAAACTAAGCTATATTTTCTTTTAAATTTTGTTCTCAGATAAAATCCCTATAATACCAATAAGAAATGTAAATTCTGATGAGGCATAGCAGCTCACATGCTGAACACTTAAAGCCTCAATTTCAAAGACTGTTTCTTGCCATATAGCACATGGAGAAGAATGGGAAAAAGTAAAGGACCAAGCATTACCCTTGCACGAAATTGAGGTATATTAGTAAACCAAAAGCCCATACCCAAAGTTCGCATTTCTTGCCAAGATGGTTCATTGGGTATGACAGAACCAACTAAATTTTCTTGGCAATCAGAGTGGTAAGCCCAAACAAACAACCTTGAGTTAACAAGCAACTCTTTGAAAGATGCAGCTCTAGCAAACTTTCGGAGAAAATGCAGTTGCTGAAACCTTAGCGCAACCCAAAACCAAGAAAATAGTTTAGAAACCTCATCAGTATCATCTGCCAAAAAACCAACCATATATACATCAGGTCCCACCATACAAACACATATATATATACATAATTCTTTTAGGGGCAGATGCAGAGCTCTGTTGTCAACAATATAAATTAGATGATTTGATAAATCGATAAGCATAGCATGCTGTTGATGGAAAGAGAATTTTTTAAATTCTGACAATGTGTAAAGTATTTAATAAAATTTTTCCAATTCTCAGTACTTAATCAAATAATAGAAACAAAAGCCAGATACTACCAATTTAGTTAACCTTTTTTCCCCTTTCCTTCCTTTAGCTTGAAGATATATCAGCCTTTCTCAATCTCACAACATAAGACTGCAAATCTTCCTTCTTAATAGGCAAAAGGCCCTCAGAAAAATGGCTGACATTGCCACTTAAATGAGTCCCATATGGCCGCATATTAGCTCCATGATAGCTCATTCCCTTATAATTGAATATTCTCATGCAAATGCAATAAAGCACAATTTTCAAGTCATACAAATCTTTCATACTTAAAGATATACTGGAACAAGGTGACCTCAGGTTATTTGCCATTGAAGTTCAAGAGCAATAACCATAAAACAAAGTAATACAAAATAATTAAGCTATAAACGTCTCGGAAAGTAAGCTTGGGTGGTGGCCAATTGTATATTTTTTACATACAATGGTTTGCCACCAGTGCTTAGTAAAGCCTGGTTGATGGTGTTTCAAGGGCCTCACAGTTCTATGGCAGATAATCAAAGGAAAGTCTTCAATTCAGAACTTGATATACTCGGTTGTCTACTTTGTTTCCTATTACCAGATGTTCCATCATCGATTTTATTGATATAGTATCTTCTAATTTGTCTATTATCCTGGCCCATTGCGGGATATCTTTTTGTATACATTTGAGTTTGAATGGCTTATGCTTACTTGGTGTCTTTCAATAGTTTTTACTTATCAAAAAGAGAACAATGAAAAACAACATAAAAAACAAAAAAGCAAATCTGTACCAGGAAACCATACAAATATTAAATAAACTATTTGACCATATAAGCTGAAGAATACCTTCGCCCTCGATCATCAAGACTTTGATATGCAGAAGACAAGTGTGGACTACTAACTTCACTGAGCAGATCAATGATTGCAAGAATCTCTGTCTTCTCTATGTTAATCAAAGCTGGTAACTCAGGCAAATTCTCAATAGATTCAATAAAGCAATTAAGCTCAGATCTTGTTGCGGCAGAAATGCTCTTATTTTCAGCATAGGATCCTGAATGATATGGAAACTGGATCGAGCTACTTTCAGCCTGTGAAATTGATGAGATTAAAGCAGCATCCCCAGTCCATTGGAATCCCTTATCTTGGGAACTTTTTAAAATAAGTCCTTCCAGGTAATATGACAATGTGATATCTGGAAGACCAGTCTTTTGGGAGACATATCTCTTTTTGGGGTCATTATTAGAAGTCAGGCATCCAACAAGATGCCTCACAGCCACATATGCACGTTTCCGGTTGCCTGAAAACATTAAAAAAAAAATTGAACAATATTGTGTAATTCCCATTTCATGCATACTTGAGTAAATTCTTTCCAACAGTAATATCAAAACAGGAGATTGGAATTTGGAAAGCAATACTTGGCCTACAAATCTCCAAACTACTTTGAAAATGGAGCCAGTAACCAGCAGCAGATATTTCGGAATACAATAAATTATTTATCTGAGCCATCCTTGATGAAAGTAAGCTCTTCTAGCAATTTTTTTTCCTAAAACAGACAGAATACAAGAATAAAGAGAGGATTTGATATTACTGTTGGAAAGCAAATGAAATTGCATGTCTTTTTGTTTCCTTTTGTAACTTTCCATCAAGCCCACAATACTGCTAAGGAGAGGATTCAGCTTAGCTTAATCATCTACAAGATAAAAATGCAAACAAGCATTACTCTATAACAAATGGACCAAATATGACCACAACACAAACCACCATGGACATTTCGCAGTAGATTGAACTCAATGGAAAGGATGATAAGCACAAGGCAACTTTCTCTTTTATACGCACAAAAAGATTATGGGTGTCCAAAAACAAATGCACACCACAGAGATGTCCCAAGCACACATGAACCTCTCTGTAATGAATACACCTTATCTTTTCTTCGACAAGCAGTCAGAAAAATACTCGGAAACAGCCAGAAGGGAGGAAGCCATGTGCCTCAAGATGAATACTAAAGGCCAGACACCTAAAGACTAGGCAAAGGCGCAAAACTTCAAGCAGAAATTATTTATCCTACTGTTGTAAAAAATCATAGATGAGGAGCATTACAATACAAACGCATTGTTGCTAATGCTCCCCACACTAAAACAGACTGGGTTACCTGCAGTGAATAATCACCAAGGGACAGTTTAAGTGTAATTGCTTTTATGTAGCAAAAGCGCATATAATCTGTAAATGGTCTAAGATAAAACGTAAGTATCTTGTGGCTGTTAATCTTCTCCTTCTACTCAAATTGAGAAACATTAATTTTCGCTTTTCTGGAAAAAAGAAAACAATAATATGAAAATTTATAACAAGCTACCACATTTTTGTACAACAGAAGAAAATATACAATATTAAATTACCACAGAGTGGATCATTACAAATTTATTATCCTCCCACCCACATCTCACCAAAAAAAAGTTACCAATTAATGTTTGACAGCCAGTCAAACTTTTCCAAGCACTCAAGTCTTAATAATGATATACTAATTTATAAAGAAAAAAAATTTACTCAACCATTACCTGAACTTATATTACAAAGGAGTACATCAGGGTGATAAGTGGGTAAAGATCCATTTACTATCTCAGCTACTTCAAAGATGCTCCATAATCAATTCTGGTACTAAGTTCAGATTTTAATTGTTCCTTAGCTAGAAACAAGCTACTGGATAGGTTATTGCCCTTCATTTTAAATTTAATGGGCTGCATAGAGTCAATCTCCATAGCTGTCTCCAATTGACAATTCTCTGAAAGCACAAATGTCACAATCAGTAAAAACTGCAGAAAATATGTCTTCATATATTTCACCCTGGCAATTATAGAGATTTGCCTTTGAATCACAAGGATGAAAATTACTCCGTCGCTTTCTATCCACATGGAACATCCAATGACTAAATATACTAAAATAATTTCCGTGAATTACCACTGTTGTGGCTTTGTACCCCCACAAGAAATCATAAATGGGAAGGGAAGTGTGAGCAAATGCAATGCAAACCCATATATTCATTTTTGAGAAGTTGATGGAGTTTGACCAAGTCAGACCATCATAACGCCTCTGAACATACACTCGCAATTCATTCTGCAAGCAAACTCCAAGCAATAACTGCCCAGTCCCTAAAGTTAACCAATTTAGAGTGATAACATCGCTTTCAGGTGTTAGTTCATCTTCCAAAATAAAAGTCCCTGCACTGATCAGATTTACAGCATCCCATATATGGATGGTACTGACAGCATTCGAATTACTGTTATTGCAGAATGTAGCAATCTTCTGACCACAATCAGCTAAACATATACCCTTGATGGGAGTTCATGTGCGACAAACACACCCACAAGCTCCCATGGCAAGTGCAGGGTCGATGGGTTGCCAGGATTACTTCTCCACAGTTTCAAGCTGCCATCAGAGCAGCCTGTGGCCATGATATATGCAGAATAACTGCAAAGATCATTTGCAATGCCAAACTTCCGTTGTCCTTGGCTCAGAGTACCTGGACCAGCCACCGCAAAACTAGCAACCAAATCATTGCTACAGGGACTTGGAAACTGGGATGAACAAGGATTTACAGTAATGCAATATCTTTTACTAGCAAAAGCACTTTCAAATGCCCACATAATGCAGTCAGCAAAACTTTTGGCATCAAAATTGCATTCACAAACAGCTTATTGACATGTCAAACGAGTGCAAGACAATTTCCCATGATAGGGCCTGAAATCTCCCCATCTAAATTGCCAAAAGCATAAGTTTATTATCATGAAAGGTTTTATTACAAGTAGAGCACAAAGGAATTGCAAAAATATCGGAGGGACCATCCTCATAAGGACCATGGCCACTGAAAGGAATGGTGCATAAGTAGTGACATTCTATGTTTTCATCTTCAGTCTGAAAAATCTGGATTATAAAGCAATCATTCCCCCTGGCATGTTCCATAAAAAACACCAGTTTGTCATCAAATAGTGAAGGTGCCCACCTCAAGCTTGTATACATGGAACACGCGTCTTGAGTGACAAGCTTTCCACAGAGTTCCCAAGTGGGAACCAAAGTTGCACATCCCAAAATGCAGTTTGAAATGTTAGAAGGTGATCAAAAAAGAAGCAGTCCATTAGAATCCAGAGAAGCAGCAATTTGAGCTTCACATATATAAGGATGAATAGAAACTTTTAAAATTTTCCCACCACGACCATCTAAGTTTAAAACTCCACCAATCAAATGTGAGATGTTATCTGAGTGGTCTTTATAAAGTGATTTTTCGAAAGTGTCATGTATTGTTTGAATAAGGAAAAATGACCAAACTAAGGAATTACAAGATAATAACTGGACTGGAGAGCATATAATCGGTGGACCAGTCAAGTAGTTTCTCAATACAACGACTTTATGCAGAAGTAATGAGTTTTTAAAAGCAGATGTGCCAAACCTATAATCATTTTCTATTTCATGACCCTGGAGTTCATGTCTCATCCATAACATAACTCGGGGAAAACATCATCAAGACAATGGCAAGCCCAAAAGCTAAGCAACATTCCAGGACCAAACCCAACTAACCAATCACATTTTCCAACCTCATGCTTGAATCCTTCTTTGGAGAAAACTTGGTTGGATCCTTCACCAGTTTTAAATATTCCCCCAATTTCTGTCCCCCATGTCAGAAATATGTCAGAACCAAGAGTTCCATTTAAGGCCTGATTAATCTCAATAACAGCAACGACACAAAAAAGAGCGCCCCATGTTCTTCTGATCATTGATATCCTTTCCTCCTGCCCCTTCCATTATCAATCTCACTCCATAACCTTGCAGTTCCATCTAAGCAGCACGTCAGTAATACATTCCTTACTGAATGCCTACCATATGTGTTTGATAGTCTTCGTCTTGATGGTCTCCATTGAATCATTGTGACAGGTAAAGGATGGCATAGTTTGGCTTTTGAATATTCAGATAGTCCATTGCTTTGACATACTAACACACATTTGCTTACCTCATTAATTAATGACCCTTGCTTACTAGGATGTGCTGCAGTTGCTGAAGGGCCCTCAATAGACCAGGTTGCACAAACAAGAGTTTGGGGTTGATCTACTTTAAACTTCCAAGCCATTTCCCAACACCTGTTACTCTTTCTCCAGAAAACCACCTCCGTTCCACCAGAAAACTATTCCATCCCCCGATCCTGTCCATCTGATGGTCCCCACATTTGTATGTTGTAAAAGCACTGCATTCTGGCTCCAACAAAAAGAACCTGAATATGAGTAACAAGATCATGTTTTTAATATAATGCGAATCAAAAGGGGAAGAAAAGGTAGGACCAAAGGAGAGAGCTAATCAAAGAGATGGCCCATTCTATAATAAATTTTTCTCTCTTATTTTTTTTTTTTTATGAAAAGAAGGGATTTATTAGAGAAGAGAAAGAAACAAGTGCAAGAGCAGAGTATAGGATATCCTTCTAAAAGAAATTAAAAAAAAATTACAAAAACAAGAACAAACAAGAAAAACACATAAAGTAAACAAAGCTCGCCTATTCATATCCAACAAAAGAAACCCTCCATTGAAAATTCTTATAAAGGTGGACAGACTATACAATACCTTGAAAGCCTGTTTCACAGTTTTTTTTTTCAAATTTTAAAATGTAAATAATAAAAAAAAAAAGCATCAACACAGGAAACAGTGAGGCTGAGAAACATAATTTAGGTTACATCGACAGTGATATAAAGCATCTTTCTTGCATTTAAGCGAAAAACATTTCATCCTGTTGCAGTCTATTTCTGATCAAATTATTATGAAGTATTTCATACGTACCTCTATACTATCTTAAGTGACAGAAGGATTTTCCGGTGATTCATAAAATGTAGAGGCCAACATACACTAGTTATTGCAGCTTCTATCACGTCTTCCAAACTATAGGAAAATTCTATCACCTTAAGCATTGGATAATTGAATGAACCCACATATATATTGTCAAGTATTTTATCAATTTGGAGGGAAGACATGGGAGAATAGTTGGCATGTGACGTGGAGAATTTTAGTCATGTGGAGATGATTTGGCAAACAAAGTCAACTCTCTTAAACAAAAAAGCCAATCCGGACGGTGTGATAACAGGGTAACCGACAGAATTAATTTGCTAATAATTTTAAATATAGAGATTCAACTGAAAATTTTATTATAGGAATCCAATTCCAAAGGCACGTAAACTATAGGGAGGAAAGTATATTTTAACCCAAAAAAAATCTTTTAGAAAGCAAAAATGTTCCAAACTCTCACTTACCGTTACACGTAGCAGAACCATCCGAGACTACCCAGATGCAGTTTTCAGCCGCAGTTGCTAGCTCCCCGAATGACGGGGTCTCAGGGGACCACGAAACCGACGCGACGGCGCCGGAGAACTCGAAGGCTTGCCGGAAAATGGGGCAATGCGAGTTTCTTGGGGAGAGAGAGGAGAAGGAAAGTGGGTAATGACCAGGAGCAAAGACGCTCCGTAAGCGATCCATGTGGAGCCGGAAAAGTCCGGCAGCCAATCGACTGTGGATTCGGAAAGGGTGGGGACGGGGGCGACGATGAGGGATCTATGAAGACGGAGTGGAAAGTGATCGATGGGATTGATGGTGGAAGCACAGCTTGTCTCTGCTCTCATTGTAATGGCGGAATCACAGCCTCGTCAATTGCATTCGCAGAAGAAGAAAGAGCAGAGGAACCACAACGGCATGAAGCACGTGGTAGTGAAGTGAGCCTGTGATTGCGGTTTTTTTTTTTTTTTTGAGGGTATGGTTTTGTAAAGTTTTTTAATAAAATTCTATTCTGCATTTAATAAAAGTTTTTCAATCAAAAATTAGTTCTTGAATCTTTGTGTATATGTTTAGATTAGTTTAATAAGTTTTTTTTCTTATTTTAAACAACTCTACTCAATAATCCTCTTAAGTTTGATGGAATTATAGGAGTTATTTATGTGTAATTAATAGTAATGAACGTTTAGTATAAATAACATTACTTGTTAAGAAGATGTTATTAAATTATTAACGTCTTGCGACATTATCGTATTTTAAAATAATTATAAAAAATATTTATATTTATAATTTTAATTTTTTTTTATACTCAATTAATTATTAATAATTTTTAATAAAATTAAAACTTTAAAATCAAAAGAATAAAATACTCTTTTAATAGTATAGATGATAACATTTATGTATAGAATTTAATTTATGATGATGGTACAATATTGTAAAAAAATTGTAAATAATGTTAAGTAGAGTTCATTACTATTCAGTATTTTAAAAAAATTAAAAATAATATTAAAATAATATATTTTCATAAACAGTAATGCTCGCGTTTATAGAGACTTACTATAATTCAAGAAATTGTGTAAAAAGCATTATTACCGTGCAATGAGCTCCTTGCCGAGCGTTGTCGCGGTTTCACCGATCTATATTTTATATACATAAGTAAAATTATCTTAAGAATCAATTAATATTATCGTTAACGCTCTTTTTAAAAATAATAAAATGATCATATTTAAAAAAATAATATTATAATATAAATTTTGTTTAAATAAAAATTATTTAACTAATAACGATAATATATAAGAAATATTCAAATGAAAGTGTTAATAAAATAGTAAAACTAAAATTAAAATAATTATTTAAGTAATGACAATAAGATATAAAAAAATTAAAAAATAAATGTTAATGAAATAATAAGATTTAAAAATAAAATAACTACTCAAGTGATGATAATAGGTTATAAAATAAATTAAAAAGTAAGTGTTAATAAAATAGTAAAATTTAGAAACAAAATAATATTAGGGTCTAAATGTTGTTAAGACTAACTATTATGTAGGATATGTCTCAAACACATGAGGATAGTTCATGTCATAAGATTAATTGATTGGATGAACAGTATCATAATTTAAATATTATCTCATGTTTTAATAATTACTTAATGTAGGGTACATTAGTGCATGCTTTTTTGAAAACTGATGTTCTTAACAAAAAAACATTTTTAAAATAATAACTATATATACAAATTGTTTCTAATAAAAATAATAAATATAAAATATGGATATACTTAAAATTTTTGCTAATTTTATTGTTATTTCTTTCACCGCGTCATTAACTCTTGATGTTAAATTATTGGTTACTTTTACTAAAGTTTATTTATAACTTTTTGAAAATGACCATTGTCTCGCATATCGGAGGCCAACAACAATTGAACGTGAACAGAGATGGAGCCAACAAGTTTTAAGGCAATGAAATATAAATAGACATGGATCTCAAAATTTTGTTTGTTATTAGGAGATATTTTTATACATTTTAAATGTGAAATTAATTTTTACTCACAGTATTAAAGTGTCTTTTTTATAAAATATTTTTTAATGGATTAAACTACAAATATTATATATAAAATTTATTTTATTAGAATTCTAACTTATTTTTAACTTTAAATATTTATTTTCATTTTTTCAATTTTCATATATCTTTCTCCAATTTTCATATTTCTTTTCCCACATCTTTGCCTTGCGTAAGAGGTGACCAATAAAATTACGAAAGCTTGAGGGGAGCTAAAACTCGATTGGCGGGCACCGGGGTCTAGAAATTTCTAACCTTTGGTCTTTGAATATTTTATAGAACTTAAGATCATCGTTAATACCCAAATAATTAAACAAACAATTCAATCTGAACAGAGGGAGCGAACGAGTTTGTAGGCAGTCAAATATAAATAGCAATGTAATTTAAAAAAAAATTTAAGTATATGTTTAGTTTAAGAGTAAAAATAAAATTAAATTTTTATGAAATAAGCTTTTTATAAAAAATTATATAAAAAAAATTATTCTATAAAAATTTATCTCTATTTTTATATTCAAAAACTGACCTTAACAGTAAAAAAAAACCAACACCTGCGTCCAAATTTCTGAACAGTAATGGGTGAAATATTTCAAGTGTACCATAGTTCATGTAAGAAATTAAGCATGCTATTCCCTGCTAGGATATGGACTTAAATTAAAAAGATAATAATAAAAGTCAGTATTATGAGTTGGTAGAATAGTGTGTAAAGTAAATTGATGAGTTTGTGCGAATGTAATATTAAAATATGTGCGAATGTTATAAAGAAAGAAAATAAGTGTGTACGGAAAGTGAGACAAAGAATTTTTTTTTTAAAAAGTTAATGTATATACACCTACAAGTTTTCTCACCTAAACATTTGCTTGGATGGTGGGGAAAAAAAAAAGAAGAGAAAATAAAAAAAAATATTTTTTATTTTTATACTTGGATGAAGATAAAATTTAAAAAAAAAGGAATATTGTTAAAATATATAAAAAATTTGAAAAGAATAAAAATATAGAGAGTATTTAGTTTGTTTTATTTTTTTATTTTTAGTTAATATATTTTTAATTATAATTATAAAAATATTATCTTGTTTTCATTCTCTTTTTCTGTTTTTAAGATTTTGTGAAAGAAATAGTAAAAAAATTTTGAAAACAGAAAATAAAATAAAAATAATGTAACATTTTTGTAATTATAATTAAAAATATATTAACTAAAAATAAAAATAAAAAACAAACCAAACATTCTCATAACTTCTTTTTATTTTTTCCTTCATTCTTAGTTTTCTCTTCTTTAAGAGGAGAGAAAATTTTTCATGTGAGATCCACATGTATTTTTTTTCTTCTCTTGTACTTTTCTACACAAACAAATAAGAGAAAATTTTGTCTTCTCTCATTTTCTTTTCCCCACATTCCTTTCTCTCCTCTTTTTCTCTTTCCAAGCAAAGGGTAAAGGTTAGTTTGATATTTATTTATAAAAATTTACCTCATATTTTTATCCTCATATCAAATATATACTAAATTAATCATAACTACTCTTTTCTCTCTTCTCTCCCCCTTTTCTTCTTCGGCAACATCGGTTGAATAATAATATTATTTATATATCATTTTTATTACACTATTTTTATAAAATAAAAATAAATACGCATTCTAATATACATTCTTTTTATCGTTTCTTTCTCAACCGAAGATACTTTTCAACGTGCACCGATCGGCTTGTAACGTTTGTATGCTTTCCAAATGTAGTTAATAGGATGATGAAAAAAAAAACAAATGTAATTAATAGGAAGTCCAAAGAAAAAATAGAGAAGACCAAAAAAAAATGTAATTAATAGTGATTTCTATTTATCAGAGGGAATTAATTGTTGAAGATGTCTATAAGTGTGCCTATATTTGAATTCTACTTAAAAAGTGATAACCTTTTCTAAGTGAATAAATTATTATCTACTTTAACAGTAATACATAAAATTAATTAAAACATAACATGTGATGACATAAAAATTAAATATGCATTGTTAGATTAATTTTACACTATTTTATAACAAATTTAAAATCTTTGAGTCTATTATTTTTAGTATATGTTTAATGCAATGATTAAAAAAATTTTAAAATTTATAATTTAATTTTATGTAAAAAATTATCTAACAATTTTATTTATGAATTTTTTTATCTGGGTTATTCTCAAATAAAGCCCACGTGCCTTTAAAGAAACAATACAAAAAAACAAAAGGACTTGCGAAAAAGTTTTCCTTAGCCTACTGCTAGTGTGTGCTACTGCTTGGTGTAGCGAGAGAGTTGGAGGGAGGGAAATATTTGCTCACTTCGTCGTGTGGATCGGATGATCATTTGTGATCCATTTCTAGTGAAATATGTTGAAAGACGCTTTGATGTAGTTATTAATATTTTATAGTGAAAGTTTTTTTCTTTTGTTGAATTAGGTTCCGTAATTTTTATCTTTTATTTTGAGGAAATATTTCACATTAGAAATTGTGTGTTTTTTTATGACTATTTATTTTTGTACATTTTTAACTATATCTATTGTTGTAAATAAGCTTTCTAATATTGTTTGTCTATTTTTACGCCTCATAAGTTCTTTCAAGTGGAAAAAATTTTATTTTTATTCACTGTTGTGTTGTTGATTTTGTCGTGGTTTTTTTAACATTTTTTACTCTCACTTTTACTCTTATACTAAACTAAGCCTTAGATTAAGAAAAAAATATTTCAGAGTGAAATATTAGAGTTGTCTACTGTACGTGGGAGGCCTCTTTCCTTCATGCTTGTAATAAGGCTAAAAATGTAAAGTACTCGGTTCGCGTATTATCTCGAACTTGAACGCATTTGCACTAAGATGACCAAGCTCAGGAAGCTTCTTAGTTCTGTCTCTCTTTTCTCATTTTCTTCAATAATATTATTGGGTGCTAAATATAATAAGCTCTGGACTCTGGACTAGCTCTTTGGCTTCCAGAACTTTGAAATGGTCTCTCTCTCTCTGTAGTTTGTATAGTACAGCTAAAGGTTTTCGTTTCAGAATCACCTTCTCTTCAAATCTCACTGGACTTTGGAATGGGAAAAAACTAAGAAGCAAGACATTTAGGTGGACCAAATTTACATTGTGTGTGTAGACCCAACGGTAAAAGTTGTATCTTAATGTATAAATTCTATATGAGCCTTAAGTTTGAAAGACATTTAGCACACATTTATTATAATGAAAAGAAAATGAATAAAATAAAATAAAATATATAAAATTTTTAACGTTAAAACATTAAAAAAAAAATTATTTTCATTTTATTTTTTTTTCTTTTATTAAACATACACTTAGACCACATGGTTCATTGATCCATCAATAGTCTACTCAAAAAGTTTCCACCAAGAAGCATAGTATAAAGACCACGCGCTGCATGTTAGAAGCTCAGAGCCGTATGTCTACTTTCCACCAACTACTACATGGATCGGTGCGGTGAAACTTTACCAGCAAACAAAGTTAGGCATAGATGAATTCCAATTTTGTTTGTCTTGAGCGATTCCTAATCCTCCCCTTTAGCAGTTGAGCTATCTGTTCTTCTTAATTAGTTGTATATAATATATGTTATGCGTGAAACTCTGGTCTTGAGAGAGGACCAATTGAGAAACCATTGCCTCTTGCAAATTCTTTGAGTTGACATGATTTCGACTTAATTTATTACAATTACGTACGTTGACATTTTAGAATATTGATCAATAACCCGTATTCTATTTTAGCTTTAGCCTGGTATATTCTTTTTGGATATGCCTTTATATGACCTATAAGTTTTGCTACGTAATTTTCGTAGATGAGAAATGAGGAGTAAAATATTTAGAATTAATATCACTTCGCACTTGCTTGCTTCGTACAATAAAAATATGGAGATACCGAAAATAAAATGTAACTCACCGACACTCTATTAATTTTACAAATTTTGGACTATAGTATGAAAATGAGTTTCGAAAATTTTTTACCATCTACCAAAAGCAATAGTTGTTAATTAGTGTGTAGATCAAAACCTTTAATATCCCACTTCATTAATTTTCACTTATTCAAGTAAGCATATTAATGTCAAAGTAAATAAAATTTGTCTAACAAAATGTCTTTTCCTTTCTTAATATTTAGTTTTTTTATATAAAATTTTTATTGAAACAAATAGAGGTCATAATCTCCTATATTTTTTTTTTCCTTTTAACAAACAATGAAGTAATTCCTTTATATTCCTTTTTCTATTTTCTCGTTCATTTAAAATAACACTGATAAGGTACATAAATATTCACGTGATATAGTAACGACATGAAATTATCATCTGTTTATATTCACATCAAGTAAATGACGTACAGTGGTACAAATCTTTCTATTTACTAGCTATATATATAACCTACAAGACTTTAATTTGCATTATAATTCAAGTAAAATTGACAACCCTGGTATATATATTTATATATCCTAAACTACATAATACCTATTGCTCTCTAGTAGCTAGCTAGGTCAGGGTGTTAACATATGATTACTGCTATATGCCCAGTCACCTTCTACAGGAAAATCAAAAGGGTCAAAGGCCATGGGATATTGATCAACGTCTACTGATAAAGTACTGTAACCATCAAAGATAGGGTCATTGATGGGGAAGACAGGATCAAGATGGCCATGAGCGTTGTTGTTATGGATGCTCAGCAACTGCTCTCTTTGTTCTCGCAGCTCTGATACCCGAGCTGTTATCGATTCCAGCTGCGCTTTCAGTTCCTGAATCATCTTTTGCAGGTGGAAAATGACTCCAGCACTGCCATAAACTGGGTCTCTCAGCCTTGCCGTGGCCTCGTACACCATGGCTTTTACAGCATCGTCCCTCTTTGTCTCCTCCACCATCTACACAAACAACAACATGTTAATTAGAATGATAATTCATCATGTGCAAGAAAAAGGCAAGGGTGGATTTAACTATTCATTGACGATGCTATATAATCAGAGATTTTTTTTTTTTAAAACTAAATTTGATCTTAGGTTATTATAACGGCGCCCATATATAAGAGACTTTTTTCACGTCTAGTGGTTTTATCAATTCAATCACAATATAATCAGGGAAATTAATAGGAAACATTTATAAAAAGAAGCAGCCGTCTAATAAGACTAATGGAAGATTTTTAAACATCTGAGATTCAAATTTGGTTACTATTAACATGGCTACAGATTCATTTGGCAATTAGCATAACAGTCAAAAGCTAATTAAAGGAGAATTATACTGCATGAGCAGCTACCTATAGGCTATATATCCCCACCTGAATCATTTTGATAACGTTGCTAGCACCAAACACTCTATGCACTCCAGCAAACTTCTCAACCTCATCAGTTGGGAAATACGGAGCAAGTAGGCACTTACTGTCACATCTCCGGCGCAGCATCCTGCAAGCTGCGCAAGGTTGATGGGTCCTCGCCGGTGCCACAGCTTGGAAACCCATAATGTCTAGGAGGCTGAGGATCTGTTCAGAGTGCAAATTAAGCATATATAGATAGATAGATAGATAGATAGATATAGAAGATCGATGCAGAAGTTGTACGTTACGTGGATTGATAGGAGCAGCACAAAAGCTTCTTGTTTTGAGTGCTAACTTTTCAAAGGTTAAGTGCAAGGAAGATGCAGAGGCGGCCACTAGAGACAGATTTAGGAAGCTGGTATTGTTGAAAAACAACAATTAGAGATGGTTATTGTCAGTCGCTGTTGAGACAGTGGACCTAACCACAGTAACCCAATTTGGGTATTTCCTTAAGTAGACATTGGATTGGAGAAGAGGCCAGTAAGTGGTCACTGTCCAGTGCCCCGCGAAGAGAACTCCCGTGTGGTGAGATCCGAGTCCTTCCACTTTCGAAGGAGCTTTCTCCCTCCTCAAACAACGAAATTCTAAGCAGGTGATTGAATTATATGTACTACTATTTAATTAGCACTCTTTCAAAGTACTTTTGATGAGCTGTATAAATTTTCAAAGTACCATTATATGTAGATAACATTCATATTCCGTTAATTATATTTGATATTTATGAATCGCTTTTGAAAAGTGCAAGGAACGAGGGCTAACATTATAAACACTAAAAATTGCTAAAGCGAAATACAAATTTAAAATAAACAGTTTTAGACGATTTTGAACGTATAAATCTTTAGCGAAATTTTTTATTTTTTTAGACATATAAATCTCAAATTAGATATATTAATTACTCACTGAATCTGCTGCATTTTCCGGCGTCTTACTGCCGTCAAATAGACACGAGAATTCAAAGTAGTTGGTAGGGTAAAAATGTCTGACGTCTGAAACACATTCTAGTTAAGAAAAATAATTGACTTTTCAAAATAAAAAAAATGAAATTTATAATTGGGTTTCTATGATTTATATGTCCTAAATCAAACACTGGCCCACATTCTTTGAAATTTTCTATATAATTTTTAAATTCTACATCCAGGAAGCATAGATTATTATTGAAATTTTACATATTGATTTTTATAAAATATAAGTCCTTATATCTTATATACCTCAAGACATATAGCATATGATCAAATTAACAACTTCCAAAACTGCTGATATTATCGATCAAGACATTAAAAATTTATACAAAATAGACGTGAGGTAGTCGTTGGACTATCTCTTGAAGACAAATCGATCTATACAATTCTGAGAATAAGTAAAATTAAAAATGTATTTGGCATGCTAATGGAAAATGGGAAACACATGAAGATATTGCGTACCTTGTAAGTTGTAATATAATATTAATATGTTAATTTCTTCAATGTTTTTAATTCGCTGCCGTGCCTTTCCTTGAAAATTGAAAAGAAGAGACAAAAATGTTAGCTAGCTTTGCTTTGACCGAATGCTTTTTACTATCTCACGTGTTTATCTCATGATGACTGTATGAAATCATAGCCTTGACTGCAGTGGACTGCAACGGCAAGATCTGGAAGCAATCTTCCAAATAAAGTGGAATCAAATTAAGCTTGGGTGTCGGTGCTACCTAGCTATAGCCTATTGGTGCCAGTCACGTTCGATAACTAACAGAAAATGTTACGTTACGTGTATAGACTTCTCATCTTCTCAGAGTCCTCTATGAGAAATTCTTTATGCTCATGAGTGCTTTTCCTTGTTCAGCGTAAGTAGATGCAATATATAATATTAGATTTAATATTATTTTTATATACTTATTATGTATTTATTTGTAAGAAGTAAAACAAAATACTACTCTAAAAACACACGAGTTTCTCGCCTCCTTTGCTTTGTCACAGGTGACTGGATGCATAGATGTTTAAAGTTTGAATTTTAGAGCAGGGTTATGGTAAATCATCAAAGAAGAAGAATAATAATGGATACTGCCGGTGGATGAAGAAACGAAACAAGATTAGTAATGCAATATGAAAGCTATTAACTAAGATAACATTGTTACTTGACCGTTATCTTAGAGCACTTTGAAAATTTCAATAGACTCTTAGAAGAACGTTGAATTTTCCTCTTTGTTTTTTCAATTAATGGCACTAAGGTCTAAGGTTAGATTGAATATTTTTCTAACATTGTATTTGATACCAATAGTTTTTCGAATGAGTAGTGTTATATAGCCAAAAAAAAAAAATTAACCAAAAGTTACCTAAATTCATGAATAATTATTAAATAAAACAAAAGGATAGGTATTAATCATCTGTTCAAGAATTAATAATCAAAACAATTCTGGCTATTTACTATTTTTCTACCATGACACAAAACAAAAATAGAATTATTAGTTGGGGTGTCAGTTTCAGGAAATAAGCTTTTGCAAAAAATAGTATTATCCCGTACTTTTTATTTCTTTCTTAAGCCCGTCATGGCTATAGTAAAAACAGCAAATAAAAACCATCACTGTTATTTCCATTTTGCTAACCATTCAGTGCCTGTTGTTTGATGGTTTGCTTCAATGCTTCAGAGCAAACCGCCAAAAAAAGACTATGACAAAAGGACAAGTTGCAGAAGCACAAGGCTATTGATTCAGGATCTGATGTTAAGTTGTTAATGGCATCCCAGAGAAAAACATATGGAAAAATAGGAGAATCAGCGAAAGGGAAAAAGGGAAATCAAGACGAGTGAGAATAGAAAATGTAAAGGAACTGGGAAGCTCCTTCAATATAAAACTTCTACACATTCCCCTAAATACCTAAGAGAAGAGACTGAGTAATAGAGGACTTCTCTTTTCTTTTCTTTCTTTCTTTTTTTATTGATAAAACGAACACGGGAGGAAATATTAACAAGAGAACATACAAGACCTCTTAAGTTCTCAGACCAAATGCACCCCATCTCTTTTTTCCTTCCTTCCTCATCTTTAAGGAGTTGGAATCTATAAGATTTTCAAGTGATTTCCCCTTTTTATTCCGAACTCTTCCTGTTTCTTTCAAAAGCTCAAATAGCCTTTTCTTTTCATCATCAACATCCGGATTTTGCAGTTCCAAGTTTTTCTTCTCTCATCTTGAGTATGTACTCCAATATCTCAATGGCATCTTCAACTCTGTACGCAATGTTAAATCAAAAGAAGACTTTATTTTCATCCACCAAGAAGCAATCAACATCACATCATTATCTCCTATATACCTAGAAATTCAATATTTCACTCATCACAAAAATCCTATACTGGCTCCTTTCCGAGGAGACACAAATTCACAAATATCAAAAGGCTTTTGGAGTCAAACTACTGTAAGAGATCCGCTCAGTTCTCATGACATGCCATGAAAGAGATGTCTCAAGTACATCGAGTGATAATGAGGACCTTCCTATGGTGCAATAAGATGAGTGATCACCACCTTTAGGGGTTTAAAGGAAGCGGAAGCCTTAATGGTATTAATTATTAAAGACAGATGATTGTCCATGTATTATACTGTATTTGCAATATGACATATACAGAGGAAAAAACCAAACAAAAGCCAGAGTAAGCTTACCACACATTATGGTAGAGAGAGAGAGACAGAGAGAGAGAGAGAAGGGATAGGATGAGTGACTTTTTACAAGGAAGCAAACAAGAAAAAGATGCTTACCTTCCCATGGCATCATAAGTTGCTGCAAGATTGCTATACACTCCGAGAGTGTCCAAATGACACGTTCCACACTCCCGCTCCAATATCTCTCTTGCTTCTTCAAAAAGTGTGGCAGCCTCCCCTAGTTTAAACAGTTGCACGCAAGCCAGGCCCATCTGGTTCAATACAACTCCAAAAGAGGCAGATTGCCTCTCCCCATTGGCCCTCAGCTTTGTGGTAGCATTCTCAAAAGACATCCGAGCATCCATATACCTCCCAACCGTGTAGAACATCACTCCCATTTGTGCTTCTATTCCTGCTATTATCCTACACTTTCCAGGGATATCCTCCAATAATTTCATTGCCTTCTGTAAGAGCTTCAGTGCCTCCTCAGGCTCATTTAGAGCTTCATAGATGGCAGCGATCTCAGTCAACTGACCTGCAACCTCTTCAGGGGTGGCTCCAGGCACAGGTTTTGTGTATATTCTCAAGGCATTTTCACAATAGGATTTTGACTCTCGTAATTTTCCTGTCTTGTAGTAAAGGTCAGCAACGCGAATGTACACTAACGCCACAGAACCGTGATTTTCACCCCTAGTGGATTTGAACACTGTCAGTGCTTTCTGGTAGGCAAAAATAGCCTCATCAAAACGACAGAGTGACAAGTAAATATCGCCAATGCTAACATCAATAGCTGCAACCTCATTATCTTGCCCATTAGCAATTATGGACATGCTAGCTAGGACAAGTTGCTCAAGTGCTGATTCATAATCTCCTTTTGCCTCACATATGAGGGCCATAAGACGCCGATCAGCTGCTTCTGGAAGGGAAGCAGGTGGGCTATGCTCCCTGTGAATTTCGAGGGTCTTCTTGCAATAGTTCTCAGCCTCATCAAATTGCATTGCTTGAACATGGGCTTCAGCCAAGTACCTGTTCTTCAAAGGAAAGCATTTAATTGGGGAAATTTTCAGCACCTTATCACATGAATGCCGTTCTAACCAGACATGATATCCACGATATAAGTATAAAGAAATAAATATCGAAGTAAATGGATATATATAGTCTCAAAAGCTCTGATGTCTACCACAAGACAGAAAAAGTTTCAAGTAAGTTTCACCTAAAAAAAAAGTTCCATGGGTAATAAGAGTGAAGAAAATGTTGTATTTTTTTGAATTATAGTGCACAGAGTGACTCAGACAAGTGAACTAAATTTGAGGCGCTACGCCGCTACGTATAAGTAAAATCATCATAAAATCCAGTTTTTTTACGGTAAGTCTCACTTTCTTAGTTGATATCAATATTCTCGGTTAAGCTGTCCAATTTATTTTTCATTCCAATGGACTAGAAAAAGAAGATTAAACAGTGTGCATTCAAACATTATCCTTAATTATACTTACTCTCATGATTTATAAAGCTATTCATTCACCTCAATAAGCCAGTTCCTCAAATGATTGCAGTTAATTTAACGAGTACCCGTTTAAAGATGCCGCATTTTTTTGCTCAAGTACAAAAGGAAGGAGCTTTTTGTTATCATTAGCCATTAAAAGGAACATTTTGTTATATATGAGAGAGAGGGGGTTGGGGAGAGCAGCTTAGTTCCCACAAGGTTTAGCCTATTCAATTTCATGCTTGAGGATCTGCAATCTTATAGCATACCCTAACTGAAAGTCGACTCCAACGACCATTGCATATCCCTTATTCAAAAAAGTAATGCTATATAAACAAACGATTTATTTATACAAAAAGTCACACTTATTTCTGCACTATTAGATTTATCTTTGGATCTGTGCAATGTTACATCAAAACTTTCCTGCACAAGTTCACATTCAATCAAATATTCAAATGGCTCTGCATATTTGTCTTCTTTTTTGTCTCTATCATATGTTGTTCATATAACATTATTCTATTCAAAATATACAAAATTGCGGTGGTGCCATAGTGCATGTGTCATTGTGGATGTGATTGTGATGACCATTGGATCAGGTTATAATAATTTATTCCTATTCAATCTTGATCTTATTTTTATAGGTCAGAAGTGGTGCATGTAACAAACATACTTCCTAATTGTTCAAGGCACCATTTATACTGAAGTTTTGCTATTTTATAATCCTTATGGAGTAAAAAAAATTAATTTAGAAAACAAAGGAGCCACCTATAATTGAATTAGATATTGTAATCACATGGGCAGAGTCTCATGAACCCAAATATAAATGCAACATCCAAATCCACTAGATAAATTAATATACATGTGGGGCACCAAAGCAACAAGGGAAAAAAAAAACTGATCCATTATTAACCAAATTATATATATATATATATATATGGGTCAAGATCAATTGACACCCATTTTTTACACCAAAGACTTACACCAATTTGTGATCATTGATTTCATTTCAATCTAATGTTTTAAAAGTACCCAATTTAATAACGTAAGAGAATAATAAAGTATGTATTTAATGAGGAGAGATAATAATAAAATTTGACTTTAATGAAGAGAGAGTTTAACTCTATTCTTTAAATTTAAAAATGCTTTATAATTGACAAATAATGTATTAATAAATTATTTACAATTTATTATAAATTATAAAATATTAATATATTTATAATTTTTAAAAAATATGTAAATTTAATTATTGTTCACAAATAAAAAAAATGATCTCTATATTAAAATTATTATCAACGTAGATAACTTCAAATAGTGTATAAATAGATACTTACAATGTATTAATTATAAATGAAAAACTTTAATATATTTATAATTTTTTTTAAAATTATCTAAAATTAATAATTTTTATATTTTAAAATCTATTTCTAACGTAAGAATTTAAGAAGCATAATTCATGTTATAAAATTTTTAACATTTTAAATTAACATTAAAATATTAAAAATTATAAAATGGTATTAAAAAATGTTACTCTAAAATTTTTATTTTTTTAATATTCAATATATTTTTTAATTATTATATAAATCTAATTATTATTTAAAATAAGAAAATTTATAACTTTGTATATTAAAATTCATATTATTCGTAAATATTATAGGGTTGTTTTGCATATATATTGAAATACAAAAATATATATATATATTAAATTTACGTATCATTCTTCTTCCAATCCTATATATTTTCTATATATTAAAAATTATAAATATATATTAAAATATTAGATTTTAAATATTTAGTAAATATTATAAATTATAAATAATTTATTATTTTATTATTTTTTAACTATTTAGCATTTTTAAACTTAAAAAATAATTATTTCTCCTCGTTAAAAACTCACATTATTATTTTCTTGCTTCATTAAATGAGCACTTTTAAATTATTAAATTAAAATAAAATTAATAGTCACATATTAATATAAGTTTTTAGTGTAAAAAATAAGTGTCAATTAATCTTATCTAATATATATATATATATATATATATATAATATATATATATATATTATATATATAATTTCGTACTCTAACATGACATGTAGGGTCATAGCAGCATCAGGCATGGATGCATAAGGATAAGGTGTCAAACTTTACCTGCAAGTCACTGCAACTCTCGGGTCGGATTTGCCCAGAGCCTCCATTTGGATCTTCAAACCAGATTCATAACATGATATGGATCGATCCAACTGCCCCATCATTGAATACGTATCCCCAAGCTGCATGTGCCCGGAAAACTTAGCCGTAGCGTGATCCGACCCGTTCCCAATATCCGGCAACGCAATGGACCGCTCCAAAGCCTCAATTGCATCACCGAACCGCCGCAAACTACTGTAGATCGCCGCAACAACGTGTAAACACAGGGCAAGCTCCAGACCCGGTCCCGCATGCCGTTCGAAAGACTTGGAGGCCCGGATAGCATAGTCCAAGGCCTTATTCGGGTTCTCACCCGAAGCTATGGTATCTCGGGCGAGCTTCAAAAGAAACGGACCCAGATCCGGGTTGTCGAGGGAGGACTCGTCGATGATGAGCTTTTCCGGCGTTTTCTTGAAAGCTCGGGACAAGGACCGTGACTGCAACGAGGCTCGCTCAGCGAGCGACGACGGGGTTCGGTATTCGCCGCCATTGGAGTAGTCATGCTGCGTCTGTCCATTGCGTTCGGCGACGAAAACGCCTGCCGGCGGCGTTTGAGGAAGGGTTTTCACGGCAACCAAGCCCGGCATGGCCACAGATTGAATACCCACAATTGAATTTCTGGGTTTTGGCTTCTGTAAATAGGGTAAAAATGGACACTTTCTTCTCGAATTTGAATGCCCACGATTCTATTTCTGGGATTTGGGTTCTGTATATTGGAAAAAAGGAAACTTCCTTCTCTTATTTGAATGCCCACGATTCAAATTTTGTATAAAAATTGGCGCAATAAAAAGAAAAAGAAAAACCAATACGAAGGAAGAAGAACCAGAGGGTGAGATTGCTCGGGACGACGTCCTAATGCGTATATATTTACACCAAAGATGTGAGCTATCACTGGGCATAACACACGTAAAGCGAGGAAGGAACGGGGTGGGAGAAGTGATAATTGAATTCAGAATTGTGGAAAGTAAAATAAAGGAAAAGGAAAAGTGGGGTTAGATGAGGAATCGATTAGTGATGGTGGTGGTGGAAGGTTGCTTGGAAGAGACGCCTTATGATCATGGAATTTGGGTACTTGAATTTGAGGACAAGCTTCACAAAGAAAAAGGGGAAGAAGAGAGACACAAAATCCATTATTGCAGTGTTGTGTTGGGTGTGCGATGGTTGGAGTTACAGAGAAGCCTGCTACCTCTTCTGCAGTTTCTTCTTCTCCTGTGTTGCAGTAATTGCTTGCTCAATACTCAGCCAGCGATTACGTCTTTTCCCAAAGAGGGATCGTTGCCCAGCCTTGCTGCCATGTTCTCGTTTGCCCGGGATACGTGTCTCCTTAACGGGGTAAGAATTTTGGATTCGTAATATTTAACAAAAAAAAATGATAAAAAAAGCTTAGATAAATATTTTATTAAAGAAATGTAAGTAATGGTACGATAATAGCGAACCATCAAGGTAAACTAATTTAAAAAAGGGAAAAGGGTATAGTTTTTTTTAATAGAATTACTAAATTATGTTTAAATCTGTAAACAAATATTAATATGATATATTGAGATAAATTTAATAGAATAAAAAAGAATGCACGAGAAACGTGAGAGAAAATAAATTTAAAAATAGAAGACTTGTTGGAATCTATACATGGTTAACACATGAACTCATCAACCCACGAGTGGTTGATGAAAATGATTAGTACATTGTAATCTTAATTTTTAATAATATGAATAAAGTTTGAATTTGAAAATCAATATATTAAAAAAATAATTTAATCCCATTCTTTATTTAAAAATAAAATTGAACTCATGAATATGAGTTAACATAATACAAATATGAGAAGGATATTACGTAATATTTGATATAAATATTGACATAAACATTATTGTTGTTGTTAATGTGCTTCAGAAGTTATAAATGAAACTATGAAAGTAAAAGAAAAAAATTTATGAAATAATGCAACAACAAATTATAGTAGAATTGAATTGCGTGAATTCAAGTTTTGGATTTGATTTTTATCAATAATTTTTTATTAATAAATAATTTATAAGTATCATTATAAATTTTTATTAAAATTTATAATATATTATAACTTCTTTAACTTTATTTAAAAAAATTACATTAGTAATATTATTAAAATTAAATATAATAATAAAAATAAAATTAGAACATTTAATAATAATAATAATAATATATATATAAGTAAATAATAATAATAAATTTTCTATCAAAATTAAACTCTTGTATTTAAGATTTAAAAGTATATATCATCTTGTATGTTTACTCTCTTAGGAGTGCATCCTATATTTTAGGGTTCTTGTGAGATATAACTTTGTTAGGAGTTCTTAAGCTATTTTTCTTCACAAAGTATTGAAAATTAGACTTAAAAAGAAAACCATAATTTTGAGAACATCCTATATTATATCTTACTTTAAAAGAATAAAATCATAATTTTTATAATCGAACTTATCAATGGTTTGATAAGATTGATAGAAAGCTTTGGAAGAGTGCTCTAGTCTTGCTATGGCTCTGGCACTGAAAGGCCGCTCGAATCCTCTGATAGGATAGAGTAAAAAGACTGTCAGCGCATCTGAGCACCTTTTTTCCCTGACAATATATGAACACTAGGGTTAGTTCCATAACAACATGGATTAGGATGACTCTTCTTAATACTAAGCCCCGTAGGAATACTAGCAAATTCAATGTGACATGTATTAGAGGGCAAGGGCTATCAAACTATTAGAGGTAGGGATGCTCTCACCTGTGTGGACCGGTACGTTGAACTATAAACTAGATCACTAATTGGTTTAGTTAAGTCCCTAGAATTGTTTAACATTAGAATTACTATTGAACCGTCAAATCGAACATGAACCGGTAAAACCGGATGAACCGACCATGGTTTGAATGATTTTCAATTCGGTATTTGAAAGATAATTTTGACCCAAAACATCAGAATGCGGGCTTTCTGGCGAAGGCATGGAACGCTGCCAACAAACTAGCCAGGATAGCTAAGCTACGGTGCTCCACTTCTTTTTTATATAGAATAACAAGTGCCTTGGTATACATGGGAATCGAAATTGGGGCTTGTTGCCATGCTGGTAGTTCCCTTGTGTACGATTTCTTTGCCACTAAACCATTTGTAATATTTAGTCCTTGGATTCATTATAATATTATATAGATACTAGTTTCTGTTAGTATTTTCCAAACAAATATATATACATCCTTGTGTTAAAAAATGACCAAATCATTTCTAAGTTTTAATATACTTATATACACTAATATTTTATCAAATTTTTAAAAAAATATTTTAATATATTAAACATAAATAAGTAGATTTACTGTAAAATACATTCATCAAAAGATAACAATCTTAATATTTTATAAACTTTCAAGGCATAAAGAGAATAAAAATAAAATAAATATTTAAGATGAGCCAAGTATTAAACATGAAAGTATTAAACATGATATATATATAACTAAATATATATGTTTATATATATGTATAATTTTTAATTAGTATACATATTAAATATTTAATATATATAAATATAAATATATATTTAATTATTTACTAATTCAATTGTAATTTAATTATAATTAAATTATTAAACTGTAAATTAGCCTATTTATCAATTTAATGACCAATTCAATTTTAAAAACTTTGAACAAAATCCAGACAAAATAACTTACCAGAAAAAACTAAACAAAATATCAATAATTATTTCCTTACATCTTATTTTTTTTAAAGTCCACTCTCAATTTACTAATAAACCCCAGAAAATATAATATCTAATGTGTATTTTTCCAAATTCAGCTAACCCATTAAAAGAATGTTCGGTGAAACTTAATTTTTTAATAAATTTTAATTTTAAAATAAAATTTTAATTATAATTTATTTTAAATATAAAATAAATTAATTTAAACCTATGCTAAAAAAAAAATATATGCCAAGCGTCCGTTGCAGAGCAATGAAAGAAAAAGAAAAAAGGCAAATATTATATTAATTTTGCTATATTCTTTGTCGTTGTCCTACTCATTCTTCTCTCCTCTGCTTTTTTTGTATTTTTTCCGGACATCCAATCCAAGCCATAAGCATTCAATAATCCTGTGAAACTTGGAGAACCAGCAATCCACAAATGGAGAACAACGGCGGCTTCATGTCCTGCGACAAACTCGACCGAGTGGCCAGCTGGGTCGGCAGCAACGTCGCCTCTGCCTTCTTTGCCTCCTTGGAGCGCTGCTCTTGCATCAACCTCAGCACCACCAACAACGACGACGACGACGACGAAGAGGCCCATGACCGCCCTCTCATGCTCACCAAGCCCATCTCTCATATCAGGTCAGAGGCCCACCCGAAACCCACCACTGATTCGCCCAAGTTCCATCCTTGATCGCATGGTTCCGATCTTCTGTGGGGTTTGTCGGTTTCTGTAATTCCTTTGTTCAACAATTTCTTATGTGCAGTAGCAGTTTTGGTATCCAGGTTCTCACTGTTTCTGTTATTGGATGTGTTCAATTATTGATCACGTCATCAAAAATGAATAATTTTGTTTTGGGGAATTCATTGATCGAGTTTATGCAATTGCAGACACATTGTTTTGATTTTCTAAGGATCATCAAAGTTTATATTTCAGCTGAATTTGTCCTCGCATCTCTATCCCAAATTCCCAATTCTGCCTCTTTTCTCTGCTTCAGGTTTGTTTGATATGGGATGAAAAAAAGTGGAATGAAATGTAATGGTAAAGTATATTATTGTTTGACTTTTTAAAAATAAAATGAAGTAGAATATAATTAAGTATACTCTATTTTATCTCATTTTATTTCATATTTTTATTTTTATTTTTATTTTTTTTAAAATTAAAAATAAGAGATAAAATAAATTAATAAATTTTATTACTTCATTTATTTTTATTAATTTTTATTAAAATTTTTAAATAATAAAATATTTTTTTTTTAATTTTATTTTTAAATATCTAAATAATAATAAAAATTTTTTATTTTATTCTACTTTATTTTATTTCATTTACCATAAATATACAATCAAAACCTTAGTCAGTAAGAGAGTGGGGCTGGTGCCGCTTGAGTTAAACCTATCAATCAGCGATCAATGTTCTTTGAACAATAATTTATACCAAACGCCCTTTATGTTCTTTGCAGGCGAAGTGACAAAAATTTGAACCTATTGTAATGAACTTAGTGGGTCTTGTAATTTTGTAAGAAATCAGTGGAAGGTTTAAGTCATATATATATATATATATATATTGTTTGCTCTTTGTTCCTGCATATGAGAATATATTGTGACTAATAACTTGATTTATGTAGGTTGCATTATTGAAGAATGCAGTTGGGCATGAGTTATATTTATTGTCTTCCTATCCCTTGTTTTGTCATGTTGTCATTACTAATCAGGATAACAATTCATGAGGCAACCATGTTATAAATCTAGGGTTAACTATACTTTACTCCGGGTTCTTTTTTCCAGATCAACTTCAATTCAACAACTACAAAATTCTTCATTTTATAGTACTCATGTTTCAAAATTACACACTTTAATTCCCTTTAGCCTCTTTGCAAATTCAGAAATATTGCAACTGCTAATAATTTTATTAAAATTGGTGACAGAGAGGTCATATGCCCCCTACTTTCGCTCGGGGAGGGAAATTATGGAACATCAATAAAAAAATACAAGCATATAATTAAGTGGTTATTGCATACCTTAAGAACGGCTGTACTTGTTTTATCAGCTGCATCATTTCATCCAATGAAGTGTGGATCGGGAATTTAAAAGCACAATCATCTTCTCATTAAATTCAGTGAAGCAGAACAAGCACCAGGCAACGACATATATCTCAATTTGTCCATAATTGTATGTGAGATCTGATAATATAATTGTATATGTGATGTAATGCAACAATAGAAACAGAATTAATTGCATCTTCTCAGAAAAATGTGATACGGAGTACCAGATGGTCCAGATCTATCAGACATGGTATAGTGCAATAAACAAGGGGAAAAATTATTGCTTCCTCCAGATGTAAGAACTTTTCCTTATACCTCACCAATTACAATTCCTCATCTAGTGAACATAGTACAATGAAAATCTGACTCATTTTCTAGTCAATCTTCTCTGGTATACTCTCAGGACATGCAACTTGTTCGCTGTGAAATCTAAATATCATAGAGAAAAGAACCATCTCCATGATCCAGCTTTTCTCTGCTGTGGCATCTGATTTGAATGTTTGCCTCTGGTTACTGTTCAAATTCAAGTAATCAACCTGTAAACAGTTGAAGCCAGAGTGAATATGTTGTATAAAAAATACGTATGTTAATGCCAGACTGGGAGATATATATCTACCTGATCTGGATTTTTTTTTTTTTTGGTCATCGATCTGGATCTTGAATCAGCACACAAAAAGCATCAACTGGACCTTTAGAGGGACCCAAACATATTTCTGGCCTTGCTTGTTCACTTACCCAGGGAAGTTCTGGGATGGGCCCCAAATACTGCAACCTCGACCTTAGTGAACTGGCAAACCAGGATTTCTCTCTCTGCTGCGGTATAAATTGATATACTGAGTGTCTACCCAAAATATTTTTTGATAAAGTGAGGGGAAAATTATAGCATTTGATAGCATCTAATTGCAAACTTAAAATGCAGAAGAATCCGTTATATAACTCGGAAAAATATATTAGTTTGATAACCAAATCCAGCTACGTTTAAGCTTTTGGTTTTGTTTCCTTTCCTTCCCGTTTTGATGAGGGTGAATTAAGGCTTCTTGATTTTGCAGACTGGGTTTGACTGGGTTCAATACATATAGTGTAACACTGCAAGAACCATTTTGGTAGTGGATGCACCATCAGGTCCACAAAGCTTGGGTACCTTACCACTAATAACTTGAATTTAAGCAGTTTAAGCCATGTGGTAGTGCTGTTTGTGTTATTTAGCCAGTTTAACTGTATGGGATTTGGCATTTATATGCCTAATCCATTTCTATGGTAAATCAAAAGTGAATTATTTGGTCTTTCGCTTTGTTCAGTTCTCCACAACAATTGTAATTTAACCTTGCTTCTCTTTACGACCCGTTTAGTAAGAGGGAAAGGCAAGTAATAAAATGGAAATAAGAAGTTTTTTATACTTTGACCTTGAAGATTTTTCATGTTTCATTCCATTCCATTCATTTTATAGTGTCTTCTCAAATTAGTAGAGTTGAGGTAAGTTTCAAGTTGTTTTCACATAACAAGTTGACTTGCTAATCTCCTTGAACACGAGTAACTGCTGTAAGAAAAGGATCCTGTCTCAAAGTGGAAAACTCAACTTTTGTCCACAATTTTTAACTTCACGCTGTAAAGAGCCTAATCTATTCTCATTGTAAAGGCTTAAGAAAATTTCATGAGAAGGCAGTATGCATGTTAAATTTTGATATCCACTCCCTCCATCTCATGTGAGTTCAGGGAGATAAGCTGTTTTCACAGGGCTCAGCATAGAGTCTTCTCACCAGAGTGATCACAAAGCACCCTGCTCTTTCATCTATCACAGCTTATACTGTTATGCAATGTGCTTTTTCCAGTTAGTGAAAGAAGTGAATGGTTGTAAATAATCCTAATAACACAATACCTCCTGTCGTTATTATTATTGTTTTGCAATTCTTTTTCTTCTTCTTTTTTTGGACAACATTGTTTTGGTCATCGACTATTTTTTTTTTTTGGGTCATCTACTATGGACAACATTGTTTTGCAATTCAATAATGATGTTAACTAGATGTAAACCCAATGAACAAAATTATATATATATATATTTGTAAGAAATTATTTTAAATTTTATTTAATTAGAGTTTGCTCTAACTTTTGTACATTATATAATCCCTAAGAATGTAATAATAATTATGTGTGCATTTATATAAGAATAATATAATAAAAAATTATTGTAATATATATATATATATATATAGTTAAGAAAGAAATTAGAGAAACTTAAGTTGATGGAGGCCAGAGTTATGCTTTATTAAGAAAGTAAACCAAAATGTGTGAGAAATCTGGTTTACTTTTTGTGTTCAAAATATGTTTACTTTATTAAGAAGAATTTAATCCTATTAATTAAATAAAGATAATTAAATAGTTAGTAGCTCGTTACTTATGTGGACATTTTTTAGTGATTTAATCCTCTTAAATGTCATTATCAAACAACCATCTTTTAAATTAAATTAAAATAAATCATGGTATCCAAATAAAACAAATACTTGCAACAAATTTCTAAGTACTCATTTATTTTACATTCCACATAATAGATGACGGCTAGAACATGAGCTAAATCGGTGCATATGAGAATACAAAGGTTATTGGCAACCAGTGCATAGTTATTAATGAATTTTCAAGCACTACATTTGATAAATCCATCTCACTTTTGATCCTTCTATCATGAATTTGCTTAGCATGACAGGGGCTTGACACAAGTGATGCCAGAATGGAGAAAGTTAATCCACTTGGTCTCAAACTAGTATCTTGCATCTCAACAAAAAGCTCCAAGGCATGAGTTAAAAACCCACAAGAAGAATAACCTGAAATCATAGAGTTCCAAGTAACGACGCCTCTTACAGGCATTCCATCAAACCAATGGCAGGCCTTTTCAAGCTGACCACTTTTAAGCAACCCTTTCAAGCAAATATTCCAGGACATCGAATTCTTGTAACTAATATCATATATTAAACACTTTCAAGGCAGTATTAATTTCGCCTAACTTAGAATACAGATGGAGACAACGATTACCCAAATAGGTATAGGTATTAAAACCCAATTTGACGAACTGGGCATGGATGAATATGAGAAATTTAAAGAGATTTTTCAGATAAGCAGTGATCTAGGAGAAGAGAGTAATAGGAAAGCGAAGAGGAAGGACCATGTATTTGCTTCAACAATGGGTACATACAAATGCTATGCTTATGCCATGCCCAGTGATGAGATAGCAATTCGAAGTCGAACATAGTGAATCACGCCCTTCCTCGAATCTCTTTTGTTACATACATCTATGTCACTGCTGCTGCTAACAGGTTTGATGATGCATTCAGTGTTGGGACACTATAAATAACTGAATTGAGAATACAAAGGTCATTCAATTGAGAAACTGTTTCTAAACGTAAGAATAAGGAAAGACAAAGGTTAGAGGATACGAGAAGTCAAAAATGAAACTCAAATACATTGAACTGGCAGAAGGAAAAAGTTGGATACAAGTGAAGGCAAACAACCAAAGTGAAATGGCACGAGGCAATTTCAAGAATGAAGAAATTATGCTGAAGTGGCAAGAGCAGAGAATAGAATGAAGGAAGTGACAAATTAGAGATGCTGATGTGGCAGCACCTTAAAAGATGAAATTGCGCATAACCACAACCTTTGTTTCAGAAATAACATATTACAATTAGGTTGTCTTTGATGTTTGGGGCCATGATTCGTCCAGATAGTTGGGCCTGAGCCTCCAACACCACTTTAACGGAGCCATGTGGTCCATTGGGCATGACCACCGATCTGCAATAACAATCCGCGAATTAAAATTGTCAATTCGCATTTTGAGTCATTATTATATCAACTGAAATCATTATGTGCTGGCTGACAATTCATGTGACTATTCAAATACTTTTAAATACGTATAATTCATATTATTTTGATTCTTATCTTTGTTTTAATTATTCTCCTGTATTCTCATTTTTTTTTAATTTATTCTCTCATTTTCTCTTTCTTTCATTACTTATTTTTATTTAAAATGTTTTTCACATTTGTGTGTGTGCTCATGTGTAGAGGAGTGGGGGTTACTATTAAGGTGACTTTTATGTTACATTATTTCAAATGAATAGCTACACTCATTGAAAACGAAAGGTAAAATGCTCTCAACCTTCATATGTTTTCAAAAATTTAAAATTAGATATAACCATACACATGAAGTGTAACATAGATGACACCCAGACCTACCTTTCACATAATAGCGCTAGTAACTTCTTTTAATATACATGTATCCTTTTATTTACTTTTAGTGAAGTCAAACATATTAGCCTAAACCTTTACGTAATGGGGGAAATATTTTCAACATGGAAACTGACTTTCACAAGTATTCAACTACGTACATCCATTGAAGTTTAAGTCACAGTCAAACTTTCACGAGTCAAAAAAGATAATAAAAGACTGAAGGAAATAATAGCGTGGTTGACAATGAAAGGAAAATAATATAGAAGTGTGTAAAAATGATTAATCAATTTTGAAAAGAGATACCCCTTCACTTGTATTTATTTGAGATTGAAAATTGAGTCATTCACTGACTTTGAGACTGCATGAATATTTGTTTTCTTTTACCAAAACAAAGAAAGACTGCATAACTTTTCTGGGTTATCAAATTTTTAGCAACACATAATGGAATGGCTTGTATATTCCTATCTCATACACCTTTTTTTTTAATGCTAATCCCATGCACCTTATTCTACCCATTATAATAAGATTTTAATTGAAGACTTTTGAGTTAAAATACCCTATAAATTTTAATAAGGCTGTTTTTATCCCAACTGAACCCTAGCCCTCGATCTTTACAATCATGCAATAATAAGGAATTGCTACCTAGTTTAGCTTTGTAGACAGAGAACCATGGCTTGCTCCACTAACTACATATATACATGCAGGTTAACAAAATTGGGGAGGGTGCAGTGCTCAGAGTCATTGATTCGATCAACTGTGAACCGTAACACTGGCACATGCGTTATAATTTGATATGGCTATCTTCCAATGGCAACTCGGGGAGAAAAATAAAGAGATAGCAATTCACCTTGCATGCACATGGCTAATATATATATATATTTAACCAAAAGATGGTGGGATTCGAGTCTACTAATATTATTGTTACTATGTACTCAATTATTTGGCACATGTATATTGTTTGCCGTCATCAATAGTAACAAACCAACCCTTTAACTAGTTTAATCGACGCAGTACCACTACCACCACCAACCAAATATGTGCTATACTGGTTAATATCAATATATCAGCAATATTCATCTTGTTTGTTTCCACGGTTGAATAAATAAATAGCTATTACTGTTTGAGAAAACTAACTTTTCTCTCTGTTGCCTTTGGAGAATCAATCTTTTGGATACACAGGAACCAAGATGGCTGCATTATCACTTGCAGAATCTAACAAAAGAAACCCATGCACCATACAAAGCCACGAAGCATGCAATTTGATGGCTATAAGTCGATTAATTTAGTCAATATCGTCAGATGGAGGGCTTGCATAACGACGGACCACACGCACTGGAGATTCTCTGCTTATGGGATAAGTCAACTAATTAATTAATGAATTAGACTTCTTATTTGGTGGCTTTAATTAACATAAAAGCTAGTTAATATAATTAAACCAACGTTAATTAAGCTATTTTACTTGGCCTGACGTTCTTCTTTGGCTTCCCATTCTTCGCTATATTTTACATTTCTGTCTTAGTCGTCTACTAGGACCTAAGAATGTATTCTTCCCCAAGGAGTTACTACAATTAATGGTACCATAGAAAATTATAGAACAATTTTTCCACGAAGGTCTCATTTTTAAATTCAATGTTTATTTAATTTCCTACATATATAGAGAGAGGAGTAAGACGTAATATTAACTAGCTACTAGCTATTCACAATGGTGTAGTTTAGTAGTAAATAAGTTGAAATTTTAATAAGACAAACTTTCTCTATAATATCATGAATTCAAATCTTGCTGAATTAAATATTTTATAATGACAACCTCATTATCTTAAATAAGAATTAGTCTCACACCATAGAGTGTGATGATATATTAGCTATATTCCAAAAAAACCTCATCTCACTTATTCAAGGCCGAAATTTTCTGAATTATTATTATTTTTTTTATCGAATTCCAATGTAAATTAACTCGATCACGTTGAAATTCAGGGGCAAAGTTTAGGTTGGTATAATGAATCCAAAAGTATTTTAAATTCAAATAACCAGGCCAAAAGTATATACTGAAAAGAGCATTAATAATGTTTTCTTATGGAAAATATTATACTTTATATAGAAATCATACTCATATAGTGAAGTATAAGCAGAAAACAAATTCAAAATAATAACTAATTGTTATCGCTAAAATGGAAGAAATAGGAAAAAAAATTAAAATATTACATAAGTGGGGACATGGGTGGAGGAATTTTTTTTAATAAAATTCCTTTTTAATTCTTGAAAGATATATAATTTATTAATTTAATTATTCAAAAATTAATTTTATATCTCAAACATCAAGTCATTAATAAATTGTGTCCTTTTATTTGTCTTAATTCTTAATTTCATGAATAGAGGAATGAAATTTGTTAATGATTTAAAATTTAAAGAATTAAATTGATAAGATTAATTTTTAAAAAAACTAAATTAATAAATAATGTATTTTTTAAAAATGAAAAGGAATTTAAACTTTTGGGGACGGGGGAAAGGAAATAAAGGGAAAGAGCATTGGGGGGAGTTGAGGAACATGGAGGGATCTATACATCATCCATAGATATTTTTTAATTGCTAACTATTAAATATTATTTTGAATTGCTAACCATTAATGCTATTTTCTTATTCAATTATATATGTTACTTTTGAGGTAACAAAATATCAGTGTCTAGTGATGTGTAAATTAGTATTATATTAAAGACAACAATTTCTTTTTTCCATAAAAAAACATTTTGTCAATTAAAGTACACTCGGAATGGAGAAGAGCATAGCTAGAGCCCATTTGTTTCGACATTGAGTTTTAGGATCACTGGATCAGATGGCCTAATTTCGCCAAATTAGTTTTTGTAATGTCACCTACAAAATTATTGTCAAAATTCTTTCTAACATGCCGAAAGTTTTTCTCCCGCAGATCATCTCAGAGAATCAAAGTACCTTTGTACTGAATTGGTCGATGTATGTATGCTTGGAGAAGTACCTTATATGTATGCTCTAACAAATAAATGCTTGGAGAAGATTGACTTTAATATCCTTAAACTATAAGAACAAGGAATACATAATACAGTGGAGTGACCATTTTCTAGAGACAATGATGAAGTCTTGGGTCTTGGGTTTTGAGTGGTGGATGAATCTTAGCATAACCTGTGCCACTGCAGATTCCTATTCCATTGTTTCAAATGCAGTACTGCATCATGGCTTTTGTCTAATTAACATTTTGAAGGCTAGATGCATGAATGCATCTCCGGGCAACAGTACCTCTTTCACATGGAGAAGTTTATTGGAGGGGAGAAGGATTCTGATTCAACTATTAGTAGCTGCTTTTAGTATTGGTTCTGGCCCCTTCTGGGGAAAACATCAGGGTTTGGTCTGATCCTTGGCTTCCTCGACCTTGTACTTTCAAGTTTGCAGGTCCTCTAGATGCATGTGTGAATGAGTTATATTTTCTAGGCGTTGAGATATTCAAAGTTACGGCCCCTATGAATAGCTGAATTGATTAGCAGCATCACTTAATTAGGAACTAATCCCACTAGCGCATTGGTGGTGTTGGGGTCACTATAAATGGGGAATTCACTTTGAAATCCTCCTACACAGTTGCTATGACTATTAAAAGTCAAGGTCTAGATTTCCTCGACTTGGTTGCATGGTGAACTGGATAAATACACTGAAGTTTTTGGAGGGTTATTTGGAAACTTGCCTTTAGGCCTTTACACAATAAGTATTGCAGAAACATTTCACCAATTAACCAACGTATAGTTTAATCAATATTTAATAGAGGCATGTCTTTGGATCCTACTTGCTATCTTACCTACTCCGGCCGCAAGCCTTTTTCTTCTATTCAAGTACAAACATCAAAGTTTTATATACGTAAGTCATATAGATAATTAAATGGTGACAATCTTTTAAGAAGAAGAAAAAACACTTCCTTAAAGAGAAAGCAAGAATTTGCCAACTTGATGAAAGCAGATTAACCACGTATTCCGAAGACTCATTTTCCGGACTAAATGGGATAGTCTGAACAAAAATTGTTGTCACATAATACGTGTCCTTTTCAGGATATACGTACATGCATTTAGTCTATATGATAAAGATATGATAACAAAAGAAAAAAAAAACAGTAAAATTTGTGTATAGGCTCAAGTAAAATTAAGGGGAGTATTAGAATAATTCAACTCAATTGGGACATTTTTAAACTCATAAGTAAAAGTGAGCCTAATACTAAAAGACAAAAAATAAAAATGAATCATGTCATGATAAGACAGTGAAACATGCAGCTCATTATCTAATATGAACATGCAGATCATTAATTTACGAATTAATTAAGCCATTAAGCTTATCTCCAAGGCATGAACCTGTATATATGCATATTGTAATTAAGTTTATACCAAATGTAAATTTGGTATATAGTATCCTAAATTTTAGTTGCAAGTTTCTCTCTTATCTAATTATCTTTGTGCCTCCTCTCTCTCTCCAGTTTTCACTGGCGTAACAACCTCTCTTTAGCTTTTATTGCTTTTTTTTAATGAGTCTTTTAGATTTATCGTTATTATTTGTAGTATATATATAACTCGATGGTATAAATCTAAAGAAACAATACCAAATTACAATTCATCGTTCATCATATTAATGTGGCCTTCTCACTTTTCCGAGCTAACTTTATCATCATGACAGTGAGAATGAGCTTCACACTTAAATGTAACAGCTAATAATCGACGGTATATACATAAATTTATTTAATTTATAAGATTACTACATCATTTGGGTTCATATTATTATTGACTAGTAGGTTAGTCTTCATCAGTTACTGACAAATGAGTGGAGCTTAGGACTTTATGCCTAATGATACATACAGAAAAACGGCTAATACAATATAGCTCCAAAAAGCATCATGTGATCGTGCTAAAAGGGTACGAACGAAAATGAAAGATTGTATTTCATATTTTAGCATCGACATGCATGTGGCCCAGCTAGCTAGGTCCTGAAATATATAATAGAAAATAACATAAATATATCTTATAAATTTTATATTTCTATGAGAAACATTCACAGTGTATGTAAAGCTAGGTTCAAAAAAAAATTTCTAAAAGAAACTTACATAATTGTTGCCACAATTGATGAAAACTAATTTTTATATGTATATATATATATATATATATATATATTTATATAACAGTTTATTTCTTGAATTTGGAAATGAACTTTTCAGTGACTTCAGTCCATTGGTTAACAGAAGAAATCTTCTTTTTTTTTTTTCATTTCAATAACAGAAAAAATGACTTCTTTTCTCAATGTGAAAGTTATTGCAAAGGTATATTAGTAATATTCTCTTAAACAAATAATTAGATCACATTTATTTTTTTGTTAGTTGTGAAACAATTGTAGATAAAGTAATAAGATAGCAAAAAATATATTCTATAGTAAACAACATCTTATTTGGACCTTAATATATATAATAATACTACAACTGTGGGGGGATTACTCTAGTATCTATATATCTTTTCATGGTACATAACTTGATTAATTAATTGTTAAATATTTATTAGTTGTTTGTTAAATTTTATTCTTTAAACATTTATTATAAAAATCAACCATTAATAAATGTCCAACAATTTATCAATGATACGATAGCTTGAAAAAAATTAGAGTATCATGTATAGCACATTCCTAACTATAATATTGTATGGGGTTCGTACATTTTAGATGATAAAGTGAAAATAAAAATTTCGCATTCAATTTGTCAATTTTATGTTTAGCTTCATGATCTACATGAGATTACGGTCATGAGGGAAAAAATTGATATAGATGACTTACAAGGAGATACTAGAAAATGATACAATAGAATAGAAGAAAATTTATCACTCAAAATCATAATATAATTGTAATAATCAGTATGACCTACAAAGTTAGAGGTCAAATCTAGACTTTTGAGTAATTGATCGATCGCATTTCTTTGCTTTAGATTCATATATAACCAAATCACAAAAAAAAATAGTATCCAATTTTGTCTAAACTTTTATACCCCCGTCGCCATGTTATAAACAAGTAAGAAACTGTTCTTTCACAAGGACGAAGGCAGACTAAAATTGAAGGCCAATTTTTAAAATTCACATGAGTTTTGGTCGTTTATTTTCAGCTTCTGACCACTTCCGATAAGTTTAAATCACTAACATTCTTGAAATCAATTCAATAGGGTACTAGGATTTTTAATAACTTAAGTTTTAAATTTAATTATCTAATATAATTAAATGCAAGACATATTATTTCTTAAAAAAATTTAATTTTAATCTACTATCAGTATAAAAAATTTTACACTATTATCTAATCATGTGTTGTTAAATTATTAAAAAAATTTTACTAAAATAATAAATACCTAAAAGTTGAGTATTGGGTAACATGTGATTTGATGATAATGTAAAAAAATTTTACACTCATAATGGATTAAAATTAAATCATTCTTAAAATGAAATGTTTAATAGTTAAATTTTTATAAATTTACTAAAATCTTATAACAAAAAAAATTAGTTAGAAATGAATTCCTTACTAAAATACTAAAAGATTAATATAAATGCATTTAATTTCCAGAATATGCATAAATTAAAACTAATGTGTCATAATACCAAAAAAAAAAACCAAATGTATAATACTGTTTCCCCTAGCACAGCCAAATGTAAATAGCAAAAGTTGGAACTTCATGAGGTCATAGGGTCCTAAGTTTGTTCTTTATAACCATTTTATATTTCACTTGCTTTTTTGTTTATATGACATGGCCAGATCTCACCCATCAACGCTCTAGCCTATTTTGGTGGATAGAACACAAGAATCTGGAATATTATTCCATATATTCACCGATTAGTTTAAAAAAAAAAAACATATGGGTGATGGGTGCTCCCTATGGGACAAAATATATTTAATGATATATAGTATACTTAATTAGGGACCACAAAGCATTAATTAGGGGTAGCATATATTTTTAGCGTCAAATGGGTCTCAAAGGAAAGGTTCATATATCTACCAGTTTTGGAAAATAAGGTAGTCACGAGGTTATCTAACCCGAGCGAGTGCAATTTGCAAACCATTTTGAATTTTTTTTATGAAAACAAATACTATTTTTGAAAGGGAATGCTCAACAACATGCACTTACGTTACAACGAAAATTATTATATCTAAGCGTTTCAATATGAACTTTTACTATGTTCTAATTAATTAGTATCTGCATATTTTTGATGATTTAGTATTTTCTTTAATTTTTTGAGGTTATCTTTTTTTTTTGTTACGGAATGGTATCACATTTGTTATTCTTAATATATTAGTTTCAATAATATATGGGGTGTATATATTACAGAAATCATCTTTTTTTGTAGATAAAAAAATTTCGGCTCAAGTGATAAGATAGTGTTGAATAATAAAAAATATCCATTTTTTATATCAAATTTTAAAAATTTCATGAAGGAAAATTAAGTTGTACCATATACCTAAACTTCTAATGAATAAGAAGAAAATGCAATAAAAATATTATCTTAAGAGGTGATAAATCTCATATCAAGTTAATAGGATGGAAAAAGATCAATCATAATGTGAGAACGAAAAAATTTTATTCTTTAGTTTTGTAACAAAACTTGTTAACTGCTAGGTTAATTTATTGAAATATAATTAAAAATTAGAGAATCATACCCAAAAAAAAAAGAGAGAAAAAGATGAGACTTAATTAGAGTTAGTTTGATATCAGTTAAAATTGATTTCATTCATATTGTTAAGGGACTCATAAGAGTGTAATTTAATGGTAAATAAGTTGGAGCGTTAAGATAAGTTTTACTTGTGATATTAAGAGTTCAATTATGTTAAGAAAATACTCAGTAAGAAGAGACAATCTCAACATTTTAAATGAATATTAATCTCATACACAAAAAATATAAAAATAAGGATATCTCATTAAAAGAAACTCTCCATTTTTAAGGGGGACAGGAAACTTCCCGGGGTATGTCAATGAAGGGGTTTTTGATTATCCTTTTTTTCGATAACAAATCTTTGCCCATGAAGGCATTGGTGACTCTAAGGTCTTGTCTGATATATTATATAAGCGATAAATAGTATAATATAATTAATATTATCTATCTTTATATAATATTTAGATAAAATAATTAGATAACATAATATCTGGTAAAAATAATTTTATTTAACCTTGACCTTATAACAAATAGTGATTAAATTATTTTATCTTATACAATATCATATAATCAATTATGAATAAAATTATTTTGACTAGATAAATTACTATATAATATTTTTTCTAAATATAAATAATATTAATTATATTATATTATTCATCTTTTATATAGTGCACCAAATTGGGACCTAACTCTTTTGTCACAATATTACTCTTGGTGTGACATTGCATTTACAAACTTGCTGCAATTATTGTATCTGAGATGGCCCATTCCAAGCTGTGCAAGGTATATTATTTCACATCAAGGGAGGCAAGGAAACAAGTATTTATAGTCATTTTAGGAAATTATGAAAGAAAATATAGTAGTTAGTCAAAATGATATTCCGAAAGGAAAAATATACCAACATAGACATTGAATAATTGTACAAGTAATTATTAATGCGATTTCAAACTAAAAGTGATACCATCAAGTCTTTACCAAATGGCGAATCCTAATTTTTTTCATATTTAATATTTACAGTTTTTTGTATTATTAATTTATATTTATAATATGTATAAGATTATGTTAAATTTTAATTTTTTGTGCATAAATTTTGAAAATAATTTAATAAGTTTATATATTTCTTATTTTTATTTTTGGTATAAACCAAGAGTATATATTTTCATAAGGTTTAATTCATTTAAATCGCCTAATATGTTTAATCTTTCTGAACTAAGAGTAATAATGATATAGTATTCTCCAAGAGATCCTTACACATAATATATATATATATCTATATATATATATATATATATATATATATAAGAAATATATTTCTTATTTTGTTATCTACTGTTCATTTAACATTTTTTTTTTTGGGGGAACAATGACTACTTCTATATATTGGTTTTCAGAACATTAACAGTTGTCTGAAATATGCTAACTTAAAACTAATGACATATATATAACACAGGTGCTTGTCATTTAGTGGGGATCTGGTCATGATTTTGAAGGGTTCATCAATGTCAAGTAGAGTTCGGCAACGAGACTTAATTATATACCATCATTTCCAATATTTTCTATTATATTTCTTGTTATCAGTTAAATATAATCAAGAGGCCGTAAGGGAGATTACTAAAGATTCTCTTACAAACTTATTATAATTGCACACTTGTTGATGCTTACATCCATTGTACAGCATAATGCTACCAACTTCTCACAATTATTTATGTGTAATTATTTCATATCTTCTTATCTTCTCATGACATCGTTTGTCTTCACCAATACTGCATCCTGCTCTTATTCTCCTACTCCTTTCTATATAAGAACCTGATTAATTAATACGAACCAAGTCAGCTACCTCTGGTTTAAATCAGAGTTTCTTGACAAATTCTTCAGAGAAACAATTGTCGTTTGATGGCAACCCAAACATTTTAAAAATAAGAAAAGATACGGTTATAATATGATGTATCATTATTGCTATCACTACTGTGTATCATTTAAATATATATTTATGGATCTTAGACTTAGTCGAGAAAATTGTAATTTATCGTATAAATATCATAGGGGCTTTTTCAGAAATAAAATAATAGTAAGATATGAATGAATCAATGCCCTCCTCTTTTCTTGAGATATGATTATCTCAATCTGGCACGGCACTATGAAACTATCAGTTTCTCTTGCTGTATTTTCGGATTTTGACTTTGAATAAATGACAGTCCAAACGATCTGTCAGTGAGTTGAAAAAGAAGATTAGAATAATCAGGGCGATGCCTTTTCCGAAAAATTAATGTGTCTCTAAAAGATATTTTAATTTAATGGTCTTTTTGCAGAACTCCGTGATCTTTAGCCAGTGATACTTTGATTAAACAAATATCTTATGATTGAATTTTATTTTTAAAAATTTAATCAAGTGTGGTTTGGTGATGATTTTTTTTTAAATGATACTTATACATACGTATGATAAATTCTTAAATATTTTTGAAATATTATATTGAGCAGTTTAAATTTTATTATATAATATTATAAATTTAATCTAACATCCTATATTATTATTTTGTTACAAGTGTCATATTTTACTAATGTAATGTAATACTCTAAAAGTATATAAGAATTTATCTATACATAAAACCTCCAATCACTCACATATGTTGAGTTAGATCAATGATGTTAAACAAGAGAGGTTAAAATAAATAATTAGTTTATATAATTTTATTTAATTTAGATTTTAACTCCTATAATTTTTTTTATATCGGTTCTTATAATTTTACTTATTTAGATTTTAATTTTTAAGAGACTAATACTTTAATAATTAAAAATTATAAGACCAATTATTTTTGAAAAATAGGGACTAATATCTTAATGAATAAAAATTATAGAGACTAAAACTTAAATAAATAAAAAATATAAAAACTGATATCTTAACAGTAAGGACAAAAACATAAATAAATGAAACAATAGGGACTGATATTTTCAAAAAATATATAAAAATTTAAATTTAAATATGAGTGAAATTATAAGAACTAATTATTTATTTTAACAAAAAAAAATGATGTTGATTGATTGGATACGAAGAATGTAAAAAAAATGAATATACGTGTATAACATTAGTTTTTTTTTAATAAATCTCTCACTTTCTTAATTTATTTTAAAAAGGTAAAGTTTAATCTTAAATTACATTCACATTTATTAATTGAGTTAACCCATGTTTTTCAAGTGGATTTGATAATAAGGTGAGAGGATATTTTTTTTAAGGTTAAGGCAAACTATTAATCTCAACAAAAATTTATAAAGAAGAGATTACATATAACCAATTAATGGAAGACGGATGATTTCGAACCCCAAGTGAATTATTACTCTAATTATTAATTTGATTAAGTTTTGATAAATGAAAAAATAATTAAAAAATCGTTTTGGAAAGGGGAAAAAAAAAAGGAGCTAGAACGTAAGCACGTGATTTCAAACAGTTCTCTTTCATAAATGTTTATTTATCTTAATGTAAGGAAGTTGGTATAGTAACCAGACATGCTATCTGTTTTTATTATATGAGTTTTAATCTTAAATTAATATCTTAAAAAATTCATGATCATTAATCTAAATGTAGAAAACAACTTAGTTGCTACTAATGTAAAGATTAATATAAAAATACTCTTTATTGTACAGCAAAAAAAAATTATTTTTATAAAATGTTGAAAAGATTGAGATATCTATTCACATCCTCCATCAAATTTTATTTTATTTTCTCAAACATTCACACTATCAGCTTACAGCAATAAAGATTCAGCAAAAGAGTCCAATTCGTCCTGGTTCTCTTCCATCTTCAAGAGCTGCAAGTACTCTTCATAGAGCTTCTCCAGCGTGCCATGATCGGCGGGAAAATCTGACTGGCATTCCATGTCCGAGCCATTGACTAGGTCATGGTCTTCACCCAAAAAGCCAAACCCGTCATTTTCTCCCTCATTACCAACCCCCCAAATCTCGTTCCCCTCTTTTGCTTCTTCTGGGTTCTCCTCCTTCTCTTGGCTTGTTGATGCACTGGCCGAATTGGAATCCAAGGTGAGGTTGCTGTCCGTTCTGGGTAGAGATGATAAAGCCGTAACCCTGATGGGTTTTGGTAGATAAACAATGGTCTTCTCTGGCTCTTCTTTTGCACCTTTGTTCTTGTCGTTCTTCTGCTTGTTCTTGTTCTTGCCACCGCCGTTCTTCTTCTTCGCCGGTTCTTGTGCAGGATCTGGCAGCTTCTTGTGTGTGTTCGGGTCTGTTCCTTGGTTTCTGAGCCTTTTGCTGAGATGGGTGTTCCAGTAGTTCTTTATTTCATTATCTGTTCGTCCTGGTAGTCTTCCCGCGATGAGGGACCATCTGTTTCCCAGAAGCGAATGCATTCTAATTATAAGGTCATCTTCTTCGGGAGATATGTTCCCTCTCTTTATATCTGGTCTCAGATAGTTCATCCATCTCAGCCTGCAACTTTTCCCACATCTAAGAAGCCCTGCATCAAGCACCGAAACTACAGTTTATTTAATTGAAAAAAGGAATTGAACAAAATATATACAATGAAGTAATAAACTTCTTAAGTTAATATAAAAGATGTATAAAAACTATATTAAATAAGCTCATGTAGACTTAGATGATTGAAGGTGGGAGACCACTTGAGTATATTCTTTAAAATTCAAGTTACATGAACAACTTTAAATGTACGTATCAAAAAGGAACAGTCCAAACAGGCCATGTAAAGTGTAAACAAACAAACCGAGTACTGAATGTTTGATTAAAAAAAGAAAAATTTGAGAGATGAAGAAAGAGATATTAAGAAGTTCTGAATGATATGTGATTTAGAAGGAGGAAAAAAAAATTCAAGGGGAAAATATAAGAGATCAATCAGAAAATCATGAACCCAGATCAGGAAGGTTAAGACTCTTACCAGCTCTTTTTGGTAGTGATCTCCACTGGCCTTCTCCATGAGCTTGAATATACTTGGTGAGCAATGCATCTTCTCTAGGAGTCCATGGACCTCTGTGCAACCCAACTTTGGAACAACAAGGTGCTCTTCCCATCTTTGTGCACTCAGACCTCTCACTTAACCAGAGCGAGACGTGTGCAGAGTCCACCACCTCAGAAGAAAGCAGAGCACCTAAGGATCCCAAGACTTGATCTCCTTTTAAATCGTCAAGCAGAGACCTTACCAACTCTTTTTTTTTTTTTAATTATTTTAATTATTTTTTTGCCGTGGACAAGCACAAAACTGTTAGTTGTTGAATTGAAAGCCAGCAGCGTGGGTGTGCACATTCTCTAATCTATATTCCTATAATTCCTAGCTGTGGCTATAACTCGATTTGTTTACATGGCTCCAATTAATTTTAAAAGAACTGGTTTTGAAAAAAATTAGTTTTTAAAAAATTGATATTAAAAAATTAATTTGTGTTTGAAAATGATATTTTGTAAGTTAATGTAAAAGAATTAATTTTGTTTGGATGCTGTGTGATTATAATTAAAAAAGAATTACCTTTAAAATATAATTATAAATATATTTTTAAGAAGTTTGAGTCTTACATTTAGAATAAACTATATTCACAGTAAAAATAAGAAAATTTTACTTATCTTAAAATATATTTTACAACTTAAAAATTTGTGAGAATTAATTCTAAAAAATTATCCAAACAAGTTGGATTATTGTTGAAATGAATTATTAAAAAGTAAAAAATGATTTTACACCCTCCAAAATCTAAAACAACGTGCACATAATGATTATTTAAATTTATACTAACCAAATATAAAATGGCTTTATTTTATAATTTATTTTCTCCTGTAGTCTAAATATTTATATTTTATTATTTATATTAATAAAATACTTAAGACTTATTCTTAAAGTAAAAAATATTAAAAAATATGAAATGGTTATTCACTTTCTTTTAGTTTTTAGATTGTAATATACTTTATAGATAGATTCGTGCACGAAACTAAACTCAACAACCTTTCCTCTATCTGTCTTTCCTCTGCATTCTTTTTTTTTAGTTTTTTTTGTGACTTGCTCTGCATGCTTTGTTTCGTTGCTTTTACATGCAATTCTTTGTGCATACACATTGGGTTCAAAATGGTGGCTCGTCGCCACTTTTGATATTTTTTCTGATACACGTCACCATGTAAATATGCGAAATATTACAGCCACTGCCTTGTTAGAAAAAGTTCATCAACTTTGAAAGTTAAAACAGTCAAAATAATATAACCAAAAGAGACAAATATTCAAATACACACCAGCTAGTAGCCTAGCTATATATATATACATTATGATAAATTTATATTTTCAAGCACGAGCTCAATGTCATTTTGACGATCTCTATAGGCTTAACGTTAATTTATATAGAAAAATATGATTAAAAGAAATTTTCAATCACTCTAATGACCTATATACTGTTGGCCTATATATGGTGTTTTTCAGTTGCAGTGCATATTTCTTGTTAAAAAAACAAAGTTACGTGGTTCCTATACATAAATTTTTTATGTGAGATTTTAACGTAAAAATATAATTAAAAAAATAACGTGCAAATATCATTCAACAAAATATTTACTCAACTATTAATGATCTAATCACTGTTACTATTAGATCTTAATTTTATAGGAGGTATCAAATAAAATGGGAAAAGAGAAGAGTGAAGTGAAGAAAGGATCATCTCATCACTGTTTAAGTAATGAAATTTTTTGAGACCGCCCTCATATTGTGATCAGTATTATAATTCCATTTAATTAAGGACAAACCAAAAGATATTATTGCAGCCTTATTTTAATTGATAATATATTTGGATAGGGTCACTTCTTTCGCTGACTCACAGATACAGTTCTATATATAATTAGTGAGTGCAAAAGGATTTTAATAATATAGTTGGAGAGAGTCCATTTCCTTTACTGACTCAGTTATATTGAATTAATTAATGAATGAATATTTTAATAATATGCTTGGAAACATTCTTTTTTTTACCCAGTACTAACTTGGAAAGAGTCCGGTTTTTTTTAACCAAGTTATAGTGAAGATTTTTCTTCACAATATATTACAGCATGTAATGAATATGAAAATGTTTGTTATCCGTACTTGCACCTTCAATTATACATGATATACGAACATTGAATAAGTTCAATATTTGTTTTATTTGCTGTCCATAGCACTTGACTGTGTCAATATACATAATTGGCAGATCATATGTTTATGTACCTTCCTTGATTGAATAACCGTAATTTAATTATTGTGCATAGATGCATACAACTTCGGTGTCTAATTAAGTAAGCATACAAAATTAAATCATATATAGTCTTGGTTATATTATAATTGTGGAGGGATCTTTTCACTGTATATATTGGGGTATAATTTATGAAAAGGAAATAGACTACTTATATAACGTAGACTCCAGTTGTCTAAAATTATTTTATCCAATTCTTTAATTGATAAATACTTATATCATGCAAAAAAATAAATGAGAAGTTCGCAAATCTCATTAAAGTGAAATTTGGCGTGCAGACATGATATATTATCATATGCACAAAGAAAAATTCTTGTTAATTAATCTGGTACTGCAGCTAGTTATAAATTTATTTCATTTTATGTTACTATGTAAATTTATTTCCTAAACTGGTTATAAATATCGAATTTCTAAAATATAAAGTAAATATTCTACTTATGAGAAAAAAAATGGCTAAAGTTTTCGGATTAAGATCTTTAAATGTAAGGTGCACTTAAAAAGTTATACATTATTTTCTAAAATGCATCATGTACTTTACATGCAATTTTCACGATTTATTGGAGGTATTTAATGTCTCCTCTGATCCATTTTTTCAACAAACGGACAATAAAATAGTCGGTGAAATAGTTATAGTTTTCCCTTAAATACTATTCTTTTGAAAATCAAAATAAGTGGCTCTTTTGGCCCCACCAAACCATGCGGTTGGTAGTAACTCACCCTTGAGTTCATCAAAATGAACTCTTCAATACCGTCTATGTCTAGCTAATTAAGATCCATAATTAATAGATTTTTGTTTTTATCAAAGAGCTTTGAAGTGACTGCTGTTTCAACAATGCAGAATGTATATTTTAGCTGTGAATTTTTCTTTTTTATGGTGAGATTTTGTTACCTAGATAGACTATAATACAGTAGTTAACTGCAATTGGCAAATTAATTGTTTGAATTGCCTTAGCTAGCTAGCGATTGGTGATTGATAACACTATATATATAAATTAATAGTCAATTTCAACTACATCAAATGGGTGAGTAGAAAAGAATCACCGCAACATTGCACCTATATATATAAAATTAGTTGAGTTCCCGTGATATGCACAACTCAGTCTGATAAATTTATAAAGTAAATATTATTTTTAGTCTTTTAAAGATATTAATATTATCATTTTAGTTTTTCTAAAAAATTAATATCAATTTAATCTCTCAATCATAAAAAAAAATATAAATTTAGTCTCTTAATAATACCAAATTAACATCAATATAGTTCTTTAATTATAGAAATTATATCAATCTAATCCATATCTGTACACAAAAAGACGATTTTGATGTTATTTTCATGATTTAAGGACTAAATTAATGTCAAAATTTTTTAAAGGACCAAAGTGATAACATTTGTATATTTAGAGGAGTAAAATGAGAGTTTACTTTAAATTTATGTAAGTTAATCTAAAGAAAACATAAATTTGGAAATTTTAATATTTTCATTATGATCTAGATGTTGGTATTATGATCATTTAGAAAAGCACAACATATGGTGGAAATTACATTCCAAACATAATAATATCAATCCACTGCTTTGAGTGTTTTAGAGAAATTTGGTATGATCATAAACCCTATAAATCACAAATTTATCTATTTTTATAGTTGGACAGTTTGTTAAATGTTAATAACAGAGTTCGTAACAACTAAAAGAAAAAGTAAGTTAGGACCTTAATCTTCAATATTCTTGGATTTTATGTTGTACAGTTACAATATCTTGAAATTTGACCATGCCAACCACGATTTTGCGGTAACAAAATTCAATAAAAATAAATGTATAAATGATTCCAAAGAGCAATATCATGAGGTTCAATATTAGATTAAGGTATAATCAAATACTCTCTTTCATCAATTAGTAAAGACTAAATAATTTCATATATTAAAATAGTTTATAAAAAAACTTAAGAAAGTCTATAAAATGACATAAACAACTGAATTCATTGTAAGCTAACGACTGTGAAGAACTAAAATTTGTGTTAGGATATTATGAAATTGAAAAGGCTAAAAGTGAAAAAGATATCTCTGTATAATATAAAAGACAATATAAGTTTAATCCTATAACAACAATATTTTTTATTGAATTATGTTTTATTTTTATTAAAAAAAGAAAATTAATACCTATATAAAATAAAAAAAATGAGTTGTAAAAAAACACTTTATTAATAAGGAAAAATTAATTATTGAAAGAAATTTTCAAATTTTTTAAAAATAATTTTTTATTTATAAAACACTCACAAAAAAAAAGTTAAGATCAAAATGAAATTTTTAAAAAATGAGTTTGTAACAAAAAATAGGGAAAGAAATGGTTCATTCGTAATAATGTAAATAAAAAGTTAACACTTAAATAATAAATCCATTACTATTTTCTGACTTAGAGAAAGAGAGAGTGAAGCAGATTGGTGAAGAAAAAAAGAAAAAAAAAAGAGAGAGAGAGAGAGAAACAAAACTTGAACCTGCCAAAGTAATAGGTAAAAGACCAAAAAATTATAAAAGTACTGAAAGATTAAAATAAGAAATGAGGGTAAAACTAAACTTATTTAGAAATGATTTTAAATATGACAAGAAAAAATAAAAAGAACAAAATGTCCTGAAATATTGGACGGGAATGATAGGCCTTGTTTTTATGTTATAATAGATGAGATCATTTACCCAGTTTGTGTTTTGCGTTGTGTATTATCTTAAAACTATAAATGGGATGCAAGTCAAGGACTTTAATATTATGGTAAAAACATAATCAATGATAAATATTGTGATTCACTATGATTTTAACTAGATTTATATATTTTGGTAGTGATCACCTTACACAATGCTTACGCTGTGATTACGAGATGCGAGAGTTCCTGAGTATTAATGTCTGCAATTTGAAGAAGAAGTAGGTGTTAGATGTAATTGACTGAAATATACTTAAATCTTTGATAATCTCAGCTTGATCTTTGGTTACTCGTGAAATAATAACATTAAATTAGATCCAAAATTTGAAGCATTTGATCTTCTCATAATTTTGAAGAATAAATATATAATTTACGTGAGGGAGTGTCTCTAAGTACATGATCAAGTCAAAGACTTTGTCGTGGTCCAACCGCGAGTAGGGAAGCAAAAAGTGAGTTTCAACGTATATTGTAGTAATATTTTCAACTCATTCCCACTGACTAAGTAAGGTAGTCATGTTGAGTTCTGACTAGGTGTTGCATATTTGCATCACAAACATTATGCAGAATAAAATGTTTCATAGGTTTTTTTTTAATAAGGGTATCCTTAAGTTAGTTTTTGAATTAATCGAGACTCAATTCTTTTTTGAATAATTTTAAAAATATATCTTTTACATCAATCTAGTATATTTAAAAAAATTAATTTTCTTAAAGTATGTTTATAGAATAATAGTACTGTAAAGGAAAAAGAAATAGAGGAATAATTTTTTATTTTTAATTGAAAAAAATTATAAAATATTTATAAAAATGATGAAAGCAAAATAAAAAATTCTTCTTCTCTTTTCTTTTCCTCTAAAATTCCTCCATTCAAATATATCCTTAAAGTTTGAACTTAAATGATCAAGATGAGAAAATAATTCTTTAACCATTACGTCAGTCTCTTTTAATATTATTAATGTCATAGTTGACAAAACTTAATTTGTCTTGAGTTAGGCTTAGAAGTCATGTTGTGCGTTTAATTTGATTATCACAACTTCAATTTGATTTGGGGATAATGCATGCATATGTCTACTTGTTTGGCTACCGACCATGGAGTTTTTTTCTCGTAGCTTTGAAGACAATTGGCTTGCCCGTCCACGTTTCATTGATAAATTAAAAGAAATTTAGTAAGTTATTGAATCGATGGATATGCCCTAGCCTTGACAAGGACCACAATATTAAGATGGATTGAAGTGAACTACGAAGCTGCGGCTTCTTCTTTTGGGTTATGCAGCTACCAACCAGGGTTGAACAGATGTTTCTTTTCAGTCTTCACTTAAATATTTTTCGGAAAGTTTGAGTTTGAATTTGGAATTTGAACGAGAAATATTAATTATTAATAAAAAAAATTATAAAAGTTAATTTTAATAATTTTATAATTTATTATATATACACATATATTTTATCATAATTTTAATTATTAATTTTTTTATCAACTTATAATCTTACTTTACAATTACAAAGGTCCTCACTTGAGTTTGAGTCTTACCAGCCAATGTGGCTCTGCTATATTAACGTTTGCTTTAAAAGCTAGCTAGCTATTTCAGTAGTAATTGCCCTGCCTCAACGATCTTGACTATGGCAATATTGATAGGCTCTAGTGCACACCTGGAGGAATTGGGATTTTTTTTATTAAAAGAATTATAATAAAAATAAGTTAATCTAAGACTATAGTTAAGCCAATTCGACTTTACAGAAATCAGATATGTTGATATATAACCTATAACTGAAAAATGTTATACGTACCAAACATCTCTACAAATTCATTTCGTAAGTGGCATGGTAATTATTAATCATATCATTTAATGAACACACGTGTATTCAGCAAACTATATGCATGTATTTGAGTGCATAAATTAATTTTGTATTATTACATAAAATATATGTCTCAGCATTTGACACGAGTTTTCTTATATTTTCTACATATATATATAGTAGCGCTCTTATTAATCAACTAAAGTTTATGGTGTATAAATATTCGCGAATTGTTATTTCTCACACTTGTTCAAGCTTTTGGCTTATTTGGCAGGCATGTACTTATCATTCTAAAATAAGAGAGTAGTTTAAAGACTCACGTTGTGTTTGGTAGGAAGTAATGGTCTATTTCATGAAACGAGAGAATCTCATATTTATTTGTAAAAAAAAGTTATGAAATGACAATTTAATTCTACACTCCAATTTATAAAACTAAAAATAAAGTATGAAATTCATTCTCTTTAAAAAAAAAAAAGTTAGGATTGATATTCCATATTCTATACAATGGGATTAAAACATTTTTTCTTCTTAAACTATCCTTAAACATTTTTTTAAAATTACACTAATTGTCCTTCTTAAACCTAAAACATAATAGGAGTTTTCATAAGGACAAATTTTATATGTATTTGATTATGTATTAATTTTGATAGTATTTTAGTTTATCAATATAATTTTTAGTATCAACGTAGATGATTTATTTTTTATTTAAAAACTTATTTATATAAAAAATAAATGTAAAAATAATGTGATAATATTATTTTTTTAAAAAGATGACAACCTTTGTTTTAATCAAATTATAAAAAAATTAAAATTAAACATTATTGTTAATGATATATATGTGTGTATGTGTCATTTACATTAACTTTAATTTTATTTTAAATTAATTTTTATGTATCAAATAATATAATTAGTTTGGAAAGATATTCTATTCTAAAATTTATTAAACTGTATGTGGATTAAGATTAGTCATTTTATTTTTATTTTATTTTAATTTTATGAAATTATTATTTCATATATCAAACATTATGTTAGGTTTAGCAAAAAGAAAACTAATCCAAAATCTTGTGCTTGTTTATTTCGGATTTATAACATATTGGCTTTTGATTGTGTTTTTTTTTTCTTTACTGTAAATTAAAGTATTTTTGAATTAGTTTTCACGTAAGAAAGAGCTAAGTCCTCTAAGAGAAATATTTTCTACATCTATTAAATGCATTTAGAAAATTTAATTCTTGTTAGCCTTACGTGTAAACTGAAAATTTATATCTAGAATAATTAAAATAGAGATTATAGCATGCATTTTAATCACTAAGTTAAACTCCTTGAATTATTGCTTGCTCTTTTGACATGAGCTTATAAATAAGCCAAAATATACTTAAGTGCATCGTAACTATTCTATAAATCTTCTAGTGTAAAAAAAAAAAATATTATCTTTCACACTCATCTCATATCTTCAATATAAAATTATGTTGAGTCAATGCTGTTGAAATTAATAAATTTTATGAGTTTAAATATATAATTGGAATAACGTTTGGTTTTTAAAATTGTAAACCGTCAAATTTTCGTGAATCAGTTGTTGATTTTTTTTCTTTGTGAGCACTCGTTTCTTTTTTTTTTTTTGTTAAATAAAAATTCATAGCATATATATATATTTACATAAGTAGTGCAAGTACTTAAATAAAAAAAAGAATAACTAGATAAGTAATCTTATGAAGAATTAAACTTTTAACATCATCACATTTTAATTCATCTTAAAAATTATCTGATGTCAAATGAGATACAACCTTGTTTACGTTATTCATAAAATTTTCAGAATAAACCTATAGGCCATATAGCTGCCAGCTGACGCAATATTACTTTAGGTTTCAGGGCGTCGAAGTATACCTGTTGAGATTACACTATAGCAGTAGCATTTTTTCGTTGCTCATAATGAAATTTGAAGCCATTGCCAAGAGAACTATATGTGTAATTCTCAAATCAATTATTGAGGCATCCTCCTACTTCTAGTTTGTGACCATCAGTTATTCTGGGCAAATGATCTGGCATATAATCAAGATTGTACCAACACCTTTTTTTTTTTTTTTGTAATTGGATTGTACCTCTACTATATATACATATATATATATCTGCGCTCACATGCCCATGTGTCTCCCTCCTTCGAATTTTTTTATTCTCTTGGTTAGATGGAATCAGCTTCATTATACAACTAACATTTTACACTAGATCCATGACCTTCAAAAAAGAATTGCACAAATAATTAGCATAAATGAAATAAATTAATTAAGCCTAGATTTGTTTTAAAGACTTGAGCTGTTCAAAATGATTTTACTATTAATTACCTGTATCGTGTTGGATTATTCAATGATATGATATAATCAACTAGTTTTGGGAACCCCTCTTTCTGATTTCCTTGTCAATGTGATAATCTTATATATAGCTACGTACACTGAATGGACTAAGCAAATTAACATTTGTAAATCAAGTCGCTACCTACCCAACAGCAGCTCTATGAATGAAGAGAATCTTTCGTCTCGTTGGGAGGTTTTTCCAACTTCTGCGTCTGCTTTCCAAGATTCTAAGGGTTGTTTGTTCTTATTATTTACACTTTTTTCTTTGTCCTATTCTCGTCATGTATCTGGTCACAATTTATGAATATTCCACCATAGCATTGGCCACGATTTGCATTCTATCAATGAGATATATAGAAACGCTATGCTATATTGCTATAGCTATCGCTATCCACTCGATCGTGTGGCATTGTTGCATGTTTGGTCTCAACCTCCATGGCTCCGTGCGTGTTGAAAAAATTCTTTGGTATGGGAGAAATATATATATTAAAATAGTCATATCGTACTCTATATTCAGATTTTTTTAAAAAAATTTTAGCTTAGAATTGAAATGAAGACTATGTAAAACATGAAGCAAAATTCAATGTCATGAGTTTCCATAGTTTGTATTTTTAAATCAAGAAGAACTAGAAAAACAAGCTCCGAAAATAAGAGTCGTGAGAATTTAATTTGAACCAAAATTCAATGTCATGAGTTTCCATAGTTTGTATTTTTAAATCAAGAAGAACTAGAAAACAAGCTCCGAAAATAAGAGTCGTGAGAATTTAAGAATGCACCCAAATAGTCAAAAACGCATCCAGCAAGCATCCGAAAACCGAAAATGAAAATATATTGAATGGAACAAAATTTACTGGATTTTTTAATATAAAATTAAATTTATTGATTTTTTTTTCCAATTACATAAGACTTGAACAAGTGGCCTCATGAAAAATCAAACTTCCAATATCAATCAAGACACTACAATTTAAAAAAAAAAACTAAAACAATAAGTTTGTTGACAAATTTATCAAATTTATTAGATTTAAACAAGAGTTTCGTCAACTATATTTATAAATTATTGTATCCTCTCTTCCTCTCTCTTTATATTATTATTATTAGCTTTAATACTAATACTAATTATAAAAATACTGCAATAACCTTCAATCGAATTTTATTCTTCCAAGTATAATGTCTTCATTTTGGTAGGTTGGGGTTAAATTCAAAATAATTTAGTCCAATAACTTGAATTAGGCATTGGAAGTTTAAAGCCTTTTCATTCTTTAGTCAACTTCTCATTATTAATGACCTTTTAAGAAGACAATTAAACTAGGACAAAATGAGCCTTTTTGTTTTCTAAACTATAGATAGAATCATCATCTCTTCTAATTGTTATATATCACATTAGGCTTAGATAATAACAAAAAGAAGTGTTTAAGCACTCACTCATCGTGTAATAAATTTTACCTGCAATTTCTGGAACTAAAACTTACTTTTTTTTAATTTATTTCTCACAATAATTATATGACTTTTTTTTTTTGCTGAAATACTTAAATTGCATGTTGCTGAGACAGTTGTGACACGTGAAGTGGGCCTGATTTTAAATAGAAAAATGAACCTAAATCCAAAGCGTTGGAAATAAAGTGGGCCACCGCCTGAGCTTTTCTTCTTATTGCCTTTCATAATCAGTCTTGCGTTCAATTTGAGCTGGACTCCTTATGCTGGGCCCAATATTAGGCTCTACTAAAATACCCGATTAAATTGATTTCGTTGAAATTAAATCCTAGACCAAAAAAAAGAGTTGAAATTAAATCCTATGTGGAGTGTATTTTCAATTTACGAGTCTTTATGTGTTTAATGAAAATAATAAATTTATTTCATCAAATTAAAATATTTTATTATATTTTTATTTTATTTTTAACAAAATAATTTGAAGATATATTAAAATGAGGTTTTTTTTTCTCTTTACGTGAAAGAGGCTTATTAATTTTTTTTGTTTGAGCAAAATGAGCCTTTTTTCTTTGCGTGTAAATTGTACCATTTTTTGTTGTCTGCCGCTTGCCTTGTAGAGATAAAGTGAACGATTATTAATGAACCATAAAATTAACCTTTAATATTTTCAGATTTTTTTTTTGTCTTATTCAATTATTCCTTAAATATTCTTTCCCCTCAAATTATTTTTGAAAACTTATAAAAAAATCAATGAAAATATAATTAATAAATATATTCGAATAATTATACTCATTGTTTTCTCTTCGAACTTTATATAGCTTAGTTAATTAATTACTATTTTTATACAATTAATTTATTACTATTTTGAAGTCTACTACTTTCTCTTTTTAATGGTCAGGCAAGCAATTTAATTAGATCACTGACCCACACTATATAATTTTTATATACAAAATTACAAATATTAATGGTAATAATTCAAACTTTTGGCCCGGCTTACCCACACCTGTGTCATCAAAATCCTGCCAAGGCATTTCACATTGAGATGCACCCATCAACCTTCACTAGGTGATTTATTTTCTTCTTCATTTTCTTGCTATGGACATTGAAATGAAAGATTAGAAAAACTTGCACCTACCAAGTAATTAAAGTGACTGTCTCTCTCAAAGCTAATGACATAATATCTTCTGACGGGGGATCGAGTAAATAGCTTGTTTAATATGACATAACAACAACAAATTAAAGAACAATTATATATAGAGTCTTGGTTAAATATTTTAAACTCGAGAATCTCATTGGATAAAAAATAATGCTACTATATACCTAGTCAAATGGGTAACTTCAATAGTAAATAAACAAAATTAAGAATCTTATTGATTGTTGAAAAAAAACTTAAATCCTATTTGTAGTACTCTTCGGCAAATTAGTTGCTTAAAACTTGTTTGGTTAACTCATCTCTTGATTAAAGCTTAATGCCACATAGAGTTTAAGCAACTTGACCAATTCATACATGAAAGTTCTCAATATTTATTATTTTAAAAAATGCATGGTTCATGACTTAATATTAAAATGCAAAATAAATACTTGAAAAATAATAAAATTATAAAAAAAAAAGATGCACGCATGAAATCTTTTAGACCGATTTCAAAGCAAGTACTGAACTTCGTAACTTGTTGAATTTTTTTAATATCAAAAAGCCCAGTGGACCAGGGCAGAGGGCCATTGGCCCAAGAGGAATCCAATCCTCCACAAACCATATTTTCTCTTCTAATTTCCTTGTTTTTCTTTTCATTTATTAGCTCTCCAAATCTCGAAATTTTTATTAAATGGTTATTAATTTTTATTTGAACATGAAAACCAAATCTTGTAGAGATATTTAAATGTAAGACCTGCCAAGTCTTTCAAACATGTGAAAAGACTGTTTTAATTACCCTTAATTTCATAATTGATTTTTGACTAAGTAAAAGTTTGATTGGGATCCTCAAATCGTTGGAAAGTTTATGACATAATCCTTACGTCACTGTTTGGGCATCTTAAATACATAAAATTAAAGAATCGTTTTGTCCGTACGGTTACTTATGAACCCTAAATTAAATAGAGCAAGGTGTCTTTGAAAAGCTTGTGGTTTTTATTTTCCACTAGAAATGTGGAATGCAACTTTTCCTCATGTCCTGAAATACTTCATCTTTAATTTTTTTTTGAGAAAAACGAAAATAAAAAATGTGGGATATCTACTTACTGTAGAATGTGGATACAGGGTGGAGTTCAAGATGGGGACATCATATGAGAAGGGTTTGGAAACTCAAAAGTAGCTTAGAAAAATAAGGTTTTTCTTGTGAAAGTTACTTACTCGACAGACTTCCAACAAGATCTAACCAGGAAGAAAGAAACATGTCAGTTGATGTCACTTGCCCAATGTGCGGGTCTCATGAGGAAACAGATGTGCAACTATTTAGCTTGTGCCCAAAGTTAACTTCGTCATGGCTCTCTCTCACCACTGGCTATTCCTCCATATCAATATTAACCAGATCAGGCTACTCTCCTAATGACAGAATAATGAGAGAGAATCTTGTTAAAAAAACGACATAATTAATTTTAAATATAATTTATAAATTTTATAATTTATTATAATAAATTTTTACATAATAAAATTTATCTTAACTTTTTTCTAATAGAATGATTCTGCTATATTTGAGAATTTAAATTCATATTAACCAATTCAATGATGGAATTAATGGTGCCAACAAGTTCAATTCATGGATTATTAGTGGGACTCAAGGGGAAATGGTGCCCAAGAACTCAGACATTACTCTATGTTACGTATGAAAGCAACAGATCACTGAAGGATATTCAGTGGAATGAGCAAGAACTTAATTAGCTAAATTGTTGTTAGTTTCTGGAATCCTTTAGCCTCTGTTGTAATGGGTGCTAATTTGGGAACACTCTTCTTTCTGCTCAGTTTTTTTCTTTTTAACGAAGTCTAACTTTATTTGAGCACATATAGTTCTCTTGAACTATTTTTTAATAATTTTTTTAAAAACATTTAATATTTTAAAAATATAAAAAATATTTAATATTTATTTTATTTAATAATTAAAAATTATTAAGATGTTGAACTAAGAAAATATAAAATTATTCTAATTTATAAAATAAGCTCTAATCCCTGAATCAGATCCTTCAGTAGATATTAAATGCTCGAGATAAAATATTTGCAAACAATATGTCTACAGATAGGAGAAAATTGACAGCTCTTAATGTTAGTAAATTTGCCCTAATAGGTTCTGTGTGGGCCCTTTGTAGTTGGGTTTTGTCACTTACTTTTGAAGTGTAGAGATTAAGTTAACAAAAAAGAAAAAGTTGAGCGCCCCATTAGTGAGATTCTGTGGTCATTGTTTGGCATTCTTGGGAAGATTTGAAACCAATAGCTGTATACATCACAACCAAAACAAAAATATTATGAGTAAATTACTCTAATTATCTTTTTATTTATTTATTTTTTTATAAATTTTTTTAAATATTTTAAAAAATTTATATATCATCTTCTAAGTACTTACATAAATTTTTTTATTTTTTTAAAATATGTTACATATATTTTTTTTTAAAAGAAATTTTTGTATAAATTTTAAAAATAAAAAAAATTATAAAAAAATAAATAAAAAAAACTTAAAATAATTTATTTAAATATTATTCTTACCTTTTAATTTTATATTTTTTTTATAAACTTATCTTTAATAATAATAATAATAAATAATTTTTTTTATTTTTTTTTAATCATAAGAATTTAAAATAAAATATAAAATTAAAGTGCACAAATGACATAATTACAACCAAAAGAGGAGAGAGAAAAAGAGTGTGTGTGAGCGCGTGAAAGGTCACCCACCTTCCACCCCTCTTCCTGTCCCACCCATCATAACTCAGATATTATATTATATATTTAAGAAGATTTAATTAAATTAATTAATGGCCACAAATATTAAATTAATTGAAAGATTGAAAGCTCTCTTTTTTTTTTCCATCCCATGGCGCATTATTTGGGGCCCACTCCGGCATCTTTTGTCGCCTATTGTCGGCTATTCTCACTTCCGCTTTTTCTATTTCAAATTGAAAACTCTCGCATCTTTCCCTTAATTACCTTATGTTTGGGTATTATCCTTGCATAATAATGTCATTTCCATGAATTAGGAAGAAACACAATCATGGCACATAAAGCAACGTTGTGGTTGATTTTAGGATGCAAAATTATTAGTTTTCTTGACGAAAAATAACAGATCAGTAACACTTCAATCGTGTTCTGGTTATCTTTCATGTGAGAGGGGTAAAATGAAGATTAAACCAAAATTTCTTGTATCAAAAGAACGGAACAATCTGGTTCATGCACTTCACTAATTATGGGCAATCAAAACTTCGTGGTAATTTTGTTTAAAATATAATGACAAGCTAAGTTTGGTAGTAAATTGTTAATATATGTCTTTTGTTGAAACTATTCCATATACAATTTGATTCTCTTTCATTTACAATGACGGCATAGATTAATTTTTTATAAATTATTTAAATTTTTTATTATTAATATATGTTTGATATAGAAAACTTATCTTATAAAAATTTATTTTTATTTTTACTTCTATACCAAACATACACTCGATTTACTCTTAATATGAAGTAAGAATTTGAGGACATATACAAACCTGTACAATTTGAGTATATATACACTTTAAGGACACATCAGATATGAATCCATAAAATTCACAAGACAACAGTCTGAAGGGTTCACATCAACATGAGAATCTATTGCAGTTTTCTAATTACACAACTTGCTAAAACTGATCAACAAGCTCATTCATTATGTTGAATTTCTAAATTGCTTGTTTTTGGTTCAGCCTCTTTTATGAGTCAATTGTTTTCTTTTTTTTTTTAAAAAAACACGAACAGTTTCATGTAATTATAGAATGAATGATGTGACGAAGTTCTTGCTTTGCACGTAATAAAACAGATACTTATTCAAGCACATTGCTTAATTCCAAAACATTCTAGACTAAGTCGTACATTTCCTCACATTTTAATTACAGTAAGCTTGATTTTCTTATTAATGACGAGTGGGTTGTGCCACCTATACACACACACACACACACACACACACACATATATATGGAGCTTTTCACTCAAAAGTTCATCAAATTCACATTGCAATATTTTAATGAAGAAAATTTTTAGCTTTAGGTGACTTTTAGTTCAGGTGGTAATTAACTTTACTCTTTATTAATAGTGAGAAACCAAATTCAAATTCTTTTCTCCTTAATTCGTAATTGTTATATATATATATATATATATATATATATATATATATAAAATTCAATAATGGATATACTTTTTTATTTTTTAAAAAATATGTATGCATAACATTACTCCACATGATAACCCAAAATAAGGGGATAATTCCCTTCTCCCAAGTCAATAGGATTTCTGAATATAAAATTTTTAATATCATATAGAATATATAAGAACATTAATACCATCCTAAATGGTCTCTTAGAGGTGTTTAATATGAAACAATTTATTATTATGACTCAATTTGAGGTTACGTTATTCTCAACGTGGTCATTAGGTACCGGAGTGTGTCTAAAGGATGGGGGGTACATGTTTGGTTACAAGTATACATGCAAAACTACTGGCGATACTGGTTATATACCAAAGTTGCTGTCTTTTGTTTTTTTAATAAACAAAAGAAATTTCTCGTTAGATTTAATTTTAATTTACCGTGAAATATAAAGTTTTTTTTACACTATCATCTAATTATATATTGGGCTCGTTTAGATAAATTTTTTAAAAACATACTTTTTTATATATATTATTTTAATAGATCTTTTTTTAAAAAAAATTAATTTTGTATTTGGATACAATATTTAAGAAATATTTTTAAATAATAATAAAATTTTAAGTTTGTTTGAATAAAAAAAATAGAAACACATAATTGATATCAAAATTATTGAAAAATACATCCAAATGCAAGATATGATGAGTTATAATATGTAATATATGATTAAATAGGGATGGTGAGGTTTTCAAGTATGTCATGATAACAGTATCATGGAAAACGAGACATAAGGTAATAACAACATGTCTAATTGTGTGCCCAAAGGCTTAACAACATGTTACTAATGTTGTTCTATTTTACTTTCTCTAAGTGGTATAGTCATTGAAATCATAATTCAATTTAAGATATTAGGGTATAATAACTTAAATTTGCGTTGTTTAAAATGTAATTCATAAAATTACTTAGGGAGGTTTATGTAAATAAGATTTATAAGAAGAAAAATTAGAGAATATAAAATGTAATTTTTAATAAAAGTATTAAATATTTTTGTCATAAAATTATATTAAAAATCACTCTCCCTTCTACATTTTTTAGAAGTTAGAGATCATTAACTTCTAAAAAAAAGATAAATTACTTTTTTTAATTTTTACTTTTTTAAAAGTTGCATCCAAATATACTTAAAAATGTATCGAAGCACTTTTTTTTTAAAGTACTTTTTTTAAAAAAAAATGTATCCAAACGGACTCATTATCATATCATTAAAATGGTTTATCTTTTTAAATAATTTTTATTTTAATTAATTTTTTTTAATAATTTGACAATACATTACATAAAATTTTTTGTATAAAATGAACAATAAAAAGAAAATTAATACGTCTCAATAAGTTGATAGTTCATATGAAATTAATCATAAATTTTATTGTATTCAATGTCATAGATTCCGTTCGTATCTTGTTTCCTCTCACATTGTTCGTTGATGAGCATGGATTCGATTTAACTCTAAGATGCCTAAAAAGTTGAGTTTCAATTTTGTTTGGTTTAATCAGATGAATGACCTGTAAGTATGAATATTTTAAACTGAAATTTCGGTAAAAATGAAAATTTTAAAAATGACCTTTTTATATATTATGAATTTTTTTAACTTTTGTTTCATTTTTGTATATTGAACATATGGAAATCAACTCACACTATTTGAAGTTTAATTAGTGGACCCATGAGGTGCAGTTAAATTGTGAGAAAAACAAAATTTTAAATTTATTTTCTCAGAGAGTTCTTTCACCGTCATGTTACCACTTCGCCAAATGCAAATGGCACAAGTGACACTCTAACTTTGAATTTGAGTACATGATAGATTTTTTTTTTTTTTTTTGGGTACATAATAGATTGTGTCATTTATATAATAATAACTAGCAAATTGCGAGTCATTAAATGCCTCTCAATTTGTATTTTTTATTTAAAAATAATTAAAAATTATTTTTAAAATGTTTTGACTATTTAATGTGATTTAAAGTGATTTTTTTTGGAATTAATTTAAAGTGGTTTTAAGTAATAGCATTTTTAGAATAATAAAAATTAGAGATTAAATTCTCCAATCTCCATTATATAATAATAATAATAATAATAATAATAATAATATAATAATAATAATAATAATAATAATAATAATAATGATAATAATAATAATAATAATAATAATAATAATAATAATAATAATAATAATAATAATATCAGTTGGTCAATAGGTTAATTGCTTGTTTAATTTTTGAGGAAAAACATAGTGATTAGGGAATTACATTTAAATATAAAATTAAACCAGATCATGCATGCAAACCATATATGGTTTCAACACATTTTAGCTGCTCGGCCAGCTTTGAGAAGTCATCTTGTTAGTCGCCATCAAAGCACTTGAAAATTTCTCTAGGATGGAAAACGGAGAAGACGAATCACCATATATAGAAGAGAATTGAATGTACTTGATTACTTTGTAAGCAAACCCCAGCTGGTATGTACTGCTGAAAACATGGGAGTTTTTTTTTTTTAAGAAAATTTAAGTTGAGGGAAGACGCTTAATTCAATATAGGTAGGTCCCTTTACTCAAAAAGTTTTTATTAAAACTTACATATAATCCATTACTAAAAAATAAATAACTGAAATTAATAATTAAGGTTTAACATGAGGAAATTTATATACTGCAGAAAAAATATCTCTGACAATTAAAGGAAGGCATGAATTAAAGCAATCAAATCCCATCTCTCTGATAAACCAGAAAGAATCACTTCTCATGAATGGTCCTTGATTAGAGAAAAAGAAGTTTGACAATTGAAACATTAGCAAGAGTCTATATGGTTCAAAAAAGAGACACCCACCATACATATACTCATTATTCCACCACATAAAACAAAAGCAGACCAAACAGAAAAGCAAAAGAAATCAATTTGGAATTAATAGTAAAAAAAAAAGAAGGCATTATAGTAATTAAAAATAAAGTGAGTCCTAAAGGCTAAAACATCATTAATGAAGAGGTATTGCGAGTATGGTCAAAATAGACACACTTCTCTTCTCTAACTTTCTCTCTTTTTCCTTTGCATCATTCATAAAGTAAGCCAACAGATAAAGCCAGCCCACAAACGAACTAAAACATTCTTTCTTGCACTAAGGAGCAGCTGCAGACATACAAGGTGAATTCTCTCTCTCTCTGAAGTCATCCGTTTCTTTTCTCTTTCTTTTCTTCTCTGAATTCATGGCTACCGCTCAAAGGTGGGTGGATTCTTCTCATGTCTTTTCTTTGATGCACAAATCCTGATCAGCTATTTATTCTGGGTTTAGGTTTCTTTAATTAAAGCTGACACAAATATCAACTTCCACTAGATTTAAGAGTTGTTTGTATCTTTGTTTTCATTTTCTAGCTGTATCAAGGTGATGATGTTCATGGTAACTGCAAGGTCCACCATATATTGGTCTCCTATCTTCTCTCTTTTTCTACCAAAGAAACTTTGTGAACAGGTCCTAAATACAAAGCACTGCTTTTCCTTCTCCTCCTCTTTACCTTTTTGCTCATGTGATAATTGTTAAAGAGCAGAAAAGAAAGGTATTCTTTGTTATTATTATTGATTCCTTTCAAGTTCTGATCCTTTACATTTTTTTTTAACCTTTTTCAAGACACAATCGTCTGAGTAGGAAGCTTAGCTACCTTGTTTTGATTGTCTTATTAATTATCTCCGTAATCAGTTATGTAAACTTGAATCACCGGCTCTTGAGATCTTTTGTCCACTATGGATTCTTGTCACATACGAACAATGTAATCATAGCTCTCCTCTCTCTCTCTTTTGGGGTTTCTTAGGAGGTTGGACCTGTGAGACCCATGGAAGGGATAGCTCCCAATTCATGCACAAGGCCAGTGGTAGAGAAGAAGGCAAGACCACAAGAGCAATTGAATTGTCCAAGGTGCAATTCAACCAACACTAAGTTCTGTTATTACAACAACAACTATAGCCTCACACAACCCAGATACTTCTGCAAGACTTGCAGAAGGTATTGGACAGAAGGTGGGTCTCTCAGAAACGTCCCCGTTGGAGGTGGCTCGAGGAAGAACAAGAAGGTCACCTCAGCATCATCATCATTGGCAAAGGTTCCAGACTTAAACCCACCAAGCTTCTCAGCTATTTCGTCCCAAAACCCTAAAATGCAAGGAGGCCAAGATCTTAATTTGGCTTTCCCAGCTATGGAGAAGTATCATGGCATGTCCCCATATGTTGAGATGCCCAAACTTGAAAACGGCGATACCAGTCACCAAGGCTCTTCTTCTGCTCCAACTTCTCTTTCAGCTGCGGACCTACTAAGGTCTGGCATGGCTTCTAGGGGTTTGAATCCTTTTGTTCCTTCCTTGATGCCAAACTCAAGTGCCCTTTACCCGTCTGGGTTTCCCATGCAAGAAATTAAAGCAAACCTTGGCTTTTCAGTTGATGGGCTTGGAAACAGATCATATGGGGTCCAAGAGAATGGTGGTAGGCTTTTGTTCCCTTTTGGAGAAATCAAGCAGCTTTCTGCAGGTGTTGAAGCGGAACATAATAAAGAACAAGGAAATTCAACTGGATATTGGACTGGAATGATTGGTGAAGGGTCATGGTAAGAAAAGAAAGAAATGGGAGGACAAAGAAACTGAGAACCTGCATTATCTTCTTTATCTTCCCCCTTTCCCTCTTTTCACACATGGATCTTTATCTGTTTGAAGTTGTTCAGAACTAACAATAGGATACATATGGTTACTTTGTAATTTTGCATACACTACCTTTGCTATTCGAGCAATGGGAGGATTTTACAGCTCATCTTGTTGTTTTTATATGTAGAGATAGAAGAGGAGGTGAATATAGGGCCTGCTTTTGTCCAAGTCATGCAACCAGTATTCATGAATTCTTCTGTCAGAAGTAGATCACCTTTATTGATGTATGCTTTAAAAGATTTGGTCCAAATGACTTTTGATGATTAAGGAAAGACTCAGATATTCAAGTTTGTAACCATAATTAAAAATTTGGTTGAGGGCTTTGTGCTCTTTCCTGTTACTATTTCTATATCTGTCTCTGCAACACATCCGAGATTCTTCCAACTGTGAAAGCACTTGTTGGAGTTATTCGGAATAATAATAGGAAAAGAAAACTGCAAAGGAGAAACAGGAGAGTGTTCTATGATCTCAGTTTTTAAGCTGGTCAGGACGTTACACCCACTTCTAATGCAAGCTACAATCATAAACCATATTGTTAAGCGCATGTATATTATTAGTCTATTAGAACAGCAAGACCATATAATTAACAAATTCGACCAATCTTGAAAACTGGATTACCTGCCCCAACCAAACACTAACCTAATACAATTGTCACCCACTTGCAGTTTATTTTAATTCGAATTGACGTCTCATAACATATATATCCTCAATTCCATGGGTGATGGTTTCCTATGTCATCCATCCACCTGCTTTTAATTAAAGATAATAGTAAGTGCAAAGACCAAAGAAAATTCTGAAGATGCCTCCTTCTTTCGGTATTTTAGTGGGACCCTCAAACATTCCCTTGGGCCAAGTGAGAATTATTTCCTTCACCCAGGTCAATGCCTTCACATGCAGACTATTCATTAACTATTATTTTTTTGCCTTGTTATGTTGTGTTTTTCACTTTGAGTAAGTTCAATTGGTAGACAAAATACCTGTAAGTTGGCTTTCTTCTTATGCCAGTCTCCTTACCATTTTCTTCTCCTTAGAGTGTACATTCATCTTTGAAAATCAAGATGTTTTTTCCACACTGTTAACAGATTTTTGAAACTGATATAATTTATTACAATTATCATTCCCTGAAACTAATAGTTAATTCTCTTTCCTGAGTGGGGCATTTGTGACTGCTGCCAAGTTTTTCAGTTATCTCCTTTGTCATTTTATGCAGAGAAGAGTGCTCTTCATTTTCTGTCACTATCTGTTCTAATGAATAGATATTTGCCGAGCACTGATGGTTATTAGTTAATTGCTCACTTATGCAAGAGTATTCCGGAGATCATTCTTGCAAGCAGCAAGGTAACGTCATATTGGAGATACTTTTATTGTCAAGGCAGTTAGGACAATTCTGACTAACAAAACTCTCGATGACCACGCTTAAGGAGCTTGTAACTCAACTCACACCGATATTAGTTTTTGAGATAATATTTAGGTGTAATAATGTTAGAGGGATCATCCTCCTCCGTTGCCCAACGCTAACACCTTCTTTCTAACTAAAAATTATTTTAAAAAAAAATCACCATGACAACAAAACTGAAAACCAAAATAGATCACTGTAACAACAAAGTTCACCCTTACCTAGTTTTTCCATTATAAAAAAAATTAAAAAATCAGAATTAGAAGGAAACCATCTCCAAAAATAAAATAAAAAATATAATAATAATGGTCTCACACAGTGTAAGAGGTATAAGGGCTTGTTTGAATAATTTATGTAGAATTACTCTTGAAAAGTGTACATTTTAGAAGAATTCATTTCAAAAAATTGAGTTTTATGTTTAAAAATGCATGTTTACTAAAAGTAATTATGTAAGAATAAGTTTTGTTCGAATGATATTAGTAAAATTATTTTTGGGTGAAAATTACTAAAGAGATATAAATGTTATTTTTAAATATTTTAATATTATAAATAAATAATTTATAAAATCATGCACACATGACATCTTAGAATATATTTTTAAATATTTTAATGTGTTATTTTTTATATATTGCTTTTTAACATGTTGATTGTCTCATTCCCACTTTGAAGCGCTCGTACTATCTCAGGCGGAAAGGAATATGCTGCCACTCTACATCTCAATTCAAATTCAACAAGACGTATAGAATAATACTAGCCACACCCCTTTTAAAATCGTTGGATTAGCATGCAAATTTATACCATATCACATCAATAGTATTCAGCACATATCCATCAATATTGTTCTGTGCATATCTACATGCAGACAACCTATCTAGTTTCTACGCTGACTAGATGTAAACTGCACATCCTTTCTCATATTTATAATGACTCAGATCAAGCACTTGAGACTTTAAATTCACCCACTGGACCACGATTTGCTAGGCTATCATCAAAGATTCAAAGTACTAATGTTCTTTCATAGCTATCAATACCAATAAATTGGTTTCAACTTATGCCTTTGATGTGGAAAGACTAAAAGTATAAAAGCTCCAATAAAATTTCACCAGTAAAATTTAAAAAGTTAACGCAAAGGATAATTTTTGTATATATATGGTCCACCCAGGCTCAAATTCCAGTTCCAATGCATTAAACAAAAGGATGGGAATTGAAAAAAGGGTAAATTTAAAAGTACCGTGATAATCTGATACATATACTTCTCTACTGTACAAAAATAACTGAATATATTTATTCATTTAATACCTAAGAAGCAGTTAAAGAACAGTTGGCACAAATCATTACATACTAGGGTATCCTTCCAGTTCTGACGTCTATACAAAGGTGTAACTTTTCCAGCAGGAGAGAAGGATAAGAGGCTCTTGAGCAGGTAAACCAAAGTTCCATGGATACAGAAATATTTCACTTATCAGCATTAATTCCGAATATCCGGACCTTGTGCATGTTGGGGAACTTCGCAATAACAAGCACAATCACTGCAAGGGTGTTGAAGAAGAGCATTGGGTGTTGGTAGTCAGTTGTGTGTGAGGCTATCAAGTACCTGACCAAAACCAAAAAAAAGATAACAGTGAATAACTATGACTTCAAGTAATTTATATTCTCAAGATAAATTGAACACAAAAATTATAAAATACCATGACGGCCAAGTAGACTGGCAACATCATGCATGAGTTGAGTATTGACTACTAAGAAACCAAAATGGGTTATATAAGGCATTACTGAAAGAATTTAATGAGAGCTTTTCCACAAAGCTTTCTTTCATAAACACCCTTCAATATGAATCATTCTCAATTCTCAATTCGCATTATTCTAACTAGGTCCCTTAGAAGAGACTCTTTCTTCTATCTGAAGGAACACCCCTCTCCCTTGGAGAAGCTCGATAATACATAAAAATCTTTCTACACTCAGAATAGGTTTTTATCAAAAGCTAGAAGTTTACACTGACATGCATAAATAATGCAACATGAAATGATGCTTCAAAGATAAAATCCCACTCTCATTGCAAAAACAATCTAGAGAAACATGAGATGATGCACCATGGATTTTCAGCAATACTTGTCAGAGCAAAAAATAGTAAAGGCAGCCAGCCCACCCCAGCAAGAAATAGGGTATACTGACTTTCGCAATTGAGGTATTCAATCTGGGAACACTAGAATCATTTGAAAATTTTTCAGAAGAACCAAAATGATAGAGAAGCTGCAGAGACGCAATCCCTCTTGATGATGCTAGAATAATGTCATCTGTCCCCTAACTTGGATAGAAGAAGCGTAGACTCTTGACACCTCTGCTGAATTTTCATGTAAATCCTACTTTCACTTCCTGAGCTACTCTTCAAATAGAAAGAATTTCTCCTTGATAAACCGTTTTGGAAATACAAAACTCCGTCCAACGTTAAGTCATTCCTGTGGACGGTTGCTCTTGATAAGATCAATATTAATTATATGCTTCAAATCAAGATATTCTCTAAACATCTATCTCTTGACATGTGTGTCAGTGGCGGTTCTAGCTCTGAAATGGTTGCTTGCCTTTATTTAGACTGCCCTAGAGCTAGATGCATCAGGAATAGACATTTTTATGAGACTATCAATATAATGGGTGCAATACACCTATTTCCAAAAATAGCAACCCACTCCTTTTGCTTTTAAAATCCAATTTCCCAGTTTTTGAAATTTTCAACTAACTTTAGAAACAAGAGTGAGTTGCTATTTATGGAAATGGTCTATTGGTATTACACCAGGTGTACTGAATAATTTCTCCCTTTTTTATGTGTTTGGTGAATGCTGGGGCTGCTTAATCTAGATCAGTTACTTATGACCAATTTTAGGGATTTTGGTAGCATTAAGGAGGGAAAATCTCTATGGCGATGTGCTATCTATGCTGTTCTTTGGAGTATTTGACAGGAGCAAAATGCTCGTATTTTTAAGAATTCTTTTCAGCCAACAAATCTGCTTTGGGACAAGATCTTCTTTCTGGCCTCTCTTTGGTGCTTAGCAAAGGTTTCTATACGAGGGTGTCCCTAGCAGATATGAAAAGGGATTGGAGAGCTATTTTGTTTTAACTTGGTTGTCTGTCTTTCCTTTGTCTCTCTGTTGTGCCTCTGTTAAGGAGGATTTCTTATCCTCCTATTCATTTGTATTCTTTTCTTCTTACCTCTAATAATATTTCTTCAATAAAAATAAATCTGGAAAAACTAGATGCTCTAAATCCTCAAAATTACAGTCAAGAAGCCAAGTGGTTTGACAAAATAAATAGTAGATAACAGATCAAGCCAAACCCCAGGACAATATGAAGAAAGGAATTCTTAAATTATATGCACCCAAGATTTCTCCATCAAATTCCCAATGCAGTTCTTGGACATCCATAATTGCCATTGCCAAGTTATAGGTAACACAAGTGTGTGCATATAAGAGCAACAGTAGAGGAAACACTTTGCTACTTGAAACAACAAAATTATACACAAAAATCAATTGTGAAATTGCTTTCAGTAAGGTTTTTTTTTTTTAAGTTGATATAAAAGAAAAATACAGAACACTATGACACTAACTTCATTCCTAATCTTATCTTTTCTTGAATGTCCACCAATCCACCACAGCATTCTCATCTCCGCTACACTCAATAATATTTTATAAAACATTTTATAATTTGAACAAAGCAATCTATCTTAGAAGTTTATAAATATACGACTGAGCTCAATTGCATGATAGTGGCATGATTTCACATTTTCATTCATTGGGAATTGATAATTAAACCCCTTAGTATTTCCTGGAAACAAATGTGACCCAAAAGATTATGCAACTAAAAACAATGATCAAATTCCAGCATAACAGTGGAGGGTGATGTTGATTTCAGAAGCAACCCAATGACATACATGAACTTCCAGTTCCACAAGTTAATTGCTGATTGTAATCTGATGAAGAAGAGCAGGACAGAAATTCTCATAGTAGGTTTTTCTTCTTTTTTATTTTTTTATATTTCCTTTTTCTTTCACCAACAAAAAGAAATCCTTTTTGTAGCAATTGCTTGTAGAATTTCCATAATGTAATCATTGTGAAGCATACAGGTATAAAGATCTAGATAACGTGAACATCTAAACAAAACAACAGTAATTTCAAATGCACGCAACTAATTGAACTATAACAAAGATCGCAGCAGAGAGAAATGTGCTTCCCATAAGCAGAAGAGAATGGAGCACACACTCACACATAATAAGGGACAAGAAAAGAGGGGGGGGGGAGGGGAGGGAGAGAGTCTTACACTATCAATAAAGTACAAAAGAAGCATCTAAAAAAAACAACACATTAAAATGGATACCTCATGATTCATGATTTCCACATAAATATAACATCATCTGCAAGTTCTTGCACCGCAAGAATTTATGAACCAAAAAAGAGTATAAAAAGCATAAGTTATCATAACACTATCAAGAAGGCATACAGATACAAATGTATGGCCTCATCCGTATAGACAATATATCAATGAGTGCCCATCTAAGTTAATATAACAAGACTCCATGTTAAAAATCCTATTCATAGACTGACCCATATGACATCACCAGGAGCAGCCACAAGAGAAGTTAAAATGCATATTGATTCAATGTCCAAATCTAAAAATGCTGGCTTGCAAATTAGAGGAGAACTTACAGCACCACAGGGACAACTGTTAGAAACTTCCTGTTACGTGTGAGCTGCTTCCCATTATCTATCTGCTCCCACCAAGTCAATCGATTGTAGATCCCCTGGTCCTCTGCAAATGGAGTTCCTTTCTTCCAGTGGAAAAAGTGATATGTTACCTGATGGACACAACATTATCAATCAAGCCATGTAGAGAGATCAAATTATTATACACTCATTAACAGTACCTGACAAACAAAATATTAATTTATAACTTAACCCAATCATGTGCCCCCATCGTAGAGATGTGTACTTTTATAAGCTTACAATCCTTATTGCAAGAGCCCAACCCCCATGAAGGTTGTGGGGCTGATAACAGAAAAACAGTGATATAGCATTAATTTATTTTTAAACCAAAAAAAAAAAGGAGAACAAAAGGTATCAGCATCATTTATTCCTCACTTCTATAACCTTTTTATGTCTGTAGAGTTAATTTTGATTATTTATGAGCAATAGCGTGATGTGATTTGTATTTTTTCATCCATTGACAATATTATTCTGGCGTATCCGCGTATGTTTTATTGTCAATTTGTTCTTCGAATGTCAAAATTTTCAACAATCCTCTCTCCCATATGCTCAATAACAATATCACTATTTTGTTTTATGTTATTCGATTATTAATTTATTTACAAATAGAAGAAAACATATGATTAATAGAAAAGAGAATCACCCACAAGAATATAAATTGATCTAGATTTATAGTAGTATCGATCGAGAATAAATTTCTGAAAGACATGTTTTTGTTTATAGTCTTAATACCTCGAGTATCAACTATTGATCAAAACTAGCAGCTAGTAAACCAACAGAAATCCATGATATTTCTGAGACCCTCAATCCAAACTCAAACAAGCAGCAATAAAATCAAATAAAAAGAAATAATAATAATCGGAAGACGAAGATGAGGAGTGGAGGAATGTAGATACAGCGAAGTGGGCGAGATTGACGAAGGTCCAGGCCATGCCAGGGGAGCAGCGGAAGACGGAGAGGACGAGGAGCCATGCGAAGAAGAGGATGAGGATGTAGGTGGTCCACACGCCGGGATACGTGAACCACTCGGTGTTCCTGTTCAGATCGGGCGGTGGCGCAGCCTTGACGTAGAGATTGGCCATTCTGATTCTGATTCTGATTAGAAGAAATCGAAAAAGAAAAAATAGAAGGATTCTGGATGAAGCGGAATCAAAGCTCAAACCTTTGGCCTCAGATTCGTGTTTTGACGATTGCGGGTTTGATGGGTTCAAATCCAAAAACCCAGAAACACACCTCACTTTCTCTCTCTTTCTGTCTCTCTGTTCTTCTGCCTGAGCCTGATTAGATATCAACCATGCTTTGTGTGGGTCGGCGAATGAAATTGAAGGCTAAAATCCGTTACTAATAATAATAATAAAGAGAAAAAATCTGAGTCAGCGGACTGTTAAAAAAGGATATTTGACATTTGTGATGTGAAATTAGCGTAAATAAATATTCGATGAATAAGAGAAAAAAAAAAGGAATTTGTTTAGAGATTCTTTAATTTGGCAAGTTTTGGAGTCGCAGGGGAAAGTTGAAAAATATTTTAGGTAGTAGCTTTCGAGTGACGAAAAATATATAATTAAGTTGTTGGATTATAAAATTAAAATAGTGAAAGACAAGTTAAATTTTCATACGGGTGACTTTTTGTTTTTAAGTTTAGTGTATGATTGGTTTAACCTTTAAAAGTTATAATTTAAACAAAAACTTATTTTTTATAATTTTTGTTTAAATTATTATTTTAAAATTTTAAAAGTTAAATTAAACACATTATTAATCAACTCTATCATATACTACCTGTAACTTTAAAAATAATAAAAATTAAAAAAAATAATATTTTATCATTATGTGATTAACATAACAAAAATATGTTGTATCATTGTGTGATGGCATACACCCAAAAATTAAGACGTATAGCTTAAAATCATTATTTTATTTTAATAGGAAATCAGTGTTTTAAAAATTGAATAGATCATACACTAATTATTTTATTTTTATATATGAAAGGTAAAGGCTCAGCTTAACTTCAAAAAAAAAAAGTGTAACTATTTAACATTAATGAATTTGCTCAGATAGTAATCTGATTTCCTTATAATCTCAGTTTTTTTTTTGTTTTTTTAATGAATGTTAATTTGAATTGAAGGAATTTAAATGTTTTTAAGGATTCATCTCAATAATATAAGTTTGATTTTGTATTAAGTAAATATTTTTAAAAGAGATTTACATTTTGACACTTAATTATATTTTAAAAAATTAATTTCTCATCAAATAAATAAGAAGATATTTTGAAAAATAAAAAAGTAATAAAATGAAATTTGTTTCCACACAACAGATTCATAGCTATGTCAGTCAATTTTCATTTTGCAATTAGGAATCAATTTGCTCTTATTTTTAGGTACCCACATTTTTCTTAGATGGTAAAAAGTGGGAAAGCACAAAACAAAACAAAGGTAAGAAATTTTTTTCTCATATCATAATGGAATCCAATAATAGAAATTTTTAGATTATAAGAGTAAACCCGCTCCTCATCTATGTATAAGCCAACGAATTTGATGTATTTTAGCTGCAATTGAATCAGCACTATTTATAGCACAAAAGCAAAGATTTTTAGATATGAAAACAGAACGGCCCCAACGCCTTCACCACAACCACAGGGATGATGCACTGTTGTGAGGATAAACGGCCACGCTTTGCTGCTTTACCGACACGTAATTAGACATTAGTGTAAAAGTAGAAAATCAAAATTAATTCCTTAAATTATAATTGCTTGATAATAATTGTACCATAGGCTTTGGCGTAGCTCTGCCAAATGGCAGAGTGAGTTTACTCATGGATTTGAATCTTTTCATTTAATAGAATCATTTTATTTAAAAAAAATTAATATAAATTATATTAATATTGTGAATTCATAGTAATGAATTATAAAATTTATTTTTTTATACTAAAATTTTTTTATATATTTTTCTCATTATCATAATACCCTCTTATTATTTCAGAGCCAGTACAAGATATGATCCTTTACTCATCTGGTGCAATATCCATCAAGTCTAAGCCAATATTAGCTTGGTCTGTGGTAGGCTGACAATCATAAGTAAGAGAGAAAGAAAAGTGCAGACAAGTTATCAGTGTCTTTGTAAGATACCAAGAACAGAAGCCTCACACCATGTAACGACTTGGACCTTGACTTGAGCCCCTCCCCAAGTGTTCTCTTTGCCTTTGGTGCCCTACTACTATTACATGATATTTGATACAGAAGCATGATGATTTTATTTTATATTTATTTTATAAGATAAAATATTTTTATATTTATTTATAAAAGAAATTATGAAATAGTAGTTTTATTTTATGTTTTATTTTATAAAATTAGGAACGAAGTATAAAATTTATTTTTTTTTAAAGAGGTAGAGTTAAGATTTTATACTTTATAAAATAAAATTAAAATTATTTATTTTTAATATATTCTTAAAATTTTATAAAATTACCCATATTATCTTTTTTTTATAATAAAATATTTTTCTTCTTACATTTTAATTTATGATATAATTTTTTATATTTAAAGTTTATATATTTAATTATTTATTAATCTTAATAGTATTTTAGTTTATCAATATAATTTTTAATATCGATGTAGATGATTTATCTTTAATTTAAAAACTTATTTATATATAAAAATAAATATAAAATATTTACTTAACATATTAATATTATTATTTTAAAAAATAAAAATATTTATTTTAATTAAATTATAAAAAAATTATAATTAAACGTTATTGTTAATGTTTAGAAGATTTTTTCTTATGAGAGGCATTTATGTCATTTATATCAACTTTGATTTTATTTTACAGTGATTCTATATATCAAATAATAGAGTGGCTTGAAAAGACATTTTATTTTAAAAGGTACCAAACTGTGGATTAAGAATGACTATTCCATTCCTATTCCATTCCGATTATATGAAATTATTATTCCATGCATCAAACGTCAAGTTAGTGTGTGTTTGAATTAAATTTTACGAACTTAATTTTGAATGAACTTAATTTTATAAACTTGATTTTGATAAGAAGTGAATTTGAAGTGAAGTAATATATATTTAAAAAATTTTATCTGAAAATTGATTTTGATAAAATAAATATTATTTAAATAATATTAATCGAAATTACTTCTGAATATATAATTATAAAAAAAAAGATATAAGTTAAGGTGTAATAAAAAAAGATAAAATAAATTATAAGAAAGAAATATCAAAGTTAAAAATGTTAAAATTTCTTCATTTGATTTTTACTCCAACACAAAAATAATAAAATTTTACTTCAACAAAAATCTTGATTTGAAGTAAGAAATAATTCTACTTGAGAGTTGCCAAATATTGATAATACAAATAACAAGATAATTTTTTTTTTTGCCTCAAACGTGCTTCTAGGGCAGCACACGTTACCAAACCCATTACACCAAGCACTTTACTTTTTCATTATAAACATCTATGTAAGCCATATTTATTATTTAACATGGCCTAGGAGAAGGAAGATTCAGGAAAACTTGAATGGATTGTCAATGTATCAGATAGTATCGAAGGCTAGCCTCAGAGTTCATGACAGCCCACGAGTCTACTTGGTTGATTTGTTCTTAAACTGAGAAGTGAGAAGCATCATGGATAATGCTTGGAAATAGGAGTTGCTGAGCGCTGCCTCAAAGTTGGGCTTGTTCTTTCCGTTGCAATCTCTTTTTGACTACACAAGGACTTTGTACTGAAGCGTAGGAGTACAGGCTGTGAATGCGGACATTTCACATTTTCCTGGCATCGCAAGCAACGGCTGATAGTGATTTCAACTAGAGGTAAAGAAAGGTACCGCTGATGTTATTAGCCCCACCATTCTATTTTTCTTTTATCTTTGTAACTACCAAATTTGTTACAAAGCCTCATTCATTTTTTATTGTTTTTTTTGCTGTATAGAAAAATTGTTCATTAATTATTTAAGGTAGAATGTTGAATTCTGGTCAATCAAGAGGAAAATTATCTCAAAGCAAAACATCTGATGCTACTTTATTAATGACTACTACAAGAATATTTGTAATTTCATCCCATGCACAACTTGAATAACTAGACACCAGTTATGGCAACAAAAAACCAGAAACTAGACACCAATTGAATCTTAGATAGTTGTCCTGAAGAATTAACATGAAGGCCACATCAGCGATCAACTAGTGATATCACCTGACAATTACACATGCAGCAGTTTCTTGTGCTTAAGGATGAATGTTAAATCATATGGTAATCTGCCTGTTTGAAGTTTCGTCTTCAGCTACCTCTTCATCAGGACATGTCCATCCCAGGTTTACATCCAAGTCCTCCACTGCCACCTTGATCACATCACTTCTAACACCTATATCAGTTGCATACCTGCTCATACAGTACATTCCTGCTGTTACTGTAGCCACACCAACAGGACTTGGCATTAACAACTTGAGGGGAGAAGAAAGCATTGCAGCCAATGGAGCACCGATAACAGAAGAAGCTTGACCACTTCTTCCAACCCCTTGATTGTCAACTATCAGAAGACCAGTTTTGCAGTACAAGGCAAAATCCTCACAGTTGTTCTGAAACACATCATAATTACCAAAAAGCCATTTTGAAGAAGATACATTGCTCGATGGATAACAGTCTCCGGTGGGTCAGATAATGCAGTACTGCATGTACCACCCCTTATTTTGGTAAGAAAAACCGATGGTGAAACGCCATACTCAAAACAGTAGAGAGACCCATTCCGAAGGAAGCAGTCTAGACAAGAAAGAACTACGCCACTATTTGGCTGCCTGAATCCACAATCCGGAAAGATTGGACATGGGCTTGATGTTGGATCATCCAAGTTTGAAGATGTCTCAGTGATTGACTTTAAGTTTTGCTCAGGTCTGAAATGTACAACCTTGCTTCCCCCAACAAAAATGCCTGCACGGTATGAGATTCAATGTAACTTAGATTTAAGCTTTATTAAACCATACAAGATTTTTTAAATCCATTCCGAATTTAGTCAGACATTTTAGATCTTGCCCATATGAACTTGAATAAGTGGCAAACTTTGCAGAAAAGGCTGATACTTTAAACAATGTCATCTTACATCAGTTTCTGACAAAGTGGAGAGCAAACAGAAGCACACAGAACAGCCACGTAGAGTTGTTGAAGGAATTAGCCTACAAACTAAACAAAATCAAACAATGACAGTGACCGTGGAATAACATTTGCATCTTTCCCATGGCTGTAAGGACTAGAAAGCAGTAGGGAGGTCTAAAGAATTAAAGCTATGGAAAGCTAAAATATAGTTAATGCGGCACAAAGCCTGATGGTATAAATGAATTATGTTACAAATGATGCAAAACAGAATGTAGAATTACCCACAAGGAGACTGGTTATCGGTAAGAAAGCAAGCACAAGGCAGCTCTCTTTCCAGTGAGTCATTCTTTCATTGTGTATGAACTATATAAATGACCATTTACTCTAGAAGCAGCCTCAGGAATTTGAGACGAGAGAACAACTATTACTAACATTAAGAGATTAGAGGGCATGGTTCATAATGATGTGATTTGGTATAAGTTTCCTCGAGCAATAAAAATAATGATTACGTTGATCTTCATGGCAAAAGCTCCCTAGTTATTTAGCTGCATAATCTAATTGGAAAACTTAAAAATAAGTAGCATAAATTCTAAAAAGGCATTCTAACAAAATTATGAAGGCATAAAATAAGGTCCTAAATTTTCTGCTAAAACCGTAACTTACCAATAATATACAAAATATCCATCACAGAAAGAAGATTTTATTTTATACCCTGCTAACACAGTAATAGCCACCATAACTTCTGTATGCTACCGATCACATAGCTATTGACATCAAGAAAACTTTTCAATTTCAATAGAACAGCAAGCCCCTCAATGATGGACAGGGCTAACCTACCAAAAACATTACGAAACTGAGGAAAGACACTTCAGACTTCAGAGCATGGCCCCTGAAACAGAACTTCCATTGTCCAAAGCCCCTATATGGTTTAATTGCGCTACACCTATTTATAGAAATTGAAGGATGATTCTGTAGATTAGCATTGTTACTTTCATGACTCCGGTCAGGGCATTTGTCCCATGACAAAAGTCCTGTCCCAGAGGAATTTATATAATTAAAGTCGAATCAGAATGGTAACTTACTACAGAAATTAATCAGTCAATCCATATGAATATCTGCAAATGATCATTTCATACATAGTCAAACCTCACCGGTCATCTATGTTGACTTTCAAACAATCAATCTTGGTTTAAATCGAGTACCATCAAAGCTTGGATTACTGGAGGGCTTTGCTTCCTCACTTCAACAAAGAAAGAGAACAAAATTTGTTGTATTTCCCTACTTTCGGTTTCTGCTTACAACCAAGCAGAACATTACAACTATGTACACAGAATTTTCTTGAGATTAAAACCTAATCAATTGAATCATAGACCACTCCTAGTCCAACAATGATCATAAATTTGGTCATATCATATGCCCAAAATCCCAAATATATTCTGCTCTAAAATCCTAATTTGACACCATATGGAAATTTACATAATAATTGTAATGCCTCTTAAACTATATAGCTTAGCTCAAGATCTTTATAGTACCAAAAGGTTTTAAATTATGAATTGCATTACTTATTGCAGCCGCACCATCTTGGTCGCAGTGACCGTTTACACAGCAATGGTCGCAACGTAACCACAACCACAATTTAAAAACTAATTTAGTGGGATATAATGAATAAAGAATCTAAATCCATAAACTTGCAGGTAAAGGAAAATTACAACGAAGATAGGAAAACCAAAATCAAACGACAGGGATAACAAGATGAATAGGAGAAACAAAAGCTTCACGGGACCCAGCAAATCTTACTCAAAACACATACGTGGAAAACAACAAAGAAAAGAGCAGAATTCCTCACCAACATCCTCAAACGAAAGTCAAAAAGAACAAATTTTTCTTACAAATTACGGAAACCCAAATTGAATGGACGAAAGAAATAAATGCTTTCCCCGTGGTGGGGGGCGAGGATCCTTGAGCAGTAACATCATCATCGACCCACTTTTTCATAATTCTGTAAATATATTCATAACTTAAATTTAAAAAAAAAACCCAGAAATTTTGTTTTAAAAAAATGAAGAGTACAGCAAAAATACAGAATGCCCCAGGCTACACAGAAAACCCAACTCCTGAAATTCCAGACACAGAACCCGCATTGCAAAATTTCAATTAAAAAAAACACTTCATCAATCTGCATTTTCAGCACACTGCAGCACAAGAACAGAGAGAGAGAGAGAGAGAGGGAGACCATGGTGAGAGTAGGTGAAAACAGCTCTGTAGGTGTAGATGTGGTCGCCAGGCTTCATCTCATGTCTCTCCACTTTGTTGGTAAGCAGACCCATCTCTCACCCTCACACAGCCTCTCTCTGTCTTTGGCTCTGCCACAGCTGCTACAAGTCCACACCGCAACACCGCTTGACTTGTATAGCAGAACGCAACTTTACAGATGCAGACTGCAACTTTTGTTAAATTGGAATCGGCCCCACCACACATCATAATTGATCAAGAATCATTTTTTTATGAAATGAAATGAATTACTCCAAGTCAGAAGACCAAACACAATAACGCATGGAATGTGCGTGGCTATAAATGGTTAGCTAGCTGACCAAAGCTTCCGTTCAACAACCTTCACCAAATCCAAATGCTAAGCTTTTTAATGTTTGTTTCTATGGTAGATAATTGGATGGCCACGATGATGGATGGTGATAATGACCCTTTTTGCTAGTTTGTTAGGCTGTTCCTCTCCCAGTTCACCCGGTAAAGACACAAAATCAAGGAGGGCTCGATTCATTGTTGTCTCGTCGTTTGGGGAAGGATAAGGTTGAATAAATACTAAATTTTTATATATAAAAATTTATTTGCTAAAATTCACTTTATTTTAAAATATGTCTAAATATAATTTAATAAATTTATACATAATTATTTTTTTATCTTTTAATTATAAATTTAATTTTAATTCATTGTGAATATAATTTTTTTTATATTATTATTTAATTATATATTGTTAAATCTTTAATTTTTTTATGTAATTATTATCTTAGTTAAAATTTTTTAATAATTTAATAATATATAATTAGATGATAGTATAAAATTTTTTATATAATGAATCAAAATTAAACTTTTTAATTATTATTTATATAACTTCTTTTTTGAGGTGGTTTTGTTTTCTTTTCCTCTATTGATCTTGTCTGGTAAATAATATAACATCTGATAATATAAGTTTATATTATATTACTCATTTTATCATAATCATATGTTTAGGTGACATATGATAAAATATAATTATCCAGTTTATTTATTTTATTTAATAATTATAGAATAAATTAATTAAGTTTTAGATAATTTTATCTTGATAATATCTTATATAATTATTTTGTATTAGGTTAGATAAAAATATAATATTTCAATTTTAAATCAACTGTATCTCACCTTATACTATTTTATATTGTATTATCATGCTTTATTCTATCAAGTTTTATACGATGTAGCGAGCTTTTGGGTAAGTTAATAGCATGTTGGTGGACACCAAAGGTAATTTGGCAGGGGGGACGAAGTTTCTGCGGCAAAGGAACATATGGAGCTTTGGATTCTTTGCCACGTTAACAAGTGATGCCCTTTCAATAATTTAGTTTTCTCCTTTTTCATCCTTTGTTATGCCCTTCTTTTTTGTATCACTACTTTAGTAAAGTAATAATAATATTAAAAGATTAATTATGGGATAAGATGTGATTCATTTATCGCAAGTGTGATTTTTAAGTTTTCAAATTATAATGAGTAAAGCTAGATGGTATAAAATTTACACAAAAAGCAAAACACGGATAAAAATTTCTTTACTAAATCATTGGATTTTGGTTAATGGATTGTATATTATTACGTCTTTTTTTTTTTGTACATAAAAAAAGAATTATTGTTACCTTGTAATACTTTCATCTTGCATGCAATACTTTCTTCTAAGATTCAACAGAGACAAATGTGATTATCTCATATTAACAAAAAGCTCCGTGTGGTTCTTAATTTTAAACTGTTGTTCATCTAAGATCATAACTTTCCCTTTTAAGATTCCATGTTCAATTAGATACGTCAGAATGTCCTCAGGCACCTCACCTGTCATTCACCATTCATCTTATCAAAAGCTTCTGGCAATTTTGCATCCTTCACAAGCACGTTTGCAGATTAAACAAAGTGTCAACTCTTTAGCATTGTATCGGATGCCTTCGTTTTATCTCCCATTCCTTTTCCTTTTCTCAAAAAGCAGGCAAGAGGTGAAGAATGGAATTGCTTATTCTTTTTATCTCTCTTTCCTTTTCTTCGTTTCACCTTGGTCCTTGCTTTGCTTTAACTTCATATACAGCTATTTCTGTGCGTTTCACATTACTAAATCTTGCATGAATGATATTTCAAGAATTCCTATGAATTCTGAATATACAAATAAAGAATATTAAAATACCTAAACAATAAAAATACATCTCCAATTCTGACAGCAAATTGGTATTCATAGAAATATCTGCCAATCATAGATTTTCAATTCAGAATTTTTCTCATTTTCTAGCCTGTGTCTCAGTTCCTTGGCATGCCCTGCGTCTTTCGCAAGCAACAGACCAAAGCCCCCACCACCAGCACCAACCAGCTTGTAGCCACAGCAGTAGGGCCTAGCAAAAGAAAATAGCCTGTCAACAGACTCATTGCTGCAGTAAGGGTCAAGTTCCTGATGCAATCTCCAAGCTTCCAACATTATCTCGCCAAGTTCATCTACATCACAGTTCATCAAAGCTTCTCTCCCAATCTTTGCCAGTTCAACAAGGCGCTTGATACTGGATACAAGAAGGTTATCACGGCGAAGATATCTAATGACCACCTTTTGCAGCACTTTATTTGCAAGTCGAACCTACAAAACGATTCAATATACAACCAAATCAAAGTTAATTAGAAAAGATGTTGAAGTAAGAGAAGTGCAGCATAAGCTTCAAAATGACTAGACAAAATGAAATTTATATATTATATAAAAAAAAGAAACAAAAATACAAAACAAAACAGAAATAACACATAATGTCCTGAAGATTTGGTCTAGAAAACTTTGTTGTCACTTGTCCAATATTTCTGCTTTTGCATGGCTAACAAACAACACAGAAAGAGGACAGAGGTTTAATCCAGCTACTACAAGCTTTTGGGCAACTTAAGAAGACAAAATAACCCTAGAAAGCATCTCTGTGTAAATAAAATGCAAAGTTCCTTGTGCAGGAAATAAAATGCACATTTATACTATAAACTTACATGACCAGTAAATACCACAAGTAGCCGTTGCTGCAACTCGGAAATCAACTGAGGTGAAGCCAACAGGGGGATGACTTGAAGCCGCAATGGAATTCCAGGAAAGCTTGAAGTACATTTAATCCCTGGGTATAAACCCCCAATTTGGTCCTGCCAGCCACCTCCTGTACCCATGAGTTGTTCTAACACCAAAACAAGTCTAGCAACATTCTCAGTGCTGTCATCCCCATCAATTATCTGGAGAAGCCCTTTCACTACTGCAGCAGCTAAGATACTAGACGTACCTAATCCACTACCACGGGGGACATTGGCCCATGTCTTGATGTGCATGCCCATATCCACAAGAATGTTATCATGAACAATTCCAGTCACAAGTAATGCAGATTTGACTAGCCGAAATGGATCATCTCCATCAAATGGTGCAGAAATAGACGTATAATCTTCAATATATAACTCGTTGCCAGTATCATCAGTAATTAATACTCCTGTTGTTTTAGTTGTCTCTATGATCGTGCCAATCGGAGGAGAACCTTCCAAGCTTATTGCCATATTTAGAACACATCCAGCACGCTCAATGCTCCATGGGGGGGTATCACTCCAACCCCCAACAAAATCTACACGTACTGCTAATTCTACTTTTACCTTTCTAGGATGAAAAGGCTGACAAATGCCGCCAGCATGATGGTCATTCTGGTATTCCAGACAGGAGAGGCTATCAGGAGACTCTGATAAATGTTCTACAGAAATACACTGAATTCAGCTTCAGAAAATTCATTTTTTCTAAATTTTTGCATAAATTAAGAAGGCATTTTCTAGTTATTCTCATTCAGGAATAGAAATAAAAAAAAATTCCGATGAATAAAAAGACTCGCATAGCAAGTTATAACCTGTCTTTTGGTGTCAAAAGACAGCTAAATTCTTTCCACTTTACTAATATAATATTGTGGGTACCTAAAATGTACAGAAAGATAATATTTTGAGAAACTACTACCACCCACTATAATACAGACATAAATGACATGCTATCCCCAACATCTCACTACTTTTCCTGCAAAGAAAAAGTGGGCTTTCAATAGTTTAAATCTTTAATTTTTTTTAAAAAAAAAACCACCAAATTTTAGATTTTTATTTCATTATTTTGATGGCAACAGGTAGTTTTTACAAAATATTCTTATAAGCACAATATCATGGAATAGAAAATGTGCAATTCATTATGCCTTAAAAGTAGTTACTGAAAAGTAAATAATCCTTGCTTTGAATATAATTTAATATTGTCCAGAGTCTAGTAGACATGAGTTAGCATTGCTTTCTCATAAGCATTTCTTGAGCTAGCTTATCCTAAGCTTCCAGCAAAATCCTTAAAAGATTCATGTTTATGCTTTCTCTACTACTCAAGCAAAAGTCAAGTCATCAAAGTTGTACCAAGATTCCTCCCTGCTCCTTTCAAATTTGTTTCATGAATATGACATCTTGGGGCAGGATAATAGCCTGTACCTTTAAATCCATATCTCACTGCTGAAGCAGTTTCATCAGCCACTGCAGCCCAAACTTTGTGCTCCAACTTGCATGCTGTCCTTTCATCATTGCAAGCTCGAAGAAGATCAACTTGCACCTGGTATGCCCGGCTTTTGGGAAGTATATTAGAGTTCTGCTCCTGAACTTTTGGACACATAGCCAGGAAATCCTTACATATTTCAACTCCAGAACCCTCCTTTTGAAGAATTTCTTCACATAATTGAGACAAATTGCGCCCCAGCATTCCATAGCTAATGCAAGCTTTTGCAATTCCTGCTGCAAGATCAGCTTGGTGATTACTAGAACCTATGCACATCGTTGAGAAGTCGATTGATCTATGCAATTCCTCCAGACTGATGCGACAGGAAGATTTCCACAAAGAAAGCATGTATTCAGTTTTTTGTTTAGCAAAGCCCATCAACCACATTGCAACCTTAAGCATCTGATCATAAGGAAGTATCGGGAATATTTTTGAATTCCATAAACACTTCTCATCAGTGCCTGAGGACCCCCACAAGTCACTTTCTTGAATACCTAAATCATGTAAAACTTTCTTCCAGGGTTTTCCACAAAATGTACCATCTCTAGAAAGTGAACTTTTGGGGTTATCATGAAGACCACAATATACTAGGACCCGCTCACCACTTCCAACCAAGGGAACCTCCCAAAGACAATGGCGATCTGGAAGCATGAACTTGATTGAATCTTCCGCACTTATACAGTCATCTAGAGAGATGTTGACTCCAACCACTATACATAAGGAGCCAATTTGTATTCCACCAGATATGGATGAATCATAAATGAGAGAATCTTCTCCAATTGAGATGCCAGGTGCAATTTTACTGGAAAGAATAATGGCAGATGCTGTAATGTCAGATGCAGTGGTTGCTGGAATAGAACACAGGTGTCTTCTACCTACCAGTAATGAACCAACCCCACTAAGGTGATCTAAAACTTCATTTGAGGTCCCAAAATGCAAGAACAACAAATCATCTGTAACGGAATAATATTACAATTACAACATGAAAGAATAAATTTATGTACAGATAGATAAGAGGAATGATGCAGATACAGATAAAATCACAATTAGGTTTGACATACAGGCACAGTAGCTGAACATCTTCTGCTTTCCCAATTTACTGACCAGTTCTTCACCCAAGGGGCGGTTTCTCAACCACTCATGCTTTGCAGGTACCCAGGCAGCAACCAGATCTTCATATAAACTCATCTGCAGAACACGAAGCATTTATTCTTAGATCAAATACTTTCATTGTTCCACAAATGAATAAGAGCATTGGATGCTTCAGTAGAAATGATGCACAGACATCATAACTATCAAAACAGTACTAAATTTATTCTGTTAATTGTAATCTACAGGTGATTAGAAGAAATATTAATGAAATGAAAGATAGTCAAGTCAGAGAGAAGGAAAAATGGGACAACCAAACTATCAGAATGGACACCAAATGGAAATAAATTATCTAACCAGTAAGTCCAATTTGGTTAAATTGGAAAGAAAGTCTTTTATTATGTGCATGATGCATGCTGCTGAACCAAAGTAGTTGCAGTAGGGCCTAACTGAGTCAATGGTACCAAGAAAGATGAAAGGAGGTTTCTTGATAATGCATTTGTATATTTTACAATGATGTTTCACTAAACATAACTTCTGCAAGCACTCAGAGCAAGATACTAGACAAATATATGATTGCCAATGGCACATATTGAAAGAGTCCTCGCTGTATTCATAATATTTAAAAATTTATTATTTGTTTGGTAGAGTGGAAGAGTGTGTAAAGGAAGGAAAGCAGCCTATGGAAGAGCATCTTCCTCTGTTTGGTATTGTTCCATGCAGCAGAAAAGAAGGGAAATGTGAGGATATCACTTCCATGGGCCCTTACATAATCCAATCTGTCCATGAGTCGACAAATTTGGAAGGAAGCCACCACAGCAGATATTAGGTCCCACATTAAATATCAAAATATATATCTAGTTTTTATATTAAATGGCTTTCTTGACCCCAATAAATAATTATATTCTAAAACTGACAAATGATTCAATTCTCAATTATATAAAATTGTAAAACACAAATAAACTTCATAATCATTTTTTAAAATCAAATAAACTTAGTTTCTTTCACTTTGTTTTCTTTCCCTGTATACAAAAAAGCATAAAAAATAATTTATTTATCCATTACTTCCTTTTCTTTTTCATCCATAAAAACCAAACAAAATGTTAATGCCAAACAATGTAGTATACCTCCTTTCTGCTCTTCAGGAGCACTGAAATCATTTGCTGAGAGGAACATGCAAGTGTAACAAGCTCCAACCATGCCTTACCTCTAATTGCTATTATTCCAGTATCAAGAAGTGTTCTACCATCAACCAGAACTGCCTTACTTTTAACTAGCTCTTCTATGGTAGGTTTCTGCAAGAGATTATCTACTAAATTGACTGCATAATTTTGAGTTTGATGTTCAGTTTTAGCTGCAACAATTACACCATGGTTTGAAGCAATGTCAAGGGTGATTGGAACAGTGATGATGCATGAAGTGTCATTAGGAAGAGTCATGATGGATGCATCAAAACATGGAAGAACATCACCAGTCATGGTTAGCATTCCACCTGTGAAGATTCAAAGAATTCTGTAAGCAAACATCAGCCATCGGTAACACCAAAGAGAAAGTCAGCAAATGAATCCCTTTGACATAGAATGATGATACTGTTATCAAATTTAGAGTTAAAATAAATTTTATCACCAATTTCAAAATAAAATAAAAATTCACCTTGGACATGCATATTAGAATGCAGACAAATAATAGCAGTGGTGAAAACTGAAACGTAAAAGTTTTCTGATACAGCATGGATGTCTTCTAACGCAAACAATGGAAGGCAGATAGAATACAGGACACAAAGTTTTAAATTTTAAAACACTCTCTGTGATATTTTGTCATATACAAAGGAAGGATCCAGGGAAGTCACAAAAAGTTTAAAATCAACCAAAGTAAAGCCAAGTTTCACTCGAATGTATATATGGACAAATAACCTTCATTTCCAAAAGCTTGTCTTGCACAAGAAGCAATGGCAAGTATATGGTCAAAAAGCAGCGGAACTGGCCCATCTGGCTCATCAGCTGCCAAATATGGAAGGGGCAGGAAAACTTTTCCCATAGGGTTTGCCCATGGCACCCTCTTAGAATCACCTCCAGCGTGAAGCAATAGTATATGCCTTTTGGCCATGAAGTTAATTATTGGCAGGAGAGAAACATCTTGTTGCTTAAAAGATCCAGCACTACTGGCATTTGTAGTTGCCACCTGTTTATCACACACATCCCATCAAGCCTTGCAGCTAAGATACTTAAGATATAACAATACACAACTTTTAACCCTGAAACAAAGAATATTTGAATAAAATACCAAGCAGGCTGCTATATACTTACACACACAGAAACCCTTATAGAATGACCACTTCTGGGAATCTCAAATTAGTAGCTTTGCACCAAGAAGCATCAATAATAACAAATAATATTCAAAACATAAAGTTTACTTTGCAGACCAATGAAATGTGATTAGAAGGGATTTGGATCTCCTACAGTCGCTCATTGAATGCCGTGGGCGTGATAAAGAAATAAAACAAGTGAGTCCCACTCTCTCACTTCGTTGTTAACTTGTTACAGCAAAAGAAGGCGAACATTTAAGCCTGTGGAGTGATCATTCATTCACATAATTCAGTACCATCTGAGGGGGGATCACTGTAAAACCGAGGAGGAATCAAATACCTTAAAATAACAGTGCTGGGCAGAATGTTACGGTATGAATGTACTATATTACATTTTCAATAGTATCCCCCAAGAATAACATCGGCATTCATAACCCTAAAACCTTCAATTTTAAGAATACAAAATAGATCTGAATTTCACTACCTCTGCACCAAGATCCACCCCGAGTTTCTGGTAATGGCCAGCGAGGGCATAGATGCCATTGAGAGTTGCGGCTCCGGACCCGATCCGCTGGCCATCTGGGTCAGGCACAGCGAGGGTGATTGTAGAGCTGGCGATCCGACCCATTCGCTTGGCCCGGTTGAGCTGCCAATTGTAGAGCTGAGCTTGCTCGGGGCTGGCTGCAGTCAGCACAATAGCATCCCATGTCGGAACCCTAGATGGGTGTCGGACGGACAATCTGAGATGGTACCATGATCTCCTGAGAAGGGAAGCCAAGTCCGCCTTCTCTTTGGTCCTCGAAGACCTTGTGCCCCTTGTCGTCTCCATAACTTTTCCTTTCGACAACCTGGGAAGCTGTGGGGTGTATCACTGAAAGAGAAGAGATATGAGCAGAGAGTGAAGCGGGAAAACTGTGTGAACACTTCACTGAATGACTCTGTGAGAAGAGACGACGACGGATAATTGCGCGAATAACGACCCCTTCGTTTTTCTTTTACCTGTTTCGCATTTCATTTTCCCGAGAAAATTTTAACAACCGGAAGTTCGAAAAAATGAGAAAAAGAAAAAATTTGGCGTCGCCCGGACTCGAACCGGAGACCTTCAGTGTGTTAGACTGACGTGATAACCAACTACACCACGACACCTTGACGGAGCTTGTCAAGCAAAGTTCATATTTAAATAATTCACTATTATAACCTTTATGTCCATTTGCTTATAATAAATAAAGTTACATATTACTTAGAATAAAAGATTTAAGCCACTTAAGTGTAACTCAATTGGTTGGAGTGCATGACAATTCTTATTAAAATCATAAATTCAAATTATAACAATAATGTCTTGATGTACAAAAAAGGGTATATAATTTAATAATTTTAAAAAAATCATACTTTATAAATGATATGCGGCTAATTTGTGTATTGAAATAAGTATATATGACTTAAAAGGATGATCAGAACTTTCTTTTTCCTTTAGTGCCAAGAATCCAAGCTCAAGTTATGTTATCTTCAAATTACATGTTATTCCTATATGAATTTTTCAGTTACATAGTCTTGAAATAATATAGTTTGAGATAGTTATTAATATTGGTCACTAGTAGTAATATGAACATCACTATGAATAGTTAATGATTATTCGAAAAATAATTCAGCTCATTTTCCGTTATTAAATATTTAAAAGTTTTTATGACATATTCAAGATATTATATATAAAATTTTATTAAAAAAATTGTTAGGAGTGAATTAATGATAGAAAATTTGAGTAATTTGTAATAAGTAATAAATTCAAACATCATAGTAAAAAAAATATTAAGCTTATATAGACAAATTTAATATTTATAAAAAGAATACCAAGATTTCATTCCATAAATATCTAGCAATTGTACAATCTTCTTTGAGTTCTATCAATATTAATAGGACAGCCATACAAATTTTTTTGCCTTTATTTGAAACACCAGAAAATTGTTCTATCAATCTCTTAAATAAACTTATATAGTTGAAATTAAACAATTAAACTCATTATCATTATGTCAATGTTCTAGTATGTGTTTAATTTATGCTAAAAAGTGAAAAAGTAGAGTCTTGATCACGAAGATAACAGAATTAGCATATTCAAGCCAATTATTATAATTCGTTGGATAATATTTTTTCGCAAGTTTTCTCTTGTGATATGCTATAACAGCAAAAATAGAAGCTCAGGGAATGCTAAGAATCTGAGAACTCCAATAGTAATTAACCAGGGAATGAGCTATTAATGAAGAATCATTCCGGTGATTAAAGTTGTAAGAGTATGCAAGTAACATAGATGAGAATAAAGAGAAAATATATTTTGATATTGTGATGATTGAATCTGTTTTGATACATGCTCTCTATATATAATCTGTAAAATAAAAAAATACTAAAAAGAAAAAGATAAAGCATAACAAATTTGCCAACTCATCAAAAAGTTCTAAAAAATAAAATAATATAATTCTAATGGCCATATGTATATTTTTCTTCTAACAAATCCTTCTCATCAAAAGATCCCTTGTCCTCAAGGGTCTAAGTTAGAAAATCTCCTTTTGACCATTTTATTATCCAAAATGGCCTCAGGTTCAGTTGCTCAACTCTAACCTGTGAGCTTTCAAAATCTAGAGCCATAAATAATAAGTTTGAGAAAGCTTGTCATTAATAATTAGATATTCACTGGCAAAATTAGGCTTGTAAAAATAATAGGCGCGAAACATATGACTTCCCATCATTTTGCTTTTAAAAGGGGCAAGCAGCATGGTCATGGCAGCAGCTCCACCATTTGCCGGAATAAGTCCTTCGACATAGACAGCATAGCCAAGGCAGGCAACAAATCCATAGCATCCATCCCATGAGCTGTTCTCCACCCAATTGACATAATGGAACAAAACAATTCCTCCATAGCGTACACTAGTTGAATCAACACCCTTGATAGTAGAATTTCCATATTTCTCAAAGATTTGCATCAAGAATGTCATAATGGATTTGCTTTTGGCTATAGCAATCTCAGTACCTGTCTCCAATCGACCACTCCCTTCAAGAGTTTCAATGATGCTCTCTGCAATGCAAGCCCCTTTTGCTATTTGTATTCCTCGACCCATTTCATCAACAAGCATAAGGCTTCTTTTGGTGGTTCTAGCAATGACAGATCGAAGTGCTGACATTTCCACCATAAGTCCACAAATTCCAAGTAATGCAATAGCACGAATTGACCTAAGTAATGTTGATTTACCACTATCTTTTGGTCCTGTCAAAAGACATAATGACAGCATTTCAACAGTATGAAGCACAGCACCTCTAGCTACTATATTGATTCATTTGTACTCCTAAATTGTTCCATCAACACGGATCCGATCTCCTACATATATGTAGTCACGAAGAGTGTAAACTGAGCAAAGAAAATTTTCATGTAGCGTACCAATTTCAAGATGATAAAGTAACTTGCTAAACAGCTTCAAAGAAAAGCTTCTTGATCTACACATACTCCACTTCTTTGTCAATAATTTCTCTGGGAGTACCACACTGTACCCATGTTCAGAGCCGAACTCAGCGGCCTTTGGATTAGGTCGACGTGGGACGAAGAATCAGTGGCGATGATACTACGAAATCGAAATGCCCCCAGCCTCATTTCTAAACATAGCGATTTGGAGCTTTTAGCAAGGATAGTGCTGGAGCATAATAGGTGGGGTAGAAGGAAATATGGAACACCATCACCAATATCACCTCCAGGATCAAAAATCAAAATATCGTACCTCTAACCGTATACTCAGGCTTCTAGAAATTTGCAAAATGGTTAAACCATGCACAGCTTTCAGCAGATACTCTCTGTTCACCCATCCATCGAACTGCTGTGACCCACGAACCCTGAAGCAACCCGGAAAAATCAATTACTGTCAATTTGAAGAACGAAGGAGATAGCAAAGGAGATCGACTCATTTTTCCCTCAAGGCGTTGCTCGTCACATCTTTTCTCTAGCTTCTCGTCCATGGATTCCAGTCCTGCAGATGTTAGTTTTTCTGCGAGGACAATGGGTAGGGGATTGCAGGATTGGAAATCTCGTTAGTCTCGTTGCTGCACCATCGGGTGTTGAAGCTGATTACCAAGTCGGAAAGAATCTGCGCTTTCCTGATTTTCTGAGGCAAGATTTTCTGCGATTACATCGTCGACCCCATCAAATTCTAACTCATAGGCTTCCCCATTATTTGCTTCACACTTTGCAATTTGCTCAATCAGAGAACTAATCGAGTTTTTCCTTTGGTGAGTTTGGGTCTGAACCAGTTGATTAAACTCATAGAGATGTCCAGCTACTTCATCAAATTTAGCAAGGATTTGGGCTTTAGTTGAATCTTCCATGGTCACAGGAAAGTGGCTCTTGACATCAATTGTAACAACAAAAATGGAAGTTCATGGAATGTCAAGAATCCGAGAACTTCAATAGTAATTGACTAGGGAATGAGTCATTAATGAAGAGCCATTTTGGTAATTAAAGCAGTAAGAGCATGCAAGTAATAGAGACGAGAATAGAGAGAAAATATATTGTGATATTGTGATTGATTGAATCTATTTTGATACATACTCCCTAAATATAATATATCATGTAAAATAAAAAAATATTAAAATAAAAAAATAAAGCATAACAAATTTGCCAACTCAGCAAAAAGTTTTAAAAAACAAAATTTTTTCCTGTAACATCTGCTTCCACTCAAGTTTGCTTGTGTTAGTTCCGAAGTTCCTTCCGATTTGACCTCAAACCAATTGAATTAAACAACGTTTTCCTTTTCTTTTTCCTTTTCTTCCGATAGCAAAGTTCTATACAAAAATAGTCCTCTTATTACCATACAAGTGTCTGTTCCTACCTTCTCTTCCGCAGCCAGAATCAATTCCACTTTATCTCTTCCTTATCAGCCATCACCAAACCCTCTTACTCATTTGTCTCCTTTGTTTTTATTTTGATTCTTTTTAAGATTGTTTTTTAGTTTATCTTAGCAGATGGTTGAGTGGGATACCCATCTGTTCAATTTTGATTCTTTTTGAGGTTTTGGTACCTGGGCTGGTGGAAAGAATGGATTTTGAGAGGAAGATTGTTTTGGGTTTTGTTTGAGAATGAATTTTTGCTATGATATGGACGGTGGGGTTTTGGATTTAGGTTCATTGCCTCCAACCATTGTCATCGAATGCCGATACCTGCTGCGATCGGCATTCGGCGTGTTCAGCATTTATTCCCATGCTTTCTCTGAGGGTTGTTGTTCTTTCGTTCTAATCGGTGTTGACCAGCAACCCCTTTGACCCAACGTTATTCAAATAACAACGAAAAACCAAAACCCCATAAAAGAAAACAAAAAACAGAGTAAATCGCTGGGTTCAAAGCTCCAGAATGAATTCTGGTGCTGTATTGGTACTGCCTGTGAACAACGGGTTTAAAACAAGGGAGCCTCCTGATTTCGAGGAGGACTTTGTAGAGAAAGATCCAACCGGCCGGTGTCTTCGGGTACAAGAGCTTTGTCCATTCCTCATTATCTGCTTTTGATTCAAATTTGCTAAAGCTTGGTTGTTTTCTGATGTTTTATATATGTAATTTTTTGTCTTATACATCGTTTGGGGCTTGGGGTCGTGGATATAATTCAATTACTCATGAATTATGATGGATGGTGGCTGGTGGTGGGTGTGTGATATATTGTGCTGCATTTGGAAGTTGAAACTATAATCTTATGGCTTTAGGGTGAAAATGAGCTAGTTGAGCTATAGTGGTAGACACGTTTAAAAATCTCTTCTGCGTTGCATCAATGTGTTATCTCCCATTCCCAATCCATTATTTGTTGGTGTATTTATGCTTGCTGGCATTTGGACACAAGTAATTGATATTGATTATTTATGTTATTCTTGTTGTGCAACGTATTGATTATAATGCAATTAGATAAATGGAACTGGTGACTTAGTCTCTTGATGATAATATGCACCGAAATGCATCCTCTCCTTCATTTTGAATTAGGACAACTTGTTTAGAGCTTGAAATTATCGTTATCATTTTGAGAATAAAGTTTACTTGATAACATGCCTTTTTGGTATTTGTGTTATTTTGTGTGTATGAATTTTCTTGATATAGCTGTGAAAGATAGATTCGCCATGTTCATCTTTTAATTTATAAACACTCATGTCATTAATTATCATTCTTAATGAGCAATCATGAAACCTTCTATCTCATGCCCTAGATTCAATAATATAGAAAATTCTTGATGTGGAGAAATCCCTTTTGGTAAAGAATAGCTACGGATAGGTACAGGTAATTAAAATATGCTCACATGAGCCCAGGGGATTTCTTTACTTCGATTTTATGATTCACTTATTCTTTCTCTTTGTTTTTATCGTAATTGTTTTCTCTTGTTTTTTCCACAGTATAATGAAATCTTGGGCAAGGGTGCTTTCAAGACTGTGTATGATTCTGATATTTAATCTTTTTTTCCCCTCATAATCTTTATTTCATTATATTTTGTTCATAGTCTTCTAGTTTTATTCAGAATTTTACTTGCTCTATTCTAAGAAATATATTATCCAATAATATTTAGGAGGATTCTGGCAGTTGTAAAATCATGCTACCTAATCTATTTCTCTCTCTATCTGGCAGTTGTAGGGGCTTTGATGAAGTTGATGGAGTAGAAGTTGCTTGGAACCAAGTCAGGATTGATGAACTCTTGCAGTCAGTAGATGATCTTGCAAAATTGTATTCTGAAGTTCATCTACTGAAGTCTTTGAAACATGAAAATATCATTAAGTTCTATAATTCCTGGATTGATGATAAGAAGAAAACTGTTAACATGATTACTGAGCTCTTCACATCTGGAAATTTAAGGCAGTATGTTCTTGCCAATTTTTCCTCCTTTCCTTTATGATGTTTGGCTGTAATAAGCACATATGAAATTATTGTATACCTTTTGGCTAACAGATACCGGAAGAAGCATAAATATGTTGACATGAAAGCCATAAAAGGTTGGGCTAGACAGATTCTTCAAGGCATAGTATATCTTCACAGTCACAATCCACCTATTATTCACGGAGACTTAAAATGCGACAACATCTTTGTGAATGGAAACCAAGAAGAAGTTAAGATAGGAGACCTTGGTTTGGCAATTGTCATGCAGCAACCAACCGCGCAAAGTGTTATTGGTAATATATTATTTTCCTTAAATGTGAAGTTTTCATCATACTAACCCTATGCAGAGCACTGAACTATGCTTTTGTTTGTTATTTCTCTATTGTAAAAGGGACTCCTGAGTTTATGGCTCCAGAACTATATGAAGAGGAATACAATGAACTTGTTGACGTTTATTCTTTTGGGATGTGCGTATTGGAGATGGTTACTTTTGAGTATCCGTACAGTGAATGCACAAATTCAGCTCAAATCTATAAGAAAGTTACCTCTGTAAGTATAGCAACAACTGGTATATCCTTATGATTGCATGCTCATAATATGAACTACTGCACTTGTATCTATTCTATATTCTGATGCATTTCATTGCAGGGCATCGAACCAGCTTCTCTTAAAGGGGTGAGTGACCCCCAAATTAAGGAGTTTATCAAGAAATTTCTTGTTCCAGCATCTGAGAGATTGTCTGCAGAGGAGCTTCTTAAAGACCCATTTCTGCAAATTAAGAACCCAAAGGATCCAATCCATGATCCCTTACAGTTACTTAGTAAAACTCCAAAAGCTATAGATCGGTCCAAGTCTGGTCATCTATCTATGGATATAGACCAGGGAGGTCCTCATTGTCCAGTTCTTGAAGTCCAGAGGACATAGAAGAACAATGTGTTTAGGTTGTAAGGGACCAAAAATGATGATAACTTAGTATCATTAATCTTGCGTATTGCTGATTCATGTGGTGAGTATATGCTCTTTTCTTCCCCCTTCCCTTTTTTCTTCTCTTTTTGTTTTTTTTACGCGCTTTTTTGGGGAAGAAGTGAACAACATCTGAACTAGTTTTTAACATTCTTCCATGTGCCTTGGTATTGAATCGATACTGCAATTTTCATCTTCTGTATGGCAATAACATAGTGCTTCTGTTACTGGCAGGTCGTGTAAGGAATGTACATTTTCTCTTTTACCTTGATATAGATACTGCAGTCTCCGTGGCCTCAGAGATGGTTGAAAATTTGGAGCTGGCGGATCATGATGTAGCCTTCATAGCTGAGCTTATTGATTACTTGATAATGAAACTTCTTCCTGGGTGGAAGCCCTCATTCTGATTATTCCTCAAGTGGAGGATTAAGTTTCTGTGGTGGGTCTTCAACACTTGGAGATGGCCAAACCCTAATGGCATGCCCATGGGGTTCTGTCCTAAGTGTTCCCTCTGAATTGGTTTGTGATCAAGATGACTTCTCTGGGTTTAATATTACTCCTAGAGAAGGTTTTGTGACACCTGGGGAAAGCTGCTTGTTTAACAAAGCTGATGATGCTACTTTTGAGGGTGAGTGTATTCCTCTCCTAGTTTGGCTAGCTTGGAATATCAATATTCACGAGAATCTGCAGCTTCTGAGATAGTTGTTGAAGATGCTTGCATGAAAAATGACAACTGTCTCAATTCGAATGTTGATGGGAGCTCTAAAGGATTAAGTGGGTCCACCTCTGAACTGGAGCTTGGGGATACATATTTTGATGACTGTGAATTGCTGACAACAGATTACTGTGTTGCAGAAGGCATTGTGATAAATGAGTTCTCAAAGAACTCACAGTCAACAATCCCAGCTTTTTGTGGAACATCTAATGTTATGAGCTTGACAAGCAGCTGTTCTTCTGTGTCTTTAGCCAACAAAGATATTGATCTTGAGCTGAAGTTTGAACTCGATGCAATTGAGTCACAGTATCAGCATTTGTTTTAAGGACTTTCTAGAATGAAGTTGGAGGCATTGGAAGCCACCAGAAGGAAATGGATAGCCAAGAAGAAACTGGCTGTTCATTAGTTTTGAGCTTGTGGATTAACCACTTTTTACCCTTGTCAAAGTTGTTTCGTTATTGTAAAGTATGTGATACTAAATGTAATTAGTATACTGGATGCGGCTCTTTTTAGTGGAAGCCAGTGTCCTGACTCTGAACCTATTTTTTATGCTTCGGAGATATTTTGTTCATTAGCACTATATACCAGAATGGGTTTTGACGATCTACTTCTGAGCTTTGGGCATGATTTGTTTTTAGTTTATATACAAGTATGTGTTTACAATCTGCTGAAAGCCTGTGCTGCATTAACTCAATATTTATCAGCATAGCATTGCATTGCATGCCACGATTGTTGCAGCTCATCAACTTCTTCCTACTGCACTCTCTCCTTAACAGTTTAGGATAAATATGGAAAGAGGTTCTCGAGTGATATTGGTTCCCAAAGTCATTTGGAGCATGAGAGGCCCTTTTTTGTTGGCTGGATATGAAACCGAGTCACCTTGACCTCACATCACGGCAATTACTATAACAGTAGAAAATAAGAACAAACTTGGGCGAAGTCAAGGTAATGTAGCAAGGATCAAACTTATGACATGAAGCATGCTATGGTAAAGACTTGGGATGTGAACTATTAGCTTATTGGCAATTTTGAATTTCCCAATTTACCAATCCTTTAAAAAGCTTTGATGGATGAACTATGAGGAAGAACAGATTTAACTGATCAGGATAAAAGAATATCAACCTGAAAACCAAAGGACTTTTTATTTTAATAAACTTAAAAAAATCGGTTTCCAATAATGCAGAGAATTACAGACAGGTAAACTTAGCTGCCATATGAACCCTATTGCAAAAACAAGCTTCACATTCTGTGTCTTTAGCCGAAACAAAAATATATGCATAAAAGTATGTAGTCAATCACGCCATTTATGCCTACACTTCTCATTCAAGCACATGTAGAATATAGTTGCCGGCTCATCTGCTGATCGAGTCTGAAATTCTGTGTAAGCAGCTTTATCATGATTGCATCTTGGACATGGCACTGCCAGAAAAGGGAAGAAGTGAGAAAAGGAAGGAAAAAAGGGAATGAAAATATAGAACGAACAAAGAACCGCATAATTAGCCCTCATCTCTTAAAAATACTCTGTTAGCAAGAAATAATTTTTTTGGGGCGGTTTGGAGCAAGAAATACTGTGTACATAATTGCTATGTTCATAGTCTCTGATTCAGGACTATTGCCCAATCAAGCAAGCAATTATATTATCCAATGAAGTCAAGGAAGACCTATTATTTTTAAGAGTAAAATCCCTTTTTAATCCTTAAAAGATACTTCATTTATCAATTTTATCTCTTAAATATTAATTTTATTGATTCAATCCCTCAAGTTTAAGTCAATCACAAATTTCATCTTTTGATTCCTTCTAATTTTATCAATTTAGTCCCTCAAAGTAACAAGATTTGTGAGTGACTTGAAGTTTGAAGGATTACATCGATAAAATTAATCTCTAAGATACAAAACTGATAAATGAAACATTTTTTTCAGGGACTAAAAAATGATTTTTAGTCTACTTTTAAAAATGCCCCAACTAAAATTAAAACAGTCCTCGTGCTGGTGAGTGAGTCTAAGAGGATTAGACTCAACCTTGCAGTGTAATTTATCTCAGTTAGATCCAACCATGCAATTTAACAACAAATATAACGCACTACAGAACACTAACTTCAAGAACCCTCTATGCCAATCCTAAAACCTCAACAGGAAACTCTCCAAACCTAATTTCAAATTTCAATCTTACATCATGTTGTTCCCACTTCTTTGATCTCTTTCCCTTCTGCTTCTCCACAATGATCAGAGAAACAAATCCATACAAGAATTCACAGGGTGATTAGAACTCCACCCCAAATGAGAACAAGGGAGGACAATGCGATTATGGACTCTAGGCCACCGGCATGAATACCAAAATTTTAAATTAAAGAAGTTTATAATGCATGATTCATAAATTTTTTTTTAAAAAAAGAGATTTTTCATGCAGTAACTGTTCGAGCTGCATCTGAAAAAGCAAACATTTTCTCTTCTGCTTATTTTTTTATATAAAAAATCCAAATGCTTTTTTCTGCAATTCCAAAGAAAGAAAAAGTTGTCAAATTCAGAACCAAATAAATCCCCCAAAAAATGGAAAATAAAAAAAGAAAATCATAATGGAAGCCCATGATGAACACCAAATGGCAAGACAAACTGAATATGCAAACAAACATAACCAAACATTATTAGTGTGGTAGGTTTGATTCAGCAATCTGGTGAATTACTTGAGATTGGTTTGGTCCATGTTCAAGTCTGAAACTGAACCAAGACCATAGCTTCAACTTCCCTACTTCTCAAAACTAATTTTAGTATATAAGTATAAGGAGAAATTCTTGTAGACTCTGTCTGTCGCATCATCCTTTGATTTGACCAAACATTTAAAATTTTGATATGTGGCAGCTGGAAAAAGATGCCATTTCTGCACAAAAAACTGCTATACATGATTTTGTTGGTGGATATACCAGCCCAGATTTGGCTTCAAATTTTGACAGTTAAACCTCCAAGCTATACCAGGGCCCAACAAAACTTGTAGAGGGGCTGAAGAAATAACTATTTCACACTAAAATCCCTTATGTATGAGTGGTTCCAATTTCTATTTCTTCCTGCCAAGCATATAAGAAATTACTCCTCTCTTTGCTTTGACCAATTAATGTAAATAGGAAAAAACCATTTTCTTGAGTGTTTCTGCTATGGCTTCATCATGAGATGTATGGCCTATATCCAATAAATTGAAGAATACCTCAATTTAAATAATGAAAGAAACAAAGAAGTGGATGACTTGGGATGAGAAAAACGTAACAAAGTGCAGTAAATGTTGTCAGGTAGGATATCCTAAAATCTAAATTGTAATTCTCCCAAAAATAATTTCTCTCTGAAAAAAAAAAAAAAGATCTGAAAAGAAATGTACCCTCAGTCGTGGATGCATTCTTCATGTCATCTGGGGAGATAACAGGTTCTATCTCTTTCCTCACCAGCCGCTGCTTCCTCTTTATCTTAACCTGTAAATGCAAATATAAAAATCATACACAAGCACATAAGGTGATAAGAACATGAAAGAAAAGCAGATAGCATTTGCATTCCGAAACCACAAAGAAAAAAAAGAAAGAAACAGAGAATCAAAGGAAAGGAAATTTCACAAAACGACAGTTGTTGAACCCCCTACCCTGCTCTCTATGTGGCAAACGTATGGGCAAGTAGGACAAAAAAATCTAGAGGAGCGACCCATATAGGGCAATTCATACTGCAGCATGTTCCCACAAGTCGGGCAAAACTCCATCTTCTATACAAGCTTGTCGCACAAACACCTCAACTGCATTGTTTTTCCATTAACATGAGTAAAATTAACTATAGCACAAACACCTCAACTTTTGGATTCTATCATGATTGACAGACTAAAATACACAGAATGACAGAAAATAAAACAGAGACATAGCTAACAAAGAATGAGTGTAAAAAATTAAGCCCAAAAATAGATATTTTCCTGGAAAGAAAATCGTAGATGATAGTAATAACTTAAACCCCAGATGGGTAGATTGCGAAGGAATCGATTAATTGAGTACTCACCAAAATAATGAAAATATAGAGAATTGTTCAACGAGTTCTGCAAAGAAAAACGGTGGCTGATGCCTGATCAATGGAGGTAGAAAGTGGAAGGGAGGAGCGCGTCGCTTCTCCTCCGTGTTGATACGTCGCCGGCGTCGAATTCGCCGGAGAATGGGAATACAGTTTGACGAAGGCGGCGGCGGAATTCGGTCCCAAACCCTGGCAGTGCCGAAGCAGAGTTTCGCTTTCACACAAAGATGCAATTCAAGATACAATTATGACCCCAAAAAAAATGCAATGCAAGAAGGAGCCGAGGACAGAAGAGTAATTACACAAAAAGGTCGGATGTCTGAATATTTGGGCTTTAGTTGGGCTCCTTTCTTTCTCGGTGCTCGGCAAAGTTTTACAATGGGCCTTGTAGCCCAAAATGGAAATGGTGACTCAACAATCAAAATTTTTTTGACCAAACAACTTTTTTTCCCTCCCTTAAATAAGCATAAACCAATAAGATCTCACTGTGTACAGAAAACAATATTTCTTAAAATGCATTTAATCAAATTAAATGAAAAATTGAATCTTAATTTTTTGTTTTGATTGAATGAATCTAAATTTCTTAGATCATATTTAAGTATCTAACCAACTAATATATTTTTTTTTCAAAAAAAAAAATCGTTGATGTTTCATGATAATTGGGTCACACCAAGTGCGACTATGTGAAAGATGTGGCCCATTTCGACCGTTTAAAAATAATGTAGTTGATGAAAAATATAATTCCCAGTTCGTGTTCCATTATGAACCACCGGATAAAATTTGATTTAAAAGTCAAACTAAATGGAAGAAGTGATACATGTTTTGGTGATTGAGTTTTGAGAAGTGCATTAATTGAAACCATGCCAATATACAAAAGTAGTTAAGACTTTATTAGGTGGGTTTGCTTCAGAGGGATGAATCAAAGTGGATGGATGTTATTATAGGCACTTTTAGACAGGTTGGTGGAGTAATTTTTCTATCTAATCAATGAATGCAACATGTGAAAGGGGGTGGCTTTAAAAGGAGCAAGTACTGCTTTTCAGTGTTCATTCATCTAACTTGTATTTTCAAACTTGATTCTCTATCTAGAATCTGAATTTTCTGGAGTTTAAATGCATATGCAACTAGAGAGATAGACATAAAAATAAATTTTAAAATTTTAAAATTTTAAAATAATAAAACTCAATTTCTATCTTTGTCTGAAACTACACTCACTACAAAAGATCCTGATTCCCTGTGTATGATTATTGTGTCCGTTATCATTTCTAAGGGATAATTTTGAGGAGAGATTCTTACATCAATGCAGTCAACTACATTATGGTGGATCAAATGGTTTAAATCCATTTTGCACAATAGTTTAAGTTCCACACACATAATCAATTTCTACCGTTTGATTCTAAATAATCCGGTCCATACATTTTGAGAACAAAATACCTCACTTTTGATAATGTATTATCAGAAGTAAGAGAAACAAACTCTGAATTTGTATGATTTGATAGGATTAGGAACCAAGATAATTAGAATACGGTTAGCATTTTGTATCTTCTATAAACTTCCCCGGACATTGTTTCATCAGAGGCCAGTTAGTTGGGCTTCCCTACCCAAATTTAAGTCCTTCCTCTTGTTTCATACACATCCACACCCACAATCATTCTATAAATTATAAACGTATAGCTACCTAGGGGCAGGCATGCACATGGTGCACTAATGAACACACAAACAAACGCACAAAATAACACTCAAAGGACGAAGATAACGGAGTTTAGTCTAAATTAAGAAGAAAATCATGATGATGAATGAAAACACAAGACTCCTTATTTGATTGATGACATTTTTAGTGGGGTCTTCTTCAACATTGGTTTTGGCTTTACATTTTGTTGTATGTGTTTGCTTTGTTCTGGATTGCTGCTAAAAGACAGGCCTAGCTCTAGGGATGTTTGTAGATTTGGTTGGGTCAGATACCAGGTACACTCAATTGGCTCATCAAAACTGTGTATTGTGTTGAGGAATTTTTTTTTTTTTACACTCAATCCAACCTAATCCGCACATAAATGAGTTAGGTTGCGTTAAATTTGTAAATTTGACATACATAAAAAAAAATTCATTAGCTAAAATAAATGTCAAAATTAATATAAAATAAAAATTTTAATTTACATTATAACAAGTTTTAAAACATAACAAGTTAAAGACTTAAACATAACAAGTTTTAAATATAAGAAGTTTTAAACTTAACAAGTCTTAAGCTAAGCATAACAAGTTTTAAAATATATACAAGTACCACAAGTCAAAAAATAGATTTACATCCTTCAATCTTATTAAAACAACGACGTTTTGTAAAATTGAATGTGTGTGTGTGTCTATGTGTGTGTCTCGGTCAGGTTGTATAGATTAAAAAAATTTCAACTTGCAACTTGAACATCATTTATGAATTAAGAATTTTAAAATTCAATTCAACTTGCAAATTCAATTCAATTTATTAATTATGCATTTAGTTAAAATTCATGAATTTACAGGTTGGCTCATCTCAATGACACTCCTACCTAACTCTTCAAGCAACACAAAATACTTTATAATACTTCTTGAAGAATTGCGAAATTTTCTGACCAAATTACTCTGGCTCTCTTCTAATCCCGTCTAAATCAACCCCTTTTGTTTGAGCAATTCTTACCCAACTCTTTTGAAATCTTATTTCTCAATCCAGAATCCACCCATCTTAGTCATATTATTGTCGTCGAATTATTTCTCAATGATTGACGTCACCAAGTTTGATTGAGCACATTTCTTCCACTTCAGCCTTGGACTGCTTCATGCACTTTTGACAAATCATACCCATTACCACTTTCTGGCATGAGAAGTTCGGTCACAGACTCACAATTTTATCATTGAGATTTTGACCCAACTTTTCTTTAATACATTTATGGACGTGTAGAACCAAAGGTGGTAGGCAACTGGCAGCAGTACCGGAGAAAGTCATCAATGGCGGATTTGATGGGGTCACGGGCATACTGCTGCTTTAGGTGCCAGAACCATATTGCTCTCCATGATGATATCGTCTCCAAAGACTTCCAGGTGAGCTTTTTTTTCTTGCATTTTGGGTACTTTCTTCACCTTTGTGCTTCTAGCTTCCTAGATTGAAATGGTTCATCCCAAATTCCCAATGCAAGTCAGGTTAAAAGCTTTTCAAATAAGACCCTGAAATCATTTTGATCTGTTTCACTGGTCTAGAGTGAACAGCTTCAATTTATATCACAAACTTGGGTGAACTATGGTTATATAGTTCACTGTTCTCTTTCTGCTACTTGTATGAATTACTATGGTGCAAAAAATGGATAAAAGGATGGTCAAGATATTCAAGTTTTAACCAAAGATTTTCAAGGGTTATGTTTATCAGACAAGCAATGGCAGAGCTTTTCTGTTCTCTCACGCCATGAACATTAATGTGGGTCCTAAGGAGGATAGACAGCTTAACACTGGTCTTCACACAGTTGCTGATGTATATTGCTCTGAGTGTGGAGAGGAACTGGGTTGGAAATACATAAAAGCTTATGAGGAAACACAGAAGTACAAAGAAGGAAAATTCATACTAGAGAAGTTCAAGATCGTCAGGGGTAATGGGTAGCAAGCAGATTTGAGAAACAAGTCTTTTGATCCTCAATTGTTCACAGGGGAATTCCACAGGTGTACCGTTAGGATAGTTGTGAATTTCTTGCAGAAGTTGCTTGATCCGAAAAAAGAAAATGCAACAAAACAAGAATTTAGTAACTCCTAGTTTTTTTTTTCCTTAAAAAAAGGTTGTTAAAATATATTTCCCCTAATGTGAACAGTTAAATGATCCTTCTTCATATCGTACAAAAGATTCTTTGGCATTTATTTGCCTCGTACAGCAAGCTTGGCAACCAGCATAGGTCCCTTGTTTTCTACTTTTGCAGAAAAAGTTACCATTGAGACTGTCCCTATTGTCAGAATCTGTTCTTCTCAACAGTTCACTTCAGAGTAGTGTCCTGTAGTGGTATGGGGTGTGCATTTGCAAGCTCCCTGCAGCTTTTGTTTTGCGGACAAACACAACTTTTTTTTTTAGTCAAGTCAAGCCAAACGCTCATTTAACAAAACCAAATAATAAAAGAAAAAGAACGAAAGAAGAATATTGATAAATATCTCTATAATCATCTCCAATTTACTTAGCCGATTCAATAGCAGACGCAACACAGGCACAAACTTCAAATGTTCAATTTTCTGCTCCTCACCAAATTCATTTGTGATCACTGATCAATATGCAGCTTAGTTGTGTCTGCACTAAATAACATTATGCTGATGAAACAAAGACGATTCTTCTTAAGAAACTCCACCTTGCACGTTGATCATTAAGTCGTTATTATATGTTTATTTAAACATATTATTGGCCTGCACCAAAAAAACAAAACATATTATTGGCCCAAACCTGATTGACAATTCATTGTGTTGAAATTTTTAACAAAACAGCAAACATGTTGAAGTTTTGAAAAATGCCCATTAATTATGCTAACATATCAAAAACTTTCTAGTAATAGTTCTTTTAAAGATACATAGTAGTTAACATTCTGATTCTGATCCAACATCCTAGAACTATATTCAGTTAATAGAGCACTGCATTTGCAAGGATTCTAATTTTATCTATGGCTTTTGTATAAGAGGATTTGATAATCTCATGGATTTGAATGGCCAAGTTTTTCTTAAAAATAAATAGGAAAACCCCATCTGTCTGCGTTTCAAAGAACAGATTCCATCGTCCCTGCTGAAACAGCAAGTCTAATATCTCTTAGTTTATGGTAGTAATCAATAATTTCAGTGTTCCGATTCTGGTGGCGACGTTCCCACTGTTACTGTATTTATCTTGACATGTTTAAACTAACAAGTAAATGATTGCCTTTGAGCATTTTCTTTGCTAAATAGTTGCTGCTGGTTATCAATGATGCTATTGCTTTGAAAATAGAGGCAGTGTCTCCGCTATAAGACGTCATACACTAGTACTGGAATAAGTTGCTGAATAATCATGATTATGCTTTAAATTTGGCTTAGGCATTGGAAAGTGACTTCATATCAACATAATACCACGAGCTTTGATTGAACTTTCCTCCTATTTTGGCTCCAATAACAAAAAGGGGTGTCAAATTAAATTATAGCCATCCATCTCTTATCTAGTGTTTTTTTTTTTTTCCTGATGATAGTAGTGCTAACGATTATGATAGACAAGAACGTGTTATAATGGCCAAGCATGACCACTTGTCTTTTGATTTGAGCTTTGTCTTGTTAGTGGACAACATGTTAACGTGGGAGTTAGCTGAGATAAAATCAGAAGCATTATTCTTATGCTTAAATTCAAGACTCATGTGCTTCAATTTTCTTTGATTGTAATTCAATTTTCTTTGATTGTAACATTGATTAAGCATATAATTGGAAATATCTCTAATCACTGAGGTGTAGTTTAGTCGACAAACTGAGTTCCATATTAGTGAATTTTACCTGTAAAATTCGAATTCCATTGAAAGCACCTTGTGAGTACGCTCAAAAAGGACACCTAGTGATTTCGAACTAAAAAAAAAAGAATATAATATTTCTTGGTTTCTGCAGTAATAATTGAAGAAATGATATCATCTGTAATTATGACCTAGTCAGTAAACGCCTAATAAATATGGAAGTTACCCACAGCAACTTGAACATTAATTTTTCCATTTATACACATCCAATTTTCCCACACCTTCATTGTCTTTGATATGGAAATAGAATCCCTTCCAATCCATTAAGTCCTTTGCTTGCTAACTGATTGTGACAATACCATTTGACGAAACTCGTCAATTTCATCAATATGCATGTTTCCAACTCCACATCCAAATATTGTCTCAGAAGTGATTTCTTATGCTTCATATTTTAATATATTGATATCGTCTGTAATTTATAAACTACCTAGCTGCAAACACATCAAGATGAAAACCATTTTTATGAATTATCATTTCAGAAGAGACAATAAAAGAAAGTATTGTGATTTAGAAGGAGGCCCCATGTGAAAAGGAAGCCGCATTTGGCTGGTTTACAAAGAAATAAATTATTGCGGCACTTATATGATTGATTGAGAACAAGACAGAAGGATGCAGAATATCAAAAATTTTATAAAGAGAGAAGAGGAGGAAGCTTCATGGAAGTCAGACTCTTAGAACAGTCCCTACCCAAGCAGATCAAGTTGTAACCGGAATATCCCGTGTTCCCCACCGAAGGCACCTTCCAAGAAACTATCACAAATAGATGAATATATATATATTTTAAAGCTTTGGAAATGAAAATGAAACAACAAATCAACAGAACAGGACTATATTGCTTGTAACAGTGGCATCTTCTCCGAGATTCCCCAAAGTCCTTGACTTCGCAGAAATCCCATCTCCCAAATCCTGCTTGCATACTAGTTGTAATTACTATTAAATGGGTTACTAAGCTTTCAAAATTTTCATGTGTGAATTTAGTTAAATCTGCATTAATTTCACATAGGAGCCATCATCCATCTGTTTGGGTCCAAACTAGTCGTTTTATACAAAAAAGTGTGCAAGAATAATTTCTCCTTGAAAAATGAGTTGGACCCATCAAGAATATGACTTCCCGAACAAACGGTTGAGATCAGACACAAGCTGGCCAATTTGACACCAGGAAAGTACCGAAACGCTACACGAGACTTCTTCCAAAAAGAAAAGAAAAGAAACTTTTACATGCCCATAAAGGCCGTTGTCCTAACTCCTAACGATTTCTCATTCAATCCTCCTTGTTATATACAAGTCTTCCAAAGTCGCTTTCTTCTTCCACCCATCTTTCTATGGTTTACCATTAGAACAAAAGGAAGTTCCTTTCTCTTCCAGAAACAATGGAGAGCAACCAGACCGCGAAGGAAACCACCATGGAAGCAGAGTTCGAGGATTTGCTGCCAGTGATGGCAGAGAAGCTGGATGTGGAAGCCTTTGTGTCTGAACTGTGTGGGGGTTTTAAGCTTCTAGCAGACCCAGAAACGGGTTTGATCACAAGCGAGAGTCTGAGGAGAAATTCGGCTCTGCTGGGTATGGATGGGATGAGCAAAGAGGATGCAGAGGATATGGTTAGACAAGGCGATCTTGATGGGGATGGGAAGCTAAATGAGACTGAATTTTGCATCCTGATGGTGAGGCTTAGCCCTGGGATGATGGAAGATGCTGAGGCCTGGCTTGAGAAGGCAATTGAGCAAGAGCTCAGGAAATCCTCAACTTAAGTCGATCCTTTCTGCAATCAAAATTGTAAGTTATATAATATATATTTATCAATTCCGTGGAAAAAAATTGATGAAACTCATATGGATTCTAAAGGGATTCGATTATAATGAAATATATGAAATGAATCTCTCCGGTGAGTTGTTCAAGCATGCAAGAGTTTGATACAAGAGGCGAGTAGGACTAGATATTTGTCTTCCCTTTCTAGCTCACTAATTTCATCCTCATCAGAAATGTGTAAATTTAGTCTTCTCCTAAACAAAATTCAGTCAAATGATAATCATCTATACAAATCAGAAAGACAAACCGGAGGGAATGACATAGATAAATGATAATCTTGAGCAGAAACTGTAAACATCAGTGTCAGTGATCGCAGGCAGCAGTGGCAAAGAGATGTGGTTGTGTTGACTTTCAGCCGGAAATTTCGTTCCATGGAATGAGCCAGTGCCAAAGCCTTATTGATCATTCAGTGGCTTAGTATCAAAAGAATGAGGGATGGTTTTTGTTCTTAACAGCAAACACCATTAAGTTTTTTGAAGAATGCTATCAGTAACCGCCAAATATTTTCCATGCCCCGCTAAGCGTAAATGGTTTCATCATAATCAAGAGTCACACGCATATTCACGGCTTAATAACTGCGTAGCGTCCAAAGGCCTAATGAATTTGACTGTTGGTTTCCTTCTCTTTGCGTTAGGGAGAATGCAGCAACGACTACGAGAAATAACCAAACAAAAATCTCACAAGTCAAGGATATCATTATCAAGTGATAACCGAGAAAAAGGCCATAATCAATCTATTACGACACAATCGTACTAACATCTCAACAGCTTCGTCATATGCATGCTCAAATGGATAACATATCCTCCCCCTCGTGCAAAATCCTAGAATAATTTTGTATTGCATCGATTCCGTGGTCCAGCAAACCGCTTGCATTGGTTTTGACAGTAGAACCAAAGATTTACAACAGAATAGGCATATAGAATTATCAGTTACGTTCCAATAAATGGGGCGGGGCTACTTTGCATAGTTTATACTCAATTTGGGGAGGGAAAGAGATAATTATCAAGTTGCACATAAGAAACGACGTAGACTAGGAAAAACAAAATTTAAGGTTAGCTAGAGCATACGTGATCGGGGTCGGCAGACAAAGAATTTTAGCTAGCCGTATATTGTTAGTTACGCATAATAGCGTCCAGGAGCAACGTTTAAAGCGCATAACACCATAACTTCCGGTACATTGATATTTAAGTATTTTCGGGTAGTAACAATTTGTTCTACTCATGCTTCCACATCACTGTTGAAAACTGTGAGTTTTGGTTATATTTCACTGGCTGGAGCAAATTCAATCACATTACTTTAATCATAACACTTGAGTAGAAAATTAATTTTCAATCATAGCCAAAACATATGACGTCCCTGCAACATATATCAATGGTTCCGACTTTAAACAGGTTATATTCAGGTCCGATAAGTACCAATTGGCCCTGACTGCTACACAGCTAAAAGGCAAACCAAACATTAAAATGTAAAGGTTCCTCTTCTACATGATGTACCACTTGCTATTCCAACACCTAGAACGTAACAGGCTGCCAATGCAGACTGCTTCTTACCCCTAAACCAGACGTCCCTTTTTAAGTTCTCGACCTTCGTATTGGTGACCGGCTGTAGACATATAACAGAATATATAAGCTCTTAAAAACAATAAAATGCACACAATTACACAGATAATCATATTGACTACAAGAATACAATACCTGCGATATCTACCATCAGGACTCCTGTGCCTACCATATTCAGGGCTCCTAAGCCTACCATAATCAGGGCTCCTACGCCTGTCATATGTTGGTCCATTGTACCTATCATACACAGGGCTGCGTGGACGACCATAGTCAGGACTTGATCTCCTCTGATAATCTGGGCTGGGTGATCTCCCATAACCCCCTCTTCTAGGACTGTCATAATATTTGTCACCCTTCTCACCATCATCCCTTAGAGCATACTCAACAGACACTACTCTGTCCAGTATCTTACTGCAAGTGCAGTGAGACCATAAATTCATTATTTGTACCTAGTAAGATAAGAAACTTGAAAGAATTTTAACAAAAGATATTCAACTCATCACTGACCTCATATGTGTACACTCAAGAGCTTTAGTAGCATCTTCTTGTGTTTCAAACTGCACAAATGCAAAGTTCCGACGAATTCGGACATGAAGAACCTTTCCATAAGGTTCAAAGTGTCTTTCTATGTCACGAACTCTAGTACGAATTGGGTCAAAGTTAATCACAAATAGGGTTTTTGTGGGCCTCTGATTAGCCCTTGAGCCATCACGATGACGGCCTCGTTCACCCTGCTAAAATAAAATATATAGAAAGCCATCATAAACTCAGGTAGGACATTCTCTAAAGATCTCAATAATACAAGGTAAATACAACTAAAACATGATCATGAAAAGACTACAATACCCTAGCCCACTCCACAGACAGTCTTCGTTTGTCATAACCAAATGGAAAATTGTCAAGTGCATGAATTGCTTCTTCAGCATCACGCTCATCCTCATAATAAACAAAAGCAAAACCTGCAATGACAAAACTAGTATTAGAGACATAACTAATGTTGAAAGACATCAACATGTTATCCCTCGCCGGTAGTACATCAGCCAAATCAGGAAATCATTTTCCCCGTCAGGAACAAAGGAATACAACACCTGCATATATGTGAGGCTGATGCACATGAAGCTGTAGAGCGTTGAATGAGGAACAAAATCATGATTGCAATTAAAGGTTTAAATCCAAAATTCAGATCTGAGATTGTCATTGCCAAGCATGCTTCTCCATTCAGACAGCACGAGTGATTTCAGTAATAGAAGGCATGGCATGACAGAATTTCATTGATCCCCTATTTTCAGTGGAGCTAGGCATGGCTTAATAAATTGATTGATGATCCCACCATGACCATTCTGGTGGAAATGGCAACGTTTGGCAAAGAGGTGAGTGAGTGACGGATGATCAGGTGAGAAAATGCAGATGATGCTATCTGTGGGTGGAAGGAGAGCAGACAAGCAGGAAGGTTTCCTTCCAAAAAAAAATTTGCAGAGAGGTTGGCAAGCCAAGATAGAAGCTCAGCATATTTTCCCTTAGTAGAAGTTCCTGCGTCAAAAGAAACACTTAAAACTGGAGGATTGCTCCAAAGATATTGCAATTTTGTGGCTGCTATTTATTTTCCACCAGGATATAGGAACAAGACATGCAAGCCATAAAAGCAGCATTATGTCCATATCCAAAATACCCTTGTTACAATATCCTAGTTTTCAGTAGCTGTTAGATAAACAACATTCTTATTTAATTACAAAATATTATAACTTATATCATTGGACGTGATAGACTCGCTTCACACAATTGATGATAGCTACAAGTTAAAAAAATGTCACCATTTACAACCCCTAAATGCCACGGGCTACAAGACCAATGAAATTGGTCCAACAATAATTCAACAAGCCAGAGAAAAAAGATCCCAATTCCGAAATTTGATGACAAGGCAGGGTTCGTTATAGAAGAGAAAGAAAAGGATCAATAAAATTCACAAAAACTATGTGCTTAATTATAATGAGCTAATAATAAACTAACGGAATGCCCCAGTATATCCCCAAAAAAAAGTAACAAAGAAGGGCTTGGCACAAGGTACAAAGTAAGCTGAGCCAGTTAATAACAACGACAAAAGCAACCATATCTACATAAGATATACAGTCCCCATGTAAAAGCTCCTAAACAAAAAATGACAACAATCTAACACAGATGTTCAAACCTCAACCAGTGTATACTGTATATTATGCATATGTTGTTCTAAAATCCTAGTTTTAAAATGGGATTATCGCATAAAGAATATACTTACAATGCAATATGATAATAGTAGTCATAGTGTCATACTAATTTTCGTATGATAATTGATAAGCCAGAATTGAGGAGTATGTAAATGTTAGACTCGGGTAATAATGAATGGGTAGAATATCTTCTACAGTAATGACAACATTAAGGCTTAGTTTGGGAGAGGCGACTGAGGTTAAAGTGTGCAATATAAAGTGGCATAATGGAGAGCTAAACACAGTCTAGATGATACAACTGCAAACTACATCTTGCAACCAAATACATGCCCTGATTGCACAACCAAGTAGGTAAGGGAATGCTGACATGCAAAAGCACCAGAATTCAATGTGCAAAGTCATTAAAGGTAAACGGAAAATCAGCAACTTCACCAGAATACCCAGAAAGGTCCCTTCGGATGTTAGGAGAGGAGACTGTAATTTTCTGATCGCATATTAGAAGACTAACACAAGAATGCACAGTAATATTTACCAGATTTCATGTCCACGCGCTCAATCCTCCCATACTTGGCGAACAAGCGTTCAAGCTCTGACTGACGGGTATCGTACTCAAAGTTCCCAACGAAAACCGGCCTCATCTTCGTAATTGCCCCTCAAATCGGCTTCAACACCAAGCCTTTTGTAAACAGAGCCAGTAAAAAATCAGGCCAAAACCAACAAACGAAACAATAAACACAAAACCCACAATGCCCTAACCCTAAGACCCATAATCACTACCCCCTCCCACTTAGGGTTCTCGCTCCCTTTATATAAAGCGGAACATACAAAATCAAACATCAAAACAAGAAGTTCTCATTTTCTCTTACGCCCACATCAAAAGAGAGAACGCGAAACCCTCCATAAATTTGCCGAAAAATCAAGAAGAAACACAAAAAAATTTCACCTTTTCCTTTTCCAAGAAATAATAAAAGTGACGGGGAGCGACAATGTCAATGACGCTTGAAGGAAGAGAAAAGGGGGGAAGGAAAGAGAAAGAGTACCTCAAAAAGCTTGGATATTTTGGGTAGCTTTGGTGAAAAGCTTCGGGTAGAATCAGAGAGAAACCCTAAGCTCAAGGGTACGATTGTTTTGGCGAATCCAGACGGGAGCGTGAGACGTGTGGTGACTCTATTTATTTAGAGTAAAATAGTTTTAATCCTCGAACATATATTATTTATTAATTTTTATTTTTTAAAAATTAATTTTATTAATTAAATTTTTAAAATTTTAAATTTATAATAACTTATTTTTTAAAATAATTAAATTAATAAAATAAAAAATAAAATTTATAAATAATTTAAATTTTAAAAAATTAAATTAATAAAATTAATTTTTAAAAAATAAAATTAATAAATAATATTTATATTTTAAGAATTAAAAATAAAATTAATATATATTTTAGGATCTTTGGATTATTAAGGTTGTTCTAGCCCGTGGTTAGCCCAGCCCACCCATAAAGCCCATGGCTACGGCCCATTCTTTTCAATCAACCTTGCATCGCGATGTGTCAACTTTTATCCGGCTTATTAATCCTTTTTTTTTTATAAACCCGCATAATTTAATTAAAATAAAAAAAAGTAGTAATAAACAGATGATTGTTAAGGAATTTTTTAAAATCAAGTATAACCGGAAAGAGTGAATAATTAAAGGCATTTGAAGGAAGCTATAAATGTATAATGAAATTTTTTAACTAATATGCATTGATCTAAATAGAAGTGATTTAGATTCTTTAAGTATTATGTCTAGGGTTCGATCTCTAGTATATGTGAATAGAGCATGCGCTATTAGTAGATCTTCTCCAACAAGGGCATAGATTAAGGTACACAAAAAAAAAATATAATTAATTTTTTTTATTTATATTTTTTTATAAATTTATTTATTTTTTATATAAATAATAATAATATTTTAGAAGAAGTAATAATTAAATAATAAAGTGGACAATCTCTTTTATAATAACATAAATCTCTTGTTATACTGATTGAATCTGAGTTCTTACTTTTTCAAAAATAAAAAAGAATAGAGAAATAAAAATAAACTAGTTGTTTACCGGTTTTTGTTTCCTCCTCTTACTCATAAACACTCTAATCTCGTCTCCTTTATATTATATTATGCAAATGATAAAAAAAAAAATTAATCATAAATTTAATCATAATTTTTATATAATTGAGAGAATAGTAATTTTTTCAATATAATATTATCAATAATTTAAAATAAAATGATCTCATGACAACGAGAACTTGCCCATCTTCAAATGAAATCAAGAAAACAATAGTAGTTATGCTAACAAAAATTAAATATTTAAAAGCATATTTCTCAAATAAGTGATATCAATTGGATGTTCGGTTAAAAGTTCAGTCAACCGACATTTAAGTATAAATAACCAACAAATATAATTTGAAAATTAAAATAGAAATTAAAAAAATTAGATGACTTTTTGAATTACATAAAGAAATTTAGCTTTTCAATATAATGATAGATGAAAAATAAAAAATTATCGATCATATTCAATAAGTAAAAAAAAAAAAAAAGAGAGAGAGAAATTTACATTTTTAAATAAAAAAGATGATACAGTTAGAAAAAAAAGAAGCATACTTTTCAAAAAAAACAAAGTAGTCTTGAGAAACTTTTTCACATTTAATTTAATAACTAACATTGTTTGATACAATTAAGAAAATAATTTAATGGTATAAATTTTTCCCTGCAGTATTATGATTAGAAAAAGAAAAAGTATTCATTCAAAAAGAAAAAAAATAAAAAGAAAGAAGTTGCACTTTAAGAAAAAGTAGAGTCTACAACAACTTCACATCCAATTTAATGATTAATATTATTTAATCTAATGGTTAATATTTTGTTCTCGTCAAAACTGTAATAATAGAAGCAGAAATGAAACAGCAAGTAGAAAGTGACAAATCAAATTATGGTTGTGAGGTCATTGAGCACACAATAAAGATATGGAACAGAAGGCATAGAAAGTAGAAAAAACGCATGAAAGGAAATAATCGAAGGTAGAGAACCACAGAAGAAATAAAATAGAAGATACAAAAAGAGATAATAGAATGTAAAACTAAAAAGAGACAATATAACTAAGTTCACAAAATAAAAAAATATAAAACAAAACGCAAGAGAACAAATGGACTGCAGAGCAAAATAATTGCACGTGAATGAATGCAAATCATGATAACTGTCTTTAAATAGTAGGCTTTAATGAAGAGATAAGGTTGATTTAGTATATATACAATAAAATATAATAATTACTCGTAAAAATATAATATTTATTGATAAAAATATAGGAATTTGATTAAAAAAATAATATAATAATTAATCAAATCATATTTAAAAAAAATTGGATGGTTCAATGAATGGTTAGGATAAATGAAAATCAACTGATGAAATCATTCTCCAAAATTAATAAAACAGAATGCCAGAATTGTATAATTAAATTAAATAAAATTTATATTTGAAGAATTTATATTGATTAGTTATGAAATTTACTAATTTTATTGAAAATTATTTTGTGTTTTCTCTTTTTTTTTTAATTTTTTTTAAAGCAGAAGAGAACAATAATTTTATATACTAATTGAAAACTCTCTTTTTTTTTTCTTGAAAAACACTCCAATTTCATAAATATCCCCTTCCCTTCCAATCATCCACCCAGTCAGACTAAATTCCTTCATGAATTATATATTCCTCTGCTATCATCATACTATTTAAACTAGATCACCCGTTGTATTCACAGAGCGAGGAGCCCAATTTCTCCTATTTTGTCTACATTCGTAAAATACCGAATAATCCAAACATAATTTCGTTGTACCATTCCTATCCTCAATTTGGAGAATTATGTGTTTGTTTCTGCGTTGGAATACTCCGATGTTCCGTTTGCAATATCAATTTGATTTTTAGCTATGAAAATATTTTGTTTGATTACATGTTTAAACATTTTTTTATACTTAATTTTATCACTAAATTGGCATTTGATGTGAAGCAAAAAATTGTTATTTCTACATTTGGGCAGGTTGGGTATTTCATAGCAAAAACTTTTGTATTTTTCAATGTATGTTTAGATAGGCGTTCGTTTTACTTAAACTGACTTTTAGAGATTTAAATGAGATTTTATTTATTTTTTATTTTATTTATTTATTTTGATATTTATATTATTTTTTAAACATAATTATACATTCAAAAATTCATTTAGTGTGAAGTAATTATTTTTTACTTTTATGTTTAACATTATTTTTTATTAAATATAAATTACCTAATTCAAATCTACTTTTAATTAAAATTAAAATTATAAAATCAAGTTCATCCAAAATTAAATTTACAAATTTTAATTCAAATATACACCTAGTCTACCCTTCTATATTCTAAGACACATTTCTTTTCAATTTGTAAAACTTGAAAACAAGACGGTAAAGGGTAATGGGGCATCGGATGGTCACACACTCACTTTATAATTATTATTTTAATGATAAACAAATAATTAAAATAATAATAATAAAATAATGAATAAACTCCTATTTTGATAATAAAAAAATATAAATATTATCACTTTAATTTTTTAAATATTTTTATCATTAATTTAGTTCCTGAATTTATAAAGTGACATTATTTTAATCATTCAAATATATTAATTTTAATTTAGTATCTTAATGATCGAAAAATATCATCAATTTAGTCTTTTAATTATACAAAATTATCATTAATTTAGTATTTTAATCATTAAAATTTTGTCAATTTAGTCCATGTCTATATATAAAATAATGATTTTAATGATACTTTTTGATTTAGAGACTAAATCAGTAACAAAATTCTTTAGAGAATCAAAGTGATAATATTTATATTTTTAAACGACTAAAAATAGATTTTACTCTAAAATAATACTCATTATAATTCAAAATAAGTGTTCTTTTGATGAAAACTAGTAACAAAAATAAAAAAATTATGAAATAATAAGTATAAAAATTGAAAATAAAATTAAAAATGAGAGAACAAATATTGTTAAACAAAAATAAAAGAATAGGAAGAGGAAAAAATTTTAAAAATCAATTAAAAGATTTGACTCATGAACTTTTTTTTCTTGAGGATTTAAAATTATGACTTATTAATTACTTAAACCTTATTTGGTACTTCATATAGGACAAAATTTAATAGTATAAGACTTGATAGTATAGTATAAGATAATATAAGACCTAATAGTATAAGGATTGGCGGTAGGAGGAGAACATGGGAATGAAAACTATGTTTGATTTGAGATTAGAATATTATATTTTTATTTAACCTGATACAAAATAATTTTATCATGTCTTATCAGGCCACAAAGGCTTGATTAATTTATCCTATAATCATTGGATAAAAATAGATAAAATTGATAACTTTATCTTATCAGATGTCATAATATATACGATAAAAATAGCCATATAGTATAAGTTTTATACTATTAGGTCTTATAATACATTATAACATATAAGATCCACAATATCATTACTTGCTATACAAACATTATTTATTAGAACCAAATGATAATTTTGTTTTTCATATGACAGACTCAAATTTCACATAACAAAGTTGAATCATTCTTCTCTTTTTATATATTAAAACAGATAATAGATATCTTAGTCCATATTAAGTATCTTTTTGAAAAATCAAAATAACATCAATTGCTTATTTTTTAATTCTATCCTTATGATAGTGGTGTATTATGTGTAATAATTAATAGAATAAGTAAAAAAATAATAATAAAATAACGTGAGATAATAATATAGAATAATTAATTATTATAAACTAAGTAAGAATAGAATCTATCAAAAAATTGAGTAAGGGTAGTTTAGTAAAAAAAATTTATAATTAAAACATGTCTTGCCTTTCTTAATCTTTGTGCCTTTCATAAAAAAGATACTTATTTTAAATAAGAAGGAATATAAATTTTTATTAAATGATAGTAATAAATATAAATTTAATCTTTAATGAATAAATAATTAGAACAATTATTTTAAAAAATTTTTAATGAATAAACTAGACAAATAACTTTTCGATCATTGAAGGAATCACTAATAAAATTAAATAAATGGATGATACAAATAAGATAGTATAAAATTTATATTCCTTTTAATAATTACATATTTAAAAAGAGATTTTAATAAATAATATTCAAATAATATTAATTCTACTAAACTTATTTTTTAGATAAATATTTTCAAACATATATTACAATCAAACAAATTTATTTTTAAACAAAATTAAATTTATAAAATTAAATTAATTTAAAATTAATTTTATAAACTTCAATTTAAATACACATTTACTAATATAATAACATAATTTGTTTCCTCTAAAAAATTGCTCCTAGTCGTACAACTCATCCTAAATTTCAATATATAGAATATTCTTTGGTACAAAGCAAAACGCATGAAATAGGCCGCATATTGACGTATAGAAGGAAAAAGAAACACTAGAGGAAGTTGCTTGGAAGGTTCCGCCGGCCATAATAAAGTCAAGAAGAAACCCTTCGGGAAGTTGCTTGGAAGGTTCCGCAGGGCAAAAAGTCGCATTTGTAGTAATACACTAATAATATTATATTATATAACTTTCCGGGTTGAATGTAGCTAACTCTTATTTTAAAGGGGAAAACAGAGGGAAAACATTGAGAAAGCAAAAAGTCAGAACCTTAGAAAAGAATAGCATGGAAAGCGAAAGAAGTGGTTATTATCAAGGTCACATTCGGCTTTAATAAATGAAGGACTGTGTCAGGGCATTTTGAATGAAAACGAGCCCAAATTCCTCTGACAAGAATAATTTTATATTTTTTTAATCTTTTTAAATAATTCTTTTAATTATTAAATAAAATAAAATATGAATTTTTTTATATTTTAAAATATTAAATATTTTATTTTTTATTTAATAATTATCTTATTAAATATTAAAAATTTATTAAATTTTTTTTAGAAAGATATATAAAATTCTCTCAACCAATAAAAATATAAAATATCACATTATTGTGTTGCAGGCTTGCAGGGAAGACAAAACAACTTTTTCCCCAGTAACTTTGGTCGCAGATAAGCACCTGCGAATTATAATTACCCAATCATTGCTGCGCAGCAGAAGATATCATAGTGATAGTAGTAACATTAACGCATTGTAGGTTGTTAAACTTTTTATAAATTTGAAAGTGATAAAGCTGTTTGCGCGTACAACATAAGATATTAAGATTTGACTAACCAAACAAAGATTTGACCGAACCATAATTAATAAAAACTTAAATACAAATAATCTTAATTCAAGTGATATTAAATTTATTAATTATGAAGTCATTTTTATGAATATTATTTTAGGTGTCAATAAAATATTGCAAAAGTGCCATACCAAAAAAAAAATATATTACAAAAGTCGTAGTCAAATAAAAAAAAAATTTAATGTACTGTCAAAATACCACATTCAAAAAATAAGTTGGGATAGATTAGAAAGGGAAGAAATTAGAAAGGAAAGAGAAAGAATAGAATAAAGTTATTTTTTTCTTTATTTGAAATATCAATAAAAAAATAAAACAAAACTCTATTACTTTTATTTGAAAGTTTCATTATAAAAGAATAAAATAAAATAATTATAATTTTTAATTTTTATAATAATCCTTTTAATTTATTAAAAAGTAAATAAAAATATTTAATATGAAGGATAAAGATATAAAATATTTATTTTTAATTTATAAAAATTTTTAGTTCTTTCGTTTTATCCAATTTTGAGATCAACAAAATTTAAGTCTTTGATGAAAAGAGAGAGAGAATAATTTTTTTTGAATTCATTTTCCTTCTTTCGTTTCTCTTCTTTTCATTACCTATCATTCAAACATAATATTAAAAATTAATTTTAAATTTTATTATTTAATTTTTTATATTTAATCTAACTACTGAATAATTATGTTATCAAAGTATATAATTTTAATGAAGTGATTGTAATACCGCACATAAGAACTTCTCCGAATAAGAACCGTACAAAGTAGTTGGTTCCAGTTCCAACTCAGAGGGGTAGTTTCGAGAGTTGAACAGCAAGAGCCATCGTATTTCAAAAATTCTGAAAAGTAACTGACTGGACTGGAGCACCGGGAGTGGGAATAAGGGAAGAAAAGGCAAATTTGAAAGGCACAGTTACAGATTCTATATATACTCATTCGTAGTCCTGTGCTGCCCTGTCCTTCTCTCCTGAGTCCTAACCCAACAACAACAACAACAAGAGGTTGATGTTGGTTGAGACTTGAGCCTCCAAAAAGACCGCCATATTTTTGCAAAGCCCTTCAAAGACAAGACTAGTACTCTCTAGTCAGTCCTCACAAATTCCCTTTCTTGGACTAAAGGTCTCCTCAGAGCATCCTGCGAAAATTCCCGGTCTTTGCTTTGTCTCCAAGCTAACAGTCTTCAACCTCGTCTGCTTCGTCTTGTGGTACAATTTTCGTTCCTTTTATGTATGTTAGACAACATAAAGTCTGTGTTTTTCTCATGCACTCTGTTTTGTGTGTCTGAGCGGCTGAGGAGGTATTGTGTTTACCTTGATGCTCTCATTAGATGTTTTTTGTTTTTTGTGATGACTGATTAAGATGTTTTTGATGTGGAGTTATGTGGTGTTGTGGCGTTGGGTTGAAGTTGATGTGTACTTAACTGGGATTCGGGAAGTTCTTTTTTTTTATTTAAACCATTCGTAGGTTTTGTTTCTTTCATTTGTATGGCTATAAAGTGTCCATCTTCATCGTACTCTGCCCCTCCCTTCTTGGGGAATTTTTTTTTTGTTTGGGTGTGGGGGTGCGGAATTGTCGTATATGAATTGTTATTTAGTTTTTTAATCTGTTCAAGAAGGCCTTAAAGGAGTATATAGCTTTCAGTTTTGATTGCCACCGATTCTCATTAGTTTTTTTTTTCTGCAATTAATTGGTTCGTTTAATTCATCCTGAAAAAGAGAATTTTTCCCCCCATAAAATAGCGTTTTCTTTTCTGACTTCACAATTAAAAAACTTCAGTCGCATTCCTTTTCTTGTGTATTAACATGGGTAATGCATACATCTAAGAGATTGTTTCGTTTGATCTGTTTACAGGATCGTTTGATGCTCTGATATGTTTGTAACAGCATTTTAATTGTTTTTTTTTTTCAGCTGTTATGTTTAACACCCATATGAAAGTTCCAATGAAACAAAAACCATTCCCTGCATGGTCATGGTCTGTGGAGCAATGTTTGAAAGAGTATGGTGTGAACCTGGACAAGGGTCTGAGTACTCGCGAGGTTGAGAAGCGGCGTGAGAAATATGGTTGGAATGAGCTTGCTAAAGAGAAGGGGAAGCCCTTGTGGCAACTTGTACTAGAACAATTCGATGACATGCTGGTGAAGATACTTCTGGTTGCAGCCTTCGTATCATTTATTTTAGCTTACTTGCATGGACGTGAATCGGGCGAGTCTGGATTTGAATGTTATGTGGAGCCACTTGTGATCATTTTGATTTTAGTTCTTAATGCCATTGTTGGAGTTTGGCAAGAGAACAATGCTGAAATGGCTCTCGAAGCTCTGAAAGAGTTGCAGTGTGAATCTGGGAAAGTGCTAAGGGATGGGAATTTTGTGCCTGATTTGCCTGCTCGAGAGCTTGTTCCCGGTGATATTGTGGAATTGAATGTTGGAGATAAAGTCCCTGCTGACATGAGAGTTGCATCTTTGAAAACCTCAACCTTGCGAGTTGAGCAGAGCTCATTAACTGGAGAAGCCATGCCCGTTCTCAAAGGCACTAATCCTATTTTCTTGGATGACTGTGAGTTGCAGGCCAAAGAAAATATGATTTTTGCAGGCACCACAGTTGTCAACGGGAGCTGTCTTTGTATTGCTATTACCACAGCAATGAACACTGAGATTGGAAAGATACAGAAGCAAATTCATGAGGCTTCTCTGGAGGACAGTGACACTCCTCTGAAGAAGAAGCTGGATGAATTTGGTGGTAGGCTTACCACTGCAATTGGGATAGTTTGCCTTATAGTCTGGGTTATAAACTACAAAAATTTCCTTTCTTGGGATGTTGTGGATGGATGGCCCTCAAACATCCATTTTTCTTTTGGGAAGTGCACTTACTATTTTAAAATTGCTGTTGCCCTTGCTGTAGCTGCAATCCCAGAAGGTCTGCCTGCTGTTATCACAACTTGTTTAGCCCTTGGTACAAGGAAAATGGCTCAAAAAAATGCAATTGTGCGAAAGCTTCCAAGTGTAGAAACTCTGGGATGTACATCTGTGATTTGTTCAGATAAAACTGGGACTCTGACAACAAATCAGATGTCTGTGGCAGAGTTCTTTACTTTGGGTGGGAAAACCACTGCTTCTCGAGTCATCCGCGTTGAAGGCACAACTTACAACCCCCGTGATGGGGGAATTGTTGATTGGACTTACTATAACATGGATGCCAACTTGCAAGCCATGGCAGAAATATGTGCTGTTTGTAATGATGCTGGGATTTATTTTGATGGACGTGTTTTTCGAGCTACAGGTTTGCCCACTGAAGCAGCTCTCAAAGTTTTGGTTGAAAAGATGGGAGTTCCAGATATGAAGGCAAGGAACGAAATTCGTGATACACAACAAGCTGCAAACTATGATTGCAACACCGTGAAGTTAGGTAAGAAAATGGAAAATGGACTTTATGGCAGATAAATAAATTGTCAAAGTGCTTGGAATAACAATATACCATTTAATTTTGCTTGTACAGGCTGTTGTGAGTGGTGGACTAGAACATCCAAAAGGGTCGCCACATTGGAGTTTGATCGCATCCGGAAATCAATGAGTGTTATTGTTCGTGAACCAAATGGGCGAAATCGGCTCCTTGTCAAGGTGACTGACTTGATGCTTTATCATCAGATTGGCTTTTATCGGAAAAGAAATTATCAATCAGTTGATAGAAGCATTTTGTGTACAGGACGTTGGCTTCTTAACTTAAAATGTATTCAAAATGGACTTGGATAAACCATTTGGTATATAATCATATAGAAAAATGATATCATGCTGCATATCTAAGATAAATGCATGATCCTTTTAGGAAGCTTAGAATATTTTCAACTCTGCTCTCAGTGAAAACAGGCAAAATGGGGGTCTGTGATGCTTGATTGACAGGCATGGTCTTGTCTCTTGCGTTATACATCTTTCGAAGATCACTACTTTCTTTGGATGCTGTTTCTTTTTTGTTCGGTTGTTGAGCTCTCATCTTACTATTCATTAACATTATGGCATATGATTCTGTCTAACTGATTCTTACTATGTGGGGTATTTTTCAATTGGTAGATAGATTAGCCTGATGCTTTATTATCTTTTTTTTTCCCTTTTTGGTGGTAATGGTAAACTCTCTCCTAGAGTTTGCACAGTTTCCCACATCCGGGTACATAAAATGGTAGTTTGACGTTTCCCTATTTACAAACTGTGACATCTTTTGATGCCTGATTTCACCTAGTGCTTTTTTTTTAAGTTCTAAAGTAGTTCAATCACAGGGTGCTGTTGAGAGTTTACTGGAGCGTAGTTCACATGTGCAACTTGCTGATGGGTCTCCGGTTCCAATAGACGAGCCATGTAGAGAACTACTTCATCAAAGACTCCTGGAAATGAGTTCAAAGGGATTGCGTTGCTTGGGTATGGCATATAAGGATGACTTGGGCCAATTTTCAGACTATAATTCAGAGAGTCATCCTGCCCACAAGAAATTGCTTGATCCAGCTTGCTACTCATCCATTGAAAGTGATCTAGTTTTTGTTGGTGTTGTTGGTATAAGAGTAAGTTTAGGCCACACCTTTTGTTGCACTTATCAATCAATCATTTGTCTTGCAGCTTTTTCGAGGGTATTTAATCTATTACTATACTGATCAGGACCCTCCTCGTGAGGAAGTTCATAAAGCAATTGAGAATTGTAAGGAAGCTGGTGTTAGAGTTATGGTAATAACTGGAGATAATAAGTCCACAGCAGAGGCTATCTGTCGGGAAATCAAATTGTTCTCTAAAGATGAGGACCTTAAGGGGCAAAGTATGACAGGTAAGGAATTCATATCTCTTCCTCCTTCAGAACAGGTTAAAATATTGTCGAGACCTGGAGGCAAGGTTTTCTCTCGAGCTGAGCCTGGACACAAGCAAGACATTGTGAGGTTACTGAAGGAAATGGGGGAGATTGTTGCAATGACTGGAGATGGTGTGAATGATGCGCCTGCACTTAAACTTGCTGACATAGGGATTGCTATGGGCATAACTGGAACAGAGGTAATCTGGCTGTTGCTTAAGTGTGGTGCACCTATGTTTTATGTCATGACCCATTCCCCCTCTTTCTTTTTTGCTTCATTCTGATTTGATTATTTCTAACCTTGCCTACTAATATTACAGGTCGCAAAAGAAGCTTCAGATATGGTGCTTGCAGATGACAATTTTAGTACCATTGTTTCAGCTGTTGCTGAGGGTCGCTCTATCTACAATAACATGAAAGCATTTATCAGGTATGTCTTAGTTTTTCATCTTAGATTTGTTTGATTCACACAAACACAAGTCCTTCACATTTACTCAATCTTCAGGTACATGATATCATCGAATGTTGGAGAAGTAATATCCATATTCTTGACTGCTGCACTGGGGATCCCAGAATGCATGATACCCGTGCAGCTTCTGTGGGTGAATCTGGTTACTGATGGTCCACCAGCAACAGCTCTCGGTTTTAACCCAGCTGATGCTGATATCATGCGGAAGCCACCACGCAGAAGTGATGATGCTCTAATAAGTTATTGGCTTCTTTTCCGTTATCTAGTAAGTATTGGTCAAGCCTCTTCGTTTTAATCCATAATTATGCATCTATACTGTATAGGTTTGTGAGTCACTCTATAATAGCTTTCGGGTGTAAAGGGTCCCTACCCTTCGCAACAATGCCTTCTTCTCACATCTCCATTCCCATGCAAAATTGTTTCCCTACCACAACGAACTCTACAAATCACTTGAGTCTTGAGTGGTTAATTTAATTGTGTTCCTTAATTAAAAATATTTTGACTAAAAATTCTTTTATTTATAAAAGTTAGCCCAAACTTCTATGTGTATCTCATTTGTCATTTTGGACTTTAGAGTATTATTAAAGTATGAAGAGATAGAAATGCCATATTAATCAGTATATAATTGAGAACAGTGCCCCCTATCTCACCCACTTTTTCTTTTGGTAGATCCTCACAAGAAACCAAGCTTGCAGGAAAAGTTTGAAGCATATAGAAATCATATCAATCAAATACATCTGGATGAGTAGTGTATTACAAGATTAAATCGTATACTTAGAAGGACACTTTTCTGGCCTTCATCATATTAATGTACATTTTGAAGAGTCGATATCTATCTTTCCCTATGATTGAGCCTGGTATTTATCACATGGTATTCACACTAATACTCATGGTCATGGCAGGTGATTGGTTCCTATGTGGGAATTGCAACAGTTGGCATTTTTGTCTTGTGGTACACCCAAGCATCTTTTCTTGGCATCAATCTTGTCAGCGATGGGCACACAATTATAGAACTGTCCCAGCTTCGCAACTGGGGAGAGTGTCATTCATGGTCTAATTTTACTGTTGCTCCTTTTGTGGTTGGTGGGGATCGCTTGATCACATTTTCAAATCCATGTGACTATTTCTCAGTTGGCAAAGTAAAGGCCATGACTTTGTCTCTCTCTGTCTTGGTGGCCATTGAGATGTTCAATTCTTTGAATGCCCTCTCCGAAGAGAATAGCCTCTGCAAGATGCCACCTTGGAGGAACCCTTGGCTCTTGTTAGCCATGTCAATATCACTAGGACTCCATTGCCTCATACTCTATATACCATTCCTCTCGAATGTGTTTGGTATTGTTCCACTTGGTTTGAATGAGTGGTTTATGGTCATTCTAATATCAGCACCTGTTATTCTTATTGATGAGGTTCTAAAGTTACTGGCCAGAAGTCAAAGGAGGATGACAAAGGAGAAAGCAGCATGATTGATGGAGTCTCAGCTCAAGTCTATGGCCACTGCAAAAAACACTTCAAGAGGGCGATGGGATGATATATGGAGTATAAAGCCAAATTGTTTGATAAAACTGTTCTTTCGGAAAACTGTACTTCATTTATTGATGGAAAGAAATTTCTCACTATCAATGCATACAATCTCTTGTACAAAGTGTATGTTAAAAGCCTACTTGAAGACTATCATTAGTTGCTCTCATCAATGAATAAGTCCCAGTCAACAAAAGACAGATTTTATGATGCTTGATAAGCTGTCAGTGCACAACAGAGGATAATATAATATTGATTATGCCAACTAGATGCTTGGCCAAAATGGGGTTGGCAGAAATTTTTCATGGCCAAAATGCTTATATATAAAATTAGTGGATCATTCTTCCGTAATAAAACTCTGATAATAAGACCTTTTTCTGTTCTTGAGTAAAAAGAGATTATCCAAATCTTTTCTTTTTAAACTTTATTATTTCATAAAGTCCATCTAGCAAAGCAAAAATTTCACCGCTTCCTGGATGTGATCTATCCTCCACAATGAACCTGAACTTCCTACAAACATGTGCATGGGTGTAGGTATCAAAAGCACAACATTTCTCGCCACGAGTCATAACGTAACACGGATGTCTCATATTTTTTGGTGCAAAAAAAAATGTTTATAAAATGCCTTTGACCAATCCTCCCCACAGAAAAGAAAACAAAAAAAGACGAAGTCAATATTCATGAGATATAGCTTTTATGGAGTTAGATCAATAATCAAAATTATATGAGCATATATTTTATGTATAAGATGACTTCTAATGTAATCATTTTCTTACACCTGGTTTAGTAAAATATTCCATGTACATAAAATATAAATATTGTGTGCAGTTATAGTTAGGCGACATCACAAAGGGAACGATGAGTACCACGCTCTGTTAAATTCTGGTAACCTTTTCACAATATAAGAAGAATCACAAATGAGTTCTATAGCAAAGAATACAATTGTTCAAGAAAGGGATTTTTCTTTTTTTCCTTTTACACAAGTAATAAGACAAGCCAATCCATCTTCAAATGTACAAGCTATTTGTGGCATTTAATATAAGCCCCAAATAAATTCCCACATGTCCAATGGTGGTGGTGCCTACATACACCAACAGCCCAAACTGGATGTAGGACGCTTATGGCACAAGATCTATATGTGATTCTCCATGAGAAATAGCCAAATGCAAAGTTGCAAACATTGGTCACAGTGGTAACCAGATTGAGGAACATCAAGTCGGGTTCTCCTGGCAGGTGAAACCACATCATGCTGTTGCACGGATGAAAGCAATTTTCTCTGTGAAAGAGTCCCATTTCCTGCCCAAGCGTAGTTTGCAATCATTGATGTCATGCACAGTTAAAGCATCAAGGGAAAGTTATGCCTCATGGTCAACTTCTCATTACAAGAATTCGAATCAACATTTTTCTTTAGAAATATGAAGACTGATCATGAAGCACATTCAAATGTGCCAATATTCTAGCTGCCATAGATCTCACATTCCCATTACCCCGCTGAGTTAAATCAACGAGAGGCATTTGAGCTGAGGCTCCATACATCTGTTTGAATTCCACTAGCCGAAAAATTCTTTCCAAAGCATGTAGAGACTTTTCCTGCAATCCAGGGGAAGGGGAACTGAGAAATTTTATTATCAGTGGTATGGCGTTTGCTTCTGCAAGCACTTTACTACCCCTCTGTAGTTTTTCACCTTCAATTAAAGTTAAAAGAGCATCTAAAGAAGCCTCACAAGCTCCAGGATCAGATTCCTCAAGATTCTTTGCTAGTGGTCCCACTGCATCAGCCTCCAAAAGGCAAAATGATGATTTGACAGTGCATAGTCCACCATGAACTAAGCAGCCAATTTCAGGTGGAGCTGAGAAGCACCAAAATCCCTTGTGCTTGGGCATTGGCCTGCTCAGCCCAAGTGAACTTCTAGAAAATTGAGTAAGAGATGATGCTGCCCGTTGTTTTGTTAATGTGGTTCCACTTTCGAGCAGCTGTACTAAAACAGTTATAATCCCAGTGTCAGCTGCACTCTTTTGCCATTCCAAGTTTGTTGGAACTGTAAAACGGCATAGGGCACCAACAGAATTCTCTACCAACTTGCTCTTCTGAAGATCTTTGTCCTTCCCCTCTTGGATATAATTATAAATGATTGGCAGAGCACCAGCATCCAAAAGCCATTGAGTGATCTGGGGAATTTCTGGAAGATAGCATATTATTCCCAGAGCAGAAACAATTTCCTCTTCATCAGACGAAGATTTCAGGATCCGGAGTAAAGTCTCGATGCACTTCTGATTCACATTATCCAGTATCATGGCTTCATCGCAACTTTCTACCAGGCAAGAGAACAGCTTTACAGCACTTGCTCGTAGATTTAGGTTTTCATTCTCACACAACCGAACCAATACTTGAACAGCTGAGCACTGTACATACATAAGTGGACTAATTTAACTGTGGTATATTGCCATGAAACAAGAACTGATAAAAATAGATTCAATAGTTTAGGTAAGGACAAGTGATGAAGTGCGTCAACTTAAAGTCAACTCTGGAGATTTTGGTCCCCGATTCACCATATGTTGGTATAGGGTATAATTATGCAACCTGTATAAAGGGCTACGGATAAGCAACCTGTAGGGTACTAGCTCACCAGAAAAGAAAATGGTAGAAGATCAGTGGCGTTAGCAATGCCAGGTATAAAAGAACAGTAAATCTTAGATGGTTCTTAACCATCTAGCCATTCAGTAACGTGCATACATAATCCCACTTCCTAATACATTAAACTTCTCAGATAGCAAATTCTAGAAAATTGCTGGTGATAACTCGAGACAACTTTTTTAGAAATTTAGAATCTAAGTGAAAGCCCAAAAGAACATCACCAAAAACATGGGAAAAGAAGGGGAATGAAAAACAATTTAACTGGTACTTGTTTTTACAGCTGTAGTCAAAAGTAACACAACATTTTTATACCACACTGGTCACAGTTCAGAAGGCAGGTTTCAGAAGTGTTGCAAGGTTATAACACCATTAATAATCAGACACCAGTCATAGCATATTAATATTAAAGGATGAGGCTTCATGGAATTAAGGAAATATGAGCCTCACGTTTGTTTCTCACCATTGAGCCAAATTTTATGATGTTTTGCATAATAAACTTGATAGAGTGCTTCAAACTACAAACCACAACCCTTAAAAGCCATTGCTTCCTGGATGCTTTCTAGCATGCAATATTCATATGGCTAGACTCTGCCCAGGATTGTCTTTATTTAGTAGAAAGTTACACCAAGAAGCCTGATATCTATGGAACCTACAATGTCATTCTTTGTCAATCTTAAACAGGAAGAGTTCCCATTGACTGAAAGACTTAGCCTACGGCTAGTACATAAATCAAGTCTTTTTGCTTTGCTAAATGCAAGATGTTGTCAATTTTCATTGTCTTTAGCATGATACACTGTGAGATTGACCTTCCAGAACTTAAATGGTGATGACTACCTATTTTAGACAAGTCTGCTTTCACTATATTGACTACTTTACCTATTTAGGGTAAAGTATTTCAGCAAAAAACATTTCTAGCTGTGGTAAATACATTTAGCTTCAGTAAAATGCATACCTCTCTTAGCTTGGTCCTGATATATGAAGCTGAGGGCGATTGACACAAGGCATAAAAGGTCAGGATAATGTTTTGTTGCACATCAGGAACCGTGAAACTAATTAGAGAGAAAAGGTTAAAAACATCTTCATCGGATTCTAATAATAAAACTGGGGTCTGGGCATCTTGGGAGATGGTTGATGCAGCAAGTTGCATAATTATGGCTGCGACATGTTCCCGCAAAATTGAAGATGGTAAGCTGTGCTGGAAAAGAAGGTCAAGTAATAGGCGTGCTGCCCCTTGTCGAATCATTTCCAGTCCATTTTTCTTTAAACTGGATAGATTCTGAAGTGCTTTAACAGCCACTATTTTCACCTGAACATCATTATGTGAGACCAAGTGAAGAAGAGGACCAAGTACACCATTGTCAAACAAGGACTCCTTATTGTGGTCAGTTAACTCCATTTCTGCTAATGTTGTGGCCATCAGCATCTTCACATCATCTGGTCCTGCATAAAGAGAGAAACAGGTTATAGTAAAGGCTGTTCCTCACACCACCACCCCTGGTTTTTTGGTAGACGACACTCAGATTAGTTAGAGTAGTGTCCGTAAGTTAAATTTATGCAATTCTTCATATACATCATTTAAACAGTTAAAATAAATTGAAGCTTTACAAAACTTGAGATTGGAACATTAGGTTTCCAAATTGAAAAAATAAACCTTAAAATTTCTTTTTACATTTTTAAAAAATCTCTTTACATGTATTCAGCAGGTTTCTCTTCAAAATTGCATCAGTAATTTTCAATATTTAAAAGCACTCTTACCTTAGGTATAAGAAGATGAACTTCATAAGAAATAAATTTCCATCTTTAAAATTCAAGAAATAGTGCATCAATCACTATAGAGTAAAGAAGCATGGCCTACCTACTAAACATGAATATAAGCCAACATCTACTTGACCCTTTGGCAACTAGGAATCAGGTTTCCAACATATTAACTATTGCTAAAATCTATGAAGTGCAGACAGACACAGCCACACAACATAATAAAAAACATATGGACATGACGCAAGATATATGAAAACCTCAATAAGTACATGCCAATAAGTCTAAGATATGTTTTAAATGTGTTTAAACATGTTAAAGAGGGCATATATACATGTTAAATATTCAAATTTAATAATTGTCACTCCTAAGAGTACTGCTTGAGGTGTCACAATATTGTGCTCAGTTTTAGTGTCCAACAAGTGTAAGATATGGACAAGGTTCCTCTCTTGAAGTGTCAGTGCTTCAATGACCAAAATTGATGCAGTAGACCATGTGCATTGGGTATAGAAGTATGACAGGGTGGGTTTTCATAATGATCTAAGTTAAAATCTTAAACAAAAAAGGTAAAAGAAGAAAATAATTGACAGAAATACTGAAAAGGAGTTCTACATTAAGTGGTGACTTGACTATAAAGATTGATTAAAATGAAAAGTTTTGCTTTTAAGAACTAGATATTTGGATTGAGCAATTTCTTATTGTTAGGCCTTCAAAACTCAATAACAAAATCATAACATCAACTTCAGGGTTTATTCTACTACAAGTTGAACAAGTTAAAAAAGATTTGTAATTCTGCACTTTTGTATTCATGCATATATTTAAAAGAAAAAGAAGAGGGGAAAAGAGAACTTGCAATGGAATACTGATACATTGACTCAAAAATATAGGTTAAAGAATAAACCTGTGGAGAGACGCTGCAATAAATGCTTGAAATAATTTGCCTTTGCCATCTGTATAACATTCTGGTCAGAGTATGAAAGATTCTCCAGTAGCTCCGTTGCATCTCTGGCAGCTTGATTATCATCACTGCTAGACATAGTCACCAATAGTAGTATGCAACCTTGAACTTTTCCAATGTGTTCTCGTAAAGAATCATATTTGGATAGTTCCAGCAGTAATTCCACTGCCAACTTCCTTTCTATCGCACGACGTCCAAGAGAATGGACAATAGATTCAATCGCATTATCAACATTTGCAGTTCTTTCCTGCAAAATCTTCAGGGTTAGGGGAAAATATCCATGAAATTACACGTAGTTGTAGACAAAATAAAGCAACAATTAATGCAGAGTATTTGAAAGTTTCATTACGTGGTAAATAAGACAGAATGAGGGGTTTAGGAAGTAGATATAACCATCAATCTCATTGACAAAAATGAAACAGAATGAGCAGAAAATAAGGGGGGTAAATGACTTCAAAGAAGAGAAAGGAGTGTAATATGATCAAAATTCTTGATAAAAGTGTGTTGAGAATATCTATAACTCACAATAGTTAGGTAGTGTTTTCTATTTCTGTGAGTAGTGTGGACGGGAAAGGTCCTCACTCCTCAACAATCTGTTTTGAGGTTTAATTTTTGGGGGCCAGGGGATGGGGAACGTATCCAATTGGACCAATTCTATTGCTTAGAGCATTGGTGTGACCCAATTCTTTTCAAAGGTCCTTCTATACCAAACATGTGAAAATAATGAGAGTGCTTTCAGTAGAAAGGATGTATTTAAAACAAAATTTTTAGTGAGGTATCTGTGTTACGAAGTCATTCTGTATTGGCCCATCTATAAATGTTAATAGGCTTGATCATGTATATCATGGATCTCTTTTATAGGCTGATTATTATTGCAAGAGGAACCTCTGTCTTACTTAGTAAATTTCTTCATTAGGCCTGTCCTTGGACGTAAGATAGACTGGATGACATTAACTTTGAATCTCTTTTCCAGATTATTCTTTGCCATGTTTGGTTTCTAGCCTTAATAGAAAATTAGTTATAGGTTCATTTTATTTAAGTTTGAATTACTTTTAACAAAAATGTCCAGACTACATTTATTTTATCTGAAACTATAGCTGTTATTGATCAGTATATCTTTAGAAAGCCAAATTTTGAATGTAGCTAAGCTGCTATACACCTTATTAAAATAGAAGGACAAAGATTATAAAAAATTAAAAGATGGGTTAAAGGTTATTCATTTAAGTACCTTAGCATCTTCACTATCCTTCACCAGCATGCAAAGGATGACAAGAGCATTATTCCTTACATCACGGTTTTTTGCAGCAAGAATTTGGATAAGAACTGGTATGTAATTCTCCAATATCACCCATTCTCTGTGCTGGTCCTTTTGTTCACACAACTCTTGAAGAGTTCTCAGACAATTCACTACTTCATCGTCATCTCCAGACTGGATTTTTTCTCTCATTGAAGCAATTGTAATCATTGTATTTCTGTCCTTCCATTCTTCAATTGATTGTTTCAAGGTTTTGTTAGGTCGCAAAATTGACGTGTCTAAAGGAGTCATGGTCAGAGGACACAATTTGTTTCCTTCCGCAAACCATTTCTCCATTGCACTTCTTTCAAATGTCTGCCCTGACGAAGTTTCTACAGGTTCCACCATAACATCCCGGGTGATGGGGCAATAAAATGACTGTAAAGGGTCCAAGGGTTGACTACCCAAAGATTTGCGTTTGGCAAAGTACTTGAGTTCCTTTTCCCTAGGCGATGAGGCTGCATCAGACCTTTCTAACAAGGCAATGATCTGATCCATTTGTATAGCTTCAGCCAGGTCCTTCCTAAGGCGGGCATTTTCAATTTCACTCTTAAACTCTTCAAGTTCCTTCTTCATTGTTGACATCTCATTTGTAATTCCAACAGCCTCTGCAATGAGAATCATCAAATTATTGGCATAGGAGCGATCAACATTCTTTTCCTGTATCCCTGACTCAATTTTCTCTAAAATCTCTTCTTCTGCTATGGCTGCCCTAAACTCAGCTGTCTGCATATTGTCACAGAGCTTTTCAATTTCTTCAATTATTCCAGAAGAAAGACCTGATGTGGCCAAAGGAAGAAGACCAAGCGCCCTGCTGATCTCATTTGTGACATTTTCTAAACGCTTAACAATGGACCTGCAGTTCATAAGGAGATACACCTTGCTCCTCTTGCTGCATTCTAGAGCCAGTTGCTTTGCATCTGTAATTTCGCGATTCAGAATCTCAATGGCATGGCTGAATGTCTCAGAATCACTAACTTTTGATTTCCTCAATTCTTTTAAGATGGGTGCAATTCTTTCTAAGTATGCTGCAAGTTCCTTAAAACTGTCCTTCTTCAGAAGGACATTGCTAGCACAAAGTATGAACTCAGCAATGGTATCTATAATTTGAGAAATGACTTCTGTTGTAGGACCAGAAGAAGTCAATACGTCTAGACCCATCATCTTGTGACACAATTAGCCTAGGAAATAAAATCCCTCTTCTCCCATGAAACAATAACAACAACTAGTGTTGGCAGAAAAGTTGCAAAAATTTCCCACGACTTCTGATTAAGGAATGCATCCATACCCATTTGAATTCAATTCCAAACACCCATATCTGATATCAATAAAAAAAAATCAAAATAAATTACCAATGATTTTTCTACAGGGAACTAATGAAAAATTCATATCATAAATTTGTGTACAAATGGGCTTTAGCCTTTATGTCTCCATTTGGTTTCTGTTGATATTTTGGATAAAGAAATCACATTAAATTTTGAACAAAATGTTGAGAGTCTTTTGAGCTGCCAAGAAGTAAGTCAGAGCTTTCATTTTGAAATATTTTTTTAGTACAAGCAATGGGTTCTTATCCTGCCATCTTGCCCAGCTTCATTGTTGAAAGGAAGGAAGAAGAGTGAATTGAGTATCATTCACAAAAATGAATCAAGAACCTAATTTGCATAAATAAAGCAATAGTTGAAGACATTTGCTGTGACTGCATATAAGTTCATCTTCTCCGATCTACACTATTCTCGGCACCACAAAAACGCTTAGGTTACTCTGAATTTTGAAGAACTCAATCCAACTACGGCAAAGTTATAAGTTGACTAGACTAACTGATCGCCCCCCCCCCTTTTTCCGTGAACTTCTCAGGCCAAATAATGCCACACGTTTTTCCGTTATCTTTGCTCTCCATGAACATTTTCTCAGCTCCCAAGCAAAGGCGATAAAGTCATTTTCAGAAAAAGTTATCACCCCAGTCTATTCAATTGTATCCCCACCCTACCCTTTTTATTAGGCAACAACATTATTCACAAAAAAGCAGGTAATTACAACCTACAGTATTGAATAAAAAAGTTCAGGTTAATCAAGGCACATGAGATATCAAGAAAGCTTCTTTCTTGGTCACAGGGAGAGGGGGGGGGTTCATAACAGCAATTTGGGTGACCCCATTGACATATACTCTGATTCTGAGCAACCAACAAGATAAGAGCCATAGTCAACAAATACCTGGGGAAGACTGAAGCCATGGAAATTGAGAACAGCAGGAGGAGCAAGTGGGGTGCTAGAAATTCATTTTTAAAAGGAGAAACAGAGAAAGATTACAATTTGGAAGAGCTTCGTATGGCATCCGTGTGTTTTTTCTCCTTGCGACTGTTCAAGAAGACTCCTTCCTTGTCCAAGTCCAAACGATTTTTCCATCTCAGTCTTTGCCTTTGCTTTGACCAGGGTTCGGAGGAGCAAGGCCAAGTAATCACCCCTCTCTCTCTCTCTCTCTCTCTCTCTCTCTCAGGTCCCAGTTGCCAACGTTTACTATTATGAGAAGGAAAATTACTCTCTCTCTCTCTCTCTCTCAGGTCCCAGTTGCCAACGTTTAATATTATGAGAAGGAAAATTACCACTATTTTTTTCTGGTACCCTGCTAAAACCACAGGCATATACTGTCATGGTTCCCAACGATACGATATTGCTGAAAATAACAACTATGTTGACGTCGGTAAATCACCTTAATTTTAAAAATTAAGAAAGATGTGAATTGAGTTATAAACTTAATTTACGGTATCATATTAACATATGTTAAATAATCACTTTAATTACCAATTCTATGTGAGTTCTATAAAAAAAATGAAATGACTTAAATTCAAACGAAATATGTGTGCTGATTTTTTTATATACTTGTCTAGATTTTGTCTCTATTATTTGGATAAATTGCATCTAATATTATTTGTGTAAAAAATATTTTTTATTAATAAGACTGTTAACTTTAACGAATTTATCATATGACTTACATGTGATAATACAAAAATAATTAAAAAATAATAAAATTAATTATAAATTATTATATAATTTGCTTTTTTATTTTTTTTCTAACATTAAATTACTTTTTTTTTATAAATTTACTTAAGTGAACAAGTAATATGTGATAATATAAATATGTGCTTAATACAAATATGCTAGTCTTCGTTTTGTTAATTGAACCATGTCTTTCTCAAATATTGTAAAGTTGAATGTTGATAAGAGTTGATAATTAGAATAGGGTAAGGACAAAGAGTATCTTTAATAATGCACGTGGATCTTAAATTTTGAAATTTTCTTACTTTATTAGTATTTTGATAAATTTATTTGTTGAACTTTATACATTTAGAAGAAGACTTTCTTGTATTGGTTAAAAGGTTATAAGAATATATTGTGTCTATCAAACTCTGTAGATGCTGTAAATATTTTAATATATTTTAGATGTTCACTTAATAATTTTTTTAAAAATAATTGAATGCTAGTAAAAAAATAAAAAAGAAAAAAAATTTATATAATATAGTGTTTAGTTTGTGATAATTTTATATTTTTTAATTATTTTTGTGATAACACATGTAAGTTATATGAAAAATTCGTTAAAGTTAATGATTTTATTAATGAAAGTATTTTTTTACACAAATAATAAAATTTAAGAGATTATTTACTTCTTTAAAAATTTTAAAGTTTAATTTATATATGACTCAAAATTAAAGAGTATTATGTGTAATTTACTTTATTAGTTTTTTTTTTATATTAACTTTTTGTCTGTCTTAATTTTGATTTTTTTTTTCGACTGATGGATTGCACGTGGCTCTGCCAGTGTTACATGAAGTCCACATCGGTAGACCAATCATTGATAGCGAGCACTCAAGGCAAATTACCATCCAATTTCCCAAGAATTTCGTGGAGGGAATATTTTTTTTATATATTTATTTATTATTAAACTAAAAGTAATTCATTCTTTTTTTAATAAAAACAAAATTCGATTAAAATTCTTGTAATTATTATTTACTATACAAAATTTGATTAATTGATCCAATTGATATTTTCATTAACTCAAATAGTGTCCGCCATGACACGTGAGAAGAAAACTTGGAACTATGGTATTACTCTTTATTTGCTAAATATTGCTTTCAGAATAGCTAGATTTTTTTTTTCCGGGGGCTAGATCAAATATTAATAACGTAGGAAATTGAAAATTTGAACAAATAGTGGACCTAGAAGTTTTCAAAATATTAATTCATTAACTGACAAAAGTAGGCTTTAGATTTTTAAAACTAAACTTATGTTAATGTAAACGTCATAGTAAGGCGAGCTATCCAGACTAACAGAGTCACCGATATGGTACGATGCCAAATGACAGTGAAAGAGTCACAAGTTAAAATTTTGTTGAAGTGGATACACTCAAGTATAGTATATAAAATGCACGTAAAAAAAAAAGAGTACAGTATATAAAATGGCAAAATCACGGGGAGCATATAAATCTCAAACCATAACAAACTCAGATTAACATAGCTTTGAGTGGCATTGACTCTTGAGAAGTGGCAAAATATATATATATATATATATTTTGGGAGTACATAACAGTAACTAGTAACCATCAGCATCCTTTGAATGTTGAATGAACATAGCGTTATGTGTGGAGACACCTGGAAAAAAAAAAAAAAGAAAGAGACTTGGTCCATATTGAGTAGAAGACAAAAATTGTAATGGAAGTAAAAAGTTGAAACTTGAAAGTTGAAAGTAACAATCATAGACAACCGGTATTGGAGGATTTTGGTATCCATTTTTGTGGTTAATATCTTTTTCTAGTCACAAGAAAAATCATAAAGAAATAGAGAAATGTATACTATGTTTGAGTATTGAAATTCACTAAAATCGGTACCAAGTGTTCTTTTTTTCTTAATTTGATAGTTACTAAACTACGAAACTAATGAATGTGGTCTAATATCTTTTCCTAAATTGATGGGTACATTTTGGCTTCAAAGTCTATCAGTTACATCACCAAACTCTTCCCATTATATGCATTGTAGCCCTCATCCATGCTCCATTTTATGATGAGATGTATACATAATTGGGATCTTAATTTCTTGGAGTCCATCGACTATTCAAAGCATATAAAAAAGCAGGGATTGTGTCACAGGAAATTGAGACCAATAGCCAAACTAAACTGGTTTATTGAAAGGATACTGATAAAATAGAAAAGCAGGCTTGGGTATAAGGCCAAAACTATAAGTGAATTTAATTAATTAAAAAGGATGGCAGTGGGGACGAGGAGGAAAAAGCTTTAGAAAGATGGAAACACCAATTATATATACAGGCACTAGTGTTTGTTGCTAGTTAGATGGCTGGACTTACCTTTGGGTCCATCATTCAGATACCCTCATACAAAAGATACTAGAATCTTGGGCAAGTTTTATTGAAGGAATATTTTTCAGGATTTGGAGGGCAAATTATTTTGTAGGAAAAATTTATTTTTTTCTTTTAAGTTCTTTTAGTAAAATCTTAATTATAAGTTATTTTGAATATAAAATAAATTATACCAAACACACAAAACTTTCTAGAGAATTTTTCTTATTGTATTATTATTTATGTAGCTAACATCAACTTATCATTATCCAGTAGAAGCTTCGTCTGACAAATTTGGCTATAAATTAGCTTGTCTCTAGGCTTATAATGTTTGAAACAAGCAACTAGAATTGGATAAGGAAAAGCTCAATGACATTATAGAGTAGAGCATTCATTTGGCTCGATACACGGTAGTGGGATAGCATCTCCCTCAAAATTACTAGAACTAGAGATACATATTTGCAGATTACTCACACACCAGCTCTCATTGAATTTTGAAGCAACCATGTACACCCGAGCAATTCTAGTCCTACCTGATCAAAATCCTAACTTTCTCTAGCTACCTCTCTTCATTTGTCTCTAGCAATTATGACACACCTTCTTTCTGCTTCCTTTGGTTGGTATGTCCTCTTCTCTATTATTTGCTCATACTAGCTGCCTGGTCTATTTGGACTGCAAGAAATTTAAAAAAAAAAACAACTCCCAAAATTTCCTCCATTCTTAAAGCAGCTACCCTTAAAGACATAGTTGTGCGTTGATAGTTTCAAGTTCGCATATACATCACTACCAAGCAGACAGGTTCCGCCTTACAAGGGGTCCCTTTTAGTTTGAATTAGTGCTTCGTCTTAAAGCGCATATTTGATATGTAGACTTCACCAAGCTCTGAGAAAAATAAAATTTCCTTCTGGAATTATTTGATGGTGATATGCACTCATACATAGTGTAAATGTCCACGAAGACTAGAGGGAAAAAATGTAAGTCACCTGTGGAATACTTTTTACTTTCTTTGTTTAACAACTATATAAACAAACTTTTAATTATTATCCAGAAAACAAGTATTACAATTAAAACACCAACTATCTACATCAACATGGGTAGATTATTTACATGAGCAAATCAAAGGAAAAATTGACCCGAGAAGGAAGCATGTCAAGTAGTCAAACTCCTAAAGTCAGTGACGCTGGCTTTTACATGTGTGTGTCGAGGGGTTAAACGATGGCTCAGAGAACCCAATTCTTGAATATTGACTGCATCACATCGCATCAACGCCCAGAGAAGAAGGCGTGAGTTATCTCTTGGAGGGACGTGACACAAGGTGAAGAAGGTGGTTTGGAGGTGGCCTAGGGTCATCTGTTCACGCTATGGAATCACAATTCTAGTGTTGCTAAACAGCCCACTTGAGTAAATACGAGAAAGGGATTACTAAAGCAGTAATGGAGAATTTAAAGATTAATTAGAAGGGCTGTTATTTATGTAGAAATTCCTATCTAGTGCCACAAACCTCACAGTGACTGCTCGCTTCCTGCCTTCCACCGCAGAGGCACCGTTTTCTTTGAATAAGAAGATGGGTTTTTGTTAACGCAGCCACTTAGGGAACGTGTCGAAGAAATAAAAATATAATATTTATTAATTTTTTTAAAATTATCATAATTATTAAAAAAAATTAAATATATTTTAAATTTTTAAAAATTTTAAATACTTTTTTTTTATTTCTTAACATGTGTCCAACACACATTAACAAAATCTTAAAAAAGTCAGTGAAATAATTAGATATTACTAATTGAATTATTATATTTATGATCTTTTTAATAACTCTCATAATTACTAAATAAAAAAAATATTAAATATATTTTAAAATTTTAAATTATTATATACTATTATTTTGTTATTTAATATTTTTTTTATTAGATACTAAGAGAATATAACAAAACTCATTACACATTTTTATATAAATTTAATTTTTATTTATTATTAATATAAAAATTTTTTATATTATTATTTAATTACATATTATTATATGTTTGTTTTTTAAATAATTATTATTTTAATTAAATAATTTTAATAATATGTAATTAAATAATAATATTAAACTTTTTATATTATCAGTGTATTAAAATTAAATTTTTTTTATATTATGATTCATATATCATGGTTATCTATATTATGATTCATATTTCATTGTCATCGTTTTCTGGCACCACTTAAAAGCAACCAAAGAGATATAATGCTAAGCTTTCTCAGCACTGTACTCAGTTATTAATAGAGTATATTTTATTCTTCATCTCAACATTCCGTTGTAGTCTAGTCGGTTAGGATACTCGGCTCTCACCCGAGAGACCCGGGTTCGATTCCCGGCAACGGAAGCTTTTTGCGCAAAGAAAGCTAAAAAATAGGCAAAATAGTACTGAATTGAAGTTTCGGCAACTAAAATTAATAGTCTTCACTTCACAGGAGTGATGCAGCAATTACATGAAAAAATCAAATACAATACAAAAAGAGCTTTCATCTAAGACTCTGACCAACATTTTTCTTGATTTGAAGGTGATTTTCACTCAGCAAAAGAGGGCAAACTCTCGTGAACCAAATTCTTGACCTTCACCCTCACAGCCCCACTAAGTTGCTGCACTCTCTTGGCAATCCCAAACAGTTCGTCTTCCCCCATCTCTGTTTCAGATGAAACCAAGACCACTTGAGTTCCACAAAGCTCATCGTAAATCCTCTCGAACTCCTCCAACACTTCCTGCACAATTCCCACCTTGTTCTTCTTAAGCAGCATCTTCAACAAAGCCACCAGATGCCTATGAAAGTTCCCCTGCTCCACCACTTGCCTCATAGCTTGTCCCTTCAGCTCCTCGACCCTCGAAGGAACCAAAGCCGATTGAAAGTTCACATGTTGGAGAAATTTCAAGAGCCTCTGAACATCCTTCTGAACCAAGTGGAGGGAATTGTTGCTCTGAGCCACGTCTATGACTGCTGCAGCATAACCAGTCACGGGCTTTCGATGGAAGATTGGAGAAGATGGGTTGAGAGGTAAGGTCTTAGAGGAGGAGAAGACCAGAGAAGAAGAACCCTTGTGGGAGAAAGGCTTGGTTTTGGGGACCAGATGGGGTATGGAAGTGGAGGAGACATGGGCTTGTGGTTGTGGAGGACGGTTGGCGGCTGCATAGGGAGCGCTTTTAAACTGATAGAATTCACGATGGGTAGGTGGGAGGGCTGGGACTTTGAGGGTTGAAACAGAGCTTGACAGAGTATCCATGGTAAGGGAGAAGTATCAGACAAAGGAGTTTTTAGGTATTGGCTTTTGTGGAAGAAAGCAAATGAGACGATAAGTTTAAGCCACCAAGTCTCGTAGCGGTGGGGTTGCTTCTGTTTTTTTCTGTGATTGAGGGTGTATGTTAAAAATCCAAGTGACAATTTGAAATGGCATTTAATAAACGTCCTGTTGTAACACATTTGAAAAATCCATTGTTTTTTTTAATGTACCACAATTCTACTGAGTCTCTAGCTTTCACACGTATAGAACACAAGGAGGTTTTCATCAATTGAGGCAACCGGAACCCATACACTTTTGAAAATTCAATTGAACCTTACATAAATTCCCTGAAATAACTGATAAGGATTGATTTTGAAAGAGTAAGGTTATATTGATTTTTTAGTGCTAAATAGAAATCAAATGTTTAAAAAATAGTAATAATTTTTTAATACCCCAAAAATTATTGTTTTGTCAATCATTTCTGCTATCTAAAAATGACATGAGTAATATATCACTAAACTTGGTTAATTAAAATGAATTCTAACACATTTACTGATTCAGGAATTACGAAAAAATGGAAGAACCATACATAAATGGAATTCCTCTTTTCAATTTTCAGAGCCCATTCAAATGATTCCAAAGGAATTGTTTAAAATGAATTCAATGACATATTGTTATTTAATCATATATACTTTTATTAAATTTATGAAAAGTAAATAAATCGAATTGTTGTTGTATCGGTCTGTATTTGTGCTCCATGCAATTCCCATTAGATAAATTTCAACTACAGCAAGTAAACATAAGAAGCAAACGAAGCAGAGTAGGGTTCGTGGTGGATCTTGAAATGACTCAGCTTGAAGCTTGAAGGGTCTTAATCAAAGTAGTTGGAGGGTGTAGTGACCCAATCCACAAGACAAAATGTGGAGCTTTAGTGGAGGAGCATGCATGGTGATGGTGCAGGGAGTTAGGAAACATTGGGGATGGTGTTCAGTAGGTATCTGATATCCTTCATAAAGAAGTGGACTGTCCAATCCAATGGGATGTGGGCTCCCTTGCTGGCTCGAACAATGGCTACTGAATCACATTATTTATTCTTCAAATTGCCTGGGAAGTGGTCCAACACTTGTGAGCTCAACTTATTATATGGGATCAGGCCCATGGTCGTTGTTTTGGATTACAACACTATTCAGAAACAACTAAAAAATCTCAAAAGAAAAAGGAAAAAATGGAAGCCAGAAATAAACTTGACTCCTAAAGGCTATTTTTATGATATAACTGTACCATTTTTCCTTGATGTTATACATATTTGATTTGTTTTGCATTATAAATTTAAAATTATGCTCCTACATAATTTTTTCCAAAAATTCTATTTATTAGTCTGAAAATTATGTTTAAGTATAATTAGGTTTACTTAATTTTTTTCACCTCAAATTACATTTGAAATTCGGGACATCGAACATGTCGTGTAAGCGTTGCGCGGATACAATGAATAAATCTTGCTGCATAGTAAAAAAATAAAAATAGACTATTGCTTATAAATTATGTGCCATACTTAGTTTTGGAGAAAATGTGATTTCTATAGTTACAAAAAATAATGATTATCTTTCATGAGTTAAGTGAAAATAAAAGCTAATCTTTTTTTTTGGTAGAAAAAAAAGCTAATCTTAATTCTTCCTAAAAAAAAAAACAACTGTTGAAAGTAGTTAGCGTACGATGGAAATACACAGTATCTATTATCTAAAATACGGGTTTGACCCTTTGACTATTATGCGAAATAGAACTTTTGGCAAGAGAGTTTTTAACTTCCGATAGAAGAAAATTAAATATTTCTTTTATTTAAGTTATTAAAGCGCATAACTTTTTATTAGATCAAATCAATTTTTTAAATAAAATTATACACTTTAAGTATAAAATTAATACATTTTTTGTTTGCATCCTTTATTACGTAAATTTAAAATTTTCTTTTCACGTGAAATAGCTTTTATTGAAATATAAAAAATATATATTTTAAGTGAATTATCTTTAACACATAAAATATAATTAAATATGTATTTAAATTAATTTATTTTATAAATAAAATAATTTATATTTTATAATTAAAATTTTATTTAAAAATTTTTTAAAAATACATTTTTTTAAAAATTAATCTATATTCAGACATACACTAAATAATTTGCTATATATGCATCCATTGCATAAACTGTGGCTACTACTATAGATACTGTAATCATTGAGATTTGAAAGCTAGAGCTCAGAATTCCGAATCATATGATCAATGCTACACCAGCTCTGTCGGTGCAGTAAATCAGAAGCTGTGCTACTGATTGCTTCGTCACTGCTTTGGATTTAAAGAATGTTTTCTTTTATTAGCCTTATGGTCACTACGGGGACACAATTTATTCAGATATTGTCATGTGTGGCTGGAATAATGGTAGGCCATGCTGACGCCACGCATAGATACTATGTTTTCTAGTCTCAAAGCTTTTTTCTTTTTTTACAAAAAAAAAATTAGATGATAATAACTACCTTAACTTTAATAAGAAAAATATATATTTTATGTACTTCGATTAAATAACTCCGGATAAATAAAATAGGTTAGATCTTACTTATATTTCATCTTGACTTTTGGAGCTTTTTTCTTTTCTATAATTTCTTCGCTATCTCAATGCTTGAGGATTCATCATGATAGTCAAGAAAACAACTATGCAAATGCAGATAATAACATATATGTAATTATTAGATTAACTTATTTTATATTTTAAAAAATTTATAATGAAAATATTATAGAAAATATTTTAATAAATAAACTAATTTTGTATTAAAATTAAATAAAATCAAACTAAAATAGTTAATTATTCAAATATATTTAAAATATTTTTTAAAAAATTTAAAATATATTATAAAATTAATTAATATTCTAATTGATAAAGTAATTTAAAAGTCATATAATAATTTTATTATATTTTATAATTTATTTTTTATTTGATTAAAATTATTATAATATAAATAAAAATTAATATTTTATCTTTTATAACATATCAAATACATTTATTATATATTATTAATTAATTTTTATTTTATTTTTTTTATCTCTCTAAATTCTGTAATTTCAACGTTAATAAATCTTGGGCACTAGTGCAGTAATGCACGAGCTGTCTCATCGATTTTTCTATTTTTTTTGGCCAGGTCTCATCAATGTTCAGGCCACCTCTGTTTTGCTTCAATGATGCAAACAAGCTCTTTAAGAAGCCCTTACATGATTACAATCTTAAGAGGGCTATTTGCTAGATATGAATCAAAGATATTAGGAGAAAGAAAAAGAAAACTAGAAAAAAAATAGAGACATGAAAAGAGAACTAGAGATAGCAAAGCCATGTATCCATGGATTGCGCCAGAAATTAAGACCAAGATGATCTGAACTAGACAATTCAACAACTCAATAAATCACAATTCCCCAATCCCCTTAACCTGAGGCCAACCATCATAACTTTTCAGAAATTTTTGATTAATTATCTATAATTTGGCTTTCCCATTTTGTCCAGAAAAAAATTGAAACTGTCATTAATATGCTTAACTAGATCCTATATCTGTGTATCACCTATGGTATCTCAGCAGTAGAAGGCAATAATGCCCAATAATAGTACCATATAAATATTATTTGGTGAAAGGGGCACTTAATTTGGTAAAGCATTAAAAGTGAGACACAGACTGGGGCCACATTTCCTTGCCTACTATTTCTTTTGCCTCTATTGATTCGACTGTGGTCTTGTCTGGTTCATCTTTTTCCAAGCTTTTCCCTGTTCCTTTACCATCCCCAACTTACCTCCATGACCAATACTTAGACCAAGTTGTGTTTTTGCTGGGAAGACTAAGACCAGGTTTAGGGCAAGAAAAACAGTGGCTTGTTGACCTATTCTTCTTCAAGGTCTTGCTGGTCGTGGGAGGAAAATGAACCAGGAAATGAATGGGGTTGAGGCTGAGAGGGTGCAGGAGAATGGGCATGAGAAAATAGATTATGTGTTCAAGGTGGTGGTGATCGGGGACTCAGCAGTGGGAAAGACTCAAATACTCTCAAGGTTTGCAAAGAATGAGTTCTGCTTTGACTCAAAGTCCACCATTGGAGTTGAGTTCCAGACTAGGACTGTCACTATTAATGGCAAAGTCATCAAAGCTCAGATCTGGGATACTGCTGGCCAAGAAAGGTTCACCCCATTTCTCTCTCTCTCTCTCGTGCTTGATATCTCTGTTTGTCTTTCTTGTCCATCCCTTAAAATCATGGGAGGGCATTGAGTTTCAATGATGATACCAACTTGAAGATTATTATATATTACAATGTGATACCAATTTGACTTACGAAACAAATTACCAAGCCCATGATATTGACTTTAGTGCTATGGGTATTTCCTCTTCCTTTTCCTTGATCTGGTCCCAATAGTTACTTTAGTACTCTATAAGAGGTTGTAACGAGAGTCTGAACAGGTCTGGAAGAATGTTATGGTTCTTCCATATCATGTTAGCCCATCTAATTTGTCAGATTCAACATACAGATCATACCCAACCGGCCAACTCTTAGAAAGGTAACTAGAATCCGATGAATTTAAAAATTCCAAACTGTGTTGCCTTCACGTGCTAAGATGTATATAAAATAAAACTTTTTTTGTGCACTTGATATAAACTGAGGTTGCTGGGTGAATAAGACTTTAAATAGAGGTATACTTTCAAATCATCTTGAGAACTTCTAAATGTAAAGAAAAATTGCTTATGTAAAGCTATACAAATAAAAACTTGGTATGCTAAGCTTTTTTAAGGTTTTATATATCTGCAAAATTTTGTCGGTGACACAGGTACAGGGCTGTGACAAGTGCATACTACAGAGGTGCGTTAGGGGCCATGCTGGTGTACGACATAACCAAAAGGCAGTCGTTTGATCATGTTGCGAGGTGGGTTGAGGAACTGCGAGCACACGCAGACAGCTCCGTTGTGATCATGCTAATTGGGAACAAGGGTGACCTCGTGGACCTGAGAGTGGTTCCCACCGAAGAAGCTGTGGAGTTCGCAGAGGATCAGGGCCTCTTCTTCTCTGAGACTTCAGCTCTCAGCGGTGAGAATGTGGAGAGCGCGTTTCTCAAATTGCTTGAAGAGATCAGCAGGGTGGTCTCCAAAAAGTCATTGCAATGTGGTAATGGCAAGGCCAATGGGGACACCAACGCTGCCACGCTTAAAGGGTCAAAGATAGATATAATCTCAGGTCCTGAATTGGAAATTACTGAGTTGAAGAAATTATCGTCATGCTCTTGTTGATCTTGTTGCTGAGATCCAAGTTAGTGTATTTGATTTGAAATTCAAGAAAAAGAAAAGAAAAGAAAAGAAAAGAAAGAAGAGTGGGAAGTAGATATGGTATTATTTAAAAAAAAAAATCTGCTTTGCTATCCATGGGGCTAATGTGGTGGGTGAGGCTGATTGATTACATCTGGTCCTTGCTTTCCATGCTCAGAATTGAAGAGCATTTATCCTGTTTCAGTTTGATTATGACTTATTACAGAGATGAATTTGATGAATCGTTTTTAGTTTTTTTCTTTTTTCTATTTACGAGTTTTTTTAACTCACGTCATTTTTCTCAAAACTCTGGTTACATGTAATCTAATGATTTTAGATTGGGTGTAAACCACATATCTTAGAAGAAATGTGTGACTAAACTGTGACATATTTTCTGCTCTTTTTTGGTCAACAGTCTTTTTTTTTTCTAAATTTTTAATTAAATTTTTTAAAAATTATATCGATATTAATTTAATTTTTTAAAAATATTAATTTAATTTAATTTTTAAATTATAAAAAATAATATTATTTTATTTTTAAAAACAATTGAAGTTAATTTAATTTTTTAATTATAAAAAATATTATTTATTTAGTTTTTTAATTATATAATCTTATTTATATAAAAAATGACAATTTTGATATTAACTTTAAAGAATTAATGTCAATATTATAAAATTAATGTTAACATAATTTTTTAAAAAATTTGTATTTTAGTCTAAAGTCTACAGTTTTTTCGAAGTTGAACATCCAAAAAAAATCAAAAATATTAAAGTTTTTTCGAGGTCATGGACTACAACTGAATAAAACTCTGTAGTTTGAGCCCACCTTTCAAACCACGAAATCTGGTCCAAATTTCACAAATAGAAAGTTGGGCTGCAAGAATTATAGCCCACATGTAAATTATTATTATGGTCACATAGGCCTTTGGGCTTGTATGAGTACAGCCTGTATCTGTACTTATCTGTTAAATCTTTTTGTGTAATCAGTTAATTTCTTTTCATGAATATCTCATACAAAGGCACATAAAAAATATATTTTTTAAAATTTTTATATTGAATAAGATCGATTCGATTAAAAACAGTTAGCCGATAAACCTTTTGTCCAATCCAAAAGAAGTATCGGACTGAGTATGCCGATCCGAAATTGTCAACAACAGATTTGATCCTATTTTAATTCTTTTATAATTTCAATTTCATTAATTTTTCATGTAATTTGTTTTATTATTACAAAATATTTACCTATTTGTTTATTTTTTTACGGGAGTTTTTTTTTCATAATTTTGAGACAAGCATATTAAATACTGACATAATTTAAATAAATATCTCACTATTTTAATTTTTTTTTAAATAATTCCTTTTTTTGGTGGATAAAAAAAATTTCTTTTTAATATAGGTACATTGAATATTAACATAATTCAAATGAAATAAATTAAACAATAACCTAATCTAGATGAAATTTATATTAGATAAGATATATTAAATATTAATCTAATTAACATAAATTACTATTAAATTTTTCTCATAATTTTGAGATAATTACATTGAAATTCAATTTTCTTTTTAAGATAGGTATATTAAATATTAATATAATTTAAAAAAATACATTAAATACTAACTTAGTGCAAATAAAATTAATATTAGATAAGGTTCATTCAATACTAAACCAATCTATACAAATTTACTATTAGATAAAGTATAATAAACACTAACATAATCTAGTACATAAAATTATTATAAGATACAATAAGTACTAGCCCAATTCACATAAAAATCACTATTAAATTTTTCTCATAAATCCAAATAAATATTTCACACTTTTAAATTCCTTTGTAATACATTGAACATTAATTTTTAGTGGAAAAAATAAATTACTCTAAATGATCTTTCAATTAATCTAAAATATGTATAAATCTATGTATTGCACAAGAAAAATATTTTTAGTATGAAAACATTTAAAAACATTATGATACACATATTTACTATAAAAAATATTTAAAATTAATATAAAAAAGAATAAACTTTGAGAGATAATGTGACAATTTAAATCATAAAATGGAGTCAAAATCATGAAAAACTAAATTTAACTGTGGAAAATTTATTACTAAAAATGAAGTGCAACATAGCGAAAGGTTAAAAACCATTTGAAAATTTTAAAAAAAACTAATTAAACACCGAGCAAGCATAGTTGTATGAACCGGATTGACCAGTCTGATTAAAAGGATCATGAATTAGCCATTGAACTAGTTTAGTTGAGAGTTTAAGCCTTTTTTTGCATTGACTTTGTTAAACCCACTCAACCTACTCTAATTCTATTGACCCGTCCGACTTAACAAGCTTGACTTGCTTAATTGATCTAGTTACTATATATATTTTTTAATTATAAAATTTATTTTTATGTGTTTTAACACTTGTTTTCCTTTATTAGATTTATATCAGACAGAATTATTATATTTATATTATTTAAAAAATATAAAATATTATTTAATTTATACTATTAGTTAATTAAAAATATGTTTGTGCTATTCTATTATATTAAATTATAATGATCAATTATGTATCATTTAAATATTACAAAAATTATGTTATATTAAAAATATATACTATTTTTTTATATAATTTTTTTAACTTTTTTTATTATTTTATTTTAGTTATTTGGTTCCAGATCAGTAACTTAATCCTTGGACTGAATTGATTTCTGATTCAAATTATACAACTATGCAAGCAAATGTAAGAAGAGTTAAACAAAAAAAAAATCTATAAACATCACGATCAATTATCTCTGTTGTGACGATGAATATGACCCTGAATTAGATTAGAGCCCTTCTTTTGGCTTTATTTTATTAGGTGACAAACAAGGAGTTTGTTGGACATGTACCCTCTAAATTCATCCATCGAAATGAAACCGAAAAGCTAAATACAATGATGGGTTAGGTGTAACTGTTTAAGCAATGGCGAGACCTAAGAAATCTATCAAGTTCACAAATAAGGAATTGAGACACAACTAAAGCATAATATGAATTCTCTTCCATAAAATATCCTAGTTGCAGCCCCCCTTTAGGCCTTACCATGTTCCAACAAAACACCCAAACTATATTCAAGCACAAGAAGAAAACGAAAGAAAGGCACCCTAGCTAACTAGTTTTAAAAATGGCACATTAATTCCAATCATAATTACACCTAACCATTGGCCCATTTTTTTTAAAAAAAACTTGCTCATTACTTTGTGTCTCCGCATTCATAGACAAAATGATACAAGTTGCTCGACTTGAAATGTGCCTGGTTATCTTGTACAAGGATTCTTCACATGTGCATAATTTTCTTCATGCCCATGCGTGTGCATGACACTGCAATTGAAAGCCAAGGCTTCAATGTGACTATAATACTGACTGAACATTTTGCACTTTAACATACATAGTAATGTCAGGAGATTCAATCCTTATCGAAATTAGGAAGATAAGGACTCGCCCAAATTTAGCAATACTTACCTAAGTTGAGATTTAATTAGGCAGAGATTCTAATTAACTCATAATTCTTTTAGCAGGAAAAAGCTAGTGAGACTTAACAAATTACAAAAGAATGAATAATTTGTCTACTTATGTAACACACGTATTAGTAAACAGGAAAAAAAATGTTTGATGTAACCTAAAATTTAATCATTAAAAAAGAAATACATTAATACCGTTTTATTTAATTTTTTTCTTTACATTAATTAGGAAGTCATACTACATTAAAATAATTTAATCTTTCATGTTAATATTTTATGAGTAATCGTGGGTGGCAGAATATGTGCTTGTCTTCCATGTCGGCTTACTGTGCAGAGCCTGGCTTGGTTTCGGTCCGTGTCCATTTCATTTCATGAATCCCAGTGAGGCACTACACCACTGATCTTTTAATTGATGAGAACAGCACCAGCTGGCCTGATGCAGAGTAAAGCTTCCAATCCAATTCATTATTGCTTTTTTGTAAATTGAAAAAAATCAATATTGTGCCTCAATTGCTGCGGAGAAAGCAAAATGGATGGGCATGCCAGAATCAATTTCAAGAGGCTGGAAAGGAAAGGAACTTTCATTAATTTCTCTCATTTAATTTTTATTGAATAATTTTATATATTTTTAATTTATTTTTAATAATTTTTTGAATTATAAAATGAAATAAATATTAAATATTTTTATATTTTTATTTAACATTTACTTTATTAAATATTAAAAGAATTATTAGGAGAATTATTTTTTAATATTTAAATTTTTTATCTTTAATTTTATCTCTTTAATTAAGTGATGATAACTCATCATAAAAATATATTTTTTTTCTTAATTAATATTAATTTTTTTAACTTAAATTTTTTTTAACTAAATTATTAATATTTAATTATGAGAACAAAATTGAAAAACAAAATATTCAAATTCACATCGTTATTCATTTTCATTAGCACATAGGCCTGGTTACATTTTTGAAGGGAAGTTATTAATTGCCGTCCCCTGGAATCCAGAGGCACTGAAGCCTGAAAAGTGAAAATTGATTACACTTCTTTACCTTTCTCTCTTTTGTAGGTGAACTGTTGTCCCCTTCTGATGATTACTTATTGTGAAGTTCCCACAAATTTTAACATTTATAATGCCAAATTCAGCTATTTTAAAGTTATTAAGCACAATATGGGTTAAATTATAATGGCATGGCATAGAAAGTTAAAATCTCTATATTAATTAAACTATCCAATACTCAATTATTATAATATAATAATATTAAAAACCTAAAAATACATAGAATATTCTATTCCATGCCAAAACTTAATCATTAAGTTTGGTGGAGAATAAAGAAGACGCAACCATATTTAATTTAAAAAAAATTGACTAAAAATTAAATACTATATAATTCCTGGTAATTAAGCGCTTTTTTTTTAATCCTTTCTGTCATCTCCAAAGATGCCTGGTAGTGGACCAATGCTTAAAATATAGGAAAGAAAAGATGGAACATAGAATCATATATATGTGACTCTTGAACAATTGACTGCATACCATGAATTAGTAAAACACTATTTAAGTGACTAATAGGCTCCAAAAAGAACGAGTACTGAGATTTTCTGCGGTTTTGGTCAGAGACTTCACTTTCTAAACTGTCCTTAAGAAAAAAAAAGTAAAAGCTTAATTTCAGTCGTGTCAAATTTAGTCTTACCAATGATATTTCTTTATGCTTAGTTGTCTGTTTCTGTGTCTAAAGACAACATACATGGATTTTCACAAAAGAAAAGCCAAATAAATACTTATCACCAAGGCTGGGAGAAAATAAAATTGGAAGAGTTCAATCACTCTTTGCGATGGAAAATCAAACAAGTCATTACACCAAATTGAGGGAGAAAACATTTTCTGAACTTCAAAATAAAAGTAGAGGCTAATAAATTGTGGCATATAATTTAGTCTCTGACCATGCATATATGTACAAAGTTGAGATACCAAAATTGATTTTCTTTTTAGTTTATTTTCCGACTCTTATAAAATAAAATTAAAATTTATTGATACATTTCAAGGATTGAATGGACAAAATAAAGTATCTAAGGGGTAGTGGTTCTGTTTACTTCATGTCAAAACCCGACTGCTGATGATTTATTTATTTATTTACATAGCTCTTCTATTGATGGGATAAAGGAAAAATATAGCCACACAAATATACAAACTCTAAAACTCAACATATACAATATATCACTGTATGAAAGATTGTGATCAATTGTAATGAGATAGTTCACATAACAAAACAGTTGGGATATGCTTGTCAAAATAGCAATCAATCTCTTCATGAATTAAGGAGTTAAAGTAACCAAATTGGATGCGTTACAATGACAAAACAAAAAATTTATCTTTAAAGACGAACACATCATACTTAAGATCATGAGAAACATTTTTCTAAAAGATAAAAAAGAAAAAACTTTATCTCTTCAACTAAATAATGAAAAAGGAAACACAGAATAAAAAATTATTTCACTATACATGAAAGTGGTTTTTTTTTTCTCCAATGTGAACTGTACACGAAAATTGACTCACCGTTCACCAAAATAAGGAAGCAAAACTATACAGGGTACTTGTTTTTCTTAGCCTATGCAAATTAATTTCCTATATTCAATTACCAATCTAATTCTAATGATTTAGATTCCCATTAAAAACATTCCAATGCAAATCACTCCTGAAGGACAAATATCAACATTTTTAATGGTGTATCAAATCTTGCATCCAATCAATAAATGTATAGCTGATTTGGTTATGAACAAAAAAGGCTTCTGTTTTTGCCTTTGTTACTATTTCATCCCTAATTTCTCCAACCCCTCTCCCCAAATTCACAAATTTTTGAAAGAGAATCCCCCGATCATGTGCAATCACTTACACGTGTCCTCCATACAGTCATTGGTCATCGCATTGGGCTCGGCAAGGAATTGGACGACTGAGATCTTCTAGGGTTCCTCAGTCTGAAGAAACCGTATAATCTGCGCAAATCCTTAACCGTATGGAAACCCTCACTGCACAGCACCCCGTCCGGTTCGTCCACTTCCTCCACCAACTGCCGTTCGATCATCCCGAACCCCCTCCCATCACCGTCCGTTTGCAAGGCGCTGATGACCGATTTGATGGCCCGACTCGGCGAGTTCCGGTTGGCGATCATCAACTCACCGATCTCGGCGGGGCTCAAACTCGCCCCGTTCTGGAAAATCTCCTGCACCTGAGGGAACAGCTTGTGGTCCTTCACCCCGAGGTAGCTACTCGCCAGCGTCTTAAACGCCGAGAAATCGCACAGCGGGAAATTGATGTGGACGTCCACCCGACCCGGTCTAAGCACGTTTGGGTCTGCCTGGTCCTTGCTGTTCATCGTGAACACCATCACCCTCTCCTCTGCGCAGCACGAGCTCAAAACCCCGTCCATGAAGTTCAGTATCCCCGATGAGCTCACCGCCGTTGAGCTCTCAATCAGGAAGCGGTCGAGGTCTTCGATGACTACGATCGATTTTGGCGTCGTTTGCATCAGCAGGAATTTGAGATCCGAATCGCTAAAAACCCTGGACAGGTCGATGTCGTACACGTCGTAGCAGAGGAAATTGGCCATGGCGGCGACGAAGCTCGATTTCCCGGTGCCGGAGGGCCCGTACAAGAGGAAGCTCCGTTTCCAGACTCGGCCCAGTCGGTGGTAGTATTGTTTGGATCTGAGGAACGATTCAAGGTCGGATTTTATCCTGTTCTTGAGATCCGATTCCATGGCCATGGTGTCGAACGTCGATGGGTGGGTGAACGGAACGGATCTCCACCGTCCCTTTCCGCCGCCGAATGGGCCAGCGTTCATGAACAGCCGCAAATCCCGCTTCCTTTGCTGCTCGATTTCGTCGGCGACCGTGTGAATGTGCTGGAGATAAGGGCGGAGGATTCGCCGCTTGTCGACTTTTCTGATCTTCAGAACGAAGGTTCTGGTGCGGCTGGATTCGGATTTCTCGTCATCTGCTTCGTTGAGCCAGAACACTCTGGCTCCGAGAAAATTGTCCTCGATGGTTTGCTTGGGGTCGAGGCAGAGGACGATGTCGTTTTGCTTCTTCCCAGCGACGAGGTTGGTGAAGTCCGAATCTTCAATGGAAGGCAGGGAATGCAAATACAGGGAGACCTTCTTGTAGAGCTGATTCTCCTGCATGCTTTCGTTGAGTTCCGGGACTTTGAAGAACTGGTAGACATGGAAGCAATCTTCGATGGTTCTCCATAGCTTCTTCACAGTATATATCAATCCCGTGCGGAACAGAATCACCCGAATCAAGAATAAACTGAAAAACGATGAGGGTTATGAGAAATATGGGGTTGCAAAGAATCATGGCAATGATCGGAGACGAAACCCAATTTTCAGAAATTTTGGTTCTGTGATAGCCAAAGTGTCGATTTTTGAGAAGGAAGGATCATGTTAATTTGGATTGTGGGAGATGACGAATTAGAGGGAATGTGTTTTGAATTTGATGGAAGGAGTGTGAAGCTGAGGCACCCAGTTGCAGTTGCAAGAGAATTGAATCTGTGTGATATTGAGGAAGGAGAAGAGGAGGGAATGGCTGTGTCACTGCCGATTGCGAACAAGAACAAGAACCAAAGCGTCTTTTATTGCTCCTCCTTCCTCTTTCGTCAATGTTTGCAGCTCCACCAGAAGTTACGGATTCTATTTAACTGTGTTACGCACCTTAAACAAATTTTGGATTTCTATACAAATCAATGCATTCTAATTTTTAATATGTGGTCTCTTTCATTTCACCCAAAACATCACAACTATTTCTCTTAAAAAAATATAATTATCTACTAACGTATTAGTAAGCAATGTCGTGCCCATTCATATATTTTTTTAATTTTTATTTATATAATTATTTTTATAAATTAATTAATTATAATTTTATTTTAATTAAAATTAATTAAATAAAAATTTATAAAAAATAAAATATATTCAAAGTCAATTATAATAATATATATAAAAAATAATTTTTTTATTTAAAAGTAATTATATAAAAATATTTATATTTATAATTTATTTATGTTTAATTAATTATTAATATTTTTTAAAAAATAAAAATTAAATACCAAACAAGACAATTTTTTTATAACAATTAATTATAATTATAAAATATAATTATAACAAAATATTTATATTTATAATTTTATCAATTTTCTATTTATATTTTTTTTCTTTTTTTACTACAGCAGAAAAGAGCAAGAAAACATAAAGGAGAAAAACAAACTAACTCCTAATAAACAAAGTGCCCATAGAATCAGAGATCTCAAAACCGGTTGGAGGAGACGACCAAACTATAGTTCCAGATGTTGTATACTTGTATGAGCTTCCACTTTGGCCAAAAACTCAGCACAGGAGTTACCTTCCCGAAGGGTATGAAAGATGGAAACAGCCCAGTTAGAGAAAGCAACCTCTTGATCTCAAATACGATAGCCCTGTAGACATGAGAAGGGCTAGTACTACCAGTGATAAGGCGAAAGGCCTCGAGCACACTTTATAACATTATAGATAGATAATAATCAAATTGAGAAAATAAAAAAATTGAGAGCACGCTTGTTAAATTAATTTTACAAAAGATTTATCCAATTTACCTATTTTTTTATCCTTAATAAATGATAGGACTTATTTGTAACAGTAAACTGCAAGAAGTTATTTACGCATTGACATTGTTTTACTAATTTCTCTCCATTTTCCTCTCCTAAAATGCTACCTCTTTCTATCTTAAAATTTTAAAAAATAGACATAACAAGTTTTAGGATAAGGATGTAGAAAATAATTTGGTTTAACAGCAAAATCAATTCAAAGATATTTTAACCTATCCAAGTTGCCACCGTTTAGTTATTTAGTACATGTTTAGATTAGTTTATTTTATATTTAAAATGATTTATAATTAAAATTTTATTAAAATAACTTAAAAAAATGATTTTTTTTCCAAAAATTAAGTTTTAACAAAATGCACTTAACTATTCAAAATAGCAAAATTGGCCCAGAGATATTGATATTTTGGTATTTATGGGGCAAGGTGTTTTGGTGAACAATAGGTCAACCCATTGAACATTGTTCAAAATACAAGAACTTTAGTAAACCATTTGAAACTGCATAGAAAAAAGCCAGTCTAAGGGAGAGAGAGAGAGAGGTGATATGTGGGATGAAACAAGTGGGGAAGGTGGATTGATGATAGGTTGATAACCTGAGGAGGGGGAGCAAACAGATTCGACCGGAAAGCTAGCAGTTGCAGTTTATGTGGAACAGCATTGCCCATAATTGAGTCGCAACCACAGTGATGCCACCAAATTATGGGATTGCACTATTATATATCCCACAACTAATAGAAATCAAGTTTATGCTTATATATGAAAGTAATTTTTGTAGAATTGAATTGAGAATATAAAAAGAATGACCAATTCTTATTTCAATGATTGGTTTCCTCATAAAATATTATTTTATTTTTTTCCTTGGACTCAATTCTCTTTTTATGTTTTTTTTTTTAAAAAATCTATTTTTATGTTTGGTACACACAATCAATAATCATAATTTTAACTAATGAAAATAACAAAAAACTTATATAGTTGTAGCTGTCAAAAGAAAAAAAAATTTCACCTCTTAAAGAGAAAATAAAGATTACTTAATGTTAGAATCAAGATCTTTAATAGAATCATCATTTTATCTCTTTTACTAATATACTTGTTTTACCAGTTAGTTCTTATTCCTGAGTAAGTAGTGGGAAGAATGGAATATCTTTTCGTGTGATAAATATTACTTAGATAATAAATCAATTGTTATTTGTACTAGATAAATGTATTTATTTTACAAATAGGAACCTGTGCATTTGTCAAAGTACAAATTTATAAAATAGATTTTTCTAGTAGACCTGATTAGAGGAGCAGACTTGGACGTTAATTTTGTTGGCTTTTAAAAGGTCAGTCAAAAAAAAAAAAAGATAGAAACTTGATTCAATAATTAGGTCTATTTCGTTAATTATTTAACTAGTACCAAAATGATTATACTCATTGTTACCATTTTTTTTAAAGGAGTGGTTAGCAGTTACCAAATTTTAAATTGTGATTTCTACCCAAAAAAAAAAAGAAAACATTAAATAGTGATAATGTAGAATAGGCGCATGTTCACGTGCTCAAATCCTACTGTTAATTTAAGGTAAATAATTTTTTTTTTGGGGTATAAGGTAAATAATTTTTTTTATCAAACCCAGAAGAATCTCTTGTGAATCTCATGCAGTCATGCTCCTCCTGAATGTTTTCGCTGAGTCACCAAACCCAAAAGGATAAAACCGTAGAAAAGTTGAAACGTGTAACTTGTCTCAGTTAAAAAACACTCGTACAGAATGAATTATATATTTTTTTGATAAAAAGTTGATTTAAATAAATATCAAATTTTGGTATACTATTATATAATTATATTTGTCAATTTTCTAAATAATGATAATAATTACTATTATATTATATTCAAAAGCTTTTAATAATAGAATAATACATATTGACTTTATAATTAAAAAAGTTGGAGACATGCAACATATGTAAAGGCTCATTTTGGATTGAAGACCCACCGGCCTTCCTTTTTGATATTCCCATAAAATGCTTTTTAGATGATGCAAAGAATCCATTCAAAATTTGGACGCAATTTCTCCCTAATCCACGTTCTATTTTGAAAAATCATCTACTAATAATGCAAATGACGATTTTTCTTCTCTATGGACCCATGATTAACGTGTCACTATTGGCAGAGCAGAAACTGAAGTAAAGCTTGCCTTAGAGTTTTTTGAACTCCAAAACCTCAACAAAATCTTATTGCCAAATTGAACCAGTTTTGCATATATTACATATAACCCTTAACCAGCCAAAGTGGCCCAAAGCAGACCTAAGAAAATATAAAATTCATAAGTCATCCATCTGGCTGTTGTAATCTCAATATCCGAATACGCTATTCCAATATTTTTGGCTTTACTCTAATTTATTTCTCAAACTTGGCACCAACCAAATTAACCAACCAAGCTGCTGAATCAGAAACTTAATGACTAATTCTTCGCAGAAAAGTTTAATTTGCGGTTTTCGCCTAGTCAACTACTTGTAAGTTATAATCAAGTTGCGTGTATGCTTGCTAAATTAACTGGCATGCACAATGGAAAGGCACGAATTTTGAGTCATCAAGGACTTTTCGTTCCAAGCTGAGTTTCCATTTGAAAATTATTTTGGTTCCTGGTTTGAACTCCCAAAGTTGAACAAGCAAATGGCCAACCAAAAAAAAAAAAAGATAGTTAAGGTTGAACAAGTAAGCGACACACTCTTTGGACACTCCTTTGAAAATTTCTCAAAAGCCCTTTGTGCTCAGATAATCAACTTTCCATTTCCTTGGTCCCTTTTCGCCCTTGCAACGATGACGTTTTAGATTATCTTTCTTTTGTCTTTCCTAGTGATGACTCCAGATTCCATAATAGTAGTCGGTGCTTGTTTTTCTTAATCAACTTTTGTTTCTCTCTGTTTTCGCTTTAATTATTTTCTCTTCTTTTGGCAATTTTTTTGTTTTAAAAACTGTGTCTTGTCTTATTTTTAAATTTTAATTAATTAGTCAATTTCAACATTCAAAAAGACGACACATTTTAAAAGACACGATAAAAAGGGAAAATAGGATGCATATTTTTGTTGTTGTAAAAGTTTGGTATATATTCTGAAATGACGTTCCATTTACATTATCTTTTTTTGAGGACTCCGTTTACATTATCTTTGAACTCCCAAAATTTACAAGTTTTAATAACCAAAAACTGTACTTAGATAATACTGTGGGTAATTATGCTTCTATACTATGTAAAATAATATTCGAATAACTATTGATTTATTAAAAATATTATAGTTTATTTTTAATTTATTTTGATACAAAACACATTATTGTAAAAGGAAACTATCCCTATTAATTACTTTCACGTAATCTTATTCAAAATAACTTTTTTTTGGTGACTTATAATTCAAAATAACTTTAGGATTTTAGGATTTAATTTTGATTAAGTATAAATTTTTTTTACATTATCATCCAATTACATGTTAAGTAATTATTATCTTAATTAAATTTTTTTAATAATTTGACAATTCACTATTAGATAATAGTGTAAAAATTTTTAATTGACAGTTAATCAAAATTAATAAACTCTTAACTTTATATCAGTAGCAATTATTAACTTATTTAATGATTTAGAAAAATTTATGACTCATTAAAGAATCAATATACTGTGGTCAAATCCTCAACATTAATTTAGCTCTCATTTTAGTATTCCTTTTTCGCTACTTTTAGCAAGTGTCTTCGTGTTCGTGATAATGTTTTATATTCAACTTAAGCCACTCAAAACGACACTTTTAAAAGACATGATTAAAGACGAAAATCGGGATGCATATTCTCAGCAAGAAATTGTGTTTTAATTCAAATTTTGTCCTAAATTCCGAGCTCCTTTATTCCTCTGGCAATTTGATGTAACATGATGAGATGAATATATAGAAAGAATGGGTTATACTATCACAAGTTGCGCAAAATATTATAAATTATTGATATTATTAATTAAAACAAATAATTACTTATTTAATATTTATTTTATTTCATTAATAAGATTTGATTTTAATCCACATCCACTTAAGATAAAAATTTTTTATACTATTATTTAATCATGTAATTATATTATCAAATAAATTTAATTAAATTATGATTGTAATCATTTTAAAAAAATTTCTTTCAATGGTGTAATAAAAGATAATTAAATAATAGTGTAAAAATAATTATACTAAAAATATATTAAATTAAACTTACTAATAATTGATAACATGCATATATATAAGTTATAAAATGATGCATATAAAATTAATAGACGTCAACCTCATTTTCATTTTCGAAAGAGATTTCATGCTTTCATAGTAGGATAGTGTCTGGTGGGTGTAACGGAGAAGCAAGGACAGGGACATCTCTTTCATACGTGACGTAATAAAGGAACTAATTGGAGTTGAGTTTGGCCAATGCCTTTAGCTTGTCCTTCTTTTCTTGCTAGCTATGAAGATTGTCCAAATAAATTGCTTCAGTTAACGTAAATATTAATTATATTTGGGGCTTCTAAACCAATAAGAACTTGGTTCATTATAATGAAGGGTGAAAATGAACTCAATGTTAAAATTAAAATAACATTTAATACACATTAAAAAAAGTTAAACTGTCACTAAATCTAAATTTATTGAGACGCAATTATTTTTATTTAAATAATTAAACATAAATTTATTTTAATGTAATAATATTTACTATGTTAAATTAAATTTTTTTAATATACATTTGGCATTTTTTTTTGGGTACATACATACATTCGGCATTTAAAATGAGAAGCTTTTTTACACAGTATTTGGCATGGTATGCTATTGAGGTGAAGTAGGATTATGCAAAAATATTCACATTTTTATTTCATTCAGATTTTTTAAGAAAAATTTCAATTTTTTATTAAAATATGCCTATTATTTGTCTCTGTTAAATAAAATGTTGTTATTTACTTTAATAAATTGCGATTATAAAAAACACAGTAAAAATAAATTTAAATTTGAAATAAGTGGGTTTTTTTAAACAAAAAATTTTGCCAAATTTTTTTAAAAATTTTTGAGATACTATTCTTATTTTTTTTTTCTGCCACATCATCTTCTTTTCTTTTGACTCCTATTCTATCCTTACATTAAAGTGAACAGGCAAGAAATTGTGGACACAATTGCCGCAAGAAATTGTGGACACAATTGCCTGGAGTATAATATTTGTTCTTTTCAACTTGGATGTGCTGAGGTGGGCTTGTTTCTAACTGTTCTATTGCTTTCTTACAACTTGAGAGGCTTCCTGTGCAATACTGTAATAGACCTTCTACGACTCATTGATTAATTAACTTAACTTCATTCCGCGTCGAGTCAAACAGAAGAATCTTTCAACTGGGAATTAAAAAATTCCTCTTAGAAAAAATATATCGTCAAAACCCAAATGGAGGAAAGCATGCGTATTAAGAAAACAAAACAAAGACACGAGCCTGGTTTTCTACATAAGCAGATGAGGCCTGACCAGTGACCACACGCAATCGTCCCTATCGTTTTGATTGAATATAAGATTGGATCTATACATGGTCTACTTGATTGGACTTGTGCATATTTGCCGAGGCATCATGCCATATATGCTTTTTTGGATTGCTTCTTCTTTTGCTTTTGTTCTCAGCAGTTTCAGAAAAAGCAAATAAAATACAACTTGTATTGTATCTGGCATGTTATTGTTCCTGTCCGTACAACAGTTGAACCTAGGTTTTCTGTCATCTTTTTTATTTTCTTTTAATTTTTCTGGGTCGTAGAATCTTGTTTTGGTTGACACGTATGATTCTGCAAATCAATCATGAAATCAGCAGCAACTCTGACAAATGCTAACCATTCTAATTTGGTTGAGCCTCCACAAACCACTTGCTAGGGCAAAGAATTAGTTGAGCCTGCACCAAGCTACTTGTCTGTTTTCAAAACCCACCCAGCAATTATTTGTGGTTTTGTCTGCTCGACAAGATCCATTCATTTGTCTTCGCTCTTTAGTACGTATCTATTTTGGCAGTGTTTGAGAAAGCATGCATGTCACGTATGTACTTCTAATTATACTGAGTAATGCTGCTTATATAATTAAAATGAAACCAAATAATCACAACGTGTAAGTGGATACTTTTTTTTTTATCAAATCAGTGTTTTTCTTTCAAAAAAAAAATTCATCATGGTTGTGTGAGTAGCTTTAGTAGTTGCTTTGTTAAAACTAAAGAGATTCATGATCAACTTTAACGCCATGCGCCTGAGAGCGAGCCATAGGTTTAAAAGTTCAAGAACTTATTTAAGAAATTAATGACAGGAAACAAAGCATCAGTAGTCAGGACGGAAAGATGCATGAATATTCAGAAGCTTGTGAGAGAAATCAGCTCTGCTAATTAACATATTCTTTTATGCAGAAAACGATATTTGTCTGATGGACTTGCAGGCACCACGACAAATGCAGTAATTGTGAATGTATATTACCGAATGTTATCTACTAATTAGGTAGAAACAAAAGTCGACAATACAAACTAAATAAAAAGAATGTCAGTGTTCATTGCTTTGCTTGGCCGCGACGTGTAGAGTAGGTAAACATCAGAATAATTTGATGGCTAACCATGGCGTGCTTGGTAATCCTGCAATAACGAAAGATGGATTTGTGTGCGTGTTTACCTCATTGATAAACAAAATCAAGAAGGAAACAAAAAAGTAAGTAAGCTGATCAATAATGCCATTTAACAAGTATTTTATATACTCTTAGTACAATTTGATTAAGTTCACAAAGTTTACACTCTTGGGAGATTAGTGACGCAATGGTAACCCACCTGGCCTGATGCCATTGATTTACGAGTGAAAGGTAAAGCTTTTGAGGCTTGAATAATGTTGCTAACTCAATATATTTTTACGCTTAGGACTGAAAAAAAGTTCAGCGGAGTCACTTGAATACCATTGGAGTCACATAAAATATTGTGGGATGGTGATGTAAACATTGTGTAAGAAGTAACTTACGTTTAGCTCAAGTGGTATAAGAACGAAAAGAAGTTTGGATAGAGATCATAAATTCCATCTTATACATGTAAAGAAAAAAAAAAGAAAAATAGATTTTCCTTTAAATATATTAAATATACAATGATTTAGTAGCATTCAATTTCATGTAATTTGACAAATATATAGTATTATATATGATAATTAAAAAGAGCTCATAAAAATTATTAATTTGATAAATCAACCCAATCCAATATTATTTTTCATTGTTTGGATTAATCAGCGTATGAGACTTTTGATTTTAATTTTTTTAAATTAAAAAAATAGAGAAAGAATTATTGATCAAGTTTGAATAATAAAACAGAAACCCGAACGAACCCAACTTATATACATGGGAGGAATTGAAGGAAACAAAGTTCAGCAACCTATGTAGACATGAAACCTAATTTGATACACTGCCAATGTAATTTTCACTATCAGTATAAAAAATTTTAAAATATCATTAATTTAATCATAAATTATTAAATTAATAAAAAAATTTGACTAAAATAATAATCATTTAAAAAGTTAAATATTAAATAAGATATAATTGAATGATAGTATAAATTTTTTTTATACTACATTAAAATTAAACCCTAATTTCATTTATATTTCTTTTATTTTGGTATCAGCCAAATGCATCCGTAAATGGTAAATTATTGGTTATTTTATTCAAAAATTTTAGTGCCACCAGATTACATGTAGATAATAATTTCATCAAAGAGATTTTTTGAGGATAAATGAAAGTAAAAAAGATTTGTTCTTCTGGAACAAACGTAGGGAATGAAACAATTTCATTTTTACCCATGTCAGCTTTCATACATAGCAGCGTGGGTAATTTTCAGTTGAATGGTTCCCAATTGTTGGCTACCGTTGGACCTTGTGCTTATTATACCATCTATATAGATTCCAGAATCATCTCAATGGCTCCAGGAGGTTGTGTGTTGTCTGTTTCTGTGTGTGACAGCCATAGTTTCTGTCTCGTTGGCCTCAAAAAATCTGACCCACACACATATACATGCATGTATGCTCCTCTCTTTTTGGTACAAATCAATAATACGCTGCAACCACTTAAGATCTGCATGACAAACTGACATATGGATCGATATGTCATGATCAAATCCCAGATGTGATCCTCGTAAGACCACCCAGGTGCTGCCCAAATCGTTCAGCGTTTTCTTGTCTCATCCGACTTTCATCATGGCACATGTTCATAACTCCTCCTCAGAAAATGGGTTTCAAACTTGAATAACAACAAACTCAACTGCCCTATATGCAGCTTTGTATATCATTCGGTACACAGTATATATAAAGAAATGGACCAATGGTTCTGAATTTTTCAAATGAGTAAATTTTGTGGTGCAAACTCAATTAGAATGTGATCGTTTTTAACGTATTTAATTTTTTATATTTTATCTAATAATAAAAAATCTATCACATGTATAACCCTAGTTGCGCCGTAAACTAACCGTTTCCTAACACTTGCCTTTCACTTATATGTATCCTTAATTAATTAATACAGAAATTATTGCATTGATAAAAGAAATCCTGAAATTAAAATTTCTGATTAAAATAAAGTGTATTAAGTTATCAACAGAAAATTGTAAATGACAATTATTGACGAAACGACGTTATGACAAAGGGGCTATTTTAAATCTCTAAAACAACTCTTAATTATTAGTTTTTCTAAAATACAATTTTAACCCCCTTAAAATTTATACTTTATTCCTCAATTCTTTTAATCTACTAAATATAGTTCTGCCTAACTACCACAGTTGAATTAAAAAATAAAAAAAGGGTTATTATTTTTATAAGAGAATTGAAAAAATAAACTGGGCCTATTGATACGATTTTAGGTGCGAGAAGCCCCTATAGCCTAACAATCGTTGAAACCATTCCCGTGGGTCCATTTCATTTGGAACATGGCCGACCCATAATCGTTTACAGAAAATAAAAGCAGGACATCTCTCTCTCATGTGAGTTGAGAATTTTGGGGGATCTGGCCTGGCCAAAGTGGGATTGTCAATAGTCACACGAAATCCTTCCTACAGTAGGTTCGATTCCGGATGTGTAACAACCCACCCCCTTCTTCTTTCCCTCCCCCATTCCCCCATCCTTGACCCAAAAAAAAAGAAATGAGAATTTTGTATTGATCAGGAAATTAGTTAACAATCTTTTTTATATAAAAATGGTAGAAAAATAGATTATTGGTCAATGTGTCAGTGACATGTTTAGTGTGTATTTAGATTAGTTTATTTTGTATTTAAAATAATTTATAATTAAAATATTATTAAAAAAACTTTTAAAAAACAATTTTTTTAAAATAAACTGTTTTCAAATATGCACTTAAAATACTAAAAAGGCTGGCAGATACCTATTATCTCAAAAAAAAAAAAAGTTTTCCCCTTAAAACGACATTACTCAACTAGTTATCGGGTGTCAAAGGATATCCTTAAAAAAGGAATGATTACCAAACAAATTACTAATCGAAGACTCGAAGGAGGTTTCCAACATATTAATTAGAAGCAAAGCTTTTTTTTTTTTTTGGTAATCAATTAGAAGCAAAGCTTGAATATGTTATTTTTTTCATTTCCATTTATAAGCAACTGCAAGAACAATTCTAAAGTAGTCTCAGGGCCCTAAACCCATGTCCTCTTAAGTGTGTAGCCATTGATTGAGTCTATTGGTGCAGAGCCGCATGAAGTGATGACAAATGCTTCTGTCATGCGTGGGTGTCAGCACAGGTTGTGGACTTGGGCCTCCATGTTTTGGGCCTGCTGGGCCTCTGGAGCCGTTGACAGTACACCCAAACAGAGCTAAGCGAATGGAATGCAACTGTATAATAATCCCATTTTAAATCGAAGTTCCTTATCTTTAAGGAGGATCCTCAACCTCAAGTCCTCAACCCTGTGTTGTACTACTGGTTTTCTGCTCCCTGTCAGCTAAACTCGAATGCAGAGTATGGCCGCCACGCTCATTCTTCAAAAAATTCCAATTCTTCCTAACAGGCCACGCCAATCATCAATCCCAGCACTTGTTCCACTTCCATCCATCTCTGCAAAATTGAATATCCCAAAAGATTCTCCTAACCCACTAAGGTTCTTGGATCAAAATATCAATGCTCTCAAACCTGCTTCTCTTTCCCTCACCGCAATCACATTTCCATTCTTATTAGAACCCAAGGCAAGCATCTACCTCCCGTTCTTTTTATATACATAATGCTCTAATCCAGCAGCAGCCACTTTTGTTGCTCTTTATTTTTCTGATGGGTGTCTCTTTCTCATAAATTATTGTTGACACAGGATGCACTTGCTGTTGATGGAGAGTTTGGGATATTGGAGGGAAGAACATTTGCTCTCATACACCCCATTGTGCTGGGTTCTATGTTCTTCTATACCTTGTGGGCAGGGTATATGGGGTGGCAATGGCGGCGAGTAAGGACTACTCAGAATGAGATTAATGAGCTCAAGAAACAAGTCAAGCCTACCCCAGGCACACCAGACGGTAAATCAGTGGAAGCACCGCCATCACCGGTTGAACTCAAAATACAGCAACTCACCGAAGTAGGTAGCGTTGCTGCTATTGTTATCCTGCAAATTTCTTTATGTCATGCTTGATGGGAGTGAAAATGGGAGGAATAAAATTGACAGGGTGTTTGGAGACAATGCATGTCTATGTATCCCTATTCCTTACTTAATCCCTACACTTTCAACCAATCACACCCTTCGCACGGAAGCTCATTGTTTCTGCAGAATGACTCCCTTGTAAGTTGTGCTAGCTAAATTATATGCATTTGCAATGTGAGCTTTTTTCAAAACATCCAGAAAGATTGTGGTGGTGTGATGTAATGAAATCGATTTTCCAAATTATGAAATGGACCCTGGTTTATACCATTAGCTGAGCAATTTAGCCGGTGTGTGGCATTTTTTTTTAAATCCTGGTACAAGTTTTCAGATCTGTGGAATTGTTTCATTAATTACTGGATGCTGGATTACTATTTTTTAACCATTGAAACAGATGGAGTTACTCATCGAACGGTGAATTCTGATGAGGACCTAATATTTTTGGCTACTCATATTCAGGAGAGGAAAGAGCTGCTGAAAGGTTCTTATAGGGATAGGCACTTCAATGCAGGATCCACAATTCTAGGACTTGGGGTGCTTGGGGCAGTTGGTGGAGGAGTGAACACGTGGTTTAGGACAGGGAAGCTATTTCCAGGTCCACATTTGTTTGCAGGAGCAGGTAATTAAAGATTAAATTTGCATTTGATGAAACAAAAACAAAGAGGGTCAAGATAAAACAATATTCAATTTGAAGAATTTGGCAATTTGTGTACCTTTGAGGACAACAATATAGTTTTAAAAATATGTAGCTTTGCGGATTATATTGATATAGAAAATGATTATTCTTGTGTAATATTTGCCCACCAGCTATTGCCGTCCTGTGGGCACTGGCGGCAGCACTAGTACCAGCAATGCAGAAAGGGAGTGAAACAGCCAGAAATCTTCACATTGCGTTGAATGCATTAAATGTTGTGCTCTTTGTGTGGCAGATTCCCACTGGAATTGACATTGTATTCAAAGTGTTTGAGTTCACAAAGTGGCCTTGAATTTAAGATTGCCAAGCGTAAGTTCCCTTGTGTTTACTTTCAAATTTCTGAGGGCTCAGGGACCCTGATTTTAGATAGGCATTTATAATTTAATACGCCTAAGCATATGTTGAATAAAGATTTATTTATGATTATATACACCTAAGTACATGTTGAGTAAGTATATTAAGTATTGGCACAAGCTATCAGATCTGCGGCAGTGTAGTGATGTGAGTGGCGAGGCCGCATCACATTCACACGCACTTGGGAGAATGTTAGTGAGATCTTTCCTTTTTTACTCGGCTCTTTTTTAGGTATTTCCTTAGATCTTTGCCGTTGATTGCAAACTTGATGCTATAATCTCGTTTAACATAAAAATAGAAAACCCATCAAATATAGTCATGGGGTGAGTGTTTGTTTTTTTTTTTTCTTTTCTAAAAGATAAAAAAGAAGGGAATTTGGTGGTTTTTTTTGGGTCCTACATTCCAAAGACAAAATGGAACCCGGCCCAACAAAGGCCCAAGGTGCGAAGAAGTGCTGAGTGGGAACTGTGGCCTTCAGCTTTGTAATATTTAGTGTCCAGTCCAGTAGCATTACAAAAGGCCCGAAAAAAACAAAAGGATCGCAGTCTTGTCCACTTGGGCTTGCCCAGATGCCAACTAGTTGACAATTTATTACCGCGTCAAGTTATAGATAATCACTTCCTTTACATTTTATCTGACTTGTTGACCCCGAAAAAAAACAAAATTATCTGACTTGAAATTGGGTGAGAATTTGAATAAAAGTGTCGAATTTGGATTATAATCATAATTTTTTAATATAACTATCTAGGTAAGTCCATGGAGAAGAGTTTGATTTCTCAACTGTTCCATCCACTTGTTAATTTATAATACTATATTTAGGCATATGTTTTATTATATAATTTTTTTATGAGTCAAGGGTTTAAACCTGTAGGAGCGTACTATATAATTTTTTGAGTCAAGGGTTTAAACCTGTAGGAGCGTACTCTTAGAAGGACAGTCTCATATTTCGAACAAAATTAATTTTATATTTAAAAAAATGAAAATAAGACAGACTAAATATATATATATAAAATTTTTTATGAAACATAAAATTAAAAAGAATGTTAGACAATCATAATTAATTTAACAGAATAATAGTCAAAGTGAATTGATATTGTTATTAACTTTTAAATGGACAGTAATTCTTATAATTTCTTTATCAACAACTCCATCCTTGAATGCAAATAAATTTTCACTAAATTCTTGCTACTGTAAGATAGTTAAACTTATAAAAAGTTTGACGGAAAAAAATAACGGAAAAGAAGTGAAGATTAAAAAAAAAAAAAACAGAAATGTCTCGTCCTCACTCCGAAATACCATTACTATTGCTTATTCTACCGATAATAAACTGAAATCAAATCTTCACAGAACACCAATCAAAATTGACTTTTTCTAAGAAAAAAAGAGACTACTAGACTTCATTACCTTGTTCTGCGCAGTCTAAGATCAACTGGCGCTATATATAACCACAAAACAAGGAAGGACTGCCCTTGGATTCAAAGCCACTAGTTCCTCGGAACCATTTTTTTGATGCCCAGAAGGAGACGCCACAGAATCAAAGCCGCCTTCTTCTTCATCCAAGAACTCAAGTTCATGGTGATTGGCAATCCGACCCGCAATCACTCTGCATATTATAATGGCAGTTCTTGCACAGGCTCTGTCCTCTATTGATCCCTTCATTATATTCTCATGTGCCTTCCAGCTATTCTCATAGAATTGTATGGAAGCGTCCTCCACCGGGAAGGTACAAGTCACTACCCTGCAAACTGCACACCGTTTGTTCTGGCACATGCTTGATACCCCATTCTTCCCCAAAGAACAAGCAATGAGCGCACCATGAAACCGTTGAAGCTCGTTTCCATCGTCCATCAACTTATAATGAGCTTTCTTAGATGGACAATTTTTGGCACACTTGGATTTCACTCCCTCCCTATATTCCTCAAAATTGTTTATAACATGCAATGAATGATTCACCTTGAGCACTTTCTCCACCACTACCCTTCCCCGAAGCGACCATCCAGAACGAAACGTAGTTGCCACAATATCAATCGGCCACTTGTCTTCAAGGAGCAGGGAGACTTGGTCAGAGTGTATGCTATTGCTAGTTCTTACAACGGAAGGAGGAGGGGCATGTAACAGTAAGCCAGGCTTGGCCTCCTTCGAATTCTTGGTCAGAGAAAGCCTTGGAACGACCACTACCTGTTTTTTCTTTGATTTTGAACAGGAAGGGTAGTCACTGTTGCATTTGGGTTTGAAACTAAAGCTAGGGTGGAAAACCAACGCTGCAAAGGAGGCTGCTATGAGGCATTTTTCGGCCATGGTTTCTCTCTGGGACTGAGAGTACTGGGAGTGGGGGAGATTGATCTTTAATTCGTGTCCATGAAAGTTAGGGATTTTTTACCTAACTTTTTGTGAAATTGAGCATAACGCATCCTAGATTGGAAACTTAGATATTCTCGAGCATAAACCACGGCAAGTGTTTTAATTTCGCTCGGGGAGCAAATAGTTACAGTGTCAGTGTGATGCACAGATTATAGCGTTAAATCAAAATAATAATTTTGTTTGGTGAAATCTATTACAATATCAAAATACTTTTAGACGAATAAAAGGTATTTATCATTATCAGTATCAAGAAAATACAAGCTGATGGAGAAAATAAGATTAAAAAATTAAACATATATGATTTGCAATAATACTATTTTGGTATTGGGACAAACGGAAATTAAGGACCTGGAATGAATAAGAAATAGTCAGCTACTAATACTTTTTAATAATATTTTAGAGACGCCCGCAATATTATATCTAATTTTCAAATAAATACAAATACATTGACACGTCCGATATTAGGTGATTTTATCTTTCCGTGTATGCAACATATTATAGAATAGATCTGGTTCGTGGAATTCAAATATTTTCTCTCCCAAAATGTGCTATAGTGAAAGAAGAAAGTGCTAGTAATTAAAATATAAATTGATTAGTTTAAATTAAAGGTAATTTCTGTGGTACATCCCAGTGTAAGATACACCTCTTGAAAAATTATCTCTTTCTATATATGTCTTTAAGACTTGTGAATTTGATGGTAAAGATATGCTATTAACTTGTCATTTTTAATGAGTGTATCATAGAAGACGCCTAGTTTAAAGATAAAATTGTATTGCATTTATTTTGAAACAATTCTGACAAATTTAATAAAAGAATAAAAAAAACGAGAAAGAGTAACTGAGTAAGCGATAAAATTAGAAATATGAATGCTGTTGCATTGGGGAAGAATAAAGGATGCGTGCATTGCAATAACAACGTTGTAAGATGACAAGAATTGAAGAATTGTTACGGCACTTCCTGTGGGTATCCATAAGTTTTATAAATTAAATGTGAAGCAAAATGTGGTTGTTCGGACGTATGATTTTTTTTTTTTAAATTAAGAGTATCTCTATTGAGTTCAACTCATTTAAATTATTTCATAAGTTCAATTTTTTCAGGTCGAGAGCAGCTTTTATATTTAAGGACGTAATTTACTTTTATTATATCAATATCTCATTTGTAGGTTATATGATTTAGTTTGAGTTTAAGAGATTTTGGGTTTAATGAGATTTTTTTTAAAAATCATCAATTTAGTAAGAATTTTTTTTAAGAGATCAAGTAATTTTGTGCATTTTAATAGTAAAATTTACAGATTTGTGAATATAAACATCTGTTTTTTATAGAATATTAAAGTAAAATTTACAGATTTGTGAATATAAACATTTGTTTGTCATAGAATATTAAATTTTTTTAGTTGAATAAGTATAATAATTCAACATATATTCCGAAGTATATGTTAAATAAGTATACTAATTTAATACGAATAATTAAGATATAGATGCTTTATAAAATAATAATTAAGATAGATGCTTGAAGATTTGCATGTAATCCTTGTGTGTGCCTTTATGACATGACCATCAAAACTTTGCTTGATAATGTTAATATATTTTATAACTAATATGTGTTGGGGTGCTTGCAGGGATGCTTCACGCTGATCATGATGCATATATAGGTTTTCCACTGGCAAAACATTCTCTCATACACTGATAACTCTAGGTTGAGTTTGGATTAATTGCTCTACTCAAGTAAAAGTATTAAATTTAAGTGTGTGTTTGAAGTAATAGATTTTGCCAATTTAATTTTAAATAAATTTAATTCTGGTTAAAAATAAGTCTATAGTAAAATAATTTATATTTAAAAAATTTTATTTGAAAAGTGATTTTATCAAAAAATAATAATAAAGTTTTACTTCAAACCAAACCTTAGTTTAGATGGATAATCACAGTAAAAAGGGATTAAAAGCAATTTTTTTTAATATTATTATATCACTTCAAACTTGATTCTAGGGTTTTCAAACGGACTTTTCAAAATTATACCGCCAAACCAAACATATGTTAAGTTTTCATAAAATCAGTTAGTGGCTACTTATTAAAGAGACATGTTAATGGGCGCATTAAAACTGCTTCAAAAAGCATATGTTTTGGAAACTTTTGGGTGCATTATGTTTCTACAACTCTTCTGGATGCAGTCATTGTCAATGCTTTGAGAGATGATTGGCGTGTCTCTTTTATGAGGCAGATTTCTTTGCAGTTTTCTCTTTGTTTTGTTTTTCTCTGGGTTTTTGCTCGTTTTCTACCAAATCAAAGTGGTGCACAGATAACATTGTTAATGATATTCGTGGAACGAGGGTTCAACATAAGATGGATCATGAGATGTTTAATTGATGGATGGAAATGAGCATTGATGAGCTTTAAATCCTTAAGAGGACTGTCGGGCCACAACTTTATATTTGTTTTTCTTTCCAATTAACATCTTTAGTTTTTCTTATTCCTTTTGTACGTAAAAGTATGGTCCATGCATATTTTTATTGGTTTCTATCTAAGATAAAGTATAATATCTTCAATGTCTATATTTATGAAAACCTTTGTTTTCAGAATTTAAAAATTTAAAACGGTATCAAATTTATAAAGTATATATGCAAGCGTACTTTTATGAATATATTCTTGTTCAGGGTAAATAGTTTTTTGGCCCAATGGAAAAAATTTCAAGCTTCACCACTCAACGGTGACTTTTATGAATTTCACGAATATTATATTTTGTCAAGTTTCTCTTCAAAAAATGAAAACAGCATTTTTCTAGTAGAATTCGAAGATGGGGCTTCACAAAAGCCTCAAATTGGAAAACATTACGACCCTCACTTGAACATTTTCTCTTGAAGTACTTTATATGGTGGTCGAATAAAAGAATAATAATGCTACTAGTTTGAAGCCTCAAAGCATTCTCAACGAAGGCTAATTAAAGAGAGAAAAGCCATGACCCTTCTTCTGTTTATATAGTGACCAATAAAGAAACAAATTGACGCCAAAGACAAGTATAGAGGACCCACCTCAGTTTATGTTTAGGTTCTTTTCTTCTCTATCGCTGAAATAGGATACCTTGAATCGGTTACACCATTAGGGCCTCTGTTAGGCACGTTAAAGGAAGCATCTTGAAAAGAACGGAAGGAGGCAAAGGCAAAGCAGGAAAGAGCATCGCTCTCTCACTACCTCAGCAAGCAAAGTCAGAAGCAAGACAAGCATAGACAGTACACGAAGGTGATCATCTTGATCAGTGCGGTGTACACGGGATGCAGGATACTATCCTTAAGTACATGGGACCATGTGCTTATCTACTAATGGTAATGGCCATACCCATATTGCCACTTTTGATGTATTTGTGTTTTTTGATGTACATATACACACAACTAAATTCAGGCTTTAGTTGAGCACATAACTTTGTTTTTGGATCGCACCCCACTTTAACATTTGAGCACTGCTATGATGATTGCATCTACAACTATAATTAGGGTACAAGAACATTACCATTGAATTTTCGGGTAAGCTACATTAGCTTGATTCTCAAACAGGCATTGCATATGAAAGGTTTTCAAGTAAACGTAGAATGAGAGCAGAAATCACCATGACCGTAGGCTCCAAAAGCAAACTGTTCTAAATTACTCCAATATATGGATCGATACCAACCTTACTTTGTGAGCTTGTGTCAGCTGGAGAATCTGATGCTTTCATAGTTTTCTCTTTATGTGCTTTGCTGCTGGGCGTGGACATGTTTCGCATGGTCTAATCAGAATTCCTTTTTGTTTTCAACCTGGGACAAGTTGTATTTATTTATTTTTCTATTTTCTATTGGCTCTGCACTCTGCAATCGGGGATCTATAAATCCCTTTGCGTCTCATATATTTTTGTGCTCATATTTAGCCTCCTTATTTTCTATACTTCTCTTTGAGGTTTGAGCAGTTCCTACACGCCATGGCTAACCAACCCCCAGTTCGTCCATGGTTCCGCTTAGCCTCCTTACGTTCTGTTCCTGCTGCCCCTGCCCCTCCTCCTGCTCCAGCTCCAGAGCCACGCCCTACTTTGAGTCGACCCACATTTAGGACTGCTTCAGCACCACCTTCACCTCAGATTCGGCCAACTCAACCTTCAGAACCGACTCCACCACCACCACCAGCAGCAGCAGCACAATTTGCTGGTGCAGCTGATAGAGCATCAGCTCCTTCATCTCCAGCTCAGAAAGTTTCTGCTCCTTCTGTTTCGTTGCCAACTTCTCCAGTCCAAAACGTAGCAGTCACAACCTCCTCTTCAGTTCCATCTTCTCCCTCTCTCAAAACAACCCAACCACCAAGTAATTCCTCCCCAGACAAGACTGCCACCACTGCTCGTGTGGCCAGTCCCACCCAATCTCTAAAAACAATAAAACCAACTGTTAAGAGCCCAATGCAGTCACCAAAACTCAAACCCACCGCTCCGCCGCCCTCTCCCCTGACCCTGCCACCTTCCCAGTTGAAGGTTAACTCTCAGACTGAGCCTAAGATACCAGTGGAAGCAGAGCCAAAAACCGTGCTAGTGCAGAAGACCATCGAAAAGCCTAAGCAGTGGCTCAATGGCAGTGGTGAATCGCATAGGGAAACAGGGGAAGCCTGGAAGCACAGCATTGCCCATCATGGAAAACAGGTTCCAGCCAAAGAAATTGAAACCAAGGAGAAAGGTATTCACAAGAAGCTTTCGGATTCTGAGGACTCTGGCATGAGGGTTATAACAATTGCAGGGGAAAACAGAGGAGCTTATATGGAACTAATCCAATCTCCAAAGAAACACGAATTTGGAGACAAACCCAACTATCTTCACAAGAAGGACAATTCAAAGATCGAGGTTGATGGTGGGGAATCAGAGAGTTCAAGTAGTGAGGAAGGGGCAAATAGGAAGGACAAGAATCAGAAAGGAAGAGCACTATCTTCATTCCCTGTGGCTGCGTACATGAACAGCAATGTACAGTGTGTCAACAACTCCCTCCTGTACAACACTTCTTGCTCTCACAAGGATCCAGGAGTGCGCCTTTCTCTCTCAAAGAAACCATTTGGTGAAGGCTACCATCTCAAGGAACGCGTTGATGGCCAGCACATTTGATTCAAAGATGGTCTTTGATGTTAGTTCTTTTGTGTTTTAGGCTTCATGGTATGCTATGGTATGGTATGTGGAGAAAATAAACGTTGAGTGACAGTCAAAGGGGGCATGGATTCTAATTCTTGTGCTCCACTTTTTGTGGGGCGAAGTTGAAGATTCTTCACTGCCTTTGGTGGGAAATAAGTGCATGGGTAGTAATCACGCATAGCTTGAACCAAACACTCCGTTAGTTTTTGCATGAAAGAGGTCCTCAATCAGTATAATAAGCAATTTGTATCTCCTATAATGTTGTCTTAAATATTTTTTCTGATTAATTGTGTTTGTTCACCTTGATATATTACTCTAATAGCACTTTTCATCTTAACCTTTCAATTTGAGTCCATTATTCCATTATCTGTTGCTAAAAATTGCAATATTACAGGTATTTTAAAATAAAAAGTTACACAAAATTGACTAACGGAAAATCACAAATAATGAAAGAAAATGAGTGCGTGCGTATATCTTGTTAGGGTCTAATTCAAAACGCTTTGTCTGAATCTTATTCAATTTTTCTCCCTCCCCGCAATGTTAGAAAAAATATAAATAATGGCATGTAACCCACCTTATTTATCCACAAGAATTAGGATTTAATTTTCATTTATTGTCATTGTAATAGTTTTTTACGAGATTATCTAATTACATATTTTATAAAATTAAAAGTATTTAACATTTTAACTAATTATGATCATTATCAAATTCATTTTGTGATTTGATATCTCATAATTAAATAATAATATAAATTTTTTATTAAAATATGGAATCAAAATTAAATTCAGTTAAATAACCAATTAACTATTTAATATGTTAAATTCAAAATTTGAACAAAATAATTATTTTTAGTAATTATTTAATGCTTATAAAAAGAAAAGTAACTTCAGACTTTTTATTTAATTCTTCCGTTTTTCACCAAATTTTTTTTTTTTGTCTGCCACCAAATTACTTGTTTAGTATTCACCGAAATCAAACAGGTGGGGCAAACAGGCCGTGCCTGGTCCAAAACAATCATAGGGTCATCTGTTGGGCCTTGTCGTCCAAAACTATATTTGCCAATTTTTGTTTTCTGAAAGCCCACATTCGCTTGGGTTGTCGACAATTATAAACCACTTTGGGTGGATTTTAAGAGCAAAATATTAGGGAGAATTATTATTTAGTATTATTTTAGGGATCATATTTTACTTTCTTAATTTATTTTAAAAAAAAATTTTATTTGAAAGATTTAATTTTAATTTATTTTTAATATAAATTTTTTTTATATTATTATTTTATTACATGTTATCATATCACTAAAAATATTTAATATTTTTAATAATTATTATCTTAATCAAATTTTTTAAATAATTTGATAATATATAATTAAATAATAATGTACGATTTTTATATTGATATTGAATCAAAATTAAATTTTTCTCTAAATTACCACTTTTCATGAAAGAATAACCACAACTGAAAGTATAATAATTGTTATAATTAGTGGTTATTTTGTTAAAAAAACTTGTGGCAAAAGAAATTTAGACAGAATAACCACTAATCACAGTAAATAATGACACTCTTTTATTGTCGTTATCGTGTTTTGAAAAAGTTTTTTTGAAAAAACTATTGCTTCAAATCTACGTCAATATATATATATAAAAGAAAACAGAACATGTGACTTAATTACGCGCACCGTCTGTATCAGTTCTCCTCCAAAAACCATGATAGTTATTACTGATATAATACTTGACGTGATATTTATACTCTTATGCTATATATATTATGATTAAAAGTTCAAACATTTGAAATAATGGATTGAATTGAAAGGAAAAGGTAATTAAAGTGGCATTTATCGACAAAGTGGAAAAGAACAATCTAAATTTAGAACACACATTCAGGTATATATGTAACTATCATTTTCATTATGTTCTAAATTAGGCTGGAACAGTTACTTTCAAGCTTTCTTTGTGGGTCTTCTATGTCTTGCATGTGCGCATTGGATAACATATATAAATATGATACATCTATTTGATTGGGTTGATAACAATACCTTCAAACTCTCTTTAACGTGGGTCTAGCTATAAGAACTTCTGGCTGTGAAAATTTTACCAAAACTGATAGTTGTGCTGCAACTCAATACAATAAGGCAAAATAGAGTGGGAATAAAAGAGAGGACGACAGGGTTTTGCCTTTCAGTATATGGTCACCGATGCAAGCATGACCTACATTCCTATATATGGATCATGGAACCTAATCACTGAAATGATCAGTTGAGAAATATCTGGATGTGGTTCCTTCCCACTTACTAATTTTCTAAAGTGTAAGTCCTCAGCCTTCACTCTTGGCTCACACGGATGCAGTGGTGAGGAAACGCGCAAAAACCTAAGATATCTGAATTGATCACTAGACACTAGTCGACTAAATCAACATACCCCAGAAAAACAATCTCATAGGTGAAGATCCAAAAGTAACATTTATCTTTAACATGGACTATGAAGACTGCACATGCCTAGTAAAACAGAACAAAGTCTGGGTACCTTATGAAGGGAAAGGAAAAGGTAAAAAATGGGTAGTCAAACAGAAGCTGGAAAGTGATGTGGTACATTTGGACAAACTTGAAAATGGATGAACAGCTGTACTTGTACATTGTGTCTCTTAGTTTCATGCTTTCATCATCGGTGAGATTACAAAATTAAAAATGGAAGAAAACTATAATATAATACGCTAGATTTCCATCTGTTTACTCTGTCTCTGTTATTTTGTTATAGGTGCATAATAGCATATGTAAATTTCAAAGGCTACTTAATAGCTAAACATGATGTGGTAATTTCTTGATGGCAAATTGGCAATACACTATTCCTGCTCTGAAGGGGGGGCCCTGCTCCTCCTTTTATAACGGTTAAGTCTTGTTTTATGCATTTAGTCTATTATTATCTTTAAATTTCCATTTCTTTTTCCAGAAGAAAAGTTACTAAAACAAATTGAAACATCACTTTCTAAGTTGCATTCAAAAGGCTTAAATGATAAATCTGCTGGGTCTATAGCTTGATTGCGTGCTGCAGTTTCGATAACATGCTCCACTGGAAAGTTGTCATAGTAAGGAGTCATCTATCCTTTCTTTCCTTCCTCAAAATTTGATTGATAGCTGTGACACAAATTTGTAAGCTTGTCATCTGGATGCACTCAGTATGACCCACTTGACCATATGCACATATGTATGCACAACCTTTCAGCTGCTGAAAGATAAAATCAGTTAGCTTTAACAAGAATCCAAAGCATTTTATTTGTTTTTAAGGCAACACCCAGACCCATGGAAAGAGCACGGTGCATGGGCTCCATTCCAGTTGGTGCAACCATGCTGCAACCAGACAATTAGCTATGGGTCAAAACACAGTACCATCATTAGGATCTAGTCCAATTTTTCTTTGCCTCTGTTTCCCCTTGGCTAAGCCCTCTTGGAGACCTTCTCCAGCTAAGCTTTCACTTTCATGGAACATTCTTCTTGTGAATGTCTGATTTGCCCTCGTGGGAGCTTTCCGCTGCTAGCTTGTCCCTCCCCTACTCAACACTCTGGATAATATAGCTATTTTAATTTCACTTTCTTAATTATGTATATTGCTTGACATGAATCTATTCAAATTATGCTCATAAAAGATACAAATTACATTGCTGTGGCTGTACTAAGGAGGAAGGCCTTGTTGGACTATAGCTTGTTGTTGCTATTGGGCAACAAGCGAGCAGATGAATAACTAAATCATGTAGCAATAGCCCATCGATTGATAAATAACGCTATCAAAACGTGCGTAACATATATTAGAAAAACATTCAATCTTGGTGCTTGGAAGTGACAAAAAGAAGAGCAAAGGAACACTTCTTATATAGTTAAGGAAATATATGAAAGTAAAATATAATAATAACAAATTATTTGCTTTCCATGTGAAGATTAACCATACGCGACAAAAGAGTAAAGCTTAGTACTTTTAATTTCTTGATGTAAGAGGAGAGGTGATTTGGTTTGGTCACATAAAGAAACCTTTTTCCACAAAATTTAAACCAAAAATAGAAAAAGAAGAAGCAGCGCTGAGACCCACTTACCCTCCAACAATCACCTGAAGCCAGCAACTGCAGTAGCTTCGCATGTGAATATGTCATAGTGAAGGAAACCTTTCATCACCAGTCACCACAACTCTAATGCGACAGTGATAAGTCATGGAAGAAGAGGCAAAACTTTTGCTCTTTAGAATTATATCCCTGTATTACCTGATTGTAGCATTAACATTCGGTCTGCATCTCCTTCAAGCTGAATTTCATGGGCTTAGATCTGAAAACATTGACAACTCGGTAAATCTTTTTTTTTTCATATTTATTAAAAAAATGAGCTAAGTCTACTGTGTAAGCTAAATTATAGATTAAAAATAAAAAAAATTGTTGTTGTCAACATGTGATTGTGAATACCAACTATGAAACCCTAGTCAGTTGACATCAAGAAGTTATCCTGCTCCATATGTAAAACCCCAGTCAACGGACATTTAAAAAGTTTTCCTACAATGTGATAGAGTTGATAGAAGATAACAATAGAGCAAGTAGTTCATCAATGTGACTATGTAACAACTAGCAATATCACATGGTTAGATAGTCTGACAATACAGTGTTCAAACGTGATGCTATAGGTGCTATATTGTATATAGTACATATATTCTTCTTTTTTCAAAAAAAAAAAAATACAAGAATCAGAATCGAAACCTCTACCTTGATCATATCCTCACCATTGCATTGCTAACTATTAATTCTACAATAGGCCACTTAGCCTTGCATTTACTGAACAGAGAACTTAGCAAGACTGTATATTTGTAAGAACAGGCAGAAGTTAATTATGAGACCCAAATGTAATCGCTTCTGTGTTCAGCATCTTAAACCCGGAACTTAAGGCTATACATGGATCCCATGTACGGTTGAAGTCTTTTAGAAGGATTAATTCTTTCTTTCTTTTTTTTTTTTTTTTGGGATTGCAGTAACCAAGTATAGGGAAGGAGAGGGTAGGCTAAAGTTTAGGTAAAACAGCCTGGGTAAAATTTGATCCCATAAAATAATCCTAACGGGACTTAACGTCACTTGAGTTACAACTCTTTTGAGTAATTCTTATTATACTCACAATGAAAACACTCATAAATCATTAATACTACTGTCGTAGGACCTCAACTCGTTAGAGTAAAAATCCTTTAAGGACCTTAAATTTAGATTTTATCAATTAAGAACCCTAATTTGGATATTAAATGAGAAAGCTTACATGACATAAATAATTTATGTTAATATCAGAACACTCCAAGTATAATGAACACTTTATGAAACGAGTAAAAACGTTTTTAATTCTTAGAAGAAGTTTCCATAAACACGATTGAATTTGCAAGAAAAATAGTGCCATAATTTATTATAAAAAAATAAAGTATAATTTTTAAATCTCTTAACCCCAAAACTCAATACACTCGAATTTCACAATAGAAACACTATGTTTAAGGAATTCACAATAGGAACAACTTGCCATATGAAGAAAACTGGAAGGAATAACTATCATTTAATTATCAGCATCCGGTATTAAATCAGAAGCGACGCATGCCATTTGCACATGTGCCTTTGTATTTCTCACATAGGAGCAACTAGGCCGTAGGCCATTCTTTCCATCCCATCATGCTTTTTTTTTTTTTTTCTTACTTTTTATACTCCTTTCTCTTGTCTTTCCTTCATTTAAGGCAATAAATGCAAACCAAATTTAACAATTTGTGCCATGAAAAATCATACAACATAACATGAATAAATCTTGATGTGTTAGGGAAGAAGTTGTAATAATATTTTTTAAATTCTTATGAAGATATAAGTTTTTTTTACTTTGTAATTTTTCAAAAATACAAACTATTATTTAAACAAATATAATTATAAAAACATAGATATTTAAAGAAATTAATTACGCATTTTATATCTGTTTATTATATATTAAAAAAGAGTAAGTAATGCCTTATTACATGAATTTTTTCAAGCTATATACTATCGTTTTATAACAACATTAAAGAATTGTAGGTCTTAATTGATATAAAGATCGTTGAGGTTTCTAAATGGGTATTCATATCCTGAGTTCTTTAGTCATACATAACTCCTTACGGACACACATGACGTTTTAAGAGATTTTTGGGTAGACTGAGCTTGCCTAATTATTAATTTTGTAAACTCAATGGTTGATATTTATTTTGTGCAATAAACCCTATGTAAAATTTACTAGGTTTCATTTTCACGTGTCACATGAATTTATTAGTGTTTCCCCGTGATGAGCACAATGCTCACACAAGAGAACATTTTCTTGCAGAAGAGTAATTCCATACTTTCGTACCAAAAGAAGTAATTCCATATATACTTTGGATCAATTGTAGAAATTTTGACGCATACCTAATATGCATATACTACAAGAAAAATGTCATATACTCATAGACACTTTTAGTGACAAATATAAAAATTATAGGTATATATAACATATATCTACACATATATATCCTTGTACTATAAATTTTAGTGACAGTTTTAAAAACTATGACTATAAATAGGCTATACCTATAAATGTACATTTTTGTTACTATAACTATTAGTGATAGTATAAAAATTGTGGATGTAAGTAAACTATACCTAATGAAGTATATTTCTGTCACTATAAATATTAGTGAAACTCTATACCTACATATTTATATTTTGTTGCTAGAAGTATTTGTTCAATAATTTGTTATATTTTAACTTAATTTACTGTATTTATTTTTTTGTTTTTTTATAATATTTTAACTTAATTACTCCCATTTTTCTCCTTGAATTTGAAGCTTTCTCCAGACCCAACCTCTGCGTTCACCCCTTCACTGCAATGGAATGCCCATGGCTTTCTTCTTCGGTGAGTTCTCTGCTCATCTCTAGTGAGTTTTCCGTTCATCTCTAGCGAGTTTTCGCTTCATCTCCGGTGCATTCTTTTATCTGTGGTATGTTTGAACCCTTCCACACCGCGGCTGTTCCTCTCTTCCACAGGCCACGAAATCCACAATCCAGTGAGTTTGCCCTTCCTCCTCCACAACTAAATCGGAGTCCTATTGAGTTTTTCTGCATATTTCTCATTATAGCTCTCTGCGTTTTCCTCATATTCGAAGCCCTAGCTCTCCATTTTTCTCCATCTCCTCTTCAGCTCAATCTCCATTCCAGGTAGTGTATTGTTCAAACTGAAGACGGATTTCATCAATTGAATAATAGGTTGTTTAGTGTTTCTTCTAAAACACACCTAAGCATAAAGACACCTAAGTATAGGTTGTTCAGTGTTGAGTACTTCATTCTCTATTTGATGTTGATTCCATCGGTAAATTTGTGTTGCTTGGATGAAATTTATGGATTGTTATATTTTGAATTTGATTGGATGGAATTCATTTGTTCATTTCTTTTTCTGGCGATTTTGTGCTGGTTTGAATGTGTTTCTTTTGATAAAAAAAAAAGATTTTTTTTTAAATATTTTTCTCATATTTTAATATGTGTGAATGAGTTTTTTTAAAAAAAGTTAAAGCACTTTTAGAAGTTAGATTTTTGTGTATATGAAAAAAGATCTTTTTTATAACATAAAAAAGCTGTTTAAACTTAAAAAAATATATTTTCAAATATCATATTCAAACATAAAATAATTTTTACTTTTTTAAAAAAAATCTTTAAAAAAAAACTTATCAAAAAAAGATTTTTTTTAAAAGCTCATTCAAATAAGTAACATGTTCAAAACTAGATACACACTTCATTGTTGCTCTCACAACTTGGATAAAACGTGCATTAGTAAATATCAAGTTGACACAAATGCATATCTAGATAGGTTCCCTAAACTGGAGAAATTCTCCCGTTTTGATCTAAGAAAATCATGATAAAAAATATCTAGATAGGTTAATCCTTGGAGTGTGTGACATGCCTATTCAAATTTTCTCTTCACTCTCACAAGCAAATGACATGCCAAGCTCTTAACCCTCCCTCTCTCCTGGTTTCCATGGCAACCACCTCTCTATCACAAAATTTTTGTGCAGAAAAAAGAAAATGAGAGGGGAAGCCTCTCGCTTGGCCTTAAAAGGAGGAGACAGTGCTCTCCTTTTTTCTATCCCGCTCAACTTGTACTTACGCTTTATATGAGTTTGTTTGAATATTTTTTTTTAAACATATTTTTTTAAAAAAGTACTTTAATACATTTGCAACTGTGTTTGGATATAACATTTAAAAAAAATAAAATTTAAAAAAAGTTAATTTACTTCTTTTTTTTAGAAGCTAATGATTTCTAACTTTTAAAAAAAGTAGAAAGAGAAGTGATTTTTAATATAATTTTATGACAAAAATATCTTTTATCTTTATTAAAAATTACATTTTATATTATCTCTTTTTTCTTTTTATAAATCTTATTTACATAAACTTCCCTATGTAATTTTATGAATTACATTTTAAACAATGCAACTTTAAGTTATTGTGCTCTAATATCTTAAATTGAATCCTGATTTCAATGACTTTACCACTTAGAGAAAGTAAAATAGAACAACATTAGCAATATATTGTTAAGTCTTTAGGTACACAATTAGACATGTTGTTATTACCTTACGTTTTTTATGGCGTTGTTACATGACATACTTAAAAATCTCACCGTCCTTATTATACTAGCTCATTTAATCATATATTACATATCATAACTCATCATATCTTGTATTTGGATGTCTTTTTCAGTAATTTTAATATAAATTAAGTGTTTTTATTCTTTTTTATCTAAATAAACTTAAATTTTTTATTATTATTTAAAAATATTTTTTAAATATTGTATTTAAATATAAAATTATTTTTTCTTAAAAAAAAGAAATAGGTAGCTTAGTAAAGAAAAAAAGTGTTCTGATAGCTATCATATACTAAAAATATACACTACTTTTTACCACGTTTATGTTAGGTAGCTATCGGCACTATACCCTATTTTTTACTAGGCCCTCACATCTTGTGAGTTTTCAATTTTGGAATGAACTTCCAAAGTTCAAGTCATCCGATTTGGCTTATGTTGGAAGCATTCTTAATTTCTTACAATTAATGAAATTAAGCTAGGACCCTTTTTAGGCAAAGACAAAACCAAAAGAAGGGTTTGATTAAGAGGATACATGGGTGGCTCTTATTTAATGAATCAGTTGCACGTTGAACCGTTGCTGCTAAATATTTACTTTGCAATAGCATGGAGTACAAAGGCTGCTCCCTTATATATATATATATGGAGTTGAAGTCTTAGTTACATTCATATTCATTGCATGAGTAATTGTTAAAGGCATCTCGCAGTCACATAGCTATAAAGCCTAACTACTCTGTTCCTGGGCAACTTCTTGGTTCATGTAGCTATAAAGCCTAACTACTCTGTTCAAATGTGCAATTATATATGTACAAATATGATTTCTTTGTAATATTGAGATAGTTGTAAGACTTGATTTTATTTTTGATATGAATAAACAAGTTTCATTTTAATTTAGTTTTTAAATATATTTATTTTTTCAATATATATATATTTGAAATGTGAGAATTAAAGTTAAAAGATAAATTATGTTTAAAAATGATTATTTCAAGTTTTATCTACAGATTATTTATAATTACAATAATCATCACAATAAGATTTTATTCATAAAATATATCTGTTGATATAGGTTTTACCAATGAATTTTCACATCACATCAAATCTATCAATAAAGTTTTTAGTGACAAAATCATAATCATGAATAAATGTTTAAGTATTTTAGTGATGATTTTATTTATCACTAAATTCTGTAGTGACAGAATAAAAACCATAAGTAAAGGTCCATGCATTTTACTTATGAGTAAAATTATTGTCACTAAAGCCTCTAGTGATAACCAAAAATTGTGAATATAACGAATCAAATTTTACGAAAAAAGTATCTGTCAGTATAAGTTTTTTAAGCTATACTAATGATTTTTAGACTTTTAGTGACAGTTTTTTTATGATCACTAAAAGTCAAATTTTTTTGTAGTGATATTGCTTTTTTCTCAATTGGTGATCCATTAGTTGTACACTGACCTTATTATTATTTCATTAACAAAAAAGTACATGAGAGGTAACAACTAGACCGATGCCAACTGATTGTGAGGATTGAACCCTAATTGCTTGTTAAAATGGTCAAATTATGGATATTTCGTGTCAAATGAACCATGCATGGAGGCAATAGAGATAAACTCATCAAGGAGTGACATTCAGCAGCTCGCCGTTTTGCGTAATTGAAGATTTCCAATGGATCAGGCACTGCAACTCAAAAGCGAACAAGTACAGAGAGGATTAAGCAGTGGCACATCATTTCGAGAATTTCGGCACATCGATCATGACAGGGAGACCCAACATGGTGGCTCATCAAACATGCTATGAATCCACAAACATGGCTCAACTATAGGCCCACTCTAGGGGGCCACGTGGCACAGCCTAATTCAACCACCCATTTTGGTCCCCTTTGTGCTTTTTATTCCTGTTCCTCATTTTGTTGACCTCCACACACCCCCCTCCCCTCCCCTCCCTAACTCTCTCCATTTCATTAGCCTGCACAGCACGATTCTCTGGCCAACTTGCAGAGAAGGGAAACACAATGAAGGTGATTGTGACCATGCATCTACCCATTTTGTTTCTCATGCATTCAGTGTTTTTTTTTTTCGTTTCCTTTAGGACTTCTTTTGGAGGTCTGTTCTTACAGACTGGAATTCCTGTTATCTTAATCTTCATCAATTGTTTGGCACAGATCTTCAACTGGGTGCACAAGAGGTTTCATCATAGCACTCTGAAGGGTTTGACCTCTAGACCTTCAAGCTTCCCTAGTCTGCAACTTAAATGACTACTTTTTTGGAGCCTATAAACAAATTTTTCATGATGGTTATTTAATTATTTTTCTTTTATTTTAGAGTTGTAGCCCTTGTATTTTACGAATCTTTTGTGTTTCTTTACTCAGATGGGTTTGCTTCAAACATGAAAAACGCTGAACCTACAATAAACAATGCGGATACTCAAGCTTTACTGAAACAAGTTGCTCTCACTGATTTCCTTGGTGGTTGGAAAGATGGCATTCTAACCATTGGTACTCTTGGCTATGATCCCTTGAAGTCTTTCAACCAACACAAAGAATACTTTGCTTTGGAAAGTGCTGAAGGCGAGCTAGAGGAAGATGACGGAGAGCATATCATAGTTAAGGGTAATGAGGACAACTTTAATGCTGAACCTGAACATGAGGAACTGAATCCCTTGATGCACACCACATTTGAGCACAACTTTGAGGATGTTGTTAGTGCTAACCATGATGCCAATGCTAGCAAAGAGGAAGTGGTTATGACCTTCAACGAAGTTGTTCTGACTCCACCTGTGATTTCTCATGAAGTCATGGAATCAAATGAAGTGGAGACTGATCAAAAGAAGAAGAAAGGGGAAAGGATCACATTAGCTGACCTCTTCTTGGCTGATTCTGATGTTAAGATAAAGTTGGATCCTGCCACCAAAGTCTTGCTTCAATCAAGTGAAAAACCAAGTCTTAAATCAAAGCATGGACTGTCTTTCCCCAAGAAGCTCATTCCCCGTGTTAAGGACAATCCACATCCAATTAAAGATATTAAAAAAGTAAGTCATGCCTCACTCTCACTTGTTCAATGAAATCTAGAAAACACCCTATAATGAATTTGACCAAGCTCGACCAAGTCAAAGTTTTGCTGTTCCGGCTGTAAGGGCCTTTTGTTACTAGGAACATATATAGTTAGAACATCTAAATTAAGCCACTAAATACTAATTGAGGATTTGCGTGAGTCGATTTGATTAACTAATTTGTAATGTTGTAGCTGATGAAAAAGATGTTAAAGAGGAAAATCCATCCGGAGCTCGATGTTAAGAATCACAAACCAGAAGGCCAGAAAGCTACTGCAGGAGGAATCATTGATAATCACAAGCATGAAGCCAACGACACAACTTCTCTGCTTCCAATTTAAGGTATGGCAGCTCCAAATTCTCTTTTCCTGCACTGCCCCATTTTATATTTTCATTTGATTGTTGTGGAAGGTTTATGGCAAATCACAAATATTGGCTGGTAAAAGTATTTCCATCACTCAAAGTAGTGGCTTTATTATGGTTTTTCTTCTTTGTTTTCTCAACACCTGACAAACAGATAGGTTTTGTCTTGATAAAGTTGTGGATATCCACAGGATTTTGATCTTATCGATCCAGCAAGTCTTGCCACTCAATATAATTTTTCTCTTTGTATTTTAAAACACAAATACACAGAGAACGTGTCTAAATAGTCTTGAAGGTCTCCACCTACGATTTCTCACAAATTTGACCTATTAGAAGGAAAAGAAATTCAAGTTTAACGCACTCTTTTATCGCTGAGTTCAGACATAAACGTCCCTTCATCTTTTCAACTTTTTGGTCTTAATGTGACCTGACCACAGGTTTTTGGGTGACTAATACTACACACACATTCATTAATTAGGTTACAAAAAGAGACAACTCCCTTAGAGGTCGTTAATGATTGACTGTTTTACAAAAACGTTTTATTTAGTAATTATCATTTGCTGTTGTAACCCAAATGATTGTGAGGGCAGTCTTACTATTATCGAGAAACCTAGGCAGGTAAAAAGTGTGCTCATGCATGAATTTTCTGTTCTTCTTAAACGACAAGAGCTTCTCGATCAATCCATCAAGCTACAGGCTTGCTATATTTCCACCTACTGTATGCATGTTCAGGAAAGATAGATGCGAAGTTTATAATGTTCCCAATTAGTCATTTTCCATATGATGGTAATAATTTATTATCCACGGGTCCCTCTGAAAAATCCAAGCGAGAAGGTGCCAAAAAAAAAACACATTTCTAATCAATCTTTATAAAATGGGTGATGAACGAATATTGTTTTAGTATCATATATTGTTTAACTCTTCTTGACTCTTAAATAGTTATGTATCTATTTGTTACAACTTTAGTGAATTAGGTACAGAATTCTTGGAGTACATGAAAACTTCTCCGTTGCTTGCCAATCTAAGAGAAAGTGGGGACAAAAACCCTTTACTTCTTCTTTCTTTTTTGGAATAAAAGCCCTTTTATCAACTTACTATTTGTCACTTGAAGTAACCTCACTTCTTATTGTTATTACCACACTCGTCCTTAGAATTGGTGGGCATCTCTATAATTTTTCTCCATCTTCTTCTTGAGACAATGTATATATTCGCACACTACTTATTTTAAAGTTTTACATTGCATTGTAACAATGGAATTATTGGATTTGAATTGACATCTCCTTGCTCTTGATGCAGGTAATAGCTTGTGCGTTGACCTCTGGGAGTGTCTATTTATCTGGAAATGTATATTTGTTTATGATATGTGAGATTAAATATTTAGGTTTTCTTCGTGTATTTTATGAACAATGCCTTGAACCATGTGATTCTGATTCGTCTCTTCATTTGTGTTGGCTTCAGTTTAACTTTGACGCAAGTGACTGTCTCAAAATATCTGTGGCTATGGTTGGTTTTCTTTTGGCACGCCTCTATGCATTGTTTTGGGTAATCATTTGGGTTTTAATGCATGCTAGCTGAGCATTATATATAGTGGCGCAGATAAACAAACAAAAGCATCCAAATCTTATAATTCTTAGCTTGTTCAAGACAACAAATTCATATTTTTCTGGGTTCTACAACAAACTCACATTGACAGCGTTTGTAACAAAATGGTAAATACTATAATCCACTACACCCAAAAAAAAATTACTATAATACAAGATGCTACCCTTATAAGTTGGTACTCAGTACCTCTCATACAGAAGAATAGTATTGGATGGAAGAAATGAAAGAAAATAAAACAAAAAAAAGAGCATACAGATTCCCTAAATTTTAAGTTATTTGTAAATAAACCTCAAAATTTTAAAATTATTTTAATTAATATTTAAAATATAACAATTATACAAATCAACCCTTTTATTTATTTTTTATTCACTTCAAATCTTTTTTTATTGAATTTAGAATAAATAAAAAGTAAATGAAAAGGTTGATTTGTGTAATTATGACAGTTTAGGTATTAATTAAAATAATTTTAAAGTTTAGAAATTTATTTACAATGACTTAAAGTTTAAGAGATCTGTATGCTCTTTTTCTAACAAAAAAAAAAGGATGAAAACCTTGAATATATTCATTAATTAATTGTTACTATTATATTTGTACAGTAAGAAAATTAATTCTAATAAGTGCCGGTGAAGAATACTTCTCTGACTATTAAGTCAACCGAATTATTTTAGTATGTATTTGAATAGCCGTAAGCAGTAATTTTGCTTCGGTGCTTAGGGCCGGATTTATGTAGAAATTAATGCAAATTTTTATTTTTAAAAAGTCACTGATTTTCAATATTGTTTTTTTCACATAAATACTAATAAAAATTATTTAAAAATGATCTCATTAAAAAAAAAATGAAAATAAATTATAACTTTTTGAGTAAATTCTTCTTTTAATTCTTGAAAGATACATCATTTATAAATTTCATCCCTTAGAGATTAACTTCATCAATTCAGTCCTTAAAGTTTTAAATCATTCACAAATTTCATCATTTTGTTCATTTTAATTTTATCAATTTTATTTATTAAAAAGACCAAATTGTTATAAATTTAAAGTTTAAATAATTAAATTGATAAAATTTATTTTTAAAAAACTAAATTAATAAATAATATTTTTTAAAAAATTAAAAATAAACTTTACATTTTTTTTTCAAAAGCTAAGTAATTCTCCTACGATACAAAATGTTGCTTTTTGTTTTTTTTTTCGTAAGTCATTTCATTTATCATTTTATTTATCATTTCAACCTTATCATCAATGTGTCTTGTTACTTCAGAGTTTGTTGAGAGTAGGGGTGATCACGAGTTCAGATCAATCAGCGAATCTGATCAACTCTACTCGATCCAATTAAAATTTTTTGGATTATATCAAGTAGTTGGGTCGGGTCATGTAGGAATTGGATGAACTCGATATTAATCGGTTTGGATATCAACTCTAACTTTTTGTAATCTGACTACCCAACCCGATTATCATTTTTTTAATTAATTTTTTTTTTACATATCTTTTGAACATTAAAAGAGTGTTATCCATCCTTTTGACTATGATTTTATGGTAAAAATAATTTTTTAAGTATACATCTTCAAGCATTATTGAAGAAGAATAGAAATTATAAATTTTTTTATTTTTTTAAAAAAATTTAAGCATGTTGAAAAAGGAAAAAAAATAAAATGTATAATCCAATGACCCGAACCGAACCAACCCAATTTTGGTCAATTTGGTTCAGGTCAAATTAAATGAAATTTTTTTATAAATCTAATTTAATCCAACCAGAACTTAAAAGATTAGTTTGGACTCATTTTTTCTTACAACCCGACCCTGTATACCCCTAGCTAAGAGGATGCTATGCGAAGGGGGAGGCATGGCTTTTGCCCTTAATAATATATTTAAATGGAAATGTATGGAAAGAAAGAGACAAGAGAATAAATTTTTCATCATAACTAAACATTCTATTTATTTAAAAGCATTATAATATAAAAAAAGATAAAATAAAATATTATGTAACATTTTCATATTTTTTTATTTATTTTTATAAATATTTTATATTTTTTAATTCAAAATAAAAATTAATCTTCCTTATTCTTCAATTACATATTATCTATTTGCATGAATAGTCTTTTCTCAAACTATAGAGGACTTTGAATTCCTTGCCTTCCAAACCTTGATAATGGTGTAAAACTCATTTCAAATCTCATATATGTGTACCTTTCAAACCCCTTTTTCTTTTTTCATATGATCACTTTTTTTTTTTAATGCAGTATCTTCACACACTTTAAATATAAAACTAATCTTAATTTTTGCATTTATCACAAATATAGCCACCCATTTATAATCATATATTCTTTTTTTTTAATCAATTAAACCACAAGCCTGACCACATAACAATATACTCTTTTGATTAACAAGAAAAGATAAAATATAAATGGATTTGTCATCTGGGTACAAACCAAGTGCCATCTGGGCTTCAGGTGTTTGGTTTTTGATCGAAGCCCCAACATTACTTAATTTGGGCTAACCATTGAGTTGGGTCATAGCTCAATTCATGAGAGCCCTGGGCCCAAACTCATACAGGCAAATTTTGTTTAAATTTGAAAGTAATCAGTTATGCCTTGACCTCCTCAATCCCCCCTTCCTTGACCAAAAAAAAAGAAAATAATCAATTATGTAGTACAATTTTTATAGTTCAAAAACATTTAATCTAGAAAAAGGGAAAACAAATTTATTTACACTGAATTTAACATTCTTTTGATGTAATATACGTATATTGATTCACCCAAATACTAACATTATTATAAACACCAGATCAAAAAAAAAAAAAACAAAACACTATTATAAACACGCTCGTCTTGCACTAGAGTTGAATAATAGTTCTATTTGTACGAACGAGAAAAAAAATTATGCATGTAAGAAGAAATATAAGCAAAGTAAAAAAATAAATAATGAAAAGTCAAACTGCCTCACAATTGAGATTCAATATGTAAATATGAAAAAAAATGTTTAAATGCTTGTATGTGGGTCCAACAAAACAAAATAGACAATATAATAATTTTAAAAAAGAAGAAACGTTTTCCCTTTATTTTTCCAATTCATTTTTCACCTTCTGGCATTAATTTTCATCTAGAATATTCTTTTATTAATCAAGTAACGAGAATCATATTAGATAGAAAAAGACATTATTAAAATCAAAATATAACTAATGAATTTTATAATAAATAAGTTTTTATATAATAAATTTTATAATTATCTCTAATTTTATTGCAAGAGACATCTAAATTCTTGGTGGAAAAAAAAGAAAAAATATTACTTTTACTAATATATGTTTTAAAAGCACATATTAAAAAATAAAAATAAAAATTATTAAATATAAATATAAATATTTAATATTTTAAAAATTTAAAATATATTTCAATTTTTTTAAAAATAATTAAGATAATTTAATATAAGATAATAAATAATCCTTTTTTATCTTTAACTGTGTTTTAAAGAGAAATTATTATATATTTTTAAAATATAATAAATATATATTTAAAAAAATATTTTTATTATTAATTTTTAATTATTAATATAAAATTTATATAATTTTTTTAAAATTAATAATAAATATTTTTTTAAATATACATTTATTTATACTTTAAAAACATACCTTAATTTCTCGTGTTCTGAAAGTACATGTTCACAAAACCAAAAAAGTGTACCTTTGGCATTAATAATTTAATACATTCTTGGTGGCATCAATTTTTTGAACGACGTAGTTTTGGTCCGAATCCGATGCATAAATAATTAGTTTATGGATGTGCTGGCTGAGGGGAAAGAGAGACAACGTCAAAGCCCCAAAGGGAAAGTGCTGTCTGAAAGCCCATATACTTTCTATTATCACCATGTAAGGATTCTTTTTCATCCTTTTTGTTCTTTTAACTTTTTTTTCCATCAATAATCTGAAAATTTTCATGTCAAAGAAAAAAATAATCTGAAAATTTTATGGGTTTTCTGTATTGAACTGTCTTCTCCCTCTTACTTGTATTTTCTAGATAAACTGGGAGTCGGTGTGCTTGACTGTCTGTGAGCAGTGGAAGAGGCTGCAATGGCTTCAAATTCCAAAACTCTTACTTTTGAGGAGGTGGCTAAGCATAATCATAACAAGGATTGCTGGATTATAGTCCATGGGAAGGTCAGTGTTGTGGTCTTACTTCAGGGTTTATCATTAGTTACTTCTTGATCTGTTTCAGTTTCTGACTTTCTGGGATGAATCTTATGTCTGCAAAATGCTGATTCAATAGCGTATGAAGGTTTAAATTGTAACCAAGACTGACAAATGATCCTGGGCACCTGCAAATTTTCCCCATTCATGGATTGGAAGGGGGCTGATTTGGGGTTGTATATATTCAAGAAACGTATTATAAACGCTAAGGAAAAAAATCCTGCCCCAGTCACTCGGGCTTTGCTCAAGTGATAAGAGTGGGATGGGCTTTGGACAGAAGCCATTCAAACACATACTTCTGCAGTTCTGCTCCAAGGGTGGGATAGGGTTTGGATAGAAGCCATTAGTTAAATCTCCAATAGAGTTTATTAAGTTTATCAAATTTTATTCTCTAGAAAGTGTGCATAAATCCAGTGCAGTTGGGCTTTGCTCAAGTGATAAGAATGTGTGTGACTGTTACAGTCACACACACACATACTTCTGCAGTTCTGCTTCAAGGGTGGGATGGGGTTTGGATAGAAGCCATTAGTCAAATCTCCAATAGAGTTTGTTAACCTTATCAAGTTTTATTCTCTCGAAAGTGTGCTTATATCCAGTGCAGTTTTTCATCAAGAACATTTTCCAATAATAAAACCATATAACTTGACGAGTTATTAAGTGAATTACATGGTTTGTTTAGAATCAAGGAACTGTAGATAAAAATTATCTACACTGAAATACAAAGACAGAAAAAGGGTGCTATATACATGATGCTTAACTGTGTGCAAGAAAGATTTATTATTTATGAATATATAATATATTATGATGAGTATATTTTGTGGTCATTTAATAGATACAAATTCTTTCCTTGTGAAATTCATTGAAAGCTGGATAAGTCACAGAGTTCAAGACAGAAAGAAAGCTATTTAATGATGTACAAATCTGTATGGCCATAAAAGGCACATTTATACTGTTTATAAAAATTGCATTGCCTTAATTTGATTAATTTGGCATCGCAGCATCTGCAAGTACATAAAATATTGGGAATTACATTGAATTCTTAGTCTTTTATAGATCTTATTTGGAATTCCTTAAAATATTTAGATTTAAAAATGTTTATTTAAATGGAATTAAGGTGACAAATAAGAATTGGGAGAACAAAGTTCTTTTATAAGCTATTTCTATGGAAAACCAATATCACCTTATCCTATATAGAGCTATACTTCTGCCTTTTAGATTTAGTGTGACTCCAATAGGAAAGTGAATAGAGTTATTGAAAGTGGAATACAGTTGAGTTAATACAATTGCTCAGGTGAGCATAATTGAGCTAATATGCTCCTAGAAGACTTTAGGTTATTTTCAGTTGAAATCAAATCCAATCCTAGTTGTCAGAGCAAGTTGTTTGTCTTGAGTGTTGAAACTTATCACCCAATGTTCCTTGCATATTTATGTATGTTGTAGACTCTTTTTTTTTTTTTGATAAAAGAAAGTATTATTGAAGAGAAGAGGAAAAAATATCCTCAAAAGAGGGAAAGAATGGAAGAGAACAGAAATTCTTCAAACCACAACTCCACCGAAAGAAGCCAAGCAAAAAAGTCCCTAAACATCAAGCCTCTTCAAAGAATAAATTTCCCCAAAAGAATGATCACAAAAACCTTAAATTTCTTTTGCTTCCCCTGGTTCCCTGGACCTCTAACCTTCCTGCTTGAAAACTTCATGAGCACAGCTTAGTCAGAGTAACTTAGCTTTCTGTCCTCCATAGTTCATCATTGTTGCAAGTTGCTGCAAATCCTTCTTCAAACATTGCTTTGTATGGTCATAGGAATTTGGAGATTCCACCACAGTCACTTTCACACCATTAGGATGGACCCTATTAACAGTCATAAGATTGAATCATGCGAGTCTTTCCTGTCCTTCTCATTAGCTAAGCTGTTAGTGGCTAAGCTATTTTCCTCTAACTTATCAAGTTCGCTAACCAACTTAGCAGTATAATCATTTTCAGCTGGAATTGGTAAGGGATCACCAAGATCCTTGTTCTCATATTGGCCACGTTGATAAAGGAAATAACGAAGAGTAAGCACAGCATCTGGACATGGGAGAATCCCATCAGTAAAATCAACATTCGTACAAGCAGCTTTTAATAGATTAATCATGTCCTGTCCAGTATCCTGCATACCTAAGTAAAAATCCACACTCCCCGGTGCCTTCTATAAGAATCTCCCTGACACCCTTTAAAGTAGCAACATCCTCAGTATCCCTCGTTAAAAAATTCTGTTGTTCAAATGTAATCCGTAATTTGTGCAGTAACACGCCCTCATCTACTAAAGGAATGGAGTCAGAATCTGAATAATCTCCACCTTCATCAGAGACTAAACCTCTCACTTCTGTGATAGAACTATAGAAAATAATGAAATATTTGAAAAATATGACTCAGATATGATAGAGCTAGGGTGTTTTATTTTTAATCTTTGAATAGTGTCATCTTTCCTTTCCTCTCAACTCTGGAATTAGATAGTCCGACATTCCTGGAAGGATTAATGGCTCCATCCGCTACCTCCTCCTCATCCATCACCCCTCCACCTTCTTCAAACACTCAAAATTCTCAATCTTCTCAAATTACCTCTAATATCACTCATCACCTTCTCTTGCTGTTTCTAGCATCAAAAACTGTGTTGCTGAAACTCTTGATTTTAACAACTATCTTCTCTTGAAATCCTTGTTCGTTCCTGTCCTTACTCCTTAAAACCTATACTGTCTTCAATCACGTTGAACACACTGCTACACCACCATCTGCAACTATTCAAGATGATACTGGCGTTTCCCTTCCCAATTACCAGCAAAAGAAAGGTTTTACTCACTGGTATCATCATAATCTGAATCATTCATGTGAATGGCAGATTTATCATTGTTTCAACGCTCATTATCTTGGCCATCTTTAACCCTAGTGAAATATGAATTCATCAATGGTTAGTCTAGGGAACTTTAGGGGCTGCTAATGTTCTTGGGCATATAAAGTTGTGTAGATGCCACCACAAACAGCATTGAAGAAAGAAATATCTAACTGTGAATTAACTAGCCAATCAAATAGTTAGGCTGATTTTTTGTTATTCCTTGTTAAACTCACTGTCTGATAATAGGATGGATTAATTCTATGATAGTAGAAGAATGCAAGATGTTAAAATGTCATGTTTCTGTGCTTCACACTGAAGAAAAGGGCTAGAAGAAATAAACTTTTAAGATAGAATGCGATACTTATTCTTACCTTTGTTTCTAGATGCCAAATATATACTCAAAGCCTCAAACTGAATTTTAGGACTAACAGTTCCCAGTGCCTCTAATTTCTTCCCATGTCCTATTCCCCTCTACAATTGGTATCTAAAACTTCAAGTAGACTTTCCTTTACATTTACACTTTTTTGACTAGCATATCCATCAAATATTGTACTTAACATCCATTCCATTGCAGGTATATGATGTCACCCAATTTTTGGATGATCATCCAGGGGGTGATGAAGCTTTGCTGTCGGCTGTAGGTAATTAATTTCTCCTTTTTGGTTGGTTCATGTCATCAATCTGCAAGTAAAAAACTATCTCCACTGGCCTGACCACTGAGAGGAGGATAAAAAAATACTGGAGAAAATAGTGGACTGAGAATTTTCTGGTGTGTTTGCAGCGAAGGATGCCACCATTGATTTTGAAGATGTGGGCCACAGTGACTCTGCAATAGAGATGATGGAAAAATACTTTATCGGGAAGGTTGACACCTCCACTCTTCCTGCAAAAGTTAAGCACAGTCCACCACCACCTACACAAGCACCTGCCTTTAGCAATCAATCTTCTGGATTTGTTGTAAAGATCTTGCAATTCCTGGTGCCATTGCTGATATTGGGCCTTGCATTCGCTCTGCAGTACTATGGCAAAAAAAGCAAGTCCAACGACTCATGAAAACTGAATTTGAGCTAGAGCCATAGCTCTGGTGGTTCTGTATTCGTAATATGTATGGGTTCTTGATGTATTGTGGCGTCTTGCTCAGTCATGCTAGCTGTTTATTTAGACTAAATTAATTTAAATTTAATATCCTCATATTTGAATCTTAAATTGGATTTTGTTAAATATAGTGATTAATCTACAGATTATGCTATTCTCAGTTGTATACCATGTTCGACTCATTAATTTGTATTAGCACGAAACAGGATTATGTAGCCGTGGCTAAATAATTGCGTTGCTTTTTTTTTTTTTTTTGGAAAAAGAAAGAGTTTGAATCGGTTAATAGCAAGTAACCAAGGTCATAATCTTTCTTGTTTGCTTGATAAATGGAGGTACGAAGGCCCTGTGGTGAATTACTTATTGTTCTTGGAATAAATGGGTTTCTGTTAATTTTATGTACACATCATCTTCGCTTGAGAACTAGCTTTGAATTTGATGTGTACATATTGGGTTTCTCTCACACTAAATTCTATAAATGCAACCGATCCAAGCAAGCTTAATTAAAGTAGAAACAGAGGACTTCACCTTGCAAGAAGCCAGTAGCCAAAAAGCTCTTCTTCCTAAGAATGAATGGCTTTGGCCACCTGAAAATCTGTAAGATTTCTTTGTCAAATTCTCCCTGTAAAACCACACTTGCAAAAATAAAAAAGTTTATGCTCTCCATTGTCAAGTGGCATTTTTAATTTAGGACTATATGAATCTTATCTCCAGTTTCTGAAAGAAATTATTTTCCCCCTTTTGATGTTCTCCCGAGGTTGATTCCCTTGTAGACCCGTTATTGTTCTTTCAAGACTGATGGTAGTTTGGTCCCCAACTTTAGATAGATGCAAGAATACCACATGTCAAGGCCTTGGATTCGGTCCCCCACTCTGTGCATATCCTTGAGAGAATGTGTCGTTTAGGTGTAGACATCATTGGACCCCCTCTTCCTCCGTGAGCTAGAGAGCAATACGCCGATAGAAAATCCAGTTTGTCCCACTTTGTTTGGCCCAAATAAATGCATTGATAAACAGTACAACCACGATTGAATTTGTCCTACTTGATATTTATATTTCAATTGAATATTTGAGGTCACGTTATTATCTCCACTTACACCCTTGAAAGAATTGTAGGTCTTTGCATTATAATACAACCTCACATTTGTTTGTCATTAGTATCTTTTATTATTGAAGTTTAAAGCCACATGTTTTTCTTTTCATATAAAAGGATAAACAAGATATGGGATGAATGTGGCGTGGGATTTTTATTTTTATTTTTGGTGAATGAGACAGGAATAGGATAAAGAATCATGCTTTTACCTGTCTCATTATCTATTTAATATGCCTCTGGCAAGATTTTTTTCATGTCTAAACATTTACAAAGAGAAAGACTATTCAAAATCCTGTTTTTTTTTTCTTTTTTTAATGACGGAATTAAATTTAGACCTTCCAATTGCTCTATCGTCCTTTTGTATTTTCGTTCTATCCCTGTCGTTTGAACTAGTCCGAATAATTTTATTAATTCAATTTTTAATTCATGCACTAGGTTCATAAGCAAATTTGTAAGGCACTGCTTGGAAAATGAGGAAAGTGACAAATATCTCAAACCATTGAAAGCAATAAATATATCACAAACGTATCGCAACCATATGTTTGATCTTATACTTAGTGTTTCAATCAATAATGTTCATCGTTTGCAAGAAGTTCATGGATAGTGGTTTCTATGATTACTCTTTAATTAGTCATCAGATTTTTGTGCAAATACACAAGGACAAAGAAGACGATACAGTCTAAGAAAAGAGGCCGAAAGAGAATTGCGAAGACATTCCTAAAAGTAGTAGAAAAGCATGATCTATCAAGTCAAATATTAATTTGCCTCAACAAGCTATGGGGTTAGTTAGAAGTCACTTAATGTGCAACCCCTTTAGTAACTTCAGTTTGAGAATTTCAAACATCTATGACACAATTCGATTTTCCTGTTATATACTGTTGTTTGTTTCTTGTTATGTCACACATACTGAGACCACGTAGTTGCCTGAGACTTGAGACTTTTGTCAAACTTCAAAGGCACGCCTATGTCGTTAGTGAATACCAATGATTCTGCTGATAAGACGTGATTATATGCAACTCTTTTTGCAACCACAATTCAGTTAAGATTCAATAGGATGCTAACTGAGGATATATAACACAATTAGATTTACTTGTAGTAATATAATCTTGTTTGGTGCCTGGGATATCACACCTTCTTAGACTTTGGGCATTGCTGTCTGGTTTCCGGTTGCTATGTTTAGAATTGAGGTTTTATGGAAAGCTCAAATGCTCGCCTTTTTTTTTTGTTGCGGGATAAGTTCAAAGGCTGACCTTTTTGCTGTGATTAGCGAATACCAATAATTTTAGTCAAGTCATTTAATGACAAACTCTTTTTTGTATCTTCACTAGGAGTATATCAAAAGTAACAATAGGATGCTGGCTGACAAGTATCCCACAATTAGATTTACTTGTTATAATTTCTTGCTCGGTTGCTTGTTTCCTAAGATGTCACACTTACCGAGACGAGTAACCTAAGCATTTTATTTTTTGAGTTTTGTTATATTTCCTTAAAATTTTTTCTTAAAACTTAATAAAATAAATATTAAATTAAAAAAATAAATATTTAATATTTTAAAATTATAAAAAATATTTAAAACTTACTTCATTTAATAATTAAAAAAATTATTGGGACAATGAGTAAGTAAGATATAGAATTATTATTATTTTTTTTTTTGGGTTGATAGCAACAGGCTTTTGCATTGCTTCGTGTGCGTGGTATTAGGCAGCTATATCCAGAATAATGGAAATACTTTGGAAGTTCAACGGCACACGTATTTTCAGTGATCAATAAATATCAATATTCTGCTTATCTATAAAATCCTAAAGACGGAAAAGACAATATAGTGTATCTGCTTGGTAGGATTGTGCTAAGTTCCTCTTGCGTGTGGAAACACTGCTTCGGGCTAAAATAGACCTTCTTGGATCAATCAGACCAAAACAAAATTAATGCAGGAAATGGCACTGCTAACAACTTACTGGGTTGATTTGTCTTCATTAATTGTGTTTCAAATCTGCGAGATTTTGGGGATATGCCACATTAATTGGTTGGAGGCCTAATCAGATTGGATGCCGCGAATAGTCAAGTTCACCAAAAACACATCGGAAAAGTAGTGAAGTTGGCATGGGATGGTTATGTCAGAATCACAAGGGAACATTAGTACGGTCCATCTTGACCATAATTAATCTTTCTGATGAGGCTGAGGACATATCCTTGTGTTCTTTTTCTCATGCACCGTTTCTAACACAATTTCAGTCCCAAACAAGTAAACCCCATTAAATATACAACTGCATTAGTGCATAGTGCATGAATGAAACCCTGCATAATTATTGCTGAACCTCCAGAATGCCAAGTTTTATCAGGTAATCAAATCATTAGTGTATATAATTTTTTTGTTAAATTGCGAAAGCTTTGTTCTTCTACTTGATTCGTATGTCACTTTCGTTGGGATCATAGTATACTTGGCTCTACTTGTTGGCTCTACTTGTATGTACTTCGCTAACCACCAAAGGACTTGATATTTAATCTAAATGAAATGTATGTATAGTACTGCAAATTGTAATGTTTCAATGTGACAATCCCATCAATAATCCTTAGCCACGAAACCACTACAGATAGAACCATTACTCTGATCTTCGCAGCTTCAGTTAGACACACTTCTTATATTTTCACATATAATTTAAGCTTGTTGTCATTAAATTAAAAAAAAAAAAAACAGCTATCACACCTATAGTTATCAAACCAACTAGTATATGCAAGCAGCCAAGCACCAAGCATCCTTCAAGATTAATTAGTAATCAGATTGAAATGGACTTGGAAGTCCACGAAATACTGAAAATCATCTTAATTTAAGCTACTTTTTTTTCCCCTTTTGTTCCTTGTGCTTGGATTTTCTTCCGGGTCAGTGTCTCTGCCTAGTGAAATATAGGGCAAGCCTAGACTAATGGAGAGGGTCATGTTAAGGCTTTAATTTACTCAAGGCTATCTTTTTAACTGATGTATTTAGCTTAATGAATTATTGGGAAGTCCCTGTCAAATTCAAAACGAGGAAATGTCTAATTATCTGTCAGATCATTGTCATGGGCTCCATGTGTTTCTTTCAACCGTCTTAATAACATGAGCCAAAAGGGCAAAACAACTTGTAAGCATGGTACACGTAAGGCCTAGCTGTTTAATCTTTGTTTGATGTCGGCGTTTACTCAATATCAAAGACCCTGAGCCTGAGGAGAACCAAGATTACCCAACGCTAGTTATGATTAATTAAAACAAATAGTGATGGATATCATATATGCCTCATTAGTTTGGCACATGATCTTATTCACTTATGCATACATTTAAGGTAATTAAATGCATTTTACTTATGTTGATAAGTAAAACAGCCTTATGAATAAAGAAAGATGATTTTTTTTGGGTGAACAAAATTTGGATTGAGGAGAAGGCTTACTCGAGTTCAAGTTAAGGCATGTACTCGGATGACCTATTAACAAGAGAATTCAAGAATCGAACTAAAATTATGGCGAAGTATAAGTGGAAAGGCGACCAAGTGAGCTAATTTCCGTTGGCAAAGCAAGATAGTTTTGATAAAAAAAAATTTTCTTTTGGTTGCTAAGATCGTTTTGATAACCTTTCTTTCTAAAACCATCAGGGTAGACTGGCGCTGCTGGCAGAGCAAAACATAATATAAAATTTCCAGCAAGTTGGAGCAGAAAAATGAACAATTTGCTGCAAAAGAAAAGGACATCTTACATAATACATTATCAAATCATAATTAGTTGTTAAATACTTGGTGACGCTTGCCAAACGTAATTCTGTTTCCATTGCTGATCTAGTAGTAGCAAAAACTTAATCAAGGTTTAAGCAAAAGTCAATGCGACAATTTATCAATAGAACCAAATATTTATGTTTGTGTCAAGTGTTTGCTTCTTTGGCAGTAGAACAGTACATTATTTAGTATTTTTTTTAATTTCAAGTACATCAGTATTATGAGTCCATACCGTATGTATGAAGTTAATGATAATTAATGATATCTGTTTTACATACCGTATGTATGAAATTAATGATAATTAATTATATCTGTTTTACTGTCCTTAACCATGCTTTCTTTAAGCCAATTTCTGCTGAGAGAATTCCAAGTTGCATTTTTGTCAACCAAACATCAAAATGCATTGCAGTCCTGATTCTTAGTATACAGCAATGAGTAAAAGGGAAATTTTTTATTATTGAAAAAGGATAAACGGGAGGGAAAACCTAAGTCAGACACTACAAAAACATCAGTATCTTTATCTCTGACACCATCCTCCACAGAATTTGAGTTGTCCATTGCAATATTCATATATATTGTTTCCCAAAAAGTTTTTCTTTTTGTTTACTTTTATACGTTGTATAAAAAAAATTTTTATTTTAAAATATTTATTATTTTAAAATATTTAAAAAATATTAATTAATTTTTTTAATTTTATTTTTATTTTTAAATAAAAAAATTAATAAAATAAGTAAAATTAAAAAAGAAAAAATATTATTAAAATAATAAAAAAATAATTTAATTATATTAAATTATATTTATTTATAATTAAAATTATTAATTTTATAACTTTTTTAATCGTGCAAAAACATTTAATGACAAATAAAAATAGGCGAAAGGAGTAATGAGTTTGGATTCTTACCCAAGGCAGGCCACCATGGCTAGACCTAGTTAAGACCATAAATGTGCTTGTATCAATAAACTAGCCAGAGTTTTTATTGATTTTTATGATTGACTATTAGAAATTAGAAAAAATTTTAAATGAGCACATATTTACATAAACACTCAACTTAACAGGAGACATATATAATCAACTTTTTAGAGAAGTGTACATTTATAAAACATAACTTACAAAACTTTACATACGTGTAATGTGGATTTAAGCGTATCTGTAGATATATGCTTACCTAAAAATTTATCCTAATAATTAATAAAATGTTTTGTTCATAATGTGTCAATTTATTTAACTAATATAGATTTTATTAATTTACCCAAAAAAAAAAGTTTCTTATTATGTTTGTAGAGATATCGCATCAAATCTCACCACTACCCTGGAGAAGAAAAAAAAATTATAAGAATAATGAAAATTACCTGGGTTAAGATGAACGAAGAAAAAAAAGAAGGATAAAAAAATTTAGCTTCACGAAGAAGAGAAGAAATGGTAGTTTGCTTCACTTCAAGAAGTTTCTTATTATAATTGCAAATATCTAGAATCAAATCTCACATTTAAAAAAAAAAGAGGTTACTTATTACTAGACAGATGACCAAGGAAAAGGAAGAAGAGAAAAAAGTCTTGGTTGCCAAGACTTGGATAATTGTAGACCATGGTCAACAGAATGGAATTGACTTCCAATGGTTACCACTATCTACTGAAAATGTCCTTTGTGATCATCATTTATATTCCCTTTTACCTATCATACCATCATGATATATAGTAACCATTTTCACTAAAATGGGGGCCAACCCACTTTATATGAAATTGATTTCATATTGTCCAAACAGAGTAAAAAAGATGCAGAACAAGTATGGTAATAATTAAAACATTCCCTTCAGTAGGTGCCAAATTTGAGTAAGACTGTACCTATGCTGTCAATTACAGAGATAGCTTCGAGTCACGATGGTACCTCTCACTTGAAAATTTTACATGCAGATCAATGGTGGTCCAATCTGTGACAAAGAAAGAGCTTATAGTATAGACCGTCATAGGTGGAAGGACAAGTTAAAAACTGGTGTTGCCCCACACACAGTAATGGAGATGTCGTTGTGTGTAAGAGTGCCTAGAAACTAGAAAGCCCAGGGAAACATGTACTTTGTGAAGGGCAGATCAGGACAAGGTTTCTGTATGCTAATGCATGGTGCCAAATTCCCAATATCATTCAAATTTAGTTAAATTGACAGGTCCTACGTAACAATACAGAGGACCAGCCCAACACCCCTCGACAGAACTCAGATTCGTAGCTCAGTACATTTGGTGTCATTTCGAAAACCTTTCCCATCTAACAGAGACATCAAAGGATTTAGCATCTATGCATTTTATCAGGGTTTGGTTTGCACATATCTGCTGAATAAAGGGTTTAGATCAGATTCTTACCATTACCATCGTGAGTGTCTATTATTTTCGTTTTGGATGTTAGCTGTATGAATGGGTTTATATCAGTGTAAAAATAAAACTCTTATATTGATATTTACTTATTAATTTTAATTTAATATGATAGTTTAAAATAATTTAATTTAATGAAAAAAGATATAGTAGATTTATATTTATTGCAGAAAGAATAAAATAATGTGTATTAAATAAAGAAAGATAGTTTTTCTCTATGTATTAAATTTAAAAAATGAAAAAAAATGAAAAAATAAATTAATTTTTATAAAATAATAAAAATTACGTTTTTTATACAATATGTATAAAATATTATCATAAAAATCAATAATTGATGATAATAATATATTTCAATAATTAGATTACTAATGCATTAATAGATTGTTAAACAATAATTAAAAAATATATCATTAATAATATTAATTAACTATATAATGAAATATTAAATAAATATATTATTATTATTATTAGGTATTATATTAATTAATTATTTAAATTTTATAATTGTAATATATAGCAGTAAATCTTAATAAGAACTTCAACACTATAATTAAACATGATATTATTTACGTAAAATATTTTCTTAAAATATTTGTATAAGTATTATTAATATTATGAATATTATTTCAAGTAACTACTAAATTTTTAATATTTCATGCCATTTATTAACAATTATTAAAAATTATAATAATTTTTGTTAAAAAATAAATATATTACTTGATTTATTTTTTAATTTAATGAACAGAATTAAAATATTTTTCTTCATTAAAGATAGATTCTACTATTAAATATAATTTATATTATTATCTTTTTTTATTAAATTAAACTATTTTAAATTATTAGATTAAATTAAAATTAATAATTAAATATTAGTATAAGAATTTAATTCTTACACTAGTACAAATTAATCCCTCTTTTTATATATATATATATACTTGTTCAATTTTGTCAGCACAGTAGACGGGTTTAATTACTCATTTATTCAAGGTCTAATTTTTATAAAACTTAACGATCAAAATTTACATCTCTCATTTTTTAGATAATTGGTTTTTTATTAGAATTACTTTGAATATATATAAATATATATTTATTTAAAATCTTTGTATGGATTTTACTAGTATTTACAACGGCAACAGTTCTTTATTTTGTTTTGTAATTAGACAACGCGAGACTTGATAGTTGACTGTCAAATTGAAAAAGAGAAAACCTGAAAGAGCCATAATAGAGACGGAGCAAACTGCAAAGTCATCCATTCATTCATATCACTTGGTGACTGCAAGGGTTATAAATCAGCCACATGCCCACATCACTTTTTGTTTTATTTCTCTTTCCCCTTAAAAATATTTTATGAGTTTCAACGTAATTTGGATGAGCTTAACCCTCGCCTAGGGCGCACTTTCACGCTGAGAGGGTTAGCCATTTCACAAGAGAGCTTCAGCACCTCCGACAGGTCAACTCCAACATTCTCATCGGACGGTAGACATTCATATTCGTGCAGAAGCGACGCCACCCAGAAGCTCACCGTGGCCAACCCCAGTGCCTTCCCAGGGCATGTCCTCCTGCCCGACCCGAACGGAGCCAGCCTCAGATCCGACCCCAGAACCGAGAACTCCGAATCTCCTCCCTCCCCGGTGACGAACCTCTCGGGCATAAATCGCAGTGGGTCCTTCCACACATCCGGGTCCCGCGAGATAGCCCACATATTCACCATCGCGGTGGTCCCCGCGGGCACGTGATACCCATCAATGGTCGTATCAGTGATGGACAAACGGGCCCACGATAGAAGCGGGCCAGGCGGGTGCAGCCTCAGCACTTCCTTCACTACGGCCGGAAGATACTCCATCGCCGCCACGTCAGCTTCCGTGACGGCGCGTGAGCTGCCGACCAGCGCGTCGAGCTCCGCTTGCACCTTTGATTGCACATCAGGATGAAGCACCATCCTCGCCAGTATCCACTCGATCAGAACCGCCACCGTGTCCGTCCCACGGAATATCATTTCCTGCAAATGAATAATTTATTTAATAAAAAAATAATAATCCTACATTTTAGTGGCACTTTCACTTTCACATTCTCAAATTATTCAATCTCACAATCCAAATTAAAAATTTCTTAATTAAAACTCTACAAAGTAATAATTAACCGCAGTAAAATGGATTTGACTTACCCAAAGTACAGCGATCATATCGGAGTCGGATAATTGATCGGGTCCTCGGAGGGAGAGCAAGACGTCAACGAAATCCCGGTTGGTTTCGGTTTTCTGGGCTAGGTGGTCTGCGATGATTCTACCGACGAACCGGTTCACCTTGGGAACGAGGTTGGAGCACCTGAACCGGATTTTTTGGGCGTCAAAATGTGCGAGCCAAGGAAGGTGGTCACCCCAATTAAGAATGCCCAACAACTGGTACCCTTCGTCCACTAATCCTCTTAGCTCCTCCACTTGGCTGTTTGACTCGTCCAGCTTGTACCCTTGCCCGAACACCGACCACATCATGTTGTTCAGCGACGCTTTCTTCAGCACTTCGCGAACGCGTAAGCGCTGCTGACGGTTTCCGAACATGTCCACCATTTGGGTGGCGATCTCGGAGCGCTGCAGCTCGGAGATTTTGATTTGCTTGGGGCTGAAGAGGTGGGTGGCGGCGATCCTCCTCAGGGTTCGCCAGTAAACCCCGTAAGGGGCGAACCCGATTGCTCGGTTGAACATCAGGCTGTAAGCGGATTCTTTCACGGGGCGATCAGCGAACACGGAGCTGTTCAGAATCTCCTTCGCGACGTCCGGGTGGCACGTGACGATGGTGCGGGTGTCCCCGAGGCTGAAGGCCATGAGCCTCCTGGCTCTGCATGCGGTTGCGGCGGCCGCAATACGGTGGTGGGCAAGTTTGGTCATGAGGTTCATGCTTCCAAATAGAGGCCACCCTTTTGGACCAGGAATCATTGGATTTGGGCTGTTGTGCTCCACGACAGAAGTAGCAGAAGCATCAGCAGCAGCAGAAGAGGTAGTACTAGGTGATGAGACGGGGACGGGGTTATTGCTTTTTCTCCAGGTGGAGTAGGAGTAAAAGGAGTAGTACTTGCCCCAAGCAGGACCACCAGGGTGAGACCAGTAAAACAAAGTCATGGTTAACCAGAGTGAGGCCATAATCAAAAGAGACCATGCAAGGTTTTCTTGAGTGCATTTGGAGGCCAGAGCAATAACCCAGAGGTTATCAATGTGGGTTGTCATGGTGGGGAATGAGAATGCGTAGCAAGTGTTTGCTGAATTGTCAGAACTCACAAGGAGAGAGAGAAAGAGAGAGGGAGAGAGAGAAGGGGGGGGGTGTTTTGGTGTTTTGGTCGTGGTTGAGTGAGGTGAGACGAATATCGTGGAGGTTGGCTGCGCAATATATAGGGAGGGAAGGAGGGAGTGGTGGTAAAGGGACAAGGTAAAACAATAACCGTTTGTGGTTATTTTAATATTTTCATACACACTAGCACACTAATAGACCGTATAACGGAAAATAATAATATACTGCTAATTAATAAGGATTAAGGGGTGTTTATTCTTATTAATAAGTAATTTAATTAGCGGGGTTATTACATAATGGAATTGGCAGTTTTTTGGGAGGACTTTTAAGAGGTGCGCCGCCAACGAGTGCATGACGAAATCTGGGAATAAGTATGCTCCTATATTGGGTCAAGTGGTGGCCACACGCGCCCTACCGCTTTGCTGTCTGAATACTCCTTTTTTTTTTTTTTACTTCAACTAGAAAATTTGTTGCTAACTATTTTCATCATAACGTAATTTTCTTATTATTTGGTTTAATTTTTTTTTAAATTATGAGAATATCATTTTTAAAATTGTTTTCTTAAAAATGATAATAATCACAGTTGATAAATCTTAACATTTGTAAGAATGATCCTGTTCATCTCGTCATTGGTAACGTCCTAATCTATATAGATAATTTAAAATTTAAGTTAATATTTTTATATCAACATAATTTCAAGATAATAAGTAAAATCAATACCAACCCAATTTACATGATACTTCTATTTAATAAAATAATGATTTTTAGGTAAATTGAACACTACTTCTGTTAATGTGAAAACAAAGAAAAATAAAAAGGTAACAAAATTTTCCTTAGGTACATCAAACCCTAATTGGATCTAGATAATTCAAAATTTAAATTAGTATTTTTATCTCATCATAATCTCAAGTTATTTACAATGAATATTAACTCAATTTAAATTATATATACTTGATTTCAATAAAATAATGATCTTTAAGTAAGTACACTAAACACTAATTCTGTTCATGTGAAACAAAGAAAAAATAACATGTAAACAAATTTTCCCTAGGTAAATTGAACCGTCATCAATTTTAAATAATTCAAAATTTAGGTTAGTATTTTTATCTCATTATGATTTTAAGATATGTACAATGAATATTAACGAATTTAGATGATACTTGATTTCAATAAAATAATGATTTTTATACACTATACACTAATCCAATTTATGTGAAACAAAGAAAAAAATAATATGTAAAAAATTTCCCTTTAGATTATATGAACCCTAATTGAATCTAGATAATTCAAAAGTTAAGTTAGTATTTTTTATTCCATTATAATTTCAAGATATATACAATGAATATTAACCCAATTTTGATGATACTTGATTTCAATAAAATAATGATGTTTAAGTACACTGAATACTAATTCAGTCAATGTGAAACAAAGAAAAAATATTATGTAAACAAATTTTCCTTAGGTAAATTGAACCCTATAATTCAAAATTTAAGTTAATATTTTTATCCTATCATAATTTCAACATAAGTACAATAAATATTAACCTAATTTATATTCTAATTTATTTCAATAAATTAATGATCTTTAGATACACTGAACACTTATTAGTTCAGATGAAACAAAGAAAAATATAATATGTAAACAAATTCCTGTTAGTAGAATTAACTTGATTGATTCAAAATCCTAAATCTAATTTAGATAATTCAAAATGTAAATTGGTATTTTCAAGGTGAAACAAAGAAAAATATAATATGTAAAAAATCTCCTTTAAGTATAATGAACCTTAATATAATGTAGATAATTCAAAATGTAAGTTAGTATTTTTATTCATCATAATTTCAAGATAAGTACAAACATTAACCCAATTCTAATGACACTTGATTTCAATAAAATAATGATCTTTAGGTGCACTGAAAACACTAATTCAATTTAGGTGAAACAAATAAAAATATAATATGTAAAAAATTCCCTATAAGTACAATGAACTGTATTCTAATCTAAATAATTCAAAATGTAAATTAGTATTTTAATCTATCAAAATTTTATAAAATAAGTACAATAAACATTAAGGCAATTTGGATTATGCTTTAATTCAATAAAATAATGACCTTTGAATACACTGAACATTAATTCAATTCACTTGAAACAAAGAAAAATACAATATGTAAAAAAAAAATTCTTAGGAACAATGAATTATAATCTAATGTAGATAATTCAAAATTTAAGTTAGTATTTTTATTCCATCATAATTTCAAAATAAATACAATGAACATTAACCCAATTTAGAAGATTCTTAATTTCAATAAAATAAAAATCTTTAGGTTCACTAAACACTAATTCAGTATAGATGAAACAAAGAAAAATATAACATGTAAAAAATTTCCTTTAGGTACAATGAACCCTAATGTAATATAAATAATTCAAAATGTAAGTATTTTTATCCATCATAATTTCATAATAAGTACAAACATTAACCCAATTCAAATGATACTTTATTTCAATAAAATAATAATCTTTAAATACACTAAACACTGATTTAGCTTAGGGGAAATAAATACAAACATAATATGTAAAAAATTGTCTTTAGGTACTATGAGCCCTAATTTAATCCAGATAATTTAAAAAGTAAGTTAGTATTTTTATCCATCATAATTTCAAGATGATTATAATGAACATTAACCTAATTTGGATCATACTTTAGTTCAATAAAATAATGATCTTTGGGTACAAAAAATACTAATTCAGTTCACTTGAAACAAAGAAAAATATACTATGTAAAAAAATTTCTCTTAAGAACAATGAACCCTAATTTAATTGAGATAATTTAAAATTTAAATTAATATTTTTATCTCATCATAATTTCAATACAAGGACAATGAACCTTAATCCAATTTAGATAATATTTGAATTCAATGAAAGTGACTAATAATCTTTAAGTACATTGAATACTAATTTAATGTACGTGAAATTAAGAAAAATAAAGTTAATATATATAAAATTTTTCTTTAAAGAAAAATTGAGTTCTAATTTATATTTAAAGTAGATGTTAGTATTATATTTCATACAATCACATAAGATGCAAGTGATCAAATATAAAAAAAAATTATATTTTCTAACGTCTTATAAGATTCTTGATTTTATGTCTTAAAAATATTTGATTTCTCTAATAATTTAATTATTCTCTTATGTCCTATTTATATTATTAGCTAACTTTTAAGTAAAAGTACAAATGTTAACTAAAATGTCAATTTCTATCACTATTTATTAATATAATGATTTAAAAAAAGTCAATCTACTGTTTTTTATAATTTTAAATGCTCAGTATTATAAAAATAAAATTCATGCATTATTGAAAATAATCATTAATTTTATAAACGAAAGAGAAGCATTCATTTTAATTTAGTTCAGTTTCAAAAGAAGATTGATAGCTTTTTTAATTCCTATCCGCAAACAAAACTTTTTTTTAAGGAATTTGAGGGTACGTCCTTCATATGGATAATATAATTAACAAATTATTTTTTAAGTACTAATTTAATATTTAAATTTAAATAGTTAAGACATAAAATTTACTTACTTAACCATTAGACAAACTCCTTTAATTTAACTATTAAATATGTGAAATAAAATTTTAGTACAAAATCAATCTACAAAAATTATATGTTAAAGTAAATAAAAAAATTACCACATCGTTATTTTAAATAAGATTTTGTTAACATATGCTGCTAGAGCATATGTTAAAAAATAAAAATAATATTTTTTATTTTTTATTAAATAATTTTAATTATTTTAAAAAATTATTAAATATATTTTAAATTTTAAAACATTAAATATTTTTATTTTTATTTAATAACTTTTCTTTTTAATTTTTTTTAAAACACATGTTAATAAAAATATTTAAAATTAAAAATATAAATATTTAATATTTTAAAATTTTAAAATTATATTTATTTTTTTAAAATTTTAAATTATATTTATTTTTTTAAAATTAAATATTAAAAATAATTTAATAAAAATAATAAACACTATTGTTATTCCTTACTCAAAACTCTTCTAAGTAAGCAAATGTGTTATTGCCATTTTGGCTGGGGAAAGTGAATTAAGTGAATTGTACAGGGCGTGAGGAGGGTGGGCGAGACGACAAATTAACGTGGGAGCAGTAAATTTCAGGTTGGGTGGTCTGACACGTGTGGCACGATATTGTCTGCGCGTGCATTTATTTATGGCACTCCTCACCCCTCAGAGTGTACTGAGCAGCTAGTACTACTCGTCAGTACTAGTAACTCAGTATGGCCATTACTGATACAATGCGGCCGGGGCGTATCGTTACTTGTATGATCCATCCCGGTCCACCGCCACGTGTCCATGATCGTGACAACTCCCCCGCCTGCTACCCAAAGGGCAATTCAATTAAATTACATACGGTTCCTTAAATTCAATCCTCTTTTCTGGTTTTCCCTCTTTGCCCTTCCGAATCGCGTGCACCCCCGGCAGGAGCGAGGGGTATAAATGTCTTCACGCATCCGGACCAGCACACATGGGAGGGGGATACGGTCGCAAGATGGCGTTTTAAATGAGTGGGACCCACCTGCCTCCTAATCAACGGTCCCTCCTTGCTCACCTCCTCCATCCCCTATCCCTGTCCGTTCATTCTCCATCCCCAATCAGTGTCTTGCATAATTAATTATTGTTTACAATAAATAACTGTTTCTTTTTTTCCTTGTCTTTTCTGTAATTTTCATGACACTGTCACTGCAGCGAGTGACACCTACAGCCAATCCATTGAACAATTCCATTTCGTCTTTGCAAATTTGCCCTTCTTTTGACTCTTTCCCTTTTTTTTTTTTTAACCCCAAAAGTTTATACCTTTTTCGGGTACAAACCCAAAACTTCATATTTACAAACCCAAAACTTCATATTTACATCCTTTTCTTTTACGCCCAACATTAACAAATTGTGTCACTTAAATAAGACTTTAATTTCTTCGTTCGCGTGCATTAGATGTACGTTTTTCGCATCTCATTATTATGGCTTATTCTTTTAAGAAAGAAACAAAACCAATTATTGCATATTCGCTCCTCCAAAATGTTAGTACTAGTTATTCACCTAAAAAATAAATGAGGCTACTAGTTAATTACCATTAACGTATATTTGGGCAGCAGGGGATTTTAGGTTACAAGTTTAGGAGCATATCATATTTTGATATTATTTAAGAGATTAATATATATAATTTTTTCCGTAATCGTATAGAATTTCAAAAATTTAGACTATAATATTTTGATCATTTTAAGAGGGTAGTGTATAATTTTCGTAAATACTTATTTAGAATTTTCCAAACTTTTGGGAACAGTGGCTCTCGATAATTTATTTAGACACACTTAAACTGTCTGTTAAAATAAAATTCCTTTTCATATATTTAAATTAATAATAATTAATAATTTAAAGTAGAAGGAAAGTGCATAGTCTTCATCTATCAACGTTTAATTATTTTTGGTATTGCAGTATTTTTTTAAACTTTGTTTAGTAGTCTTTTAATTTTATGTCATATATCACTTCAAACAAATATTTTTTAAGTCAAATTTAGCAAAATAAATGAGAATTTTAAATTTTAAAAATATTATAATAAATAAATTACATCCCTCCCTTCAAAAGAGCCAATCTTTAAAACTTAGACATTAAGAATCCTGCATATATAATCTTAAAAATGGCAATATGACTATGAGAGCATGGGATTTAAGTGGAGGAATAAAATAAAATATGCATTTTGCTAAGGTCACCATCCAAAATTAGTATTTGCAAGTTGGAATGATTATCCTTTTTTTTTTTTGGGGTAAGAGGAATGATTATCTAACTAAACTCAGTTTGGAGGACAGGGACATGGTTCCAATGGAATAAATGTTGACCATTCTGATTCCATTTTTCCTGGTAACAAAATTATAAAGTTTATTTCTCTAAGCAAACAAAATATAAATATATCAACATAGATGTGTAAAAAAAAAAAAATTGTCAACATAGTGTTAATGTGTAGGTAGGTAATTAGCATTTTCATTAAATGTTAATTTCCCGTTAAATTTTATTTGATGTTGAAAGCACCCGTTTACCGAATTAAATTGTTCAAAATTCAATTAATTAAGGTGACATTTCCCTTGTTATACATGCAATAATAAACAATTATGACAAGCGTTTTTATTTTCAGAACATCACTGCAATTTATTATTGTTTGATTTAACTTCACCTAACGAATTAAAGTTCACACTTTCACACACAGATCTCACATTCTAAACAGCATATATGCCTCTTTAGGGTTAAGAAAGGTTCGTGTGTGTTTTCCAAACAAAGAACTTAAACATTTGATTAATTCTTTAATTTCCCAAAAACAAATCAACTTCAAGCATGAGCGAGCCAGCCGTGGCTCTTTTCTTAATCCAAAAAACAAATGTGTGTGATATCCGCTTCAAGCCATTTGAGCATTTTAATTTAATTATTTAACCTGTAGAACTAAATAATTAAGCAAATCAAATTATACCCTGGCAATGTCGTAATCGCCAACAAGCTGCCTACCTAGCTTCTAGGGAACCTTCTTATGAGGGATGATGATTAGTGTAAATTAGAGTATCTAGTTGAATATAATTTTCTCTGCATTAAAACGCTACAGGACAATGCTAAATCCATAGTTTATTTGTTAGATTACATGCTTAGTTAAACTCTAGTTTAACGTATTTTCCTGGATCTTTCTCAGATGCCGTGAACCATTTTCTTTGAGAGCGAAAGAGTAAATAGTAGAGAAGCTTCAATGAAAGTTATTAGGAAAACACTTGGAATATTACTCTTAGAGACAAAACTCCAAATTTGATCTTTCAAATATTATGTCAACATCATTTTAATTTTTCAAAGAATGTCTACATCAATTTAGTCCTTAAATTATAGAAAGTGATATCATTTTGATCATCCAAAAAAATTAATATCAATTTAGTACTTCAATCATCGAAAAATATCATTAATTTAATCCTTCAATTATAAAAAATATATTAATTTATTCTTACTCGAACACATAATAACAATTTTAATGTCACTTTTCAATGATTCAATAACTAAATTGATATTGATACACAATTTTTAAAAAATAAAATTGGGGCTTTGCTCTTAGAATTACAAGCATTTGGAGTTGAATGCTTGTGGTTTAATGTATGTTTGATATGAAATAAAAGAGAAGGTGAAATATTCATGTATAAATTTATAAAAAAGTTTATATAAAAAATTCATCAATAAATTTTTCACTTTTATTTTTTATTTCCATATCAAATTGACGCTTAGTGGATGCAACATTAGAAAATACCACAAAACTAATTTATGTGTCCTCTTAATCTCCGTTAGCATATATACGTTTCGATGATTTTCATGTAATATGCTTAGGACTTGACGAAAATGCATGAGATTTAAGGTTTGGGATATTAAAAAAATAAAACAAAAGACAAACAAACCATTTGCCTGAGAAGATACAAACATATGATGGAAAATGTTCTTGCTGAAATTTATCTCATCATTTATTTATGGAAAAATAATTTCGTAAGCTTCTGGTATGCATTTAGTCTTAAGGATTGGACAGCAAGCAGGATATCCGAGTTCAAATCATGATATTTGAATTTGTAGTTTTTCTTTTCGGTGAATAATTTGTGGTTATTATTTGTGTTGTAAATATTGGTTATTTACTGATAATTTTTTTTTCATTTATGATAAAATATATTTTACTTATATCTTGAAGTTTATACAAGTTTTAATTTTGTTTTTCTCATTATAATTAATTTAACTTGATTTTCTTACTTTCACAATCAATTCAATGTCAGACAATTATATCATTTCACGCGTTAAAATGACTAATAGGTTTTGTACAGTATAAGCCACAGCTGATGTATTCTTTTTTCAGATTTGTGACACCGAAGTTTGAACTAAATTTCTCATCACTAATTAATCCATTCTTAGTTACTTACAGTTCATGTAACCAAGAACCATGTCTTCAAAATTATTTATCAGTGAAATCTTTTCTTCAATATTTTTTTTTAACAAGTTCCTTCAATATTGAATTGACGATTGCAAAATGAAGTATCTAATTGAAAACAACAGGAATGGATATTAAATCGAAACCTAGTGTGAACTCTAGGACAATAAACTAGTCATGGGAAATTTTTATATGTTAGTATCAGTTTGGTATAAGGATAAAGATGAAGGTAAAAAATTTCATGAATAAGATTCTTATACAATTTTTCACATAAAGTTTATTCATTAATTTTTCACCCTTATATTTAATTTCATACCAAACATATACTTAGTAAATTCTCAAGTAATTCCTCTCATACATTTTTGCCGCTTAAACCTATATAACCCTTAACTTAATTATATTAAGAGTGATGAACAAAAAGCACGAATGAGCATAACTTAGGAAGCATGGGCACTCCTGTATGGTTGACATACGCATAGGTACTTTTGTGTATAATTGGATTTTTTTTAATAAAAATTTCTATCAAATACGTTTTGATACGGCTTAGCTATGTGTCACAATAATATAAGTTGGTTCATGCAAAACACATTTTGTTCCTAATATTTTTGGATTGCTACTAAATGAAACACACTGTTATTTTACCCATTTAAAAATTGCGGACATTATTATGTCTCACATTGAATAAGATATAATACTCAATGTAGTACTTAAATTATAAAACATTATCACTTACTAAGTTAGTCTTTTGAGATGGACCTCTCATGAGCTTGATATGAAGTGGGTGTTATAATGAATATTGATAGATGAATGAAGCTTCCAAAGAAGAAAGGCCTACCATGAGACACTTCCACCCACTACACTTATCAATGTAATATTAATTATTTCTATTTTGAAATGTGAGTTTTTTTCTTGCTAAGTGTGTTTTTTAATCATTTAATGCTAGAATGTCAAAATATAATTAAATGAGACATAATCTTAATGACACTTATAATTAGATGGAACGTAATCTTAATAACACTCTAGGAGCATGGAAGAATTTCTCACAAGGAAGAGATAGCAATCCAGTTGTTGGGAATCAAAGCAAGATTGTGTTGTGTCTTATGCGAATTAATGGTGGTATCAAGCAACTAATGTACTTTATGCTTGATGATGTCTGTGTCCATTAATAAAATGCAACATAACCAATCCTTAGTTACAAAGAAAAGAGTGAAGAGGAAGCTTAGTATGTATTGGATTACCTTAATCTTTGAAAGTTAATATTGAATCAACACAGAACCATAGTTTAGTGAGCTTGCCTTGCAAGGGAAGGGACCTAACCCACTTTACTTTAAACAACTCACATCTCACATGATGAGTGGATTCGATGCCACGCTCTCAATTCTGACTGGCTTTGGTGGGTTGTGATGGGCAATCAAACATGCTTTGACTCCTATCGTTTTCTCCATACACACTTTTTATTTTTCAGAAAATGGATCTTTCCATGAAGAATATGTTCAACAAAATTAATTGGCATCCGTGGTCCTTTGCTTTTTTTAGGGTTTTTAAGGCTTGAACATATGAGCTGATGATAAAGCACACCTCCTATGTATGCCACTTTCTTTTTGACTACATATAAAAATAGTCACAAATCACAATATGATATGTGGAAAGAGATTTGAAATTGGGTCCTACACTTGTAAATCTGTCCTTGTTCTTATTCTCCTGAAATATCACCACTTCTAAAAGATTTGAATCGTTTTTATTACCTTTGTAAAAGCTAGGAACTAGTGTTTCTGTCAGCTCCAGATATATCCTATCAATAACTCTTTCTAGAAAAAAAACAATACAATAGTATCCTTTTAAAAAATTTAATTAAACCGTATATAACTTCATTCCTTGTAATAAATTAACCATGGTCCATGGATAACGTGAAAAATTTTTAGATAGTAGAAGGTATAAGTGCGAGCCGCTTCCCCCACTAAAAACACAAGAAAAAGAGAAAGGGGTGCTTAGTCAAGATGAGAACCTCCTTTGTATCTGAGTACTTTAGCATGGAGCATAACCAAAGTGCAGCCAACTACATATAAAAATAGAAGCATTATCTAGAGCTCATAATATTCTTGTTTCCTTTCCAAAGATTTTATTCGAGATGCAAAATGAAGTATTTTAACCATTAAATTACACCTCATGCAACTTGCCTACTTAATATTCACCACCAATTCACACATGATCCTATTATAGATGTTACTTTTTTTAATATATATATACATTATATTCTTGCAGTAATTTTAATTGGAATTAATTGGTACCAGCAACTCGGTCCCAGTTATTAAATCTTCCCAATTCCTAAACATGGCATAGGTTGCCTCTGAATAATATTTGTATGGTATAATCTAATAATCAACAACTTTTAGTAGTTTGTTTCCTTTTTATTTGTTTCTCACACACACATATATCCTTTTGGCAGTTTTTTATAATGCAAGATTTGTACAACCATATATCAGTTAGTTTTATTATATTGCAAAAGCACAATTTGCTAACACACTAACTTGGATATGGATGTTTTCGATCACTTTGGATAAAAGAAATAATTTATGATGATTAGAAGAGTTTGATTATTGGTTAGACAGGGAATCGCATCGTGTGGTTTCGCAATGTGTTCACGATGTGTTAGCACTTAGCACTTTAATGTGCTAAACTAATTTTCTTGTTAAGCTACTTAATTGTACTCCATCTTTTTTAATTTATTTATTTTTTACTGGATGAAGATGAAAAAGATCTTCTCTCTTTATCTGTCGATTATTTTTTTTACTATGTTTATTATTTTATTATTTTGAGATTGATTCTGTTGAGAAATTGTGAGAAATAAAATTCTTTAGAGAATTTGCTAAGTTCAGCGTAAAAAGACCACTGAGGGAACTACTGAACGAAGTTCAAGAACCCTTTCCAATAAATTAAAAAAAAAAAGAGATATGTAAAATATATGTATAATTTTTATTTGCTTGTGCACGTAATAGATACTGCAGATTATCTATATTAACAACAGAGGTTTCCTGCAAATTTCCCGTGACTTGCTTGGAACTGTATATGTGCATAGGGCTTCATTAATTAAATAGCATAACATGGAGCTAGCGTTTGTCATTATTGTGATGCTTTATTATAATTTGGTTGGTCGTGATGGGGATCTTTGAAAAACTTCAATAAAATCAAAATTCAGAAGGGAAGAAGAGTCAATTCAAAATTCAGAAGGGAAGAAGAGTCAATGGTAACTTGAGGGTCTCAAAATTGAAAATAACGTTTGAGAAAAGGTATAGAGAGGGAGGAAGGGGACATGCATGGCAAGACAAGACCATTGAAGTTGAAATGGGAAGGGAAGGAGGCCAAGTCGCCGTTAGAATCTTGAATCTCATTTGAAGTTCCGAGTGTGTGATCTGCAGATTTGGTCTTTTATGATGCAACCAGCCAAATCCGTCACCTCCATCTTCAATGAATTGGTCAATTTTAATTTCCTGTCAAGATACACATGCATATATATATATATATATATATTTCTTCCACCAATCAACTAAGACAAAAGCATGTTTCGCTCCTATTTTCTTTTTTTGTGGTGCTAAAGCTATGTTTAATGTTCATTAGTTAGAGATTATTCTATTTGACACAGAATTTATTAGATCCACAAATTAAGTTGCATAGACTTAGAAGTCAGTGTGAATACTGTGGAGGTCAACCCTGTCAGTATTTTTGAGTCTCTCATATGAATTCTAGTTAATTAACGTGTAAGTGGCATCTTTTATCACTATCTCAAAAGTGAGATGAAATAGATGCAGAAAGGGACAAACAACCACGTTCCGGTTGTATGTTGAAAGAGGCAAGTGGGTTTTTGTTAGTTCTCACTGTTGTTTCTCCCAGTTAATTTACTGCTGAGATAGTAACATTGCGACTTATTTCCAACTTGGGAAACTTCGACTGCAACTTCCCTTTTGAGCAATAAAAAGTAAAATGGAATAACAAAATGGTCCTTGTTTGTGCTTGAGAGGGTATAATTAGTCATAAGATGCATAATAACCGGGCATCTTCCTGCTAATGCTATTGTAATTCCTTCATGATATTGGCTGCAACTATCATCACGACCAGAAATGTATTAAACCCCTTAAGAATCTTATAAATAAAAAAATGTTGGAAGGTGGGGCATATACCAGACACAGGTGCCTTTTGGTCATGAAGAATTCTTCAGGACTTGAGGTTGACCAGTTTTGGTCCATTAGAAATTGAAGTTGGAACCATTCAACACTGTGAAAGCATAAAATTCTACATGGAAATGATTGTGTGACATGGAGTTAGACCAAATTAAGTGACATCGAGGGACCTTAACATGAATTGAATATAAATCTGCCCCATCTAGGGTTTGCACAAAATATATATATAATCACCCAACCATTTGTTTCCTTAGATGCAAACTAGTTTCATTTTAGGTAGACAACACATTTGAAGGAAGAAAAAAAAAACAGCTTAATTTGCCTAGTTTGTGTATTTTATAAAAGCTTAGATTTTTTTTTAATGTTCTCACTAATAATTATTTGCATAGATTTTACTCCTTAAAATGTGCTCTAAATTTTAAAAGAACTTAATCTGATTTCTGTCATTATCACAATATTTTGATATATAAGACGTAATTTTTTTTTTTTAATCACGGACAACATTTAACTTTAGTTTTCTTATCTTTCCTTCTATTTTTTTATCATATTGATGATGAAAAATGCATTTTGGCAAAAAAATTTACGTATATTTATGATTTTTTTTTTGTGGACAATTACATATATTGATGATAAAGCGTGCAATATGTTTCAACGAAAGAGAGAATGATAGCATCCACAAGGAGCAATGTTGAATGGCCCATTATGTTCTGAGTCCACAACTAGTGGGCGGCTAACAGTCTAACCTAACCTTTCAAGTTCAACATCAAATAGCTTTGGTAGGCCTAATCATAACTCATAAGCCCATGGCCCCATGCTCTACTCAGTTAGATTGGCGAAGTCAACGTCTTAACCCAATCCCGTTAAAGGAGATTAGAAAGCAAATTGGGCCATTATGACAAACAATCATTCAGTTATTGGAAAATTATAGTTAATTAATATTTTTTTATGTCGACTAAAATTGTTTTTGATGCGGAAACAGTATCCTTAATTATTCAAATGAAAAAAGTGATGACAGATTATTATTACTCTTTCTTTTTACTTTTATTTGTTATATAAAAAAAATTATTTAAAATATTTATTATTTGAAAATATTAATAAAATATTAATTATTTTTTTTATTTTTTTTTATTTTTTAATAGATAAAGAACTAATAAAATAAGTAAAATTGAAAAAGAGATAATATATTAATAAAATAAAAGAAAGAATAATTTAATTATATTAAATTATATTTTTTTATAATTGATATTATTTAATAATTTTTTTAATTCTTATACAAAAATTTTAAATGTTAAATAAAAGTAAATGAAGAAGTATTAAAGAAAAAAGTAATAGTATAATGTGTGTTTGAATAAGTTTATTTTATAATTAAAATAATCATAATTAAAATTTTACAAAAAAAAACTTAAAAAAATTATTTTTTTATTAAAATAAACTGTCGTGAAACATGCACTAACATAAACATGCACCAATTCAGGATAATGTCATTCTTCTCTTGCTGAAAAAATCTAAGGATAAGAGTAGTGTCAGATCAATTTTAACTTTTTAGGCCAACTAACATCAAGGACCAACTTTTACCAACACTCTCGTACGAGACTGTTGGTCAGTCATGGAGAAGTTTGTAGAGAACCACTGTGAGGAAACAGAAGATCAATGATATCAAATTGAAAAGTTCGGTTATTATAATTATATTTACGGTTAAATTAAGAAGTTCCAGCTGGATGCAGGATTAGATCCTTGAATATTGAATAATCAATATGCAGAATGCATGGTGTGCTGTGTCTATGGCATTCATGAGTAGGGAATTCACATCACACCATATAATAAGTCTACTGCATTTTCGGACGACACATGGTAACATACTAACATACTTTTTTTTTTTTAGGATCATTTCTTTTTGTTGTATGAAAAGGCAGGTGCAACAAGCTCAATTGGGCGGAAATTTCTTCTTTTTCATGCAAATATAAGATGCTGGAGTAGGAATGTCAACGGCCATGGGACGGGGAGTGCTCTCTCCTTTCTTGCTTTCATACCCATTCACGTGAAGGCGGGCACCGTCAATATTAGAAAATATTTAATAATTTAAAATAAAATTTTAAAATTATAAATTAATAATATAAATTGATAAAAGCTAACATCATATACCATAATTTTATCTAATAATTTAAAATACTTATAATATATCTTAAATAATATATTAAATTTAATTATATATTATAATAATAAATTCATATATATACTTATTATTTGAATAATATAAATTTTTTAATAATTTTTAATATTGTGAACTCGTTCAGTATAAAAAATTTATTATAAAGTAATAAAAAAAATATAAGTTCTTATATTATTTCAAAGAAAAAAATTATAATATATATAAAATATTAAAAAAATATATTCACAAGTATCGTAGATACTCATGGGGTGGATATATGATACCAACTCCATTTTTGCTTATTAAATGAGTACCAATCTTTTATCCTGTGGCGAACAATTGTTACAGATCGAAGCAGGTAAGAAAATTTTTGTCATCTCTATGCTGGAGATAAAGCACATTATTTTAATATGAAAGGAACTAGAACAATTAAACTAGAAAAATTTACAATAAAAAATTAATTAAAATATTTTGCCAGATTTATAATAGTAGAATAGTTGAGCTTATGCTTTAATTTCTTCACATAGCAACAAAGGAAATCGAAATAAGATTTTTATGACATGAAAATCATGTCACTTAAAATATTTGTAATGACTTAGGTCAAACATTATGGTGTGTTTGAATTAGATTTTATAAATTTAATTTTAAATAAATTTAATTTAAAAAATTTAATTTTAATTATAATTAAATTTAAATAAAATTATTTAAATTTGTTAAAAAAATTAATATTCAATATAAAAGTAAAAATTAATTACTTGAAATCAAATTGACTTTTAAAATTAAAATCATGTTTAGTTTGAAAAATGATATAAAAATCAAAATAAATAAAATAAAAAATAAATGAAAACCTGTTTAAAGTTTTAAAAATTTGTTTAGATAATGCAGACACCCACCAAAACATGCACTATATGTAGGTATTTATATTTGAATTTGAAAAAAGAAGACAACAAATTTGTAGACAAAACCAACATGTGCTAATACCCAAAAAAAAAAACATGTGCTGTTGGGATTATTTATAAATTAGATGTTATGTTACATGGTATTATTACTTCATAGAAAAAATTTCATATTACTATATAAATAATATTTTATGCATTAAAATTTTTTATTTATTACTCAATTAAATCAGCGTCGCACCAAATTTTTTCACAATATTTTTCCTTTTTATACTGTTTAATATTTTTCAAATAAAATTATTAAAAAAAAGAGAATTACTTCTGGCCTTAACGAGTATTTCTTTTTTTTTTTTTAGTTTGTTTTGTTTTCTTGCGTGGGGAAGGTCGGGTCGTGGAGCGGGTTGGACACAGTCGCCTAAATAAAAACGTCAGTAACCATTCCAGTTCCTAACGGGAAACGGCACTGAAAGGTAGCTAGATAGCTTCGATTGGATTCGGAGCGGGAAGAAGAGCAGGTCCAATGAAGCGTACACAGAATTTCAGGTAATCAAGGTGCCATTTTTGTTATTATCATTTCATGTTTGCACTCTGTTTGGCTTCCTGGAATATCAACCATAAACTTAGCGAGGAAAATTTGATGCCCCGCGTTTACACTGTGCTTTGAATTAATCTCTTGCCTTATTTTGTCATCAGATTTGAAGGGAAATCAATTTAATGGAAAATGTGATGCAAGTAATTCCTAAAGTTCCTGGATTTAGATTTATATGGTTCAAAGTCTAAATTCAGTATTTGAAGGGCAACTGGGTCGTTATCAATTCACATAAATAAATCTAGTTCATGATTATGATGCTGAGCTAGTTCGAAATTTTTGTTTTTATTTAAAAGTTTTGAAAAAAAAAAAAGTTAACAGTTCTGGTGGTTATGTGAGAGGATATGTTGAGACGCCTTGGAGTAATACTGGTTACCCAGACGAGACTTTTTAATGTAGAATTTCCCTGTTTGCATTTGATTCTGTCCTGTGACATAGACATGAGATGGCTAAATTATTCGTTTATCCTGAGAACCCGTTTTTTTGTATCTGCGAGATGATTGAAATGTTGACAACTTGACAAGAAAGGAATTCTTGATAAGTATGTTTCTACATTAGGATTAGTTAACGTTCAGAGTGGTTAACTAGTAACTACTTATTGGCTTAATTAACCACTTAATTGACTAATTATTCTTAAACTAGAAATTTTTTTACCAAAAAATCTTTATTTGTAATTTTTCCAAAATGAATCTTGCCATTGAAGACATGGGGTGCAGTCAGTGACACATGGTTATGACCGGTATATTGAATAATTGTATGTATATGGATTCAGAGTTCACAACCCAATGAAGCTTAGCAGATTATCTGTGACTGATTGTGTGTAGCATAGTCTTCCGACTCTAAGTTCACCTATTTCTAGGCAGATTGTTAAAACTATTTTTCTTGGTAGTTTGATATAAAAGGGGGCCAGAAATTGCATATTGGAAAATTTTGTTTGAGAATCTCTTATATTCAGATTTTGCCTGCATAAAGTGAAAGAACTGTGAAGTTTCTTCACATGGTAGTTTGTGCAAAATTTAGGGATGTTCCTATCTGATCTATGAAGTTTCTTCCTTTATCAGCTACTTCAAGTGACTAGTGAGATACCGAGTTATTTTAGCTATCCCATTTCACATGACTATCAGATACAGAGTCTATGTAAACATTCTAAGGAAAATCTGATGCTATTTTTGCAATGCCCCGAGCTTACCTGGACATAAGCATCACCTTTTGCTTCTGTAAGATTTCACATAACTGCACAGATTTGGTGATTAATGGTGACACGAGGTTTCGGTTTCTCAATTAGTCATTTACTCAAGTTCCATTAGCTTCTGGCATCTAATGTAGGTTATGTATGAGTTGCAGAGGCATTAAATCATTTAGCATGAGAAATTTATGTGTAAAATTAGTAATATCCAGGTTATTTATATCTTTTCTCCAGTTGTCCATATGTCATCCAATAGGTAATTTTTCAACTGCCATGATTGTGAATTTGCTAACAAATGAAGATGCATTTTGAACTCACTGTGCAGGTTAAATGTAATGTCTTGCACTCTTGCTTGTTCTGGCAAATGAGGATCATATTATTTAATTCTATTTTACATATTATTTTTATATACTAGCAGTTAATGTGATGAGAGCTTCGAGTTGCAACTCTTAGATATATCAGACATTATTGGTCATTGTTGTATGTGAAGGTCTGAAATTAGTGCTTTTGAAAACTTATAAAACTGATGCAGTCATATTGCAAATTTGCGTGGCGTATAAATATTTACCAAAATTTCGCCAAAAGTGCTTAGGCATGAAATTTGGACAATTCTTTTAAGGTTTTTACTCTGAAAACATAAAGATATCCAAAGGTCGGGATATAAGCAAAAATCAAATAGCACTGTCATAGTTTGATATAATCATCTTCATTCTTCGGATACCTTTATTTGCTAGGTTTTAACTCGAACTTACAGTAACATTGAGAAGATCAATAGATTAGCATTCAAGAACTTTCTGCCGTCTGACAATGTTCCATGATAATGATGATATTTAGATCTGCATTTAATTGAATAGTTGAGGTTCGGTTTTACATATAATGTAAATTGGGGATAGCCATTTGGCTTCAGGTTGGTATGAGTTATCAAACTCTGAAATATCTTTGATGACCAGTTACTGGCAGGTGTTCAAAATATGAGAAATTCAGAACTTCAAGTCCCAAAAGAAGAGAGGCGATGTACCACCTAGCTGCTTTTCATTTAATTTTTATGTTATTTTCATAGTCTCTGTCCATACCATAATATGGAGTGGGGCAAGTCTTTGCCTAGCAGTTGGGATAGCTGTGATACTGTGTTCATTTTTCAATTGCAATTAGCAAACGAACATACAACTTCATAAATTATTAGCATACAAGATTGAGTCTGCAGGGTTTCTTCGAGTTCCCTTGGCATCTATAAATGTGTTACTCTTGATTTCTTTTTAATAAACTTATGTCGTTGTAAGTTTGTGAACCGGCTAGTTGATAAGGTCTGGCTTTATAATACAAAGTTGAGAAATTGTTTTTCAAAGGGTATAAATAAATTGGTTTTCCATGGAAAATTACTAAATTCGTGGTATTGCATAGCCCTACATACACATCATTTTTTTTTTTTGGGGTGAGTTACACATCTTTGATGGAAAAGGAATATTTTTTTGGCTCTACGATTATCTTATATTGTGCTTCATGATGTTTCCAAAAGTAAACTTTCTTTGTTGGTATATTTCCCTACGGATGAACATTTATAAATTTCCTAGGTCATGTGCAGTATGGAACTTCATACTTTCAAACAAGCAACCGCATTTAGAAAGCAAATTTATCAAAAGTTAATTACAAAAGCTGGTAACACATGATTAATTGATAAGGTAAAACCTTTTACACTAACAATAGATCAAAATTAAACTCTTTTTTTGTCAACTGAACTAAGACTGCAATTATTGCTCAATATCAACATCTGCAGTTGAGCTTTAGTTATCGCCTGAAGTCTAAAGTTTGAATTCTCTATGCAGACTCCAAACAAGTATGCTCATTTCCTAGACTGATGGGCGTACAGAACAATGTCCCCTTCCCATGGCCCTCGATTTTGCCCTGCCAACTTCTTCGACAAGAGAACGGCTGTAACATCATATGCATACATTTCCTCTGCACCTTTTTAACTTTTTGGGTGTTGTGTTTCATTCAGGACCAGAAGTCCCACCATTGATAATCACTGCTTGATTGGCCTACGAAGAGATCATCGGAGTCAAAGGTACCCCAATCTTCTGGTGATGTCAAGGAACCATCAGCATGCCTCAACAAAATTCAGAAGGCCAGGCTCATCTTCTAGGCCAAAGTATTCTGCGTTTATGCTGCTGTTACCATCCGAGAGAACACCAAGTACGTGTTCTGAACTTTCCATTGACAGGCTTGGCTTTACCTCAGGTTCACAATTGACGGTGTCTCCATTTTCTGATTCACTGTCCATGCTATTTGCTGCTTTAACCTGTGTACAACTCTGAGTTTGCTCTAGTGGCTTCTGTATTAGATCATTCAGCTTTTGCAACTGTTGAAAATCGAAACTACAATAATTAGAGTCTAATATGAAATGGGTAGAATTGTATGCTAGTCCAAACTAAAGAGCAAATTTGTACTTAAGTACCTGTATTAGCAATGCCTGCTTCTCCTTCTTCAGAGCTTCAAACCGTGAAGCCAGACTGTTATAATTGGCTCGAAGTATGCTGTAGTCTCGCTCAAGCTGCTTTGACTTCCATCGAGCTCTCTTGTTCTGAAACCATACAGCAACCTGTCGTGGCTGCAACCCAAGCTCTCTTGCCAACTGCAACTTCTTTAAAGGCTCGAGCCTTGACTCTGTCTCAAACATGGATTCCAATGATTTGATTTGTTCATCGCCGAACCTTCTTTTGCTTTTGCTCCTCTTCTTTCTCATGGCTGCTGGTGGAGTTGTGGTGCTATAAGTTTCTGCCTCTGTAGTTCGTGCTGAATGAGAATGTTCCATGTGATCTAACATCTTGTGGGGATTCAGACCAGCCTGCTGGAAGCTTGGAACATAAAGCCCTTGAGGAATGAGGATAGGTGCAGAGGAATTTTTCTTGGGAGTGTGTGCCTAGGGATATGCATGTATTTGTTGGCTTTTAAGTTATGGGAGTTCCTATCATGGTGGTGTTGGGGGTCTGACTGAACTCCCCTATTGCAGCTTATCCAAAACTCCACGGGTCTTTTTTAATTTATGGTGCTCTTTCCACCTGTGCCTTGTGAATATTACCTATTTTCTTTTCTTCTTTGCTAATTCTTCTATTCTATTGGGGGTATTTGGCTTTGAGATAAACTCTGCGCCGTCTTCTTTGTTGGCTTGGCTTCTGTGGCTTGCTTTCTGCTTTAATTATATTATATGCTATCTTATTTTGTGATCACATTACAGCGTACTCCTCTTAATGATTTCTCTTATTTTTCATTACATTTTTAATGGTTAATGTGAGTAGGGATGCAACATTTAATATTCAGTTGGTCATCATCACTGCCACCATTCTAATTAATTGTGTCGGTTACATGAATCACGTTCTTAATTACTAAAATTTTCAACCTATCCTTGTTTGACAAGAATTGGAACCCATTTATTAATCGATTAATGTTATTTACACATTCTTTCTTCACAAATCACAAATGGTGCACAAATTAATAAGGTGGTTGTATAAAAAAAAATGTGTGAATTTCGTAATATGCAAATAACACTACTTTTATAAAAAAAAAATTATTTAAAAAGGATTACTTAGAATAGTTGGTTTGATAAATCTTGGATGACTATAAATTAAAAGCTGTTTCGGAACGAATTTTGTACCCCGTAAATCTAACTTAGAAATTTGGATGACGCATAAAATATCACAATGTATAACATCAAAGTTTTCCTCAAGTTTTTAAATAAAAAATTTCGAAATACGACTTTTAACTGAAAAAAAAAAAAACCTTTTCATTGATGAAATTTTAACATTATATATTTTAGAACTCGAAGCTAAATGACATAGGGTGACAATTGAATATTAAATTCTCATATTAAATTGTACTCATCTTAAAGTCTAATGTTAACGACATAATTGATTAAAATAATAATATTAATAAATGTAGACACTCTTTACATATTTTTTAATAAATTATTAAATAACATTCCTGAAACTCCCTTCAGACTCTATACAAATCATACATTCACAGCGACCGTTCCTGCGTATTTTTCTTTTCTTTTCTTTTTGTTCTTCCATTTTGTCTGCGAGAGTTCTCCCGAGTTGAGATGCACAATGTAATTGATAGCTCTGTAATTGACCAAAGTGAACAAATTGAGCCCAAGCTTTCAGCTCAATTAGCCGCTGGCTGAAGCCTCTTGATGCTGATTTTTAGAGGTTGGGTTGAGTCACTGTGACCCACACTCAGAGCCTGCCCTTCTTTATTTCTTCACTTTGAATAATTTTCTCTTTTAGAAAAAAAATTCCCATTCATTATCATTATTCAAAGTTTCTTAATTTGACATAAAAAATCAATTTTGCGTCCAATCAAATTAGTGTCCAAGAGACACGATTCTGTCACCTGTCATACTGGAACCAATCGGGTCACACGCCACGTAGCCGAGGCCAAAAGACTCAAAACATAGTGTCCCGTTACGTCGTCTTTTTCTTTGGAGTTGTGCGTTTCTCTCTCATCACGTGGAAGGAATCCCGTAATCGGCCGTCCACAGCACGATAGAAATTTCGGCACACGTGGTGTTTTGAGAGTCTGATTTTTTGGGATAAGTTTTTTCACGCTACACGTGTCTGCTTTGACACGTAATTTGTTGCCCTCACTACTATGAGCAAGGTTGAATGAATAAAAGTTGGATTATTATTAAAAAAGTATATCTTTTATATATTTTTTAAAAATAATTTTTCTATATTTTTATTTTTAAAAATAATTTAAATTATAGTTTGTGTTGCATAACTCTACTACCAAATAGTGGTAAGCGAAGACATTGCTTTTAAAAAATTAAAATAAATTAAAATAAATTTTTAATTTAATTATGTAAAGATTGTATTGATATTATTTTAATCTTTTAAAGAATATTGACATTAATTTAATTTTTAAATTATAAAAAATAACATTAAAATAGTCTTTCTGTGTGTAGATATAGATTAAATTAATATAATTTTTATAATTGAAAGATTAAATTAATATCAATTTATTTATAAGACCAAAAGTTATTTCTATGATTCAAAGATTAAATTGATACTAGTATCTTTTAGAGAACTAAAGTGATATTGACATAATATTTAGAAAAATCAAATTAAAGATTCACTCAAAAATTTATTGAATTTATTGACCTATCTACATAAAATTAAATAACTTATCTACAAATTAATGCTTTAACTAACAAATATACAGTATCAGTATTTTCAATATCACAGGTCCCAGTAATAAAGATGGCAATTTGAATCATGGATGGATTAGGTTGATTTAGAAATTATCACTATTATTAAAATTAGATTCGATTAGATGATTTGATTGGTTCGATTGTAAACCAAACATTATATCAATTATGGTTTTCATGACCAAATTTGCAGTCAGGTTAATTTGAATTGATCAAAATCAGTCAAAATTATTTGAATCGATCAGTTGAATCACTTGAATCGGCTTGTTATTGATTTTTTATTTTCAAAACATTTACTATTTTTTATTTTTTATGATTTTATTCAAAAATTTTATATTATTGCTTGTAGATTATTTTTAGAGTAAAATCCTTTTTTGGTCATCTAAAAATATAAGTATCATCATTTTAGTTTTGTTATCAATTTAGTCCTTGAATCTAGAAAATGATATCATTTTGATCCTTAAAAAAAATTAATCTCAATTTAGTCCTTTAATGATAAAAAAATATCGTCAATTTAGTCTCTCAATTATACAAAATTGTCATCAATATAATTCTTCAATTATTGAAAGTTTGTCAATTTAATCTTTGTCTGTACATAGAAAGATAATTTTGATATCACTTTTTAAATTCAAAGATTAAATTAATGATAAATTCTTTAAAGAATTAAAGTAATAACACATATTTTTGAAAAAAAAATGGGTTTACTCATATTTTTATAATGTTATCCGATTCGACCAAATGATCTAAATGATTAAATAACTTAAACTTAAATTAAAAATATCGCTAGTTCCCTGTGTAGTCCAAATTTGATTTTTCTTCGTTATGTATCAGAATTATTTAGTTGCTTCTAGATCCCTGGTTCCTTTTTTTTTAATTTATGCTTTTATGTTTTTTGGCTAGAGTATATATTTTTGAATTACCCCATCTTCTATATCTTCTTTTTTTTTTTTTGGCCATCTTTTATATCCTTCTGAACAATCTACACCACTTGATATAGACATATTGGCTTGCGTGGATTATAATCCTGTGGTGCTTCCAAGGGAAGGACATTTTCACACCCTTGAAAACAAACATGTCTGGTCCTATTTAGGGTAATTAATGTACAATAAGTAGAATGCCTTGTTGTCTTTTTATGGTCCGGTCTCCACTCTTCTTATTTTCTTGCACAATATTTTCTCCAAGTTAAGGTCTCTGTCTTTCGACAATGCAAACCATTAGTGAATTAAGAAAAGAATATGTGACAAAAATATGTGAATTTATGATACTGGGATCAGGTTTTTCATCATAAATAGAAGGAGCGGAGATAGAGATGTAGAGATGAAAGGAAACGATGATTAAGATAGTAAGAAGACAAGGACTTTAGAGTTTGATAAATATATGTATCAAGCGGTGGTTATGATTATTGATTAGTAATTGTTTACGTATGGCTAAGTATTGAGAAAAAAGGGGCCAATCTTTTGTGGGACAGTGGCAAAGAAATTAAAGTATATACTTTCCAGTGGATGATGTTCTACTGTTTATTGAATTAGGAGAGATCAGCGTGTTGCCATTTTCAACACTTTACTTCGGCTTTGAATAGTTCTTTTGGAGGCCTTGGTATATGTGGTAAAGAATACAGATGGCCTAAGATGGGTGTGGAATATTGGTGTTCATAGCTAGCCATTTTAAATAGAGTATTGTCTGGGTTTTATAAATTAAAGGAGGAGAAGAAAAATCATGAGGTGTTCACGTATTATAAATGAATTATGTTTTTAAGTATAAGAATTATAGTTTAATTTTTAATAATTATATTTGAACATCTTATATAAAGAATTATACTATTATTATTTTTAATTTGAAAAAATTAAATTTATAGAACAGTTTAAATTGATTAATCTTATAAAAAAATGTATAAATAAAAAGAATAAGTCATTAAAATTAAATTAGTGATGAGGAGTTTGAGAAGAGATTATAAAAAAATACAGAGTATACAGACTAATCATAAAATAAATGTGCAACTTGGATGGCCAATTATGATCACTTTCTTTCCTATGGGCTTCATGAAATTTTTACGCCCACTCAGAGCTTTCTCTTTCTCCCTTGTTGTCTGCTGTATTGCTGGTGTCGCTTGTCCCTGTTTGAATTTTTATTCTCTTGAAATTTTTTCTTCTCTGTTATGGGCCTTGGACCCGTTCCATAACCAAACACACACACAAAAAAAAAAGAAATTGATTTACTTTCTAGGAGGTGAACCATGGCTACTTTTCATTCTCCTTTTCCTATTAAATAAAAAAGTTACAAATAATTTACTTTGCTTTCGTTCCTTGTAATTCCATGGTATTTTTTATGATAACTAGTTTTATAAACACGCGCATTTCATGTGTATTAGACCATAATTATTTTTGTTCTATCAAAGCCCAAGCAAAAATCAATCAATAAAGGTGAGTGCTGCATAGCACTAATCTTTGCTACTTGAACATTATATGTACTATGTATGATTGTGTGAAAATTGATATGGAATTCAATTTATACGCACCATTTGCCATTATTGTTACTGAAAAAATCTATTTTATATATAAAAAAAATTAAGTAATTTAATTCTGTCATATATAATTTTGATTATATCATTTGATATTTATATTTTGACATTTGGCTCTAAGAAATAATACTTATATAAGATGTGAACCTTAAATGTTATAATGTATTTATTGTACTAGTTAATAGGTTATGATTTTAAATTTTAAAAGGAAAAAATTCTTAAGTCAAATCTTTTAAAAATATTTTTATTATTATTTTATTTATTAATATTTTCTCTCAATTTTTTTTTTGAATTAAATTTAATATTTCAATTCTTTTTTTATCAGTCTAAATGAATCAATAATTATTATTAAAAACATTTTAAATAAATAAAAATATTAAATATTAATAAATATTAAAATAAGTAATAAATAAATAATTTTAAATTATGTAAAATTAAAAAAAAAGATAAAAATTTATTAAACATCTCTTTTAAAATTATTTTAAGTAATTTTTTTGTTTTTAATTAAATATCATATTATAATTTTGAAAAAAATATATCATTATTTTTAAATTTTATTTTTTTAAAATTTTTTATACATCGTGCGAATGTTACGCTAGTTAGTTTAGATAATTGTTCGGGAAAAGCAAGTGTCATTAAGAAAAGGGTAGACGGACACAACCCAAGTGCGGACGTGCAAGTTCTGTAGGGATTTGGACCCTATGAATATGATAGGGTGAACCCAAAGGGACAGCATAAGGCCTTATTGAGATTAGTATTGGGCCAAGTTTCAACTTTCAAGCCCTAAGTTTGTAAATTGCGTTTGGAAATCCATTTGCCCGTCTTGTCTTGGGCGTTGTCATACACATGTGAATTGATTTTGACAGAACCAAAATCGATTCCTACAGTGATATACCCTGGCTGTTATGGCGAGCCTGGATTTCCTTTCATCAAATCATCGATATCTTTACGATTTACACTGCCAAAACAACTTTAAGAAATGAGATTATAACTTCTTAAAAAATTTCTACATTTTTAAATGATTTAACCTTTAATATTTAAATAAATTAAAAAATTTAAAATCTATTAAATAAATATATCTTTAGATTAATTTATTTTATATTTAAAATAACTTTTAATCAAAATTTTATTTAAAAAGTTTAAAAAAATATTTTTTAAAAATAATCTATTATCAAACATGTTCTAAGTTATTCAAACTCTATTCTATTAAGCAACATTACTCTTGTACATTTTCTCTCTTTTTTACTTTGTCTATTAAGAGTTTTTTTTCTATTGACAATACAAAAATTTAAATTTATGATTTTAAATATGTCACTCTTAATTTTTGACTTTTTTTCTTCAAAAAGTCACGTGCATGAAATAAGACTAGTTAATAATAAATAAAAAAAAGACTAACTATTCAACTTCTGTAACCCGTGATAAGTAACCAAAAAATAATTGCACAGTTCAACTTTTCTTAATATTTTGAAATATTTATATGATGTTTTTATTACTAATAATAAGTAACTATATACAATTAATACATAATTAGGTTATTTGAGTTAGTTGGCTTTAAAATTTTTGCTAACCTAAACTCAATTCAAATAGAAATTTTTTTCAGAATATTTTAATTAAATAAAACAAAATTCACATAGATTTAGATTTTGATCAACGATCCTCTACAGTCGAGTCCAGTTGTACTTGTGAAATAGTAACTGTTGTTGAGAACTGAATCTGTTTTGTTTTTTTAGAAAAAAAAAGGAAAGAAAGAAAACCAAGGAAGACGAATTAGAGTCTCAATCAACTGTAGAATTGTGTGTGAATTTACGGGAGATAGGGAGAGAGATGCTCGCAAGCCTGTCTCTCTGCCATGTTACTTAATTGCATCTGACACAAATACCACTACGCAGCACCCACGTAAGCTATTGCTTTGCTTTTAACCTTTTGTACGATTTGTTTTTATTTTGCACAGTCTTAGAATTTCAGAATTGAGAGACTAGTATCCCTCTCTTCTCTTTCTCTCTCAATACAGACACAAAATTGACTAGGGTGACAGAAAAGCTTACCCAAAAGTCTGTTTAACCTTTTTCAGTTTTCTTGCTTTACAGCCACTCCCCCTTCGTCAATTTCTTTATGTTATATTATTAATGCTTTTATTACCAACACACAAACGGCTACTGGGCACGTGAGCTAGCAACCAAAGCATGTGGATGAGAATGAACGAATACCCAGGTGGGTCTTGAAAGCAAACAAGGGTCTCAGGACAATAGAGAAAAGATTCAAAGGCAACAAGAAAGAAAGAAATTTATTCTCTCCCACTTTGTGTAGTTTTTGTTGTCAGCTATCATTCTCATTCTCATGATATTTGTCAATTGCCCTAACAAGGGATCCTCTTCCTGGCGCTTTGAGAGCAAAGTCCGCAGCTATATGCTTCTCAGCCACTGGTTGTGGATTAATGTTGCAGGCAATTCGTCAAAACGTATTGGAATGGAATGGAATCCTACCATTAAAAAGTTTCATCAATATTGGGTGGGTGGCAGCCTGAGTCACAGTTTCTGACAATTCCCGATTTTCTCGTGTCTTCGTAATTGACCTCAAACAAGCTAAATGACCCAATGTGAACCAGACATATATAAATGTTGTTTTTATATGCATTTATAAGATCATATTTTTAAGTTACATTTATTTCCCAATACTTTACAATAACCACCATTCAAACTACATATATCTATCTGTCATTTTTGAACGGCTATAAGTTTAACGCCATTTACAACGAGTGTTATGTACACTTTGCCATTCAAGGCGATGGTAAAAAGATTTAACAGAAAAATAAAGATGGGTTTTGCTTAAAATTTGAAAAAAAAAAGCTTTAATTATTAAAATACAATAAGTATGACCTACTTACTGATTTGGTCTTTCATTTAATTGGCCATGCATGCAGTAGCAAATTTCAGGTTATATATAAAGTTAATTAAATAAATAAAATAATGGGAATGTGGACAAGCTGGGTTGGAGATGCAGGGGATTTGACATTTACGTGTTGTTTCTTTCCCACTTTCTCTCTCCTTTTTTTTTCTCTCTCTCTCCATCTTTCCTCTGAATCTGATGCACAGTATTCAAGGCTGAAAAAAGCGTTGAAATGTGGAGCAAGTATCGTCCTCTCCGTTTGTCACTCTGATGTGTGCCACAGAGAGAAAGAGAGAGAGAGAGAGCTTCGGCGGTGAAGAAGATGGTGTTGGAGGTAGCGCGCGTGCAGCACATCTTACGGGCACCCTCTCCCGTTATGGATAAAAACAAGGGAATGGGTTAACTCGAAACAAGTCATTACATTTCTGCATCCCAGGCTACATTATCCTTTTCCATTTTTCTAAAAAAAATATACATGCAAAGTTCAATTGGACTAGTATGAATTTTGACTTTACTTTCTAATTAATGTACAACTAGCTAATTGGGAGGTAATAATTTTCTATTTTAATTTGTATAAATTTTTTTTGGTAATTAATATAAATAAATTTGAACATAATTATTTATTAATTTATTATATTTAAAAATTAATTATTTGAATGAAAATAAAAATAATTTTAAAAAGCTTTTTATTATTTTGAGATGTGTTTAAATTTTAAAAATAATTTTCTATAACTTTCTTCTTAAATTTAATTGATATTTTTATCCTTATTTTAATTTGTAAAAAATTGAATAATAATGATATTTTATGAAGATACAAAATTGAAAACTAAATAGGAAAATATCTATTATATAATATAGATAACAAAAATTACAATTACTTTGGTAACTTTTGAATTCTATATTAAGAACACTTGAACTTATATAGATATGTTTTGTTGCAATACTTAATTATAATTTGGCCCCTATAAATGAAAGTCCACCTATAATTTAATTAATAAATATTTTGCAGTTTTATTTTCTGTTTTTTTCACATATTCTTTTTTCCCTCATGGCAAGCACATTACTAGCTTTCAAAATTATTTACAATCATGCTTTTATATATAGTATAAATATTTGATTTCAAAGAATAATTACATTAATTAGAGGTCAAAATTTATACACTAGAATTGTATCCAATTATGTTTGGAGTAAAGTTATTAAATGAGGTTGCTTATGAGAACTTGATTACTTGAATATAATCATGATCAGCGTAATGCATGATATCTAATTATTTTTATAAAATTGTGTGGGTAGCATTATTTTGTATTGAAATCAGAAGGTCCAGTTTGGTCCTTTTGGGTCAGTTTAAATTTGCATTGACTTTAAAGTTAAGAATCTTAATTTTCCTAACATTTTGTACCTCCAGTAAGTTTATGAACGATGCTTTTGGTTCTTTGTTTGTTGTCTTTTCGAAAGGTGGGGGTGGGTAAGGCTTGGGGGACTAGGCCTTTGCCTAGTTTACTTTGTATAAAGTGGATGCCATTACTTATTTCACTAATTAATTTGGATTTAGGGTTACAGCAAAGATTTCATTGGATTCTTGCGGCCTAATTAATTTCTATAGACATATAGCTCAATTTTTTGTTTCTTACAGCAACAGTGAACCATAATAATTAATATATTTTTAATCAATTATTAATCAACAACCTGCAATCAAGCTTAATTTATTGTAAATAATTTACATATGATTTGCATTGACGTTGTTTAAAGGCACTGTCCCATAATTAACAAATGGTGTTTTCATTTAATGACATCAAGATCCTTGTCTGTTAGCCCGTGAAGGACGTGGGGTACTTTGCAAGAGGAATCAAATTAACTCGAGTAAGAGTAACTAGCGAGCAACATTTTAGGTCTGAAAACAGTTTAAAGAGAGAAAAAGCTCTTGTCATTTCAATATTATAATAAATTTTTAACTTTAACGAGAATTTATAATGAGATTATAAATTATTATACAAAAAGAAAAAAGGAATTAACAAACAAAATTAAAGGTTAAAAAAGGTACAAAATGAAAATGAGAATATCTCATCACAAAAAAAAAAGAAATTAAATGAGGGGAATATAGAAAATCAAAGCAAATGAATCGATGAATGTTTACTTTTATTTAAAATTAGTATTAAGTCAAATTAGCATCTAATAATTAGAAGTGCTAGTTGACCGATATATTTGTTTTCTCTTTTGTCGTAACCCTTTCGAGATTAACCATGAGATTTATTAACTAAGGAGCATATGATTCTGAGTTTTTTTTGGTATACGATTCTGAGTTTTGGAAATTCCAAGCAAGAGAAGAGATAGAGAAGGAGCAAGGAAAGAGACACATAAAATTAGGCCACCAAGAACAAAGATGTAACGAAGCAATGGACCCATAACGTTTTATGAGCCACTTGCCTTTGAAAAGGACATTGTTTGTGTTGACTTGGCATGTAAATCTAAGATTCAAGAGAGTTTACAATACTCAACTGTTTCGCCAATATATATATATATATATATATATATATATATATATATATATATATATATATATATATATATATATATATATATAAAGCGAATTCACGTCAATCGTCTTTTTATTAAATTATTAATTTCCATACGATCAATTGAGTTGCCTTTCACTCCATAAAACAAATATATTAAACATGATTTAATTTGAATTTTAAATGTGGGAACATATAATTTCTTAAAAGCAAGTAATTTTAAATAAATATAAATAATTTACATAATTTCAATTTTAATATATAATAATATATAATTTCCCATGAAAAAATATATAATATTACTTCTTTATATAAAGAAAATTACAATAGGGTTCAAATTGGATTGGATATAAACATGAGTTTTTGATTTTTGAAATATTACTATGAAATGTTAAAACGGCGTCATTTGACCATGGCCAAATATATATAATTCACAGGACGGAACGCAGAAAAGTAGCCGAGGAATTGGGACGTGGTAAAAAGTAAACAGTGTGGACCCCTTCTCCCCATCTGTCGGTAACTGCCTCGAATTCCTCGCCTGCCTAAAAGTGACACACCAGACGAGGCTCTGCCTTTTGCCTTTTTTTGTTTTTTTTATTTCTTCAATATTTATTTATTTTTTGTACAACTCTTTTCTTTGAATATTTAATACAATCCTCAATTGTTTTTTTAAACATTTGAAACTTGATAGAATATTATATTATAACCCGATGATAGTTTATTTACATAAAAAAAATAATAAAAAAGGGTTTCTGTTATCGGGCAGCTCAATAACTCAACAACTCCTCTGACTCACTTGTTAGCCCAGTTTTACTTTTGATTCCTTTTCCTCGCAATAATTTAAACCATCATTATGTCTATCATACTTGCTTCTCTTCTCCATTTGTACCATTTTTTCACTCGATCCTACGGTCCACAATGAATCTCCCTCCCTCTCTCTCTCTCTCTCTCAAGCATTGAATGCTTAGTTATCATACAGTATTATGATTTATGAGGTGATGCTGCACATAGACCCGCCTTGAATGACACATCATCATGCCCATGACCAAAAAATCAAATGGTCGGTTTCACTTTTGTGGGGTGCTGATGGATACCGTCAATGCTTTGTACGAGGACATAACATCACCTTCATCTGCCAAATCCAACGGTGGATATCATTGGTTCACCAACATTCACATACACATACATACCTATACGTATAGCTGTAGTGAGAGAGAAAATAAATTAAGAAAGGGGGTGAGGAGTGAGGTGCATGGGGTCGTGGTCATTTCTGGAAGTGAGAACCGAGCTGGTAGGGTCTACCCGGCACCAATTTTTTGTCTTTTTTGGCGTTGGCTTTCCCCTGCCTTTTCTTCTTTTTACTCTTCTTATAATCCCTCCATTCCTCTCTTCCTCATTTCATTCTCATTCATTCACTTCACCCTCTTCTGCTCATCACCACCACCACCAATATCTTCCTCTCTATCGACCCCCCCCTTCTTTCTCTCTCTCTCTCTCTCTTTATGTCTCTCTCAGCTCAGCCCCCTTGAAGATAGGCGAAACTGGTGGGGGACGAAGAGGAAAGAGAGAGAGAGAGAGCACAGAGTGGCAGAGAGAGAGAGAGAGAGCACAGAGTGGCAGAGAGAGAGAGAGAGAGAGAGAGTCCGAGAGCGCTCTAGGAAGAAAACAAACAAAAATAGCCCTTACCCACTCAGCGTTGAAGATGAGGATGAAAAAGAAGCCATTTGGGAAGCTTTGTCTTTTGAGGGGAATGTTGTCTGGCTCGAGGACCCTTCACCTTGATCCAGTACAGTGTATGAGTATCGATCTCTATTCATCCGTATGAGGGTATCAAATACAGAATTGACGATCGATTCTGAACCTGTCGTTCAAGGGCTATAAAGTGTCGTCGGACCAGGCTTCATTCCCCCCAATTATATGCTTCCAGATTATAAACAACGGCTGCCCGAGGCCTCTGGTGATGGAGTACTTAGAAAGCTAGGTTTGGTTCGTCCCCTCCTCTTTTCTTTTCCTCTGCTCGATTAATTAAAGTTTTGTTTTTTTCTTAATTATAGGCAGATCTGAATCGTGGGTTTTTGTTTTTAGAGCAATTAAAGATGTGGGTAGCATGCAGATTGGTGTAATGATGAGTATTTTGACCAATTTTCCCTTGCACAAAAGGTTTCATCATGACTTCCTTTTCGTTCTCTTCTTTTCTCTTATCAAGTTATGATGGTGTTTTTGATGTCAGGTCTAATACCTTTTATTGTTTATCATTAGTCAGATCTTCTCCTCATTATGTTTTCCAGTATCCGATCTGTCTGTTTCTGCCATATTTTCTCAGATCTGGCCGCCTTTGAACTGCGTTAAACATTCCCCTCTTTTTCACGTCCCTCCTCACCCTTTTTATTTTATCTTTCTCTCTCTACCTATGTTTTCTTTTCTCTCTTTAGGGTTTCGTAGTCTATATTTTGGCTCTAATCTCGACAATTATAAGCTAGCAGCGGCTTGTATAGCTAGAGGAAGAAGCAAGAGGGGGACACCTCTTATTAGTCATTTATCCAATGTCAAATCTAAGTGATGATGTTGGGGCCTAATTTTTTTTTTTTATCAGGATCATTATTTGTTACATATGTGCCATCTGTTACTGGAATATTGTATCAATAGCCTTGTATTCTTCGTCCTCTCGTTGGATTCTCCTGCCTCTATAGTTGTCAAACAATGTTTCTTAATTTGCCTGTAATCGAACAATTTGAAATGAGAAACAATGAATGTCTCAGTATTTAGCAAGTCTTGTGATTTCACTAATTTGTTACATCGGATAGTGAATTGATGGCAGATTCATGAATCTGTTCTTGGTATTCTAGCTAGCATTTAGCTGCCTGCTATAGGTTCTATAATGTCTCGGAGATTTCCACTTTTCTGTCTTGTCCTTATCTCTTGTTTCCATATCAACTGGTAATTGATATAGATCTGAGCATAGATGATACAGGATAAAATCAATTTTGGAAGTGTGTATAAATCTTCTTATGGGTGCTGCAGAACCTAATATGTAGTTGTTTTATATAGTTGTTTTTTCATTAGACATTTTTGCCTTGGCTTTAATATATATCACTTGAAAGTTGAAACCCTAATTTCCTGCACATTTCATGCACAAGATGCCTCCTTTTCTTTGCTTTAAGTGTCAATTTTCCTTAAGCTCTTAGAAGAGAGAAAATTATCCTGCCTCATCAGTCATTACCAATGCGGAGGTAATTTCATCATTGGATATCCTGAGTTTAGGAGAACGTACAACTATGCATTTTAGTTGTCCACCTTCATAGAAGCAGCAAATAAATGTCAGTGCTGCGATAAAGCAAAGGCTTTCACAGGTGAATGAGTGAGTTACTGAGATTTGTGCAAGCAAGCTTTACAGCGGTGGTACCGAGTAAGCTTTTTCTAATTTGTGGGAATGAATGATTGATGTAAAAAGAGTTTGTTCTGGCGTCTCCTTTATTTAACCTTTTCATTTGCTTTGCTTTCTTCATGAACAGCTTTGGAAGAGACAATTTATACCGAGAATAGGTTTGAATAAGAATGGTAGACAAAAGGGTCAGCACATAGCTAGGGGCATCATAGTAGGGGCACATGAATGAAATAAACACAGTGCTTATCCAGCACCACTTTATCACTCTCATTGTCTTCACCCATTCATACTTGCACGCAATGTACATTTCACAAGTTTCAACGCATCCCATGCTTCAGTTCTCTTTTCTCTCATGTATTAATTAGCAATAATATGTGATTTTTGCTGTGATCTCTGAAATTTATGACCTCATGAAGTGTCCCAAAGCTGACCCCATAGCTGTTTGGAATCTAGCTAGGAAGCAACTGTCTCTTTCTTAATTTTTGTTTTTTTTCGCTTCCAATTAATTTTCATTGGGTAAAATCTATCATCAATTTAATTTTTCTATTCTGTGTTTGGTCTTGTTTTCAATGTTCATATTACGCAAAGAAAATTATGAAATCCATGTGCATCTCAATTTCATTACTTCTAATATGACTTTTGTTGTAAAGGGGAAGTTGCTACTGTACTTCTCTTTTTTCTTGAATACTGGTAACTTTTGATGAATTGTTTGTATGAATATGTGAATGCTGTCTCGTAAAGAAGTGCTTTTGGGAAATTGGATCTTTTGGACCTTTACAAAGCATAAAGTTGAACCACTGGCCTGTTTACTGTGTTTTCTCCCATGCATGACATACTTGAGAGAGAGAGAGAGAGAGAGAGAGAGAGAGAGAGAGAGAGAGAGAGACTACTGGGTCATGTTTGTTGAATTCCCATACAGCTTTTATGGCCGCAGCTAACTTTTCGACGAATAATTGGTGTGCGAATACAATTAAGTGTTAGTGACCCCAAAAACTTTATGAAGTCTTTGTACTATTTGGATAAGAAGTTGAGGACCTGGTATAGTCTTTCCATGCATAGGTTAATTAGGCGTACATGTTCCGAAGTGATTACCATAGGTAGGGTACTGGCGGAATTAGACCCTTTTGACACATTTTAGTGGGATCCAGTGGCAACTTTGGATTGACCTTTTTGTTCCTTCTGGGGGCTTCCCTTGGAAACTTGGGCTCCCAGCTAAGTTGGAAACAATCATGCCACTGCTGTCTCTATCTATCATCCGCTTTGATTGTGAGCAGCGAATGAGCTAGCCTTCGAAGCTAACAAGAAATTTTCAACTCCTAAATGGTAGTAGCTAATAATTCAATATATGATTGAATCACCCGTTGAACAATGTGACAAAATGCCTATATGTCAACTAATGCGCCTCATGGAAAAATGTCCAATTAGGATGTCACAAGATCACATCGTAACAGGAGAAGGAACAGAGGAATTCAATCACCATTTGAAGTTTTGTACAACGTGATCAAAATGCCTATTTGTCAACTACTATGTTTCATGGGAAAATATCCAATTTGAATGTCACGAGAGAGGGATAGATGATTTGAAGGCACATACATAGTTTAAATGGAACAATAATTGTGTCTTTGTCTCTACTAACATGCTGTTGTAGACTTCATAAGATGGGAAACCAATTACCTGTGTGTTTGTTCACAATTTGATGTAGTGAAATTCAATTGTAAGTCAAGTCGACTATTATGGCTTCTATACCGAGGCCAAACTGAAACAAAGTGGGAACATGTTGGGAAAAAAAAACACTTCAATGTGTTACTACGTAATACAAACTTCCTACAAAATCACCTATTACAATAGGGTGAAATCAACTACTTTGTTATGTAATCCATTCAAGGTATAGCATTTCGTAAAACGGTCGTAATATTGTAGTTTTAAAAAAGTTTTGACTACATTTCGCTTTTATTATAAGAGTAATGTTATATAATTAAAAAAATTAATTAAAATTTTTAACAGAATTTAGCTAAAATTAAATGTGATTATTAGATGGAATAAAATGATAGGAATTAATCACCTATCTAAATATTAACAAATATGTTAAATTATTTTATCACAAATTTTGATGAAAAAATTTTAGTTATATAATATTTTTTTATTATATAGCATTATCCTATTATAGTATGCGATAATTGAATTTTTTTGCAATTGCAGTAATTGATTATCATACAACCGTTAATTAATTGTAACCATGATTTAAAGAGAGAGGAAAAAAAAAGGAGATTATATCCCACTCGTAATTAGATTTCACTTTCATTAATTACTTTCATTAATTGTCAATATCAAAATTATTGAGCATATCAGAGATTCTAATTAAGCGTGAGTTTACTATATTGATATTGTTGCCTTTTGAAAGTTAATTGCGGACAAAAACAGCGTGGTTGACAGGAGTAGTGAAAATGGGACCAATGAAGGAAAAGAGGTAACGGTAATAGTTCTTTCTCTGCAATGTGCTGCGTTATTATTATTATTTTTTTAAAGATAGTGACATTTGTACATTATATTACTTTTTTAATTACTATTAGATTATCTTTAATTCATATATAAGATTTGTCACAAAATAAAATGGTACACACAACAGATAGTGCAAAAAATTAATATAATGCCAAAGTGATATAAAATTAATATTATTTATTTTATTTAATTTTAATAAAAAATTTATAGTATTTTTTAGCGGAATAAAAAGAGAGAGAAAAAGAGACCAAACAAGAAATAAGCTCAAGCATATTTTGATAAACAAATTTAAAAAATAAAAAAAGTATTTTGAAATAAGGTATGAAACTTTTACTTTAAATGGGCACATATAAGAGAGAAAAAGGAGAGATAATAGATTTTGTGCTTAAAGAATATACAATTGTTTTCTTTTCTTTTTGTGCTTGAAATAAGTAACGAAAAGGCTATAACAAAGGCACACATATCCTCTATCCCAAAATTAAATTTTCCTTTTTAGTAATTGAAAAAAATTAAAAAAGCAATAAAGTAGTTCTTAGAAAGAGTTGGTACTACGTGAGCTAAAACTCTTTAAACAAAATCTTATATCATATGTTTACCTAATTTGAGCACGAAATTTTATACCAAACAAGTTAATGACATATAATTCAATCAAATATTAAAAAATTTAGCTATTAAAAAAAAATAGAGTGGATGCTTTGCTTCTATTTGTAAAATCATATTACTCTTCTTCTTTCTTCTTGTTTGTATTAAAAAAATTAAAAAAAGGTAATAAATCCTAAAAGTAAATGAAAGATGAGTAAAGGAGTAGTGGTGAGGATTGAAAGTGGGAGAGAGTAGGGCACAGTTGCTGCCTTGGTCACGAGCTCATGAGGTTACGCTTCAACAAACAGTAGAACCAAATCTTTATTGGCAAAATAAAGATAGTGCCCATTCAATCATTCATTTCAATACTGACTCCGTATACGGCACCGAAGGTGGTGGTGCTACACATTCATCCACCTTATATAACTTGAATCCCACAAAATTATAGCTTTCTACAGTTATTACAATTGATGATTCATTTACCATGGCTTTTAGAATTGGATTTCTGCGAAGCTGTGGACAGTATTTAAACAAACTGTTCATTCTTTTACTGATTCAATAACTCCAGATTCAAACACCAGATTCTGCAAAATTTTCCGGATTATATTCAAATGAGAAATTTAAACAAATAACCGATCTTTTGCCTTTCCTCGCAAGCAATAGATTCTTTAGCCATATCCTTCTCTCTCTTTGCAACCCATACTGTATAAGGAAACATCTCTGGAACCACTTTTCATCGTCACCTTTTACTCCGTCCTCCGTTTGACTCTTTCTAATTAAGCATATTTAAATTTGTAGCGGCAATGCTCTATTGCGATAAATTGTTTAATTTGGGAAGTTGCGTTCTTGATTTTTCGCAAAAGTTTCTTTTCCAATCGTATTAGTATTTATTGAAAGATCTCATAAGTACTTTCTGTATATGTTAAGAGTTTCTTAAAAAAAATATCATTGCTTTCATTTTTGAAATACTCATTTTATTTTTATTCTTACTTTTACTCTTATTTCAATTTCATTCTATTCTTGTTCGTGATACTAAATGTGCACTAAATGAAAGATAGAACCAACTAGGCATGTTGACGATTATTACAAACGGAGATATACTCTTCCCAAATACATGAGACATATTTTTAAAACATCAAAACGGTTTTGACCAATACACTACATATTCCAAAAGATCAAAAAAGGGGGAGGGGGGGTTTGAGGTTGCCCATCTTTAATGTTAAACCCAATCCACGCACTGAAGCAAATCACCGCTGAACAAAACTTGGGCTTCGATTGGGCCAGAAGAAAAAAAGTCCATTCCCTATCATCCCTAACCAAGGGAGCCCCCAAAAGAACGAAGCAAGAGTGGCCCAGAAGATGAGACAAATCCTCAAGGCTTACAATTTTGACGTCGTCTTGAAACTTGAAGAGGGTAGGTCAAGGGGGAACTTTGAAACCGACCCGCTATTCATATTCATGGACTGAAACTGAAAGTGGACCCTCTCAGACCATTGTGAACCATACCAACTATGTACTCGGCCTCCATACATAGACTTCATTGTCCATACAAAGTATGAAGTATGAGTGCGCGTGCCTGGGATGGGAGACGACCACTTCTTTTTTCTTGCAATAAGTCAATTCGGATTATAATCTGAAGTGTGACTTTATGTTATTGTGATAGATTGTCATCATGAATTTTTTTTTTCTTACATGTTCCGATAAGATTCAAATTTCTGATATTGTAAATAAAATTTCTCTTATTACAGTTTGTTTGCCACCCAATCACACCCTTGTATAAAAGTCTGTCATTGTGACCATCATTAAATTCAGGTTGCATTTTTATAATTAAGCTATATTAATTTTTTATAGTTCAAATTTTATATATACGAGGGCTTTTTATCGACATTGTTCGGATAATCAGCGAATAATACTAATTAATTTTCAAGATCCCACAAATTTAGATTATCAAATGGACATAATAATCGCAGATGCTGTTACTTCACTATGGTGGGATATCTCAATCAATAAGGACATTAAGTCATCCAACAATTAAGGAGACGCTGATGCCGCGTCATGATTAGAATTTAAGCGCTATTGATAAAATGAATATTTTATTTTATTTTAAATTATAATTAACTTAATAATTAATTTTATTTAATGAAAAATATTGTATTTGATGAATCTTGATAACTTCATTTTGATTTTTTAATAAATTAAAAAATGAAAGAAATAAGAAAAACTGTATTTAAAAAAAAAACTAGTTAGTTCGAGACCATTTTTTTTTTTACTAAAAAACTAGATTTCAATATTTCAATTAATTGAAATAAATAAAATCATTCCACAATATCCAATTATTTAGTTTTAAAAGATTTTAAAACATCTTATTTTTACTTAAAAATTTGGCAAGCAAAAAGATAACAACAATTCATATTATAATATGTGATATAACTATGTGAGAATTCTTTGCTATGATATAAGTGTCAGTTAATAATTAGAATGACAAAATATCTTCAATGTTAAATTAAAACTAAGTTTATCATTTCACTACTTTTTCAGTTTTTCCTTAATAGGATATCTAATCTTGAAACAAGAACTTTAGGTTTACTCATCTCGACGGCATTGCCCGTCACTTTTTTTTCACCGTCACCATCTCTATTAATATCATCTGCTTCACCATTACCTACTATCTCATTATCAATTTATTTTGCTAATTATGCCATTGATAGGGCATTTGAATGAGTCTAATTCCCTACTTCATGCAAACACCAAATTATTGAGTTTTGAAACTTAAATAAGACTTCCACTAACCAAAATTGTGAACCTTTGACTCTTTTTTTTTCTTTTTTGATTGATTAGAAATTGCACAATTTTTGTTTTCCGGTACAAATAAATTACATAATACTCCCTTTATTTATTTTTAACTTTTGTGTAAGATAATTTTTTTTGTCTCAAAACATCTCTTATTTGATAATATTAATGAAACATTAATTAATTTTTTTAATTTTATCATTGTTTATTAGAATGAGAATTAATGAAACAAGTAAAATTAAAGAAAAAATATTAATAAATTAAAAAAATAATTTTGTTATATTAAATTATATTTTTTTATAATTAAAATTGTATAATAACTTTCTTAATTTTTTTCAATCCCTTTAAATGAAAGAAAAAATAGATGAAGAAACAGTTACTAGCACATGAGGTGCGTTATCAGAGCCGACATTATGGCCCAATATCAGCATCCCAAGTATCCGTGGAGCTAGGTCCCCGGCAACCTCTGCCATCCCACACTAAGGCGTTTTTGTAGTATTAATACTGGCACTGCTGTTGGAGTAAAGTCAGTCATACTCATTTATGAGAAAATAAAATAAGTGATTTTAATATATTTATAATTTATTATTTACGTGTTAAATTTAATTTTAATTTATTATTAATATAAAAAGTTTTATATTATTATTTAATTATATATTATTATACCTATAATTTTTTTAAAAATTATTATTTTAATTAAATTTTTTTAATAATTTAAGAGTATATGATTAAATTATAGTATAAAATCTTTTATATTGATAATAAATTAAAATTAAATTTTTAATGTGTTAGTATTTTATTAAATTTAAATCATTATTTTTTTATCAATTTGTGTTGATCAACAAATGCAATTTATCTCGAAAATACACCATGTACAATTTAGAGAATATCTTAGTCTGTTACTGTCAATAATAATAATAACAGTATTATAATTTTATCACTTACCAGCACTACACAGAGTCACCAACACTATATATATGTGTGTGTGTGTCCGCGCGCGCGCGCGCATGTTTGGAGGATTTTCTATCTAGTTTAAGAGTGGATTCTCTTGCATTTCCGGTATTAGGGCCCCCATATCAGCAACTGTTGCGTTGTGTCCGTGTCATGCAATTTCTAGTTATTTTTTTATGGGATATCACTCCACATGACAATTTTTAACTCATATTAAAATATGTTTCTTTGAATTTAATTTTGATTTAATTTTTATATTATTATTTAATTATTTATCATTAAATTTTAAAAAAAATTATTATAATAATAATATTTTAAAAAATTAAATATTTTTTATTAATATAATAATATATAATTAAATAATAATACAGAAAAATTTTACATTAATAATAAATTAAAATTAAAATTTACTTTAAAATTAATTTAATATTTATAACAAAAATATTAAAAAAATAAAGAAAAGAGGAATTTATTTTTTTATTTTTATTTTTTTATCATAAAATATAAATATATAAAAAAAATATAAAATTAAAGTATAAAGATAATATCGTTTCTCGAGGAAAATATGTGACATATGCAACCCAACCCCTTCATTTTCTGTGTTTTTAAAACTTGTTTGGTAGGCAAAAGGCAGGTATTTATCCAGCCGGATGCAGGTGTGATCTCATTGGCTTGTGGGTTGTGGATATGGTGCTGAGATCATTATGATTCCTCAACTACGTACTACGATCGCAGTCCCACTTGTAAACAAATAGGAGCTCCGAGTCCGAGTCCGAGTTCGAGTCATACAACTTATAATTAAATAGCCGACTTGGTTTACCAATGGTTTATTTTTCCAAGGCCACGTTCCCACACCTCAGCTCACTCCCCTTCTCGCTCATTGCCGCCATATCCCCAGTGTCCAAATGAGTCAATGACCTTTTCTCTCATTGCGACCTTTGAGTTGATTCCTATCCAATTACTCGCTATAAAAGCCCTCCCAAATGCCCATTCATCCCTACCTTCTCCAACTACCAAATTAAGCAAGCCTTCCCACTTTGCTTCTTGGGTCCTTTCCTTTGTTTTCCCCCAAACCCAAAACCATTCTCGTGAAATATAACACAATTTCTGGGGCTCGTTTGTGATGTTGGGCAGTAGAGGAAAAAGTTTCAAAGAGGATCCCCTCACATATCGTCACCACCACCAGAGAAGGCGAATGGTCACCAAACATATACCAAAAGGGTGCTTGGCAATCATAGTGGGTCAAGGCGAAGAACAGCAGAGAATTGTGGTGCCAGTGATTTACCTCAACCACCCACTGTTTGCTCAGCTGCTGAAGGAAGCCGAGGAAGAGTATGGTTTTGCTCAGCAGGGAACCATAATTATCCCTTGTCAGGTGGAGGAGTTCAGGTACGTTCAGTACCTGATTGACAGGGATCAGAAATCCCTCCAACACCACCACCACCACCACCCCCACCCCGTTGGCTGCTTCGGAGTTTGACCCCAAACAGGATGATCACGTATAGCTCTATTAGAACTTCGAAGTCTCTTGGTTTACGGTGCTGTGAATCTCTATGCTATATATGTAAATTTTGACACTTAGAAAAATGTAAATTACCATGTATGTTTCTTGTACATGGCTAGGTGCAGGGGCGTCTACGAGTTACGTTGGATTGAATTTAGAATATTTTTATAATTAATTCGTTTATTGAAATAATAGGTAAGATTGGGTTAAATTTGATAATTTTTTTAAAATTTGAATCAATTCAATTTACATATTAATAGATTGAATTAAGTTAAATTTATGAGCGTGATATATATTAAAAAAATTTATTTATTAAATTAAATATTAAAATTAATATAAAATTAAAAATTTATTATATATTATAATAAATAATTAAATAAATTTTAATAAAATATGATATATAAAATTTTAAATAAATTAAAAATTAAATATAATAAATTATAAATTATAAAAATAATATAATAAATCTTAATTTTAAACATAAAAAAATTAATATAAATGTTAAAAATTAAATATAATAAATTATATAAAATTTTAAAAAAATAAATATTACATTTATTATTTTAAATATAAAAAAATATAATTTTTTATTTTTTTAAAAAAATAAATTAAATTAAGTAGAATGAATTAAAAATTTTTTAATTTATAACTTACTTTATCATTATCAAATTAAAAATTTTTAAATTTAATCTAATCTGTAAATTTTATTTAATCTGTTAATTATACATTAAATTAAGTTAAAATTGACAGATTCGTAGAACCCAATAAACACCCCTTAGTTAGGTGCCGATGAACTGCGCTCTCTGTGCTGACAAGTCTTGCGTGCAATAGTGACGTATTTTGTCATTTTGTGTCAGCAGCCGTAATGGATAAGAAAAAGTGAAAAAACTTATAAATCCGTTTACTTTCTTTCTTGTATTTGATTTTTTTTTTCTTTTCGCTTTTCTTTAATGGAAATGTCATTATCTGTTGTGAGAAAGAAAGGATTGACAATGGATCCATAACACGAGACCGACTTGCTGCAAAAAGACAAAGTAAAATGGTTTTTAAAATGGACCCCTTTCCTTTGTTGAGGATGAATTATGGGCCCACAAATGCAAAATATCTTCTGCATGAAAAAATTTGGAGAAAAATCTGTTAAAGAAGATTAGTTATAACCAGCAGCTTGTCAAAGCCTATTTTTTCTCCAATAGCTATGGTCCTGAACGAAATCTTAGTGCCGAGGCAAAATGATGTGTCATAAAACTGTGGTCAGATGATAACTTACCAAGAAAAAAAAAATCTTCACCACCATGCGGTTGAATTTGCCTTGTTAGCAAAGGCAAAGGTTGACCATTTTTGTTCTCTATTTACGTTTACGAAGAACCTTTTATATACATACCAAAAAAAAATGTTGGAACTACCACAGTAAGCATAGGAGCATCAAACTTTCTGTTGTTAAAGGTTTTGAATTTAGATTTTACATGAGTGTTTCGTTGGTAAATAATATGTAAATATTATTGTAAAGATTAATTCTTATATATTTTTAAAATAATATTTTTTTATTTTATATAAGTGAATATAAGATAAGTATATAAAAATAATATTAAATCTAACATTATATGTATATTTATTATGCATTTACTTTTACAAAACAAGAAAAGTACTTATTATTAGAATATATGATAATATATTTATTATAAATTTTTGCTGAGACTTATAACTTATTCTAACTTTAAAATAAAATAACTTTCACTCTCCTTAAATTTTTCATTAATAAATAATAATAATAATGCAGGAGATCCATCCGTAGAAAAGCATAGTGAGATTGACATGATAGGAGCATTGCTTATCATCCGATCGACTAATCTTACTATCAACAAATCCTGGCAACATGTGAATGCATGTGAGAAATATATTCAAAATTATGGGCCCTGCAAAAATCAAAATGTAAGCTAGACTATGATACCGTACGTGAAGAAGGGAGAGGGGGGGGGGGGGAGAATTTATGTTGATTGAACATCCTAATTTCAACTATCAATCATTTTTATTTTGATATAAACTGTGAAGGTACACATGCAAATGCAACAAAGAGAAACCATTAATCAACCTTCCCCCCCCCCCTCCAAAAAAAAAAAAGAAACCATTAAATCAACTTATGCAATCGTATGTACTATAAACAAATTTTCTTATGGTTAAGGATTCATACCACTCTCTTATATAAATTTATCGAGCATTACATTCTTTGTCTATAAATATTATGATACTTTTGTTAGTTAATGCAAAATTAGCAATTTGTTAGTAAAAATATTTTCAGATGATGGATAACCTATAAGAATAAATTATAGAAGGCAAGTACGATTATAGAAGAGATTAGCATAAATTATAGCAACATGCTATATATCGACGACATTCTTATTCATCTTTATGCACATACTCAACTAATTTAAGAATCGTTACATTCAATATCCAATTTGATTAGAATTTCACAAAATTAATTTAATTAATTGATTTCACAAATTAATTAGTTCCCCTGAAATTAAAGAGTTCGTTCGCAAACTGTCTTTATATATATATATATATATATATATATATATATATATATCAATTAGAATTAAAGACGCTCTAATCGATTAATGCTATCCTAAAATATGATTTTTCACATTCATACAAGTTTCAATTGAATTAATCAATCGTGACACTTTGTCTTTTTTTTTCTAGTTTTTGGTATTTGAAGGTTTAGGGTGAGAGAATATCATACTATTCTAAAGTTAGCACATGTCATAAACTTCAATGAAAGTTTATAACATTAATTACTTGTAATTTTTTTACTAATGAGAAATTTCGATAAAAATTGAGCCCAAGATATTGGGGACTACATAGCTTGATCCATCTTGTTGAGCCAACCTTTGGTGATACTTTGTCTTTGTATTAATATGTTAAAATAGAGTTCCAATTGATTATATAGGTTGATATCGTGCATACTTTCTCTATCTTCTTTGATTTATTATTTAAATTTTTTGTATGAGGATTAAGAAAATTAATAAATAGTTTCAATTGTAGAGAAAATATAATTTAATATGACCAAATTACATTTTTCTCTTACTTCACTAATATTTTTTCTCTTTTTAAATTTTACTTACTCTATTAAAGGCTTATTTGGATGAGCTTTTAAGAAAAGATCTTTTTTTCATGAGATTTTTTTTTAAAAGATATTTTAAAAAGAGTGAAAAATATTTTATGTTTGGATGTAATATTAAAGAAATAATTTTTTTAATCTGAAAAACTTTTTTATGTCATCAAAAAGATTTTTTTAGAAGTACAAAAATCTAGCTTCTAATTAGTGCTTCAGCTTCTTTAAAAAAATTCATCCAAATATTCTAAAAAAATTAAAAAGTACTTTTTAAAAAAAATATTTTTTTTATAAAAAAAAACACATCCAAATGAGTTTTAATTCTTTGTCTATTAAAAGATACAGGTGAAGTTAAAAAAAATTAATTAATACTTCTTTAATATTCTCTAATAACAGATATTTTTGAATAAAAAAATTTAATTATATAACAGATAAAAGTTGATGAAGAGAATATATAAATTAGACTTTTATAGACATCTCATTTAATGATTGACATTGATTTATATTTTGAAAAATGTATTACACACTAAAATAAAATAGTTACTCTCTCTGTTTACTTTTATCTTTCGTGTAAAAAAAATTGTTTAAATATATTTATCATATGAGAATATTAAAGAAGCATTAATTAATTTTGTTAACTTTATTTTTCTTTTTTAATAGAGATAGAATTAGTAAAGTAAGTAAAATAGAAAAAGAGATAAAATATTAATAAAGTGAGAGAAAGAATAATTTAGTCATATTGAATTATATCTGTTTATAATTGAGATTATTTAATAAATTTTTTAATTCTTTTACAAAAAATTTAAATGATAAATAAAAGTATATTAAAGGAATAGATAAATTAAGATTTCATTTTAAAATTTAATGAGCTTTTTTATGTGCTTAATTTACCTCACGAGAATTTTTATTCCGGATTTAACTCCTCTAAAGTAGAAGTTTTACTTTTATGGGTAAGGTGAGAAATATTAATCATTGATGAAAAAAGAAGTAAATTTTAATAATTTCATAATTTATTATATATATATATATGTATTTTATTATGATCTCAACTATTAATTTTTTTATTAACAAATTATAAATATTTACTTTATTCTTTAAAGTAAAGTCTTTACTATTCTGACGTACTTATACATATAAATAATTTTTTGTGTATTAGACTAATAAAAATATCTATAATTACTTTGAAAAGAAATTAAATCATTATCAATTATTATCTACTTATATTAATTTGAGGACAAGCAATTCATAAGGCTATATAAAATATAGAATAGATTATTAGTTACCAAAAACCATCTAATCTAGCTAGGCAAAACTTTTGTTTTGTTGAAAAAGTGAAACATCGCGCACAGCAAAAAAAAAAAAAAAAAAGTGAAATATCACTTATGGCGTCCGTCCCTCCACATCGGATGGTATTTCACTTTTATGACTTCCCCACTTTACTTTGCATCTCTCCTCTCCATTTTCTTGTGTCTGCTACGCAATGATATGCGCTATAATCATCAGAATCAAAGCAGTGGAAGAGGGAACGAAGGAGGAATGGGTTATACGGAATTGTTGTACGTGCCCTAGTGGTAGTGGGAATTAGATACACCCTCTCCCTCTTCCTCTTCATCATTTGTTTGTTTACTTTATTAATTTATTAATTAAACGCCAAGAACTTTGCACCTGTCGAGAATATAGAGTATTAGCATAAATGAAAGTTGCTTTTGGAATTCAAAATGAGACATATAATTAGTCACAAGAATAAAGATATCCTTGAAAATATTCTACGCAGGAGACTTCTGAGTATTTTTCTATTGATTTCTAACCAATGAATAACGAATGTTATCTTTTTATAATAAAGAGTTGGGGAGAGGTAGGGGGAATCCTAATTCCTTTGACCAATTTCTATGACTCATCATTTGATAGATTCTTTCAAGAGCTAATGTTAATCATTCATTATATTTTGTATGATAAATGTTACAATCTTTCAATGGATTTTCCCAACTAAAATGGTCCACAAATTTTGTGCATTGATAGTCAGAATTGAAAATTATTTAAAAGTTCATATTATTATTTAAAAAATTATATAATTTTATTTTTATAAAATTTAATAATCAATATCTACTCCTTACTCTTATAATAAATTACTTCTCATATATCTTACCATTCAATTTGTATAATAAAATCAATGTTTGACAGCTCATAAAAAATATTAGTATAAAAAAATTGGGTATCATTTCAATTCTCAAGCCAAATTATATATGTAAGGCAATAAAATATTTTAGTGAGTTGTTAAATATTTATTAATTAATAGGCATATTTTATAAATTTTAAATATTTTTTCAAAAAATTAATAATAAATGAATATTTAATAGTTTAAAAAATATATTGATATTTTAAAAAATAAATAATGCAACGCTTCCGGTTATATTCACCAACACAACAGATTTGGGACCAATCTCATCAGTGTGGGAACAACAAAAATAAACTGAGATCTTTTCTTGTAATAGTGTTATTTTATTTGGGAGAGATTTATATAAATTTTATTATGTAAATAAATTATAGTGTCTATTAATTATATTTAAAATTAATTATATTTTTTTAATTATATCCTCTCATTTTTTTTGTTACACTATACCTTTTTTATTATTTAACAAAAAAAAAGATCCTAATTCCTAGCCAAACTATCAGGAAAAGGACTTATTTGTCATTATGTGATTGAAAATTTGCAACTACATATGCCAGTTTTCAATGAAGGCTCATGAGTGGGCGCAGTCTCTAAATGTCATTTCATTTTTCTTTTTCGCAATATGTAACCATTTTATTGGGTTTGTGTATTATTATTATTTTCTTTTGCCATGGGTTAGTGTATTATTTTTAGAGTATATAGAAATTTCTTTCTCATCTCCTAAGTCAGAAGAACTGAAGAAGAGTACTATGCTATAACTAGAAAAAAGATTCCTACCAAAAAAAAAAGATTCATTTTAATTTTAATAAGTGCTTGTAAATTTATTAGGTTATTAATTTTTATTGTGATAAAAGTTTGTTAAGATTTATCTAATAATTTTTTAATCAAGTTTGTTGAAGAAGTTAAATTTAATAAATTCGTAAATAACATAAAAATTTGAGTTTGAAATAATATATAAAATATAAAGCAAAATTTTATAATATCAGTAAAAAATTATTCTTGTCATTATTTAATTATTTAATTTTTAATTAAAGATAATTGTGAAATTAATCTTTTAAATGAGGGATAATAATTAGATAAAACTTTCTTTAAAATGATGATCTCACAATTTATTTATTTGTGTTCGATTTGACAATAATATTTTTTACATGCGAGAATGGAGATGATAGCATTTTTGATTTTGATTTTTAAAATCGTAATAATGTATATATTCCTCTGGGGCATTGGTTGCACTTACACATAACAAGTGGCCAACTTAGAATCAGTCGTCCAGGTGCACTCGGTGCTTTTCCTTAAGGCGAAAAGAAGTTAAATCCGAAGTCAAAACACAACTCGTGCATCATTTCTTGGTGCTTAATTCCAAGTTGTAAAATGTAAAACGAAAATAATAACAGAAATGGTAAGAGGATATTTGGTTTCTTTTTTATTTATATTTTTAGTTGATATATTTTTATTTATAATTATAAAACTGTTTCAATTTTTAATCAATATTTTTTTTTATAATTACAAAAGTATCACTATTTTTGTTTTGTTTTCTGTTTTTAAAATTTTATAAAAAAAAGTAAAAACAGAACAAAAAAAACAAATCAAAAACCTTTTAAAAAACCGACAAATAAGAGCAGGATTTTCTCCAACTCAATTATGCTTCACCCTTACTGTGGGTCTTAATTTAAAATTTAAATTCATTCTTATGAAAATATTTAAACCTCGTATCATACTCATTACAATAATATTTATAAATATTTTAAATAAATGTATATAATATTTAATATCAATCTTAAAAATTATCATTATTTTATCTAAATGAAAAAATATAGTTAAAAGAACATATTTTTATTAATTTATAATTTAAATAAATAAATTAATATAATAATTTGTAAATAAAAACATATTTTAAATATAAATTTAATATAATTAAAAAAAGATAGAATAGATTGTTTCTCAACTCACACGTAAAGTTATTCTGCCGGTGCAAAAATGCAACTCTAACCCGATCCTAAGTCTCGTGAGACGGGTTGAAAATCCACCGCATGTAAAGCGGGGCGAGGTTGGTACGTGCACAGGAAATATTGATTTTGTCATCCTAAACACCTATTAGATAATAGTTTATATAATAATGATTTGCTCGGTCTAGATTAAGATATTTTCAAGTGCATTAAGTTGATAATTGTTTACTACAAAATTAATAGTTTAAATCTTGATAATTAAAATATAAATATATTAATAATATATTTGGGTCTTTCAAGATAAGCCACCGCCAGCAAGTATTGAACCCGTGTGTCTGCAGTGGAAGACCAACTCAAAGTACCACCCACACGACATGTCAAGTGGTAAAGGTCATTCTCCGCTTTAAAAGATTGAAATTTAATTTATTGGATGCAAATTGTTAAAGAAGGTTTATGGAATATTAATTAAAAAATTATATAAGAAGGATAATAGTGGCCATCGTTTAAAAAATTACGAAAGAAAAAGTATGGGAGAATCGAAGCTTTTGATCATATCATTTACAGTATAATTAATTATTAACTAGTGGTATTCCCGTGTGATGCACGGTTTTTTTTTTTTAATTTTATCCTTAATCTATTCATAATATGCTAATCTTAATGAATAAGTCTAAATTGATTTTGTATCAAAAATAAAATAAGTCTAAACTGATATTTTAGACTTCGTATTCATAAGATGTCAATATAGAAGAATATTTTTATAATTAAATTATTAATATATTAGTTAAACACATAATATAACATACATTTTGTAAACTATAAACAAAATTGAACTTGTATAATATGTGAATATAATATTGATAAACTATAAACATCTACCAAGATGAGGAATGTAAAAACATAAATTTACAGAAAAAGACCATAACAGCAAAATAACAGTTTGATAAACTATAAACATATTTGCTATGTTTTTCTATTAACAATTCACTTACAAAGAGGAAAAAAAAAATGACCCTATCGTCTCATAACTATAAAAGATTAAACTATACTAAAGAAATTTTAGTATCAACAAAAATATGAATTTTATCGTCAATAGACAAATGTGAATAATGTTAACAAATGAGTAGATATTCAGATGTAAAACTCTTTTTTCAAAGAATAAATAATAGAAGACATTTTTTAATTATAGATATTATTTTCATTTTCTTTAAGTTATTTTAATTCTCTTTTAGATTATTAATATAAAAATTTTAATGGATTAAAAATAAGTTTAATTTTGATTCTTAATTAATATATGTGCGGATGTATTGTTAACATAATTTGATCTTTTAAATATTTATTATTATAGTAAATTATTTTAATTATGCAACAATAAATAATTAGATAAAATAATTTTCTCATTCATAATTGATCAAAGATTACATTCATAAAAAATTTCCATGAGTTGTTTAATATTACATGTTTCATTTTTATCTTATTTCTTTATTTTTTATTTTTCAATTGTAATTAATTAGTTTTTTTTGGTACATATCAATTAATTAGTTTTGAATATAATTTAGTCAGTCATCTAATCATTTGTAAGCTAAAAAGATGTATATTTAAAACTATCAAGATAACTTTTCAATTTTTTAAATTATATCGATTCATGAATATTAAAAATAATATTTTCTTTTGCCACATTGATAAATTTCTTTTTATTAAAAATGTGAATTTAATATACACTTTAAGTTTGTATTATATTAAAAAGTAATTTGAAGGAGTGAGATCTAACATAATAGTGTTTAAATTTAAACATATTTATAAAAGACCAAGATAATAAAATAGTTATAATTGTTTTCAAATTTCAAATATATTTTAATTTATTATATATATATATATATATAGTTCGTTTTTTTGGAATCGGTATTTATGAGAAGCAATCTTGAATTTTTTTTTTTCAAAACGAGCGTTTGCATTTATTTTACACTGAGACAAAAGAGTATATGATTATTATAAAATTATTTAAGAAAAATAATATATTTTTATTTTTTTATTTATCATTTAAGGTTATTGTATATAAATAAAATCAATTAAATAGCATTATTCACAAAAAAAGACAAGTTACATTTTTATTAAAATACTTAAAATATTTTCACTCTACTAACTCTCTTTTATTTGACTAATACTAAAGATAGCATTAAAAAAATTAATACTTTATTAAATATTTAAAATAACAAATAAAATATAATATAATAACTTTTAAAGGTACTATTTCTATTATATACTTATTTTCTTGTTGTTCTAAAACTTTATGAAGTAAATAGTTTACTACATAATAAAATAAAATTAGACTGTCCGAATTAATGGCTGCTAAATGCAATCACTATTTTCTGTAGGGTTATGTGTTTATATTACATCACTCAACCAAACATGTGAACTATTCTTATTTAATTTTGAATTTTAATTATACTATCTGAATTTTTAAATATTCAAAATACTAATTATGGTTAGTACTAAATAAATTAAATACAGTCATTAAAATTGAAAACAATGATAACTTATGTAATTATGTGAGGCATGTTAAGTGATTTGATATTAGTATTATTTTAAGCTAGTTTTTTTTTTTGTATACATGAAAATTTAGAGCGAGAAAAAAGTCAAAAACTCTTCTTATTCAAAAATTAGGATAAATTAATAATTCTAACGAAATTTACAATAAAATTATAAATTACTTACTAATAAAGATCCTAAATTCAAATCTATAATAGATTCGGTGAGCCAACATTATTGTGAAGCTCGTTGTTTAAGAATCACTGCTATATCTCACATAAAAGAAAAAAAAAAAATCACTGCTATATCAAGCGACATATCACTGTCACCAACACAGCTCTCGCCTCCACCTACGTGTCCCCATGGCAAAATTACAACGACGTCATCTTCATTTTGGTGTAGGCAGTGCCTGTGTTTGGTTGATGCATTGCATTGTAAAAAAAATAAAAATAAAACTTCATATATATATATTTATTTATTTTATGTTAAATAATAAAAATAATATTTATTATAATTTATTAAAATATTTTAATTATTTAAAAGAAGATAATATTAAATATTTTTTTTATTTTTTAAAACATTAAACATTTTTATTTTTTAAAATAAGATATTATTATCTAAATAAAAAAATAAAATTTATTAATATTTAAAACATACAAATTAATAAGAGAATATTAACAATCTTACACACACACACGCACACACACACACACGATAAAGATTTACTTATATCATATATAAATTTTAGTATTAATATAATTTTTAATAAATATTAAATTTTATTAATCTTATTATTTGATTGAAATTTTTTATAAAATAAATTAAATTTATAAAATTTTATATAATTTAAAAATTAATTAATATTTTATCTCATTATTTTATTTTAATATATAATATATTTTTTAAAATATAAATAAATATTAATTATTAAATTATATAAGTATATATATATAAATTTATGAGTTTATGGAGTTAATTAAGCGTAAGAGCTTTTGATAATCATAGTTATGCTTCGGCTGGCATCCCATGATGATCGTCACAACTGTCCTTGATCAGAGGGTCCTCAATTAACATTGGGAAAGGTCAGTGATGCATCCGATTCCAACCCACTTTTCCTATTCCCTCTAGACCTCTAGGGGTTATCTGATTGGTCCACAAAAGATGCCGATGGTCATGAAGGCCACCAAGATTAGAAGGTATAGAGTCCCACTTTGAGTAGAAAACCAAGTAGCTCTGTGCACACACCTTCGAGGAAAAGAACTTGCTTTTGCCCCCAACGCCCCCCCCCCCTCTCTCTCTCTCTCTCTCTCTCTCTCTCTCTCTCTTGTCCGTCGTATATATCCGTAACTCTTGTGCTTGGAATGCGTTTCTCATTTGTTGTACATCAACCATGACCAACGTTCCAAGGTCTCCGACATACTCGTCTCTGACCCGCTTCAAGAAAGATATCATAGTCTCGGGTCCTTGGCTGCTTTCCCTTGTTTTCTTGTGAGTTTTCTCGGGGAATTAACGCACACAAACTTTGGGTATTTTTTGGTCTCTTGGTACGTCTTTCTTTGTGGTTAATTTAATTTGCAGAGATGGGTAGTGGGGAGAAGAGTCAGAGGAGCTTTCATTTGCATCGCCCCCATGTCCATCATCACCATGGCCACGGGAAGAAGCAAGAGTTCAGAGATGTCCCCAAAGGGTGTCTGGCAATCAAGGTGGGCCAAGGAGAAGAGCAACAGAGATTCGTTGTGCCTGTGATATACTTCAATCACCCTCTCTTCATGCAGCTGCTGAAGGAGGCAGAGGAAGAATACGGGTTCGATCAGAAGGGAACCATAACCATCCCTTGTCATGTCGAGGAGTTCAGGAACGTCCGGGGCTTGATTGATAGGGAGAAGTCCCTCCATCACCACCATCATATTGGCTGCTTTGGCTTCTGACTCTTGTTCAAAACCCACAGCCCAGAATAGTAGTCATGAAGAAAAAGAAAAGAGAAAATATCTCTTGACCCAGATATCTTTGATTTGGGTTCTTGAAGGTACTAATCATTTCGTCCTGTAAATTCGTAGTATTTAGGTTCTTTTTCCCTTTCTTTTTCCTTTGTTAGTTGGGTGGTGATGATAGACATGACACGATGATGACGACAGAATGTTGCTTCTTCCAAATTCCAATTATAGTTACTTTGCTATAATTTGTTGGGAACCGTAGTGAGAAAAGAGATGCTTTTCTTTTCCTTTCCTTTCTTTCTCGAAGAATTTGTTGCCCCTTGATGGCATTGGAATAATGGGTACCCTACTCTTTCGAAAAGGAAAGAACTGGAAAGAAGAAATTGACGGCATGTAGGGCCAAAACGCTTTCTTTTCTTTTGTGTCACTGAGTTCGATCGCCATAGTGAAATGGTCTCCCCAGAACAAAGTGAACCAGTAACTGATCTACAAAAGCAAACGCCACATGCCATTCTGCTTTTGTTTGATCCTTCTTGTTAATCGCAACTTAATTATTCTTCTCTCCAATTACTGGCGTTTGGATTAACTTATGTTAAAAGAGTTTAATTGTTTATAATCAAAATAATACAAAAAAAATTATTCACTGAAAATTTGTTTGTGTGTAAAAATTGAGTAAGTATCACTAAACACATAAGTGACTTTAGATTTCTTCTTTTACTGGAAGGGAAATTTGTTACTCATTGTTACTGGAAAAAAGGTTACCCCAAGAGAGCCTTATCTCGTGAACCCCTGCATGTGTGTCTGTGAACAATAATATGGACCAGAAAGGAAAAATGAGGTTAGCATGGAGAAAAATTGTTGACAGACAGAGTGTGTGGACCATTTCTGGCTCTGAAATCTGAATCCGACTGAATCACTGAGATGTCTTTGAAAGGAGTGGGAGGAGTGAGAAGCAAAGTAGTGGGATTTTCCTTCCTTTGCCCATAATAGATAATAGGGTTGCTGCTATTTGGACCGCATTGAATTGCGTAGGTGATGGAGAAAGACAAACTAGACGAGAACGTCTCAGTGGGTGGGTGCACCAATTCCTCCTTTGGTAAGGTTCATATATATCAAGGGGCACACGTTGAATTGAAGAGCAGGCTCAATCCTCTCTACCCGTTGAAACAGAAGATCCAAACGCGGAACAGTTTTCGGACCTTTTTCAGATTGAATTTAATTCGTCTTTATGAGATTATAGTTCAGGAATATCAAAGTTTTAATTTTCACTGTCGTCTTTGGCAAGAATTTCCTTGTCTTGTTTCTTTCTTTCCTTTTTTTTTTAAAAAACTTGGAAGTCGAAAATTGAAAAGCAGAGGGAGCGTATAGTACTGGATCTATCTGAGGGTTTAAGATTGTCAGGTAGAATTAGAATTAGTCTAGGTCCATTTTGTATAATTTTTTTAATTATAAAGTAAATTTCATGATATGTCATGTTTTATTCGGCGATGACAGTGAACCAAATTTAATCTAAAATAAAAATAATTCAATAAAATAATCAAATGGGTGAAAAGACAATTTACATTATAACCAAATACTTTTTTTCTTTTATATGATACATTATAACTAAATACAAATTTAGACATTACAGCCAAAAACATTTGTCTAGGCATTTTGTCTGTATTGCGTTGGAAAAATGCTATCGCACAACTTTTGCTTGTAAAATGCATACGAAAATATAAGTTATATATATAACACTACTCTAATAATTCAACTAAAAAAAGAATTAGACACTAAAATTATGTCTTTTTGTGGTCCTTTTCTTTTGCTTACTTTAATTTCTAATGCGCATCTCTTCTACTTGGTGTGTTGTTTTCTTTGCCTCTTATTCTTTCTTTCCCTTTTTTCTCCATCTTCGTTTCCTTTCCTTTTGATTTTCCCTTGAGGGCTGCCTGCCACCTTCCTATATATCTAGCAGTCTGAATTTTTTTTCTGATGGTTCTATGTATCCTTCTTTTTTTTTTTTTTTAACTTTCATATTTAAGGATGGGAATAGATTAGACAACTTATCGGAGACTATGACTTAACTTATTTTTGACTTTACTAGACCTGATATATTTATTGTACAAGTCAAGCTTAGTCTTTAAAAGCTTATTTAGTTAAATAGCTCAGGTCACTGTTAAAAAAATCTATTTTACCTAATAAGCTGATCTATTTGTTTATATATACATACATATATATATATGTATGTATGTATATATATATATCGGCTTGCAGACCAAGTTGAGTCAGAAAAAAGCTTATGTCAATCAGATTTAAATCTAATGTTTTACAAAATAAATCAAATTTATTTAAAAAAGATTTTGCGTAACTTAACCTATTTTCACCCCTATTCGTGTTAGATATGATTCCTTTTTCACTATATTTATATTTTGAGTCGTATTAGAGAGAATATACTATGTCGTTTGCGTCGTGCTTCGGGCGTGTACTGTACCTTAAAAGGAAGTGTGCACCTATCAAGTTAGTTACCAAGGTCCGCAGTCGGAGTTACAGGGACAAAGAGTAAAGGCACATAATTGAGTTAATTCTTTCTTTATATTTTAACTTACATGTTATTTTTAGATTGAAGTTTTAGATGCTTCTCTCTTTTTTACATCCTTGTATATATTTTCTGTACTTTACGTTTGAATAATTATATATATGATTCGTCTATCTGTATTATTTCTAATTTTTCAGTCTAAAGTCTTGTCCTCTTTGGATTTTGGGTCTTCTGAAAGAAAAAAAAACTAAAAGAAAAACAGTAATTACTTTAAGAATATTTTAATTTGGGAAATGGGAAAAAAAGATAAAAAGAAAAGTAAAGAAAATGAAAGAAGTAAAAGTAGTATAAATAACTTTGCTTTAAGCATCCAACAAAAAATTACTTTACAAATGGTTTATTTGAAAAAAAATAAAAAAGGAAAAAAATGAAAGAAATAAAATTTAAAAAATTTATCACTTTTTAATTTTCGATTTTTTCTTCACTTCTTTTGGTTGCCCAAACAAATGTCATTTGGAAACTTTGATTAAATCTTTTCCATTTTTCTTTCATATGCATGTATCTATAACTAATTATTTAGATTATAATAAAATACATACACATGAATAGCAAATTATGAAATTATTAAAATTTACTTTTTTAATTTTTTTATTAATGGTTAAGATTATTTATTTTACTCTCTAAAATGAATGCTTACTTTAGAAGAATCAAATTCATAATATAATTGCCCATAAAGGTGTGATTTTGTGACAAGTAAGTTAGAGCTGACAAGTTCTTTATCTTTAATGTCATGGGTTCCATATCGTTAGAAAATATTTTACGAACAGAGACAATCTCAATATTCCAAATAAATATTGGTCTCACACTCAAATAAAAATACTTCATAAAAAAATATATTGATACAATTGTACTATCTTATGATTTATTTGTTTTTATAAGCTATTTAAACCTTGAAAATATTTAATTTTTTCATTCGAAAGGATAAAAATATTCATTCAGTGTTAATATTCTTTTGGTATGGGTTGTATAACAAAAAAATAATATTCTTTTCTCTTAATAAACGGAAGTCGATCTCAAATTTATGTAGAGTTTTACCAAATGGAATTTGCTGGGACTTTTATTCAATATTAGTGTTGTCTTTGGCTTTAATTGATTACACAAGAAGATTTTGCTTTTTATATCGTTGGCGTACCAAAGCTGCATGGTAGAATGCGCCTCCACCACTTAGTTACTAACAATATATCATTATCATACACCTCGATCGAGTTCAAGTGGCTGAAAGATTTGGCGGAGCACAATATCATGCACCATAATTGCAACCATGATGACATACTATAAGAAATTCATTTTTGACAGTGATATATGAGATAACTATATGTAAGAAACAAAATTAACTATCTCCATTGGATTTCCAACATTAGATAAGCATATATTTTAATTACCTAGAAAATAGAAATAAATTATTGAATGACACATGAAATTAATTAGTACGAACTCGATAGTATTATTTGGAATTCAAAAGAAAACTACAAATAAGTTACAACCTTGGGTTGTTACGCTTACTCGGGGAAGGAATGACTGGGTATCGTTATTATCACTATATACTTTTAAAAATATATAAGTCAACTAGTTGACCTTCTTGTAAATAATGACCAGTATAACTAGTTGTTTAGGGCACACGTTTTCTTTTCTTGTAAGGGCACGCGCTTTGTATAAAATAAACAAGTACTACTGAGAACAAATGGCATATTAGCATATATAGTCGAATATGTTTGGGATTCAGATTCTTGCATGACTTTTGCTTCTGGAATGGGTCATATTTGAATCGTTCAGTCTACACTTTACCAAAACTTACCTTCCACTTGCGAATGGAAAAAGAAGGGGGAGAAAATTGAGATGTGTGACCTCCAACTCTATCAAGTCTTTGGGCCCTTTGAGTAATTAGCAGAAAATTAATTCCCCAGTGGAATACACTATTTTTGGCCCAGATTTGGACCATACCGTCAGACACCAGCATTGAATTTTTCGACACAAGTGTTTGTGGAAACATTCCACGTACATCAATCGTGTGTGTGTATGTATGGAGTTATTAAAACAACTGTGGCAATCATGTGGGGCTTGATTAGACGTTGAAAGAATAATAATATTTATATAAATTTTTGTTCACAAACTCTACATAATGACTATAACTGGCCCCATCTAAATCCACAAAAATTGAATTAGAGGGCACTGTTGAATTTAAATACAACTATTTATCGGTCAGTTTGTGTAGAATTTGCGAAAAATATTATATAAAAGCATTACAACTATTTATCGGTCAGTTTGTATATAATTTGCGAAAAATATTATATAAAAACATTACTTATGTGGAATAGTATAAAAGGATATATATATATGTGTGTGTGTGCACACGTGCCAACAAGAATTGGTTTACTTAGTCAGTTTTTTACTTATATTTTATCATGACTTGAGTTCGATTCTTGATTCTTCCATTAGTAAATCATCGCTCAACGAGCTTCAGGACTTCCCCTCAACCATAAGTATTTAATAATAAATTTTACACAAGTTTAAGAAAAATTAAATAGATTAACTATATTATCAATTGAAAAAGAAATATTAGAAGTAAATAATTATAAAAATTTAATTAATAACTTTGCATTTCAAAAAATTAAAAAAATTTAAAAATTTATATTAATTTTATTAAATAAGTTAAAAGTATCATATTAAATTTTAACTTTAGATCACTAACTTTCTTGAGTTTCCCTGTTTTAGGTCATACTACGGGCTATTTTATTTATTTATTTATTTATTTATTTATTTTAAATTTATATTGTTTTCTCTTTTTTATTTAAAGTTTTTATTTTGTTTTGATCTTAGATTAAACTAGGTGTCTGACTGCAGCGGCGGCTCCTGTTGGAAGCCAAGGCCCCCCAATTTTTTTTTTAAATATGATATTTTATATGTAAAAAATTTTGTAAATTTATTTTTTTAAAAATTTGTTTAAGCATGGCCTCCCAAGCAATGAAATTTTTTCTCATCTAACTCTGTCCCTATTTGAATGCGTAACTTGTGAGATAGGGATGAGGATCAAAACTTCCATGCAAACAGAGATTATTATTATTATTATTATTTTAACTGAAAGTAAGGATCAATATTTAACCGATTCATCCCACATTTACATTTTATATACTAGCATCTTAACAGGCATGTCTTTTAATTTGCACTTTTTAGTTTCACTTATATAATTATTGTATAAATAAATAAATTAATTATGATTTTATAATTATAAATTAATTAATTAAATAAAAATAATTTTGTAAAAAAGTAACATATATTTAAAATATTATAATTGTGTACGTAAAAGAAGATAACTCTTAGTATTTAAAAAATAGTTATAATTGTAGATTGTAATTATAAAAAAATATTTATATTTATAATTTTATCTCTTAATCTGTGTCTAATTAATTATTAATAATTTTTAAAAAAATTAAAAATTTAAGACTAAAAAGAGAAATTTCCTTTATAATAATATTAGCATATTGAGGAGTCATTATCATGTCTCTCAATTCGTATTTTTTTATTTAAATATTTTATAAATTAATTAATATAATTTATTATAATTGTAAAGTAATTTTTTAATAAAAATATATTTAAAGTTAATTATAATAATGTAAGTAAAAAAAACTCTTGATATTTAAAATTAGTTATAATTATATAATGTAATGTTTGTATTTATAATTTTATCTCTTTATATATTTGTATTTAATTAATTATTAAGGAGGCTTTTGAAAAATCAAAAATTTAAAATCAACGAGAAAAATCTCTTTTATAATAGTGTAGATTAACATTTTGGTAGGAATTTTTTTATTTCTTAATTTACATTTTTTAATTTTTTATATAATTATTTCATAAATTAAATAATTATAATTTTAATAAGTAAAATTAGTTAAATAAAAATAATTTCATAAAAAATTAAAATATATTTAAAGTTAGTTATAATAGTGTATGTAAAAAAAAATAATTCTTTATATTTAAAAGTAATTATAATTATAAAATATAATTATCAAAAAATATTTATATTTATAATTTTATTTATATTTTATATTTAATAAATTATCAATAATTATTTTAAAAAAGTAAAAATTAAAAATCAAAGAGAAAAATCTCTTTTATAGTAATAGAGATTTAATCTAACTGTCAATAAAACTATCCATACAGTTTGAGCACCGAAGTATTGGTTCTTTCGAATTGCGCATATATGGGAATTTTCTATTTTGACTACTCTCAACAACTTTGGACTTTACGTCAAGTTATCTTTGTTCTGATCTTCTTCAGCAGCCCTGCTCTTTAAGCCATTGTTTGGGTGAATGGAAAGAAAATGAGAGAAGAGAGAAAATATTGAAATTTGAAATGAGTTTTCTTTCTTTCTTACTTTTCTCTTCAACCAAATAATTTTTTTTTTAAATTTTAAAAATTTTTCTTCTCTCTTATTTTCTTTCTTTCATTCTAAACAATGAGTAAATGAAAAAATTGGACTACAGAAGCTGCCATTGACTACCCAGCCAACAATGTGAAGTTCGCTGTTATTTGTTTATTATTATTATTGTGTGTTTGTTTGGATGTGCTTTTTTATAAAAAAAAATTAATAATATAAAAAAGCTAATTAAACTTAAAAAAATATTTTTAAAATATTACATTTAAATATAAAAAATAACTTTTACTTTTTTAAAAAAGAATCTTCTTAAAAAAGCTAATAAAAAATATTTTTTTGTCAAAATTCATTCAAACAAGCCGTATGTCCTTTCGGTACATGAACTATAACGGTCACACTTCTTTCTAGAACACTGGATCACGATGACTTTTCTACATCACTTGACCAATCTTTTTGCCTTTGCCTTGTGGTACGATTTTTTGATAGTTCTTCTATTCATAAATTTTGCACAAATTATGCATATTGATATGGTTGAATTTGAATTTACCAAGAAAGCATTGCCTTGCTATTAGTAACCTTCCCCCCATCTGGGAAAGATGAGTTCTGGCAGTTGAGCTCTGCACCAGGACCATAATGATACGAGTGTCTGTGTGCACATAATCTAAGTGTAGTATTCTTTTTATTGCGCCAAATTGGAACACAAGACACCAAGTCGGAATTTTTTTTTCTTTCACAAAGATAAGCCACTAATGTTCCTGGAAACTTGAGGGGCTAATGGGAACAGCGTGGAAACTAAGAAAGGAAGCCATCCCACTTTCTGTAGTGGAGGCTGCTGGTGGAGCAGACATGAGCTTCTCGTGCAGCAATTCTGTGTCATAATACCAAACCAAGCAGCAATTACAAGTCACTGCGGTTGGTTCACTTTATTGCAATTGGGTTTAAATTTGTACAAGTCAAAATGTTTAAGAAGCTGCCATTGACTATACTCGTCAAATTTGAATGTGTTACTGTTCATGACGGCTTTTGTTTTTTCATCATATTCGTCAAGGATGAAGAGAAACACATCAGAATCACAACATTACAGAAGGGAAACAATTCAATTCACTGATAATTTTATATGTATTGTAATCTTCAGAAGAAAAGTAATAAAACTAATTTATTGACAATGACAGTAAAAAGCCATATTGGATACAAAAATTGCTTTAGTTTTGACTATATATCCAAATCATTTTTGGCATTCACAAAAAAAACAAAATTAATAATCATGGGCTCAAACCCGTAGAAACATATCTGCCAAATGGGATATGAGAAAGGATTTTCAACATAAAATTGACTCAACATTCCCCTATATTGGCTTGGTAACACATTGATTTATACACATTCTTCTTTTTCCCACCCTGAAAGAAAAATGAAGAAAAAAAAATTTTCCTTAAAAACCTCTCATTTTTTTCTTCTTTTTCCACCTTGAAACTATATGTCAAAGGGCTTAAGACTAATGGTGCCTTGTGTTTGAACTACGGAGAGTCACGCCATGCAAAAATTTTGTATATCCAAGTAAACTAAGCTTTCCATCAGCGTTTCGTATCCAATCTCTGAGAATTGAATAAGCTGAAGGACCAAGATTCAACTCCTGAGACCACAACAAGATCATAGACGAGCACGATTACAAGTCCAGGTCATACACAGAAAAAAATGGAGACATACATTGTATTAGAAAAAAGAAACTGATAACACTTACTCTTGCTAATTCTTCCACCGATATCACACGGTTGCCCTCTCTCTCAAAATGTTCAAAAGCAGTGTTGGCAATTTCTTCCCACCTATCAAGTGCCTCCATTTGATATGTGCTAATTGCAGCTGCACAAAATTCTTCAAAGTCCATCTTTCTATAGGCAAGTGGTTCCATCTATATAAAATGATTCAAGCAAGAAGATAAAAAGATGTTTGGTCAAAACGGGGAATTAAGACGTAGAGAAGCTTTCTTATTATTTTTAATAATAAATATTAAGACAAGAAGCAGGAGTTTAGGGGAAATAAGTAACTTGTTAGATATTTTCGTGATATATATAAGATTAACACCTCACCGCATGTATGATATCAAGAACCCTTGACTCCCTCATGGCATCAGTTGCATAACGTACAAGAGCCTGCAAAGTTTACTTTGAAACTGAATCATAGTGATTAAAAAGTCATAAAGAAATGACAGGGAGCAATGACAGATCCCAACCTTTCAAAGCAGGAAAAAACACACATTCACACAGCTATGCACAGAAAAAAAAGAAGGCAGAAATGAGCAAGTTGTGCCGGTGAACATGACCATCCTCTAAACCCACCCCCTCTCCACACAGACAAAGTAAAACTGCACTCCACTTTATCAATCATATGAAGACTGGAAGATTTAATAGTGAAGTAGTATATAACCATTTTGAAATTGTCAAGGGAGATGTGCCCATCTCTACTTGGTTCCAACAATCTGAATTGTGCTCTAAGATACACCAACTCATCCTCTGTCAAAGCTTTTGAAAGGGCCTGGATGAAGAAGTGATAAAGATGAGCTAAAATCCACTGCAGAAAAAAAAAAAAAATCTTCTAGACAATCCTCTAATTTCAGTATTTATACAAAAGAATGTCTTATTTCTTTTTTAGAGAACAAACGCTCAGATATTTCATGTCAAATGAACAAGAGTGCAACATGAGTTGCCCAGCAAGTCTGAGCATACCACTATCATAATTTACAACAGACCTCTAACAGCACACATTTTTTTAATATATAAAATGAAGCATATTAAAGCAGTTCAGACCCCCAAAACATCATAATGAATGTATTGATAGTCAATAGAATGAAAAACTCAATGAAAGAAGCAGCATGTAATATCTGTTGAGAAAGGATGACAAAAGAATTGCATAGAGAAACAGAGTAAAATATGCAATAAAAAATTCATATAAATTCAGTGCAGACATGTGTAAGAGAGAAAAGGAAGGAAGAGCAAGATCAAGGAAGAAACTGAAAAGTTCAACTCAGCATAAGCATATTCAAGGAAATGAAATAAATAATACCTTTAGTGCTGCGCGTTTGAATGGTGTCGCATGAAGATAAGACTTCACTAATTTATAAATTAATGTATCTAAAGGGATGGGACGGCTGTCATCCCCCAACCAAGGGTGAGCTGCAGTTACAGAAGTGTGCATTAATTAGTTTTAAAAATTCAATTTACAAAAACAATGTCACTACCATTATGTACACCCATACTAATAGAACCGAGTGTGATTTGTCACTTGTCAGAAATGATAGGGAGTATAATGTTACTCCAGGAAGAAACAGATACTACAAACATTAGATAGGCAGCTACACATGACGTGAACCTTAACATACACTCCAATGCTATAAGGTAGAAATACTAGGAAGAGTGTTTTTTTACAATATTGGGCTTTTTTGCTCCCAGTTGAGGCAGGATGGTCAGGCTGTGGAATTCCACCGTCAACAAAATGGATATATTTATTCAATTTTCAGTAATTATGTCAAAATGCTATTCTTTGATGTGTCAGTTGCATCAGAAAAGAATCTCATGATTGATAAAAAAAGGAACATCTTACACAGCATCTAACACCTGCCATACACAGTTAAACGATATGACAACTTACTTAGAGCTTGGATAGCAGTCATTCTTTTCCTGTAGTCCTTGTTTAGGAGCCTTTTTACAAAGTCCTTGGCCTCTGCAGATACAGATGGCCAGGGTAAATCATCAAAGTTAGGATCAGCTCTGAGCACTGCACGAAAAATTCCAGATTCTGTTCGTGCCCAGAAAGGTCGACTTCCACATAACAAGATATAGGTAATAACACCAATACTCCATATATCTGCTTCCAGACTATATGACCTGTGAAGGACCTCAGGTGCAACATAATATGCACTCCCGACAATGTCATTCAGCCGTTCATCTGTAGGTCAACACACATGCAGGGAAATAATATGAGGGTGGCTCTAAATCCACAAACATATAACAAAGCATGAATGAAAGGAAGCAGTCTTGGGTGATGACTACATGGGATGAGACCACTGCAACAGAAATACTGGATACTGAGCACTTCCTAGTGTCACATATGCGCTCAAGATGAGGAATAGAACCCAGACATTAAGTAACTGAGCACTTTCTAGTGTCACATATCATTAAGAATTTCCTTTTCTTCATAATATCTGTGGATGTAACGTGAAGATTTCATTAGAAAACCAAGCTAAATCTCTTCAACCATTCCTGTTTTTAAATGTTTCAGGAAGCTGTGGATGGGTAAGGAATGGAAACCGGCCATTGACACTGAAAATGATGAGACGTAAAATCCTATGTAAATTTTAAATAGGCAGTCAAAATTATAAGAGAATGATGGGTAAGATAACATGGATAAATGCATTAGCACTACAAACATTAATAGCTACAATAGTTGCAACACAATGTCGCTTAAAAAATTATGCAAAGGTAAGCAGCACCAGTACAGTGCACATTCAGTAGCAACTTGCCTATTTAATATATTAAAAAAGAGTAAAAAAAGACTTTTTTTTGCAAGGAAAATGAAAATTAGAACCATTTCAATTATTACCTGGCCCGATGAAATCAGATAGACCAAAATCAATAAGCTTCATATCAGCATCTTCACTTCTTGAAGTGAAGAGGAAATTCTGTAAAAGCAAACCCAGACAAAGAAACAGCAACATTCCTTACATTCTTATTCTTATACAATTAGGCAAACATGAGGTTAAAAAGAAAATTAGACGTTAACCTTACAAATTATTATAGGAACAAAGATATAAAGCACAAACCTCGGGTTTCAGGTCACGGTGCACAACGCCTTGAAGATGACAAAAAGCAACCACACTTAGAATCTGAGAAACTATAACCTTTGCATCCTCCTCCGTATACCGTCCTCCCCTAGAATAGAAGATAACATTCTTCAATCAAATTAAAAGATCATATCAAGTTGAAAATCACAAATATAACAAAGAAGAAACTAACCTTGACAAAATTCTGTCAAGAAGCTCCCCACCTTCACACAATCTGATAAGAAAATAAAATCCCAGAAAAGTCATTATAAGATGATGTTACAATTAGAAGACAAATGCTCCTCACATGTCAACTATAACTAAGCAAATATCCACCATCAAATTAAAAGCATTTTATCATGTATCTGAAAGGTGTGGTTGAACTCGTTCAAACCTTCTAACAAGGAAAAAGCATGAAGGAAAAAAAGAATAAAAACTGAAAAGCTGACAACGAAGTGATGGGTATATGATCACCAACGGCCTTTCTACAGTTCAAACTTCAAAGTAACTGCTTACTAAAAAAATGTACGAAGAAAACATAACAAAGATTCAGTTCTCTAGTAGTCTGAGACCAAATTCACATTATAGATAATATTGAAAACAAGATAAAAGACATACTCCATAACTATGTACACATTATTGGCATCCTCAAAAGCATCGTGAAATTTGACGAGATGCTTATGGCCAGATAGAGATTTTAATAGCTTCACCTCTCTACGAACATCTTCAATTGCTATTGCTGTGGTCATCTGCCAATTAAGATACAGGAAAAAGTTGATTTAATATATCAACAAATTACCAATTAAATAAATACAGTTTATCAATCATCACTTTATGAAATGAAGTGCAGCCAAAGTTACTACAGACACATACATCATAAGACTTATTTGGCCCAAGTAGCAAATTTGTTCAAGCCATATATACAAATATATTTCATAAGTATGAGATGGACAAACATGCTTCTTTTCCTAATAAAAAATACGGTGCCAGAAATTAACTGAAAATATTTAGTATATGAGTAATTTGCAAATGCCAAAACTGCATGTAAGTAGCGACTAGCAGTAATACATATGTGCATTGTCAAACACAATATGAACTGTGTTGAGGCTGACATGACAAGAGACAAAGGACTTGAAAAAAACATGCATGTTACTACTTTCTTTAAGTTCCATAAGTTAAGAATAAGAATTTAAGAGAAAGAAAGATGATTGGAGATCTAGAGGCTATGCAGGCACAACCAAACATATTCTAAAAAGAAAAAATTAGAAAAATAAGCTGTGGTTTCATTTGATACTAATTCATATTATTTACGGAAGTAAACATGCGGAAAAGCCAAACAGAAGTTTTAATAAATCCAGTAAGGACAATTGTTTCATTCATGACAAAGAGGCTAAAAAATCTAAGCAAACTAGTACAGTTTTCACCTAGCTTGTACTAGTCTCTGACAAAGAGGATATACCCACTCTCAGTTTTTATCATAAATCTATTCTTGTTTTCAAGGAAAAAATTCACTCAAGTCATTGTCTTAAGGCCAATTTTCTTTGGCACCATGAATTTCGAACTTATCCCTTTATCTCATTATGCTATGTTCCATTATTTTTTTTATGTTCCTTTATAACATTTTATGGACAAAAACTGACAGAATCAAATGCTCTTCCATTGAAAAGAATCTATTTTTTTTTACTTAATATTTAATGACTTATTGAAGGAATCCAGCGAGATGAGAGCACATCACAAGGGGACAAAGTGATAAATGTCAAGCCACGGGTTGGCAAAATGGAATGGGATCTTACCACGGGGTAGTTAGGTGAATTTACCCTCTTTTCAACATATCAATACATCTGCCAACCACCTCTACTATTGTGTGCTCCTAAGAAATATCAAGTAATTGTTCAATACAATAGAACTAATTATTTTAATACTGACCTAAAACTCTAGAATATAAAAATCATCCTACCTATCAATCATACAGATGCTAATAAAATAGAGGTTTAATATTTTTTTTTATCTGACCAACTCAATAGTTGCAAAAATTCAGATTTTACAGTCTAATGGCAAACAGCAGCTACTCTTGCAGAATTAGGAATGAGAATAAGTCCAATAAGACTCCTCCTATAGACTGATAGCCCAAACAAGGGGAGTTAAAGCCACATTTACATTTATCATTAATTGTAACCAAACAAGTGGATCCACCAAGAGAGTTTTTGCAACAAACTTTGATCAATTGATCTTGCTCCAGACTATATCACACTGGGTTTGTTAAAGGTATTTACGTGTTGGCAATGTAGATGCACAATTATTTTGTGCCTTCTTGTTGAGCATGTGCAAATATTATGTAATTAATTATATGAGCATGTGCAACTATTTTGTGCCTTTTCAATCCCCTCTATTTTGTAATTAATTATATCATCTCTATTGTAAGTTCAGTATCAATTTGATATACAAAGCAACACCTAAAAGCCCTTTCCCAAACCATACAACTGTTATGTTATTTTCCTTGCTAATTGAAGAATTAGAACCTATTCATGAAGACTAAATTTTTCCGAAGTATAAAATTTAAAATAGTTTATAAATGCAGTTAAGAAACACAAAAGTATTTGTTGGATAGTAAATTTAGAAGACAAATTTCTCAAATTTATGTCATTTCTATATCCAAGGAAATTAAGAACCCCGTAAAACTTGTGTTAGAAGTAATGCCCATAATTTCTTTAAAGTGAACAGCTTATTCACTATTAAGCTTTAGATAAGTCAAATTTTCTGTAAAACATCGTACACCTTGCTGACCTGATTCAGCTTACCCCAGCCTAGGTCCCTCAAAAAGCTGATGGGAGAAAGATAGAAGCGAAAATAGAAATGGGAAAAATGCAATAACAGGGGGAGAAAGAAAGTGTACCAGCATATATGCACTAGAGAGACAATGCTAAGTGCAAACAACCAATCATGCTTCATTGATTGTGATTATATGTATCTTAAAAACTTTCCATTAGTTTGATAGATCTATGTCAGTCAAGAGCATGTTCCTAAAATTTTAGTTTATATAGAATTCAAGACCATATTTGATAACTGTCCTAGAACCACATTTGATCACTGCCCACCATGACATACTTCACTCAAGAATATATGGGTTATATCATTTTCAAGTACAAATTTCAGAACTTCGATCTGGCAGGAAATTTTTTAACTTCATGCCAGACAAATTTCAATCATTTCCTAGCTCGATCACCACTAGGACAGAAAGGGGGAAAAACAATGCATAACTACAGGACAAGCATCATGCTACAATAGCCCAAGGATCTCATAGATTCCTGGAATCAAGCAACGACTAACACTAAAGGGCAACAAGAATCAACCTGAATTGTCCAAATGTCATCATAAGAGTCCAAGATAATCACACTCAACTAGCCCAGACAGTATAAATGAAGAAAAAAAATCACATCAAAGAAGATTAACGTTTTTGCAAAATACCAGATTATAAAACTTACTACCAATTAACTGAAAATTACGCCCCCACGACCAATAAGGCAAACACAAGCATAGAAATAGATTGATGGATAAAATTATCGAACTGGAATTTATGAAACAACCTAAAATTGAAAAGGCAATGTACCTTGGCCTTGGAAATGATTTTAACTGCTACAGGCTGGTCTTTGAGCTCGCCCTTCCTGCCCCTCGCAGAACATGTATGACCAAAATGCCCTCTCCCCACTTCCTTCCCCAACTCATACTTTGCCCCAAAGTTCTTGCTATACCCAAAGCTTTTGTCCAGCGCCTGCTCCGGCTCCGCCCCACGGTCCTCCGGGATCGGTCCCTCCTTCGGCTTCGCGTGGCCAAGCCGCTTCGCCAGGGATGCCCTGATATGCTTCGCCGGCGACGGAGGCGGGAAGGGACGCCGGAAAAACCTCCTAGGCGTCGTGGCTCTCGCCGGCGACGGCGACACACCATCAACCGGAAACGGGCTCGCGTTGACGCCGTGCGGGTAGGGGCAGGGCCAGGGGCTGCTGTTCGAGGAGGACCGAGCTGGCGTGTTCTTCACCGACAGAAAACCGTTGCCGCCGCCGCCACTGGACGGAAGCGGGGAGGGTGGGCGGTCTCCGGAGCCGGCAATTATGGTGGTTGTGTTTGGCGCATCTTCATTTCCCGCCGTGGGATTGGTCTTGCCATAGCACTGTCCCATGGCAACAGGTTGCGCCGGCGCTGTGTGTGATCACGGCTCCGTCAAAGTCCGCACATGGGAGGGTCCAGAACCCTGCACCCGGATCCGATTCTCACCGGAAATTGGTGCCACAGACAGAGATCTACTACGAGAAAACGATAAAAGAAGAGAATTTCAGTCAGGTAGAGAGAGAAAGTCTTAGAGAGAGAGAGACAGTGAGACAGAGACAGAGAAAGCAAAGACAATATAATGTCTGTTAACAAACAAAGCCCCCGAGTGTGACACAACAAAAGGGTTTTGGGGAATTATAAGCAGCTTCGCACTGCAGATCCGAGGACCCCACCACCGCGTTGGATTTTGTTTTGATCAATGATAATCAGAGCCGTTGGTTCCCTTTGCTGGGACATGGTGGTTCGTGTTCCCTGCTCCTGCTGCATCCAATACTTTCTCTGTGTCTCCCTCTCCGCTTTTCGTTTTGTCTTTTGCTTCCATTTGTTGCCGTTATTCGTAATTTTAAGACAGCAGCGGGTTTCTCTCTGGTGAGAGGAGGTGCACCTAGTAGCGCCATGCTCTCGCGACACGTGGGGAGTGATTAGAGAGTGGGGTTCTGGGTAGTGGGTGGAGCCGATGGTACTAGATGGAAGTGCATTCGTTGGAATCAGTGCTGACGAAGTGGCAGTGGCAGTGGCAGAGCACGGCCTGGTCCGAACCTTCGAAACGAGGAGGGATTTCATGTGCCGCGATGTTGGTCCTGATCTGTTGTGGCCTTTTACTAGCCATTGACTGTGCTTCCCATTTTTATTTTTATTTACTTGATCAACTTGATGGATGGGATTAAATTAGGTGTCGAGATTTACGAGTAATCAATGAGGATTACAATTCATACCTTCCTTCCCCAGTCTTATCAGATTTTTTTTTTTTGGTGATGAATCTTATCAGATTTTGCTGCTTCATTAATATTGACCATCCATGAAAAGCTACCAATTCTTTTTTTTTTTTTTATCGTATCCTGTCTGTATGTTGTTGGAGGAGGATACTTCGTTGCAGTTATTTATCATCTTTTCATTGTTCTCACCCCTGAATTACATATACTATTTATTTGTTGTTGAAATTGCTTCTTCGAGTGGATTAAAAATATTTGTTCGGCCTTAAAGCAGATAGAAATTTGGTGCGTAATGCTTTTGACACATCTAATTCATTCTTTTTATGATTCCAGTTACTGCTTTTCAAATTATTCATTTTAATATTTAGATAAACGAAAAGATTGTTTCAAACAAAAACTTTTTACTTCCAACAAAATAAAACCAAAAAGAACTTATTTTAACGAGTTTTTTTTTTTAACACCCTTTCATATAGGTTTTAAAACTTCTTTCTCTCTTTCAAATCAGTACTACACAATAACACTTTATCATTTATTATATTTTCTTTAAAATAATTCATATTCTACGCACACATTCTGACAAGTACGATCAAAAGTTAGTTTTCATAACAAGAAACCCCGCGTGTCCATTTTTTGTATAGTCGTAGTTGACTTTTCAATACTCTCACCGCCTTCTTGTGTATATATAATACATGAATTAATTTATTTACTGGACGAATAATAGCATGCAATTATATTTTTTTAAAAAATTACTAAACGATTAGACCTTTAACAATCGTAATTTGATTAATGTTTTTATTAATTTAATGCATAAATTATATAATTCATCGCATACTAAATTTCTTTTACTTTTATCCGTGAAACCCGAATATAATTGATAGGAATAAAAATATGAAATTTTACATGACATTTATGAACATATAGCTACCACAACAATGACATATATACTGATGATGATAAATAAATATAGTAGGTAAGTATGGATGATGTGATTTGTTTGCAACAATGAGGAGTTGTTGGTTAATAGTGACTCCCACGCTATGTGGGTTTAAAATTTGATATCACAGATTGTTTCTCTTGACATGGACATCATCACACATTGTTGTCAAGTAGCTTAGGGGTGAAATCTCAGAAATTTTTCATCTGGTCAATATCTGACTTGAACTAAAAAATCAATTGCTAAATAGTTGATGTCAATACTAAATTATGATGAGCATATATGAAAATCTTTGTTTCAACCACATAAACCAACCCTTCATTCGTGATTAAGATGATTCGGTGCTCAATATTTCATTAGACATTTTTCCCTGTTGAATTGGTTAAAAGTTAACGGAACTATATAATACTAAAAAGGTGAATCATATTTAACGACATTAATTTCATTATGCTCGTATTTATAGCGTCATTTTCACTATCACCATTTTTCTTAATTTTTTGTCACCTTGTTGACTATTTCTTCCCTTGGCTGTTGTCATTGTTACAAATTACAGGTTAATGACTATTCTTACCACATTATTATTCTTAATTAGTTATGAGCCCCTATCGCATACATCATATAGACACATACTGTGTACAATATTTTTAAATTTTACAACAACAAATGATACAAGATTCACGAGATTAAGTATAGCCAATATTTCTTTTATTCGTGATACTACCTCCTCTTTTATTTCATTAGAAGTAAAGCTAGTCACAAAAAAGCAACGCCTCAAATCAGTAACTGTTTAACAGAGTTAATTTTGTGTCACAAGCATTACTAGGGTTCTTTATTATCATACCTAAAACGAACCACCGTCATTACTTGCTATTATTTTCTTTCATTACCTTTTACATTAGTTTTCAATTTCGCATAGAAAGGCACTTACCTCTTAATGATTGAAAGTTACTTTTCACTCACAAATACAGTCAAAAAATATGGTCAAAGGAGTCAATCATTGGTTAACATATTCTTGCTTGAAAATCGCTTCTACCTTGACATTTTATTCGTTACTTTTTTTTAATAAAAATAAAATATATTCTAATAAAGATACATATACCTTGAGAAACTGATAATCGTACATCATATTGATGGCAAATAGTTTATACTAGAAATAGAAAAACATTTTTAATGATTGTTTAAGGCTCTCTTAAGTTTTTTTGTTCCTTTCTCGACGAGGAAGGAAAGTCCCTGCATGCTAGGGACGTTATATTTGTAGAGAAAAATATTTAACTAACTTGTTGATAAGATTTTCTATTTGGGAAAGAAGAAAACCTGTTGGACTGTGTCTAGAATCAATTTGGCGAAGGAATATGCTTAAACTCTACGACATGGCATACACAACTCCACTTCATATTTGGTCTCGTTTCTTTATCATCATTCATCAGCTGAAACTTTATTATTGACCAAAAGAAACTTTCTGATAGGCCATTAATGAAAACTGAATGGAACATAAATATGACACTTGAAAGCCAAACTGTACAAGACTTTCACCAGCTACGACACTCAAATGAGAACGTACGTGGTTAACTTAGAACAAAATAATAAATTAGCATATATTAATTGCCAGCTGATTGATGATACCCGAAGGGTTAGGCCCTATTTATAGGTTAGGAAGAGGATCCTTAATTGTTCAAACTAGTATCGATAAGGATGATTAGTAATAATTACTAATTTTGATAAGAATAAATGTTGTTAGACTCTTTTCATATGTTTGGTCGCATAATTGGCTTGGCCTACAATACTCGTATAGTACACTTGCTCCCAACTCAATATTCCGCAAGTTTAGGTATTGAGCATGTCAAGTGTCAAAATGTATATGTTGATTTCTTTCTTTATTGATTACTTGTCTCATAATTCATTGTCATGAATTATGAATATATAAGAAGAGTTTAGATTTTTTTTTATTATATAAAATTTAAATTAAAAAAAATGTTCATTTTAATTTAAGATTAAGGCATGTTCTTAAACTCATTGAGTGTATGGTATACTTTAAATAAATATTTTAAAGTGTACCATGAATTATTAATAAAATTTTTTAAAGAATTTTAATAAATAATTTTAAAAAAGTTTAATGAATTTATAATTTATTATTTATGTACTTATATTTTATTATAATTTTAAATTATTAATTTTTTAATTAAAGATTATAAACACTTTACTTTACCATTTAAAATATAAAGTGCATATTTGACTTTAGAAAAAGCAAATTCATATATGAAAGCCAGAACTATGCCATCTTACCGTGAATTCACCCGCTAACTAATTCACTTGAGATATACAAGCCTTAATTGCAGGCAGAGTGATTTAATTTCTATAAATAAAAGAAAAGTTGGAAGTTGATAAAAGTGTAATACCCTATCTGAAAGAACTATTATAAGGTGTACTGGAAGGCGTTGGTACATGGTATCGATAGAAATTAAAATATTTAATGTACTGCCATTATACTAGATATCACTGTTTCACACAACTAATTTATTAAAATAATTTTTTAAATCTTAAACTTTAACACGTAATATAAATACGTTAAATGTATTCTTACTTTTAATTTGTATGGGTAACATATAAAAGAATATAGTTTTTATAAATGATAAGCGTAACCAATTAATATGATACTTTAAATTTATAATTTTTACTATTATATCAAATATTTATTTTAATAATTCAAATTATGTTAATTTTAAAAAATATTATTTTTTGAAAAATTTATCGTACATTTTTCATCACTTTATTCTTACACATAATTTTTATATCGTTTTTAATATGTATGAAATATTAAATTAAAAAAAATATCAGGAGGTGCACAGCTTGCGCTATGGAACAGAGTCACTGTGTTTGTCCTGATATGGCTGGCTTGCCTAGAACAGAGTCATCTGTGATGTACTTTTGACAGATTTCTCTTAATGGATTAAATTTCTTTTTTCGTAAAAACAGTTTTTTGGTGGTGAAAAACTCGAACAACATTTGTTTTTCTTTTTGGGTCAACAAGAATAAAAATTGTTGAAAGCTGCAAGTTGTTACTAGTCCACTCTTTGTTTTTTTTTTCATTGCTAGTTGTCCACTAAGAGGAGAGATTTAAAGGAATAATACAGACTTTTGGGCCTTCACTATTGAATGCAAATATGTTCGGCCAGTGCAAGTGGAATTTAATATCCAACCCAATAATCTGGGTCATGCTTGGATCCGAGTCTACGTCTGCCCAACTTTAACACACTATGATCGACACTCCTGTTCTGCTCAAGAGCAAGTATGAACCGATGACCGTTGACCCGAAAAAAAAGAACCGATGACCAGAAACAAAAGAGCAAGCATGAGCCCACCAACAAAGAAACACTTTTGAGTACTTGTTCCACAACCAATACCGATCTCTTTAGATAAAGGTTTTAAATTCAAGATACAGTAAAGATCTCTTAATCGATATAGCTTAAAAAATTAATATTCCACAGAATTAGTATCCAATTACCCACAAATTTCAAACAAGATCTTTATTGTAAATTTTCAACATAAATAGAAAAGAGGTTATGTATATTTAAGAACTATACAAAATACAAGTGACATCGAGTGTTTTTTTTTTTTAAAGAGTGTTTGAATTTGAAATTCAATTCTATCTAAACTTTTTTTTTAACAAAGAAAAAAAAGAAACAAGGTTATTCGTAAAAGAAGATGGAGCTAAAGAGGAATCACCCATACAACATGCTTTAGTTTGCGGCCTACGTTTATAGGTCTATAAAGGAAATTATAGCATTTCATTATATAAATGATGATGCTCATCATACTTAAATTCATATTAGAGATGGGGCATGAACTATATCTTGAGTAAAGTTGAAGTAAATATTTAATATGTAAATTAATTTATTAAGATATATAAAAAAAAATCATATATCTAAAATTTAGAGTGAACCATTAAAATATTACAACTACTATTTTTTTTAGTAAAAAATTAAAGTCAGAATAAGCTTAATGAAAGTAAATGAGTTTTATATAAATTATATTGGAGTTCTAATTGGCTAGTCTAATAGAACCAATAAGGTGAGGCCTCTTGGTTAAGTCAACTTCTTCCCATAAACTAAGGATTGTGTTAGAATTGAATAGATGTTATCCATAGCTACACGTCACAACTCACAAAGGTGAAAAATGGTTATAAGAATACAAATAACGTAAGCAATCTTCACTTGGATATGCCGACCAATATATACCCAATGCATGTTTCGTTTGTGCATCCAATACCTTAGAGCTCACACTTTATGTTTGTTAAGAAGTTTTATTCTAGTTGGTGTGGTTTAGTTAAACTGCTCCACACGAAGACCTTCACCTAATTTCTTTATTTTTCTCATCCCCAAAAGAAAACGCCCTCAGTGGAGGGGAGGGTTTGAATAATTTTCAAGAAGCTCGTGGAGTAGCTTAAAAGTAACTCCTAGCTATCCAAATTCCGAAGACTAGTATATAGATTATATGCATGAAATTGGTAGTGCATGTTATATTGAATGCTTCAAAGGCAACCACATGATAATGACTTGAATGGCATAAATGAAGGTGGGTGGATTGGGATTGGATTGGATGACCATAATAACTATCATTACAGATAGTCAATCACCAATCATATGATGGAATGAATGTGGATGCAACTTCTCTTCCCAGCAGTAACTAATCTCAATATATATGTAGCTTACAAAATAAACGAGTTTTATAGAAACAGGAGACGGCTGAATTACATTCATGGATAGGTTGCCAAGTGTATAGAAAAAATGGATATATACACCTTAATTACGTTTTCTTTGCACCCACAAAAATTTCAGTTTGGTCTCCCACTAATGTAAATGAAATATTAATTGGGGGTCATATTATGATTATAAAAATTATAAAAATATAATTAATATAATTATAATTATAATTATGTTACAGTTGTGAAGACACCTTTAATAACAATGTTACAATTATAATTATAATTGTGAATTGTAATTCAAAACTATAATCTTCGTAATATGTAATACTCCTATTATTTGTAAAATTCATAATAAATTTTATATAAAATCTTACACATGCTTATTAATATGTCACATTATTCATAGATTATATTTTCCAAGTAAATAGCCTTCTTCATATTTTCAAAACTAATTCTTACCAACTTCTATATATGGCAATAAAGGTTAGTCAGAAAACGCTTATGAAATAGTAAATTAGTTTGTATGCTTATTAAAAAATATCCTTCTAATCTATTATGATATTCTTCTAACACTTGGTAAATTATGCTATATTTCGTCATTAAACCAAAAACAGACTGAGTAGCACCTAGTATATAACTATGAAAGTGGCATTCACTCACAGGCTTTCAAATACAAATTTTATTGATTAAGCCAGTTAACATCTTCATTGCATATAACATGTTCCGCGTATATATATTGCTGTAAATTCATATCTTCCTAGGAAGAGGTTTGTGCACATTGTGGCTTTGTGCTGACTCATTTGACGTGCCAATTTTCCTAAATATTTAATTAGACTTCGATTCTAGATAAAAATCAGACGGCATCGTAAACTTATGTCTATAATTAGAAAATTCATAAAAGTACTATAATAATAATTTCCTAATTAATTATTCGATGTAAAATACAATTGGTGTTAGGCCGGTGTTTAAAATACAAGTTTCTGTACACCGAGAAAACACATACAAGGTTCTGGCTTCACAAAAAAATAATTAGATTAAATATAACTCCATTAATTTTTTAATGCTAGTGTAATAAATGAAGTTACTGTTAATCTCAGAATATGTTTATATAAAGCTAAAAAACACGAAGTGACGCTATCAAATAATAACTCAATATATATATAAACTGTAAAATAATGATTTTTTACACCACCCACATTTAACTGACATATTTTAAAATTTATTAATAAAAAAATAAAATAAACATAAACTACTAGCTATTGTAAGATGGTATATAAAATCGGTATAAGAAAAGTGACATTATCCGAAATGGTATTACATTATACTAGCATGTGACGTATGGAAAGGGGAGGGGGGGGGGGGACCAAAGAGACCCCACCGTCAGATCAACATCAAGCGGAGATGGCATAGTAACGACTGAACAGTTAACAGGTCGGTGCATTTGCATCATGTATCATGTGTGCATGGCCATGTTCTCGTGCCCCCACCATCTCTTTTACCGAAAAAATTTTAAATATGCTCTGTGTAAGAAAATAAAACTACATTATATCTTTGTGAGTCGTTACTTATTCATATACAGATAATAATTAATATTATAAATAGATGAATAATATATGCTTAATAGTACACTATAAAAAATTATAATATATCAAGTGTACTAAAAAATCACTTATATTTTTCTTTCAAAAAAAAAAAGAATCACTTATTTTCTACAATGTATATTTATGTCATCCCATGCGCTACGGGTCGGGCCACCCTGGAAAATGACATTACTCTAATGCATAATGGTGAGTCCAGTTGATTGAGGTAAACTTTGCACAATTCTATAATCACTGGAATAAAAAGTTCTCAGCTTCGATCAAGGAAGGAACAAAATAACATGAAGCCATGTGACTTGGGAAGCCAAACCCAAAAACAGCCAAAACAGGGGCTGTACTTCTTTTGGGTGTAGGGTCCATTCTGTCGCAGTTATTATATAACCCCTTATAGAGCTGAAGGTACGGAGATTTGTTATATTTTTTTAAAAAATTTTAAATTTTTTTTAACGTTTAATAAAATATATATCAAATAAAAAAATAAAGTGTTTAATATTACATAAAAAATATTTAAAACTTACTTTATTTAATAATTAAAAAAATTAATAAAAATATGTATTAAAAGGATCTATATTAAGCTTGGAAAAACGGCGTCATTGGTTCTTCCTAGCTTTGTAACGTTGCTCCGTTCTGCTTTTTCTTGATACCCAGTTTGAAGGTTGAGTATCCTTCGCGATGTAAAGTGAAATACATGTTTTTTCTGAATAAATCTATACCCCGGATAAGTGTGTGAATTAAAAGATAAACAAGTGTGGTATGAGACCGATGATGGGAACGTTTTGTTCTTGAATTTTGCAAACTAAATGTCCAACCCCATTGCATTGTAGTGTTAGTGCTTCTTCAGTTCCACGACATTGACAATTTAAGCATTTAAGCAAAACCAACAGTAATGGCAATAAGGTGACGAAATTCCTCTTCATTATCTGCAAAAATGACGAAACAGCATAAAGTCGCTTCAACTACGCTAATTCTCACGTCTACTGCTTACTGTTTCTCTTTATCCATGATTGCATATCACAAGCTAACCCTCGAGTTTTTCTCACTAACCCGCATTTTTCCCTTTTCTTACTCTGCCACCAACATCACACTAACAAACAAAAAGAGAAGCCACATGTCACCATCAACCATGCCAGCATACTATCCCAATCCGATTGTTGTCCTCCTTCTCTTTTTCGTCACAACCTTTACTTGAACCAAACCCGTCTCACATCTCACATTCCCTTTAAAAGTAATCCTTTTCAGTTTTAGTGTTTTACCCCATTTTAATATTTCTCTCTGTCTCGCTCTCTCTGTCTCTCACATTCAGATCCTTTTAACCCCAACCCATTATTGCTTGCTCGTTAATTAAGCCAATGACTCGGCTATTTCGATCCAAATCTTGCGGAGTCGTGGGTCGCGCTGAATTCAACCCTGCTCGGCCAAGTCCATTTTTTCGCAATGTCAACTGGGAGAAAGATGAGGAGGATGAACAAGAATTAGGTAGTGATGATGATGATGATTCTTCAAGCAACCCCGTTTCAACGCCGTTCATCGATCCGGGTAGTGGAGTGGATAATCAAGCTCGGCGTGGCCATGGCTGCCAATCCCACAGTCAGCACCAATTTGCCATATTGGATATTCTGGTGGCTGCGCTGAAGAAGTCGCTGGTCACTTGCAGTGTGGAGAGGGAGGATATTTCCTCCTTGGATATTAGCTGGCCAACGGAGGTGCGCCATGTCTCGCACGTTACCTTTGATAGGTTCAATGGGTTTCTGAGTTTGCCCACCGAGCTCGAGCCGGAGGTACCCAGGAGGGTGCCTAGTGCCAGGTGAAGTCTCTGTTTTGTTTTCTTCCTCTTCTTATCAATCTTAGTTGTTAAAAGAACATGGAAATTGGGTCATTGAAGTAAAACCAGAGGTTAAATTTTGTTGAGATTTCTTTCGGATCAGAGAGTGTGTTAATTTGTAGTTTGCTTATAATTAGATGAATTTTTTTTAAATGCGCCAACAAGATTCTAATGAACCAGGCAACCTAATGGCTTCAATTAGGCATGCATCTTTGTGCATTGATGGATGCATCCACCAGGATGTTATGAAACAGAGGAGAAAATTTTGAGTTGTGTGATTTGTTAGAAATATAAAATTATTTATATATTTTTATTTAATAATTTAAAATTTCGAAATAATTAATTTATAATATAATATAAAGTTTTTATAACTAAATAGACAAGTGTTAAATCTTTGTCACCCTTGTGAAGCCTTATTGATATTTTTTTTTTCTATATGCCCAATCCAATATTCTCAATTAAATGCTAAAAATTCATTAAGAAAATATTTTTCTTTTAATTAATATTAATATTTTTTAAAATTAAAATATTTTCTTACTAGTAATTCATGATGTCGTGGCTCAGCTTAAAGAAGGTTCTGCATTACCTTTTCAGTGTTAAATGCAAGTTCCCAGCACATTTTTTTTAACTTCAATTTTTAAATTCCAGATGCCCTGGAAATTGTATGGTCCTTCCCGGCAAGGAAGATTTTGGTTTTGTCACTTGGTTGACATCAGTTCAAACTTCTGAAGTGATTCAATTCAGATAAATTGCTTTATAACCTGTGAATCCACCATAGTTTGCCTTTGGTTTTAATCGCACATCTTAGGTTTCAATGGTGGCTAGGCTGATGCGAGAGAAACATGGTTCATTTATGTTTGATAATTGATCCATTAATAGTCTGGAATCTCTCACTCAAAATACTCTGAAAAGATTTGCTCACCGACAACTGGGGAAAAAACAGTTGTGTTTGGATTTGTGGCTGCAAAATCAATACAATTTACGAAGGGTCTTTGATTGGTCTTGGGGTGTTGGTTGTGAATCTCTTCTTTGCCTCTCCCCTGCTCGCTGAGTAGGGAATTCAATTGCCGTGAAAGGGAAGAAAGGAAAAACTAAGCCGGGAGCCAGTTAGTTTGCCTTTCATCCATGCCCCTGCTCTCTTCCAGTCTCTTCCTTTTAAAGCCATCATTGACTGAGTTCTTATAATCGTGCAGTGCAAAGGTATTTGGAGTTTCTGCAAAGTCAATGCAGTGCTCTTTTGATGATAGGGGGAACAGTGTCCCTACCATTCTGCAGATAATGCAAAAGCGATTGTATTCAGAGGGAGGCCTTAAAGTATGTAATGTTCTGTTTTGTGTGGAATTTTAGGTGTTAAAATCATTTAATTGGTTTTATTTCTGAGGTCTAATTTCATGCTTGCCATTCCTGAAGGCAGAAGGAATATTCCGAATTAATGCTGAGAACAGCCAAGAAGTGTTGGTTCGTGAAAAGTTAAACAGAGGTGTAGTGCCACGTGGAATCGATGTTCACTGTTTATCTGGTTTGATAAAGGTATTTATTAAGATGCCTAATTTAACTTCTCTATTATATTAGAATTAATTGAAACCTATTTCTTTGATTTTAGCTTAACAGTTATTATGCTAAAATTAGTATGGGATTTTTTATTGTTCCTTCAAACATTTGGAAAGGGAGCTCAGGCTTAGCCTTATATATGTGCGTGATTTGCAAAAATGAACTTGAATGAAATATTAGTTCCATCCGTCAACAAGAGTTTTAGTATATAATATGGTTCGGTAAGCTCTGATATTTACAAGGAAAACTTCTTGAGATTGGTTAACTGGCACTGCTCATTCCTCATTTTATTGATTAGTGTGCATTATTAAGGGATTCTTTCTTACTATAAACAACTCAGTACCTCTGCATTAATGAAGCATTATTAATGTTGATAATTTTTCGTAAACTGTTAATGGACTCTTCCGATGAGTATGACTCAACATACAAGAAAAGATAATATTAGGAATAGATGTGATTGTGAGGTTGGAATAGCATATATTGAGGAAAAAATGATGAAAACTCATCAAGGTCTAAACGTGATTTGATCGTATGAGGAGAATACCAATAGAAGTTCTAATGTTGAAAGTTATCAAGTGAAAGATAGTTAGTAGAGGAGAACAGAAAAAAAAAAAAAAACTTTTAAGAAAAACGATTAAAATAGTTATTACCCTAAATGGATTTATTAAAAATTCGGTTTTTTATAAAGTTCAATTGGGTTATTTGATCCATGTAGCCAACCCACCCAGTGTGTGTTAAATGAGGCATTCTGCCCATTTCTGACGTTGTTCATGCCTTTCAGGCGTGGTTTAGAGAGCTTCCAACTGGGATACTTGATTCTCTCACCCCAGAACAGGTGATGCACTGCAACACAGAAGAGGATTGTACTCATCTTGTGAAGTCACTTCCTTCAACAGAAGCTGCACTGCTTGACTGGGTAATCAATTTGATGGCAGATGTCGTTGAGCACGAACAGTTCAACAAGATGAATGCACGCAATATTGCTATGGTTTTTGCGCCCAACATGACGCAGGTCAGTTAATATAAGTAAAGATGCATAGTTCTGTTCCTGCTATTCTTTAAAACATGAGCTGCTTCTGGTTGGTTATTCTCAAAGTTTAATTAGGTTCATATTCTAGTCAAGCAACATAACTTCATATTTTCATAAATTCATCGGTTGCTTAACAAAAACCAGCAATTGCTGAATCCTGGATGTATCTACCAATAAAGCTGGTATAACTCTTTGCATGTGCATCTTATTTATGCTAGAGCGTATTTAAATGCTGGTTTCCTTGTGCTATGCAGATGGCCAACCCTTTGACTGCATTGATTCATGCAGTGCAAGTCATGAACTTCCTTAAGACATTGATTCTGAAGACCCTTCGAGAAAGAGAAGAATCAATTGCGAAGGAGAGATTGCTATCATCCTGCTTAGATTCTCCCTTTTGCAAAGGTGATCCTCCTTTCAAATTTCACAGGGAGGCACCTTGTGAGCAAACTGATGATGCTTGTGCCACAAAATCACTTGTCAAAAGTAAGTTGTTGAGGACTTCTACCTTGGGAAGAATAGAATGGTGTGTTGAGGACAAACTTTGGAGCTCTGAGGTAAAGGGAAATGGAGATGGGGAATTCGAATCTGTTTCAAGTGGTAGCACACCTTCAAGATATGAGATTGGTCCTTCAGAAAATAGATCCAGAAGTAGTTATGATAGTGAACATTGGCCGAGATTGACAAAAGGAGTGCGCAGGCTACGCTGGCACCCTGTATTTCAACTGGGCAAGCCAACTAAGAAGCCTGCAAGTCTTGGGCCTCTTGGCACTGTAAATACTAGAGAAGAAGATGGAGAGGCTTGGGCCTAGAACAACTACTGCATGCCCTGCTTTTCATGGCTTTGTGAGATTGTCTGAAGCACAGCTTCAGTTGTAACTGCGCTTGGTTTCTTAGTAGAATGTCTAAGTTCATTGAAATGTTTAAAGGCGTTAACAAAAGCTCTTCCAAATGATTGCCCTATAAAATGTTGCCGTTGCTGACATCAAAGATTTACTACAAATATGTTCAGTGTTGTGTGGATAATTAAATATCCGAACCTCAGAGCACTGTTACTATTGGTTTTGGAATTGAGTGCTGCACAATCTATCAGGGTATGTTCCTAATCTTCTTAGGTAGAGTTTGGTACCATTTTCTGAATTTGGAAATATCAGATCGAACCAAACCGAAGTAGTCGGTGAAATCGAATAAGTTTAGCTTGATTTTTTCTTTTTTACTGTGTGATTTTTTTATTGATTTAGTTTTGAAGAAATTGTACATTTCGTTTTGAAAAACTATTGTAATTACCCTTTAGGCAAGAGTCTTCCGGTCATGTGTTCTTAGTTACTTGCTTGTGAAACAATGTAGTTATAGATGTAAACCAAAAGAAAAAAAAAAGCACAGTAGTAAAGCAATAACAATTCATAAGTCAAAACAAAAAAAAAAGAGAGAAAGAGAAAGGGTAGAAACAATCTTAATTGTAAATTGGGATATTTTGTTGCAAAGGTAATAAAACAATTGAAAATAATGTACATTATATTGTGTTAACTGGTTGAAGAAAAGATTTTTTTCCCCAAAAAATTAATCCTGGCTTTAAAATGAAGTTTCTATGGTAAAGGAAAAAAAGGATGCAAAACATAAAGCATGGACAATCTTGGGTAGTGTAATACGGAAGTGCAGCATCCTTAGGCTTTTTTTTTTTTTAATGAGATGTGATCTTGCTTGCAGTATTGTACCTGTCTTTTAATAAATTGTTCTATAAATTTTTAATATGATAAGTAAAACTTATTCTCTTGATATTTCAATTTATTTATCACTTAGATTATGTTTGAAAATTTAGAATAGATAGGAAATAAATAGATTTAGAGAAAATAAATGATAAAGAAAAGAAGAAGAATAGAAGTTTAAATGTTTAATTAATAAATTTTCCTTTGAATGTTTTAAATCCTCTAAATTAGAGAAATTTTAAAATATTCACAAATTTATAAGAGAAGATTTTGGTTGATTATTTAAAAAATTTTATTTTCTTATTTTTCTTTTATAAAACTTTTAAAAAAGAGAGAGAGTTATGATAAATCTTTTCATTCTTTTATTTTCCTTCCTTAATCGTCTATCTAAACATAACATTAGTACACCTTTGTAAATAGCAACCTTAGGGCTTTGAAGCAAAGCTTTCAAACACAACAAAATGAATTTAGTCTAACAAGTTAAAACCAATAATCATTATATGCAATTATTTCAAAATAACTATTGAACAGCATAAATAAAAAAAAAGTGCCGATTTACAATTTCAGTGAACACAACGTAAAAACTAGCCAGAAATTGTCGACGCAGAGAGAGATACACGAATGGATTATAAACTAAACGGTTGTACTACCATTTCTGAAGATTAACTGCTGTTCCAAAGCGGCATCAAATCAGAAAATGGCCATTTATGATAAATTTGGGACCAAAATCCTCCTTCCTTTTTCAGAAAGATAATGCAACTTATTGTATTTTTATTCTTCATTTCGGGTAACTTTTTGATTTATTTTATAAATTTTGTCCCTTCATTTTTTTAATTAGAAGTCTTATAAAGATATTATTTCCAAAACATTAGAAGAATCCAATAAATGTTTCGTACGGCTGTCGTATTGTTAGGTGGAAACTGGAAAGTACTATACTAGTTCCTATGGCTGTTGTGCTCCATTAAATCGCCCTCAATACACCACATGGCACGTTCAGTAGCTATACATTGCATGTATAATTATATATTTCATGAGTCGCTGAGACAAGAACTTCATGTCTCTGCATGTTATACTACACTCTTGCAAGCTCACAAAATAATAAGAGAAGCCAAAATATGACTAAATAAAAATGACAATCATCATACAAGTTATCTCCAAATCACCGATGCAAATAAGTAAACTAAGATAATCTTAAGACTTACAAGATCATATTTCATTTTGAATGTGATCTTCTGTATAATGAAATCGTCATCAAAACTCAAAAGTATAGGCAACATCGACAAACAAACAAAATATTCGTGAGTACTATATAAAAATAGACATGACAATGATAGAAATGGAGAAGGGATCGATGAAAGAGTTAAACATGTTTGATCCAATTGCTTGAGAAAGAAAAAGGAAAGCGATGGTGAAAGAAACAAAATGGGGAGCACTGTATAATATATATGGACATTAGAAAAGGATGCCGACTTGAAGTGAATAAATATTGTGATCAATGATATACAGCGAAATGTTTAGAAATGAACATGGCGGGGACATATATGTTATGGTAGCAGGCATCACTACGTACGTACGTTTGTCATCTTTATCTCTACTGAACGAAATATCTGCGCAATTAGGTTACCACTCATGATCACTATTAATATGGGATGTTTGGTGGGAACTGGGAAGACAAGAAAGAGAGAAATGCCGAACATATATTCACGGGGCTTCTTTTTTTATTAAGGGTGGTAAATTACTGGTTTCCAAACGTTTCATTACATCTTAAGCGCCAGTATTCCATCATAATATATCTCCCTAATTTTCACTCGGCTCTTGCTACTTGTATATGCACATTCTTTCACTTAATATATGTGTTTTCTGTTTTTCAAAACACAAATGTAAGCCTTGCATTCTCGATATATTATATCATTGACAATCTTTGTCCTTTTTATCATTATTTGTTGTTTTAGATTTTAGTTAAATTGATTTTAAAAGAATTGATTATGAAATAATTGATGTTAATATAATTGATTTGCATTTAAGAGTGATATTTTAAAAGTTAATTTAGAAGAATTAATTTTGTTTAGATGATAAAGTAAAATCATTTTTAAAATATAATAATAGGTACATGCACTTTTAAAAATTTTGTGAGCCTTACACCTAAAATTAAGTCGATTCACTGGAACAGCAAAAAATATTTTACTTCACTCAAAATCAAATTTACAAACTTAAAAATTTGTGAAAATTAATTTTTTAAAAATAGACGTATATATCAACTATTCTTAAAATTAATTATTTTCACTGCCACCAAGTTTTTGGTAACAAACTAAACAAGCTCGAAGAATGTAGAAAGAATTCGAAAAGCTTTTTACTTAATAAAAACACATTCATGCTAATTAATATGTTGATATTTCACTTGATAGTCGCTTGTCAGTCACATTGTCTATTTACGATTTTTTTGCTTGCAATAATGACTTTTAACAGTTTTTAAAACGAAGAATAATACATGATTCATTCACAATAAAATAATATGTAAATAAATCAACATTGAATCTTAAAATATAACGATTAGATACTTTTGCACTCCTTAATTTCCTAATAATCTATTGTATGCAATTTCATGCATATAATATTTATGGTATTGGGAAATATCTTGATAGTGGAGCAAGTCACTGTATATATAATCATAATCAAAAGAAAATGAGATATGTAGAGTAATAACCACGAACCAGCACGTGATAATCTAACTATGAATCCAGCCGAAGCTAACAACTCACGATCTCTTTATGGTAGTTCTGTTTTCATTTATTGAATAGTCGATCAGTAATGAACTGATTTTGATTTGCTTGAAATTGGAGTTCCAGCGTGGCTGTGCGGGTTTGTCCTACACATATTAGAAAGAATTTTGTTATTTTTTACACTAAGTTGATACATTTTTTTATTAAAAAAATAAGAGAAAATAAATATTAAAAAATATGTTTAAACTTTGAAAAATATTTTTTTTTAACAAGAAAGATGTAAAAATTTGATGTATAAAATAGGTGCAGGAAAAATAAACACTGCACCCCGAGAGATTGGTTGGAACAGTTATGTTTTTATTGTTGCTCGCAAACCTCCAAACACAATCATAATTAATTCTGAAGTACGGAATCGTTAACAACAAAACAATTATTAAACTTTTGTGACCCAAAGGAATTTGGACATTAATTAACTAGTTGAGAGTTGCTATTGTACTCACATCGTGTCCTTTTTGGTACTGTTATTGTTATTAAAAGGATGTTAAAAATTTATTTTTTCACTAATTTTTATAATACATATTCAAAAGTTGACCAATTAATTAATAAACACTTGATGACTGGCCCAGTTACTCAAACTCAAAAAAGAAAAATAGGAATGTCGAAATAGTTCACTAATTAGTTTTATTGAAAATTATTCCAGTACTTATATAATTTTTTTTAGGTATTGGTATCTTTGTTAAATATTTATTAATTTCAACTGATTATATTTTATGAACTATAAATATATTTATTATAAAATCTAACCACTAATAAATATTTAATAACTTATTCAAGATATAAGTACCATTGCAATTACCAATTCCATAACATCCGATACTACTCTTCTTTATTTGATCATCAATGCCTTTATTTTCGGGCCTGCCATTATACTCACACTTTTTTTTATTTGGCATTTTTATACATTTTAAGTGTGATCTTAATTCTTACTTAAGATATTAAAATTATCTTTTCTTACAAAATATTCTTCAATAAAATATAAACGTCTAACATTACAACTAAAATTCATCTTACTTAAGATCCGATTTAGTTATTGCTAAACCACACTCTTATGATCTTATACTCATACATTAATCATGCAAGAGTACATATTTATTTATTTGTTTTTATAATATGAATATTTAATTTCTATACATACGATATTAGAGAGAGGAAAAAAATCAATTTTTCTGACTTTTTGTGCAGCTTTAATTCTTTCTCCTAAGCTTTTAACAAGAGACATATTTAAACAAGTGAAATTACACGATATGTAATCATGCAATCACTGAATCGGTTCACCACAGTCCACGTGTTCTCATTTTAGCAAAGATGATGCTCATATATTAAATTACATTTTCCTTTTATGACACCTTTGATTAAAAAATAAAAAAGTTAATCGGATCTTGATGTTAAAAGCAGCCATGTATGTAACATTTTCCCACACTTCTATTCGTATGCATGTTGGCTATTAAGTTGTAGTGTTACTGTTATGTGTCTCGTTTGTGTTCGTATGTCGCACGTTCGTAAGAGAGACAGAATGAGAGAGATTGATTGGGTATAATTAAATTTGTACATTTCGTGATTACCTATGTATATATATAACCTGCGCAACGAACGTAAAAATTAATGTATGAGGTAGGGAATTCACGATCTGATGCAGCATGAACATGTAATGTAACATCGTGGCTCAAATGTATTTCTTTTCCATATAAAGCGATATGCTACCTTCAGCATGACAATTGATAAGTGCAATGTACGTAAAATCGATTTTTTTTTTATTTTTTTGGGTACGTAAAATCGATTGAATAGAATATGACAAAAACTTTCCATGTATTTATCAGTTCATATTTTGACAGACAATATTATGTCATTACTATATATATGCTATAATACCTTGAAATTAAGGAGGAAAGAACTTGTCACCATCAATATAGTTCGAATATAATGATAATAATTTATAATATATCTTCAAAAGTTTCATAACTTGCTTTAACTCTCTACTTTATTAACCACGGTTTAAGAACTTAAAAAGCTCTAGCTACAGAGCATCCATTTCTCTAAAGGAAACCCAAAAACAAAAATAATAATTTTTTTCAGCTTAATATTAATTCCTGAGAAAAAGAAGGCAAATAAAACCTACCTCCCTTAAGATATTTTTGGGTACATATATAAGTACATTCAATGTACAAACATGGGACGGTTGAAAATTGAAATCATGCTCCGCCATATGCAAATTAACCCATAGTTGACGTTATGATTTTCTTTTCTTTTCTTTTTTTTGGGAGTAATAGAGACCCCTAATGTATAAGCTAAGATACGTGAAACATTTGTGTTCTTACCAATTATGATTTATTTGATTTTGAGAGAAGGTTCATATTCTTTTATTGAAGAGTATTAAACGAACTATGGAATGTACGTATATAAAACAAATTAATCTATGAATTTCAGTGGAAATTTTCTCCTTACGCCGGCTTGTGTCCCAGGATTTTGTAAGAGCTACTTGTGTCTTTTTGTGTTTCAATAATCACTTTTATGTATTTAGATTAATTTATTTTATTTTTTAAAAATTATAATTAAAATATTCAACGAGATCTTTGAATTATAAATTATTTTTTAATACAAAGTAAGCTTATCCAACTATTCTATCATTTTTTCTCATAAATTTTGTTGTTGCTGCGATCTCTCATCATAAAAAGAAAAGTTAAATTTACTGTAGATTTGCATGCCGTTTCTTAAATTTTTTTAATTACTTATAATAGAACGTCTGTCAAACATTTTTCATAAAAAATATTATCTCTAATATTTCTGATGGAAAATCCATCAGGAAAATATATATACATTTTTTTAATTTTTTGACTGAAATATCTTACATGTGAGATTAAGATTAATCTCTCAAGCATAATCATAACTAATCTTTAACCTTAATTCTTTAAACAATTGGAAGGTTCAAATTTTGTCCTCACCTAAGAGCGTGGCTTGTTTATCATTGCATCCAACCCTTTTTGTTACCAATAGTCAGGGATCCAAACATTGTGTTGTCTAATATTGATTTTACAATAGTTACGGTACATGTTTGAATTAATTTATTTTATATTTAAAATAATTTATAATTAAAATTTTAGTAATAGAGCTTATGAAGAGAAAAAAAAATAATTTTTTTCTAAAATTTAAGTTGAATCAAACATATGCTTAGCTATGGAAGATTCTAGCTCATTGTAGAACTATATATTCAAACCTGGGGGAAAATTGCATTGTGAAAAGTCTAGGCAACCTTTTGGATACTAGTTTGGTTAGATCTCTGCTAGTTCAAACATGAGAAACTCAATGCCTTCTGTTATTAATGTGGAATAACTAAGGGAGTATAAGGAGAATGCTGAAAGCCTGAAATGTTCTTTGGAAACCAAGTTCCCACTTTTGTCCCATGTTAAATGGATTTTTCCAAAACTATGTTGCAGTAGCACAAATGCAGCCAAGAAAGAATAAACAACACTTAAAGCTTAAAAGCTTTAATTTCCACAAAAGCAGCAGCAACATAAAGCGACAAGCTTTAAGGCGAGAATCAAGCTGCAGAAGTCTAAATTGAAAGCATACTACTTAGAACTGAAAACAGAGTAAAACAGGCATGTGCAAGACAATTATTTCTCTCAACCAAACTTGGTACCCACTTTGTAAAGCTTGTACAAACACAAGCTAACATGCAAAAGTGATGCAAAACAGTAATTGGACAAGCTGAAAGTGAAGGGAGTAGGGAGAGACAACTTGAAAACACAGTCTGCATACCATTTCTGCGTCCATTCCCCGGGTAAAACTTTGAATTATATTGCAGCCAAGTTCCATTTGATTAACTTTAGCCTCTCCAAAGCGAAAAATTATGATTATCTTAGGAATCTTTACGAACACAGCTCACAGCTTTATTAAAGCAATCAGAATACATTCATACAATGAATATTTCACAAAACTCTCTTGAAAGACAGAAGAGTATTTCCCATGAAAGATCATATTCATTGATTCTCTGCATTGACACTAATAGAACAATTTTTGTCCTTTGTAGCATAGAAAACATTGAAAAATCGTAAATTGAGTATGCTTGAATATTCCTCATAAAGTAATCTTCAAATTTCGTATCAATCATTGGTTGTCAACCTCTCACTCCTCTTGTTTATAGAGTAAAGTCTTTTCTAGTTATTATGGGTAAGATCCAGCTATCTTTATCCAAAAGGAGCTACTGGAAAGAAACTTAGAATTTTCGCCATAAGCTTTGGTCCATGCATGCATAGCTTGCTTAGGCTTCAGTGCTTCACTTGAGCAAGCTTAGCTTCAATTGAATCAAATATTTGCTTTATAGAATAGTTGAGAGCAGAATCATATATACATCTGGGCTTAGTTTTACTAAGAACTTCTGTGTTGCTAGTTTTCTAGATTTTCTCATGTAACGTGACCATTCCATAAATATGCTTAGGTATTGTGGAATTTGCTCCGAATGTTTGAGCTTTTAGGGTTATCCAACTTGTAATCTTGTTTTTACGGGTTTAACAATTTAATGATCAACCAATTTAACTTCACCTTCCTTATAAAAAAAAAAAAACCTTTATAATCAAGTTTCAATGACAGACTAGTTATTATATCACGTATTAAAAATATATATACTGCGTGTAATAGCATGACATAGTTAATTTGTTGTCATCAAAATCTAACAAAACTCAAGGAAATCTTATAACTTGATGACCAAATCAAAAGAAAATATAAAAATCAATTCGATCCGCACACTAATGCTGGGAAGTCTTTCCGCCCATTAAAAAAAATAACAGCAACAAAAATCATCCAAAGTTAACTAAAAGTAAAAACATAGCCCACACGTGTTAAAAAGGTGGATATGTTCAGATGACGGTTTAAATGGCATGTGTTGTGTGGGCATCGCACATCCTAAGTGAAGATTTAGATTATAATTAAAATACCATTTAAGGGGTAGGCCACTAAGGAAAGCACTAAATATGTTTAGTGGGCATAATTGTCCTAACAATTCTACACAAGTTTTCACATGATTTACGATTACGAATATTCAATTATATTATTTACATATTATTTTTATTATACTATTCTTATAATATTTCTTTTTTAAGTAATAAAACAAAACAAGCATATATTACAATACAATTTTTTTTATTTTTTTTTCAAATAAAAAGGTGCACAGAATAATGTATAAGAAACATTTTCCCATATCATTGTTGGTAATTATGTAAAATAATATTGCGAATTGAGAAATGTTCTTCTTATACTAATTTTTTTACATCTCACTTTTATACTTTTTTATTATAAAAAAAAGAAGAAAGGTGAAAGTCTTTTTTTTATAATAAAAAAATATGAAAGAGAAGTGTAAAAAAATAATATAAGAATAATATTTTTATCGTGAATTTTACATATATATATATATATATATATATAATCGGCAATGTTGATGTGATTAGTGTTAATCTATTTTTTATATAGTCTGCAGCCCAAAAAATATATATTTTTTCGTATTTTAAGGTAGATTGAACGTAACTGCATTGTCCAATTAAATAACTTGGCAGAGGAAAGGAAACAAATAGTAGAACGCAAAAGACTATCTTAAAAATATAGTACCCAGAAAGAAGATTATCTTAAATTTTGGAAAGATTTTGTCTGACGTGGTCTTGGAAGTTACATAATTAAATTAAATACTAACTTTCAACCGTCCTAAACGAGATATTATCCACATTCTGACTTCGGGAGAAAATCAATGCGACCAATTAATAATAGAAGCATGATATATATAATTAATATGTTAATGCTAATAAAATATTATATTCGTAGTGCCACTTTGTAATGGAGAAAAAAAAAATGAATTACTAGGACATACTAACCGACAACTAGCCCCGTACGTAGCAGTACCATACATCACCCTATGACCAATGGGCAATTTTAAACACCGCAATAATTGAGTATAAGAAACACCCATATGGAATTATAATGAACATTTTAAATATTCCCCTCATTTTTCAATTATTTCATTGATTCTAAGTTAGTTCGACCACCGTACTCTTTTCCCTCCAAGATTACAAGAAAACATTAATTTCTCTGAAAAGCATTATTCTCATAATATCTAAAAACTTCTACTAGAAGAGACCAAAACCAAAAATAAAATAAAATAAAATAAAAACAAAAACCCTGCATGTTACATTAATTTTACTTTTTAGCTCGCAAAGTGGACATACCTCTTCCACTAGTATATTTTTCTTGACAAGGTAACCTCCGATAGAAACTATATGTTGGTCACATCTAATTTAGAAAATTTATTTAATGAGAGCAATATGTATAATATAGGCAAATAAAATCTTCAAATTTTTATTTTATATACATTCATACATACATACATATATGTACACGTAATATTATCAAATTTTACAATTGTTTTTTTACATGTTTTCCTTGTATGTAATTTCTGATTGCTTTTGTTAATCTTGAAGTGGATAGATGGTAAGATTTTAATAAAAAATGATTGTGATTTTTATTAATTGTTTTTTATACTTTAAAAATAAAAACCTAAGCTTCAAATCCATATAATTGCAATCTTTCAATTTCCAAAGCAAATAATTAATCAACGAAGTCTGCATTTAATATAGAAACACACTAAATGATAAATATTATAAATAAACACTTCTTCACTATATTTACACACAAAAAAATAGTAGTAAGCAATAAAATAACAAAGAGAAATAAAATTAATATTGAATCTGAAGCTCTTAATTTCTCGAAAAGTTAACACTATTGCAGAGAAAAGGAAACACAACACTCTTATGCAAGAAACACCACCAAGTAGACCAAAGAGTTAATAGCTCAGTACGTGTACAGGAATTTAGTTAAGAATTATATATGGTTTTGTAGGATTGAGTAAAAGAAATGCCCGTCTTGATGGATCCACAAGGGATCGAATTGTATTAAATTAAGTCAATGGGTAGAGAGTGGCATAAGTGAGGTAACGCACATGAAGAGCACAATCAACTTTAGCAATTAGCAGCACAACCTTCATTATGTACTGGAAGAAACGGTTCATTTTATTTTTTTTTTCAAAACTCGGGGAAGTAATTGCAAGTTGCAAAGACACGAAGATAATCCTGCTTTTACCAAAGTGAAAAAGGTTCTAGGAAGAAAAATAGAATATTACCCCCCCCCCCCCCAATTGTGTAACCTATATACATTGACTTTTCGAAATCCAAATTCACACCATCGTAATGAAATTTACTGTAATGTCAGTGTAATATAACAACTGAGTCACAATTTAATTCCATTCTCGTTAAAATCATAATGGACAGCAACCTCAAATCAAATCTTGAGATTTAATTAAATTCACTTTTCACATATATGCAATTTAATGAAAAATTCTTATGTGTTTCAAAAACATTACATTTAATTTACTAAAACTTCAATACTCAATTTTGTTGAGTGCAGTGAGAATATATTAAAATTTTAAAATTTCTCCAATTTGATGCCGTAACATTAACTATTCAAACTAGTTTCAACCACAAAAAAAACACGTTTGATTCGGTTGTACGTCTAACGCCATCGAAGTCGTATCCTGTCCATAATTCCCATCACAATAAAAGTCGTATACGGACAACGACAAGGTAGTTAATAGGCTGAAGGGAGTAATTTTTTTTATTTAAATTGGTTTGTATTTTCCTACGATGCCAAAAAAATTCATTCATGTAAAAAGAGCAAAAACCCCACATCTAACAAGCACAATACTTTAAAAATGTATGTCAAATACATATCCGTATTAAATATTTCTCGTACATCATTAAATGTTGTTTGCATATATTTTATAACTTATTTTGAATTTTTGAATTTTTTTACTAATATGAATGAGATATTATAAAAATTTTAAAAATGTTAAATATTTATTATATTTGCAATGATTAACACTAACAATAAAAAATTATTTTTTAATTATGGAATGGATTAATTATATTTTTTTATTTATATTGTTTTATAATAATTTTATATGTTCTTTCATGTTGTTTGAAATGATATATGTTATTTTTTCTATGCATGTTACGTTGTATCTTATTATATATATTATTATTCTTATTTTTAAAATATATCATATTAGATCTTTCCAATGTCATATCCGCCACTAGTGCATCATGCCCCCACATGTATCATCTTAAATCCCAATGCGTCCTTCGCCGTGCCTCTCGCTTTCTTTTCACGAGCTAGCGGTGCCCAATTGTGACTGCCTCTTGAGCTGATTTGGTCGGTTGGACCCCATTTTCCCCATATGCACCCGCTCACCCATATAATCCCCCTTTCCCAACCCCAATTTAGCTGATTTCCTCTCGAGTCTCAAATCCCGGCACACACTCTCTCTCTCTCTACGGTTGGTCCGACACTCTTTATTTTAAACAAAAAGAACTGTTTCCCGTACAAAACAGAAGCTTTTTCTTTGTCTCTTAAATCTTAATACCCTTTTCAAAAAAAAAATAATCTTAATCCCATCTTTTGTCAGACCCAGCTCTTTGGTCGTTTCCAACTTGCCGATCTCGAAGCCACACACTTTGTCCTTAGTTCTCACCATATCTGTACCCTCTTTCACTAGTCTGCGTAATCCATGGAGGATATGATAATCTCTCCTTCTTCGTCCTCCTCTCTGGTCTCTCTGCCCCAAGAGAACCCATCAATCCTTCAACAAAAGCTTCAGCTATTGCTCCAGAGTCAACCAGATTGGTGGGTCTACGCCATTTTCTGGCAGACAACAAACGACGACAATGGCAACCTCTACTTATCCTGGGGAGATGGCCATTTCCAAGGCACCAAAGACACATCCCCAAGACTCCCCCACATGAACAGCAGCGCAGCCCACCATTACCCCATTTCAGCAGATCAGCTCCACTGTGAGCGAAGGAAGTTCATGAAAGGCATCCAATCTCTGATCAGCGACAACCCAGACGGCAACATCGACAACATGAGCACAAGCGGCGATCTAAATGACGCCGAATGGTTCTACGTCGTGTCGTTGACTCGCACTTTCTCTGTTGGCGATGCTTCTTCCCTCCTTGACAAGGCGTTCACTTCAGGTTCTCTGCTCTGGTTAAAAAGTGAGCACGAGCTTCAATTTTATAACTGTCAAAGAGCCAGAGAGGCTTACATGCATGGGATTGAAACTCTAATCTGCATCCCTACCAACAGTGGCGTTCTTGAAATGGGTTCCTATGATATCATCACAGAAAACTGGGGTCTAGTCCAACAAGCCAAATCTCTGTTTGGATCAGATCTCATCGGCATGCCTCCCAGCACTAAGCAACTAAACCCGATACAATTCTTCGACGACCAGAACATCTCCTTCGCTGACATCGGCATTATCGCCGGCCGCGTTCAAGAAGAAGACAATTCCCACGACGATGCGAGGAAGAGAAAGGAAAGGGAACCCAAGAAGAAGAATTTAGTGTTCAAATTCGGGTCACGCCAACATTCTTATGTGGATTCTGAGCATTCTGACTCAGATTGTGCACTAATGGCAGCCAACACCTTAGACAAAATAGCACCCAAGAAGAGAGGGAGAAAGCCGGGGCTTGGCCTTGAAACGCCGTTGAACCACTTAGAGGCGGAGCGGCAGCGGCGGGAGAAGCTGAACCACCGGTTCTACGCTTTGAGAGCGGTGGTGCCAAACGTTTCGAGAATGGACAAGGCTTCTCTGTTATCAGATGCCGTGGCATATATCAAGGAGCTCAAAGAGAAGATCGACGAATTGGAAGCGCAGCTGCAGAAGGAGGGTAGCAAGAAGGTGAAATTGGAAATGGCGGATAACAAGGACAACCAGAGCACCACGACTTCCACAGTGGACCAAACGGCGCCGAATGGGTCTGCGCTTGAGGTGGAGGTGAAGATTATAGGACCAGATGCCATGGTAAGGGTTCAATCAGAGAGTGGGAACCACCCAGGGGCGAGGCTAATGGGTGCATTGCGGGACTTGGAGTTTCGAGTCCACCATGCGAGCATGTCCTGTGTTAATGAGATTATGCTTCAAGATGTTGTGGTTAAGATTCCTGAGGGGATGAGAAGTGAAGAAGGTCTTAAGTCAGCAATTCTTGGCAGATTGGATCAGTAGTAGTGGCAACGTTGCCCAGATCTCCAAAATCTAGCTGTTTCAACTTTCATGGTCATTTATCTGTACGTTTTGTAATAATGCTCTAATTTTTTTTTTCTTCTTTTTCTTGTGCTCTGTGGAGGTGGAGATGGAGGAGCATGGTTTCGCTGGTTTGTACTCAGTCAGTTCGTACCTGCAATTACGTAATCATTATACCTGAGAAATCTAAGAACCCTGTCTATTTCTATTTGCATATTTTTTTTGGACTTTGAAGAACAAGATAAGGAGGCTTTAACATGTTGCTATCTTTCTGTTCCACACTATCATGCATTTGATACCTTCGAGAAATTATGGAAATCAAGGCCTATTCTTGAGTAATTGGCTTTATCAAAACAATCACGTTATTTTTTTGCACCATTTTTGTAATACTTTTTTACATCACTTTCTTTTTATAATAAAATAAAAAATATATATTTTAACATACACTCTCTTTATTTTTTTTATTTTCAAATAAAATGAAGTAAAAATGAATATAAAAAAATTGATGGCAACCAACATTCTCCTCGTTAAAAAATGCAGGCACTCTTTTTTTTTATTATTTATAAAGCAGGTCATATGATTTGATATCTATTTGTTTTAATAGGGAGAGAATAAGAAAGTAAAAAGTTATAATATATTTGAGTACAATAAACTTTATATGTATTATTATCTTTGAAAGATTTTTGTGATGCTTTTAATAAGTGGTACATCATATACACTTTATATGTCAAATATATTTTAAATTTCTTATTACTTCTTATTTTTCACTAACTTAAATAAATAGACCCTTAGTAAAGAGTGTTATATTAAGAGAAAATATTATTTTCTTTTTTTTTGTTGAACAGAAAATATTATTTTCTCATTGCATATGTAGAAAATATAAGTTGTCTAGAAAAATAAGGTAAGGATATATACAAACATAAATATTGTTATGTTTACTACGTCGTTGGGGAGCAAATAAGAGGGCAATAATACTATTCACTTAAATAAATTTCTATTTTTAATATTGTCATATCTACCATCCTTGCTACTCTCTGGTTCAGGAAATCAAAGACTTCAGCTGGGTCATTCTCTCAGATCAAGTGGGTTCATACCCATCGAGAAGCTACTGCTTGTGCAGATGCCTTGGCGCACTTTGATCACATTCTTTATCTTCTGCGGTTCATCTTTTTAATTCATTGCCTAGGTGTATTTATTTTCCTTTCTTTTCAGATTTGAGTGGTACCTTCTTCCAGAGGGGCTGTAGTTAGTCTGTTCCCTTGGGTCATTGACACCAACTTTCTACCAAAAAAATATCTTTAATTTCTTTTTTAGTCAATCATTAAATAATAAATAAATAATAAATTTGTGGAGTTAGTCTAAGAGTTAAGGAAGTGTACTTATTATTCAATTACTTAAGTTCAGCATTTGAGGGAATAAATTATTCTAAATTTATTAGGCTAATGTGGGATATATCTTTAAAATCATTTAAAAAAATTAATCTCTATTAATGAAAAAATTAATCTAAAATTAATCTTATTATACAACATAAATAATAAGTTAATTTGTGAAGACATTATTTCCCCAAATAAAAAAGAGGAAGGGATGCATGAACATTATTTCAAACCATACCCAATCAATGGAAAGGGGTAACTACTAACTACATTTGTATTGTAGAAGTGTAGAACAATACATGTAAACGATTTCTTTTTGGTATCTGTTGACGTGTCTACTGGTCAGGTGAGTGACTCTTGATGAGAATGCCTTGGCCTTGACTCTTTTTTTTTTCTTTTTACAACCTGAAATCTTGTTGGGTATCCCCAATTTGGCAATTTAGTCTAAAAATATAATTTTCATATGCCTAATTTGGTCGGTTGTGCCCACACCATTGTTCTAATTAGGCAATGCAATATAACTTGAGTGACAAAGTTTCCTCTCGTGTAGTTTTTAACTTTGAATCTCACAAAATATGACTATCGCCACAAATTACACGTGCATGTGAAAGAAAATTATCAATTATATCAATAACCAAAAAAAAATATTTTGGGTCAATTATTGGTATGCATTTTTGAGTGGAAAACAAATGATAGATTCTAAGGATTAGGTTTTTCTTTTATTTGATATCAATTCAAGAATAAAAAGAAAAATATTTGAAGTGATGAACTTTTCATAAATATCACATTTTTGTATCTCTCCAAAATCTAAGAGATTGGGAGGAAAAGGAAAATTCAATGATAAAATCAAATGATAATAAAGTAATTTATATACATTTTTATTCTTTTTTATTGGATGATACCAGACCAAGTGAGTGATAACTCTTTCACTTCTTCCTTTCCTTCTTTTCTTTTATTTTCTATTATATCCCTTTCTTTCTTTTCTATTATAGGCTTGTTTAGATAAATTTTTGAAAAAAGAGTTCTTTTTTTAATATATTTTTTTTCAATAGAACTACTTTTTAAGAAAAAGTAATTTTACATTTGGATACAATATTTGATAAGTACTTTTAAATAATAAAAAGATTAAACATTTAAGTTTATTTAGATAAAAAAAATACAAGCACTTTATTTATATCAAAATTATTGAAAAAATCTAAATACAAGATATGATTAGTTATGATATGTAAAATATAATTAAATAGGCTAACAGATTAGAGATAGTAAAATTTTCAAGTATGTCATGATCATGGGACTATAAAAAATGAGACATGAAGTGATAAAAACGTATTTAATTATATACTCAAAGGATTAACAATATGTTACTAATCTTGTTCTCTTTCACTTTTTTAAGTAGTATGGTTATTGAAGTCAAACTTCAGTTTGAAGTATTACGAAAAAATGACTGAAAGTTGCATTGTTTAGAATCACATAACTATGAATGCTTATGTGAGAAGGATTTGCAAGGAAGGAAAAAAATATGACATGTAATGTAATTTTTAATAAAAGTAAATGATATTTTTATTAAAAAATTATATTCAATATTAATTCTCTTTCTATTTTTTTCAAAAGTTAATAAAAAAGTTATAAATAAACTTTTTCTTAACTTTTACTTTTTTTAAAATTACATCAAAATACGTTTAAAAATATATAGAAGTACTCTTTTTTAAAATAAAAGTATTTTTTAATGGATAAAAGTGTTTTTTTTAAATAAAAATAAGTGTATCCAAATACAATCTATATCCCTTTATTTCTTTTTCCCTGTGTGATACTTAACAAAGCATTAACCAAAATTTAAGAATAATGCATCCCAACGGACTTGGAAATGGAACTGAAAATTTTGGTACATAGTAACACTAAAAAGCAAGGTTCTGAAACCGAATCGGTTACTATACCGATCGAGATACTAATTTAAGGTTCAATAATTCGTGGTTGAACCGTGGTCGAATCAAAATATAATTAAATATATATTTATATTTATATATAAATATATATATATATATATACTAATAAAATAATTGAATGCCAAAGAGAAGAAGATAAGTTTCTCTCTAGTTTCTTTTTTTTTTCAAGTCTCAAAACTGCAATCAAAACAATTTCTGTCTAGTTTCTTTTTTTTTTTTACTTGAAATGATATGACTAGTCTAGACCGCTACTGTAAGCGAATTGACAATTGTACAATTTTTTTTATTATATACTTTATTATTACAACAAAAGGCAAAGCAAAAGGTATACGAATGAGAGTCCAGAAAAGTAGAATTAAATCAGATTTTATGTCCGCCTCCGCAGTCTGAATTCGAAGGAGGAAGAGATACTGTTTTATTTTTGCAGCTCTGAAGGAGTCAGCTCCTCCGAGGAAGCGCACAGGATAATAAGCCTGAGGCTTCTTATCTCCGTTGTTCAATTCCTCAAATTAGAATAACCGTGTATGGGCCAGGCAGCTTTGACAACCGCCATCACTTGTTATCGCGAAAATGCTCACAGCCACCGCTCAAACTCCAAGACCAAATCCACGGCCTTGGTTTCTCACGACGACGACGATGACTCCCGTCATGAGGTAATAATGGATGCAATTCCTAACTACATCTCGGATCTCCCCGATGAGTGCTTAGCTTCCATTTTCCAATCACTTAGCTTCGCTGGCTGCAACTGTTGCTCTCTCGTATGTCATAAGTGGCTCCAGATCAAAGGAGAGAGCCATCACTGTCTCTCCCTCAACACTCAATCAGATCTCCTTTCAGTCATCCCCTCCATCTTATCTCGTTTCGATTCCATCACCAAGCTCGCCTTGAAATGCGACCGTAAATCCGTGAGCATTAATGATGATGTGCTTGTCCTAATTTTCGGGCGATGCCCTAATCTCACTCGCCTCAAACTCCGTGCCTGCCGCGACCTTACGGATGCTGGCATGGAGGCTTTGGCCAAGAACTGCAAGGGTTTGAAGAAGCTTTCCTGTGGATCTTGCACTTTCAGATCTAAAAGGATGAACGCGTTGCTCAAAAATTGTGCCGCACTCGAAGAACTCTCTATCAAGCACAACTATACGGACCGGTGTCGGTTTGACCGGTTCACTGGTTTTTGACCCCACCAATTCTAGGAGATCGCCCGAACCGGTAAAGGTATTGGTTCTAGATCTGACCGGTTGAACCGGCCAGTTCAATCATATTTTCATAACTTTGCTAAAAAGTACACCATCATTCATTTGAGTAATAGTTCTCATGATAATCTGCTTGTTTACTTCAAGTTCAAATTTCTTCTCTTGCCGATGCCGTGAGCATCATGTTTGTTAGGTTTTAGTTTTCTTTTTTTTTTTTTTTGGTCAGAGTTAGGTTTTAGTTTTCTTGTTTCTTTACCCATGCGCCAAAAGATAAAAAAAATTAACGAATGCCAGGCCCTTTGAAAAAAACACCATCACATTCAAGGTGTTTACTGCAAATTTCAATGAGCATCTGGTATAGCTTCAAGCGCATATGCGCATATCGTTTATTCACACACAAAAGTTATAACCTAAAAGGGTAATTTGGGGAAAATGTAGATGACGTTAACAATTCGTACTTTTTTTTGTCACTTTGAAGAGGTGTTCGTTATTTTGCAAATACGAGAGGAGCTATTTGTAAATTTACTTAATTTCTAGGGAGATTTTTAAAAACAAAATTTATTATTTTTAAAATATTCTTAAGTAATTCATGATTGACTATTTATTTATTAAATTTAAATTTAATTTGTTGTTAATGTAAAAAAATTTATATTATTTTTAATTATAAAATGATAAATTATTAAAAAAATTAATTAAAATAATAACTAGTTAAAAATTAAATATTTAATAATATGTAATTATAAAATAATATAAACAAATTTTATCATTTGACAATGGATTAATATTAAGTCCGTATTTATTTTATATAAACTTTTTGTGTCTACTATCAATCTACATTCATACAGTTTTCTCTGCGAAAATGTGGTAAACATTAAACAGGAGAAAATATCACAGGGAATTTCGTGTTAGTGAAATTGCTTGCCTCACAATATCATATTATGTTGTTTAAGAATTATATATATATATATATATATATATATATATATATATTCATTTTTTCATATTTTTATATTTTTATATTCAATTAATTATCATTATTTTTTGTTTTATTATCTTTTTTTCTTTTTCAATTCCATTAATTTAACTCAATATATGTGAGAGATTATATGAGCGTACAATTATCATTTTCCTGTTGCTTATTATGTGAAACAAAGTTGAAAAAACAGGCAAGGACATGGCCATATACATCAATTCCTTTTGGAGCTCTGACCGCCACCACCACTGACCACGGCAAAAAAGACACTACAAACGTGTGGAATTACGCATTATGCAACGCAACTTTATCATTTTAAGGTTCAATTAAGTTCGGTGGCATTCTAAGTGATTGATTGGAGATAATTACCCAATTCGAACTCTTACGGTTCTTGAAATTAGACTGGACCGTACGGTCTGACTCATTTTATAACAAAGTAAATATTTAATTAATTATAATTTTATTTTATAATTAAATTTGCTGTTAGATGAATTTAAATAAGTTAAAACTGATTGATTTAATTATTTGAACGGTCATATATATTTTTTTAAAAATTTAATATCTTTATAATTTATAAATTTTTATGAGTTTCATATAGTTAAATATAAATTAATTTTTATTTGATTAGTTATTTAAATTATTAAATCAATTAAATTTAAATTAAAAATCTCCGTATTTTACTGTTGGATATAATTTTAGCAACGTCGCTATCCCTTTATAGCTTTTGTAGGACATCAGTGAAGGGCTGAAACGTTATTCGAAAAGAGATGGCAGTAATATGTTGTTTAGAATTCAGAAAGCATCTGAGTGCAGAGGTGTCGGAACGGGGTAAGTACGATGGAACGGTCTGAATAGTTTGATCAATGGGTTGAATAGAGCTTTAAAATTATATAACCTTTTTTATTTTAGCTTAGCCCAATTTTAGAGTGTTGCTAGCCCGTGTATAAGTTCAATGGTCTGAAGATGAATTTTTTTATATAAAAATAATATTTTTAAAGTGTTAATTATGTTTTAATTATTTAATAATAATATAATTAATTATACACATAAATATTTGATAATTATTTTATAATATTATTAATTATTAATTATTATATTATAATTTTATATTATTTATTAATTATAATGTTTATATTATATAATAATAAAAGTAGGTATCTTATAAAAAGAAATAAAATTAATTTAAGAATATATAAACAAATTAATAAATATAATTTCCATTATTTTTAAAATACTGTAAAAAATAATAAATTTCATCACTAAAAATAAAAAAAAATTAGACAAATTTTTTTAAAAAAATTGAGAGCTGACTCGATTAGCACACTGCACACATTGAACTAGGTTAAGTTGATTAAATGTTGGCCTGTCTTCTCTCAACTTAACCCGACTCAGCTCCAGAAAAAGTTGATGCTAACCAGAATTGACACCCTTGAATGTAGCTCTGCAGTGATAGCTTACCCACACGAGTCACATGACAGTGGTAAATTAATAAACAAACTTATTATCAAAATTTCGGTTAATTGTTATATTAAAATTTTACTTAAGAATTATTTTGTTTTTTTGTCAAAAAAATTTATGATCCGATGTGCAGAAAAGAAAAAAAAAAGGAGAAATTAAAATGAAGAGAAAAAGTCATTAGTGGTTATTCTCAGAAAAATTTTAATATTACTTATATTAAGACTCTAGAACTATTTTACGTTTTTTTTCCTTTTATAATAAATTTAAAAAAAATGATAGAATTCAAATACATAATTATGCACTCACAAAAATGTAATTAAATGATAAATAAATTAAAATTACAATAATATAAACTTTACTTATAACATCAAAAGTTTGATATGGTTAAAAAATATTTTGTAAGGAGTAACATTTTGAGTACCCAAATAGAAATTATATCATATTGAATGTGAATATCTCATTTAAAAAAAAAAAAAAACCGTATCTATGCACCCTGCTCGTATTTTAATTCCCATGCTGCGTCTTATAGCAATCACGTAGCATAAATTTTGGACGCTGTGGTTATTGTCTAAATTCAGTTTCTCACTTCTTTTTTGGATGATAATAATAAAGGACAAGATCTTCATGTAAAACGTGATAGATAGGTTTTATTGTACTGAATTTTTTGTTCTTTTTTATGACAATAAATTTTTCAGTAAACGGTTTAAATGAAGGGCCTGATTAAACTAATTCTATGTGCTTCCTTCTAAAATAATTTTGTTTCACCTAAAAATAAAGAAACTAACATAAATTTCGTTTAGATATCTAACTAAATGGATAGTACTTAGATTATATATATTAAAATAAGTTATTCCAATTTTCTCGAGTTTTTTTAATGTTTAATAATTTTATTATATTTACATACAAAAATTAGTGATGAAATTATGTTTTTTTAAAATTGATCAAATTATGTTTTCACTAAATTAAACATGAGAAGGTTACCTGTTATGTAATCCACACTAAAAAAAAAAAAAAACTAGTTCATACATTCCTTAAACACGAGAGATTCGTAAAATAATAAAGAATTTTTGTGTAAATTTGTTTTATATGATACATGAAAAATTTATATAAATTTTTAAAATAAAAAAATTATATGAGAGATTGGTATAATTTTCGCTAAATACAAACTAATTTTTTTATTAAATTAAACTATGTGTTTCTCATGTAAATTTGCCGATGGCAATTTTTTGGTCCCAATTATTGCTTTGAAAGCAGAACCAACCTTCAAATCTGGATTCTCTATTTGCTCTTAACCAGTGTCTTAAAATAAATAGTTAGTTGCTAGATTCAAAGTAAAAGTTGATTGAAATGTCAAGTCAAATGCATCACAGGAAATGAGTTTATAAAATGATAATAACGATACAACGTAAAGAAATAAACAAACAAAATAAAACTTACAATGATCCAAATTGAATCATCATAATGATAGAACGCAAAAAAAATAAATGTGCTCCAGATAACTTTCCTACGCGGGTGAGGAGTGCGAGTGTTTGTGTAGCCCCCCAATATTTGCTCTCACTGGTTATAGGCTTTTGCCATAACTGTCTTTCTCGTTCAGATTTAGATACGTATCCCCATTTTCATGTGAAACTGCCACGTGCCGAACGATTTTCCCTTCTTACCTCTTTCACGTTCTTCTCTATGTTCAGATTTAAATGGTTATATTCGAGTCCCTTCATCGACATTGATACTCTTCTAATTCGTCGATTACCAGCTGATTACTTGGCCCAAGCAATCTGTCGATTTATCTTCCACCTCATAAGTGCAGTTGATGATAGTCAGATTTATATGCCTGCCTAGATGACTTCAATCAAGTACCGGTACGGTCAACTTCATGGCTTCTGTGGAGGATATTTGGTGTTTCGTCGACATTACACATCGTTGCGCACCTTGATCCTAGTAGGGCTGCACATCCTGTGTTGTAAGTAAAAATAAGTTTAAATTAATTTTTTAAGTTTGAAATGGATTAGGTTGAATTTAATTTATAAAAATAATAAAATTTAATAATAAAAATAATAATTAAATCAAAAATTTGAATTACTAAGTTATAAAAAATAAAACTTATTACTCGAATCGATTAATATTAAATTATTTAAATTTTAATTAGACCTAACTAAATTGCCCAACCCATCTCAAAATTTTATTATTATAGGAAGAGTAAGTTTTGTCCTCACATTAATCATGTGCTCAAAATTGTTATTATTTTTTGGGTATAAATGTGCCCAAAATTATGATTGTCTTGTTGTTCTATATCTCTGGATGTTAAGGGGCTGAACCAGTCACGTCTCGCCGTGCACAACACGACATGCTTTTTGGGGTCCGAGTCCACAATGACTATCCTTTGAACATACGCATTTTACTTTTTTCTCACCTAGATACATAAACCACGTTTATATGTAGATTCACGACATACCAATGGCGATACTGAATGACTTTTAAAAAAATAAATAAAAAATTAAAATTGGAGTAACACGTCCACTTTTTCTTTCTTTGAAAATTGAAATGATACTCGAGTAATGTTTGCGTTGACAAACGCGGAGATAATGCAGTTGCGTAATGGAACTGGATCTCAATTGTAAGCGATTTATTGGGACTTTCGCTCAATCAAAATATTAATATATATCCCTTATATTACGTTTGAAAATACTTTAATTTTTAAAAAAATTATTTTTAATTATTTTTTTAAAAATTTTAATTATAAATTATTTTATTCATAAAATGAACTAATCTAACCATACTTTTAGACATTTTATTTTATATAATCCCAGCCAAAGTCTTGTCACTAGTTTTTCAATAAATCACGTCAAAGTTTAATCTTGGGAAGCTTAGATAGTTACCTAAGCTCATATCATATAAGACGCTTGGTTACACCAAAAAAAATATATCATATAAGACGCTTGGTATAAGATAGATAATAATTAAACTTCTAGCTTTATTTTTTAGGGAGAGGTGATTCGGTACCCGATTATTTAATGTGAAACTGACTTGTTAGACTTTGCCAACACAATTGTTCCTTAATAGATAAATTATTCCTATGCCTACCGTCCATAATTAAACACTTCCCTTAAATTTCAACTACATACGCGATACTTATTATATCACTCAAATGATGATGGGACTGTTTATATTAGACAACAGGGGCGGATTAATGTATGCTAAAAACTTTGTATTATAAATATAAGTAATTACTGTGGTTGACCTCACCGTAAATTTTATATTGTTTTAATTAATATTTATTACTTTCTTCGTCTATTTAAAATAATTACATAAAAATTAAAAAAATTATTAAATAGTTTTAATTATAAAAAAATATAATTTAATACGAGTAAAATACTCTTTCTCTAACATTATTATTATTATTTTCTTTTTTTTTTTAATTTTATTTCTTTACACAATAAATAAAAGTAGATAGAGAGAATAGTTTATAAGTTTATTGTAGAGAAATTCTTGTATGTTCTTAAAGTGCCACTAAAATTATTCTTCATTCAATTATATTTTACGTTTTAGCATTAAATGATTATAAAATACACCTATTTAAAAAAATATTCTAAAGTAGAAGTAATTAATACTAAAATGTCAAAATCTACTTAGTCAAAAGCATAATCCTAATAATATCCAGTAGCATGCAATAATTTCTCCTCACTGTGGGGAAGGACTTTGTTGATTATATAGATTCGATCATCGAAGTTAAAGATAATCAACCGTGTAATAATTACTTCCTCTCATGATTAAAGACTTCAATTTATTCAGTTCCATTCTCGTGAATGTATCTTCTGGGTACACATCGCTTGTATAGTATGCATCAACGCATGAGAATGAAAAGGGGAAAGGAAATAAAAGTGAGAAAGACCAAATAATTTCTTCATTGCAATTTGCTTTGGATGTCGGCCCAAGATGAATTGAAATAAAAGTTTTAGATCCTGTCGGGTGCACTTTCTGAACATGAACTTCAATTTTTGTCTAGTTATATTAACTCAAATAATCTTCACATATTAATTAATTAAAATAGCATATTTGAACCAAAACCACATTAAGCATGCAAGTAAAAATTTGTAATGAATCTAATAATTCAATTTAAATTATTCTACTTAAGTATTCTTTCTGTCTATTTTTATTTATCGTATAAAATATTTTTTTATTTAACAATATCTATCATATAAAAATATTAAAGAAGTAATAATTAATTTTTTTTAATTTTATTCTTAATTTTTTATAAAAAAAATAAAGTAATAAGTAAAATTAAAAAATATATTAATAAATTTAAAAAATAATAATTTAATTATTTAAAATTATATTTTTTATAGTTAAAATTTTTTAATAAATTTTTTAATTTGTATATAAAAATTTTAAACGATAAATAAAAATAAACTTAGAGAATAAGACTATCCTTGAGAAAAAGGAAAGCTATATCACGCCGGTCACTGGTCACACACCTCGAACCGAAAATCATTCACTTTGGCTGGGCTTTACTTGGATGCTGAATTACCTGTGTCACTGCTGGGCAGGACTTGGGATGCGATGGTGGGGCGAAATAGAAGCTCTGAAGCTTTTTGCCAACCTATTTGTGGCTGCTTATGCATTAGCTTTTCTACGAACAAAACCTTTAGCTATAGATCAAAACACGAAGCAATAGGAAGAACATCCTACAAAAGCATCCCCATCTTAGACTTTAGTATCAAGTTGAATATCCGTAACTCTCATCTACAAATAACAAATGGGGAATCGGGGGAGCGATAACAAACGTGAAGGACATGGTTGTATAGACCACATGCTTTCATCTCGTCCCCTTACCACTACATTGTATTGTCGCACCAGAAGTTTCAGTTGATGCAAACTCGCTGCATGCCAAGACCTAACAACACAACTTCATCTACTTAAATCAGTTAAACAAGAGAACCTATTTGTTCTTTGCTTGACCTATCAAAGGTCATCAGTTCACACTAGTCCTACCTTAAGAGAAGCCTACTATCAACAGTCACATGTATCTTATGAAAGCAACCAGAAAGGAGGTCATTTAGCCTCTTCTGATCCCTTCAGATAAGATGATTCAACATCTCCACTATTATGCACAGCAGCTGAGCTTCCTTGGCCATCTCCACCTGCTGTCCCAGCCTCAGAAGCATCTTGCTTGTTTCCGCCATGTACCTCATTTGGACCTGCAGTTGAAGGTGGGCCACCACTGCTACCACCCCCAAGAACAGCCTCGCTATGCATTGGATGCATGCCATTATTTACCCCTCCAGATCTCAGTCCCATTTGCCCTTGGATGGCCTGCTGGTGTAGCTGCTGCTGTAGATCCTGCATTTGATGTGGATTGCCAAATTGCAATGGCATCTTTGGGGGGAAAATTCCTTGTTGCTGAGCCATTGCTGCAGCCTGAGGATGTTGCATATAGTATCCCGGTTGCATTGCAGGGTGCGGGTTCATCTACAAGTGTTCAATACAAGCCAATCAAACCAAGGTTAAGGGCAATCGATAGACTACCAAGAGACCAGCTATGCTCAATTTTTTACCTGTGGAGGCATGGCTGGTGTTTGTGGCTGGGCATCAGCAATTGCAGCTAAATACATTAAATTCTTTTGAAGCTGAGCTTGGTACCTAAGACATCAAAGCATCACACAACACAAACACTACATTAAACCTGAGCCAGACACACAAACACACAAGAAAATAATTGCTTACAAATAGATGAGGAACAAGTTACAACAACATTATTAGATTCTTTTATAAGAAACAAAGGCTATATATATATATATATATACAAAAACAAGGAATGTGGTAATTACCAGCCTTGCAAAAAGATTAAGGCAGGCTTGGTAGAGACAAATGAAACAGAGTCAAATGCTTTATAGAACAGAATTCCTAATTTTAACACAAATTATCTGTCAAAGACCAACTCTCTTAAAAGCTTAAGTTGTTAGGTAGAGGCCCAAATATGATTTTTAGATCTCTTTAACACGCTCCTTCATGCAAGAGCTCTTTGGATTTGAAGCTTGGACAATGCATATGCCTATTTTTTGTCTTGTGCTAAAATTAAACTTAATTATGAGAAATGAAAGGAGCAAGGATCTAACTAGACCACTAGTCCACTTGGTCATTGAGGCTTGGATACCATGTGAAAGATCAACTCTCTTGAAAGCTTACACTATTAGATGGAGGCCCATGAATGATTTTCACATCTCTCTAACACTATCCTTCTTTCATAGACATCACTGAAGCTACTTGTGAAGATTAAAATGTCAAAAAGCACAAACTTGAAATTAACACAGAAAAAAGGTTAAAATCCAACGGACTATAAAAATCATAAGTTGAATAGCATGTTGTCTGGTGGGTAATACTGCAATCACCAACAACTCAAGTGAGTGATTCTAAATACAACAAAATATGACCAGTTCAGCAATCATCAAAAGCAAGAAAAACAACCATCTCTTGAAGTACTAGTGTAAAGTATCTTCTTTTTTTCACACTATGGCATAAACTCCACATAAAAAACTTTAGTAGGAGGCTAGACCAGAACTCACATCAGATTATGTTTGTAGAATCTATGACACATACATATATGGAGACATTCACGGCTCAAAAGAGAATGAGATAATCTACCTACTACTCACATAGCACTAATTAAATTCAGACCAAAAGTCGGCACTAATAAAAAACTGCAGATAGAATTGAGAGGTCACTTACTGGGCACATTCAGCAAGTTTTCCGAGATTTTGATTGTCCAATATTGCCAGAATCAGCTTCTTGTTCTCATCAAGATACTGCAATTGTTATAACAGGGCATTCAAATTAAACATGCAAATTCTTGCTGCCTATTTGGGTATAACTATCATTTCATTATGTAAAGTAATAATAATCATGACAAGCATATACAAAGAAGATGGAGATGATGGGAAAAAAAAATTAGGCAACTTTTCAAAATTGACCTAATATATAAAGGATAAATGAGTAATTTCATGACAATATATTTCTTAATGGATCAAGTATGCTATAGAAAAATTTCCACGCACGTCAGTAATGAAGTACCATTAGTTTTCAATTTTCATGCCTCAGACTTCTCAATATTCCAAGAATTCTGTATCACGGAGGATTCCAGTGATTTCAGATTCTATGTTGCTTAGGCATGCAATGATAGCTTATTTGATTATGAAAATCAATTTACCCTATCTAAAAAAATTATGCACATGAACTGTTATAGGCTTATAGCCCAACCAATAGCCTTCTCATTTCTGGTGGTTTAATTTAGCCCCAAACCCTATCCATTTTGTTAAATCAAAGGCCATATTAAAACTCATAATCATTTGCAGCCATCAAAAGATCCAAAACTCCCAGAAAATGTTTTCACCCACTTTCCAACTTACAAATCACTCAAATGCATGAGATGCCCAACTGACTTTTTATGCTAGGGCCATCTTTGTTGTTCATATATAACCAGATAAAGCCCACACTTGAGTGTTCTACCTCAAAAACTTTCAAAAAACACAAGATATTCCAAGGAATTGAAAGATAAAAGTCATATCATGGACCTACCATTTCATGAATGCAACTTCCTAATAAGTAATTGACCATTTCAAGGAAAGAGAGAAAAAATAACGAGCTGCATATTAATGGCCAATAACATTTCATATATGTAGTTTGAAGAAACAGCTAAAGATATTAAAATTCATAAGTTCAAAACTTTCGCTCTCAGTTCCAATAGATGCCACTAGATCCAGTCAGCACTGGCAAGATATCATTTCTACCTTCATCTCCTCTATTCATAGAAAACTAAATGAATATAGATGCTCCCCATGGCATCACAAGGTAGAGCAGTTTCCAAGGGGTTGGAAGATGACTCACATTAAATAGAGAAATTGCATAAGATGACTCTCATTCTATCACCTACATAGTCGATATGTGTAAGCTTCATATTTAAAATGGTCCAATATAATCAACTGTCCACTAATTTCAAGAATGATTTTCTCGAATCTTCTTTCCTCACAGAGCCCAGTGCTAGTCATGGAGAATATAAGCAAGAAATAGAAATTATACAATTCTGCAAATGGGAACACTATCTCCGAAAAAAACCTACATAAAATCGCTGATTATCATAAACCCAATTCATTTTCTCTTAATCTCTTCTGTTGAACAACCATCAGTCCTCAGTACCAGCTAAAAAAAATATCATTACCCAGAAGAAACCATGAAGGCCTTCAAGTTAACATAGCAACTAATGATGAGAACAGTGGGATTAAAACAGTAAAAAGTATGCTCATACCTTTTGAATCTGCTCGGTGGTTATGTTTGTAGGTGGGAATGAAGGCATCATCGGAATCATTGGCGGTGCCTGCTGCATCTTCTCCGCCTTATTATGTTCACTGAAATTAATAAAGAGCACAAACCCTAATTCCTCTGAAATAACCCCAATCAACGGTTAACAATCCCCAAACCATCCAAACCCCTTCAAGAAAAGGGAAAAAAAAAACAACAAAAAGAAAGGAAAAGACAAGAACTTTGAGAGAAAGAGGACCTGGGTCTGGGAATAGGAGAGGTGAGTGTGGGAAAGACTTTTGAAATGGGATTGTCTCCTCAAGATCTTTGGGATGCTATGTCGACGAGTTTTCTGTAATTGAAGACAAAGCAAAAACATTAAAACAAGGAATATGTTTAGGTACTTTTGAAGTTCTGATTCAAGATTTTACCAAACCAAACAAAACTTACTAGATTTGGTGTGGTTCGGCCGGATAGTTCCAAACTCCAACGACAAGCTCAAGTACTCGCTATTAATAATGATGGCCCCATGTCATTGTGTTCCTCTGTCTGAGCTTGACGGTTGCTTCATTTTGAGCCCGGTTCGGATTGTTGTACTGTAGCACAGCACATGGAAATGGAATGAATGAATGGAATAATGCCTAAAGATTTTTATTTTAAATTTTCGGATCTCTCTTCAGTCTACCCAATTCAAAATTCCATCTTTAAATTCCATGAATTTAAAACTGGGGCTCACAGTTGAATTTGAATTCCAGCATTCTTTGGTGAAAGGTGTTTCATTTGGTAGAAATAGAATAATGGCTTTTGTGTACTTGATTATTCAAAGAAGTCTCTCACAATTTCAAAAAAAAGTGGTAAATGTGATTTAGCATAATAAAACCAACTTTTGGAATAATTAAGCTTTGATGAAGCAATAAACCAGTGCCAGATTTAGCATAATAAAACCAACTTTTGGAATAATTAAGCTTTGATGAAGTAATAAACCAGTGCCTAAACCAGTGAGTGCCACTGCGTTGCATTTCTTGCACGCTTGGTGCCATTGTATGTCTGATAACAGACAAGAAATAGGGATACTTAACGAATGCAAGTCTCATTTGCTAGTGATTAATGTGGGTGGAAAATTGGAAACTTTAGGAGCTCATTTACGAATGATGATTTTTGGGAGTGAAAATTAGAAACTTTAGGAGTTAAAGACATTCTGAATTCTGATAAAGGCATTTCTTTGTTTTTCTATTTCAGATAAGTGCATTTATTTGATAACTCGAACAAGAAAAAAAAAGGAGATAATTTGATAATAGAAAAAAAAAAGAAAGGAATTTTTTTCTTTCAAGTTTGAGTAGTATATTATCACAAAAAGATTGTACGGTATCAACTAATTATTAATTATTACTGATGTGCGTTGTAAATCCTTTTTTTGTATGTAATAATATATCCTTTTTTATGGTAATATTTTTTTCTCTTCAAGATATGGTCAACTAATTATTAACCACTTGTGTGTCAATTCAGTAATTTAGGACACTCTAATTAAATAGAGATTTAGTTTTTTGAGCATCATTCTTGAATTATAAGAAAAAACAGAAACATTATTATGCAAGCATTTAAGTATAAGGATATAAATAATTTAGTATCACTTATGTAATAGCTTATCTAATAATTTGACTTTTCATCAAGGGTAGAAATGATGTTCAAATACTAATTTCTTTAAAATAAAAAAATAATTTAGTGGATAACTAAACATTATCATATTATATTTAAAATAATTTATAATTAAAATTTTATTATAAGAGCTTTTAAAAAAACATTTTTTAAAAAAAATTTAATTTTGCCAAACATGCACTTATTTTTTTTATCTATTAAAAAAAATTTAAAGAAAGAAAAAATTATTACACTCTAAAATCAAAACATATTTCAAGTTTTGTTAAGAATTTACAATGATATTTACATTAAAAAAAAATCACCACCCACTCTTGCATTCTAAACAATAAACTAAGTTAATTTAAGAAAAAATAAAATTTAAAAATCACATAAAAATTGAAATTTATAAATATGAAAGAGGAAAATGTTAAAATGTGAAATTTAAAAAAATATAATGTCAAAATTCAGATGGTCAACATAAGTTATTACTCTACCAATAAAAATTAAATCTTATGACAAGTGAGTTACACTCTTAAAAAAATTAAAGTTAAACTTTAAAATAAATAATTGTTGAGAAAGCTACTTGATTAATAATTTAATTGTGACTATGACTGTAAAATTAATCTCACACTAAAAATATTTCAATAAAGAAAAAAACACAGGCCACTACTCTTGCCATTTGTTTGGATTAACGGAAAATAAACAGAAAGAAAGAAAACATTTATCTTCTTCCGAAACTTCTCAATTACTGTCTTTTATCCAAAAATCAGATTTCGTGTATACTTTGTTCCCTTTCGGGTTGAGGTTTCGACCCGAACCGAGCCGTTTTTAACCCATCCGCACAAAGTTGTCTTGCGGTGTCTCCTCTCACACTGCTTGCCAGTCAGTTTCCTTTCTTCTGCGCAAACCCCAGAGTGCTTATCCATCTACTTCCAAATCCAAACAATCCCCGTCCCTATTCCGATTGGAGAACAACTCAATCCTGGCTTCCGATATCTGGAAACGCCTCTTCCCTCAACGAACCAGAAGGTCCTTCTCGGTCCCAGTCCCAAACATCCCTCGGATTGGAATTGGTCGACGAAATTATTCCATTCCCGGAATCGGAATGGATATAAACCTGTTTAAGCTGTGCTCTGGCCTCAGAGTGCTGGGCTACTTCATGATCCTCTTGTTCGCCGCTATCGTTGCTCTCACTTACTACGCCGTCGTTTTCCTCACCTGGGGCCCACTCTTGTTTCATGGCGGACTCTCCTCCTTCTTGGCCTTCTCTATCATCATACTCTTTCACTTTCTGGTGAGTCTCCTGCCTCTGGCTGCTTGGCCTTCAACAACCAACATTTCGTTCTAAAAATGAAGTTTTTAAGAATTAAAGGAAAAAAATTGCATTTTTTTTCAACCATTGTGAGTTGAAAATTGATATAGATTGTTGCATATGGAAAACGGGATTTTATTTTTTCGGGGAGTGGTGCTATGCTATTAGCAATTTGGGGCATTAGCTGTGTTCTGTCGGTTTGGTTTATAGAGGTTGATCCTAGAGGAGTCATGTCTCATGTGTACAGGCAAATGATATCAAGGCCAATCAATTGCATTTGGCATCATATTGACTGGATTATTTACTTCCACTTGTTCGTTATTTACTTCATTCAACAGTGTCAGTTGACCATGTGTTTGCATGTTCATTCATTTTATATGACGATCTGGGTTTTATTTGCAGCTTATACTATTAACCTGGTCCTACTTTATGGTAGTACTCAATGATCCTGGTTCTGTCCCTGAAAATTGGAGACCTTTACCAGACGAGGAGAATTTAGAAGCTGCTACACCTATTACATTGTCAAACCAAGTTGCACCTGAGACTTCAGCTTCTGTTTGGTCTTCTTCTAATGGATTGGAGAGAAGACCATCCGCGGGATATTGTAGTCGATGCCAAAATGGCAAGCCACCACGTTGCCATCATTGCTCTGTTTGTAAGTGACTTCATTATTTTCAAATATGTTTTCTGATATTACTTGAATGCTTCTTTATGCCTATTCCTTGCCATATTTGCTATAAATACGCCATTTTCTTAAGGAGGCATAGTTTTTTCTCCAATTAGTGGGTCATTTATTTATCTCAATGATAACTTCAGGTTCTATGATGAAAGATAAAACCATCTTAGTTCTTCTTTTCACATTTCTGTAGGCCAAAGGTGTGTTCTTAAGATGGATCATCATTGTATTTGGGTGGTAAATTGCGTTGGGGCACGTAACTACAAGTATTTCCTTCTCTTCTTGGTAAATATATTTTTGCTTTGTTTCTCCTAATTACTACTTGTGGCTAGAATTAAATTTTAATGTTCCCCCCTCCTTCTCTTCTCTGTTTAATTTAGGTGTATGGGATTGGGCTTATTGCCAGTTCATAATTCCCAGGATTTTCATTGAAATAACTACTGAGGCTTAAAGAGAACTTCTATACCTTTTTTTGGAGATTTGGTGATATGCATATTACTGCTATATGAATAAGAACATATATATATGCCCTCTCAATATGAACAGAAGCCCCTTCTGAATATGAACACAACAGAAAACATGTATTAGTATTTTCTTTTTAAAAGAAAAACAAAATCTGAAAATAGTGAAAGTGCTTATTGTTAAAAGAAAAAGGGGGAGGCGAGCTGAAGTTGGGAAAGGGATAAATGACATGCTACTTTCCAGTATTTGTTTTTCCTAACAGTAATGCTATACAGCTAGATAAAATAGCCAGAATTTTTTATATAATTCAGCTAGATTTAAGGGTGGTTATTGGATGGAATAAAGTGGTAAGGACCACTCACTTATCCAAGAGTTAACAAACATACTAAATTACTTTGTCAGAAATTATAGCAAAATTTTATTGGCTATATAGCATTTTCCTTTTCCTAATTTTCATTTCTCTCTTCTGCACCTACTGATAGCTGTATACATTCCTCGAGACAACGCTGGATTGCTTAGCTCTGGTACCTAGTTTTATCAGATTCTTTGGTGGAACCAAGAATCATTCATTGTCTCCTGGGGGCTTTGCTGTCATCTTTTTGGCTTCTAGTAAGTAGTCTGCTTATATTAATCACATTAATTTGACTGGTTATTTTTGGCATTCTCATCGCTATTAATGTTTCTTACAGATTTTGTGCCTTGATGCAGTTCTTAATTTAGCCTTTGCACTGAGTCTTCTCTGTTTCGTAGTTATGCATGTATCTCTTCTGTTAACCAACACAACTTCGGTAGAGGTAATCAATAGAATGTTATTTTCTCTTTACCCTAGTTGAATTGGTATACGGTCATGCTATTAGCAGACATGCATTAGAATATTGTTAACTCGTGGCTGAGGCCCAGCATAATCCTGTCCTCTTGACATAGACAATATGTAAGGCTATTTTCAAGCTATGACAACAGAATCATGAGAAAACTATTCATTACCTCATCTGCAATTATGATTAGATGGTTATGAACTTAGGGTCCATTTTTGTTTTAATGAGGTGTTGATTCAACTATCAATCTCTCGTTGACCTTTAACTATGATCAAGGGCCTGGTTCACTAACTATCAGATAATTCTAAAAACAACTCAGATCATATTAAAGTTCAGAGATCAGCATTGTTTGTTCTTGAATCTTCTGGATGCTTATTGCCTTCTTTTTTTCTAAAAGGATTATTTGGGAAAATGATGTTTTAGGTTTATGAAAAGAAAAAGGGAGTCAGGTGGAGGTACGACCTGGGCAGGAAGAAGAATTTTGAACAGGTAATGTAATTACCAAATAATAGTGAGACATAAAAATAAGTATGTGTAGCAATATTAAACTATTTTTAAGATCATAAATTTATAATCTTAAAGAGGTAGTTGACATTACATGTATAATTCATGATTTGAGAGTCAAAAAATACAAAAGATGTATTTCTTTTATTATTTCTCTTTTAAGTCACAATTCGCCATGATGGGCATTCCCTTTATAGGTATGCTGTCTTGGATATCTTACCTGTTACACCAAGTGTATGAACAATGAGCATGGATTGGTTAAGTGAGGAGTGAGGTAATAATGAATTGTTTCAAGGGCTTGCTTGGGGAATGTGTTTCCATGAATTAAATTATATGGAACAAGAGTAATAATATGGACTGTAGACTTCAATTCCCATTTTATTTTGTGCTTTCAAAGTGCAAGAGGAGCTTGTTTTTTAAAAACTACTTCTCTTTGTTTCTAAAATCCAAGAAAAATGGGAAAAGGAAAAGGAAAAAAAAAAACAAGAGAAAATGCACAATTATGAAAGTGTTTTCTCCAGGACACCTTTTCAGTCCCCCACCTCCCCCCTCCTCTCAATGACCAAAACATAGTTTTTAATAATCTGATGATTTTAATGTAATTTAACATGAAATAAAGTCTTCTGCTGAGGAATTGCTTCCATACAAAATCCTGTCATAATAATGTCATGATCTCTAATTAGACTAATAGCTTATGAATATAAATAACCACTCTTATCTGACTTTAATAGCTTATGAATATTGATCACTTTTATCTGGTTTTTCATCCATTTCACCCTTTTACTTTTCAAGGTATTTGGCACAAAGAAGGCCCTATGGTTGTTACCACTGTTTTCAAAAGAGGATTTAGACAAATTATCTGCACTTCAGGGCATTGAATTCCCAACACGTTCAGATGTTGATGCATGAGGCTTGGTGAGCTGATAAGCTTAAACCTTTTTTTTGTTCAATAAGAGGAACATAATGAAGATTTGCTTTGAAAGGACAAAATTCAGTCCAAGTGTTTGGCCTGCCTATTACTGCACTGTTCTAGTGAACTGCTCTAGTAGTCTTGTATGTAAGATTCTGATTGATTATAGTGGAACTGTCACTTTTATCAGTTAGTGTCATTATTATTCTGATTTTTTATCTTGTATTGTTGATATTCATCGTACAAGGAAGTAAGAGTTCATCAAAATATTAGACTTGCCAAGGTATTGTGGAGTCCAAAATTTAACTAGGAGAGATGGAACTGTTGAAAATGGGGTGGGAGGGGTAAAAGGATGTAATATATAAAGGCAAGATGCATACCTCTACATAGCACATTCTTATTCCTTTCACTATGGTTTTATTTCTCTTACCTCCGCCAAAATGAATCTGACTTTATCGAGCCAAGAAACTCTTTTTATTATTTAATGCTTAATATGGGTTAAGATCTTATGACTCAAACCACTTTTCGCCACAAGCAACAAGGTCCACAAAATGGAATTTTTACTTTAATTACGTAAGGTAGGAGAATGTGAATTCTTGCTTATCGTTTAAGAAATAAGGAACTGAAACATTCTGAATTACAAGCATTGAGGTTCGTAAAGCGGAAGCCATGGTGCGATGCTTGAAAAAATTGCAGAAAGTGATGTTCAGGTTGCCGAGCGATGCAGAGGTTGAAGGCGGAAGCTTCTTGTTTTGTGCCGATGCTCGCGGATTGCTTTAAAACTCCGAGGCATGTTTCCTTCCTGTTATGGTAGAGAAGGGTAACCTTCAATCATGCTATGCTAGCATAATTGGCTAAATTATGGGGCGTAAAGCAAGTTGCTTTAGTGGTGGGACACGAGTAATCCTTTCTATAAAAGATTAAAAAAAAAAAAAGTTCTTCTATCATTGTTCTCTTTTTTTTTTTTCCTGGTTGTTTTTAAGAATAAAAAATGTTGTTCAAACATATTACTGGAAATTTTTTTTTCCTTATTTTTTCAGTTCTCCTCCAACTAGACTGCCATGCACGCCAGATGATGGATGCCCATATTGTCCACTTGACTATGGACTCATCTAAAGGAGCTTTTAAGAGAAGATTTTTTTTTTCATAAGTTTTTCTAAAAATATTTTTTTAAAAAAATAAAAGATATTTTATATTTAAATGTAATATTATAGAAGTACTTTTTTTAAGTTTGAATAACTTTTTTATGTTATAAAAAAGATCTTTTTTTAAATATAAAAGAGTGTGTTTGGATATACTTATTTTTTAAAAAAAGTACTTTTATTTTTTAAAAAAATACTTATATACATTTTTAAGTATGTTTGAATGTAAATTTTAAAAAAAGGAGAAGTTAAAAAAAAAAGTTCATTTATCACTTTTTTTAAAAACTAGTGATCTCTAACTTCTAAAAAAAGTGGAAGGAGGAGTGATTTTTAATATAATTTTATCATAAAAATATATTTTACCTTTATAAAAAATTATATTTCATATCCTCTTTAGGTAATTTTGTGAATTGTATTTTAAACAACGTAACTTTCAATTATTATGCCCTAATACCTTAAATCAAATTCTAACCTTAATGATTATATCACTTAAAGAAAGTAAAATAGAACATTAATAACATATTGTTAAGCCTTTTAATACATAGTTAGACATGTTTTTATTGCCTCACGTCTTGTTTTTCATGACATTGTTATCATGATATATTTAAAAATTATACCGTTGTTATTATGCTGGTCAATTTAATCATATCTTATATATCATAACTTATTATATCTTAAATTTAGATGTCTTTTTTATTAATTTTGATATAAATAAAATGTTTTTGTTCTTTTTTATTCAAATAAACTTAAAAGCTCTTCTATTATTTGAAAGTATTTCTTAAATATTGTATCTAAATATAAAATTATTTTTAAAAAAAAATCTATTAAAAATAAATATATAAAAAGAAACTTTTTTCATAAATTTATCCAAACGAGCCAATATCTAACTTCGAAAAATTAGTGCTTCAGTTTTTTTTTAAAAAAAAAAACTCATCTAAACATTTAAAAAAATTTTAAAAAGTACTTTTTAAAAAAAATCTTTTTTTTGTCAAAGAAGCAAATCCAATCTTTGGCACTTATTGCTATATGAAAATGGGGGCATAATGCACATGCTGTGTGGAGATAGTTTCCAATTTCCTGTTGGCTGCGCCTACTTCCACAGCCACTTTGTTATGCCACTGATCATGGCCTATTCAATGTAACAAAATTCAATTTTTAACCATAAACAAATGTAATTTCTTTTTGAGGACCAAAAAAGATGTAACAAAAATTCAATTTATAAAATAAGATTTTAACTAGTCGTAGGCATTGCCACTGTGGCTGCAAAAATGTGCTCAGACACTTTTTTTTCTTTAAAAATATGTTTAAATTGAAAGAGAATAAAAAGGAAAAGAGGATAAGAGAAAGCTTATTCTCTTCCATCCAATCATAGCCTAAGAAAAATTTAGTGACTTTTGAAGCATGCTAATGTCTTCAACGAATGACTCGGGAAAGGCATCAAGGATTCCATGGAAATTTGTCTTGGGATGGCCTATTTTGTGTTTTTTTTTTTTTTCCATGGACTCTTCGATGGGTTGCGTTAGCTTGTTTCTTGGTTACAACCTGTATTATTGGAAAGCTACGTCATCCCTTGGAAATTAATAAAGGAGAAATTTCTCTTAATAGAGAGAATCGGGGGACGGATGCAGACTTTTATCAGTTTTATTTCGAAACATGAAAGCTACCATCAGCTTACTACTGAACTTAGCAAACGCGCACTAGTCAATTCCAATTGGATTGTAAAATCTGGGGAAGGCAGCATCTCAGACTTGCTACCCCCTATTTTTCCATGCCGCCCCTATTTTTCCATGCCGCTTCCACATCACATAAATGACCTAGATTCTCATAGATATTCCCTACAGCCATTTTCTTTCATCATAAAAGATGTCACAATACTATCGGAAAATTTGGTCCCAGATATCAACTGCCCGTGTTATGTTCTGACATATATGATATTTTGGTGTGAAATTTTTAAATGAGTTTTGTATAGAAAATTGAATACAAAATTATTTTATAAAAAATTTACTTCTATTTAAAAGGAATAAAGTGAATAAATAGTAAATATTGAAAAATTATGGATCTGTCCTTCACTTAATCCAAAGAAACTGCCAAAAGATTACTGAAAATCAGTTTGATACAATTCTACGCCTAGACTAGAAAACAACAAAAGAACAAGTGAATGCCTGTTGTGTACACTATCAAGTACAAAATATACAGCATCCCTCCGGAAGCATTTTGAACTGTTTCAAACAAAATTGCCAGAAGGGATTTTTTCTAACCCAGTTCAATCGCTTGAATTATTGCCAACATTGCACAAGTCAAAACCGGTAAACATGGAGGTACTGCTCCTGAAAGCAGGAGAATGAAACCAGACAACTTACATTAAACAGCTTATTCATGCCAAAGACAATTTCTTTGGTTCACAAAATGAGTTATCAACTGGATGAGTATGTTGATTCGCCTTGAAAGCTTCCTCTTCATCGCTCTTGGAAATAGACAGGTCAGAAATGATTAGGGAGAACCAGACAATAACTGGGGTGAAGAAGAGAACGACGCCAAAGGGCACCATCCAGAGCTGCCTATTTGTTGGATGATATTTGTATAGCCACCATCCAAGCACAGAGCCTCCTGCTATGCTTATCAAAAACGACAAGAAGAAGAAAATCAAGTGTGGCTTTGATATTCTCCGGCTTTCCCTGCAGGCACCAATTTCCTCTCCTTTATCTGATCCCATCTAATTGCAGCCCAAGAAGGAAGAGGCTTGCCCTGAAACTGAAAACAAACAAAACCCGTTTCTCATTTGCTAAAAGAAAAAGGGTATGCGGAGTGCCCCATATGAATAAGAAAAATACAAGAAAACTCGCCTGCAAGCAAGCTGCAACTGTTGTCGAAGAAGCAAACGATCAAGCAGGTGGTGGGTATGTTGAGATGAAGGGGAGAGGAGGGGACAGAAGAGGGAAAATAAGAGCATGAGTGCAGGGGAGCTAAGATGGCAAGAGGCCCATGATGTGGGATTCTGTTTCTGAAAGAGTCATACCAGCAAGTTCTTATTGAGCTATACTCAATGGGATCCCTTAAGATCATCAATCTCAGAGTTGTTATTATTTATTGAAGACTAAAAAATTTAGGGAGAAAATGATTGCGTCTCAGGTTTTGACACTTTTCAAAGGCGAAGTTATCTGGGGTCGGTACATTGATTGGAACAAACATATATTTATTATTTATTATAATATATAAAAAATACTATACAGAATGAGAAGGTGCTAACTGCCACGATGCTAATAAAGAGATTTAAAGACAATTTATTTTTGGTATTTTTACTTCATGAATGAATATTTTATTGATTTTATAATTGAACGAATTTTGATAGTTGTCTTAATTCATATATTTTGTTTTTGTCGTATAAATATTATTTTTACTTATTTTTATAATAAAATTTAAGTGTACTCTTTATTTTCTCTTTTAAAACATCTAAAGAGTTCATATTTAACACATGTTTAAGTTATTTTTTAAAAAAATCATTTTTTAAAAAAATTTAATTATAAATTATTTTATTCACCAAAATAAATTAATTTACATATACTATTAATTTTTATTCATATTTGCTTTTCATTTTGACAGCTAATTTGATTGTTGGGACATCGCATTGGCTCAGCACACTGAGCACAGCTTTTCAATTTGGACCAAACAAAATATTTAAGTGACGTGAAAATTAAAATTATTTCAATAACTTAAAAATTGTCACAATCACAAGTTAAATATTCATTGCAAAAAATAATAAGTTAACCTTTAATTTTGACTAAATTATAAAAAATTATCTTTAATTATGAGTTATATGTAAAAAAAATTTATTATATTTTAAAACTCTTCAACGTGATTTTTTAAACTCGTTAAAATCTATATATTAATGCATATTAACTTTTGTCCATGTTTAGAAAAATCTGTGGTCAATATACATAATTTTGATAAACTCAAAGAATTATACAGTAAATTTTAAAATAAAAAAAAATTGACACATAAAAAAAATTTATTATAATTTAACCTTTAATTTTTGAAGAGAACCTCCACAACATCAGGCCTTTGCCCACAAAAACGCATCACCCATCCAATCCCAGCAACCCCTTTCTTTTTGGCAAACTTTTTCTACGTTGGTTTCCTACTTCTTCAACCTCGTGATGATTTTTCTTGGGAAAATTTATAAACTACACAGATAATATAATCAACAGGAGAAAAAAAATATGGAGCAGCAGTTGCAGTTTCAGGAGATACTCATTTCTTTAATTAATGATAGTATCACTGTGATTAACACCGAATTGAAAAGCTTAAGCACTAAACAGAATACAGAAACATTTATGTATGTTTTCTAACAGGACTTCACAATCGCAACCCAAACTAATGTACAGAAATTACATCCAATGGAACCAATATTTTAAAGTAAGTTATGCTTCAACCTGTCAACAATAAAATTAAATTTTCTTAATGCATGTTTGGTGTGATAAAATAAAATAAAATAAAACATACAAAATTTGTAAAATTAAAATATAAAAAAATTTTCATTCTCATTTCACGTCTTTCTTTTTTTTCTTATCAACATGATGTAAGGATTTTTGATAAAACAAATAAGAAATTATGACGAGAGAAACCCGCAGCATTAAATATTCGGTAGTAACCTATTTTAAATATATTATTTTTAATGACATAATTAATCTGTCACATAAATCACCAATTTCTCTTTCATCCGCCTACATATTCAAATCATGACCCTGTTAGTGCGTTACCTTCCCCTCCATATAATGTAATTATTTTTTCATTTAATTTGTTTTAAAAAAACCAAACTCTCTTGTGTTTGCATTTTATTAATACGTCAAATCAAGCAAATTGTCTCTCTAATTCCATGACAATGATATTTGATCTCTTCAATTTTAATTAAACTATAATGAATTGCTTGGCGTAGAAAGAGCATGCTTATCAGGGGCGGATGGTGGTGGTTATACACCCAAATTTTTTTGAAAATTTATATTTTTACATGTATTTGTTAAGAAATAATTAAATTTTTTTTAATTTAGCCCTCCAAACAATATAATTTTTCTATTTGGCCCCCTAAAAAAACTCTCCTAGCTCTGCCTAATTAAAATTATTAAATTATGTATAAAATTAATAGATTATATAAATATATAATAATAAATTATATCAATATTATAATTTTTTAATTATCTATACTATTATAAAGGAATTTCTCTATTTGATCTCAAATTTTTAGTTTTACAAAAAATTATTAACAATTAATTAAATATAAATAAAAAATTAGTAAAATTATAAAAACAAATAATTTTTTGAGAATTACATTATATAGTTATAACTATTTTTAAATATAAAGAATTATATTCTCAAATATATTTGACTTTTTTATAAAATTATTTTTATTTAATTATTTGTTTTTTGATTTATAATTATAATAAAATTATAATTAATATATAAAATAATTATATAAATAAATAAAAATAAACATTAAAAATATAAATTAAGAGATATGATAATGATTCTAAAATGTTAGTATATATAAAATAAATAAGTAAAATGATCTATTAGACTAAATAAATATTTTTAAATACTTAAGTCTAACTTATTTAATTAAATAAATTTTTTTAAAATTTAAACTTAACTTATATAATAAATAAATTAAATTTAATAAGACCAAAAAAAAATTAAGGCGGTGCGTGACTTGTTACCATCTTATTTGTAGCCAAAAACAAGGAAATCCTCCATATAATTGGGACATAATTGACAATCGAACCAGCTACTGTCACTATAATTGATTGCCACTTTTACTAAATACCACGTTAGCTGCAAAGAATGCACTGGGCTGGCTAAGACCCGAACGGCATAACTCTTCAATTGGAAAGAACTTTCTTATTTTTTGTGGAAACACGATGATGTAAGAAATCTTAAGTTTATCTCGTTTAAAATAGGAGATTTATTTTAAAAATAAAAGTGAAGAGTTAATCAACAATTAAAATTATAATAAAATATATAAATATATACAATAAATTATAAATTTATTAAAATATATTTATTTAATTTTTTATTAATAATTATAATTTTTTACTTTTTATTCTAAAGTAAATTCTTTATTTTGAAAGAGACAAATTTATTAGGCCACAGTGCTCAAGAATAATAATGAAGAGTATCCTATTTTGTCCTTAAAATGATGAATTTTGTAGGTTTCCAATATTTTTTGAACGTGAGATTTATTTTTGTTTATAAAGTATTTTACAATAAAATTTAAATCTTTAATATTACAGATAAAATTTATCTTTTGAGACTTCAACTTAATTACCACATAATCATATAATGATGATTGATCTCATTGATGTTGTTATGTTTACGAAAATCTATTCTTGGAAAATTTTCAGAACACGCGATATTTTACTGCCAGCTATGGTGAAATTAAGTCTCTTTGTAGGAACCTCTTTGAAAGTCAAAAAGAGAAAAAGGAGAGGATAAAAAGATAATCAAATCACTCGAATATGAGTTTTAAACTGCTTTTATTTTTTTTTTCATTTGCTGTATTTGAAAATATATTTGACTTGCGGTTGTAATATAAGAATTTTTTTTTTCTATTTTATCCTTTTCATATGGGATCTTAAAATTACGCATCTACCTATTCTATGAACTATCGAATACTTTATCAACAATAGTTTTAGTTTAACCCTTTAGCTACAAAATCGACTAGCCTCTCCACATATGTTCATGTGTGCCATGAGGCAATTTTATGTACTGACAATTGTATTCACTATTTACTATATTAGTAAGAGTTTTTTTTTTCTCATTTTTCTTGTATTTCATGAAGGATCTAATCACTCTGGTATTATTAAAAAAAAAGAAAAAAAGACCAACCAGAAAAAAGTCGTTTGAAAAAAAAAAAAAGAGAGACAGAGAGAGAGAATGGAAAACCTGTGAGCAAAGTGCAAGCTAGTCATGGGCCCATTTGATCCATATGGTTGTTAAAAGGTTGATGTCAATTTGATCCATGTTATGGTTCCCAAAATAAATATCAGCTTTGGGCTTCTCCAAATTTGATATCAGTTCGGCCCAAAATAAAGAAACAGATATGGCTGCTAGTTTTAGTTTCATGACCAAAAAGAGGGGGAGATAGTTAGTTTTACTTTTGGTTTTTTATATATATTTTTTCGAACGAGGGTTAATTCGTCATTTTATTTGTGTGATTTTATTTTGAGATTTTACCTTGCATGAGTGAAATATTATTTAAGAACTTAAATTTTTTAATGATAAACTAATTAAATGATTTAATTTTTATTTTTATTAATTAATAGGTTTAATTTTATTAGAGAATTTTTTCTTAATAAAAAAATCAAAGAGACAAATATATCTAATTGTTTAAAATTATTTAAAATTCTAAAGTTATTTTTATAGTTCTATTAACTGTAGTTTATTGTACAATATTTGAATTAGTACGAATACTTTATATTTTTTTCAAAAAAAAGTGCAGATTTTAAATATTTTATATTTTTTATTGATAACAAATTTTACAGTTTTTTTTAATTTACTCATACATTAAAAAAAAAAAGCTCATGCAATCTATATGTTAACATTAATTTCTAAAAATTTTTTGATAGCAATGTGATAGGCTTTTTTGTACAGTAATAGTTTTTTTTTATTTTGCAGATTTTGCTTTTTAAAAATTTTTATCAAAATATGTTAAAAAAATTTAATATTGAGAAACTATCCTCACTCAAGACGGCTTCTCAATAAAAAATTTTTATATTTTTTATTTTTAGATTAAAAACTGTCATTTAAGAAGTGGTTTTTGATCTATATTTTTTTAAAATTTGTATCTTGATAATTTAGAAACCGCCATGCAAGAAGGCGGTTTCCAAAGATAAAAATATAAAAATATGAAAAAGCAAATTTAAAAACCGCCCCAGTGAGAGGCGGCTTTTGAATTTTCTCCCAGCTTCCTCGTGGATCACGAGCGAGTGATTGAAAGTTGTTAAATTTTTTTTTTTAATTTTTTTAAGATATGTTGCAAAACCATCCTTATTGAGGGAGTTTTTTAATGTATTTTATAATCAGCTTATTCTTATAAATAATTTTAAAAAAGTGTATTTTTTAAAATAAAAAAAATTTACTGTAACCGTACAAAAAAGCCCAAAGTGATGTATCAAATTAAAGTACTAAACATGAACGTAGATGCAATCCAATATTATCTTGGGAAGAAAATGTGTTTTTCTTCCGTTGTGGATAATTTTTAGCGCTTAAATAATATTACTTCTTTTCCTAAAATTGAATACGATTTATTAGTATTGTTGTTTTATATGAATCTAATTAAAAAAAAAGATCAAATAAGATTATTTGAACTTTAGTACAGTCAGATTAATAATTTATACAATGGATTGAAGAAATACGTTTTTTAGTAGTTCAAGATTAATTCTTTAACACATTTATATTTATGAATAATTTTTTAAAATAAATTAATATTTTATTTAACTATTTTATTTTAATTTATAATAAATTTTTAAAATATTAATTAATATTAATTATTAAATTATATATTAATACATATTTAATTTATTTTAAATTAAATATATATGATTATTATTATTATAATATTTATAATTATTATAATAATCTCATATAATTCAACTATTGAAATGTGAAATTTAATATTAAAAAAATATTTATTGATGTAAATGTATTAAAAAAATGCATATATATTATGTGCGGAAAAAGGGGAAATGTATTATCCCAAAGATGCGTGAATTTGCATGTGATGTCATGTGATGTGCACTTCCTAGCGAGTCACGACTACACACACCACTCTGATCAGTCCTCCACAATGGACTCCCTCAATCATTATTGCGGGACCCTCCTTTGTCAAAATATTTTTCAAAATTAAATTATTTTCGTAGTAGAATCTTATCCTAACAGAAATTATTTTAAATGGAGAATAAAGATAAAGAAAGTAAATAACCAATATTATAAATCTGATCATTTATGAATTATTTATTTTAAAAAAAAAATATTTAAATGGCCTATACATAATTTTAAAATTAATTAAAATATAATAATATAGAAGTATTAAGTGTTATTTTGAAATTTACGTGTTAAAATATAAAAATAAAAAGGTATAAGTTAACAAGGACCTTGAGTTTATTGATTAAACAATTAAAAATAATTTTTTTAAAATTATGTTAATATTCACTATATTTATTTTAAAATATAATTTAAAATAGTAAAATATAATAATAATATAAAAATTTATTTTATTTTTTATTTTAGAAATTAATTAAATATTAATTATTTTTAATTTCACTCTTGATATTAATGAAATAAGAGAGGATTAGTGAAGTGAATAATAGTATTTGACTAAAATTCATGACATTTTAATTTTTTCACTTATCATTGATATTCATAAACTTGCTTCAATTTGATCCCTTCATTTATTTGTTTATTATTAACTAAATAGAAATGATAATATGTCATCGTTAAGAATGATATAGTACTGTTATTTTCTATCATAGTAACTGAGAGCAAATTTAATCATGATTGTTAAACTCTTGAGTTAACTTCTAAACTCTTACGAGTTTATGATCCTATGATACAAAAATAAGTTTATTGGTTTGCAAACTTTCCTTTTAATAAACTCTTACGAGTTTAAGTAAATTCTAATCGAATTGGTAAACCTTTAATTCTACTAGCAAGTTTATAAGTTTAGATTTGTACATAATTTTTTGTCTTCGAATCACGAAACTTTAATTGATTTTGTTAGGTTTTACCTATACTTTACGATAAGATTTGAGTTTACAAAACTGATTTTATGTTTATATTTTTTTTTTTTACATTTTGGCAAAATACATAATACTATAAATGATTGAGTTTTATTATACTTAAACTCTTGAGTTTGACAATCTTTATTTTAACATTTGAGTTTATCCACAATTTGATCATTGACATTTGAATTAGTTTATAATTTGATCTCTAACATTTAAATTAATTCACAAAACAACAACATTTTTAAGTGAAATAACTCACATAAGTTGTTATTTAAGTGTCATAATAAAAGATAACAGTGTTATATCACTCTTAATGATGACACATCTTCATTTTCATTTACTAGATGATGAATGCAAAAATTGATAGACCAACTTGAAGTGAGTTTACGAGTGTCATAGATTAAAATAAAAAAAATTAAAATATCAAGACAAAATTTAAAATAAAATAAAATGTGATGAACTAAAATAAGGTTTTAGTGAATAGTATTTTGAGTATTGTAATAAAAATTACATTTTAGTTAAATATAGTTATGTTTTTTTTTAAATGATACTATTTAATGACTTTCTTTATTTTTTACATTAAACAAGAGATAACACTTTTTATTTATGATGAGGCTCAAGTCATTAAAAATAATTTATGAGAGTATGATTTAGATAATAATAATTTTATTTAAATTATGTAAAGACTTAACTTTATTTAATAATATTTATTAAATTAAAATTAATTTTATTTTATGGATAAAAGACAGATAATCTTGAATTTGCAACATGTTAATTTTTTATCGATACAAAAAAATTAATTTTATGTTATTATGTATATGGGAAGACAATTCGTTCGTGTTAATTATCATTGCTCAAATTGAAATCAGGAAAGAGGTTGTAAACAAAAAAACATATATGGGAAGAGTTTTTTTTTTTTTTGGGGAAAAGTAATGAAATGAATTATTGTAAAACAATGGTGCCCAGCCAAAGAACAAATGGTTGGGCGCCAGAGCCTGTGGGACCTGCACCATCCTCTTCCTCGTTCTGTCTCGCCTTCATCCATTCATCTCTTTCTCTTCCTTCTCGTCCTTGTTCTTCACCGTCACACAGCTTCCGTTTCCCACAAAAAAAAAAAAAAGAAACACAACCCAGAATTTCTAGCAAGCACGAGCCGCATTTGAGCTCCATAACCATCGCAAACAGAGAAACCTGCTTCAAAGACCAGAACTTTGGAATTCCGATCGAACGTTTGGAAAACAAAATCAAGAAACAAAGAAATGAGCACGGAGGCAGCGAAAGCTCGTATCCGGGTAGGGAAATACGAGCTGGGAAAAACCATTTGCGAGGGAAGCTTTGCCAAGGTCAAGTTCGCCAGGAACGTCGATACCGGGAACCCCGTCGCCATCAAAATCCTCGACCGTAACCACGTCCTCCGCCACAATATGATGGAACATGTACTACGTTACGTCTAATATGAATTCTATCACCGTCTTTGTTTTCGTTTCGATTCCTTTAAGGTTGCTAATCAATGACCCCCCAGATGGGTTTTATTGCCTTTTAAGCTGTTAATGACTTATTCTGCTGCTTTTTTGTGATTTGTGTTTGTGTGTGCGTTGCCAAGAGCTGATCTGTGGACCGTAAAATGTTCGTTCTTTGTTAAGAAGAAAAATTAATGAAATCTGTTCTTTGTTCTTGGCAGCTGAATAGAGAAATATCAGCGCTGAAGCTGATCAATCATCCAAACGTTGTCAAAATATTTGCGGTACCATGTAGTTTTTCTGATTGTTGTTTACTTGAATCAGAGAAAGTGTTCTCTTTGTCTTTGAGCATTGCGAAAATTAAACTTCAATTATATCTTACTATTGTTGATGTTATGCTTTGCGATCAGATTAGTAGAGTCTCTGAATGCCAGAAGTCTCTGCTTCTTCTTTCTCTTTTATTTACTTTTTCTTGGTGGGTATTTTTTTTTTAATTTTACTGTATATGACATAAAATACGTTCACGTGTGCCAACGCGCAATAAATATTAAAGTCACGTGTGGCAAAAAAAGTAATTTTGTTTGGCGTCAAAAAAATTTTTTGAGTGTGTGCTGGACTCGCACACCATGATCACTGCAAAACAACGTGGTTTATAGTTCTCTTCAAATTGCGGATTTGAATTATCTCGTGATAGATTATCTTATTGAAAAGATAAATAAAATTTTTTTATGTATAAAAAATCATCATGATAAATTATAAATTTATTAATTATATTTAATTTTTTTTATATTTTTATCTTCTCAATAAAATAATTTCCTCTTGTTATAACAATAAGAGAGAATCATGTTCTTAAAATTACAATAACCCATGAAACTCAAGCATGCACTTTGCGGTGATGTTTTTATGTACTGAACATATTCCAATTTGTTGTCTTCAAAACTAAAAAAAATATCTATTATAATTAGACAATCGTTTATCCCATGTGTTAGTATATTCAATTCTTATGATATTTATATCTTCGATTATTTTCAATTGTTGTATTAGTTATTGGTAATGTCAAATATATTTTCAAAACAAAATATATTTATAGGATAATATTATAAAAATTTTTAAAAATAAAGTCATGTATTAGAATGGTTATATTATTATTAATTTAAAATAAAAAATTAATTTTATAAAACAATTTAAATAAGTCATATTACTTAAAATAGTTTAGTTCACACCAAAAACAGTAAAGTCATGTTCTTTTTTCGGTTGTCAATTTCTATTTATTGAGCTACATGACTTTTTCTCAGTTAACTGTTTAGGGGGATCAATTCAACAAATGGTTTGGGATAATAAGATGAATATCATATTCTCTTTTTAAAATTATTTTTGAGTTATTGAGGGTTGCCCCACTGTGCTCCGTGCCTCCATGTGAATCTGCCGGTGGCAGTGAATTTGGAATATGGAAATTAATTAGAAAGGCTGTTCGAATTTTAAGGTGTGCAAGGTCCCCTCTTGTAAAAGTAGCTTTTTTCCCGTTTTTTGTTACTTGGGGTAATGCACAGTTATGTCATCTTCTTAGAATAAGTTTATGATAGATTGCATAAATACCAAATAGTGGAAACTACATTCTCGGCTTCAAATGGCGGATATAACTTTTAATTTCTTATTTCTCGAAATCATTGGCCATTGCACTCAATATATTCCAAGTAAATATATGTCTTCTGTTTAAGGATAGGTAATGGCAAGCAAGACAAAGATTTACATTGTCCTGGAGTTGGTTGATGGCGGAGAACTATTTGACAAAATAGTAAGTTGCTCACTTATTTTTACATATTATATATTTCTTCCTCAGATATTCTTTCCTTCTTTCGCCTTTTTCCGGTATTAGAATATATAAAGTTTTTTTTTTTTTAGTTTATTAATGTTTCACACGGATGATCTTGCATCTGAATCTAAAGCATTCCTCTATTGCCTCTTTGATTTCTAGGCAACAAATGGGAGACTTAAAGAGGATGAAGCAAGAAGTTATTTCCAACAACTAATTAATGCTGTTGATTACTGCCATAGTAGAGGCGTGTATCACAGAGATTTGAAGGTCCGTCAACTTCCTATATCCTCCTCCTCCCCCCAATTTGTTAATTAATAGATTGATAGGTTTGAGCAGGAATCAATTATTTTTCCCCTTGTACTTCTAAAGAAACAAACACTCAGACTCATCTTTCATGTATTTTGCAGCCTGAGAATTTTCTTCTGGACTCAAATGGTGTTCTTAAAGTTTCAGATTTTGGATTGAGTACATATTCACAGAAAGTAAGATGATATCTGCCATATAATTGGTAAATGCTTCATGTAATTATTTTTCTGATTGAGTGCACTTGCCCAAATTATAACCGTTTCTGTTAATTTTCCGCAAGAAGTGTTAAAAAACATCCCCTATTAGTCGTTACTAATACAATGAAATTCCTTCTAGTGTCTCACTAAGTTAGCTGTTGTGCTAGATAGCTTTTTGTGTTTTGAAAGTGTCTGATCTGACTTTGACTTCAGCTCTCTAGTCTACAGGTGGTTCATTTGTATGAGCTTAGGACTCGCCCTTATTCAAATTCTTATTTCATGCAGGAGGATGAACTACTCCGCACTGCTTTTGGAACCCCAAACTATGTTGCTCCTGAGGTACCTACTTTATGTCTTTATGGATGAGATGGAAGACTACATTAGTCTCCCAAACTGCAGTAAATGATACGTCGTGTGCCATTTGTATCAGGTGCTTAATGATAGCGGTTATGTTGGTTCAGCATCTGATATCTGGTCTTGTGGAGTCATTCTCTTTGTACTTATGGCTGGGTACTTGCCTTTTGATGAGCCAAGTCATATGGATTTGTACAGGAAAGAAAGAAATTTTAGATTATAATCCAGGAGAATCAAGAGTGAAAGAAAAGTTGCTTATGTCATTAAGGAAGTGAAAATCTATTAATACTGGTATATTTCAGATTGGCAGGGCAGAGTCCTCTTGTCCATCATGGTTTCCGCCTCAGGCAAAGATACTGCTGAAGCGTATTCTTGACCCAAACCCTCTAACGGTGAGTTCTGAATGCATTTTTACCCTTCCGCGTATTCTTTATCCTAGTTGGGCCCTTCGTACTTACTCTTGGTATTTGTTTGGTTCCATTTGTTGCTATACTTTGTAATTTACCCCTCAATATCTTTTATGTGTTAAAAAGTATCATGCTGCAAGCATGTACTTTTGTTTTTTAATATTGGGTTAATTTTTGCAGAGGATAAAAATTCCTGAACTCTTAGAAGATGAATGGTTCAAGAAATGATACAAGCCAGCATATTTTACTGCGGAGGAGGACGTAAATGTAGATGATGTAGCCGCTGCTTTCAATGATTCTAAGTTACTGGTTTTTTGGCATTCAAATTTCTTTCATCCATTGCTTTTTTTAAATAACTCCTCACATGGACTTTGTTCTACAAATAAGTCTGAACAATGCAACAGGTAAAATCCCACTTTTAGTCTTTAAAATTAAAAAAAAAACATGGTTGGTTTGTTTCCCTGGTATTCTTAATTAGAGGAAGAATAGATTTAGATATTGAAATACAAGAAAGAGTTTGTAGAAGCGCTTCTCTATCTGTTGTTTATTTATTCACTTTGATTTGTAGGAAAATCTAGTGACAGAGAGAAAAGAGAAACCCGTCTCCATGAATGCTTTTGAGCTCATTTCTAGGTTACAGAGTTTCAATCTTGACAGTTTGTTTGAGAAGCAAATGGTATGTAAAATAAGCCTGTGCTTTGATCATTGTAATGTGTTATGCACTTTAGGTTTTGTTTCAAATTACAAGTCACATGGAATTTGACTTATCAACCTGCAATAAGTTGTGAACTATGTGATTTTTGGATCAAATTTGGTCGATTTATGTTCAATTCAGAAGCTGATATAAAGTCAAGCTAGCAGTTTATTCCCTGTGGCAATTGGCTAAAAAATGTTGACATGGAGATATATCATTCTTTCTGGCTGGTGATGCTTGTTTCTCTGTTTTATTTAAACTCAACACTATAGGGTCATGTAAAGCGAGAAACCCGTTTTACTTCACAGCGCCCTCCTAATGAAATTATGTCTAGAATTGAGGAAGCTGCCAGGCCTCTGGGCTTTAATGTTCACAAGCGAAATTGTAAGGTAATAATGTATCTATTCACATTAATGGAAAAATTAGAAATTCTGCGGATGAAGCTATCTTTTGTGTGACAAACTTTGTAATGTTGTAGAGTATTCAAACTTACGTAGATTCAAATTCTGCAGATGAAGCTGCAAGGTGACGAGCGGAAGAAAGGGTCACCTTTCTGTGGCTACTGAGGTACTGTGACATTCCTTTATGATTGTAGGCCTTTTTTGTTTCAAGTCACAAGGCAACAAATCGGTTATGGCTGAGAATGATAATTCCAATTATGCCTAATTCATCTGATTGCTGTGAGAGACTCTTAAATTAGACATTTCTGGTCTGATGTGCTAGACCTGACTTCTGTATGTGAACTATTGAATCTAGCTTCATAGTGACGATAACTTGTGTGACACAAATGGAAAAATGTGAAACCAACTGCAACATGATTTTTAGTTGTATTGATTTGAATGCATGGTACATTTTTGTAATAATTCTATGATCAACTTCATGAACTCGAAAATGCATTGTCTTGAGGCAAGGACTTTTGCCGAATCCTATGGAGCTTTACTCTTGGTAATATTTAATAAAAGGCAGCACCACATAAATTTCATTCTCATGAATGTAGATTGGAGTCTTTCAAATACTCGACAACTGGCACTGTCAAAACAATACATTATGCAATAGTTTTCATTGGTTTCTTCCAATTTATTGGGCTTTGACTGGAGATGTTTGGTACAATTGGTTTCAGGTTTTCGAAGTGGCTCCCAACTTGCACATGGTGGAGCTGCGAAAGATGGGGGGTGACACACTGGAGTTTCATAAGGCATGTGAAAATTCTAATCCTGACTTCAGTCTTTGTTGAACTAGAGAAGAAATCTAATTTTCATTTTTTGCAAGTCTGCAACACGTTTGATTCATTTGGGTTTCTTACTACTCCTCGGCTTTTTTTTTCTTTTCCCTTCACTTCTTTGGTAGAACCCATGTTTCTAGAATTCTAGTTCTGTTGACAAATGAAAGCTACAAAGCTTTATTTATAAGGAAAGAACAAATACATTATTTCAGGATCCAAGTTCTGCTGTGGATTAACATGCTACCGTATCCTTTGATTATATGCAGTTTTACAAAAACTTTTCATCAGGGTTGCAAGACATAGTGTGGCATACTGAAGAAAAAAATGAAGAATCAAAGTATCACATTCCTCTATCTCCCCCTGCAATGTGCTTTATGATATGAAAGAGCTTGTCTGATTAATTCGTTTATCATGCTGCAGGCGCTAGAGCTCTGCACATTGTGGTTCATGGAAGGCATAATGCTTTGCTAAGGCTGGACCATGTGTTAGTTGGACGAGTCTGGTTTGATGTTCGATAGGAGACACAAAATAGAGCCCGCAAAATTAGAGGATATTGTTCCGTCATCTTTGACCTTGGACTTCAAATATTTCATGCGGTTATTCAGTGAGGACATGGCGTGCTTTTTCATGTAAAAATTGCAAAGGAAATTATCCTAGTTAGTGTTGGAAAACGTGGGAGGTCTTGCCAGTGGTATGACATACTTGAGCTTTAAACTCATGAATCAAGGGCCCATCCAAGTATATATAGTTATATACCACAATTCCACAAGTGGAGGGCTGAGGAAGGTGACATGATACACTTTGAGATAGCACTAACACATTTAAAAAAACTTAAAACTCATGCACCGGTCGAATGCCCAAGGGGAATTAATGTAATATAATACCCTTACGTTAGTAGTTAAGAAAATTAATTTTACTAAATGCAACAAGCTGATGTTGGGGAGCGTCGTCTGGAAATAGACCTAATATTAAATGATGTGAAAGTCGACTTGACGATATCCTTACTATACAATCAAAAAATCTTTCATGTACCATAAACGTGAATGGTAGTACTAAAAAGATTTACTATTTTATGAAAATGCTTTAATTTTGATTTAGTGTCACTTAAAAGATTTTTACACTAATTAAGCATTGTTATATCATTAAATAAGTTTGGTTATGACAATATTAAAAAGTAAAACTCTTTTAATGATATATAAATATATGATATATTTTTTTATCTTTACCGATAATCTTTACAGCTATTGCTATAAGATTAATCTCTCAGGTACAATCATAACTAGTCTTTGCTTATAAATCTTATCAATAAGTGCTTACTTCAATATTTAAATTTTGATTCTGCTTTTATAAGTGTGACTTGCTTATCACCATACTTAATTCTTGTTGGTATATTAATATATGATTGATGATGATACAAAATATTTTACACTAATAATAAATAAAAAACCCTTACAAAAATTGTATGTTGCATCCTGTATATGTACTGAATAACTTCTTTATGTTGTGTTTTAAGATTATTTATAGCGATATATTTGCAACCAGAATATACGGGTCGAGAAACAAAATGGGTCAACTGAATTTAACCTATAGGGGGTTTTTTCTCTCTTGATGGCTTCTTCACCAGTTGACAACAGAAAACTTGAGTTCTCTCATCCTTTCTCTCTTTGGCTCAGCAACAAGTCTAGTTCCTTCGGGACATGGATGACTCCAACGTGGTCAACCATGTTTTTTATCTTATCTAAAGTTCTAAAAACCGAACCAGTTATTGAATCGATTTTTGAATCAGTCGAGGTACCGATTCAAACTTTAATTATTCAATCGTAGTTGAACTAAAATATAATTAAATTTATACTTATATTTATATATATTAAAATTTTAATATGTATATTAATTAATAATTATATATATATATATATATATATATATATATATATATATATATATCACTCATTTACTATTTATATCATCTTTATTCATAAAAATTTATTTTATTTTATTTTTTCCTTATTCATGAATAAAGTTTTTAATATTAATCTGAAGTTGTTTTAAATATAGAGTGATATTTTTTAATTTTGATTTTTAGATAATGACAATATACTTAATATATGATAATTTGTTAAATAAGTCAAAATAATTTTTAGAGCCGTGACCTTTCTTTCAAATCATGTTGTTAGTTTATGATAAATATATAATAATACACTTTATACTATCTGAAGCAGTGGCAGCCTTGACCCCAAATAAGTATATTGTCCCAAATTCGAACCACATATTCATAACTGTGTTTTCAAACAATTTTCATAGTTTATAATAAATATATTATAATACACTATATACATTGAAGTATTTGTGGATTAATGGCAGCGCCTCTCAATGCTTTTCCCTTGTCTTCAAGTTTGATCCATCATGACAAATTTTGGTAATTTGAATTGAAAACATCAAATTGGACAGACTAAGCAAATCGGTTTAAACTGTGACCAGTTTGACCGGTTTAACGGTTCAATTATCGATTCTCAATACATCGGTTACAGAGGCCGGACCGAATTGGCTTACAGTCCAGTTTTCAGTTGGACTAGTCCAACTGGTTGGTTCGATTCAGTTTTCAGAATCTAGATCTTATCTTACATAATTAATTTTCTTTTTTCCTTGGTCTTACATAATTAATTTTTGAAATAATAAAACAAAAAACATAATAGTGGGTCCTTAGAAAGAAAACACATACCCAATAACTAATAGCTTGTAAATCTTGCTACTTGATTCTCCGTGGCCTGGCCCCTACCCAAGAATTGACTTGGAAGTTCAAGTTATGCTCATAATTTATTTTTTTTAATGTAAGGTGGCTTCAAGTTTATGATAGCAGTTGGAACAAAAACAAAAGGTTTATGATGTGATATCATCAGTAATGCTAATTGGTCTTTTGAAATAAACCAACGCCAAGATCATGGACGCAATTATTTGGAAATACATTGCTTGAATCAATTTTTAGTTGGGGAACCGTGGTTCAAATGGGGCACTGAAGTTAGCGTCATTACATTCATGCATAGATACGAGAATGGGACTCAAAAGCTTTAATTTCACTTGCCAACTGAGTGCATGAAGCACTCTTAAAGTGTGAGGTAATGAAAATGAATTATATTTTTAATAATATAATTTTTTTAAAAAAATTATATTATTATTATTATTTATTTAAAGATATTAAATTTATAAAATTATTTAAATAAATTAAATTTTACGAAAATATTTAAAAAAATAATAAATAAAAGCAGTGGCGTGTGCTCATATAGCTCAGTATCTCTAGTCTCGATCGTTACGGGGGACCATTGTCAAGTTGCGGAATTCAAAGGGTCATACTCGTACTCGCGGGATCAAGCCAGCATGTCCAAGGCCAAGTTGTTTTCATCCCTCTAGGGACAACACTGTACTGGCTCTATTCCAATTGGAAAAATCTTGATTCAATCGACAGTAAACTGTAATAATCTCGGCCGTTCAATTCAATTCCAAATGTTGCAGTTTATTCTAAAGTCAGATAAGAATCTTAATGCAGTACAAGTCATACGAGTATTGGTTAAACCAAGGCTTGTTCAATAATTTCATCCCTCTACTACGTTTATCATATCATGATGGCAAGACATTTAAGCAATTGCCCCCCCCCCCCCCCCCCCCCCCAAAAAAAAAAGCACCGATTTAACACTCTGTATGTTGACCACAAAGTGTAGCCTTTGTAGTCAACCACAAAGTGCAGCCTTTGCAGTCAACCAATCCAAGATAAGTCGATTGAGGTCGGTGAGCTCCATACCTCACATATGAAGAAATTATTTGATACTTTTAAAGTATAATTAAATATATATTTTTAAAAATATTTTCATTATAATTTTAAATTATTAATATAAAATTTATATAATTTTTTTTATAATCAATTGTGATGATATTTTTTAAAACATATATTTATTATATTCTATGAACGCGTAAGAATTTATCCCATGTATGACTTATAAATTGTGGCATGCGTGTCTGATTTTTTAATCCCCTACAGATAGAGAGAGCGAAGGAAGTGTTTGGGGAGTGGATGAATGAGGACTTTATGGTGGCACCTGCAATATGGGGGCCGATTCTGACTTTGAGCAACTTTAGTGGCAGTTTCTTGAGAAGCTGAAATTTCAACCACATACGCACCATTACTTCTGTAAAATTAAACTAGAAAAAATGGACACATAAGCTGAGAAACGCAGCGAACTTTGCTCCTACATTTAACTGTGCGAATGCGGCAATATCTTTGACTGGTATCGCGTAATTTAACAATTTTGGCCTGATTGAGGTATGGGTTTATAAAGCCAGGTAGACTGGTTTATACCATTTCAATTTGTTGGCCTAAACCATTTCTCTACCAACCTAAATAATATAGCTGAGTTCAATTCATCTGTATATACAACTTAGCTTGGAAAGTCAAATAGTTTGTGATTTGATTTCCACCATCCATCACCAAACTTGCTATCCTTTCTGGCTTCAGCACAACGGTTGAATAATTTAGATCACCGAAAGAGCAGAGATCTGCTGCTTGGACCCTACTAATATCTAACTATAATACATTTGCGTGTGCGAATCCCGTTTTTATTAAAGAAGCATATGACGGATGAAATAATGCAAATGATAGAAGGGCGAAAGACCTCGTTTCTCAAACATATGGTAGCCCTCTTGCTCAAGAGAAAATCTCATATATCCTTTCATATTATAGTTCTCTTTGGTTTCCTGATCTGCCCAACTTTCTTTAGCCTGTCACTGTTGATTGTTTTAAGAAGACTGAAATGCATTCCGCTTAAAGAAAAGCGTCACAACACACAGAAATTGACAATTCCCGTGAACAGCTCAATTACTTAGCCCTTATTTTTGAGCTTTTGACAGGTTAGCATAAAGACCAATAAATGATCCTTGATGGCCAGCCACCAACGACCACCAGCCATCCATCAGTTTTCCCATCAGTTTTCCTAAATTTCCCGTCTTTTCCTATTTCCCTGTGTCTTGCTAAAGCTAAACACATTCCCCCCGAAAGAGTAGAGATCTGCTGCTTGGACCCTACTAATATCTAACTATAATACATTTGCGTGTGCGAACCCCGTTTTTATTAAAGAAGCATATGACAGATGAATAATGCAAATAATAAAAGGGCGAAAGACCTCGTTTCTCAAACATATGGTAACCCTCTTGCTTAAGAGAAAATCTCATATCTCCTTATAGTCAATTGTCTACCCACTCAAATCAAGCTACGTAATTAACAAAACAAAACCCCAAAATCAAGTTTTGGCCTGTTGGTTAATCACCATATATACTCCTAAAAAAATCCGGCGGCTAAAGTGGTTGAGCTATCCATCCCTTCATGAAACTACTCTCCCCAAATTAATTCATAAGCACTATTCTTTCCTTTTATTTTTATTTATTGTGTAAAGAATTTTTTTTAAAAAAATATTTGTCATTTGAAAATAAATTAAATTATTATTTTCATCATTTAAAAATTTATTTGACATCAATTTAGTCATTTAAAGATATGTGATATCAAATTAGTCATTTAAAAATTTAAAGTAATATCAAAATAATATTTTAAAGATATGTGACATCAAATTAATTCGTAAAAAAATAACATCAAAATAATATCTTAAAATAATCATTTTAAAGAATTATTTTGATATCACTTTAAATATTTAGAAGACTAATTTGATGTCACATATTTTTAAAAAATAAAATTAATATCAAATATCTTTAAAATATTAAATTAATATCAAATAAATTTTTAAAGAATTAAAATAATAATTTAATAAAAAATATTAATTATTATTTTATAACTTTATTTTTAACTTTTAATAAAAAAATTAATAAAATAAATAAATTTACAAAAATATATTAAAAAATAAAAAATAATAATTTAATTATATTAAATTATATTTAGTTACAATTAAAATTATCTAATAATTTTCTTAACGTGCAAAAGTAACAGCTTTCTTGCGGTTAATATCCTAAGCCCCCCATGTGGTCTAAGTGTTATCCGATCGTGTAGGCATAGGCATAGCTTGCTTCCATTTCAGCATTTGTTTTTTTTATTTTTATTTAGAGGACAATTATAGTTCAGCTTCCCTCAAACTCAACGCTGCATTATAAACCAACGCAAACCCACCTCTTTTGACAATCACAATCTGTAGACACGCAGAGCCCCTCAGACAAACAAACAAAAACACACTGCAGCATAGCGAGAAGCCACACGCAGAGAGAGTGCAAAAACAAAAATAATAATGGGTCGCAATAGCATAGACATGGATAAGGAGAGATTAACGGCTGAGATGGACTTCAAGGACTCATCCTCCGCCGTAATCAAAATCCGGCGACGGTTACCGGATTTCCTACAGTCCGTGAAGCTCAAGTACGTCAAGTTAGGCTATGGCTACTCATGCAACGCTGCCACCATTCTCCTGTTTGCTGTCATCGTCCCTCTGTTCCTGTCACTGTTGGTTCAACTCACTGGTCTCAAACTCGACCATTTGTCGGAACTCTGGTCCAACCGCACGGTCCAACTGAACAGCGTCGATGCAGTCACCCGGCTCGCTGGTTCAGCCGTGCTACTCTTCCTCTTCGGCCTCTACTGGGCCAAGCGGTCCAGACCGGTTTACCTGGTGGACTTTGCCTGTTACAAGCCGGAGAAGGAGCGGAAAGTCTCTGTAGAATCGTTCCTGAAGATAACAGAGGAGAGTGGTGCCTTCGAGGAAGAGACGCTTCAATTCCAGAGGCGAATTTCAACCCGGGCCGGTTTGGGTGATGAAACGTACTTGCCCAGAGGGATCATGTCTCGGCCGCCAAATTTGTGCATGGAGGAGGCGCGTTCCGAGGCAGAGGCTGTCATGTTCGGAGCATTGGATGCTCTGTTTGCGAAAACCGGGGTTGAACCCAGAGATATTGACATTTTAGTGGTGAATTGCAGCTTGTTCAACCCAACCCCGTCTCTCTCCGCCATGATTGTGAACCACTACAAGCTCAGGACCAACATAAAAAGTTACAATCTTGGCGGAATGGGTTGCAGCGCCGGCCTCATCTCCATTGATTTGGCCAAGGACCTTCTGAAAGCGAACCCCAACTCCTACGCCCTTGTGGTGAGCACGGAGAACATAACCCTCAATTGGTACTTCGGGAACGACCGCTCCATGCTTCTCTGCAACTGCATTTTCCGGATGGGTGGGGCCGCCATACTCCTTTCAAACAAGGCCTCGGACAGAGACCGGTCCAAGTACGAGCTGGTCCACACGGTTCGAACCCACAAAGGGGCCGACGACAAGAACTACAACTGCGTGTACCAGAGAGAGGATGAGACAGGAAAGGTGGGTGTTTGCTTGGCCAGGGAGCTAATGGCGGTGGCCGGAGACGCCTTGAAGACAAACATAACGACGTTGGGGCCGCTGGTTCTGCCGTTTTCGGAGCAGTTCATGTTCTTTGTATCGTTGGTTCGGAGGAAGGTGCTGAAGGAGGCGAGGGTGAAGCCGTACATACCGGATTTCAAGCTGGCGTTCGAGCATTTCTGCATACACGCCGGGGGCAGGGCGGTGCTGGACGAGTTGCAGAAGAACCTGCAACTCAGCGAGTGGCACATGGAGCCGTCGCGGATGACGCTGCACCGGTTCGGGAACACCTCCAGCAGCTCGCTGTGGTACGAGCTGGCGTACACGGAGGCGAAGGGCCGGGTCACGAAGGGGGACCGGGTGTGGCAGATCGCGTTCGGGTCGGGTTTCAAGTGTAACAGCGCAGTGTGGAAGGCGCTGCGGGGGATGCCGGTGGTGGCGGACTGGCGGGGCAACCCTTGGGATGACTCGGTGGATAAGTACCCGGTTAAGGTCCCCACTTCTTCTGCTTAGGAATTAGAATCCAGAATGATCACATTTGCCTTTTGGGGTGGGGGGTTTTGTTATTAATTCGTAAGCTATTAATTGTTAATAGCATCATTGATGAATGTGAGTGATGATTTGTATTTATAATTTGAGAGCAGTACTGGTAAGGTTATGGAAACTTAATTTATTAAAAAAGAAAAAGGTTATGGAAACTTAATGATATCTAAATCTAGCAAAAAGTTAAAAAAATTCTTATTTATTTTGATAGTATTACATCATACCAATCAAAGCATAATGTGTAATAAAGAAGTTAAACTTGTTTTGTCATATTAATTTTGTAATAAAATTAAGCCATTAATTATATTATTGTAAGAGTACATAAATTTTTTTTAAGTGTAATATGCTTGTGAATATTAAAATTTTTTTTATGTATTTTTAGAATAATGCATCTCATAGTTTCTGTTTTATTATAAAATTATAAAATTTATTTAATAGTGCAAGTTTAATTTTAATATATTATTAATTTAATTATATATTATTACATCATAAAAAAATTAATTTTTAAAATAATTATTATAATAGTCAAAAAAAATTTAATAATTTAATAAATAATTAAATGATAATATATAAAATTATATCCTTGATTGAATGGTGTACATAACAATTTATTGTGATATCACTTAGCTAATATGTTATTTTTTCTTAAATTTTCTTAAATTAATTCTTCTTTGATGGTACATTCTTAAAAAATGGGGGGCCGATTCTTTTTCTGAACGGTGGTTGCAAATTTTGTCTGTCGAACCCAATTCATTTAGACTCGTCCCTTTCCAGACATGACGACTTGTCGTTTATGTCACGTTTGTACGGATTCAACCCCTCTACCCCTTCTCTCGGTTTTTAATTGTCTTTTTAATAAAAAAAAATACTCTGGATTTTAAAAAATATTATACCTCTCTTTTAGTTTTTAAAATTTTTAATTATCATTATTTTATTGAAAATGCATAATTAAATGCAAGAAAAGTGTTGAGGATTTGATTCTCGTTTCAAAACAGGGAAATATAAGGTTTTTAATGTAAAGTGTGGGTCAGGTTTATTATTTTACCTAAGTTGTTGCTGAATTACATCGTCTTTGATCATTTAAATCTGTGCAAAAAAACATTGCTAGCAAATGAGCACTCTAAACACGTTTATATTATTATTTTATATTATTTAAAATGTATTTGATTTGACTTTAAAAAAATCACATTATAGTTTTAAAATTCAAAAATTAAATCAAATACACATTTCAAGAAATCAAAATGCCTTAAGAGTAGAGCTCAATTACTTTGTTAGTTTATTCCCTAAAAATAGGAAAACAGTTTTCGCATCTTTTTTAGTGCTTAATATTTTAATTTACCTTGTGGGAAGTTATATTTTACAGTAAAAATTCAGAGAGTATTAGAAATGCAATATCACTTGTTTATGGTGTTTCTAAAAACGCAATACCAATGAAAAAAAAAGTAAATAAATAAGATTTATCTTATGGCACTGCATTTTATAGGAACTGTTGATTTTCATTACCCATGAGATAGTATAATTAAGTTATGAAAGATAAAGCAGGATCACATAGTAAAAAAACTAATGCAGACATCTTAGATATGCTTTACTATATGACTATATCTCGTAAAAATTTGAGAAATTGGGCGTGGATATTTCAGTTCAATGTGGCTCCACTTTAACCATTCATAAAAGTTGCATCCATAATAATTAATAAAAGTTAAAAGTTAGAGTGTTTGCATTTGTTTGAAATCAAAATAAATGTGTACAAAAAAAATTCAAAATAAATGTTTTTATTTTTTGAAAGAGTGTTTTTAAGATGAATAGACAAATTTCAAATTGTAGACCAGGAATGCGATGGCCCGAAAGCGTTAGGATTTAGAAAAGTGAATGACAATTCATGACCAAAAAAATGCTAGACAAGGGACTCCACAATGCCATATCTTAATTGCTTCGTTTGGGTTTCGTACTTGCTTTAATCCATTGTTTAGAATGAAAGAAAGAAAAAATGAGAAGAAAAAAATTTAAAAAATTTAAAATTTTTTCTTATTTAATTAAAGAGAAAATAGAGAAAAAGTTAAAAAAAATTTAAAAAACAAAAAATTTTAAAATTTTCTCTTCAATTTAAATTTTAAAATTTTCTCTCCTCTCTCGTTTCTTTTTTACTTATCTAAACAACGGGTAAATGTCAAGACGAAGCCCACTATTGCTTCCTTCATTTGTCTTTCATCCTTTTTTTGGTATAACATTTGTTTTTCATTTTTAACGAATGAGAACTGATTAAATTTTTTTTTTAAAATAAAATAATAAAAAAAAAAATTACCAATTACGATGTTAATGATGCTGATTAATAAATTCATATATTATAAAACATGATTCATACCTTGTTAATAATATATATCTGAAATTTTTTGAGAAACTTTATACTAAACACATTCTATATCACTTTCTCATATTGTTATTTTTTAACTATTATTAATCATTTATAAGCATTATTAGAATGTTATTTATAAAAAATTTAGAAATTAATTTTATTTTCTTTTTAAGTGCTTATATTTTTTATCATTACTTTAAATATTTCTTTGATAAATATATTTTTGTCTTATATTTTATATGATATTATTTAAAAATAAATTTCATCTTAAATCGTAACAAATTAATAAATATATAAAAGTAACTATGAAGATATTTTTAAACTAAAAAATTTTAATTAGAAATATAATAGTTGAAATTTTTTATTTGTCCAAAAAAAAAAACACCGGGTGTTTGTAGGAGGTTCGGATTTGTGGAATGTCCAAGGGTTGAAAGAAAGACCACAAACATCAAAGAAGATGTGGTGTTTGTTCCTCGCTCCACCCAGGCCTTGCCACCTTCTCGTTCCCAAACACGCCACGCCATCTTTCAATATTCTTGTTCCTCCCGTCTCAGCCACCTCTCTGCCAAGGCGGCGCCGCCCCGAGTCACTCCTCAACGACGACGCCTCCGCCACCCAACAAGTTGGGGAATTGGGTCATACCCTCCTCGCCACTCTCCAATCCGATTCCATTCCAAAACCACAGCAACAGCCAAAGCAAGAACGCGAGGGGGCGCAGATTAGTGGGTCAGATGTACTTTGGGCATTGCAGAAAGCAAGTGCTCGTAAGAAGAAGAAGCAGGTGCAGAGGAGGGGGTCATCCTCTGTGGGCAGTCGTAGGGAAGAAAGTGCCGTGGACTTCAGCAATGTTCGCCCACTGTGCATAAAGAGCGAGTGGGGTACGAAATTGGATGAGTTGGAGAAGTGTCTTCACGAGCTTTCAGAATCCATTTGATTTGAGGCTTGTTATTCTACGTATGAAGTATGAACTGTACCCGACAGCCTTGTTTCCTGAGCTATTCATGGTAGGTTTTGCTTCAAACATGTTTGTTCTGAAGAACCTTTACTGTATAGCTTTTTGGTGCAGTTCTGGGATTCTGCTGTTTAGTACAACATGGTTAAATTATATGGCACTGTTCTGGGGGGTCATGAAGCCACTATTTTCTTTTTATGTGGTTTTTTATTGTAATTGCAGATTTTGGTGTTCAATTTTTGTCTATTAACTTTTCCAGAAGATATTAGCACAGGGGAAGAAACAAAAAAGTGATTACGTTTTCAAATCTTACGCACAGTTTCTTCACATTGTAGTGTATTTTATTAAATTGAGTGAATTGGGATTGAATTCCTGAAGAAGTAGCGTCTGTAAGTATACATCTATGCAATTTGCTTATTTTGTTACCACAACTTGTTTCTGCGGAGAAAGTACCGGTCCATCCACCAGAATTTTTAATTCAAGGGTGACATAATGGTTTATTATGTCACAGAATTTCAATCCATTACAACCCAAATGCATGTGTTTGGAATTATCAAAATTAGACATATTCCCTATCTGCTTTATTGACATCTGACAAGTTCAGACTTAAGGGTTATATTCTTTCCTTTAACAAGTACCATTCGTTTGTTCTAAATATGTAACCGCACATTTTCAAAGTATGCAGATCAGGAACATCTGTTGACTTATTAGGTCATGAATTTTTCTGTCGGAAATACCATTTGCAGCCCTACATAGCACTCTAAAGCCTTTGGATCAGTTCACAAAAAAGATACTTGAATTGGCTTCTTTTTTAATCCTTCATTTGATCAGTTCAGGAATAAAATATGCATATATCATAGCAAAGCCAAGCCATTCAGCTAGTTTTATATTGTTTGACATCTTGAATATTCTGCTACTCATCGTGGTCGAATTTCAAAATAGCTTGATAGGCCTGCAAGATGTTACAGTTAAGTTTAAGCAAACGAGCATGTATTTCTAATGTAGAATTGTGGTAGCAGATCAATATTTGAGTGGCTAGGTAATGGGCTCGACTTTATGCACTCATTGCCTTCGTTATGCATCATTTTATCTGCAAAATGTTTAATTCCATAGCATAAAATTATTTATGCATCATTTTTAAACTCTTATTTTGTTCCATGATAATTGTTTCACATATCAATGGCAAAGAGTCGTGTTTTTTGAGTGTAATAAAGTGGCACTATCACTGCTCTTCTATCTAAACCTCACAAAATGCTTTAGGGCTGCCACAAATAGGCAGGAGCAATTGAGTAGTATCTGAAGAATGAGTAACAAAACCATTGTAAAGTTGCAGGAACCAAATCAACATCATTTTCTACTGGTTGTCAATAAAAAATGCCAAAAAGCATTACAAGCAGAAAAGATGAGCAATTTCTCAGCTGTGACTCATCTAACAGCAGTAGACACCAACATTAACTTAGTATCACTGGTCCTAATCCTAACTTAACTTTCTTTTATATTCTTTTTGTTTTTTTTCCCCCTTTTTATGGGGCAGGGATTGAGAGGGGAATTTCTGCCAATGTATCTAGCATAGAAATTACATGTCTCTGGTCCCCAAAGACCCCTCCCCACCAATAAAACAGCCAAATGACATGGGCAACATCACATCTTTCTGCCTTCTACCACTAATAGGGTCTGTACCTTCTACTACGATTGCCTTCATCATTGCCACTACCTCCTGCTCGCCCTGGCTGACCACTTGGACCATTGCTCCGATCAGTTCTGCGGGGTCTGGTAGCTGGCACCTGTACACCAGGCTGTTGACTGCAGAATGTCCACAATATGAAAATTAAGGTATTATATCAGATAATATAAGAAAATGAAACCACATCCATGAGTTGTAACAACTTACAGGACATAGCCAATTCGACCATCTGGTAATACCATTGGAACCATCTGCATTCCGGCCGGCATTGGACCCCTTCCATATATCACTGGCTGTTCATACGTACATAAGAACCACAAGATGCAAACTGATTAGAACAAAGAATAAATCAAGCAGCAAAGACATCAATTGTAAATATCTGTTGCAAGTCGCTAAACACCTGTTGAAAACCAGTAGCAACACCATATCCAGCCCCCAAAGAGCCATAAAGATTGCCAGAAAAGCCACCATACCCAGGATGTGGAAGATGGTTTGGATGAAGTCCTGGATTGTAGGCATAACCTCCATCTGATTTTTTCTCAGTTTGAGGCTTGGCAAGAACAACTTCAAGCACTTGGCCTGCAGTTCAAATCCATTAAACATAAGTAAACATAATGAATATAGTCACAGAGGAACAAGTTTGGAAGATAAGACAAATGACACTTCTAAGATTATTTTCCTCAAGACAAAAATAGATAAGTTGGTTTCGCCCCTCATTACTTTTCCAATAGAATATCACAAACAAGAAAGTAGAAAGAAAAACAGAAGACACACTTGCAGGGACAAAACTAATTTACAACTTTATATTCTGTAGAAAAAGTACCATCAATTTCATATTTCTCTGTATCTTTTATAGCCTTCAATGCACTTGACCTCTCTGCATAATGAATGAAACCAAAATCGCGTTTCCCTCCAGCTTTGCCAGGTGGCATGACCACTTTCGTTACTTCTCCATGACGACGGAATAGTTCCTTCAGTTGTTCAGTAGTAATATTCTCAGGTATGTTTTTCACATAAAGAGCTTTAACCTGAGAATGCCAAAAAAGCAGTTTGAAAGCAAAACATCAATTAATGGTCTGTTTGTATTAGATAGTGTTCAACGCTAGCGCACGTTGAGGAAAAGGAAGAATAAACTTCCTTCGTTTAAATGCTATCGAAAAATGTGAAAGGTGCATTGATAATGGTGATTTCTCCGTTTGCGATGGTTAAAATGTAAACCAAACGGGCACTAACAATTTAGTGGCAATACTTGGCTGAATATGGTGCAAACAGCTTTAAAAACAAAACAGATACATCATTGCTATCTCTAACACAGCTCTAAAAGTAGCTTTATGACTAGTTAATTATGGATAAATCAGGACTCTTCATATAAAACATGGAGAGGATTATGCTGAAATATATGCTCCATAGATGCACTTATGTTTGACACCCATGGGGATGGGGGAAGTTTCTTGGTCCTGTTAAAAATAAAGGGCAGTTTTATTTCTTTAATAGATTTTTGAGACTTTAATTTTGTTAATAGCAGAGAAAGGAGAAAATATAGATGATAGGAAATCCTCCAATTACAATGAAAGAGAAGAAGTTAAAAAAACAATATCTGATGAAACAACGAAGCATGCAATGCCTTACATCAGTCAAAGAAATCCAGCAAACAACCTCATTCACTGAACACCATATCAAAGATATCACTAAAATCCTATCCTGCAACAAGTCCAAGGGTATAAATTTATGCTTAAAAGCAAAGCTACAATAAACATGGCACACTTCTTTCAAACTTTCCTTCCTTTGCCTTCCCAACCAAATACACCATACTACAGTAAACATGGCACACTTCTTTTAAACTTTCCTCTCTTTGCCTTCCCAACCACTAAAGTGAATCATCCAAGAACTCCTCTATTAATATCTTATCAACACCTTCTAATCAACTTCGTAAACCAAAAAATCGCCTCAGAGTTTGTATGCATAAAGTAATTGACCAAATAAGTATCAGGGATTCCCAGTCAATTTTATAAAAAAGCCAAAATATTTCAGCCAATTTGTTTGAAACAACACAATATTTAGTTCCTTAGTACACACAACCCCCTAAAATATAGGTACATAAACACCATATATCCACATATATGGTGCTTTTAACAACTATCAACATCATTGCCTTTCTTAAACAACAGTATTCTGAAAAAGTCTCATTATAGTAATTTCACCAATAAAATCAATCCAAAAAATAAATGATACTTAAGATGGTTCTGAATCTTCTGATTTCTGTCCACTTCCTGCCTAAGAAAGATGCCATTAGATGGTCTTCATCAAGCATCACAGAATGGCAAAACATCAACTGAGCCATTCTTTCTCTTCCCTTGTTATCTATTATCTAGAAGTGCCAAGCTCAACTGACTGAAGCACTCAATTCTATACCGATCAAATCCTTGCAAAACCGCCAGAAGCCAGTTTTATCTCCGATACCAACTTCAGACAGTCATATCTTGGGAAATTGAATCCAACTTATAGTTGACTCGCATTAGAGACTTGGATTACTTATTCACATGCTTTACGCAAGTTTATGTACATTAAGGTTGAAACATAACAAAAACAGGTTTTTCTTATTTTCTGAGATCTATATCAGAAGCAAAAAGAAACTTGTACATACTCATCGGCTTGGGCTTACAACGACAGGAGAAAGGAGAAAAAGAGACTAAAAAAACGAGTGAAAAGGGAAGCAAGGATCATCAGCTATAAACATCCAATTAAACATTTAATGCAATGATAGGTAAAAACAATTTAAAACTACTTTTTAACATCTACATTCCACCTTCATCCAGGAAATTACCTGTGAAGAAGCAGAATGATCGGGTGAGTTCTTAGGATCTGCCCATGTGACGGTTGGGGTATTGCCATCCAGCTTAAAACTTGCACTTGACATCTTTTGCCTTGAATAATCAGCACATGCATTATTGTAATACAAAACAAAAGCAAACCCACGATTCCTACTTGGATTTTGAGGGTCCTGTGATAAGCAAAATGGAATGGCAATAAAAAGCTAGGCCTTACAACAGTTTAATATAAGATAATAGCACAAATTAGTTCAAGACTGAACCTTTATGAGCTCAATGTTTTCAACTCCGGGACCAACACCCTCAATGACTTTCCTAAACTCATCCTCTGTCCATGTTTTTGGAACATTACCAATGAATAATCTGTGTTTTGTTTCAGACAGTGAACACCTTAAAGTTTTACCCTGATATCATGAAAAATGTTAAAACTAATTAAAATTAATCACCAAAAGAAGATCCTTAACAGAAAACTAAGTCGGAAGTTAAATAAAATGAATAAGATTTTCAGAAAGCACTGTGAATACCTTAAATTCCTTGTTATGTAACTCTTCAATGGCCTTTTGTGCAACCTCTTTTGTTTTAAAAGCCACAAAGGCATAACCTTTGTTTTCTCCAGTGTCCCTGTCTTTCATTAATCGCACCTGAAAAGTAACAACAAATCAAATTCTTACAGATGATCTCAATTTTTCTCTCCCACCTGCCGAAGAGGAAAAGTTTTAACATCATCATCCATAAGTGCAATACATCAAGGTTCTGACCTCAAGAATATCACCCATCGGCTCACACAATTCCCTCAAATCATCTTCACATGCATCCCGAGGAAGTCCACCAATAAAGACTTCAGAACCATGAGGAGGAAGGGCAAGAAGTTCTTCATGCTTCTCTTTTTCATCTTCATCAACGAAAGATGGTTTTCGCTCATCTTCCACAAATTCAGTGGCAATGGAACTTCTATCTGCTTCAGGCAATTGATCCTTCCCACCAGCCTCTGTTGCTGAGTCTTCATATTCATGTTCTTCAACACTCCCTTCAACATTTTCATCTTCACCTCCATCCACTGCATCATCATCTATTTGTTCTTCAACATCATCATCATCTATTTGTTCTTCAACATCATCATCATCCATCTCTTCCATGTAATTTTCCTCATCAAGGTCCACACGCTCATCAATTTCTGCACCTTCTGACATGATTGGCTCAGGACTTTGTCATTAACACCTAAACACCTGCAGGTTATAATTACAAAAACTGCATGGAACACTAGGTGGCTGCATGATTGACACACAGATACCCATGAACAGTTAGAGGAATTTAAGGCCACCAGGTTTTAAGATTATTTCCTTTTTAAAGAGAATATACTTCATAGGGTCTAAGGGGAGACGCATAAGAAATATTTATTGCCACTAAGAAAGAAATGCTTCCAAAGACAACCCAGTAGCATCCCTAAATGCCCCACTTGGTCAATGGGTAACTGAATTGAGCCCTAAATCATTATACAAACTCAAGAAAATTCACACCCAATTTTTCAATTTGTTTTTCAACCTATTTTCTAGACAATAAAATGAGGCAAGATCAAAGGTTCTCAGCTGGAATTGCAGATGTCAAGGAACATAATGATAATATTATTGGAATAAAACAGGAAGCAAGGTAAGGCCAAAACTGTATGCAAACGGGCAGGTAAGTACGGTAAAAGAGAAAATAAAAGTTTATATTCATCCAATGCTCAACAGAGGAATGCCAACAAGAGACGAACCGATAATGGAATACAAATCCAATTCAATATTCAAATAAGAAACAACCCAGACATACAAATCTCCCGAAAAGAAAAACCCTCAAAGTTTACAATTAAACCCTTTCATCTCACTAGCAGAAGAAAAACAATGAGAAAAATTTAAATAAAAAAAAAAAAACTCCATGAAGAAATATCTTAATCAACATCAGAGACACAGAACAAAAATAAATGCAATAGAGGACCAGAACAGGTGAAATGTAACATACCAAAAAGAAAGATCTTTTTTGCTATATGGGGTCAATTTCAGTTATGAGAATGCTTAGAAGTGAATCCGAACTACAAGGGTACAACACCTGGGGCACAATTTGAGAGCATCCCCTCCCACCACCCCGAAGAAACGAAAGAAAAGGAGGCATATTTATGGGAATAAAGAAAAAAGGGGTGATTTTGCATACCAGTAGCATAAATGGGAGATTTTGAGATTTGCTTCTTAGTGGGTTCTCTGATTCCCCTCTTCCTGTAGAGAGAGAGAGAGAGAGAGAGGAGTATGTTTATTCGGCGAACCTAGCTGCCCCAGCTGCCCCTAATCGAGAAACAGAGAGGATACTACTAAGCGAGCGTTTTCACTTGCACTCACAGAGCTCTCCAATCAAACTTTGCCACGTTTCAAACCCTAATAAATGGGCCAACCTTTTTTTCCTATTAATAGATATATTTGAATTTAATACGTATTTAAATTAATTTATAATTAATATCTTAACAAGAAAATTCTTAAAATAAAAGTAATTTTTAAAAAAAATTAATAAAAATTAAACATAAATTAATTCAATAAATAATTAAAAAAATGAAAGGTGATCATAAATATTTATTTTAAAATTTTTAGCTTTAAAAAATGAGTTTAAGTACTTGTTTGGATGTATTTTTTATAAAAAAAATATTTTTTTGTTTTTTAATATATTTAAATGAATTTTTTAAAAAAATTAAATTACAAAAAAATATATTTATATTTTTTTAAAAGTTAGATTTTTATACTTTTGAACAATGATTTTTTTATAATATAAAAAAATTATTTAAACTTAAAAAAAATATCTTCTTAAATATCATATTCAAACATAAAATTATTTTTTTAAAAAAAACTCATAATTTTTTTTTTAAAAAGCTCATCTAAAGAAACCCTAGTTATGATTTGTTATTAGAATAAAAAATTTACATTATTATATAATTATATTTTAATATATTAGTCAAATTTTTATAAGAATGTGTTAATGTATTATAAATTACAATTAAATCTTTAAAGAATCTTACCTTTTTAATATTTTATGTTAATAATAATGTATTTACTGATATGGTTTTCATTATGTCAAAATTTCATTTTAAAATATAATGATGTTTTAAAAAAATGGAGTGAATTCATTTGGTTAATTTTTTGCTCATACTTGGTCATGATTTAATTTGATTCTTAAGTTTTTTTATTGGTAGGTTATGTATAAATATTTTTGTAAGTGTTTAATATGTCCGGAGACATATCCTGACCCTAAATTGAGATAAATCATACCCTTAACTTAAATTTTTATTTGAAAAATATATTTTTATATTTCACATTTAAAGATGAAAATAAATATTTTACTAAATTTCTTGTTAATGTACTAGCAAATTAAGCGATAATATGTGTAATAATTATCATATTATCAACGTAAATTGTTAAAATGATGTATAGAGCGACCTATTGTTACGTTTTTCATCATTGTAAAATTCAAATAATGATTTTAAAACTTCATAGTAATTAGTTGTAATAATTTAAAGTCAATGACTCTGAAAGAAATGTAATGGTAACCAGAATAAGTATTTTTATTTTTTTATTTGATAAAAAAATTAGAGAAAAAATATTTATTATTTAAGGAATACTATTTTTTTATTTTTAAAAGAGTAATGTTATACAGTCAGAAAAATTAGTTAGAATTTTTAACAGAATTCAATAAAAATTAAGAACGATTGGTAGATAGAATAAAAAATGATAGAGATTATTCACTTATTTAAAAGTTAACAAACATATCAAATCACTTTTTTAAAAAAAATTTGCAAAAAAATTCTAACTACATAACATTTTATTTTATTCAGTACTCATTTTCTTCCTATTTTTACTTTAATTCCTATTTCTATTCTATTTTCTTCTTTTTTACCATACTAAACGTGCATTGAGATGTTTGTCAATAAGAATATACTCAGCTGTTAAGATTTATTACTAAAATATGTGATATGTATTAATCCTAAATTAGAATAGTCTCTCCATTTCCTAAATTTTTACATAATAAAGAAAAAGTTAAATATGTTCGTATACATGTTTTATTTTAAAAAGAAAAATGTCTGAAATTTAAAATAAAAATTTCATGTAACTAAAAAAATAAAAAAAGTAAAACCATATTTGAAAATGAGCGAATATTTAAGGGAGAAGATGAAATAGGAAAGTTGTTGGTTGATACTGCGTGATTGTGTAAAAGAGACAGCTATTTATTTATCCCTTTTTAAAAATTTCATTCATTAAATCTGACAATGACATCCCGAGAACCCCAAACAAATGACCACGTTCAAATTTCATTGAGATAATCTTTTTTTTTAATTATAAAATTGGATTCATAACCAATCACGTGTTTTTTATTTTTTTTTTCACATAAGAAATGTAAGCATTTAAACAAAATAAGTTACTTCATGCTTTAAACTATACTGTGTATATTTAGATTAGATTTTATAAGTTTTTTTTGTATAAATCAATAATATTTTTATAAGATTTAGTTTATTTAAACTGTTTTATAAACTTAATTTTTAATTTTATAAACTTAAATTTAATTAAAAATAAATTTATATTAAAGTAATTTATATTTAGAAATCTTTATTTGTAAAGTAATTTTGATAAAATAAATATTATTTAGATAATATTAATTAAAATTACTTTTAAATATGAAATTATAAATGATACAAATTTCATGTTGATTTGTCCATATTAATCTTTTATTTCATTCTATTATTTTGCCTATCACATGATGGATCTAATTCAAAAATAAAAGCCTAATATCAAGCAATGAACTTTCCAATTTCATTTTAAGTTTTTTTTAGGTAATGTTCATTTTCATGTTTTTTATTTATTATTTTTATTTATTTTTTTTATAAACTATGAGTATTCTTATAGGATTCATCTATTTAAATATTTTTATAAATATAATATTTTTAAATTAAAAGTGATAATAATACAACTTTATTCGTAAAATACTTTATTGTACCAAATCCTATTCCCTTCTCACTTGATAAAAGAGAAAAATTAGAAAAGGAGACTTATGGAGAAATGACACATATAAAAATAGCTGTAGGCTTTGCATTTCATAAAGATGATGAGTAATGTAGTTAAAGGCACTCCTATGAAAGTTGCCGATGTCTTTCTTCTTATGGTCGACGGTGTCTTTCTTCATAAACTTCACGCACATTTTTTTGTTTCCAAATTGGAATCCAAAACAAAAAAATGTTAGACACATCAGGTTCTTTTTCGTTTTTTGGTAAACGAAACATCAGGTTCCACAGGAAGGAGAACAACTTAGAAACAACCAAGGTATATGGGCAAGGGCCTATTTGAAGGGCCAAATGCACGTTTGGGTTAGGGAAACCCCAATTCAGAGAGGCCCAATATCTTCAACATTTTACATTTCATGTTTGACTACATTCTATTAAAAAAATCATAATGTAAACTTGTTTTAGCTTGGTAAGAAATTGTTTAAAATTAAATTAAACTGACAAGAAATTGGGTGGAATTAAACTTGTACGAAAAAAAGTTTGATTTTACATAAAACTTGCAAAATTGAAATAATTAATTTTTTTCAAAAAAAATAAAGCGAAATCCTAAGAATAGAAATCATAAAAACATACGTAATGTTATCCGTCTACATTTTTTTACACTTTTTTTTATATAAATAGTTATTTAAAATAGTAGCCTTTTCTTGTATATATATATTTAATTAATGCATAAATAAATAACTTTTATTTTAATACTTTTAGGCACTTAATTATTCTATCAAATTTTCGCGACTTAAGTAAGTAATAGGTTATATAGGTAGTAATATGACTCTATTAAGGTGGAAATCAAATTTAAATCTCTCTTTCTTTAATAAACAAATTAATATTAACTTTTAAAGGAAAAAATCTACAATTTTTCATAAGAAAATTTTTGTTTTTACCATCTCAAAGTACTTGTAATTAGGGACTACTTCCGAATCAGTCCTAACAAACGTGTAGTACAATTATCATAACATTAAGTGTTCAATCAGTCCTATGTCAGATAATAAAGAGGCTTGACCTATATAAGAAAAGTCTAACCTAAACTAATCTATCTCCAACCCTAATCATAACATTATCTATTTATTTCATATAAAAATTTGAAGTATAAATGTTTATAATGGATTACTTAAATGCCTCAAATTATATGATTTGATCCTTAACCCCAATTACGATAAAAATGATTTTATTGTATAAATTGGTGTTGATTTAACGGATTCTATCCGATCACAAGTTCACAACCAAAATTAGTCATGGAGTACAATTTTAGCCAATAGCATGTGTTGAGTCCATAAGTTTTAATATTGAAACAGAAATAAATTATTACATAACAAATTAATTACATTATATTGAAAACAATTTTATGGGCACAAAAGGCCCTCTTCATCATAACTCGTCCTTCACATCATTTGTTGCTTTCGTTTTCTTAACTTCACGAGTACAAACCCTTGCTTCTTTATAAATTCTGCCCGGTTTGCAAAAGTAGCCCTTGTTTGGTGCACAGTGACTATCCTGTGAGCATATACACAACCCTTCCAACGCACACCCATCCTTTAGTATTGTCACCCCTTCGTTTAGTCCAAGCACTTGGTCTGTCCACTCACTAGAGAAGAGTTCTCGTGAATCATATTTCTCTTTAACCTTCAAAAATTTGTCCGCATTTTGATACTTCTTGATTGCTCCCAGAAACCCTACGTTTCTGTTTTTTCCCCAGTGGGGTAACCCTCCATATTTGAACAAGCCAAGTTGCTCTATCTCTTCGAGAATGTCTTCATAAAGCCTAGGAGTCAATGGGTCTTTACTGCGGTAGTATGTGATGTAAAAATCCACGGCATCCTGTGTTTTTCCCAGGTAAGCACTGGAAGCCGTGACATAGCGCATAAGGATCCCATTGTTCAGTTCTAAGCCACAAAGTGCCTCCGGCTTCAACTTAACAAGCTTTTGCACATCTTCAATGAAGTTCTTTACTACAGACAAGGGAATGCTAAATGCTGTTTGGTGAAAGAATTGTCCCTTGATTCTGGAGTCCCATGGACATGCTGTGATCCTTGCATCATTTAAACTGTCCAGGCATGTCCCTGATGACTGCAAGCGGTTGCTATATCCAACGATAGGGTACCCAAGAAAAAGTACACCTATTAATTGCCAAAGAAGTTAACATTTTTATAATTGAAGTTGAAGGTTTTCCCCTTCGAAAGTCAAAATTTACCTTTTTGTTTTACTGATGAAGAGAACAAGTAGATGTTAGAATGCGTAAGAAAAATAAAAATGAGTACCATTGTTAGTCAATCCATAGGCAGTGCCTGCCAGTGTTGCAGTTATCAACTTTGCATCAATGCACTTCCCATTAGCATCGTGCGTGGCTTCTTGAATTTCCTCTATTACAAGAAAATGTAGAAAAATCAATTATTTCAAGTATAATACTTTTCTATTGATCAATATACAAATTTACTTTTTAAGAAAAGTTTGTAATTTTAATATGAGTGGTGTTATTTGTGCAACGTTTTAAATTAAAGCTAAGCATAGCAATCTGCAGAGGTTAAATTAACGGTATGCATAGATGGCTGTCCTTTTCGATAACCCAAATGATTGTGTGAGTATGGTTGCTCAAAATTCATAAAATATAACAAAAAAAAACTAATAAATGTTGAATAACTAATTAAAGTATCGATATCTAAAGAAAATATAGATACCGAAACAATTGCTGAATCCAAGTAAACCTTGCCATGTTTGTATTTTTCCTTTTGTATTCCATTCTTCAATGTGTAAAGGAAGCTAACCTGTAGTTCTGACAACAGCTAATTCGGCTGAGAGTGTTGTGCGAAATGGAATGAAATCATATAAACCATTGCCAGATGTATTTACGGAGACACGGTCGTCAATTCTATACACAACCTTCCGCTGACTTGGGTACCATGTTACATCAGCAAACTCATGCTTTCTTCCAAAACTAACCAATTCATCTCCTAAATCGGAATCATTTTTGGTCAAATATGTAAGAGATCGCTTGAACAGTGGTTCTAATTTCAGGGTAACCTGTAAAAGGGATTGGGCAAACATATCAATTAGACTAGTGATCCTTTGTCTTTACATATATATATATATATATATAATGAATGTCCTATACTCTTATTTTCTCATAGAGGAAAAAGATATTTGCACAAATGAGATATGAGTGTATATATAAATAAGATGATTTTTCTGTAAAACATTATTGTTGTTGTGGTTGGATCTTTTAAGTTTGTTGACTATTCCACGTCAAAGATATATAATCACTTTTAAGCTCTCAACAAATGTTTTAAGACTTTTTTCTTTTTTTAAATAGATTAGTTCCTTGATATTGACTATTGGAAGGGAAGTTTTGAGTGACAGAAAACCCATTCTTTCTTTCTCTTTCTCTTAAAAATATATATTTATTTGAACGTTGTATGTATGTGTACACATATATATAACGAACGTATTATAAGCGTTACTTGAGCTAGTACAATTATTTAAAATTGATGATAGCTTTTCAGCCTGGATCAAACTTCTTCCTATACGTATTCATGAGTGTATAGACTCTTTCTTCCAAGACCAATTGAAATAAAATTGAAAAAAATCCAACCCTAACTGGTTAAGTTTTTGGATATATATACTATGTTTAATTTAGGTTTTGGTTAAGAAATTCTGAAATTATGATTTGGGCAAAAGCTTACATTTTCAAACATTTGCTTATATCCTGATTTGAAATTTTTAAAAGGCAAACCAAACATGTTATATGTTTATTAATTTAGATAGGTGAAATATACAGGAGATTTGTATAATTGATATGGTTTTATATTGTACAAAACAAATTTAGGTCATTAATTCACTTATTTTGTGTTTACCTAAAATTTATTGTATTGCATATTGAAGAATTGAAGTTTTAAAACCTACTAAAATTATGACAAATCTTGTGAGAAAAAATTTGTTACATATCATAAGTTGTCTCTACTTGATATTAGAAAATATAAAAGGGCCAAAGCTATACCTGAGAAACAACCCCAAGAACCCCTAATGAAACTTTGACTGCATTAAGATCTTCGTCAGATTCATCAAGTCTCCAAACCTTAGCATACCCATCTTCAGGTCCTGCCGGGCTAACAATTCGAAGCTCCTCCACATACTCATGAACTGCACTGCCCTTGCCCCACAGTGAGCTTCCATGAGCACCTGTGGCCATTAGGCCACCAATGGTTATCCCCCACCAATATGGTGTATATGGCAGGGCCAATTCGGCTTTGGCAGCCTCGCTGATGATCTGCCTCAGTGTCACGCCACTCTCTACCGTCATTGTCCTTGCTTCCGCGTCAATTTTCAATATCTGGTTCAGATTTTTAGTGCTTATCAGCACCCCATTTTGGCCATCAGGGCAGACCAGCTTGGGGATGCTATGGGAGAAGCGGGTAGCAACTTTCATTTTTCTATTGTTTCTTGTCGCCGACGCAACCATGGATATGAGCTCTTCCTCTGTGGTTGGGTACATGACCTCAGCTGCTTGGCAAATGCTTCGGTCAGGGAAGACGCCATAGGAGTTCGTGATAGTGCAGTTTGTGTTCTTTGAAGAGCACTTGATTGGATCCTCTGGAGGAGTAGAAAGCGCTCCACAGATAAATAGGAGGATAAGAGTGGATTTGAATATTCGTTCGCTCGTCTTTTTAGAGCATAACAATGCCATAGTTGAAACTTGAAAGTGTTGATATACTTGAACTCTTCATTTGCTATACATATATATATGGAGATGGAGTTCCTTGGTGGCTTGAAGAAGTAAGCATTGACTAAGAACCAATGCATATAAGATGCCAGGAGTGGACTGCTGTACCAAAAGAAGAACCAATGCATATAACTTAGTTACCCTTTTGGCTAAGATCAAAAGTTAATGAAAACTTATGAAAGGAGGTGTAAGACGTGTGTAAAAGGGAGAAGGACTCATTCAAAATCCATCGGTCACATTCCACAAGTTATCCTAGTTTCTAGTATTCTTTTATCTTGCCATAGGAGTTAGTTTCAGATATTTTTAATTAAATTTCAGAGGGGAGAATAGGCTAATTTTCAAACAAAGCGGCACAGGTATGAATTCAATCCATATACCAAACAGTTTAAAATATACATCCGCTTGAGTTTTAAACTTTTACTTTAATTTTATGACATATTGTAAATGTGGCATTTAACACGTGAATTGGGGGCAAAGAATATTGACATTTCAATGGATTAACGTTGGAGAAAAAAGAAAAAAGGACGGAATCAGGTGGAGATTTCCGCCAAATTCAACTGGGAGACGTATGCTAGCTTCGTGATATGTTAATTCATTTTGAGTACATTTGAATATAGTATTTTTCCGTCTAATATTAGACTAAGAATCTAATATCTGTTATCTCACCCAAAAACTATCAAAAAGAAAACCACATGATATTTCACACAATGAACTCTTTCAAGGAAAAAAAAGTATGGGAAAAAAGAGAAATTAAAGTCGGTGGTAAAAAGATGAGCCGACATAAGAATGAGAAGAAAGAAAAATAGATGGAGAAAAATTAGGAGTTTCGTTATTTTTTAAATTAAAAATCAGTTTTCAGTTGATAAAAAAATGGAATGTATAACTTTTAACCAAATTTCTCCTTTATCTCCAGCCGAGAGATTAATTATAAGACACTTTAAATAAGTCGAATCTTATAAAGATATTTTATTTTTTTTTATAAGTTATATTTAAATGACAAAATTATTTTTTAATTACCTTTATAATCATTTCTTTAATTAATATTTTTAAATTGGGATGGTATCCTTGTCATAGGTAAGATTGTTAGAAGACAAAGAGTGTGAAATTCAACTACCAAATGTAGAATGATAATGGAATTTGAATTTGAAATTTTCTCGAGAGTTCGATTATGCTGATTGGATTTCGCCGCCATCCCCATCCCCATCCCATTCTTATTAGAGTTAAAAATAATGTACGACACCAACTAGTCCGCGATAGAACCAATAATTTATATTTCTACTTGCAGCAATTCATTTAAATAAGTGTGTGTGCATAATTGGTGGCGGTTTTGCTTTTCTTTGGCCTTATTTTGACTTAGTTGATTAATTAAGCATCATTTACAAAATTACTAGTAATTTTATGATTATTAGCATATAAACAAGGATTACAAGTGGACAGGTGCATGTTATGAATTTTTTATATTAGTAGTGGATTAAAATTAAATTCTTTTAAAAAGATTTTATTTTTGATCTATTAATGTAAAAAAATTTTATGTTGTTATCTAATCGCATTTTATTTAATGTTTAATTTTTAGGTAATTGTTATCTTAATTAAATTTTTTAATAATTTAATAACTTATAATTAGATTATAGTATAAAATTTTTTTCACTAATAATGGATTAAAACTAATCTCTTATGAAAATCTGTCCATACAGTGGTATTATATATTATCTGAGAGCTAGCTCGTTGGTCTGTATTCAGTACATACCTCGTTATTAATTTGGTTGCCTCGTATGAACATGTGAAAATGAAGGCTGAACGTGAAGAAAGTTCTTGGTATTTTATCTTAATGATTTGATGATGAAATAGCCTCATTAGTCTTTCGATTTTGAATCTCAAGTTTCTTGCCCATATATTACCAAGTGAACACTATTGTGAGACTTCGACCATTTGGCTAAAGTTATCCGCATTGAAAGAAAACTCAAAAGTAGTACTTACGCAATGTACTTTGATTTTTTCTTGCATACTTATAAATTTCGATTTATCAATGATGTAAGTTACACTTTAAAAAATAATCTACTTGTTCTTCTTTACAGATGTTTGGAAATTTGGAGCATTCCATTAAATTTGATTAAAATAACTTTAATGCGTCTTCCCACATGCCTATAGTTGCCTGGAGTCTCTCATAATTAATTAATGATATAATTAACTATGCAAATGATCTATTTTGAACCGTTCAAGTTTGATGCCGTGTATTCAATTCATACAAGTAGGCAAGTGGCATTATATAACTCGGTTAGGGAGTATAATTCTAATAATGCATGCAGTACAAAAATGTATACTGAAGATTGTAATTTCAGTTTTCTTTTTTATAGTACGAAAAAAGACAAGGAAAGTAATTTCTCAAGAACATTATACCAGAACTATTAGCAATAAGACCAACTAGTAGGAAAGAAGGCGCCTAAATCCTCGTTATTGGCAGCGGCACCAAGCTTAGTTAGAAAATTTACACAATGGTTATCTTCTTTAAGAACGTGAACAAAAGATACTGGTGATCACTCCTCAGGCTGAGGTGACGAATATTCTCAAAGATTGCAGCATATTAATTGACGAGAGGTGTATGACAGCTGATATCAAACTAACTATAATAATAATATGAATTGCAATGTGAGAACCAGATTCGAAATCCGCAATGAAGAGCTTACTAATACCTTGGTCCTACGCCACAATAAGGTTTTCCTCTGCTGTTGAAATAATAAAATTGTCTTGTTAAAGAAATAAAGAGACAAAATTTTTTAAATATAAATAATAAATTTTATAACTTATTATGATAAGTTCTTATATAATAAAATTTGTATCTATCTTTCTCTAATAAAATAATTTTGTGATAAAAAAGGATCCAATAGCATCTGTCAATACCATAAAGTTCAACTACAATATGAGTGTGGATTCCGAAATAACTATAGAAACCAGCCACCCACCTTCCTGGGTAGAAATACCTTGGGAGAGCTATACCAATTGACTTTTGGGTTCGAAGAATTCAGCACTTCGATCTCTAGAAAACAACTCCAAAGGGCACAAGCTCCACTGCAAGATTTTTCTGTTGCAATTCTAGAAGATTGGACTTATGAGGCCAGTGGACATCATGATCAACAATTATTGAAGGGAAATTATGGAATTAGAGACTTGATGAGTCGGTGAAGTAAATTGAGTTTTGGAGCCTATGTATATATATATATATATATACATAGGCTAAACCTGCATGTGTGCGACTGCGTGTAGGTACTCTCCAAGGAGGTGCCGTGAAGCACGGGAACAGAAAACTGAGAATTAGAGGTGTCCTAGTGATCTTGTAAAAAGATTCTTGTGTGCAAATAGCCAAATACACAAACTAAATTAATTAGTGCACGAGTGAGTCACTCCGTAAAATACTATAAGCAATACAGAAATTAATGATGTATCAAGAGGTATATAAATTATATTGAAGGCTTTGTTTGGTACATAGTATAAGATTTAATAATATAAATTTATATTATATGACTCATTTTTATTATATATTTGGTATAACATCTAATAGAATAAAATTATCTTATCTACTTATTTTTATCTAATGATTATAGGATAAATTTATCGAGTCATGTAGTTTGATAAGACCTGATAGGATTATTTTATATCAAGTTGGATAAAAATACACTTCATTCTCAAATCAACCTTAGTCCTCGCCCGGGTGTTATCCTCCTGCAGTTATGCCTTATACTATTTTACATTATATTATTAGGTATTATATTATTGGGTTTTATTATATATGATATATCAAACAAGACCAAAAACTTGTTACATCACACGAGTACAAACCCTTGTTTCCTTATAGACTTTGCCTGGTTTGCAAAAGTAGCCTTTGCTTGGTGCACAATGGTTGTCCTGTGAGCATATGCACAAACCTTCTAATGCATACCCATCCTTTGGCATTGTCACCCCTTCTTTTAGACCAAGCACTTGGTCTGTCCACTCACTAGAGAATAGTCCTTGTAGATCATACTCCTCTTTAACCTTCAAAAAATTCCCTTGATTTTTGTACTTCTTGATTGCTCCTTCAAATGCTAAGTTCCTATTCTTACCCCAATGAGGTAGACCTCCATATTTGAAAATTCCTATCTGCTCAACCTGTTGAAGAATGTCTTCATAAAGCCTAGGAGTCATTGGGTCGTTGCTACGGTAGTATGTGATATCGAAGTCTATAGCATCCTCTTGTTTCCCCAAGTAGGCACTTGAAGCCTTGACATAACGCATGAGAATTCCGTGGTAGATCCATATAATCCCTTTGATTCCAATTCAACTAGCTTTTGCACATCTTCAATAAAATTCTTTACAAGAGACAAGCGAATGCTAAATGTGGTTTGGTGAAAGAACTCTCCTTTCACCCTGGAGTCCCAAGCGCAAGCTGTGGTCTTTGCATCCTCAATACTATCTAAACATGACCCAGATGCCTGGAGATGGTTTTGAAATCCAATTACAGGGAATCCAGCGAAGATTGTACCTGCAAGTTCCAAATATAAAAACAAAATGCTAGCATAAGCTTTTGAAAATTGAAATTAAGTATGAATATTTTGACTTATGGAACACACAAGAAAAGTACTTATTTGACTGAATTATGTAAGAAAAATTCAGTACCATTGTTGGTAAGTCCATAAGCAGCGGTGACAAGGGCATTCGCCATTGTCATTGCAAGTAAGCACTTTCAGTCTGCATCACCAGTGGATTCTTGAACATCCTCTGCAGTCCCAACCCAAAAACAAAAAGAAGGTATAGAACATTATAATTCATTTTGAGGTGTTTTAATTTCAAACTATGCATTCACCAGATGCTAAGCTGAAGTGTGGTTGGTTGAATAGATGAAAAGTGATAAAGTGAAAAATATGACAAAAAAAGGGTTAAAAATAACAAGTTTATTTTTGGTTGAAAATTATTTTCATTCAGCCTTGTATTTTAATTTTTCCCATTCTCACTGTTCACTTTCTCAACTAAACACACCCTCATTGAAATAAATAAATGTATAAAAATATAGTCAATCTTTTTCAGCTCAATAAAGCTAAACTGACCTGTTGTTCTGATGAGTGCCAATTCAAGTGAAGAAGTGGGACGAAAAGCGATATTGTCGTAAAGATCATTGCCTGGTGTTTTCATGGAGACACGATGATCAACACGGTACACAGCTTTGTGTTGAGCTGGGTACCACGTTATATCAGCAAACTCATGTTGCTGTCCAAAACCTGCTGCTTCATCTCCCAAATCCGAATCACTTTTGTCAAATAGGTGATGGATCGCTTGAAGAGCGGTTCTAGTTTTATAGTAATCTGCAATCATCATTACTAATAGTTTTCAAGAGATGTTCCAAAAAATAAAAGGTGAATAAATAGTTTCTTTGTCAGTTTAAATTTGCTAGTGTGTGTGGTGTCATGAATTAACTATATCAAAAGTTAAGCTATTAGGTGAAGATACATAAATAGTTTTATAACTCTAACACATCCCTTCACACAATAGTCTTTTGGTCTTGAAACATGAATCATGCACAAGCTTATTTTATCTTGTGATAAAATTTAACTTAATTGTGAATATTGAGAGTAACAAGAATCGAACTCTCTTAACCACTTGATCATAAAGACTCTGATACCATGTTATAAATTAATTATCCTAAAAATTTAAATTATTAAATAAAAATACATAAATAATTTTATAAGTCTAACATGTGAAAGTAACCAATTAAAAAGTCCAATGATCCGTAAATAGAAGACTCATTTTGAAAGCTACTAGGTACGGATTAGTGGTGAAATATTTAAATAATATACGTAAGGTCAAACGTCCAAATCTCCGTATCAAAGCTAACCACAGGATCTCACATATCCGAAATATTCTTTGTCAAAGCTCTTTACACATTTCATCGGCAATTAGCATAAGCTCAATAATCTATACGTTTTGGCAAAATTAAGGTGAAATTTTTGGGAGTTATTACAATATATCTTCTTCTTTATTAAATCAAGAAAGTATCAAATGCATTTTAAATTTTTAAGATAATAAATACTTTATTTTTTATTTAATATATTTTATTAGATATTAAAAAAATTATTAAAAGAATAAGTTAAGAGAATATAATAATATTTAATTGTTAAATATACATTGATGATTACTAATTTTTATAATAAATATTTAAAATTTATAAAATATAATTAATAATTAATAAAATATTTGACAATTCATTTAAAATATTAATATAAAAAATATCACAGTATTCTCTGTAATTTTGAATTTATTTTTTGAATTGTACTTAAAATTGTCCCAATTCTTAGTTTTTTTAGTTTTTAATTTAGTAATCATCCACTTAATAATAACTGAATTTTTTTTTAAACCTAATTCGAGTTCGAACTCCTTCTACCCTATAAAAATCTTTCGAGTTTTTCGGCCCACAATTTATTGCATGGGATAAGCCCTTTTATTGCATCGTACCATAGAGCTTTTTTTTTTTTTTTTAAATTGTTCCATATATGATATAGCTTTTATTGAAGGGAATGGCCGAATGGTATTCCCTTTACCCTTTTATTGCATCGGTCCATAATAGAACACGTAAAATGAGGGGGATAAAAGTGATTCAGAATAGCCTATTTGTCTCCATTGGCCAACTAATAGTCTTCCAGTGGTTGGTACTCCACGCTATTGAATTTGTTTTTGGCATGGGTACTCCACGTCCTTACTTATTATATAGTGTATTTCAATGACAAATTCATCATCATCATCACAAGGGATTATTTGCTGATTATGGTTTAATGACAAAAGAGTTGTACACTTTTTTGACTAATCTGTTTTGATTACTTTTACCTTTGTGTGAAACTTCATCTGTTTTGCTGTAATTTGAAGAATCTTCAGCACAGCCACCTTGAGAAAAGTTGGATTTTTGGATCAAGCACATTTTTGCTGGAAACTGATTACCGTTTGCCCAGCTTGTGAGGATTTAATTTTAGTCTATATATATATATATATATATATATATGAAACTAGGAGGATTACGTTGTTGAACAGTGTGCCAAAGGGGACCATGCCTGTGAAATAACTCCCAGCACGCCCAGTGATAATTTTGCTGCATTTGAGATCCTCATGTTCTTCATTTAGTCTCCGAACCTTAACATACCCATCTTCAGGTACTGCGGGGCTAACAATTCGAAGCTCCACCACATAGTCATGAACTGCACTTCCCTTACCCCACAATGAGCTTCCATGAGCACCTGTGGCCATTAGGCCACCAGTGGTTATCCCCCACCAATATGGTGCATGTGGCAAGGCCAATCCGGCCTTGGCAGCCTCATTAATGAGCTGCTTCGATGTCACGCCACTCTCCACCATCATTGTCCTCGCTTCCACGTCAACCTTCAATATCTAGTTGAGATATTTGGTGCTTATCAGCAGCCCATTTTGGCCATCGGGGCAGACAAGCTTGGGGATGCTGTGGGAGAAACGGGTAGCAACTTTCATCTTGCTTTTGTTTCTTGTTGCTGATGCAACCATTGTCACAAGCTCTTCCTCTGTGGTTGGGTACAACACTTCTGCAGCGTGACAGATGCTTCGATCAGGGAAGTTGCCATAGGAATTTGTGATAGTGCAGCTTGTATTCTTTGAAGAGCACATGATGGGATCCTCCGGAGGAGTAGAGAGCGCCACATAGAAGAATAGGAGGAGAAGAGTGGATCTGAAAGCTAGCTGTGACATCCCCTTTAAGGCTAACAATGGTAGGGTTGGGAGTTTTAAGCTTCAATGTTAATTTGTTTGTGATCTTTTAGACCAAATAGGTGGCGCTCACGTATATATAGCTATCTTGCTAAAGGAGTAGAGGGTAAGGAAATTAGGACATGGCTTTAATTAGGGTGTTCATTGGGTTGGGTCAACTAAAGAATCTGTTAATTTTAACCCAACTCAATTTATAATTAATGAGTTTGAATTGAGTTAAGTTTAAAAATTCTTAACCCAACTTAATTTTTTTTTATAAAAAAAGACATCGTTTTTGAATATTAAATATATTAAATCTAATTTTTTTCTTTTTTTCTCTCGCAAACTTTATGTAACTTATTGCATTTTACTTTTGGATCTTGTGTTATGACTTATGTTTAAGATTAAGACTTGTGATTTAATATATTTGACTTTGAAACTTGTTTGAGATTTTGTATATCATTTTTTATTGAGATTTATTAAGTTATTTATAATGATATATGATAAAAATTTTCAATTTTATATTAATTTTGACATTTATTTTAGTAAGTAAAATTTTTTTTAATATATGTTGGACTCACAAGTTCAACCCAATCGAACCTAGTCACTGGTGTGAGTTGAATCGGGTCGGGTTTTAGAAAAAATAATCTCCCAATTTAACCCAACATACTATTTCAATAAATTGATTGAGTGTAAAAGTATTTCAAACCCAACCTAATTCAACTTATGATTTAATAGTGGATTTCTTATTTTGAACTCAAGGTTCATAACATCTCCGTGATCTTATATTTTAAAAAAATGAATGGATGTGTTAAATTTACCTTTTTTTTACAGGGCATAATGATCAGTGTCAATTGGCCGAACATATTGGAAATATAGTCTGAAAACTTTTCCAGAATAACTGTTGGCAAAATAGGACTTACAGCTTGTGCAAGAGGAAGAAATTTAACACAAAGGACATGAAGAAAGTAAAAAACAGGTCAGAAAGAAAGGATAGCTGGCTAGAGAAATTAATTAAAGCAATATATAATTTTTCAATTAATATTTAACAACTCATTAAAATTACTGATTACTTTAAAAAAAAATTTTGAAGTACCGTAACACCACCGATGCCTATAGTTTGGAATGTCAAGGATAAAACTATCAATGTACGTTTTTTTTTTTTTTTTCATTATTTTGTAGTTCTTTGGGTAAGATAGATAGTCTTTCTAGTGTCAATTATAAAAGAACTAAATGATACCTGTAAATTATTACAATTATGATATCAGATTTTTTTCACGTAAGCAAGATGGCTATTAAGTGAAGGACGTAATTTTACTATAGGGTCATGATACTTTTCTATTAATAAAATAATAAGAGAATCTTTTATTAAAAGTGAAAAAATATAAAAAGTTTTAAAAACAAAAAAATATACTTTATGAATTATTATGGTAATTTTAATATAATATAATTTATGTTTATTTTTTTAAAAAGATAATACTGTTAGAAGAGAGTAAACAAATCCTTTTCTGTGAAAGTCCAGCCACTTCTGCAAAAACTTTTGGATTGGGATGCAGCCAGAGAGGACAGGCGCTTCCTTTTATTTGAACATCTCATTTAAGAATGCATTAAATTAGCACAATGACAATGTAACAACTAAATTAAAACATAACCAATGATGGAGGCCGAATTAATAATTTGTGACCCTATATTACCTTTATGCCTGGTCATTAAAAAAACTATTATATATTCTTAAAGTATAATAAATATATATTTTAAAAAATATTAATTATTAATTTTATATTAATAATTTAAAATTAATGATAAAAATACTTTATAAACCATATATGTATTTATATTTTAAAAACATACGATAATTTTTTCAACTTAAAAGCAAATACCATTCTTTGACTTTGGTCAATGTTTTGGTGAAATATTAGTTTTTTTTTGGAGTGAAATAGTATTTTTTTTTTGATTCTGCAGTGAAAAATCTATTTTCAAATCATCATCCCTCAACCACCTGAAGTAAATTCAAGTTTTTATACTGCAGCATTAGCGATATTGCCTTCAGCACAAAATATGGGGCCCAGAAGCAAAAAAAGACGAAAAACTTGGTACAGAACAGTTATCATCATTATGGATCAATGACTTTGCAGCTTAATTAATAGCATACAACTTTTTTAAGATTGCTACATTTGCAGCCCAAGAAACTTTAATCATGAAAATTCTTTAATGTTAGGATATCAATATAAACATAGTTATTGTTAATTTTCTTTTTACTGAGATACGATGATGGAAATTATGCTTCCAGTCTTCCAATGAATTCGCCTCCAATGAATTCGCCTATACAGTAAAGAATTTTGTGCCCCAGTTCATCGTGAAATTCGTAAGGTTCTGAAAACTGAATCGGTTACTGAATCGGTCGAGGTACTGATTCAAGGGTCAATAGTTGAACCGTGGTCGAACCGTAATCGAACCGGAATATATATATATATATATATATATATATATAATTATTTATATATTAATAAAATAAATAAAAATGATAAAAAATCAATATAAATCAATAATTATATTAAATTATATTTTTTTATAATTAAAATTATTTAATAACTTTATTATTGTGCAAAAACAAAAAAAATAAAAATAGAAGCACAATCAAAAATGAGAATAGCAAAAATTTACTTAGTCAAAGATATATTATTTTTAATTCTTCATGAGCAGTACAAGAGAAGTCACTCTCGTTTGGGGTAAAATAATCATCAAGAAAGAGAAAAAAGTTTAAAGAAACATGTCACTACATTTAGCAGTCAATTCCTTCGGCAAGGATAACCAGAAAAAAAAAAAATCTATGGCAAATAGACAGCCCTTTTTTTTTTCACTACGGGTGAAATAAATTTTCAGCCACACAAGTCCCATCAGTGGGAAATAGACAGATTTAGTTCATGGGGGAGCCATGCCGAAAAAATGCTTGAACCAAAGGAAAGGTGGTGTATGGCTTGTGCTTGGTTTCTTATCAGTTCTCACCTTTTCTCCATCTCTTGCCAACAAGCACCACTACATCCACTGGATCTCCGACATACTCCACAACTACCCCTCCTCCACCTTCGTGCTCCACCACTCCTTCGGCTCCCGCCAAGTCTTCACACCGCCAACCCCGCCGTCGTTACAGCATATTCTCAAGACCCACTTGACCCACTTCCCCGTCTACCACATAGGCTACACCTTACACCGAGCTCTCAGCGATTTCCTCAGCAATGGCATCTTCAATGCGGACGGCGATTCCTGGAAGTTCCAGAGACAAGTTTTTAGTCACGAATTCAACACCCGCTCTCTTCCTGCGGTGCGAAACGAAAACTGAGAAACCTGCTCTCTTTTTAACCCGTTCCAGCGAAAATGACACTGTCTTGTATTTTTTTTTTTTAAATATGGGACAAAACGACGTTGTTTCAGTTAAGAAGGTCTGAAAAAAAAAAGTTCAGAACCGGTAACCATACGGATCGATACTGGTTTGACACCAATTTATTGGTTCTTGATCGGTTTTTGACCCCCCCCCCCGATTCTAGGACATAGACTGAACCGAAAAGAGAACCGATTCTCGGTCCGACCGGTCGAACCGACAGGTCCAGTCCGATTTTCAGAATATTAAAAATTCGCTACTGCCCAAGAGCACAGCGCATAACTGCACATCATTGTTCTGCATCTAAATTGAGAACTAAGTAGCTAACTCCGAAGACGGACTCATTATAGTCAAGAGCTATAAATTCCTTTTAGCACCTAACAACTAGTTTTCAGTAAGAGGTGCCACCAAACAGCTCATAATTGTAAAGTACTTCTGATTATATCATAGCCCTGCCCCAGTTCTTATGTAATGAGCCTTTACCTTCTCAGAGCCTCGCACAAAACGTTCACGACGTAACTAAAGCTGAGGGCCCAGCGTGAAGCGTCATACAGCACAACGGGAACAAGACAATCGGCCTATACAGACAAACAAGAAAAATTGAAACTGAATAACTTTACTTATTGGGCCCAGGAAAGGGAACGACAGAGAGAACAATGAAACCCTACTTGGGCTTTTTGTGAAATCCAAAACCCAATCCAAAGAAAACAAAAAAAACTGGGTCTACCTACAATGACTCGCTAAGTCTAAACGTTATGGACTTTTCGTTCCGGCCTTAAAAACTTGGAACTGGGCTCCACTGAGCTTGTCATGTTTTTTAATTTTCCTTGAATTGTTGGGGGGAAATGGTTCTGACTTCTGAGAAGTGAGAACGGATTTCAAGCTTGTTTGAGTACTTGAAAAATAAAAAAAAGAAGAAACAGATTGAGATCAAAAAGTTTAGATCTCTGCCAATTAAAATGAACTCTCCGCAAAAACAAAACCAAGAATGCTAATTAACACAAGTAGACTATACAAATAACCACTATTAAAAAATTCTCAACCAATAAAATTCATTTACATTTACAATGCTCTACTTTTTTCTCTTATCTCACTACTGATAGCCTGCACGTAAATTCGTAACTGAATTCGTGAAAATTCTTTTGTGCTAAATAGCACTCCTCTTTGCCAATTTTGCATTATTTAATCATCTCCATCCATCTCAAATTAACAAGAGCCATATATAATAAGTGTCTCAAATTGTATAATCATACCCTATAAAACTAGAATATATTAGGTATATATATTGGAAATTCATATAAGATGATTTTCTTTTTTAAAAGAATTGTAAGTAGAGACATAATATGCACCGGTTATTTCTAAAGCACATAATCTATAGGTGATATCATCGTGGCATCACTTTCATATTATTGTCATGCCAGCATATATTTGCTGGATTTAAATGAAACCACAAACAGGCATCTGAATCCTTCCAAGTTACTATACACTGATTTAAATCCTAAGAGTAAGAGACAATAGACATGCCTTCTTGTAAATCCGCTTTTATAGACTTTATATGTCAATGATATTTTGTGTAAATTCAACGAGATGAACGGTTTAACTTTTTATGTTTTTTAAGTTTTATATGAATAATATTACTCCTTCAACGTTACTCACGAGTTTAAAGTGAAATGAAAAGTCAGAATCTTATTCCAAAAGATTAAAGTGTGATTTAGGGTGCTTTTTTTGTTTTGTAATTTGCGTATTTTTGTTTTGGGGTGAGGAAAGAGTGATTGAGAGTTCTTGATAGACATTGACAGAAGTAAAAAATGACAAAAGATTCGGGTAATGAAATAGAATGCTGAGGCATTTAGTGCAGCTTTTACCCAGAAAAGTGGCAGACAGTGATCGTTAGTTAGCAGCATCAAAAGAACACACGCATTGGGCGATTTCGCCACCAAATTCCTCCTTCATTTGTAATTTCCGCCGGCCACTGGGCACCAGTTAACATCACCAATTACATTATGTAGCGTAGCCTAACTTAATAATTAAATCAAACTCTCAATAAACACAATTAAATAATTCCACAATTTTATGCATTTATTTATGAAAGAAGCGTCATATTTTAGTTTTATAAAACATGTGAATAAAGTGAAGGGTTTTTAAAAATTTTACAGAAAAAAAAAACTTCAGTCAAGATAAAAATTGTTTATCCGTTCTCTTTAAGAACAGTATAGACTTTAATTTTTAAAATATATTTTATAGAAAATATCTTATAAAAATTTCAATTCATATATTTCTTCTGAAAATGTTTTCTTCGAAAATCATACATCCTCTTGTTCTTAATTTTGTGAAAGTCATTTTCCTCTTCTTGTAAAATATTCATTTTAATGATTAGGTGTAATGCATCAAACATGAAATTAAAAGGTGATGTACACTTTTTTCCCACTAAATAATATTGAGACTATATTATTTAACAGGATTTCTGTTAAAGTGGACCAGCAGATATAATTAGAACACAGACATTAAATGTTCGACATTACTGTTTACCCAATTCTATATAGAAGGGCCCACAGAAAGACACCAATAGGCTGGTTAAGCTACGACAAACAAATCCTGTCCTTGATTGTTTGATCCGCAAGCTCGACCACTAGCTCCTGCTTCGCAAATGCATGGCCAACAATAATAATGACAAGCATTTCCTGTTTTATATATATATATATATATATATATATATATAGGTAATGCTATATTTTCTTAAGATTTTTTTTAATAATTCTCTTAATATTTAATAAGATAAGTATTAAATAAAAAATAAAATATTTAATATTTTAAAAATATATAAAAATGTTAATACTTATTTTATGTAGTAATTAAAAAAATTATTAGAAAGATGAGTTAGAAACATACTTATTTTATATATACTTTGTTTTATTCTGTTTGTTATTTTTTTATGGCTGCGTACTTTTGTTCGTTCTTATCAGCGTGCAACCTGATACCTCTATCCTTTTCAATTACTACGTACAAACTGATCCATTATCTAAAATCTTTTTAATCTTCTCCCACTCTTTCATCAAAACCCCACCGCCAATCATTAGAAACTTGATCAACGTTAAATTTGTTTCAGTTTATAATTATCTTCTGGATATATAATTTAAGTTTTGTTTAGTTGTGTGAGTTTGTTGATGAAATAAAAATATAGAGAGAATGGCCAGTCAACGCCTTCAATGCTAGTAGGTGAGCTAACTGCAAAAGGGTATATATGTAGTGCTTGCTTGCTACATATCCGTCAGCGGGTTTGTGGTTACTCGCCCACTAGCCAAGCCAAATTTATAAAAATTGGGCTTAATGTTTGCTAATTTAGTATATGAAAACAAATAATTTGATTATTAGCTTTTGGCATGAAACTTAGGTTACATTCAATTATTTAACACGGCGTGCAAAGTTCAAACAAACTATATTGGTGATTTTGATTTGATTTCAACATCGTTATCCTGCAGAAGTAGCAGACTTTGATATAATTATTAACAGCTAGGAGGGTAACTAGGACTGGGAGTGTATATATTTAATTTATTCATGTTTGGATATACATGTGATTCTTATCAATTGGTAATTTTGTGACTTTCAATTTATTGTTTGGTTAAATTAATTTTTTTCTGTGAAAAAGAAAAAGAAAGAAAGAAAGAAAGCTTCATTGTTCATAATATCTAATATTTCTTCTTTCTCCTAATATCCACCCCATTTAGTACGGGTGTTGCCTTCACTCTTTAAGATTAGAGCTTCCCATGTTGTACACTTTTGCATGGTTTACATGAACCCAAATTTAGAATAATATTTACTGAAATTCCAGTCCCTTTTTACCACTTTACTGCTCAAGTGCCATCCATCTCTTCACAAGCCAAAAATTATAGTCCTCTGTTAGCATAAGCATGGGTATCAATTGCAAATAACTATATTTAGAGATTGCAGGTTTCCGTTAAGATGGAGACAGGAGAGCTCAGAGAGAGTAGGGATAATATTGATTTTGTGCACAATGACAATCAGTGATCAAAGTAAAAGAAGGTATCTCATCTTTGCTCTATTTTATTATTGAAATTGAAAACTTAATTTGTCGTGGGAATCCTCTATGATCGTTGAAAAGAGGAAAGAAGGAAAAAGATGGCGTTGAGAAGGAAATCGAGGGCCAAATTAAGGACGCTACGTAGCTGATGGAGCTAGCTTTTCTGCGCTGCAATTCTGCAATTAAACCTTTTTTTATTTTTAGGGTCATGCAAGTGACAATAATGTCTAATCAGAGCCCCCAGTGACTGTGAAAGCCAAAGGAAATGGAATCACGTGTAATTAATTTGCTGATGATAAGATCAACATATTGCGCTAAACCTAGAAAGCAATATTTTTTTCCAAACGCTTTGGAATAAGGAATTAATGGGTGCCGTTTACTAATCAGCTGAATGGGAAACGAAGGAATCTCTTGCAAATCAGACAGAGGAATTTAAAGTAGGGGCAAGAGTTGTCTCCACTGATCAGAACCCCCATGTTCTCTTATTGCCTGGAAGTTAGTGAAAAGAGAATAAATGTCTCAATATCAGCGTTGCCCAGCGTTTGGGATTGAAAGGTATGATGAAAAATTTCAAAGAAAGGCAATAGCCTTTTCCCACCTTTTAATCTCATCAGAATCACTTTGGGATTTGATTCGTCTGGCCTTGCATGTTTTTCAAAAAAGAGGGATCAGGCTTCTTCTAAAGCTAAATTCCTTTCAACCCATCTAATAAGAATTATTGGACGAGCTTCGTGTCGATTTAGATGTAACAACTTTCCAGCACATTACAGCTTGACCCCACCCCCACCAACCGTGATTAATTCACTTAATTTCACCCCTAATTGGCTTGTTTATTAGTATTAATTACGATAAACCATATTGGCAAATAAAACGTCTCTGATTGATAGCAAAACACACAGACACGTTTATAGAAAGAGAAAGAAGAAGAAGAAAAAGAAAAAAAAAAAATCTTTCTAGATCCAAAAAAGTCTTAGCCAACAACCATTATATGCCTGGAGAACATGATGGCATCATCCGCTGCGGGACCGTGACGCTTAGGGCAGACTATGGCCTAATTAAGCCAGGGCCAGTTCTTGGTGCCAAGTTTGTCGGCGAATCCGTCAACCCAGTTTGGCTTCATCTTGCTTGATGTGGGTGGTGGTGTGCTGTCTCCGTTTACTTTTATTTGTATTTAAAAGGATTTTTTATTTTGAAATATCTATTATTTTAAAATATTAAATACATATTAATTAATTTTTTAAATTTTATTTTATTTTTTAATAAAAAAAATTAGTAAAATAAGTAAAACTAAGAAAGTAAAAATATTAATAAAATAGAAGAAATGATAATTTTTTTTTGTTTAAAACCGGGTTTTCGCAACCTTTCAAAGAGAGCATATTCATTAAGGATCGAACTTTTGTCCTCTTCAACGGAGTCGAATTCACTTACCAATTCGACTAATCCCGCGTTAGTAGAGAAATGATAATTTAGTTATATTAAATTATATTTTTTTATAGTTAAAACTATTTAATAATTTTATTAATTTTTTATAATTATCTTAAATAACAAATAAAAGTAGATGGAGAGAGTAATTATAATAGGTCATGTTGCCCCCTCTATGATGATTAAATAAAGACGGCCCAATTTCCCTTCATCACCCAACAGATAAATTAATTCATTTCACATTCCATAGTAACTGAAGTCTCTTTTCTTCTCAATGATGATAGAACTAAGATACTCTAAAGTACAGGGTAATTCTTAGAGAGAAGTGTAATATTTTATAACCATTGAGTTTTGATATGATAAAATACAAATATATAGATATAAATTTATTAAAATTTTATCTTTTAATTTTTAATTAATTAATAGTTATTTACTTACACTTCAAACTGCACCATCCAAATCCATACTTTCGTTCATGTTCTTTTTCTTCATTAATTAACTTTTACAGATATATATTCTTTCTTTTTATAGTTGATAATTATTGTAAAATTTACTTTTCGCTCACCCCACCACTCTCTTTCTAAAGGGGAAAATTTCTCTAGGCCATGATGGTATTGTTACAAGGTAATTAGATTCTTCTTTCTTTCACAGCGACCCTCTGATTAATTAGTAAAGGTCGAATAATTTTATGGCTGTAGGTAAAATTTTCTCAACGAAGCCAATCGGATAATCAATGGTTGGCTTTGGGTAACGATGTCTCATTATATATAGATAGATAGGTTTGTAGACCTTCTGGTGGAACTTTGTCATGAAAAAGTTGATGGGAAAATACCACCTTCAGTCCTACCATAAAGAGGAAGATAAATATGAGAGAAGAAAACAAAAGAAAAGAAAGAAAGAAAGAAAACCCCATCTTAGTCACTATCATTATGATAAATCTAGTCGAAGAATAGTTAAAAAAAAAAAAAGAAATATTACTATTCAACGCAACGAGAATCTAATAAAGGAGGTACGCACGGAATTTGGCTTTTCAAAATATGTATTTAATCAGTGATTCTTCTTTTAAAATCCAATTGTTATGATTTGAAAGGAGTGCGATTTAACGCACACGAATCAGCCTGAGAAGCGTCGTCATTACTTGATAGCTTTTGTTCTCAACTGTTCTTTGTAAGTTTGTGTACATATTATTTTAAGATGCGACAAAGCAATGGCCATGCAAAGTAGTGCCCACAACACAACGCCCAACAATCTTCTTGAAACAAACAAATCTGGCTGTCAATACATGTGCATATGCAAATATTGTAGATATGACATGCCATAGCAATAAAAGTATAAAATTGTGTTGTGTACTGCATCTACACATGCAATTGCCACCATTACTCTTACAAATTTATATTAATATAGTATTTGGAAAAAAAAGTTTAGAGGGATACAGTTTATGTCATATAAATATCTTATCTCTGACAAAAAAAATTTCAGAATGAGGTAAAGGTAGGGTAATGGTGAGGTTGAATGGAATCCATCTGTTCTTGAAGGTACGTTTATGATTTTCCCCTTTAATTTGTTTACTGATTCTATTATGCATGTTTGATTCTGAAGAGACAGAATATCCGTTTCCTTTACTGTTTTTCACTCCTGATAAGATCAACCTAGAGCCAAAGAGTAAACTTCTATTTTATAAAACGTTTATATATGCCTTTAATGATAAAGTGGATTGATATACTTTAGTGAGATTGCAGGTAAAGGTAATCAATTGTAATATCAAGTTAAGGCTGGGGACCAGAAAGAAATAGCAATAACTTTTGTCCCAATTTTCGCAACAATTCAACGGAGGATTCCTACCAATCTATCCGTAACATACAGGCTTTTATTAATCAGTCCTAAAACCTCGATTAAGAAATAAATTAGATTTTAACTACCATATGATCAACAATTTGTATTTTATTTATTTATAATGATAATTTAAAATATATATCAATTATTTGTATTCTAACGTTTCAATTATTTTTTATTAAAAAATATAGCGTCTTTTGTTAAAAAATCTAATCAAACTAATTAATGATTTAATTTCGCATTTATTACCTAAAGTGATTGTTGATGTTGACTTTCATTGATGATTTTGGCTTTATTATCTCCTGTGAAGTATTATCTCTTTTCACTCAATTAATATATTAAATTTTACGATTCTGTTCTTCAAAGATGTCTCACAAGGAAAAGATAGAATACTTTTTTATAAATCGCAATATTATATCAATTTTACTTAAAGTGAACAACTTTAATATCAGCAATAATATTTTTAAGAAATTATTAGCAGTATAATTTCCTATGGAATATATGAACTTACTATATGGTATATTGTCTTATCTAATATATTATAATTTATTTTTTTATGATAAATACTTAATAGTACTATTTATCTAATGATAATTACCTAACAAAATATTTAATAAAAAACTATTCAAACGGTATATAAATCTTACATTAATACGTTTATAATTTCAACATTTCAAGATTTCTTGTATCCAATGAATGCAATTGGAAAAAATAAATAACAAATCCGCACATGCAGTCCATATTGCAGTAGAGTACTAGTGTTAATTATTAGTTGCGAGGGGTAAATTAAGTAAAGATAACACTAATTAGTAGGAAGATATGATGCCAATTTAATTATTCTTGAAAGATACGAATAGTTGCCACGTTTTAAATTGCATTAATTTGACTCACTTAATGACACATAATCAATTATGGTATAAGTTTGTATATATAAAAAATGAATGGAAATATTGATAAATGTGCGAGAACTAATTGTTCATTCAATTCATGAAGTAGACATAATTTCAAAATTCAAAGAGCATCATTTAAGTGTATGTTGAATCTAGAGAATAATGATGCAAAATGAAAAGAAAAGTAACCTTTTAGTTTCTTGCACTATCTGATCCTATCTTCTTTTGTTTGCACTTTCGCACTAGCTAGCCATCGTAATTAATACACCATTTGCCGTTAAGTTTTCCCTTTCATTCACTTAAACATTCCATTTTCAAAGCACATTGTCGTATTTCTATTCGTTCTCCTCGTCCATGCTTCCTGAACCTAATCATATATATGCTTACAACTACTACTACTTTTTCTCTTAACGGGATGAACGACATTTCTTTTTCCTTCCCAGTGTTTCTTTCTCATCACCATTTTTGTTGACAACGTCTTCACATCACTCAGACTTTTTACTGGATAATTTAATTGGTGACGAAAGCTGAATACAAAAGGTTGAAGATCTGTCTCGGTGTTTGTTGTTAAAAAGCATGAAATTTCATCATCTTTGTACGTTAATCAATTATAATTTTAAATGCGGTTCCATTATTACATATATTAAGTCGGCAAGTTTATCGTGAACAATAGTTTAACACTTTAACTGATCATATGTCTATTTCAAAAACATGATAAGTTTTTCATAATGTAAGGAGATTTTTAGATCTCTCTCTTTTTTTTTTCCTCTGGTATCTCGTATTATCAATCCACTATTAAATTCTACCTTCTGGTAAAGGATATTTGGTGCTCTCGATAGCCCTTTTAATTTGGTTTGAAAATATTATTCATTGACCTTGTCGTGTGAGTTATTCTCAAGGCAAGTAAAGAGGAGGAAGAGGTTGATGTAGCATCACTTAATGTGCTGCTTGACATCGAAGGGGACTTTAAGTTTCATTTTATAAAATTGTACTGACAATATATGATTTTTTAAGTTTTAAATACGTAGGATATTTTATAGCATGTTTGTAAATATATTAATTTTAAAAAAATTATTTTTTTAAAGTTTTTTTAATAAAATTTTAATTATAAATTATTTTAACTATAAAATAAATTAATTTAAACACACATATAATATTATTCTAAATAAGTACTTATTGCAGCATATAGTGACTCTTGATGAGGGCTTATAACATTATTTTTATATTTAAGCTAGGTATCTTCTCTACATCAGCAATTAATGTGCGAGAGATCAAAACCTTTAAGTTGCTGCATAGCTAATCGCCTGTTATTATTGAAAGATAAAGAAAAGAATCTAATCTAAGATATTCACTTGGGTATTTTGTTGTCGCCTCAGTTTTGCCTTTATGATGAATACATGTATATATGCTTCCAGTTTTTTTTTTAAATAAGAGTGTTCGGAATTTGCCCTTGTTGAAGATTTATCGTACTGATTCTACAATAGGAACTCCATCATTGCTGACGTGAACTGGTTCTCCAATATTTGAGGTGGGTGTCGTGGAATTTGCGGTTGGTGGAGATGTTAAAGCTAACTTTAAAAGGTAGGTGAGTTGGGGAATTGAAGTGGAGTTAGAGAGATAGTCAAAGAAACTGCAATAGATAGTAGATACTCTGGTGGAATTTCGAGATGTAAAAGCAGGACTTGCGTGTTTGTGGAAGGAAGAGAAGGGAGTGAGCTTGGAATCGGAGGCTTGTCGGCAAAAGGAAAAATTGTTTCGAGAAACTGCGCATGTCGTGAAGTATAGAGACGATAGAATTAAGGCCTAGGCATAAATATCCACTTTGAGTGCCTGAATACCCTAGAAACACAAATGGAATGGAAAGATATTGAAGTTTTTTTCTGGTAAAAAAGATATTGAAGTTCATTAGTGGTGTAAGAGGGTTTCAACCATGAAATTATAGGAATTTCAACGAGCCCTTGGGGTACTTATTTATAATCTCTGTAAAGAGGTGGATACCCGTGAATATCTATGGATATTTAAAAATTTAAAATAATTTTAAAAATCATAAATTAAAAACTTAAATAAATAAAATTTAATATCATATACTACAATTTTGTTTAACAATTTAAATTAAAATAATATATAAAAATAACATATATCATGTTTAATTTTATTTTGTAATAATCAATCTATGAATGATATAAATTTTTTTCAACAATTATTATCATTATCAACTTATTCACTAAAAAAAAGTCATCATAAAATAATCAAAAAACTTAGATATATTCTCGTATCATTTCAAAGAAAAAGACAAAATCATAATATATATAAAATATTAAAAGGAAAAAAAAATCACAGGTATTATAGATACTTGCAAAGTAGATAGTATAATCCGAATTCCTATTCCATCCCTGTTTATTAAATGAATACCCATCTTTACCTTGTTGCAAGTAATCTTCACGGATCCTTATGAGTATGAGAATTTTTAGTATTATCCCTGCATGAAAAACATAATGAGGAAAGCACCAGTTTGATAAGCATATATAATACCAGTGACTAAGTGAATGGCACGGAAGCATGATACAAAGAAACTAAGTATTGTTTCTTTTAAATGCCTACGATAGCGTTCAGCAAAATATTTTGCTCATTGGTATGTTGGGTATTGGCAAGATGGGAGATGCATGTTGAGATGAAGTAGTGAGTTACAATTAACAAATAATTATAATACTTTCTTTGTGTCATTTATAATTCATAATTAATAAAAAACCTAGTATTTTTTCTTATATATTTTATTACAAAACATAAAATGTAAAATATGCTCCCTGTGAATTTTATATTGGCTTCTCCACTAATATTCATTTGTATTCCATCCCATAAATTTTGGTCAGTGCTATGATATGAAAGTGAATTAAAAATTAATTTCTTTATTTTATTACGTAACAATTAGTAAAAATCAAATTCTTTCTTTCGCACAATATATCTATTTTTACATCTCTCCCAATTTTTCACCTTCCCATTTTCTATCTGCACAGACTAAAACTTCTATACAATTCAACCTATCTATTTTCTTAATTATCTGAGTTAGTCATTTAATTATGCATTTTTATGGACGTCAGTTTAATTGTGTTATTTATTATGACTGTATGTTTGTGATACAAATATTATTATTATTTTATTGTATGCCCAAGTGATGCCGACTATACTGATCTTTGGCAATACTTATTTTAATTTATTCACTAATTTACATTTTTATTTAATAACTAGCTAATTGTAAGATTAAGCGAAACATGAATTTTTCATCCACGGTAATTTGGGTGATGGTGAATATTAATTGGTTTTATAATTAGATGGATAATAACATAAAATGCTGAACCTGCATCAACGAACCTTCCCATCCCCAGTATTCCCCACAGAAGATGAATATAACTGATTGATTAAAGAAAGAAGTTTGAAAACAGATACCATGGTTGCTTGTTAATTTTGGTGTTTATCGTAATCCTTCGAAAGAAATTTTTGTGGTCCGCTAGCCGAAAGGAAAAGCAAAGAAAAGATAGTTGTACTGAAGAATTATAAGGCAAATACCAGCTGCAAGAAGATCTTAATCAACAACAAAAGCAATATACGTACATAACTACATATATATATATATATATATATATATATATATATACCTACGCGCATGTCCATAAATAAAGAATAACCTCCTTATTTTTGTGCGGAGGGTAACATCTTTCATATTTTTATGTGGATAAAATAGCAGTTTACATTTTTCTTGAAAAAACAAACAAATTATGGGCATTTGGATATCTTAGTAGACAAACTCTTCAAAAATATAAATATCAAAGATGCTATAAAGTTTTCATGATTTAATTGATCAGTGCCCACAAGTACATATCGGTGTGAAAGAAAGATAAAAAGATTGTGACTGGGTGGTCCAAAATTCAAAGGAAGACCAACCTGTACCTTACGTTTAATTGATAATTTGAAAAATCCAGCCCTCCCCAGAAAAGAAATAATATCTATATACATCGCAGCTTGCCCTATGCTTCGAAAAAGAAGCATTTCAGTAATATTTCCTTTGGTTATTTTCTGCATGGAATTGAAGTAAACACAGCCAATATGAACTGGTGGAGTACTAGCATAGTTGCCTATGATGAAAAAAAAAATCCCTGGTCACTTTCCTTTTACCTTTACCCTTGATTAGTGACGAAACCAATACGCAAAGCTTACGCATATATGCCCTTTGAGATTCTCTTTTGACTTATCACTCTCCATCGCCGTGAAAGAATTGCATTTGTAGTCATGCATTTATGAGCGGAGCCCATGCCTTGGTGCACTACCTTTTGGTAATAGAGTGTGTTAGTGCAACAGGACAAGCCGAGCCATGGCTTTGCACCTTCCTCGAACATACCGACAAATCACGTGACACAAAGATGAAGAGCAGATGATAATTAGGAACACATGGCGCCCTTATAATTGCAGTTAGAAGGGAAAAAGAAAAAGATTAAAAGATTACCAAAGTCTCCAATGAACAATGAGTTTGAAATTCTTCTAGACACCGGGGACCTCCCCCAAAAAAAAAAAAAATAATGGTAGACATCGTGATTAAGCAAAGACCCATGGTTGACAATGCCATCCCATCTGAAACCTTCAATTCCTTTCACCCTTTTCTGATTAATGTCCATCTCACATGTTCTAATTCCATTAAAGTACTGTTCTATAGTAACATTCATTATCACATTTAACTGTCTGTAGTAATAATTCTCGGACTTGAGAAGAACCAAACATAATATATTACATATATGCTCATATATTTAATTCTTTCTATATTTGATAATTTGACATGGGAGGAAAAGGGGTGGAGGGGGGCTTTTACAGTGCTACAGTGAAGTGTTGGACACGTGGCATAGTGGTTCCGAGGTTGACAATAAGGAGGATGTGGATCGGGCAAAGTTCCAAAGGTCAATCTCACTGGTGTAATCCTGTGTGGGAGTAATGTAAGTAGCAGCCCTGCTGTGTGTTGTTGTTGATGATGATATCATTGATGAAGGTGATGATGATGATCGGATGGTGGGCAATTGCATATCATGCTCACTAGTGCAATAGCCCATGGTGGGGTCATTGAAGCAGGCCAGTTGCCTAGAAGCCTCGGTTTGGCCATTCAGCTGGGAAGCAACCAGCCGATCCAGTGCTGCCCAGTTGGTGAGGCCGCCACCACCACCTCCACCAGAACCTCCTCCTACCACCATTGATGATGATGATGCCTCCATTGGATGAACTAAGTTTGGGTCAGCACCATTCATGTGGTGGGTTGTGAATGAACCTTCGTTGTCTATGACGGTGACCATCTCTACCTGAATAATGGGATGGTACCCATTGTTGTTGTTGTTGTTCTGCTGGCTTTCCATGCTCGTGGATTTTGGGCTCTCTAGGCTTGGGAGTTTCAAGAACCTGTCATGGTAGCCGCCAATGTTGATGGCCGTGTCGAAGGGCCTGGCAAACCTTCCGTTGTTGTAATTGGCTTCGTAATTCTCTTCCTTGCAACCCCTTCCCATTTGCTGAAGGATCTGCTCCAAAGCTCCCTCGTCACAAGAATCAAAAAAGTGGCTTTTTCTGGTTTCCCCAGCGATGGACGATGCTAAGGGGCTGTCTAGGGTTTTGAGATGGTTCTTCTTCTTGAATATTCTGCACACCACCCATCCTTCTTCCGGGGCTGCATCTCCCATCACATCGGGCACCTAAATTTTTCCAAAAAGAAAATCATATATATATATATATGTTGAGTTGCTTACAATTAAGAATTGTAATTAATCAGAAACTAGATGTGTTTAATTAATTAATTTGTTTGAGTTGCTTACAGTAGTGGTCTCGCTGGTGTTATTGTCGTCTAGCCTGTATTCATGCATGATCCAATCGGACTTCTGGCCGTGCGGGGCTCGTCCTTTGTAGAAAACCAGAGTCTTTCTCATTCCAATCCTCTGCCTGTTGCTGCATATCGCCTTGTCGCGTCCAGTGGCCTTCCAGAACCCCTCGGCTGTGGCGCGGTTGGTCCGCGTTCCCGTGGGATACTTCTTGTCTTTGTGGCTGAAGAAGTACCAATCGTTTTGTGGGGTGGTTCCTATTTTGCACTTCTCTGCAGAAAAACACCCTCCATCGAATTAATGACACGACTCATGCCACACAAGCGAATCAAAGAAGAAACTAAGCGAGCAAAATCAGAAGAAACAAATTAAGGCTGGCTGGCTATTGACTCATCACCTTGTATGTCCCATGGCTCGAGCTTGTTGAGATCAACGTCGCGAATCACATCCAGGTCAATCTTCTCGTAGGATACCTTCTTCCTCAGGTAGTACTGCAACAGCTCCTCTTCTGTTGGATGAAACCGGAAGCCTGGAGGGACTTGAGACTGTCCATTCACGGATATACTCATGTTTTCCGGCATGATCAGGTATATATATTAACAGGAGAGTGATATAGAGTGAGAAGTGAGAAGCTAGCTAGCTAGTGGTTCTAGATTTTCCGGGGACCCCAATAGCAGAGAGAGAGCACATTCGGAATTAGCAATCAAAATAGGTACAAGAAAGGAAAGGGAAGATAATGAGCTGGTGTGTACTGGAATGAGTGTGTAAAGGACGACTATATATATATGTGTGCTGTGGCAACGGAAAGGACCAAAAGATATACATAATAGAAATTATATCATAATTGAAAAGAAATAGAGAAAAAAAAAAGAAAAAGAAGAAAAAATGGGTTTTGTTTGTTTGTTTTAATGCTTAAAGGGGTCACCACCAGACAGACACCAATAACCAATTGGGTTTGTGGGTTATAATATAATGAAGAGTTGGGTTAGTTTTACTATTATCCGAGAAGAGCCACCTACCAAGAAAGATAGAGAGAGAGGGAGTTTACTGTTTAGGGCAAATAGTTTGGGGCCCACGTGTATGCGGGTATCACTTAAGGGCCCCATAATGATGGACGTTGTGGGCAACTTAGAAGAGTAAGGGCGCACGCTCACATCCACAACTACGACCCCTGACCTTAAAATCTCCATGGAAAAGCGCCTCTTAAACAACCATGGACCATGGCCTCTCTCTCTCTCTCTCTCTCTCTCCTCTCTCTCTTTCCAGCTCTCCTCCTCTTTCTTTTCTTTCTTTCTTTCTTTTCTCTTTCTCTCTCCTGTTTGGCATGGGCAACCACCGCAACAAGAAAAGAAGGATCGTGGGGTAGGGATTGCGCTTTCATGGCCCGTTGGATGAAAATAAGAAAAATGTGATCGATGGTAACAAGTTGAAAGGACCATTTGTTTCTGTAAAATAAAATAATAAAACAAGATTATTTATGGTTTTAAAATTGACTTGTCATGTTTCGCTTCATGTATACATACATTGTACTTTGTCTCTTGCTTCTTGTTTTCTAACTTGGTCTTCCTTTTTTTTTTTTCCCTTTCTTTCCCCTCTTTTTCTCAGTTGTTTCTCTCATTGTGGAATCATCCTTATTTTAAGACAGAAAGGTCAAGATCATACGGTAGTACCTATAATAATTATAGATAAAGTAAAAATAACTGTTACGTACGCAACCATGCATGTGTACATACATATATATAGTGACAAATATATTAAAAATCTGAACCTACCTGATGAGGTATCTGGAGTTATCCAATGTCTGCCTAAGTCTCTAATTAAGATATCCATATATATATATAAGCATCTCCGAGATTTGGCATGCAAATCAGCTAAAATATTCTTGTCATACTAAGTTCTTAGCATGGAATGACGTAGAGTCATTGAACTATCATTTCTCATAAGCAGTTTGTTGAATATATTTACTATCTTTTAACGTACGTAAGTTACAACATCTATTATTGTTATTTTTACCATCACCATCTGAGACACTATATACCACGAATGCACATAAAGATAACATCGTTGTGACACCGTGAGTGCTGCGATTCTTTTGACCGTGTTGCATAAGCAGCCCCCTCCTTTCTCCTTGCGTTTTTTTGTCAAACATAAACACAACCAACTATAGTTACTCTCTCCCTTGACCACCTGCTTTCGTATTTCTGATATCACTCCCTATCCTACTGCATCAAATATTTTTGCTTCAAACTCATTAATTTTACTTACTTATTCCACCGTCTTGTTGCTATAAGGTTATTTGTTATTAGTTATATATTGTTACCACTTGTGTGGCGGTTCTAATTGTCACAATAACCAGTACTATTCTTTTCCCATAAAAAAATTTATTATCGAAAAGAAAAAGTTAATTCTATTTTGCCTGAATAAGTGAAGCTCCTTTTTGTTTTGGTACTTCCAGGAGATTTTGTAAAATTTATTTTAGTTTTAATAATTATGTTGAACAAGGGCGATACTCAATTATTATAAATTAGCCTGTGCGTATGTGAAATTCACGAGTTTTTTTATAGTTGATATTTTTTTATTATATGTATTTTGTTATATTATTTCTTTATTCAGATAATATAATTTTAACAAAGATAAATAACATTTTTACTAAACAAGTGTTTACAAAATTTGTATGTTTTTGCTTTTGAATAATATAGAGATAAAACAGTTAGTAACTTGACAAAACACACACAGAGAATAATTTGATAAAAAACAAAAGTTACATGACATTACAATAAGAATTAGTCAAATCATGTACCGAAAAGAAAAAGAGAATAGTCAGTAACTAAACAAAGCACACACTAAGAGCAACTTCACAAAAGTAAAAATCACATGATATTATAATGAGAATTACTCAAATCATATGTTAAGAGAAATTATATAAATATAAAAAATTATGTAAGAAAAATTAAGGTAAATTAGAATATCATACTATCATATGACATAGAGGCAGTCCCATTAATAATACTTAAGACTTTACTTGATAGAGAAATATTAACATGTGAACTAAGCACTAATGCTGACTAAGAAATAACAAAGAAAGTTCATGTTGTTTAATAAAAGGTCACATTCACTAATTACAGCGGAGTAACCACCTTAGGTGTCGAGGGAATTAATGTGGACTTATTAATGTATGGAAAAAAAAAAAGGAAAAGAAAAGACCTGCAGGTACAAACTTTATGTTGTGTCTTCTTATTGGCTCTCCTCTTTTTCTTCACTTGCGAAATAAGCCATCTAATGGTCGTGCATTAAGTAGCAAACCAACTAAATTAGGCGAATAAGAAATTCCAAAATTTTAATTTTATTCTCAGAAAAAAATTAAAAAATTCAAACGCGTTTGCTTACCGCAACTGAGATCACTCTGGCTGACGAGGGGAATGTGGACTTTCTCGTACACGGACAAAGTATCTAGCTTTCTGTCATTTCTTTCCTCCTGCCATTGGAAAGAAAATATGCTAAGTCTAACACTATTCTTAATATTACGATTTTAAATCCTTCAACTTATTTTGCCATAAAAAGTGAACGAAATTGAGCTATATATGACACCGTATATCTATATTATTCGCAATTTGGCTCCACTAACGTTCCCTTTTTTTTAATTTTTTTTATTTTCTGAACCTTTTCTGGAGCACTATATGATTAGTCATTATATATATATGAAAATGATTAAACTACATATCTAAAATCTCAATTCGAGGTTAATGTTTCTTTAGATTTGGTATCTTTCGCAAATGGATTTATCTTTTCCGAACACCTAAAATCACTGTCCCTCGGTGATATCATTGATAATTTTTTTTTTTTTTAAAGATGATATTCTCACTTTTTTGTGTGGGAGTACAACAGTTAAAGTTTTTTTTTTTTAAGTGATAACTATAGGATTTAAATTTTATTCATATTCCTGAAATCACGTGCACTAACCGGTATGACTAACTAATCTATTAATAATTTTAGCATCAAATGCTAGCAACTATTCTGAAAAAAAAAAAACCTGCATATAAAAAAGAAAAAGATAATTATTTTTTTTTCATATTATCAATGAATAGCCAGTCAACAATATGATTAAAAAGAAGTTGTTTTTGCCTGTGAAAAAAAAATTCACTATTTTTTCCCACAAGTGCCGAAAAATAATCGGCTGGTACTAGGATGAAAAATATTTTGTTGCACTCTAAATATTTTAATTGCGTTTAAGCACATATTCTGTGGATAATATTTGTTTAAGTATTAAAATTCGAAGAATATACATTACAAATAAATAATAATAAAATTAATTTCTTATTTGAACTTTTTTTTTGGTGTTATTCTTTTTTTGGTGCACCTAAAGAGAAAACTTACCAACAGCGTATACTTCTTTCATATTCATTAAGAATCAAGCTCCGAACATGATGTGTAAAAAATCTAAGCTATTTCTATTTGGATCAACACATGTTATTAGTTAGAAATTTGATTTATTATGTAAATTTAAATTTTTTTTAATTATATGTTGGTAATCAACTTAAGTTAAAAGGTGCATTTTTTATTTAACAGAATTATTTGTCGGTAATCCGACAATAATCAAAATAAATATCAAAATTATTGTTATCAAGTTTTCATGCCTTTTGACCAATTGAACCATGGACTATGAACGTCGTATTCTAATCAATTTTACAATTTGTATAATTACAATACTGTAAAAGTATTGGATAAAACGAAAAAAATGTGATATATATATATATATATATATATATATATATATATATATATATATATTGTGACTGTACACAAAGTTGATAAGTTGCTTCCATACTACGTGCTAAGGAGAGTACAATATTAAAATAGTAGAAAATATTAAAAAAAAAAGTCTTAGAAACCGATTGGCTGTGGACTGTGGATGTCATTTTCTGGTTAATATTCTATGTTTTATAGTTTAAATTTTTTAAAAATAGGGCAAATATTAGGAAAAATGCAAATAAATTAAAATATTTGAGAAATTAAATAATCAGTGTCAATGTAAACAATTTCGATACTTGGTTTGCAAGTTGCTCCCATTTAATATTTTATTCGTAATTTTTATCCTTTTCGTATAAAATAATAGAAACTTTTAAAAATTATAACAATATATTAAAAACATTTAGCAAAAACCTTTATAATTCTGTACTGTTGTACATTTGAACGCAGTTAATCCTTTAAATTTAAGGAGCGTTAATTAATTAAAATGGTTATAGAATGTTATATAGGGAGTGTTAAAAGGAAATACTGACATTGAATTTAGAGTGAAAATTTGTCAATTTCTTTAAAAAAAAGTATATCATTTTATGTTTGACGAATTATATGCAAAAAATAATTGAAATAAAATATATTATATTTTTTATGGATAATTTATAAATTATTTTATAACTTCAATTTTTAATTATTTACCTTTTGTCAAGTTATATTTCAAGATAAATTTAACAAATCCATCAATAAAAGTTTTTCGGCCCCAACATGTGAATTTTCAGACAATTTTTCTCAAATTATATTTGGATTGAAGAGAATATAAGAAAATAAAAGTAAAGAAAATACTTATTTAAATATTTTAAACTTAAAATTTTAAAATAAACATTTCATTTCCGTTGCTTCTCCTCAATTCTCCACTTATCCAAACATGCTTAAAAAACATGTGTACTAATTATATTAACTATAATGAAGTGGGTGAAGTGTCAATCTGGTCGCTTTTCTGAAGATGTTTCAAGATTACTAGATACCAATTAATCAATTGATTAACTAATTAAGTAGCACCGCAAAAATGCGAATTTTAAAATGATTGCTCAAGTTAAATATAACTCAAGTTGTAATAAGAGTTGATCAATTAGTTGATGGGAAACCCTATCAATTTCAATTTTAACCAAAAAAAAATGTATTAATTATTAATAAGACCATAATCAAAGATGTTCCTTGACTTTTCTTTTAAATAAACGTAGTATTCACTCTTTCTGAGAACTGAGAAGAAGTATTTTTTGGGTCAAGAGAACTCCTCATTTCTCACACGTACACACACTTTTTACAAGAATTATTATATGTTTTTAAAGCGACACTAGAATTATGTTTTCATTCAATTATATCTTAATATTTTAACATTAAATGATTAAAAAATATACTTATCAATGTAAATATTAATTATTTTTACTTTGATAGTAACACTGCAAGAACAGTCAAGAATTTCTCGACTTTTTGGCTAAAAGAGTCCGAAATTTGTGTATTGGAAAATGATATGATAAATCCGTAAACTAACCTACAGCCAAGCATGCTGATTTGTTTGAATAATTTGTTTAGACAATTATCATCATAATTGCATGTGATATTATTTATATATGGAACTAATTTACCTAACAAATCCCGACAAAGGTTACATTTGGCAGTTAGAGAATGTGAAAAACACTGATTGGGATGAAACGAACCTAAATTATAATCTTAATGATATTTTGATTAGATTTTTTTTAATTTTATTAGGCCATATATATTATTAAAAACTTCAGTGTATTTTTACTTTTATTTTTAAATCTCATTTGGTATTGTTGCCTTGAAGGTGTAGACTCAATTAAAAATTAAATTGTAGTCTGGAAGTTGCAGCTGAAGTGACGCCAATTTTATATAAAAATTATTTAATCCCATGATTAAATTTCACCCAAATCTCTGAAAGTTGTAGCTGAAGTGACACCAATTTTATATAAAAATTATTTAATCCCATGATTAAATTTCACCCAAATCGTTTAGTGCTTACATTATTTTATCCTACCCTACTCCTCTACATAGCCGGTTCAGGTTATATAACTAAGAGCCCAATATAGTAGAACTAAATCAAAGAATATGCTGTTACTAGGTTTGAATTTGGTCCGAAGTTACATGTTTAATAAATTGAAGGCCATTAAACTATATACATATATCTAGTAATGGACACGCTTATCAAGGAAGAGGAGTAGCTCGACTTTATTTCAATATTTTTATAGTGTAAAACAAGATGCATTAATAAATATATATTATTGATTTACTACATTAATAAATATATGTAATTTGATTATTTAGAATCGCATTTTATACACAAAATTATATTATGATCACTCAGTTTAAAAAAATTAAATTTATGAAATAATTTAAATAAAACAAATCATGTGAAAATATTTTTAGTTTTAAAAAAATGCATTAATAAATATATATTATTGATTACTGTATTAAATTAAAATACAAGAGAGTGACAGCAGTAGTCCTTAATTAATTAGATGAAAACAAGGATATTACTACTATCAGGCATGATGTTTCGTCCCTAAGTAATTAAGTAGCTGGAACTCTAAATGGTGTTTAATTATGCCTGCATTCACGCATACAAATAGACATATATGTGATATTTCGAAGACCAAGATATTTTTAGATATAATTGATATAAAATAATTTTTTATACTATTTTACTCGTTGTATGTTTCATCAATTATATGATTATTTTTACTTTTATAATAAAAGATAATAATAATTCATATAATTAATATGATACATATTTAATATTTTTTTTTCCACTTTAATATTTTTAAATTGACAAATTAAAGTAGGTGAAAGGAGCATCAAAACCGGCGTGTATTTTTTCCTACTTCTAGATTACTTTCTTCGTAACGTCATCAATTGTGTAATTAGTTAAGAAACGTCCACAGGTCACAGAACTAATCGGTTTCATTCTGCTCTAAATTCCTTGGCCCAATCATTAATTTTGGCTGACAGACGATGGAGCAACCACTTTTAGTTACTGACCGGCACTGTGGTCTTCATCTTTGATGTCCATATCTCTCTCTTTCTTTTTTAAAATTTTCTTGATATATTTTTCTTGCTTTCTTTTTTTTTAAATTAATTAATTTTTCTGTAGGAGCAATGCTGATAATTTTATATTATTTTCTTTTTCTCTGTGCTTCCGATGGTTTTCCTATGTTGTTTATTAGTTTGTCAAATTGCAGCAGAGCAACATGATTCCAACTGGGTGTTTGGGGGTAAGCTTGTGTAATCATGAACCATTAACCATGATTACATAAAAAATTATCTCAAATTAACATTATGGTCTGACAGATCACCAACATGCACAAAACCTAGAATTTTTTTTTTCCATTTTTCCATCGCATGGCAATAATAGTCAACTTTTTGGAGTTATGGTCTTCCAGTGTAATAATTTTTTTTAACCAGCGCACATGTCTCTTTTTATTTTTTTCAATTCATCAAATGCTACAAAATGTACATAATATTTTAGCTTATATTTTGTAGACTTTAAATATCTTTTTGAGAATAAAAAAATTAATAATTAATAAATATTTAACAATTCATAAAAAATTTTAATGTTTTAAAAACAAAAATTAAAATACCGTAACAATTCCCATAATTAATACCAGGTAATTCAACAAAGGAAAATGCCGGTTTTCACGAAATTAATTTGTGAAATTTGTTCCGAATGACCGATGCATTTGTGTTTCATTTTAGTGTGTGTTTGTTATATTTTGACTAATTAGGAAACGTTGCTCCAAGTCATTATTTATATAGCATCACTCTTCAACAAACTACAATATTCCTGTCTTAAACAAATGATCTGGAAAAAACAAAACAAAACAACATCCAAAAATGGTGCACTATTTTAGCTGGTGTGCAATTACAGTGAACACTTTCTTAAATGTCGCAAAGAATGAAATCAAATTTCGGAAAAGGTGCCAAACTATAGTTTTTTGTCACCTTTGCTCGTTAATTATAAAACAGAGAAGGGAACATCATTGATCTCCGACAACCTATATAGAAGTCCAAACTAGACGACAAAAAGCAGCAACCACAAGTTGTTACGGTGCAGATGTATGTAATCTCCCGTTTTATCGTAAGAGGCTATTTCTAATGTCATTCGTAACAAGAATCATAAGTCGTCCACCGCCAGCACTACTTTCACTTTCGACTCTGAAAAAATTATTACTCCATTTGACAAATTCAAATCTTTGTTGGTAGGGTAGTTAGTAATGTGACACAGTGCCCAAATGACAGTGAAAGAGTGAGTGAGTGTGAGAGAGAGAGACAGAGAGCTTGTGAGTTTGTTAGAGTTTCTTCCACATATCATATAGCACAGCCATCCAGCTAGAGAGTTGAATGGGTTTCATTGAAATGAATTTATTAAGCACCGTAATAATATATCAAAGCCATCATAATCACGTTTTACAACAACTGCAGTTATATATCAATAATATATTTTTTCTGTTCTTATCTTTTTCACAATCATCGTTGTTGCAATGTAAGATTACCAAAATTTCAACCATTTAGGTGCGTATAGTTTTGACAGAAAAAATCAATCAAGAAATTTTTCCCCGGGGGGGGGGGGGGTTCATTTTGTTTGGTGCAAAAAAAATCATCTTATAGAAAATACATTTTTTTTTCATGTGTGATAAAATAATCAATAAAAAAAATTTCCTAATCAATTGTTACAAACCTATTTAACAAATGGAAACAAATGACCTGAAAAATTCTTATAAAAAAATTAGTTAAAAATATTTTCCACTACGAATTCAATTTTCCACAAAAAACCAACGGACTTTAATGTAAAACTATATATGATATGGTGTGCATAGTGATTTCTCGAATCTCGTTGGAAATTAAGGGAGTGTGATGGCTAGGTATTTTGCATGGGAAGCAACATTTTATATTGGTGCCACTTTTATGGTTGGGAAGGTTCGTACTGGAGTTGAGATGTCAACATATAGTCACAAAGAAGTTTGTTTTGGAACTAGAAATTGAAAACACATAGCCTATTATTATATATGGCTTGTGGCTACTTTAGAGACCCAAACAGAACATGTAGGACTGGTTATCCCACCATATTCCTAGTACCTAGCTAGCTATATATTAGCCACCTTAATTAGTTTCACCAATATTATCACGGAATCTGCAATGTATATATTTGCCATGGTAGTTTTACAAAGAAATATCTATCATGGTCAAATTAACAGGAACCATACACAATCCGAGATTCCTTTTCAATAATGCACTGCGACAGATCACATCTTGAAGACAATTTTCCATTAATTTGGTTTCTGTCAATCCCCCACCTGCGCGACTTAGCTTGTCATCATAACAATTTGATTTTTAATTGGAGGCTTCGGGAAAACTGAAATTATAAAAAGTGAAAAAATACATCAAAATTCTCATTATAAAAATCACTAAAAATAAATTTTATAAATAAAAAGAGTTATATTATTTGCACATATCGTTTGATGCATGTTTTCTACATAGTCTGAGTTGGATAATTTCTTTATCACCCATTATACTCCTCACTTTTAATTGTGTGGTGAAGATTTATTCAAATTAAAAATTGTGAGGAATATGGGTTTTTTTTAAATGTATATAATATTTTTTAAACAAATATAAATAAAATATAATTAGTAAAAGTGTCAAAATTATTTTGACTTTAAACTCATAAAAATTTGAATTGATTATATGAATAATAAACTATTACAGAACCATTTCATTGATGTTGCGAAGTCTTCTCATTAGATGCTCTAATTTTTGTATATTATAATAAATAAATATTTATGTATCTTTCAATCATACATGCAAAAATGAAACTAGAAAAATTAATTTGGGTGCAAACATGCATATATATCTTATATATAAACAAAATTTTTCCTAAATAGTATATATTTAAACAAGAGCTGTGCTAAACGACCGACTAGCAGTATCGTTTACTGCTCTCAAGTCTCAACAACACATAACACATGTATGCTTTAGAAATGAAAGATTAAAAAATAATTACAATGAGTGTATATTAGGTAATTTTGATTAATTTTTAAGAAAAAAATTACTTTCTTTCTTTTAGAAGTTTTATCAGAAACATTTTAATTATAAACTATTTTAAATATTGAATAAACTAATCCAAATATATACTAAACCTCATCATTTCTTTGATTTGGAATTTCCAAAATATCGCTGGTCAAAATTTTGCAATTTCAGCCGACTAATGCTCCAAAAAACCACTTAATTTCTCTAAAAGTTCCTATAGGCAGAGTAATCCAAATAAGCATCCCATGTATTTACCAACAAACATTTTGCATACAAAATTATGAATTTTCTTCTTGTGCCTTGGCCCGCTCTCATGCATGCTTCCATGGAAGCTTTTGTTTTTCACATAAATAGTTACAGTTACAGCAGTCCTTTTAACTTATTTAATGTGATCACATGATGAAATGATTTTTTTAAAATTTATTTAATCCCATGATCTGGAAATTTTAGTATTAATTTGTAAATTATCTATCTCACGATTGTCGTTGTTTATAATAATTTCTAAGGGGAGGTTTACTGCTAGACTCTCTCTAGCTCAATTTTCCGTTGTCTTTTTTTTTGCAATATATATATATACATATATATATAACCAAAAAATAGTCTAAAATAGCGGGATCTGGATATAAATCATGAGGTTGGAGAAATTAATCATCTGCATGCCAAATTTGACGATAACCCATCCTTTCAATTACACGGCTCGAGAGACATGAATTCAATGGGGGATCGGATCATTGGATGTCACAATTAAAATTGCTAATTTGACAAATCCATAACAACATAGTTTAAGTGGTTGAAATTTTTAGACATAAAAATTATTTATAAGCTTGATTAAGTGGTAAGAGTTCATTTAAGAGTTGAATCCCTACTGTCGCTTCAAATCTTAAAGAGTTTTTGCCTGAAGTTACATGTTAAATATAAAATAATTATTTATAAACTTCTACTTAATAAGTTAAGTTTTCGTATAGTTGATAATTAATTGAGAGAATTTCTTTATTTTAAGTAGTAATAATTTGAGGTATCGAATTAGTTATAAAACTAATAGGTTTTTTTTTTTTTGGGTAAACCATAATCATAGGCTTTTAGCCATGTTTTACTCGATATACATCATCATTTGCAGATCAGAACCATTCATATTTTAAAAGATTATACCTCCATTGCTAGCGATATCCCACCAGATGCTAGGTGAGGTTTTACATTTTCCTTTTTCCCTCGTTTTGTGATTTGTTGCAGGCAAGAAAGTGCTTTACTATTTTAAGACGTTATTCATTTTTTTAATTATTTACAAGCCATGCATCACGACGGCAAGTTCTTTTGTTGTAAAACTCAATATATATATATATATATATATATATATATATATATATATACACGAAGACATATTAAGTGAAATGAATAATTTATTATGAGAGTGAGAGAAGTAAATATTGACTATCTACTGACAGCTTTCTATCTCTTCAATAAAAACATCTTCACTTGTAAAATTGAAAGGAAAATACTAATAGGTTACAATTCAAGTAGTAAGTAAATTTGAGTTAAACAGTTATAGGACCTATGTAATGTTAGAGGTTCAAATTTATGAAAACGTACTATTGAGAGGAATAGTCTCAGTTATTTGAACATAATTAGTCTTACATTTAAAGAATGTGAATATCTAAATAAAGACAAAAAAAAAAGTGAAACAAGAATGAAATCGTTTGAAATGAAATTGATCTATTTCAAGAATAGAATTTTATTTTAATTTTAATTTTTGATACGTGAAATTAATAAAAAATAGAATCATAATTTTGATAAATAAGTAAATGAAATAATTATTAATTTATTTGAACAAAAAAAATTATCATTTCAACTTTCTAGAAGGTAATAAGTATTCTTGCCTTGTAAAATCAAGGCCAAAAAAGGACCTATCATTTAGTACTTTTTTATCAAATTAAAGAATTTTAACTTTAGTAGAATGAAGATAATAATGAAATGATAATTCTGGCTACGAAATATTTTTTAAGACAATCCATTCTTTGGCTGCCAAGTACAGAAAAACTTCAATATATAAAAGTGAAAATTTAAAAATGAGTATTATAATGAATTTAACCATTATAAACTGTACTGGTATGCGAGAGTTTAAGAATAGGTGCCAAAATTCTAGAGTATTATGAGGTTAGTGGTGATGAACAGGACGATTGAATCCCCAAGTTTTAAAGAAAAAAATATTGAATATTAATAGTGAGGGATTCGTTTAACATTCAAAACTTTTATATTTTTCTCTTTTGAACGTAAACTATCATAGAAAACAGTTTTCAAAATCATACGAAACACATTTATATGTTCTTGAGACAAATTTATACGAAAGAAAAAATATATATATATTTCTACTTTCAGAATACCAAGCACTTTTATTTATAATAATAAGAAGTGGGTCCATCAAGTAGAAATATTGGTAATGAAAAGTTCACATCTCCTGCAGCTTTGTTCGAAGCACACTGCATGAAGACAAAATTTTTAAAATGACAATTCATGTTTTCACTGGCTTTAACCGTTGTTGGGCTGCGACTCCAAGAATAGAGAACTTCTTTTATATATTTGTTAAATTGTCCTCTTCGTCTCTCTGCTCTTTTTTATACATAAGGCATTCATACACATCTACTCATCTCAACTCATTTTAATTTACACAGACATAATTACTCACAATATATAGTAGAAGGCATTTATTAAATTGCAAGATTCAGTTACATGTTCATATAAGTTTGAAGAGAGTGCAATCATCGTCCTCCAATAATTCATTAATGATGCCAGTATTTAACGCAAGCGACCAGGAATATAATTTTTCAAGTCGAAATGGGCCACTCAAAAAGATGAAAATGAGAGAAGATGCTTCACGGAGCTTTCTAATCGGGACTAGCAAAGATTCCATTTCTTTTAGTAGGGAATTTCAAATGTATTATTACACCTAGATCAAGATTGTGACACGTGACAAAATAATAAATATGGATTGTGAAGTTAATTTTTATTTATTATTGTGTAGTTTAATTAGTTCAGCTGGTTGAAAAAAATTTGAATTAGATTTAGTTTTTGTGTCATGAACTAATTATTTAAAAAATTTAAGTACTGGCTCACTTAACTACTTAATTATAAAGGTTTTAATACTAAATTATAAATTAATTATTTTAAAATTTTAAATTATTAAATAAATACAAATGAATGTTTTAATATATTTAACAATTTTTATATATAAAGGTTTATAATCTTCCTTGGACCAATAATCTTACTTGATGATGATTCCTTCTCAAAAAGTTTCCTTGATGTCAGTGACTATTCGATTTTACTAATTGACATAACCTTCCCTTCTTGGTGAAGATTGATGGAAATATGTATGAAAACCCATTTTCGACTATTTAACACAAAAACCAATGTAGCAGGGGAAACATCAATGTAGTAGGGGAAACATCATAAAGAGGTCGAATAAGTACTTAATGGGTATTTGAATTAATTTATTGTATTTAAAATAATTTATAATTAAAATGTTACTGAAAAAATTAAAAAAAATAATTATTTTCTAAGAAATAATCTTTTCAAACATGCTACAACTGCAAATTATATATAACTATTTCCTACTATTTGCCTTTCTATTCCTCTTGGAACCATCTTTGACTATATATTTCTTTCTTGCGGACGACAATCATTGTTGAAGTTCATCTTTCAGTTTCTATCATAAAATATAAACCTAATATCTCATTCCTTTGCGATTTTGTAACTGTAAATTTGATATTCTTTTGGTGACATTAGTCAGCAACAGGGGGAGGGGGACCGGCCATAAGAAAAAGAGGAAGCGTCTAAAGGTTGGGTTTTGATACCAGATGTTGCTTCGCTTTATATTATGAAGATCTCATAGAAGAGAGAGAAAAACTATATGAACAAACCTAAATGAAATTGCCACGGCTATTTAATCTTCCTTTATGTCATGAATCATGTGATGAAACCTTATTATATAAGAGATCCAAATCTAAAGAATAATGTCATGAATCATGTGATGAAACCTTTATGTCTGCTGTGCAAACTGCAGACAGATTGCTTTCCGAACAAATGGCTGTTTTCGCGGAACTTGGGCAGCACTATGACTATGTAGTATCATGTTTGGCAACAGTTTTATTTTAGAAAAAATTATTTTTTTTCAAAAGTTTTTTTAAAAAAATTTTAATTATAAACTATTTTAACCATAAAATAAATTAATCTAAGCATGCATTTCCATTTCCTGTCCTTTTTGCCCGAAACAGATAATATTCATGATTTTATATTACTTTTACAGACATTAATTAGTTTCGCTGCGAAAATAGCATTTTACAAGCATTTCACGAGATAACCTTAAGCTCCCCACAAACATGTCAGAGCTTTAAATCTTTTAAAAGCTTTTGATAGCAAAAATGCAACAAATTAATAAGGTAAATATTACTAAAATTTTAAAAAGTTTGCAATACCAGATTAAAAAAAAGTTTTTAATACAATATTTATAACTTGCTAGCAAGCTTAAAACCGTAGCTAGTATGTTATAGTTAATATGTTTATCTTATTATTTTGTTTAAAAAAAAAGTCATCGTCATTATTTGTCAAAGAAATCATATGCATGTATAGTCCCGACTTAAATCATTTTAATTCAATGATTAAAATACACTCCCATTTTGATCAGAACTTTATTAAAAAATTTCATCTCTTTTTTACTCCATACCAAATATATACATACTGAAAAAAAATTATAAAATGTGAGTCATTCACATGACTATCAACGTGGGATTTTAGCAACATGCATGCATCTTGTAACATTCAAGATGGCAAAACATGCAATTTTTTGCGGTCATTTTCTCAGGAAAATAAGACAGAACCTCACCCGAACCATTTGCTTTAGTTACTAGTCTACGACCCACAACGCCCACAAATCAACCCATTCCAGAAGCAAGTTGATAATTTCAAATTGAAGCTAAACGACGTGATATCATTTTCTTTGGAGAAAAAAAAACATAACTTGAGGTGAACTGATTTTTCATTTTCGCTATGTATATATTCACATTCACATAACTACTTGTTTAGTAGAGAAACGCTAATTCCAGGTGCACCTGTACGAATTGAGACATTTCTACTTTCCCTTATTTTATCGGCGTAACTACTTTTTCTTATAAAAACAAAATTTCATTCAACTGAAAAAGCTTAGCTGCACTTACATTTCAGAGTGAAGAATATAAATATAAAATTACAGTACAATTATAAAAGGAAACTCAACGACATTCTCGAAGTACCGACAATGAAATAGATTAGCACTGCCTAACTATAAAATTTTAGAAACCGTGAAGCTACAGGGGCGGCGCGTCTTGTTTGTTAAGGGCCCCCCTCCCAAAATTTTTTAAAATTTAATATTTTCCAAATTCCATGTAAATTTTTTTGTCAAAATTTTTTTAAGCATGGCCTCTCAAAACATTGATATATTTCATGTTCTAGCTCCGTCCCCAACTGAAGCATGAGCTCCATATCTACATAAGAAGATCCAAAATTCCAAATAGTTGCTGCTATGTAAACTGCAGAGTAATAGATGACTGACATAGGCTAAGTCTAATACTCTGGTGTAATGTAACCTCTTATTACATATTCAGTTTAGACAGGATATAACCTTATCTCTGTTTGTATTTCAAATTACTAGCTCAGCCCTCTATTGTATATATAATCTGATGTACTTCACTTATCACAATAACACAATTCCTTTTACTGCAAAACTCTTAACGGAGTACTTTCTACTGCAATTATATACTACATGATAAGTGTCTTCATGGATGCATGCTGTATCTCTGAAGATCTCATTCAGATTTCTTCCTATTATTTTAAGCTATAATATACTTACCAAAGAAAACATTAAATACACATGCACGTATTACATAGATTATGTCAGCTAATTCAGTTAGTAACCCACAACAATAAATAAATACAAAGAAAAATTCAAATATCGAGTCTTAATCTATTTAACTTTTAATTATGCGCATTTTACATATTTCAACAGGAATTTGACTCGAGCACTTTAGAAGGTAAATTGCAGTGCTTATCACCAAATATTCATTAATTAAAAAATCAATGATTTAAAATTTGATAAAATACGAACACAAATAAAACAAATTATGATTTTTTTATGAATTATTATATATATATATATATATATATTTAAATTTTATTCTCTATAGTACATGTGCATTCTAGATAATCCAAATCCATTGCCAACACCATACTCTAAATTTTCACGGAGGTTGCCGTACTCATTTGTTGCTATAATAATAAGTGACTGATTTTATATTGTTATTATGAAAGGTTCATTGTCATATATGATTCATTTACTGAGTTATGTTATTCTCACGCCATAAATTAATATAAACGATTTACGTATTTTATTATTAGATTTAAAGGATTAAATCATTAGAATTGAGATAGTGACAAAGAATTTGAATAGTTTTTATAAAGATAAATTCAAATTTCTAAATTGTTAAGTGAAAAAAAAATGTCTTTTTGGTGAAAGTTTGGTGAAAAAAATTCAAAGGATTGATTTTGAATCTTAATTATGGATTTTGGTAAAGAATTAAAATAACATTTATTACCCTTTATTAAATTATCTTAATTATTTAAAAAAAATTAAATGTGCTTTAAATTTTTAAAATATTAAATGTTTGTGTTTATAATTCATAAAGACACATGTTAATAAAATTCTTCAATTATTATCACATTTTTTCAAAGGCCATTTTAAGTCTTGAAGAAAAAATCAATAGTCATTCGAAGATCACTAATGCGTCATTCAAAACATAACACATTGAATAAAATTATTTAAATTTTTAAAAAATTTACTAATATTTTAAAAAAAGTTAAACATTTGAAGATAAAATTACATAAAAAAAGTTTATAATTATTTAAAGATTATTTTATTAAAAATATCTATAAATTTATTAAAAAATTTGTAATTTTTTAAAAATTACCGTGGTACACGACACATATTTTTTAAATGAGGCACCAACGTGTCTAAATCATTATTTTCTTTTTGATACATTCAGCAGGCATTATTTAAAGCTAAAGCTAATTGACCAGCACGTAATTCATTATCATTGTTCGTTGCTTATCAGAATTCAGCTACTGCGGCAGTATGATTGCCAAATGCAGAAGCCATCAAAGACACATACATCCATTTTTTTTTTTAAATTCTTACATCCATTTTTTTTAAAAGTATTTTCACTTTGCATTAACTATCTGAAATATTAATTGTCAATTGTGTGACTTGGCGGTCAAAAAGTATCCTCTTTCGAATAAGTCCTAGATTACCTTGTCTGAATAAATCCACGATCCATGAATAATGTTGTATTTTTAATTTTTTTTTGATAATTTTTAATATTTAATAAAATAAATATAATATTTAATATTGACTTAATAATTAAAAATAAATTAAAAATATAAAATTATTCTTGATCAATACATACACATTAATGAATGACTGATGTTATATTTTTAAAATAAATTTGTAATAATTATTTCAATACTTAATAAAAATGCATTGAAGAAATAAAAATATTTAACGTTTTAAAAATTTTAAAATATATTTATTTTTAATCAATAATTAAAAATTATTATTCTAATTATATACATTCAATATTCTTAATGAATTATATTTGATAGATTGTTATGGAATCTTTAAAATTATGAGATTCAACATTGTAAATTGAATTCATTCATCAAACAATTTTTATTATATTAATTTAGAAATCAATTCAATTACGGATCATATATTATACGTTGAAGTTAGAATTTTTATAGTCATGGCCAGCATTGTTGAGAAAAATTAGTACGTGCCCAAATTATAAGTCGTAATCTTTTTAGATTTTTAGTAGACTATGATGTTCAAGTATGATTTCTTAGTGAGCGTTGAATGCGATCATGTATAGATGGGACTCTATGAGTACATTAATTATTTTTGCTTAGGATGAACTAAACTTTTTCCATTAATTTTTTTATAGTGCTGCTTAGAGTATCTCATTTTTTTTTTATACGAAGAGTATCTCAGTTAAAACACACATAAGTTTGAGACAACAAGTAGCTAAATAAAAACTTAAGATTCATCTGACGGGAAAATGGGAGAATGCGCCTTCAACATCTTATGCAAAAAAATATGATGATTTACTAAATTTGGCTTCTATATATTCGAAAGTGGTTGGTCGCGTTAGAAGTGAATTGTAATTTCAAATAAAATTTATTTATTCTGATCAAAGACTAAAAATCTAGCTTTTATATATAAATACTTTATTTTAAAATCAATTATTTGATTTTATTTTTATCTATAATAATGCTCTAAATACACCATAAATTTTATATTTCCCATGAAATGTTAAATAAATTATTATAGTTTTTCAAATCAATAAACGCGTACCTTCTAAGTTACATGTAACAAACTTTTGTACTAATATTGAAAAAAGTTATAAAACACTTTCTGAGTTTTATCTAACTTTAAAAAAAATACCAATTTTTTTAGAAAAATAAAATATTAGAAAAGAGATATTAAATTAAACAGGATAAATTAGTTTTTTTAACTTATTGAAGTAAAGGATGTATACAAATTATCATAGATAATAATGTGTATTAATAAATACATGCAAGTCATTTTAAGAAGGATTTTTTTTTATATAAATCAGGAGCATTTCTATAGAATTTGATTTGAACTATTCATAAGCCTAATTTCTCCTATTTAGCTATTGAACATAAATGTTTATTTACAGGTTTTGAAAATTTTAAGCACTTCTTATATATCATAATTAATTTGAAAAGGATTTTGATCGTTTCCTATCACATGATCATATTGTTAAAAAGAGATAGATACAAGTTTATCATGCAAGAACTTATCATGATAAGTTAAGGGGTCCACTAAATATATTAAATAATTAAAAATTACTTGAATCTTTATTTATTTAATAAGATCCTTTTCTGTTATTTAATCATATAAGAGAATCCAGATTCATTTAAAAACTTATGTCACTATTTAAATTTTAACAAAATAAAATGCAGATATGTACGTATAATTTTTTCTAATTACATTTAAGAATAATATTATATAATCAAAAAAAATAGTCAAAATTTTTATAAAAAATTATGACAATAAAATTATGATTATATAAGATTTTTCGAAATTTAAGTTTAAATCAAAAAGTTTTCTAAATAAAATATTGAATATGTACTCATCTGGAAGTTTCCTCCTAGAAGTTGCATGTAATTATATAACCTAGATGCCTCTCATTTTTCACACCTGACAAAAGTTTTATATTCCTCTATCGATGTGTCAAATCTCACTTACATCAGCAAATAGGCACAAAGTAAAAGACAACAACATTGAAGAAAATATTTACCTTGCTCATATATACAACCCACCAAAATATTAGACTTTGAAGATCCATAAAATTGAGCCCCCAACCACTCTCTCTGAGACCTCGCTGTACCATTACGGTCAAATACTCAGTCATCCTCAATCAGTGGCAAATTTGCACTCAGTCATCCCAACAATGAAAGCAAAGTGGGGACTCTGCAGCAATCATATCTAGATAGTAGAATCAAACGTGTTCAAGATGACAAATCTATGCGAGACGCATGCATCTGCACCCCCTAAACCTGAAATATTTGTTTCCATGTATTCTAATGATGCCAAGTTGCCCTCTGATTGAGTTGCATCAATTTTAGGCAACGATTTGGATTTCCATTGATTTCTGATATATAAACTTGGCTGCTCGAACACTGTTTGATACGCCGTACTTCGCTGAACCTATTTTGCTTAATTATTGTCGCTTTGTCTGGTCTTCATTATTTATGAGACTTCGATATGGAATCATTGACACGGCAACCATTCATGCCCATCAACAGCGAGTGAGAGGAAAAAAGAAAGAGAGAATATTTATGATGAATTATTCTGTATGCATGTGTTGCTTTCTCAATCGCAGGCTTTTCACTCTTTTCAGATACCTACATATATAATCGGCTATCCCCCCCGAAATTCATCAAACGACAAAAAATGTCTAAAGCATATACATGATCGATGATTTTTTTTCACCAGATTAATTCTTGTTCAGGGTATTGAGTCACCCCCTTTCGTAAAGTACCTTTCAGTGAAATTAAACTATTAAGATTACAAGCAAATTTTATTATTGGGACGGTAATTTGCTTATCATTGAATAAGACACTTGCGGGTGATAAATAATATTATTTTCTAAGCTATATAGCTAATGTAATTTGAATATATACGTAAATTAATTTATATAACAGTGAACAGTTTTTTTAACAAAATCATGCTTAAAGATGTTTATTTAAAATAAAAAAAGCCTCATATATATAGAGAGTTTAGAATAAATTATTTACGAATGCTTAAGTTAAATATAATATTCAATAAAAACATTAGAAAGTGAAAATTTTACTACCATATTTTTTTTCTGATATATATATGACTAATTAACAAATAAGACGTTAGAAGTTATCTAAATACAAGGGTTAAACAAAAATGTTAAAAGTAAAAATTTTACAACCACACAGTTTTTTTTTTCTAATAAGATGTAAAAGTAAATTTATTGACAATGAATGAGATGCACAAAAATTGTGATTTTTAATTGCGAATAAAATTTTGCATTGATGAAAATATCTCTTTCAATTCAATCATGATAATTGTTTATTGACATGTGGCGTTTAGAGAGTATTTAACTGGATGGTGGAACAGTTGGCAACCATTGCCACCGATTGTTGACATGTGGTGCTTAGGAGTATTAACTGGATGGTGGAACAATTGGCAATCACTACTACCAACTGTTGGACCCCATTGGGAGGATCGATTATTATACAGTAATGATGAATACGTGGGTAAAAAGTAAAAACTTGGGTTCGTCGTATTCCACGGTCACTAATAATTTAAACGATTAAACTTTTAATTTCGTTTTTTAAAAATTATATTAATATTATATTAATTTTTTAAAAAATATTAATATTAATTTCATTTTGAAATTATAAAAAATAATATTATTTTTATTTTTTAAAATATTAATATTAATATTTTAATTATTAAAAATATTATAATTTAATTTTTTTAATTATATAAAATTAATATCAATTTAACTTTTTAATCATAAAAATTATATTAATTTAATCTATATTCATACATAAAAAAATAATTTAATATTATATTTTATAATTTAAAAATTAAAGTGATATTAATATTTTTTAAAAAATTAAAGTGATATTAGGCATTATTTTTAAAAAATTAAATTAAAAATTTATTGTAATTTAAACAAAAACCTATTAAAGATGAATTGTTGACAAAGTATACACTCACAATATCATTACTAGCGCATCGACCGTAAATTTGTATTTTTTATTTTTTATATAATTATATTGTGAATAAATATTTATATTTAATCATATTTAATATAATAAATATATTATATTTAGTTTTTTTAAAGTGAAAAAATATAAATTTGCATTTTTAATATATATATATATATTTTATTTTTTTATTTTTTCGTAGAAAGTTTAAGTACTCGATTATGATCAGAAATTTGATAAATTAATTTTGCATCTGTAACCATAGTTAATTTTTACTGATTTATTAGTAAAATATCTTTGCTCGTGTCGTTCTTGGCCTTGGCAATGGTACTTCTTTGCCTTTCCCCAACGAACAGAGTTGTTTTTTACATGTCTCGGCCTAGCGGGCCATATCATTTAGTGGGAATGCCCAGCCCAGAACAACCCTGCCTAAATTTTTTTTTTTTTCTAAAGACGACTCTACAAATATATGGGCTTCAACAAAAATTGAGAAATTGGGCTTGATAGCTCGAGATTAGCAGACAGTGTTTTATGATTTTACTATGCACCCTCCATTACATTGGAATAATCAACGAGTCATATTGTAACAATAGTCATTTACAAAAATTACATATATTTTTATAAGAAATATAAAAATATATATATATAATCTATTTAAAATTTTATAATTCAACGACCGTTCTTTTATATTTTTTAGTAATTTTGTACCAAAATTTTTTTTAGTAAACCCCTACTAATATTATCTGTTCAACTTATATCACGCTGCAATGTTACAACTTAGTGTATAGAAAACTTATTTACAAAAAAATTATCTCCACTTTTACTCTCTTACTAAATATATACTTAATTTTTTTGTCGTATTAATATTGCAACTTAGTTGGTAAAAGTACAATATAAAGCAATATTCTGGAATCAATAATCCAATAATTTTATGTCGTTGACATATATAACCACATTATTAATATTTTTTGAAAGGACCACTTAAGCATTCTCGCATTATGAAGTGACTATATATTCAGAACAAAAAAGTGTCATACCCGGAAGAGTAAAGAATAATCATAGTGATAAGAATTATAATTATTAGTTAGTAATAATAACTTGTATAAATAGGAGTAGGAAGAGAATAACTATATCATTAATTTATTTTGAGAGAAATGTTAAGGTGAAATAAGAGTTCTCTAGAGTAAAGTCATTTTTTTTAATGTGATTCATTTCACATAGTCTTATATCTTAAAAAAAATCATTCTCATATTAATTTATGTATTATTTTAGTTTTTAATGATAATAATAATTGGTGTTTATCTTGTTTATAATTTTTTATATTAATCTTTAGAAATGTTTTATTAAATTAATTTTTAAACAATGATAAAATAATATTATTGTCATAAAATAATAAATCAATAATAAAATAAGCATAAATCACAAGCTGAAAAAATAAAAAAAAATAATAAAAGTGTAAAAAAAATTATTACCGGACACTAAAACCAAAACGGAAAAACAATCTAGCCCACAAAAAATTTAAGTACTCCGAAATAATATTCTCAACAATTGAAATTTTATTATATGATATAATTAATTTTATTTGAAGACACACACGTTCATTTCTAGTAACTCACTATGTTTTGATTGGATTAGCAATCTCAATTACATTCTTCTCATCATTAGAAAATTGATAATATTGGTAGGTAGATACTAGATAGATAGCAACTTGGATACTCTCAGCACATGCATCAAAGAAGAAAGCACTTTCAGCCCTGTGACGATACTAGTTCTGAGTTGAGGCTGGTGACCACAATGGAACTCCTGACCATGTGCTTCATGTCCGTCCAAGTGAGATACCCAAAAGCTACTTTCTCCTCCTTCATCATTCTTGGACCTTCTATCCTCAACATGTAGCTTTGCTTCTGGTTCTTCTCCTTGAACACCAACTTGTTGGGGAGGACGTTGATGCGAAACCCTTTAATGGGTGTAATGCTAGCTACGTAGATTGTTGGTCCCTCCCCAACATTGGTTACTGTTCTATGAAATTCTTGTGTTGCCCTCGACTCAACAAAAGAATCGTTGGCATTGAAGAAAGCAATAAAAGAAGGGTAATTAATGTCCAAGGAAGGGTTAGAGCAATTGTTGGAAGAGGATCTCGTGATGGTCGTGATGCTCTTCTGGGTGAAGTTCAGTGCACAGAGAATATTCACATAATCTTGTATTCCCGTGTTGTAAACAAGTCCAGGGTCAAGGGCTTTGTTGGGGTTGATATGACCAGCTCCCAAGGCTAGAGGCGAGGCTGGTTTGCAACCATCGCCGATGTCTTTGATGAGGCCTATTGTGTTGTCTGACATGTCCGATGTTGTCATGATGGCTGACCGAATGGATGCGGGGCTCCAATCAGGGTGTGCTCCCCTCAAAAGGGCTGCTACACCTGCAACGTGTGGGCAGGACATGGATGTCCCAGTTAACAAGTTGAAGCTGCTAAATAGATTCTGGGACTGCAACTCTGTTGCTGGAACTTTTTGAGGCCATGAAGCTAAGATTAATGTACCAGGTGCCGTGATGTCCGGTTTCAACACAAATGGGCAGCTATGTGATGGCCCTCTGGAGCTATAGCTATTCACACTCGGTGCTGGTCTCGTACCCCCTAGAACGGTGCTCTTAAAAGCCATGCTTGCTTTCGGAGCAGAGTTGCGCTTGATGTAATCTTTGACAAGTTCTCCGTTCATCGGATTCAAGAAGATGGACGCGAACCTAGTCTGAAAGAAGAACGTTACGTCAGAGCTGTTTGATATGAACACAACCCCGACAACTTTTGCTCTGTCGATGTTATCCACTTGATCGCCGAGGGTTTCATTCTTGTCTTCACACACAACAATCTTGTTTCTCACTTTGATCAATTCCTTCAAGTTGTCGCACGAGCCCATGAAAACCATTGGAACTTGGCTTGAAGAGAAGTTCCCTGGATAGAGAGACAAGCCGGCGACTGGGACTCCATTGCCAAGCGTTAGAGTCCCCTGAAATTCACGGTCCAAAGTGCCAGCAGCCACTGTTGTTACCCATGGTGTTCCGTTATGCAGAGTTTCAAGGATTGGTCCTTGATTCCCTGCTGATGTGGACACAAAAATGTTTTTCTCCATGGCTGCAAATGTGGCTATAGCTATGGGGTCTTCGTACAAAGGTAACTCATCAAAGCCCAATGATAACGAAAGAACATCTACCCCGTCTGCTATTGCACTATCGATTGCAGCTATTACATCAGAGGCGTAAGCTCCTTCTTCCCACAAGGCCTTGTACATGGCTACTCGAGCCCGTGGAGCAATGCCTGTTGCTGATCCAGGGGCATAGCCAAAGTAGGATGCACCGTCAACTCGACTCCCAGCTGCGGTGGTTGACGTGTGTGTCCCGTGACCGCCTGTGTCACGTGCGGAGTTCATGGCTATGGTGATGTTGGGGTTTTTGGCCAGCAATCCTTTGTTAAAGAACCGAGCTCCAATTAATTTCTTGTTGCACAACGATGAATTGAATTGAGTGCCACTTTCACATTGGCCTTTCCACCGTGAAGGGATTTCAGCCATCCCGTCATCTTTGAAGCTTTCACTTTCTGGCCAAATTCCAGAGTCCACTAGACCAATAATGACATCTTTCCCATACCGTGCCATAGGCCATGCCCCTGAAACGGGATTAAGGCCAAGGAACCCGGGCGAGTGTGTTGTGTCTGGTTTGACAGGAAAATCCCGGATGGATGAAATGTAACCCAGAGAACTTTTCAGAGCTTCAAGCTCAGCAGGAGACAAACTTGCACTGAAACCATTCATGACATTGGTGTAGGTATAGATAAGTTTAGTAGAAAAAGAGTTAAGATTATTGGTAGTAACTTGAGAATTGTCCAAATCAGAGAAAAGGGTGGCCAAGTACCAACTGTGTTGGCTGGAGAAGGCTTTGGGCATGGCTGATGAGTCCATATGAATGATATAATTATCTGACTGAGCCAACGTGGAAACGAGGTGAAGGATCGCGATATAGGAGAACCACAAACATAGACGAATATGTGTAGCCATGGTTGAGCAGTATGTTGAATGTGAATGGCTTTAGAACCCGAATGTGAAATTGGGGAATAAATAGAGACCAGGCATGGTATTCCTCACCGTCTATTTCAAAAGTGGAGTTGAAGCCTATTTCACTTTTGAGAAATTCTTACTCAATACAAGTGAATGCAAGATAAATAAGTATATAAGATCAATTTTGATATCATTTTTATATATTTATCTAATATTCACTTACACAGAGTAATAAAAAATATTACTCCAAAAGCATATAAAAATTTTTCATCACTATCTAGTTTCAAATCCTTTTGGGCTTGGGGAATATGGGTAATATAGGCTGCATTTTGTGAACCACAATAAGTGATCATTTGTTCTTACTTGCAAGTAAAGTTCCCTCGATTTTGGAAGCTTGTTGAAAGTAAGGTATGTGAATGTGAATGGATTCTTTGGCTAACTTTTAAAGGAGATGGAGAAGGGGACCTTCTTTTGTAGTCAGCGCATGTGTTTGTGTGGGGTTGTCACTGGCATCCTGTGAATGCGATGAAGCAAATTAATTACTTGTATTTTTTTGGCCATTTTCAGTTTAAGAATTAAAAAAAGGTGTCAATTATCATATTTCTTAATTTTAACATGTTAAAATCCAAAAGTATTCCAATTGCATTGTTACATCCTTCAACACTTTGGGCGAGTGAAAAGCATGGCATATAAGAGAGATCAATTTTTTGATTTTAAAATTTTATCCTTTTTGAAAATAATAAAGACAAAGATTCAAATACATTTTTTAAAAGGACTTATGAGCTGCAGATATTTATGAATAGAAGTGTTGTGTGACTGACTAAACTTGATATATATTACACAATCACATTTACTGAAACATAAATGATTTAACTGAAATAGAGTTTAAGTCAACTGAGATCAGGATGCAGCAGAAAAACTATGAAAACATAACAAGCAGCCACTCTAATCAATAATTAGCCTACGCCCAAAAGCAATAATTAGCCTACGCCCAGTCCCTCAAAATTCAGTAGATTTTTGTGCTAAACGAATGTTATTTTACAGCATATATAGCTTTTACAAGATAAAGTACACGGGTGTTATTTTTATACTAGTCCATTACCATAATCTCTCCAAACATATGTTTTTTCAAGCTAAACTAGAAAACTGGAACTTCTCACACTTATCCTGGTTTTTCTGGTTGTTATAATTTGAAATCGGGAAAAAGAAAAAAGACAGTAAATTTATAACATTACATATATTATTTTAAAATTTTAATTCTTACATCACATTAATAGTATTAATAGTTAAATTTTAGTAATAAGTAAGTAAGAACTCTAATAAAACAAATTTTACATAAAGTTTTAAAAATTAAAATCATGCTGAATAACACTTTGTGGGAAAAAGCAATACATCTTATAAGGACTTAAAAATTATGGAATAATATTTTAAGACTCATTTATTTTTTTAGAAGTAATAGATTATTAAAGAAACCTCACGGACTGGATACATTTCTTTTTTATTTGAAAAATGAACCTTGAAAACAAAATATATTAGAATTCAAATGGTTAAATAATATATAATGCTCATGATTGATTTTTTTTTTTCGGTTCGTTTTGTGGGCGGCATTTCGATCATGGGATACCATTTTTCTTTTGTATCATTGGTCTAAATAAAGACTCTTTTGGGGCTTGAAGATATTGTCCAAGGGATGGGTTTGGGCCATTTTCTGCGCCATGTATGATTAGAATAAGGGCAAATGGTGGGTCAGGCTTGGTAAAACTGGCAATTCTGCTTGCCTTGAAACACCCACATCCCAGGATCGAGTCCTGCTGAGGACATCCCATCTCCATCGCCATCCCCCTCCCCCTCCCCCTCCCCCCATCCTCCACCCCTTAACCCAAAAAAAAAAAAAGAATAAGGGCAATGGACATATGACATAGGACAAGTTATTCATCATGTATATGCTTTTATTGCATTAATTAGCGCATCACATGTTAGATTGTTGTTCGGTACCGTTATTTTAAGATTTTCACGTAAGTGACGTGACCAATCACGGAGTAATATGACAGAACCTATTACCTCAGCACCGTAACATATTCATATTAATAAAGAATGAGTTTGATCCCTATAAATCTAGGCCTCACTAAAAATTATCTTTATTTTACAGTTAAACATTCTTAAAATAATTTAAATACTTAGCTTATATAAAAAAAATTATCCTAATACTAATTCAGTTTTATTATATACTTTAGTACTTTTTTTTGTCGAAGTACTATTGTAAGTACCATTTCATTAATATGGGAGTAATAGATATTATCATATATTTTGACCGAATTTTAATAGATAAAAAAATTAATTATTTGGACAAAATTATTCTTTGCCTGTTTGGAAACCAGTGAAACGGAGTGGAACAAGAGGGTTTGCAACTCGATTATTGGATGACATATACCAGAAAGGCAAACAGCTGCAGCTGCACGGTGAATAAATTATCAGAAAGTCAGCTTGTTGAACTCTCTTTCCGTTGCTGGGACTCAAAATCAAATTTCCTTTTCACTAAGGAATGGGTTGGCAGAAAACCAAAAAACAAAAAGAAAATTATGAAAAGTTTGATGTATTAATATTGAACATAGGGAAACTGCTTTTATTATTTACTAGCAAATTGTGAGATACTGACGTATTTCTCAATTTGCATTTTTAAGTTTTTATCTTTTTAATTATTATTATATATTAGAAATAAAAAAAGAAGTTAATTTTTAATGTAATTATAACTTTTAAGGATAACAATATAATAATTTTTTTTACATTTTCATCCTTTTATATGTGTGTAAGTAGTTGGTTACTAAATATCATTTTGGGAAATGAAAATATGAAGACCGAAAGAGACAATCCTTTTTATGTATAGTATAGATTAATAGGTTTTTATTAACATGTGTCCTTAAGTACAGTTAAGAATTAAAAATAACATTTATTATACTTTATCAAATCATCTTATTTACTTAAAGAATAAAGTATTAAGATTTTCAATACATTAAATGCTTCTATTTTTTATTTAATATTTTTTATTTTGTATTTCTTAATTTACTCTCTCAGTCTATTTTTATTTGCGGTATAAGAGAATTTTTTTGTCACAAAATATCTATCATTTGAAAATATTAAAAAAGTATTAATTAATTCTTTTTAAATTTATCTTTATCTTTTAATAAAAAAAATTAATAAAATAAGTGAAAATAAAAAAATAAAAAATATTAGTAAATTGATAAAAAGAATAATTTAATTATATTAAATTATATTTATCTAAAATTAAAATTATTTAATAATTTTTTTAATTTTTACAATTATCTTAAACGATGAATAAAAATAAATAAAGAAAATATGTCCTTAAGACACGTTTTAACAAAGTTCTATTAATTTTGCTTCTTAATAATAACTTAAATGGAGATTAATGTTTCAACTGTGTCTTGACTTACTTATGTTTGATTAGTTACAACATTCATTGTTCGTTTGACCGTAAAGGCACTTGGATGTAACTAGCATATTCTTCCGGATTAAACTGTTCGAATTGACAATCACTGACATCCTTTACAATGCTTCTCATGAGCATTCAACCAATTCACATAATTCTCCATCAGTCCCGTTTGACAAACAATGAGGAATCTTTAATCTTCTGTACACTGAGGCTAATAAAATCTGTACCGTTGCAACATTGCTAAGAAGATATTTATTGTCTCTCACTCACCCTTTGAGGAATGTAGTCTATGAGTTTTTTTTTTTTTTGGTACAATAGTCTATGAGTTTTATCGTTTAAAAAGTAACGAATAAATAACTTAATTGTATATAATTTATGTAAGAATTGATCTCATTATATCCACAAAATACATAAACTCTAGCCATAAGAATAAGAAATTTTAGGTGGTTGGTAGTAGTTATTTAAAACAATAAAATATATCTTTTGTTTATTTCAGTTTCTCTATTCTCTTTCTATTATTTAAATAAAAATAAAAGAATATATAATTAAATTATCATTTTAAATCTTAAAATTATTTTCGTCTGTTACTTAAAAATAGAAGATTAACTAGAGGCTAGTATATATAATTGTTTAGGAGAATTGAGACTAATTAATAATAATGATTTATATATATATATATATATATATATATATTGTATTATAAAAATATCAAACATGATGAAGATGCAACTAGTTAATTCCAAATTGTCACTGTAATCGTAATTCGCCATGATTTAAATTCATATTACAATACACATTTAATTTGCCTCTCAACCTTTATTTAAATCAAGAAATTAAACTAAATTAGGTGTATATATATACGTGAAATGAAATGACTACTGGGCATGCATATACACGACTAGAATTAAAATGAAACTAAAAAGAATAAAAAACAAAACTAATATTTAACATATTTATAAACAACCAACCCCAAAAAAAAAAGTTAACATATGTACCAAAAAACATATTGATAAACAAATTACGATAATCGGGACATTAATTAACAAAAGAGAAAACTAATTTAACTATCACAACCCAGTTTCTCAGACATAGAACCCTTCCAACTGCCGGATACGCTCCATTGGTCGGAATTCGCCACCGACGGCACCCCATTCCCGCACTTCGCCACCGTCCTCACGCTCTCAATCAGCGCCTCCGTCCGCGATTCCTGCGACAAAATCTCCGACAGCTGCTCAGGGCTTATTACCAACTTCACCTTCCACACTCCCGTGCTGTTATACCTCGGAAAGACTTCCGGTTCCGACCACATCCTAGTGTTGTTGTTGTTGATGTTGTTCTTGTCGTACGTAGACATCCGGTACGGCGTTAAGGTGGCGGCGGTGGGGGCTAGTTGTCTGGTGAAGCTCTTGCTGGATGACAACCCAGAACCAGAAGAAGGGTTGAGAGGAAGGAGGTAGTAGATTTCACCGGCGTGAAGCTCTTCGTTGTGGAGGAGAGGTTCGGAGAACATGTCGCGGCGGCTTCGGAAGATGCCGTGGCCGGGGAACTCGTTGGTTATGCACTCCACGGTGACGGGAGTGTAGAGCTCCATGACGCCTCCGTTGGAGGTCACCACCTTGACCATCACGTCATCCAAAACTCCACGATTGAACCCTTTGAACGCACAGTTCCCCATTGATGTTAAACGTTAATGGATTCAATCCAGCTCTTTGAGCTGGCAGTGTGCTTAGTACAAAGGTTTGGGGTTTGAACGGTGAGGAGGTTTCTTGAAGGTTTCTTGCTCACGGGATAGAAGGATAACTGACCGACACGTAAAGCATCCAATTCCTTTCTTCATTTTGTAGTGGGGTGGACCCACTTTGTTTGTATTATTAGCAAAGAGCCAAAGAAAGAACATTTTCTTTTCTGCACTTCCTGTAGTTATTATATTTAATCTTCAAAACGTAATCGTTTTTATTGTAAAATTGAAAAATCCCAAAATGCAATACTACAAAAGTAAGCAACGAACCCTAAAAAAGGAGAAGACGATGTCATGTAAGTAAGAAGCATAAGGTCAACGATCGGGGACGACGGTCAAAGGATGGCATGATGGATTCATGGAAAGGAGACGCACGTTGCGCCGACCGACATAAAAAGGAGTGTCTAATATGGGAGAAATTTTTAGCTTAAAAGTGTTAAATAATATAACATAATTAATATTATTTATTTTAATATAATATTTAAATAATATAATATTTAATTAAAATAATTTTATTTAATTTTAATTGATAAAATTTAAATTATTTTATTTTATACAATTTTTTTAAATTAAAAATAAAATTATTTTAATCGAATAAATTATTATCTAATATCTTACTCTAACATAAATAATATTAATTATATTATATTATTTATATCTTATACTATATATTAACGGAGCTTTAAAGTACATATATGTTTATACTCACATACACATATAGACTTGGTTAAATTAACATTTGATATATTTATATTTAATAATAGAAGGAGATGCATTTATATATGATTTATAAAATTTTATATATATTAAATATTAATTTAAGTATTTATGTATGGTACATATTTAATTATTATTTTTTATTTTAAGAGTATATATAAATGGAAGAGTTAAGAGGAAAAGAAAAAAATAGTTAATTTTTTATTTTTAAATTAAAAAATTATAACATAATGTTCATAAAAATAAAAAAATGAAAGATATAAGAAGATTATTTAACAATCTATTATTTTAAAAATTTTTAAATAATTTTTTTTTAAATTAAAATTAAAAATTCACCCTTTATTTTCTTTCGTTCCAAACTTATTAATAATAACATTTCTTAAAGGTTTTCATATATATATATATATGTGTGTGTGTGTGTGTGTGTGATAGTGTGAGGCCTTTGGGTGATTTAACAAAACTTAAAACGAGGTCGTTTGGGTGAATGATGATGGGTAGGCTCAAAATCCTTGTCGACCAAATAAACTCACAGGCAGCATGTGTCTGCTGGGATACTCGATTACAATTTGAAACTTTGGCTTATAAATTATAATGATGGACCCTGCTTCATCAATACATGCATTCTCGGCAACATATATAGAGGATTCCTTTACTCTTTACCCTACCACCACCGTAAATTAAGGTCCTTTGGTTTAGCTTCACAACAACTGTTAGTAAAATGACGAAAAGGATTTAAAGGTAAATAAATGCAATAATTATAACATTGTTTAAAAAGGTGTAAGTCCTATGACTTCTGATGATCATAACTATCGGTTCTTGCTTACCTATGTTTGACTTTTAGAGTTTCAGTTACTCCTTTCGGTTTAAAATAAATATTTTTTGGTAAACATTTTTTTGTCTATCTTAGGTGTTTTTCTCAAATATTAAAAAAAATTAATTGCTTATTTTCTAATTTTACTTTTATGATAATATTGTGTAGTAATTAATAAAATAAGTAAAAGATTAATAAGATAATATGTAATAATAGTGTAAAATAATTAATTACTATAAATTAAGTAAGGGTAATTTAATAAAAGAAATTTATAATTAAAGCTTTTCTTATCTTTTTTAATCATTTTGCTTTTTACTAAAAGAATATTTATTTTAAACTGGAAGGAGTAATAAATAAATTTAATTTTTTATCAACTATCAGTTACATTATCATTTAATCATGTATTGATAAATTATTAAAATTATTTTATAATAATAATTACTTATGAAGTTAAACACTTTAATGATATATGAATATATAATTAAATAATAGTACGAAAAAATTTTACATAAATAATAGATCAAAAATAAATTCATAAATATTTAATGTCTTTTAAAAATCAATCATTAACTGACAAAAAATTAATGATTTTTGTAGGATCCATTCTTTCAAGTGGGGGATTATATATTCTCTTTTTATCTATTTTTATCTGTTATTCAAGGTAATTATAAATTAATTAAAAAGTTATTAAATAGTTTTAATTGTATAGATATAATTCAGTATAAATTATCTCTTTTCTCACTTTATTAATATTTTTTCTCTTTTCTTTGTTTATTCTACTAATTCTTTCTTCATTCAAATATAAAAATAAAATTAAAAAAATTATTTAATACTTTCTTAATATTTATAAATAACATATATTTTAAAAAAAAAATTCTCACATCACAAGAGATAAAAATAAACGAATAAAATACCACGCGGGGGGTCATTACGGTGTTTGAAATTTTTCTTCTGATACCAGTATTTTTATGAGTTATGAGGCATTTATTAATCCGAGTTGATGCAATTAATGGCCAATAACGGCATAATAATGATTGGAGGATTGAAATAACTTAAATTTCGAAGTTGCTATGGAAAGCACAACCTCACGGGATGGCTTTAATCATCATTTCCTGAACTTATACTACATATCATTCTAACGGTTGCAGACAACTGCAACGTGATCAGTGGCGGAGCTTCACCAAATATTTTGAGGGGGTGGTAATAAATAATTAATATATAAATTTATTTATAATAATACTTATTTTATAATAAATTCTCATGTTAAAGAAAAGTGTGATATATCAAATTAAAATTAAAGTTATTAAAACACTTTTTCTTATAAACAAAAATGAAATTAATAAAAGAAAGGAAAAGTGAAAAATTTCAAATGAATTTATTTCTAGCTTAAATAATTAAAAGTAAATTATAATTTATTTGCATTTTATCCAACAAATTATGATCATAATATTTCATTTACTACAGTGCAACTAAGAGTAAAACATCTTACTTTATTTTTACCCTCTCTTTCATCTTTCATTTTTTTTATTATTTTTCTTACTCATAAGATCACACCTTAAAAGAAATGATACACATATATACCCACAAAATATGAAATAAAATTAAAAGAAATAGAAGTATACAAATTTTATATCATTTTAGGGGGTTTAATATTTTTTTTCTCTCATATTTTAAAAAATTTTCAAAATGTTTGGGCTCCCCCTAGTCATAAGAAAGATCCGCCATTGAACGTGGTAGACAAATCTCTTTTTTCTTTTCTTTTCTCGCTTTTTCTAAAAAAAATTAAAAAGCTCAAAGTTATTTTTAATAGTTTTGGCTTTTTTTTTTCTTACTTGAACCAAGTCACCAGCAAATCAATACTCAATTTGTGGAAGATTATGTTGTATATAGTGTGGCTCCGGGTGTAACTTGGGTGAGTATAGATACAGTTATATATGTGTACGACTTTAAGGAAATAAAAATAGGTAATTAATATGTAAAATTTTTGGGAGGGTTCCCATTTCAGTGCCTAACCCTATTATGAGAAATTAATTTCTCATCTAATGAAGAGAAGGATACTCTAAAAAAGTAAAAAGAATACTTTTACATAAAAAAATTGATATGATCTTAATAAATTTAGAGATAAATGAATATTATATAAAAATGTTTGAGTTTTTATATGTATATATATAAAAAGATGTTGCCAACGAGGGTTGACTCACTTAATTGACTATCTGTTCATACTTTGTCATGATTTATATTCGATTTTTAAGTCCTCTCATTAGTAAGTCATCTATAAATACAAATTTCAATTGAAAATTTTAATTCTTTGATCTTGTCTCTCTAACTACTTAGCAGTGCCAAGTGGTATAAAGATGTGTCTCATGTTGAAATTTAATAAAAGTTTTAAAACGTAGAGACAATTATGTTGAGATTGCGGTTGTGGTCGCATTGTAGCCATTGTGAGTTACCAATTAATACGTGTCGATGTAGATTACAATAATTATAGTGTATGAGTTGTGGTCGGTGGCTGTTTAATTAATTGATAAAAAAATAGATAAAATCTTTGATAGAATTCAGTTATATTTAAAGATATTTGTTGAATGAAATAAAATAAAATAATTGTTAGATGAAATAAAATAAGATAATTGTTAGATGAAATAAAATAAGGTAATTGTTAGATGAAATAAAATAATAAAAATAACTCACTTATTCAAAAATTAATAAATATATCAAATTATTTTATCAAAAATTCTAATAAAAAAAAATCTGATTATATAATATTTTCTTAATATAATACAGAAGCATAATCATATAAGATTGCAAAATTAATTTATAGTTGAAAAAGATTCGTATACCAATTTGATATATGAAATTTCCAATTACTGTTACATTATTTTTTGCGAATTACTTTTACATTATGAAAATGCTGGATGATTTCTCAAGAAATGATAGAAAGTCAAAGTAAACAAGTAAATGTTTGAATCTAGTTTGTCTGTTTAAAGCAAACATTTAAGGCTTCCTTGGTGGCAGTGTCATCATCATTTTCGGCCATGAAACATTACATTTCGGTTCGTGGGTATATTTTATTTGGGCCTTTCTGTTAATGGGTTCACCGACAACTCCAGCCCCTCAATGGGGCCCTCTTTATATTTCATGGGCTTGAATTCCAAGTATTATAAACTCTTTAATCCAATGAAAACTGGCTAGATAATGGTCTTATAGGGTCATCACTAATGCCCAATCAAAAACAAAAAGAATGCCGATGAAAAAAAAACTCTTTAAAGAAGTGGGTTCCAAAAAGTTTATACAAGTGCCTGAAGGAGTGAAGGATTGTTTGACCCGAAATCTTGAGACTTGATCCACAGAGACCTTTTTTTTGGCCATCCACAGACACATTTGACCTATACATTAAATTCAAATTAATCAGTTTCAGTTTAAAAAAAGAAAGTTAAAATTAAATCTGTCCAAAAAATATGTATCATAGGAAAGAGGAAAGAGTTGGAGATGTTGTATTCTAAAAGAGACTTCTTAATAGTATATATTATACAATTAATTTTATTAATAAGTTGCATGATCTTAGTCAGTCATTTACTATTAGTTAGTTTTGTTGCAATTTAAAATGTCGTCTTAGTTTCGTGGCTCATTTTTTGTTTGTGTTCGCATCTATTTATGACTTTGCGTGCAGTGTCGCTTCAAGATGGCAATTCCTGTTGGGAGAAAATGCTTGGTAGAGTGAGTCTCAGTGCCGGTCCAAGAACGAAGCCTGCGATACATGTTCCGAGCATGAATTTGGGTCAAGATAGAACCCACGGTTTTTTTCTCATGTCTTGAATGGGCGGCTAAAGGGTTTTCGGGTATTTGTATATATCATCCCTTATATATTCCCACGTCAAAATTGAAACCAGGCTTTGGTCTAGTTCCCTTCTGATTGGTAAAATGACTAGAGCAATTAGAACAAGCACAAGGACAAGGACATCAGCCTCTATTGGCACTTGATGACAACCAGGGAAATTAAGTAACGTAACGACGAGTGCCATGGAAATGAGAAAGAATAGAAGAGTCGCCATAAGTCATAATGGTGAACATTTATTGTTTAATGACAAAAAATATGATGTATAGCATGTGGCTTAACCTTAAGTGCACGTTTGGTTTATTGAAATAAAAAGCAATAAAATGTGAATGGTTTCCATATTTAGTTAGACTTAACTAAGTCTTAATTACTAGTAACAATTATTTTTCTTAGACTTAACTAAGAGATCATGGGCTAATCACAAACCGTATTTTAGTGAGTAAATATCCTTGGGCAGACTCTGTATGTGCAAAAAAAAAAACAAACGAATTACATGCATATACTAGTCCATCTTTACGGATCAAGTTTGATCCAAACTACGTACATACCTAGACCCCAATTCTACATGGTTCAATCCAAATAATAGGCTGGGATTAAAATTCGTACATACAGCATGCGTACCCAAGTGTTTTGGTGATAAGTATATAATTGGATGGTGTCGCAACAGAATAGTTGAATAAACTAATAAAAAATGGAATCGTTATTAATTTTTATATATTTTAAAAAAATAATTTAAAAAAATTCACCAAATTCAATTAGTCTGTTTATATATAGAAAAATGAAGGATTCTAAGGAAGTTATTTTAAATTAATTATGTAAATTATTACTAACTTTAATAATATTTAATTTATTCTAAAAAATTAAATAATAAAATTTGATAAAGAAAAATAAATTAAAAAATATAAAATAAAATATAAAATAACACATTTATAAATTTGAACCAAAAATAAAATTTATTTACAAGTTAGAAAAATATTAAATTAAATTATTTATGAATTTGATTAAAAATATATATTTACTATTTGATTAAAAAAATTAAAATAAAATACTCAAACCTCTCATCTATTTATTTGTTTTTTCACAAACTTCAATTTAATTTTAAAACTTACACATATCCCGCTAAATATTTTTAAAAATTTATACACACTTTTCCTAAGTGCTAATACAAACTTTTATTATATTTTAAAAATACATTACACATACTTTCTTTACCTCCCTTGAGAAAGGAGATCTATGTAAGTTTTAAAAATAAAGAAGTTTTTGTGAAAAAAATAAATAAATAGAGAAGAGGTTGAAGTAATTTACTCAAACAATTATTTAAGTAGGGCTTGCTTGTGACTACGTATTCTCAAAATAAAAAATCAAACTCATGTAATTTGTCTAAAACATAATTTTGAGTTAGTGAATTTTAATTAAAATTAATGGCAATTATTATAAAATAAGAAATGATTCACTAATTGATTAATTTATAAAAAATATTTTATTATCAGAGAGTCATCGCGTCAACCTTGACAATTCAATTATTTTAAATTTATTTTTATTTTTAGGACCTAAGAACTGTTACAGTAACATTAATATCAATTTATTTTAATTTATAAATATGATATTTTAAGATTAAAGAGCTTTCATGACAACATTAATTTTAATTAAATTATTTTTTATTTAACAAGCTATCACAGTTAAAATGATTCAAATTATGTTTAATAAAAATTAATTAAATATTGAGGGAAGAAAATCATTATTTTAACTATTAAATAAAAATATTTAACCATTTATTTATTTAAATTTACATTCTATGTTTGTTTCAGAAAATAAATAACAGACGGAGATAATACAATAGGTATGAAAAGGAATAAAGGAAACACATAAACACTATCAACCAGAATGTAAGTAACACGTGCACACGAATCCATACTACTATTTTGCTTTTATCATTTTTCTTTCGATCGGTTAATATGTAAAACCAAGCAACAAATTAAGTACGAACATACTGAAAAGAACCTTTTAAGATTCACATGGAACTAATGGAGTTGCGATGAATCAGAAACAAAAGTCTAAATGCAGTTGGTAGAACTCACCGTGACTCTTTAGTGCGTATTAAAAAGAAAAACAAATGAAATTAGGAGGAGATGATCGCAACACACATGGTATACCCATGGGTTGAAAACAACATATGATGGCATTCAACGAATATATCATGACATGGAAAAAAAAAGCCATCTTAGGAGATTTACCTGTTGATAAAAATTCCTCTGGCAGAATCATATTGCCTTTTCTCTCCGCCTCTGTAGACTATGGATGCCAACGTACCTCCCCCTTTCATTCTTTTCTAGAAACTGTGTGTTACGCGTGCAATCCTTTTCTCTTTCTTCTTTGTTATTTTCTGTGGTCTACATCATTTCTTTGTACATTCCCATTCTTTTAAATAGAACCTATTCAAATCTATATTAATCTCTATTTTTAAGAAAGAGAAATCATGCAATTTTCTATCTAAATTTAAACTAAAGGTTTAATTGTAATTTTAGTATTTTTATTTTAACAAAATAAATAATTTAGTCTTTTATTTTAAAAATATACTATTTGATTCTTTTATTTTTCACAAAATGAATATTTTTAGTCTTTTTGTGTGTGCCATTAAAAATTTAACAAAAAATACTTACGTGATATTAAAAAATATGATTGATTCCAATTTTGGTTATTTTATTTTTATAAAATAAATAATTTAGTCCCTCCAATTTTAAAAATGTTTTTTAATTTAATTATATTGTATACTATAATCTCATTTGTTTTAATAAGAAGATATTTACTAATGCTATTTAACAATAAATAAAAAAAGGTTGCATATAAATAAATTTTATATATTCATGAATACAAATAATATCATTTTATTCTTTCTTTTGTTAAATGGAAATTTAAATTATGAAAAATGATAACTATTTATTAACTCAAACTATCTAAGTTAGATAAAGGCTATTATTAAAATAATCAAAATGTAAATTTTTTTCCATAAATAATTATAATGTTAAATTAAAATTAGTTACATAAAATTATAGAATGCTAATAGGCTTAGACTTTTAAAATCTCAAATAAATCTGAAGCTTTAATAAAAATTAGTGTATTGTATGTAATTAAAGTATATATTTATACAATTTATTATATACAATACACTCATTTTGATTAAAGGTTTGGTTTTATTTGTGATTTTGAAAACCTAAGCCCATATATTGAAATATAATAATCGTATTTAGCTGATTTTCATTTAATATTATATGTATTTACAGAGAGAAATTATCTACATTTTGATTAATTACTTTAGTAATAACTTTTATCCAACTTAAATAATTTGATTTAATTAATAGTTATCATTTCTTGTAATTTGAGATTTTATTTAACAAGAAAAACAATAAAATGAAATTATTTGTATCAATGATATATAAAATTTATTTAGATGTAGGTTTTTTTTTATTGTTATGCAGAATTAGTAAATATCTTAGTATTAAAACACATGATATTATAGTACATAATATAATAAAATTTTATTTAGAGAAATATTTAAAATATTTTTAAAATAAAGAAACCAAATTATTCATTTTATTAAATTAAGAAGACCAAAACAACAATTATTTATATCTTTTAATATCACGTCAATATTTTTTGTTAAAATTTTTAACGGTACACTAACAAGAGACCAAAAGTATTTATTTTGTGAAAATAAAATGATTAAATAATTTATTTTTAAAATATGAGAGTCAAATCGTTCATTTTATTAAAAGAGAGAGACCGAAACTGTAATTAAGTTTAAATTAAATACTTTATCTTATTTTTACTATCTCCCATGATCAAGTCTAGTCTACTATTTTATCTGATTATTCCTTTTTGTATTTATTATACTTTTTATTATAAAAGAAATTAACAATAATTTACTAATTTTTTATTCCTTTTTAATGATAATTAATTTGTACTTTTTATTAATTAGAGTTAGAAAACAAGATAAAATACGGTGTTTACATATATGTTAAGGGAAATGGTCTGTCTTGCTAACTAAAAAAAGGCAATAAATAAATTTAAAAAAAGATGTTAATCTGTTAAGACAAAAAAAAAGTAATAAATAACAATATTATTTATACATTATTTTTATTATATTATATTTATATTTTTTAAATAATAAAATGAGAATAATAATAAAATACATTCTAATAATTTTTTTAAATAAAGTGGTGTAAACAATTGTGTGAAAAAAGTACAAACATTAATTTTTCATTAAACAAGGCCACTGCATAATTCTATTTTGTGCGGCATAATGGTACACGGCTTCCGTTAGGAATGTCTCTTTATGTCAAACATAACGAATAAGCATTAGCAAGATGAAAAATTCTTTGTGTATATTTGGTTTAGCATTGAACCAAACCAAAAGCTAGTTTGAGATATAAAATTTTCTTGAATAGTATGTCATGGTGTTTGGTAACTCTTAAAGGTAAAATTACATTTGTATTCAAATGTAATTTTTATATCTTAAACGTAAAAGTAATATTTTATTATTTTTTTGATAAGAGAAAACTCATTTGGATGCATATTGATAAGAATATTCTTTTTTTTAATATAACTTAAAAAATAATTTATATCTTTTTTAATAATTAATATTTAAAAATAATTTTAATAAATAATATCCAAACATTATTAATTTTATCAAAGTCACTTTTTAAATAAAGATTTTAAAACATAAATTACAATCATACAAATCTACTTTTAAATAAAATTAAGTTAATTTAAAATTAAATTTATAAATTTTAATATAAATACACACTTAATTAAGCATTCTATGCCTTAAATATTTTATTCAACGAGTTAGGCGATGAATACTTAAAAATTTCTTATTTGCCTTGCAAGATACGTTACTTTCCGCTGACAGGTTTGCGTATTTAATGAGGGTGGGGGTTTCCTTGTTTACCAGAAAAGCTCTCACCTCCGCATATTTGTCTACGTTCATCGAAACGGAGGAACCGAAAGGGCTTAAATTGCAAGGAGACAGATCCTACGCAGAAGCAAAACGAGAGAAAGGCACAATGGGTAATGCTTGGTTTGGGGAGAAGAGGAGCAGCAAGGGAGTGGTGCACCCGGTGGATAACCACGATCAAGGTTTGAGATTCAAGGTGCGAATGACCAGTGGGCAACTCAAGGAGTTCATGGGGAAAGTGGACATGCGCAAAGGCAATTCAGAATTAGGCCGTTTGATCTTTCAGGAATGCCTCGAGGGGAGGCTTCATGCTCGCGTCGTTGTTGCTGCTGGGGAGGGTTCAGAAAGAGCAAACAAGTATGCAAGGGGATGGGGTTTAGTGCCAATTCAAGAACATGGTGATTCTGATGAATGTTGAAGACCATATCATACGTAAGTTTCTGAAAGCATTATTGTGAGTCTCTGGTTTCTTCATCAGAAACAAAGTATAAGGCAAATCCTACTGTGTGCCCCAAGTATACTACTGCCTTTCTGATAATAATATTTGTAGCGAAATGATAGAGCTGTCTCTATTTTGTAGTTAAATTATGATTAAGCAAAAACTATATCCATATTTATACCACCTCAGTCATTTTCAGCAAATGGTGGGTGGGGGCATGTGAGCCCGATCTGTATCCCTTTTTGAGTTTAGACTATGAGAACACATGCATCTTTCTTTCTTTCTTTTTTTAAATTAGAACATTATATCTTAATGAAAAGAATTATATATTTAGTTAGTAATGAATTAATTTTTTCGCTTTCTTAAGTACATAACTAATTTTATCCAAATCGCACACACTGTCATGTTCTATATCTCTTTCCAATTTATTGATTTTTGTTTGTCTTAAAAAGCACTCTTTTGAAGTTTTTTTCGTCACCAATAAATCAACTAACATAAGTTTCTAATAATAACTGTCCCATTTTAAACTTCTATCAATATTTTTTAACACACAGGATAACATACGATCATTTTATCAGAAAGTCACATTACTAGCTTGTAACCAAACATATGTACCAACTAGCCAAAAATAATATATATATATATATATATATATATATATATATATATAAAACCATATTTAAAAAAAAAAGAAAATAGCAGAAAAGGAGCCCTTGTTTTACAAAAGTCCCATTCCATGTGTTAGAGCCTAGTTAGTGAAAGGGATGGCACAAAATTATCAACTACAACAACAGTTGCAGTAGATAAGAGCATGTTACCTGTTAGGAGAGGACTGTGATGTCACAAAAGGAAATCCTATTGATAATACAGACCGAAAAGGAAAAGAAAAATTATAATTTTATTATTTTACTTGCTAATGCACTCGTTTAACTTTGGGAGCAAAAACCCTTCTCAAATTTGTTAATCACCCTATTGTCACCATATATAGTTAGAGAAACCGAATGGATATTGGCTTAGTAACCACATTAAGTCACTAATTTAAGAATATAATTATTGATCATGACTAATATGTGTGTTCGTATGTGTGTGTGTGTGTATATATATATATATATATAAAATTTTATTTTATTAGATTAAAGTTAATTATATTAAGAATCAATTTAAAATTATTTTTTACACATAATTTAGTATGCTAATCTTTTATTTTTCAAATAATATTTTTAAATAATATACTTTAGTTGACTAGTCTAGAAAATAGAAGATATTGTTATTAATTCTTGTTAAATAATGATGTAAAATTTTAAATATTAGTAAATAAATTTTGAATAACTAGGTGCGCAAATTGGATCATCTCACAGCCCTTTGGCTTCTGTGAAATTGTTTCTCCTCCAAAAGAGTTGGTTGAGTTGGTGTATGATGATTTTGTAGAGGCTTCTATGCCTGTTGTTTTTTGTTAGGCCTCAGCCCCTTTTATCTAAAGTAAAACATTTCCGATCTATTGATTCAATTAGCTGGTTCACAGATTCAACAGTTAAATCATACCGAATTTGTAATTATATGTGGAAAATGAGCTAATTATAAAACTAGATTAATTTAATTACGAGTTCATTGGTTGAACTGGCACGTTAGGCTGAGTCCTCTAATTAGTTGTTACTAATCCAAAGGAAAAGAGAATATTTCACTTTCTTGTTTCGACATAATATTTTTTGTAAGTTTCAACCCATCTTCAAAAATACTGGATACACAGACAACACAGGTTGTTGAGAAACATGGCTGCAAGACAGAAAAATGGAAAAAAAAAAAAAAACTAATGAGTGAAATATGAAAATTAGATTGAAAGAGAAAAAGTGATTACTCAATAATCACAATACATGTTTTCTAACTAATCGTCAGCTAACCATAGTCTTTTGTGTTTGTTTGGTCATAATTAGCCCCTTTTACCTAAAATAAAATGCTTCCGGTCTATTGATTCAATTAGCAAGGTTCACGGATTATCAAATGACACCGATTTCATAATTCATATGTAGAAAATGAGCTAATTATAAAATTAAATTAATTTAATTATGAGTTCATTGGTTGAATCAGAATGTTAGGTTGAGTCCTCTAGTTATGATTGTTAGTTGTTACTAATTCAATGAGAAATAGAATATTTTACTTTCTTGTTTCAACATAATATTTTTGGTAAGCTTCATTACATCTTTTGAACACAAAAATACTGGATACACAGACAGCATAGGTTGTTGAGAAACATGGCCACAAGAGAGAAAATGAAGAAAAATTAATGAGTGAAATCTGAAAAATAGATTCAATGAGAAAAAGTGATTACACAATAGTCACAAGATATATATACACACACACACACACACACACTATCTAATCATCAACTAACCACAATATATGATAATACAGGTGTCATCTTTTCCCTAATTGATAATTTTCAAAGAAAATCATTAACAATTGAAAGAACTTACCTAAACTGTTCTTAGCATTGAAAAATAGATCAATAATTGAAAGTAATTAGTACTTAGCAAACATGAAGCAGAATTAGGATGGCTACTCTAAAATATAAGATGTACTTTAGACAATAAATGAAAACTAAATTTGAATCGAGTTCAAATATCAAGTGCTAGGCTCGATTCAAGCTCTTTTAATAGAAAACATTAAAATAAAAAGCAATAAATTAACATATAATAAAATTTAATTAATTAATAAAAAAATAGTGTTTGGAAGAAAAATGGCCTAAGAGAAGCTTAAAAGAAGAGAAAGATAGAGGGTTTGACCGATATATTGGAGAGTTCAATCTTGATTAACCTAATGAGGATCATTAAATTGATTATTTAATTTAATAGGCTATTTGGAGAATGGTTAAACGAGATCTTGTTAGTTGTTGCCAACACCACCTCCCCAGTTGCCATCCGTCCATCCCTCTTGACCATTTTTTCATGCTACTTATCACTTGTTTTCCTCTTTTTCCCTCTGCCACTGATTTCTTTCCATTGCAAAAAGACGCATCTGTCCTCTTAGAATAGGATGATAAGGTTAAACATAATCATTATTATTGAAAATAAATACTAAATTTTTTTTTGCTCATAACGTGACAAAATCAAATTCTTTTCCTTTTAAATATTACAATAAATATTCACATGAACGGGATCTCAAATGCACAGAAAAGGTTGACTAATTAATGACCAGCTAAACATAAATATATTAAGCTAGACAAACTTATTGATAATTACAAAAGCTGAGAGGCTCAAGAGGTTATGAGTGTGTTTGAGTAAGTGTTTCTCTCACCCAAATTAATTTTTGAAGACTCAAATAGGTTTTTATTCATTTTTTATCTTATTTGTTTGGGCATTTCTTTCATTTTTTAAATGTGATTTTGCCTTCAAAAATTTGTTTGACTTGGAGTACCTATTTCTTACTTTTAAGTTGAGCATAATTTATTTTTTCAAATATAAATCATTTCACTTAAACTAAACTCACTTTTCATCAAAATTAAATTTATAAAATTATTATGTTTGTAAATTTTAATCCAAACACATACTCATTATGAGAATTATAAGAAGAGGAATAAAAATGTTGGGAGGGGTGGTTTTGGGATTTGAAGAGGTTAATTAAGACAATAAGCTATCCAATTTATTTTTACTTCCTTCATTATCCTTTCAACAGGAAAAAAAAAAAGAAGAAGAAAGTTTTAGACATCACGCCATTTTTCTGTATTTTTCTTGGTCAATAGAATTGAATTGCATCAACTACAGGGAAGAGGAAGTCGAACACAACCAAACACACACTACACATACACAAGGATCAAGAAATTTACAGGGAGAGAAACAGAGAAGCATTAACCAAGGAGATTACTTTTAATAGACAAGGATTGCAGGTCAGTGTTATCATATTCGTAAGCCCACAACTACCTAAACCAAGCAGGCAATGTGAAGGAGGACGTAAAGGAAGAAAGGGTTATAACTTATATTTATATATGTGTACAACTTTAAGGAAATAAAAATAGGTAATTAATATCTAAAATTATTAAAATTTTATTTAAATATTTTTACATGAAGAATTGATATGATCTTACATAAATTTAGAGATAAACGAATATTTATATAAAAATTTCTGATTGTATATATATAAAATTTAGAGATAAATGTATATATATAAAAAGATGTTTTTATCTTGATTGAAAATTTTTGCTCTTTAATCATTTCTCTCTAACTACTTAGCGGTGCCTGGTGGTACAAAGGAGTGTCTCATGTTAAAATTTGGTCAAAATTTTAAATTATAATTATAGTTACATTATGACTGTTGTAGACTAATACAAATTAATATGAGTGATGCGGACAGTAATAATTATACTGTATTGCGGTCTACAGCCGCACTGGGTGATGTACTTTGCAATTTGAAACCCTAAATTTAATTCACCCATGAGTCTCATAAAAAATACTAGGTTGGAAATATTATCTTGTCTAAGCAAAAATCAGTTGATAGTATAACATAGATATAATCATATAAGATTACAAAACTAATTTAGAGTTGAAAAAGATTGATGTACCAATTTGATCTATGAAATTGCCAATTACTTTTACATTATGAAAAGGCTGAATGATTTCTCAAAAGAAAATCAAAGTAAAAGATTAAATGTTCAAATCTATAGCATATTTGGGATAGTTTAATAATAGAAAAAAATTTATTTTTTTTAAATTCTCTCAAAAAAATTTAATAATAAATTATTTTAATCATAAAATAAATTAATCCAAATCCATTGTCTCCTTTTAAAGCAATAATTTAAGGCTTTTTTAGTGATAGTATCATCATCATTTTTCGGCCATGAAACATTACACATTAGTTCGTGGGTATATTTTTCTGTTAATGGGTTCATCGACAACTCCAGCCCCTCAATGGGGCCCTCTTTATTTTTCACGGGCTTGAATTTCAAGGCTTGTAAACTCTTTAATCCAATGGAAACTGGCTGGATAATGGTCTTACATGGTCATCACTAATGACATTTTCTAGGGCATGTGTGCTCGATCAAGAACAAAACGAATGTAAATGAAAAAAAAATAAAATTGAAGAAGTGGGTTCCAAACATTTTATATATTATACAAGTGCTTGAACGAATGAAGGATGGTTTGACCCGAAATCTTAAGACTTCACCCACAGAGACCTTTTTTTTTTTTTGTCATTCACGGACACCTTTGACATATGCATTAAATTCAAATTAATCAGTTTCAGCTTAAAACAAGAAAGTTAAAATTAATCTGTCTGAAAAAATATGTCTCATAGGAAAGAGCAAAGGGGTGGAGATGTTGTATTCAAAAAAAGACTTCTTAATAGTATTTATTATATAATAAATTTTATTAATAAGTTGCATAACTTAATTAGTAATTTACTGTTAATTAGTTTGGTAGTAATCTAAAATATTGTAGTCTTAGTTTCCCGGCTCATTCATGTTTGGAGAAAATGCTTGGTAGAGTGAGTCTCAACGCCGGTCCAAGAATGAAGCCTATGATAAATGTTCCGAACATGAATTTGAATCAAGACTGAACCCACAGTTTTTCCCCCGTGTCCTGAATAGGCGGCCAAAGGGTTTTAGTGTGTGTGTCTATATATATATATATATCATCCCATATTCCCATGTCAAAATTGAAACCAGGTTTTGGTCTAGTTCTTTCCTTCTTTGCTGAGGCTGTTTGTGATTTGGTTTAGATTAATTCTGAGAGAAAAAATTATTCGAAATAAATCAATCAAATTTTTCATATTAAGAATTAATCGATTTTATTTTAATTACAGAATCGAATTAAATCAAACTATTTTCAATCGATTGGGTTTGATTTAATTTAACTATTTTTTGGTCAAATACTCTCTTCTTAAAAAAAATTTTATATCCAACTAATTTTTTTTTCGATGATTCAATTAACAATAAATTAGTCTAAAAATATTAATAAAAAATAATCAAATAGTTATAAATAACAAATTGACATAAACATTTCTATAAAAATCATAGTAAATTAAAATCTAATTTTCTATAAGTATATAGTTATAAAAATATATATATATCTATAATAACATAAGTTCAATTTGGTTTCTTTTGATTCAGTTTCATATATAAAAATCGAATATTGAATCAAACCAATTAATATGTATAAAAAGAGAATCAAACAAAATTAATTAATTTCGATTTTGTTCAATTTTTAATCTTTTAGTTTACTTTTTTTGAGTGCTTGATAAAATGACTAAACCAATTAGAATTTAGAACAAGCACAAGGACGTCAACCTCTATTGGCACTTGATAATAACCAGGGAAATTAAGCAACCTACCGAAGAGTGCCATGGAAACGAGAGAGAATATAAGAGCCGCCATAGATCATAACGGTGAATATTCAATGAGAAAAAGTTGTAACGTACGGCATGTGGCTTCACGCTAAGCCCCCTTGTACATTTATAAGCCGTTGCCCCCATTCCCATTTGAATCACACAGGTCATCTTGTTCACGGCAAATTTCGCAACTCCTATCGTCATTATCTCATTCTCTGGCCCCATTCATCGTCATAATTAAATTCAACTTGTAAAAAACATTTAGTCTTGACTCGTAGTATCAATTAACTTTATTAGACTTAACTAAGAGATCATGGGGCAATCTAAATTCAAAAATCATGTTTTAATGAGTAATTCTTGGGTAGACTGTGTATGTGCCAAAAACAAACGAGATTTCATGCATATATTAGTCCCATCTTTATGGAGCAAGTTTGATCCACCCTATGTACATACATGGACACCAATTCTACATTCAAGCCGAATAATAGGGGATTAAAAGTCGTACTACACCATGTTAAGTGAAAGGGTCCGTCCAGGTCCAGCCAACTAAAAATGGCAATAAATAAATTTGGAAAAGATGTTAAGCGTACCAAAAAAAGGAGCAATAAATAAGGCCAATGCATAATTCTATTTTGTGTGGCAGAATGGTCCATGGCTTCATCCGTTGGGGATGTCTCTTTATGTCAACCATAATGACTAAGCATCAGCAAGATACGTTACTTCCCGTTGACAGGTTCGCGTATTTAATGAGGGTAGGGGTTTCCTTGTTTAGCTGAAAAGAAACCGAAAGGGCTTAAATTGCAAAAGAGGGAGAGGCACAATGGGTAATATTTGCTTTGGGAAGAAGAGGAGCAGCGAAGGAGTGGTGCACCCAGTGGATAACCACGATCAAGGTGTGAGATTCAAGGTGCGAATGACCAGTGGGCAACTCAAGGAGTTCATGGGGAAAGTGGACATGAGCAAAGGCAATTCGGAATTAGGCCGTTTGATCTTTCAGGAATGCTTCGATGGGAGGCTTCATGCTCGTGTCGTTGTTGCTTCTGCGGAGGGTTCAGAAAGAGAAAACAAGTATTCAAGGGGATGGGGTTTAGGGCCAATTCAAGAACATAGTGATGAATGATGAAGACCATATGTAAGTTTCTGAAAGCGCATTATTGTAAGTCTCTAGTTTCTTCATCAGAAACAAAGTATAAGGCAAGTCCTACTGTGTGCCCCAAGTATACTATTACCTTTCTGATAGTAATATTTGCAATGAAATGATAGAGCTGTCTCTATTTTGTAGTTAAATTATGATTAAGCAAAAACTATATCCATTTTCAGCAAATGGTGGGTGGGGGCATGTGAGCCCGATCTGCATCCCTTTTGAGTTTAGACTATGAGAACACATGCATCTTTCTCTCTTTCTTTTTTTCTTTTTTAAACTAGAACATTATGTCTTGATGAAAAAAGTTATATATTTAGTTGATAATGAATTAACTTTTTCGCTTTCTTAAGTACATAACTAATTTTATCCAAACCGCATACACTGTCATGTTCTATATCTCTTTCCAATTTATTGATTTTTGTTTATCTTAAAGAGCACTCTTTCAAAGTTTTTTTCGTCGCTAATAAATCAACTGAACGTATAAGTTTCTAATAACAACTGTCCCACTTTAAATTTCCATCAATATTTTTTAATGCACAGGATAATATACGAACATTTTATCAGAAATTCACGTTACTTGTAACCCGAAAATGGCAGAAAAGCATACCCCTGGCCATGCTGTGTCGATTGATCAATGGGAAATTTATTTACAGAAGTCGTATTGCATGTGTTTGCGCCTAGTTAGTCAAAGGGGGTGGCACATATTTGTCAACTACAACAACAGTTGCAGCAGATAAGAGCATGTTAGCTGTTAGGAGAGAACTGTGATGTCACAAAAGGAAATCCCATTGATAATACAGACCGAAAAGAATTTTTTTTTATTTATAATTTTACCATATTACTGTGTTAATGCTCTCGTTTGGTTTGGGAGAAAGAAATCCTTTTCAAATTTGTCAATCACCCAATTGTCACCATAGTTAGAGAAACCGAGTATATATTGGCATAGTACCCAGATTAAGTCACTAATTTAAAAAATATAATTATTGACTAATATGTATGTGTGTGTATATATATATTTATTAGATTAAAGTTAGTTTTATTAAGAATCAATTTAAAATTATTTTTACACATAATTTAGTATGCTAATCTGTTATTTTTATATTATATTAAAAATAATATTTTTTGAATAATATATTTTAGTTTTGACTAGTCTAGAAAATCAGTACTTTGAAATAGAAGATATTGTTATTAATTCATGTTAAATAATGACGTAAAATTTTAAATACAAGTCTATTAGTTTAATTAGCTAGTTCACTGATTCAATTAGCAAATCACACTGATTGTGGAATTCATGTATAAAAAATGAATCAATTATAAAATTAAATTGATTTAATTACAAGTTTATTAGTTGAACGGCACGTTCGACTGAGTCATCTGATTATAATCATTAGTTGTTACTAATTAAAGAAAGAGAATATTTCTAGTTTTAACATAATATTTGTGGAAAGTTTCAACACATTTTTTGAACACAAAAATACTTAATACACTGACAACACAGATTGTTAAGAAACATTGTCTGAGGAGAGAAAAATAAAACAAATATAAAAATTACGTTGAATTAGAAAAATGATTACACAATAGTCATAATATATATTTTTTGACTAATCATCAACTGACCACATTATATGATAATACAGGTGTCATCTTTTTTCCTAATTGATCATTTCCAAAGAAAATCATTAACAATTGAAAGAACTTACCTAAACTGTTTCTTAGCATTAAAAAATAGATCAATAATTGAAAGTAGTTCTTACTTAGCAAACATGAAGTAGAATTAGGATGGCTACTCTAAAATATAAGATGTACTTTAGACAATAAATGGAAACTAAATTCGTGTCAAGTTCAAATATCAGGTGCTTGAATCGATTCAAGCTCGATTAATAGAAAACATTAAAATAAAAAGCTATAAATCAACATATAAAAAAAGTTAATTAATTAATAAAAAGTAGTGTTTGGAAGAAAAATGGCCCAAGAGAAGCTTAAAAGAAGAGAAAAACAGAGGGTTTGACCGATATATTGGAGAGTCCAATAATGATTAACCTAATGAGGATCATTAAATTGATATTTTAATTTAATAGGCTATTTGGAGAATGGTGAAACGAGATCTTATTAGTTGTTACCAATGCCAGCTCCCCAATTGCCCTCCGTCCATCCCTCTTTGACTATTTTTTCATGCCACTTATCACTTGTTTTCTTCTTTTTCTCTCTGCCACTGTTTTCTCTCCATTGCAAAAAGACACAGCTGTCCTCTTAGTGTAGGGTGATATGTTTTCCCATTTTATCTCTTTGGTTAATTTTTGGCTATTTAGACCAAAATGGAACGAGCCAAAAAGCTAAATAAAGTGAAACTGACTTTCTTCTAGACATTTGCATGTTTTACTTTGACATGTTTAGAGCAGCTAGAATCCAAAGCTCGAGTAAAACTTTAGTTTTATTAACATGGCTACAGCATCAATCTTTCTGTTTTGTTAGAATGTTCACATGAATGGGTACTCATATGTAAAGAAAAAGGTTGACTAATTAATGACCAGCTAAACATAAATATATTAAGTTAGTGCTAGACAAACTAATTGATAATTACAAAAGTAGAGAGGCTTAAGAGGTTAATTATGAGAATTGATGAAATAAATAAAGAGACTGTGAATTATGAGAAGAAGATAGTAACGTTGGGGAGGGTTGTTTTGGGATTTGAAGAGGTTAATTATGACAATAAGCTATCCAATTTATTATTGTTTCCTTCATTATCCTTTCAACAGAAAAGTACAAAGAAATAAAGTTTTAGCCTGGAGAACATCACGCCATTTTCTGTATTTTTCTTGGTCCATAGAATTGAATTGCATCAACTACAGCGTAGAGGAGGTCGAACACAACCAAACACACACTACACATACACAAGGATCAAGAAATTTACAGGGAGAGAAACAGAGAAGCATTAACCAAGGAGATTATTTTTAATAGATAAAGATTGCATGTCAGAGTTCTCATATTCGTAACCCACAACTGCCTAAACCGAGCAAGCAATGTGAAGGTGGACATAAAGGAAGAAAGGGAAGGTTCAATACAATAAAACAAATGTTTTATGTAGACCCACCTCCTAAGACCATATTATAATTTATAACAGAGAGAAAGTGGTGATATAGCCTAAAAAAGGTTGGTGTTCTGCTCTCTTTCTTTTGATATTATACTTTCTCTTCCTCTAGTCTGTGTTGTATTGGTTCTTCATATCTGTACTTTCTTATGTAAGCTTTTCTTTTTCTTTCTATTCCTCTTTCTTTTCCTTTCCACCCTCAAAAGTAATGATTTTCTAGTTAGGAATATCATTGTTGAGGAATTTGAAGAGTAGTTGTTGTGGATGTGAAAAAATGTTTTCATTGATGTGATATTCAGAAAACGAGCATTAATAGCATTTTTCCAGCTTTTATTAACTTTTCTTTTTCCTTGTCCCCTCATGTTTTCTGGGTTTTCCTTGTCATCCAATTTTGCTGTTCTTTATTTGGAATTTTGTGGCTGTCTATTCCTATTGGTTTTTTCTTGTACCTAATATACACAATGTCTCCCCAAAGGCAATTCCAGATGATGGGTGGCAACAACAATCCAAGGCAATACAATAATACAACTTCTACCAAAATCTTTGTTGGAGGGTTAGCTTGGGAGACTCAGAGGGACACAATGAGAAGATATTTTGAGCAGTTTGGAGAGATCTTAGAGGCTGTTGTTATCACAGACAAGAACACAGGGAGATCCAAAGGATATGGCTTTGTAAGCCTATTTGTTTTTTTGTTGTGTTTCTCACATCTTTGCATTTTTACATTTGTTCTTTCGTTTCCTTTGGTTCTATGATCTTGAACCATGAGTCTTTGGTTTTGTTGGTTTTCAAGGTCATATTTAAGGATACAGAGGCAGCAATGAAAGCATGTCAGAATCCATCTCCAATAATTGATGGGAGAAGGGCGAACTGTAATCTAGCATCTCTTGGTGCAAACAAAAATCGCCAAAAAACTCCTCAACATGGTCTCAATCCTTTCTTTCTCCTTCATCTACCTTTGTTGTTTCCTTTATTTTTACCTTGATTATATATGTCCATTTCAAATTTTATTTTGTTCTAAAGTTGGTTTTTTGTATTCTCTGCAAACCCATTTCAGTTTCTGAGTTTTTTCTTTTTAATCTATTTATCTCATCATGAGCAAGAAGCTACCCGCCTTTGACAATTGGTTATCAACTGTATCTTAAAAAAAAAATTTATGTGATATAAGATAAGAAATATTTGAATGCAACTTCACATTGTAGGTGCAGGACGGTTTAGACCTGCTCCTGGAATGTTGGCTTCGCCTGCTTATCACGGCTCTTCGTCTACATTTGTCTATCAACCCACTGGGCAATACTCATTTCCCTATTCAACTTATGGGTAAAATGAAAGTACCATATATTTTGGTCATTTTTCTCCTTCTTCCCATTTTCTCTGTTACCTTTCTCTCTGATTCTGCTTCTTTGGATCTATTAGCAGATATACTGGATATTCACAACACATAATGGTAGGTATTTATATAATAATGCTTAAAAATAACCACATAAATTAGTTATATCCCCCATGTTCTTCATTGACTGAGGTATACTTGTATGTGTGCAATGTTGCAGAACTGTTATGGTGTCTATGGAGGTCAACAGTTCTCGCCTTACTACTTATCCACTGGGGCATCTGGGCCAGTGGGGTTGATCCATAATATTTACCCTTTTTGTGCCCAATATGCACATAGTAGCCAGGGTCTTGGTTTTGGAGTTCAATATCCCCGAATGATGCAGTTTCCATTTCTCCCTCGGCATTATGGCTCTGCTGGGATCCTTTCATTTCCTTCTTCAATGGCGATGCCAACAATAAGTGCAGGTGATAATTCTAGCCCAAGAAGTTACGATTTTTATTAATATTAACTCTTGAACTATCCAAGTTTACACAAGAGTATTGAATGGTAAAATTAATGTAACAGTTGCAACAACAGCAACCACAACAACAACAGATGCGGCAGCAACAGGTACAATTGCTTCACAAGAAGCTAGAATAACTTCTGAACAAAATTCTTCAACTTAATCTCTACAGGGGAAAGCAATGTCATCTTGTAAGGCTAACCACATCAAAAAGCTGATCAAAAGGGTGGTCAATAACAAAGTAGGAATGACTATGAGTAAAGGAAGCATTTTAAGTTATTGATTCAAGAAGGAAGCAAATCAAAGTGATCAGCACAGCAGCATAACAAAGGCAGAGGAATCCAGGAACTCAGCATGGAACTGTTTAAACAAGCAATGTGTATATGAGATTCATTAAAAGCTTGTGCCACTATTGGACCTTAACCAATCCTCAATTCATGTCCATAATCATCATGTGTTCATCACATTGTCGCCTTGATCATATATATCATAATACATGTTTGGTTTAGGGAAATAGGAAGTATCTTTTAGAAGTAGGGGAGGATTATATTCATTCTTGTATTTAGCATAAAGTAGAATGTAAATATTGACGCTTTGGATTCTATCTTATATACTAATTGTACTTTTCATTAAAGTCTCTTCAGTGACAAGAGCATCCAATGACATAGTTATCTTGTTTATTTGGACAGTAAATGAGATCAAAAGATTGGCTTTATTACTTTGAACTCCTTATTGATTGATCTCTTAAGAAGACAAAGTTGAGCTTGGATAGCTCAGTGTGTTAACTTGTTTTTTTTTTCGTAATTTGTTATTGATATTTTCTACTCCTAAGACTATGTTTGAGAGTTTGGAGAGAATGAGAAGGAAATGAATTTAAAAAAAAATGAAGGGAAAGAAAAGAAAAAAATAGAAGACTAATTAATAAATTATCTTTTATTTGTTTAGATGTTCTAAATCTTCTAAAAAATTTTAAATTGAATGAACTTTAAAATGTTTACAAAAAATTATTAAAGAAAAATTTTAGAAAATAACTTAAAAATTTTCATTTCATTTTCGTTTCTTTTCTAAAACTTCCAAATAAAGAAAATAAATCTTTCCCTTCCTTCATTTTTCTTCCCTAATCTTCTATCTAAATATAGCATAAAAAAGAGATTAACTGAGGAAAAGAAAACTATGTTTCTTTCGTTCTTTCTTTTTTTGCATATAATCATGACTTTTAGCATTCATCTTTCATTGTCGTGCATTCTTTTTCCTTGTATGTGACTATTCTTTCGCATAACTGAAAAATCTTATCATGCTCTCTGTACAAACGCGTTTGGAATCCAAGGAGGAACTCGCACTGAGAGTGAAAAGGGTTGTTGGTTACTTTCTAATACTTTTTAGGGTATTTTAGAATGGTGTGTCTGGTTATTACATTTTGAAACCCGTGTGTATGATCAGGAGAAATATATAGACTCATTGGTTTTGTCTAAATAATGTGCATGATCTCTCGTAGTTTTTCTTGCATAAAGCTTTTCGTGTGTTGGGGGAAAAATTATAATGATGAGATTTTGAAGTTTCCTTTGACTTAAAACCTTCTAAAGCCTCTTTCTATTTTATTATTATTATTCTAGCACTTATCATTCTAATAACTACAATTTTCTTTTGGTGAACACGGTATCAAGTTATTTGATGCTTCTTGTAGGCTTAAAGTTGCATTTTTATTCTTTTACAGGCGTTTGCTATGGGTTCTTCTAATTTCTCATATGCTTGAAAATCTATTTATTTTATATTTGGAATATATGTTAAAAATTCAACATTCTAATATCCTTTTTGACATATATATCATACACGTGAGATTTTAAAAATTTTGAAAATATTAAACATCCAAATATTATATAAATAAATTTTTAAATACTTAAAAAATTAGAACAACCACATATTGAAGTTTTGGATCTTTGCCACGAAGAAAAAAAAAATTAAAACTTTAAATGAAAACAATTAAGCGTTGAAGACTCACATATGAGTAAAAAAAGTTTCATATTAAAAAAGAACAAACATTTTTTTAAAAAAATTTTGTATTAAGATGTAGTTTTACGTCTCCAATTATAATTCTTTACTAAACTCATAAATGAAGATTTTTCAGTGTATTGAATTTGCAAGTTCCTAAGCTAACAATATATCAAAATTATATTTAATGACAAAAATAATAAAAGCATAAAAAAGAAAAAAGGCATTGATAAAATAAAAATGCACTTTAATTTGGCTCATTAAAAATGTTAATTTAATTTGTTTATCACTCAATAATAAAAATATGATTATCTTGTGATATAAATCTTAGATTGTGTCCATAAAATATAATTATTGAACAAATTAAAATGGAATTTGCTTAAGAAAAATGAAATATTATTTTCACCAATATTTGTTTTTTGTCTTCACCGATGTCTTTACCAATGTTTGTTTGTTTTTTTTTTTTTGGTCAGCAATGTCTTCACCAATGTGGACTATGTTTTATTCAAACTCCTTGCTTAAAATGGGCCTCACATAGAGGCCCATTACTGCCCCATCTATGGTGCTCCTGTCTTGCACCTTTAAAACCCTCGAACCCTAAATTTACATCGTATTTGCGGCCGCCAAGCGAATTTGCAGCGAAGCATTCGTCTAAGATCTTGTTTACTTAGGGTAAGCTGCTTCGACATGTGTGTTTCTATCGATAATACTTTCATACACCAAGTTTTCATGGAAACTACGACAATTTATTTGATGTTTCTTTTTTTTTTTTTAAGTTTTTGGAATATCCTCTTGATTTGCTTTTTCTTCTTTCAATTATTTGATTTGTAGTGTGAAAATGTCGCTTGGAGAGACTGCTTGCATCTACGCGCTTTTGATCCTTCACGATGATAAAATCCCAGTCACTGTATCCTTGTTTGGGCCCTAAGGTTTTGTGTTTCTGTTTTGTGTGAATGCTTGAATCATTTTATAGTTTCAGCTTCCATTTTCTCTTGTCGGCGTAGATTTTGAATCAATTGAAATACTGTGGAAGTGGGATTCGAAAAAAGGAAACTTTTCTTGGAAGAAGAAAGTGGGTCTAATCCTGACATTGATTTGGAATCAATTTTAATACTGGGGAAGTGGGATTGAATATTTATTTATTGGTAAAAGAAACTAGGTTTAGGTTTAACATAAATTTGTTTGAGGAAGATGTGTTTCTCCTTAAGTTATTGTTAAATAGGCTGAGAAGATCTCTACCTTGTTGAAAAGCGCAAAGGTTGAAGTTGAATCTTATTGGCCAAGTTTATTTACTAAACTTGCTGAGAAGCTAGACATTGGGGATTTGATATCGAGTGCTGGAGGCGGTGGGGCTCCAGTTGCTGTTGCAGCCCCAGCTGCTGCCGCTGCCGGTGGTGGCGGTTCTGCCGCTGCCGCTGCTCCTCCTCCTGAGGAGAAGAAGAAGGTAGATCTTTAGTGAAAATTTTGTTCGTATTGTTGTTGTTGAACTGTGTCTTCTGGCTGTTGGTCATCTAATTTGTATCTGTTGGTTGCAATTTTACAGGAAGAACCCCAGGAAGAGAGTGACGATGATATGGGATTCAGCTTGTTTGATTAGGGGCTCTTTCAGTATGATCTAGTCTATTTTTTGTGTTTCTCTAAGGGTACTTACTCTATGGTTTTGTTAGGTCTTCCTTTTGTGTTGAAGTATATTTGTATACGTCATGATTTTGTAGTGCTCTGAACTGGGGAATTTGGTTGTTTCCATTTTGAGAATTCTGACAGGAGAATATTCACGTGCTTCTCTTTCTTCGCCCCTACCCCCGTTTGTGTGTCCGCTGGGCTGTGCAAATATGTTCATGTCTAAAACTCAGTTTATGGCTTAAAATGGTTGCAGAATCAACGTAATTTCCCCAAATTTATAATATCTTTTTGATTGTTCCGTATGCAATATGGATCAAAGTAGCATGACATTCAGGTTGACGGTGGATGTGAAAACTACTTCTGATTTCATATAGCACTCTAGATATAATCAAATTCAACAGACGACACATTAGTTACTTTGTTTTGGTAAACTCAAATGACTTTCATCTTTATACTCCCGAAATGAAACGTGAAATCTGAGTTTCTATACACCATTTATGTTCTTCCATTTTTGTCGTCCGTTGTAGTAACTAGGTGGCAAGAGCATGCATGTGAAGGACCAGCCCACTTTTGTGATATGATGTGCTTAGGTGTTCTACATCGGTTTTTTTTTTTTTTGGTCATAATCATGCTCGGACTGGCTTCATAGATTTTATATTTGAATTATGTTTAAACAGCATGGTTTACAGAATAGAGTATGCTGTTTGCTTAATTCTCCTATTTTTATGTTGAGTACACGAGGTTCAGATTTTACCATGCTAACAAACTCGTTTAGTTTACGCTCTTTAGTCGGGGCCAGGTCGGTGCGACTAAAGCTGTGCTCCCAACACTTGACTGTCCTAGCCTCTCTCTCGGGCTAAACGGGCTGACCTGCCGTGTTGGTCCAATCTAGTACAGTCTATTCAGGTCGTTTCTGGCATTGGGCTGGGCCAGATTGACAAAAGGCTGGAATTGATGTTATTGGACTTGGCCCGTTAAAATGATGAGTCCGTGGAGCCAGGTCTAATTTTACACGTGTACTACTGACGAACTTCTCATGCCTAATGGTAATTTTCGTCACGTTCTGATTTTATGGGATTAAATTTAAAAGTAGGTACGAACTTTAGAATTCTATGTTCTTTGCCAATGCTACTTAATAGAGTGGTGAAAATTAAAAAGTTCTGGCTAGCTGGTGACAACTATTCAAGAGTTGGATGCATGTATGGCAGAAGAGTATAGCACTCGTGAATGCCAAGTTCGTTATGAATCTCCTTAGAACAGGGCTAACTGCCGGGTGATATTAGGTTTAGAGCGCCACACATGGTAACCATTCCTCTCGTTGTATTTCTGGGTAATTTTGGATGTTGGCATTGAATCGTTTATTTGCAGTTTCTTTTTTTAGGGGAAATATTTGCCGAAGAACAACAGAATTGAATAGAAATTGTTGCAGCTACTAAGGAGGCTAGTGCAATCTTCCAGTCTCAACAGCTAGCGGTATCAAGAATGTTGAGACTTTTCTTCTAAACGAACTAAACTACTGCTGAGGAATTTTTCTTCCCCGTTAGCTGGAGCCTAGAATGCAGACATAAGAATTAGTCAATGGATTCACGGCTAGGGACACATAAGAAGCTGAAAGGTAAGAAGATAATAATGAACGATAATCTACGTTAAGAGTTTTCCGCCCAAGTAACATAAACCGGTTGCGAGGACTAGTTTGCCCGGCATTGCCTATGAAATCTACACTTCTAAGAAACGCTATAAACTAATCTTGAATACATACACTTATAGATACGCCGCTACTGACCCTTTTACTGCGGTGGATTACCCTGGTTTAAAATATAATCTCCTTTCCTACGTAAGTTCTCATCATTTACTAGGAAGAAAACAAAAATACAAGGTAGGATAAACCATGGCACATTAATGAGAAGCACAGGACAAGGAGCTTCATCAGACTAGCTCTGCTTCCCTTTCATCTTTTGTTCTTATGGAGTTGCCACGTTCTCCTTTGCCTGTGGAGCAATTTCTTCTCCATCAATTCCGGGTTCACTGCCAGCAACTCCCACGTTTAGCAGTACTTCCTCCCACTTCTTAGCAGGTCCCTGGCCACAAAATAAACTTCAGTTACTCAGGGTTTGGGAGAGATATTTAGTATGGATTTGTAGGTTCACATCAATAGTATAAAAAATTTCCCTCGCTACTTTTGGGATACTACTTATTTTCTACCCTCACTCACCTTCCATGAAAGATCTCGAGACATGCAATTCTTGATCATTTCTGTAAAAGCTGGAGTTCCATAGGCTGCAAGGGCCCTTTTTACAGTCTTAGCTACAGCAGCCACATCCGCAGGATCCACAGCATCACACTAAAGCAAAAGATTGAAAACAATAAGGTTAGTACTTGGTGCTTGAGCTACAATGGACACACTTGTAAGTTACGATCTGGCAGCTATTACTTCAACATTGAAGGAACCCATCTGAAATCCTGTGAAACCTTCTTTGACTGTGTCAACTAATCCACCAGTTGAGGCAACTATAGGTACCTAAAGAAGCGAAGAACAGAAATTCAAAAAAATATATAAGTTTAGTGATTACAGGAAATGTTATAGCAGGAAGTATCCATATGAACGAAGGACTCTGTAATGTAGAAATTGTACAGTTCCGTAGCGCATGGCTTGTAGCTGAATGAGACCACATGGTTCAAATCTGCTAGGAACCAAAACAAAATCGGCTCCGGCTATTATCATATGGGCTAGGGGAACATTGAATTTTGCCACTCCTCTGGCCTTGTCAGGGTTTTGTGTCTCGAGCTGCTCAAGCTGCTTTTCCATTTGTTTCTTGCCTGTTCCCTAAGTCAATAGCATAAAAGATTTAAATTAGATTTCTTGTTGCTTTTATGACGTCAGATGTCAGAAGGGCGAGAAAAAACAAGTTTCTTGTTTCTATACTTACTAGGGCTACTATCTGAACCTTCTCCTTGATAAATTCGGGAATGCTTGCTACAAGAATATCAGAACCTTTTTGCTCTTCAAGCCTACCAATGAAAGCAATGAGAGGAATATTTCTGTCTACCGGCAATCCAACTTCTGCTTGTAGGGCTTCTTTCAGAAGACCCTTTGCTGCCATTACCTAAGTAGGAAAAATTGTAGAAGAATTTGTCATGTAACTATTTTTCTCATCAATCTTGACAGGTTAGAGATATTTCACTCTTAGAAGAATCCTTACTGTTAAAATAGTGTATCTGGCACATATATATTTGTCAGTGGATGGATTCCACTCCTGAACATCCATGCCATTCACAATTCCAATTACACCAGTTCTGCGAAGGATGTTGTCCAACTCCACTCCTTTGTCAAGACCCGACACAAGTTCTAGAGCATAGTATGGACTAACAGTTAGCACCAGGTGTGATTCTATAATTCCAGCTTTCATCCAATTGATTTTCCTTCCTATCACTGGTATAACATGCCTGCAGGATTGGAACAAAATAAAGTAGTTAAATTTTGTAATTGCATATGATGGTCACAACTGATGAAGAGCATACCCATCAATGAAGTCAAAGGAACTTCTAAATTGATCAGGGAGATTGAGAAGTGAAAAGTCTGCAAATGCAAATCTGCCTTGATAAGCAATGTTGTGGATACAAAAAACGACCTGGAAAGAACAATCAGAAAAAAAAATGAAGCAGTTTCCTTGTTGATTTTGAATGCTAAACTAGGTAATTAACTAAATATGTACTGTAACAGTAGATGAGAGCGGGATTTATAAACTTACTCGGGCATTCTTATAGATGCCAAATGACTGGTACATAGTTTTCAAGTAGCAGGGGAGAAGTGCAGTGTGCCAATCATTGGCAATGAAAATGACATCTTCGCCTGTATACCAAATTTAAATCATCATTATGCTTAAAAGATCTTCTGCTGTTTAGTTTGAAGAACTTCATTTATGACCTTAGTCCTCTTACCATATGGTCCAGAGAAATATTTGCTGCTGTTAAGATTTAGAACCCTTGATGCTTCCAAAGCTGCCTGAAAGATTAATTCAAAGAGAAAAGATAAGTGAATAGTAGGACTACTGAGTTAAGAAATATGAATTCCCATGTATATACAGACACATTACATGGATCAGTTATTACAAAGAGCATATAATACTAGTCATGTCCATCCAAAAATTTAATCCATCATATAACGCAAATGTAGGGTGCCTTATTGCACTCAGAACTTCCTATTACTAATAAATATGTTGCAAAGAGAAGACTTCCCTTGGTATACTCCGTATTTTTCTTATAATCTTCTTAAAACGTGCCATGGGAATGATATAATTTCTAATAATTAAAGTAGGTAGTGCAATTCCCCCTGTACATCTCAGGCAGAGTATAAGTTTTCTGCTGAATGCTGGCTACATAATATGCAACTACAAACTGCAGAATCTGTGAACATAGCTCTTGCAACCACAAGGATAAGGATATATAACCTGGCAAAACAAGCTGTACCGTAGTTGGTTGTCTTCATAATCCTCTCCTGTAGTAGGCCCGTAAAGTTTGGTTTCACTTTTCCCCCAGACCTTGAAGTTCAGTCATTAATAAGTTTTTAAAAGGAAAACAAGTGAAACAAGTGTACAGCTAAAAACAAACAGAAATATTCCAACCTTTTCAAGAAACATAGGGTGATCCACAAAGACACGATCAACTCCTCTTTTGTAGCAATGGAAGAAGCGAACTTGTTCCACTCTATCTCCTACTTTTACCTGTAACAAACAAATTTATGATAGATTTAAATATCTAACAACACAAATGGGTGAAAACCTCCTCTATGAATATGTAAAGCAGATTGCTCAATATTGTCTAGGATATACCTCAACTATAACACTTGTATCCCATGCATCTTTGTACTGGTCATAACGTGGAGCGATAGTCATAACTCGATGCCCATTAGCCTAGTGAAGGATTAATTAGAGGAGGTCTTACTCTCACTGAACCCCAAATATGCCAATCAGTAAATACTTAAGAAAAAAAATAGATGAAGCAATAACAGTAAGCTTACGGCCATTGCTGGTGGCAGACCTCCAAGAACATCCCCTAATCCACCAGTTTTGCTCCATGGAGCAACCTCCGTTCCCACAAAGATCAAATTCATCCCACAGATAACGATACCTGTAGGCCTTGCATTCTTGCTTTGAAGTCCCTTCCTCCTAGCTTGCCCCGCACTAGCTTTTATCGGGGTTCTGCTTAGCAGCTCATCCACTGGGTTCAAAATTCTCAGTCCATTATGAGTATTTGCTTGCTTTAGAAATCGGAGTCCAATTGGTGCCGCTTTAGACTCAGACGAAACAGTTGGTCCATGGTAGACATGAGAACTTCTGGACACTAAATTGCTTGAAGCAGTCACTGTTGCCATCTTTGATGCTTATTCTGGAGAACAAAGATCCCATCAGAATTAGATTGACTAGCTAGTAGCCTATGAATTATCATCAAAAGATAATAAGCAGGTAATGCTTGATGCTCTGCAGTCTAAAAGATTCTTATGTAAAAAAACCAACAAACAAGAAGAAAGCTTAAAATGCTTCAAATTTTCCCAGCTACGCACCTTTGTAAAAAATTTAACCCTTTCCACAAAATCAAGATTAAAAAAATCAAGTTCATTCAGATCAAGTTAATCCAAACACACTTTAAAGAGACTTGAAATTTGGAATTGGAACTAACCAGCCAATGAAGCAGAGCTAGAGATAGCTCGTTGCAGTGCAGCTAAGTTGGATTCCGCTACAAGGATTAACAAGAAGGTTCAAGCATTTAACTTTCAGATGCTCATGAATCTGTAGCTTCTGTAGTGTACCGCTATGAAAATGACGGGTTTCCACGTGGCAGCCAGATAACGGTTCTTGCGTCCTGGACCGCACATGCACCTCAAGTTTTTTTGTTTTTGGTAATGATGCACCTCAGATTTTATTAGCGGCTAACAGTGTCTTGTGATGTGTGATGGGGATGGGGCTGGGCTTGTTGCCGCCTAGGAATAATGAATCATTAGAATATGCCCACTGCCCGCGAACCTCAAATAAATAAAAAAGAAAAGGCTTTTTTTTCTCTGAAAATTTTGTTTTGTTTTGATAATTAATAACATTTTATTGAAAAAATTCACTGTTCCTGTACGAATAATTAGTTTTTATAATTTTAAATTATTAAAATATTATTTTTTTATGAACCACAATCAACATGAGTATGATTATAACAATTGATATAAAAAATTATAAATATCTAAATTAACATGCTACATATAAATTTATTAAAAAAGAAAATTTACACAAATTTTAGAAGTAAGAAGAAATTTGTAAAAATATAAGTAAATAAAAGTGAGGTTTTATTTGAGTAATTTATTTTAAATTTTTTGAATATTTTTCAATAATAATAAAAGTTTATTTAATAAAATATTAATCAAGTGACTGTGTATGGTCTGGAGAGACGCCCTGGAAGAAGACCTTTGCTCTTGTATGTCTAGGGTGGCGTCCCCCATTTCGCTCATGTTCTCAATGCCTTCTCATATGCAGCCAAACGATCCATGTCCTTAAGGATGGTGTTTCCATCTCGAATGTAATCCCATCCGCGCCAATTCAAATTTTATTTGAATAAATGGCTGAATTACAAGAAATTTGTTTTAATTATGAATTATATGTTAAAAAAAATGTTTATATTTTAAAAATTATTAACATAACTCATTAAATTTATTAAAATATATATACTAATATAAATTAAATTCTTATAAAATATTAATATGTATAATTTTATAAATTTAAAAAATCGTATTAATAAATTTTAAAATATAAAAAAAAATTTACAAACATTTCATAGTTGAATATAATTTAGCCTAAAATTTTTTTAAGTTATTAGATGACTAATTAAGTTATATATATATATTTTTTAGATAGCCCAGATTGTACACACCTCATGTACTTATATATTATTGTTTGTCATAATCATTTTTCGTTATATTATAGATATAATTTAAAGAATAAACTGTAAATGAGTAATTATTAATAGAAAAATAAAAAAAATTAATAAAATTATATTTTATTATTATAATACTTGTATTTTTTAAAATTTTAAATTATTAATTTTTTAACCAATGATTAAAAGTATTATATTTTAGACCTTATTTAATACATCATATAAAATAAAATTAGATAATATAAAATCTGATAATATAAAATGAGTGTGAGAATTATAGTTGATTTGAATTTAAAATATTATACTTTTATCTAACATCATTCAAAATAATCTTATTAGGTTCTCAGACTTGATTAATTTATTTTATAATTATTAAATAAGAATAATAGACCGAATAATTTTATCATATTAAATATTATATCAAACATAAAAATAAAAATAAGTCATATAGTATAAATTTATACTATCTATCATATAAATAATACAGAAACAAAAATAGTTAAACTTTATTCTAAGAATTTAATTTGATCCACAATTAATATAAAATTCTTTAATTATTATTAAATAATGTATTATTAGATTATTAAAATAATGATATATCAAATAATTATTATCATAATTTAACTATTTTAATAATTTAATAATATTTGATTACATAATAATTTAAAAAAATTAGTAATAAATTAAAATTAAATTTATTTAATAATTAATAATATAATTTTTTAATAAAAAAACGGTGTGAATAAATTTTTGCCAATAATAAGACAACTAGACAAGTTAAAGGGAAAAAGAGTAAAGACTTTTCGTTTGGGTTGAATAATTATCTCACATGATGGATATAAAATGCGTTTGAATATATTTATTTTAAAAAAATATTTATTTTTTAAAAAATATCTTTATATATTTTTAAATATATTTAGATATAAATTTTAAAAATAAAAAAAATTAAAAAGACAGCCAATTTACATATTTTTTAGAAATTAATATTTTTTAACTTTTAGAAAAAGTAAAAAAAGAAATAAATTTTAGTATAATTTTTTAACAAAAATATTCATTATCTTTATTAAAAATTACATCTCATATCTTTTTTTTCTTATAAACTTTATTTATATAAGTTTTCTTGATTATGTGATTTACCTTATAAATAATATAATTTTTAATTATTATATACTAATTTCTACTATTTTTAAAAAGTGAAATAAAATAAAATCAGTAATATGTTATCAAACATTTAGATACATAACTAGATTTATTTTGACTACATTATATTTTATTTTTTATAATCTTATATAATTAAAAAATTTATTATTCTCAAATTGTTAACTCATTTCATTATATTTTATAATTAAAAAAAGTATTTCTAAATTTTTCTATTATATAAAAATACTTTTTAAATATTATATTTAAATATAAAATTATTTATTTTTTAAAAAAATTACTAAAAAATGTAAAAATAATATTTTTTCTAATAAATTTATTAAAATGAACCCACAAATTATCCGGCTCAAATCGAAGTGACCCAGCTGGAGCAGAATAGTTCGGGTCGGGTTTGCAATCGGATTTACATATCGACGTCGTTTCATGAAAGATTGTGCTGCAACACTGAAACCGCCGAGTTCGCCACAGATGAGTCAACGTCCATGGAACTCGACCTCGACTCCTTCCTTGATTCGCCCGCCTCCTCCTCCGACGGCGGCAAAGACACGAGAAACGGCGGCGACCTCCGCTCCGTCCCTCACCGTACCATTGACGAGATTCTCAATGATTGTGATACTTCCTCCTCCTCCTCATCACCGTCCCCTCCGTTCTCCCCGTCCTACTCCGCCGTACCCACCGCCCCTCTGATCCTTCAGTTACCAGACAAGCCTCTGACTCCCTCTAATACTCCGTTTTTACCCAAAATTTGGCCTCAGAGTTCCCGCTTGTTGAAATTCTGAACAATTTAGGAACTCAGAAACCAACCCAGTTGAACGAAAGGGCAGTTCAGAGAAGACCTAGTTCGTTTACTCGGGTAAAACTCTGAGAATCACCCGATGACCCGTTTCGCAGGGTTTCCCGGCCATTCTTGTCTCTTTTGAGTGGGGTGAGATCGAATGCGAAACCGGGTGCAGCGCTGGCGGCCGCTGCTGCAGCTTCTAGATCCATACCTACACCTCATGTGGCAGCGATCAAGTCGAGTAGGGCAGGGAGTGGGAATCTTCATAAAATTGGGGGTAGTGGTGAATTGAGTTCAATCACTGGTGATGATTCTGATATTTCTTCTAATGGTGAATTGGGTGGTGCTGGTCCTGAACTTAGTAAGTATAGTATGAAGTTGGAGGAAAGTGAGGAGAAATTCGATAGTTTTCAATCTTCCTCTGTTGATCACTTTGGCGAAGTGCCAAGAAAAGTTGAGACTTTTGAGAATAAGCTAGAGAGCAGTGATATTAGTGTTAAAGTTGAGACTTTTGAGAATAAGCTAGAGAGCAGTGACATTGTTCCTCGTGAACATTTTGAGAATGAACCAGAAATTGATCACTGAAGTGGACGATTCAAATTATGGTAAAGCTAATATTGTGCCGCAGAATGATTCTTCTCTGATAAATGAGAAGACGAATTTGGATGAATATTCTGCAACGAAAATTACGCAATATTCAGATGAAATTGATGATGGAAATGAAGCATCCGTTTCTGCTGATGAACATGTTTCTAAAACGAATATGAATTCTGCACCTTTTAGTGATAACGGTTTTTGTGATAAAACTAGTCCCACTTATCTTGATATTGGTAACAACAGAATCACTGAGGACGGGTTGACAATTGCAGTTGAAGAATTAGTGAATGGTAGTATTTGTATGAAAGACAAATTGGACGAGTTGACTGTTGGTTGCAATGATGATGGCAGTTTGATAAGTGATGCTACTGAGCTAGTGGAAGAGAGACGGGGGCAGCTGGAAAGCAAGAGGGCCAGTAGGAGAGCAGAGAAAAAAGCAGAGTCTTCAAAGAAGCCACTTGAATTAGCTAAAGAACTTGCCTCAGTTGAGGCTTGCCCCACCTGCTGTGTATCATGAAAAGGTAAACATATCTTCTGGCTGGGGAAAGTAGCAATAGTTCCGCAGTTGTAGAGAAACAAAGTAGAACCGAGCAACAGCGGAAGCTTAGAGTTAAGGGTTCATCAATTCCATTTCCTTTAAAATCAAGTATATTTGGTGAGTAATGTTATTTAACAAAGTTTCGATTGTCTTTAGGAGTGTTTCTGACACTATGGAATCATGTCTGCAGGCAAGGAGAAGACCAATAAGCGGTGACCAACTGTTTCAATTCTAACACGAAGAGAACACTGTAGGCGAGAGATATCAGGCACTAACTAACTGTGGAGACTAACAAAGCAGATGTCTTCCCTCTTAGGTTGTCTGTATAGCTACTAGATTTGATATATCTCAGCCCCTTATATTCTTTTGTATCTTATTCATTCTACTTTGTATACATGTTACCAATTTTTTTGTATGTGTACATTAGAAAGGCCATTGGAATAATGTAATGAGGAAACCATTTTTAGTTACTGGTAATTCCAGGATTTGCATTTGCAGATTGTTCTGTGGGAAAGGACTGGCTTTAGTGGAGGAAATAATTTTAAAGAAAATTAGAAATGAAAGTCACTTTACTTTGTGTGATAGATAACATAGGAGAATATGAAAGAAGTGAAAAACGAAGAAAATTTGTATCCTAAATTTCACCAAAATTAATCGACTAATTGAAGGGAAAATTAGAACGTATGACAATAGTATTCTAACTTACTCATTTGTCCTTATTGAAATACTATCTCAACAAAAATTACTTATGGATGATTATGTAATTTTCAAATGTTGTCACGATTTTGAGTCCACCTAAAGAAAAGAATTACTTTCTATTTTGTTATTCTTAATTCTCCTTCTATATTTTGTTCCCAAATAAAGTTACATGACAAATAAACGACAGAGAGAAAAAAAAAATTATTCTCTTGAAAGCACCATGATATTGTCATTTTTTATCTTTAAAAAAGTTATTTCAACTCGTATTTTCTTTTCTAAGCAGCAACGTCTTTTTTTCATTATTTCTTGTTTATCAATATAGTATAAAAATATGAGAAACAAAAATGTAATTTTCATTATTACTTATGAATGACTATGTAATTTTCAAATGTTGTTGTGATTTTTTGTCCATCTAGAGAAAAGAATTACTTTCTATTTCGTTATTTTTAATTATTCTTCTATATTTTGTTCCCAAATAAAGTTACATGACAAAAACAAAAGAAAAAAAAATTATTCTCTTGAAAGCACCATCATATTGTCATTTTTTATCTTTAAAAAATTTGTTTCAACCCGTATTTCCTTTTTTAAGCAGTAACATCTTTTTTTCATTATTTCTTTTTTATCGATATAGTATAAACATGAGAAACAAAAATGTCTAATCGCTCAAAGGGCCCAACCGGGTTCGAACCGGTGACCTCTTGATCTGCAGTCAAATGCTCTACCACTGAGCTATGGACCCATTTGAAGTTTTGATGATAAATGAATTATTTTGCAATTGAAGACAGAATATCCAAGTGACATGGTGTGATGATCATCCCACAGTACATAATTGAATGAATAACGCTATGCAGAGGATAGGGAAAGAAGATGCATTGCTAAAGATAAGTGTTGGTTAAAATATGAAATCACATAACATAATCACTTGGTATCTGCTCCAAATTGTTTGGAGGGCTTAATAATAAACTATACGTGAGAGATAGTGTAATTTTGATGCAAGAATATTTATCTACGAATGTCGAAGTCCTTTCCTATTTGGGAAAATAACAAAAGGATAAATAAAAATTATTCAAATAACATTTTAGGAGTGTTTGGTTTGTTTTTTATTTTTATTTTTATTAATATATTTTAATTAATAATTATAAGAATGTCACATTACTTTTATTTTAATTTTTCTTTTTAACATTTTGTAAAAAAATTGTGAAAATAAGAATTTTAAAAAACATGAAAATAGAAAACAAAATTTTGTTCATAAATTTTTAAAAACAAAAACAAAAATGAAAATAATATAATATTTTTATAATTATTAATAAAAACTTATCAACTAAAAATAAGAATTAAAAACAAATTAAAAATTCCTTTACATGTTTGAGGAAGGTTGAAACTTGATTTTCACTATTTCTTCTAAGGTTTATTTTTTTATTAAAAATATTTAAGAAGAAATTCTAATATTAAAACATGACACAAATCTCAACTAAAAATTTAATCTTAGGAGTTAAGGCCACCCTCGACTCTCAGGTTACATGATTACTTGTTTAGTATTTAGTATTTATATGCAGCAAAAGTTGGTTGAGTTTTGGTGGCGTCCCTGTCTCCTCTCTGTAACATAGACACGAGTGACATTAACATTGATCGTTGGAGGGTGTTAGCCCAACGCTGAAGACGGTGATTTCCACGTCTCACTCCCTCGTTCCTCCGCCCCCTACTTTCCCTCCTTCTGATGCATAACGCCATTTTCTCTCCCTCTTCCCCCTTTGCTCACCAAAGGACCAACCCCTGTTTCTCTCTCTCATACGTTTTCGCTGCTGTCACCAACGAGAATGTCTTTCTCCGCAGCCAAGTTTGCTCTACCCCTCCCTCTCAATTCCGCCACTGCCAGATCCAATGACAAGCCTCTGTCTTTGCATCCCTTCAGAGCTAGCTTCTCTTTCCTTGGATACACACACAAGCTTCGCTTCAATGCTCCCATTAAGGCCGCTGCTCACCACCGTCGATTCGCTGATGCCGCCGTGTCCGATGTTGTCAAGGAGAGGAAGGTCAAATCAGGCGCCAATCTGGTACCGTCTAGGTCCATATTTTGATATGAATAATCTATGCCTTTCCACGAATGACTATTGCGAAGATTTTATTTGTTCTGCTTCTTCTCGTAGCGTGGATTCTGCGTAATGGGTTTCTGAAAAAACTTAACTTTCCACTCAATTGAACCCAATTAGTTTATAAGTTGCATGATTCAAGCGTTAATTTTTTTTTTCTCTGTTTATTCTCTTTCAAATGTTAGATGCTTCACATTCTGATGATATAGAATTCATGGGTTTTGTGCGAAACGTAAGAAGAGAAGATATCTTCTTATGCTATCTGCCCAATTAGCTTCAGATTCTAGAACGTAGTATATGCTATCTAAGTTTGCAGCTCTCGTTTGGAAATCAGTATTTGAGACTGTTGTTTTATTTGGATTTGTGCGTGCAGCTTATTACGAAAGAGGAAGGCTTGGAACTGTATGAAGACATGATATTAGGCAGGGCCTTTGAAGATATGTGTGCCCAGATGTATTATAGGGGCAAAATGTTTGGTTTTGTTCACTTGTACAATGGCCAAGAAGCTGTGTCAACTGGATTCATCAAGCTTCTAAAGAAAGAAGACTCTGTAGTGAGCACCTACCGGGACCACGTTCATGCACTGAGTAAGGGGGTCCCAGCACGTGCTGTGATGAGTGAACTCTATGGAAAGGCGACAGGATGCTGTCGAGGTCAAGGTGGTTCAATGCATATGTTCTCAAAGGAGCATAATTTGATTGGTGGGTTTGCTTTCATTGGTGAAGGAATTCCCGTGGCCACTGGGGCAGCATTTTCCAGCAAGTATAGAAAGGAGGTATTGAAAGAGGCAGATGCTGATCATGTGACATTGGCATTTTTTGGAGATGGGACTTGTAATAATGGGCAGTTCTTTGAATGCCTAAACATGGCAGCTTTGTGGAAATTGCCAATTGTGTTTGTGGTGGAAAACAACTTGTGGGCTATTGGAATGTCACATCTCAGGGCAACATCAGATCCTGAGATATGGAAGAAAGGACCAGCATTTGGAATGCCAGGGGTTCATGTGGATGGGATGGATGTTCTGAAGGTCAGAGAGGTGGCAAAGGAGGCAATTGAAAGAGCCAGAAGAGGAGAGGGACCAACTTTAGTAGAATGTGAGACCTATAGATTTAGAGGACATTCATTGGCTGATCCTGATGAGCTTCGTGAACCTGGTAAGCATTTAGATTATGTTTTCTTTTCTTAGTATCTACTTCAACTATGTTGTTAATTTTGAATCAAGTTTTATTGCTGTTCCTGTTCATTTCTGACTGTATCTTCTGTCACACTCTGCATAATCTTTTTACATTTATGTTGTCATATAGTTTACTGTGCATTAACTTCCTAGCTTCCTAGGAATTTAATCAATTTTAAGAGCACTTTTCTTTGCATATTGGATATTGAAAATTTTTTTGATGTTAAGACAATTGATTTAAATGGCTGACTAGCATTCTATACAATGGATGCCTACTCAGTTAATAAGGTGGTAGTTCTTAGTCATTTATCCACCAAAAAAAAAATGAAGAAAGAAAAATTTGTTCTTAGTCTTTTACTCAATTTTGTGTATAGACGAGAAAATATAAAGCTTGCATCTTGATGGGATTGACTTGCAGTCATGCACTCTAAACCTGCTAATGGGGGAAAGGCATAACACTTTGCAGTTTGGTATTGGAAATGTGTACAACTTGATTGAAAGAAAGCATGCTAACAGGATCGGGACACTAAGTTTTAAATCAAAAAATGAAGATTTCTCTAGCCTAAACAGAAAATTTCTTAAACTTGAGCTATTATTCTTAAATTTGGTATGACTTAACAAAAAAACTTGTTGAGGTTGACTATGATATGTTATGATCCCTTAGCTATAATTAAAACTTCTCTTTATTAATTTGTTTTTTCATAAAGTAACATTTTTCAGCATGTTGACTGCTAGTACAAAACATCATGGTGCCTGATTAACATTCCTGTTGAACTATGTAAATGAGGATAAAAGCCAATGGTAGGTACAGAGGGAGATTACTGCTGTTACTAACGTGGCTGAGGTTATATAAAAGATGGTCTTGATTTAAAGAAGATTTATGTGAATATTTAATCAATTCATATAAGAATTTATGTATCCTAACCCAAACAATGAAGATTAAGGTTTGGTTAGTTTGTTGGATACCTGAAAAATATATTACCAACTCAGTTAACTAACTCGCACAGTATATTCCATCTTTACCACTGCCTAATCTACAGTACTGTCTGTGAACTTAAGATTTATCTTTGCTTTATAGGTATTGGACCTCCCTCCTCTAAAATGTATTTTGGAAAAAAAATATAAAACAGAACTAAAACAGTCATTGTTGTTGTATGGGTTTATAACAGGATTTCACTCACCTCATCCAATTAGCAGGCATCTGGGATATAAAAATTATACTCGAATCTGGTTAGTTTCGAACTCAATCGTGGTTTAATTTAATTCCTTATATCACGGTGCAGAGTAAGAATGCGTATTTTGATCATAGTGCAGAGTAAGAACTAAGAATGCTTATTTTGATTATTCCAATTGGTTGATTTCAGATGTTTTGGCTCGGTATTTTTCTTCCTTTTTAGTTGTTAATAATGTGAAATTAGTTACTCTAACCATGTTCACCCAATTCAAATTACGCTGTGAAGATTTTAGTTGCTTAATTATTGCATTGCCTGATACATCTAAATTTACCTTTTATGATGTCCTTCTAAATTTATAAATCTCTATGTTTTCTTTGTATGTTAACTACGCACTATTCTTACAGCCACAACTAGTGTCAGTAATTTCAACAGGCCAGCAAATTTTCATTTCATGATCAAATAGGTCACATCTTGTTGTAGTTTCTTTAAGTCCTCTATTTTTGTGTCTGCCAAGTTCGTAACAATTATTCTTCATCATCTATTTCTGCTTTGGCAGCTGAGAAGGCACACTATGCTGGTAGGGATCCCATCTCTGCATTGAAGAAATACATGATTGAGAACAAATTAGCCAGTGAACAGGAGTTAAAGACCATAGAGAAGAAGATTGATGAGGTCATTGATGATGCTGTTGAGTTTGCAGATGAGAGCCGTCTTCCACCCCGGAGCCAGCTTCTGGAGAATGTCTTTGCTGATCCGAAAGGTTTTGGAATTGGACCTGATGGCAGTTATAGATGTGAGGACCCAAAGTTTACTGAAGGCACTGCTCATGTCTAATCTCTTTTAAGTCTGACATCTATCTGCTTGGGGCCTTCAGTTTTGGATGCGTGTTCTTATTCATATACTTCCTAGATATCAAATGTTACTCACAGAATGTATTACCCTTTCTAATATAAGCAGGATTTGTTCCTTACGTTGGGATTTTGTTTTTTTCTTATATTTATCATTGTTTGTGGAACCAGTGTCAAGAATGACAATCCCCAAAGGTCGATTGCCTTGCTTTGCAGATTTCAAAGTCTCTATGCACGGTGTAAAATTTTATACCTCTTCCTGCTTTTGCTGGCAGTCCATGTTCTTGTAAGTTGTTGCAAATATGATAGCCATAGGAATATGGGGGTAATTAAGACCCATACATCCAGTGGACTTTTCTAGTAATTTGAGATGAGGATATTGGTCTTTCTACATTGCAAAGCATGAAGTTTAACACTACTGCATGTTTTCCTGATTTTCTGGTTCAGTGCCACCGTCAAGAAAACTTGATCATTATAATCCTTTACTCGTTTTCTTATTTTTGGTACATGTGGCGCATGAAGTTTTTGAACACCCTTGGCTAACTACTTATCACTAGCTTAATGATGATGGACATTATTTTTCACATCATCGAAGATTTCATGGATCCATGAGCTCTTATGATAACTTGATTCCGAATAACAGTTTATTTTTTTGGACATCCCTCGCATATCCAGAGAGAATAATGTTAGTTCAGTTAACGCAAATTTTTTTAGTATAAATTTCTTACAAATTGCTATGTCACTAAATATGAATTTTAATAGAATTAATTTCAGGTGAGATTAATTAAATTCGTATGTAGTGTTTGTACTGAAAAGTTTGTGTGAATATCACTACCCAGCCTTAAAAATAAGCAACTCAATAGGGAATGTACGTGGGGTGCAAGCAGCTGTGCCAACGTTATGCTGTCTCCCTAAAGCCATGCAGGCCATCCAAGAAAGCAAGAAGCCTACTTAAATCCTAATGGTACGCAGAGTATGAGCCATATGCTCTTCTCAATGATTAGTTGGGGGTTTTTATGATACTACGTCCTGCATTTTTTGTGATTGAATTATACATTGAGATTTTGTGGAAACAATCAATCATATTACCAACTCGACGCAAATACCACAAGAAAAATACTACAAAATTTTTCTTAATAAAAACGTGGGTTATAAATTCAAATGAAAAAGATCAAAAGTATACAATATTGGTAACTTTGCAAAATACTAGTATCTTCAGCATTACCGTTAACCTTTCGCACAAGGGTGCTAATTTTGATATCTGTAGAGATTAATAATATGTTCTGCATTGCAACATTACTGATATACTTGCAGAAGTTAATATGTGAAGTCGTTATACAAGGTACTTGTGCAAGTAGTATTGTTCAAATAAGAATTGACAATCTAAATAACTGCAAAATTGGTAATTTTGCAATGAAAAAACGTGCATGCTAGTGAAGTTTGGCAGTAAAGGGCTGTGAACAAAGTTCATCAGACATCGACCTTCATTGATTTGAAACTTGAACTGTAAGTCACAAAAATAATTTACAAGAGAACTATTTATTTCAAAATTGAAAAATAAGCAATGAAGGGCAATGCCCGTTTCTCACAAGATGCCCTATGCATAACCAAGGACAATCTTGGGGAGCACATGTGATTACAGTTGTATATTCTTTTACATTCAAAGCCAACATAGAGCAAATAGCATAGAACTATATGTTAAATGCCCAAACACTAAATAATGACAAAAAGAAAGAAGATGTAATACTTATCAGATGAAAGGGATCAAAAGAATGTGAAGAGACCATATAGACGGGTATTACAACTTTAGAGCAGTTATCGCTTCTGGTTTAAAATCAACTCGCAGCCCCAATACGCGCCTAACCTCTGCTGGAGTTAGTCTCCAGGTCATAGGACCTGAGTTCTCACCCCAAAAATCTAGAATCTCAGACACCTTTGCTAAATTTAGAATTGTTGCCATTTGAGTAAGACGTGCAAACTTGTCTCTAACAGTTCTCTGTGTCATGATGCTGAAATGGCTTACCAAAGCTCTAGCATCTCTGTCAAGAAGGCCACCAAGCTGACTAAATCTTTTCTGCATCATAATGACTTCAAGCCTTTTCACAATAAAATCAATAACCATATGAGCAGAAGTGTCATGATTGTTAGCAGTCATCAGTGGCTGCAGCCATGCCACATATGTCTCCACAGCATGGAGAATTCTCTGAACCCATGGGTCATTAACCTCATTATCTGCATACTCAGCCTCTGACAACTCATAGCTGATTGTTCCTACAGTGTCTAATACTGGACGTATTCGTGGTGTAACAGTTGCCACAAGTTGTTCCACACCAGCATTCAAAGCTTGCTTGAAAGCATTGCTGATATCTCCCAATTCAGGCAAACAAGATTTTACCTTTTCTAGATCAGCTGGTGCAGGAAAAACCTATATAAAGTAATTCAGTCAGTTAATGCAGCAATTTTAAAATGGTATATAGGTAAGCAACTGCTGTAAATAAAAATATGATCTATAGTTCATGACTGAAATATTGTTGAAAGGAAATTAGAAAATCTACTTGGTATATAATTTATATTCTAACCAAAGAGGAAAATCCTGGTGCAGCAAGACATTTCAAGACTCTGTTGGAGATTATGAGTTATGACTCCATAACAGAACTGATAAAGCTATATAAAACAATACCCAAAAAAAAAAAAAATCTGTAAATCTGTTCCACCTACAAACGTCCTTCATTTAAAGGGGGAGTGGGAGCTGTAGTGGAAGCTAATGACAAATAGGTCACATTTAATAAACAAAATGGCACCACTGAAGAAACATGCAAGGTACAATAAAATGAATCCTTCCCATCAAGACTTCAAGATTACATCAGTCTCTGTCAGTACCAAAGAAACACATTTCTCCACTATATGGACATATAGAAGGAAACTGGGAGAATTTGTAATTATATAAATTAAAGTTCTCTCTGGGGGTCGTCACCAATATTGTGAAAAATGTCTTCTAAGATCATACATCTATTTCAATAAAAGAAAAATCCAGACTAAGCAATACTAGTGAGCTGCATAAAGTTTCAATCACTAGACCTCAGATTCCCTTTAGAAGCACCAAGATGTAATATCCCAATGAATTTTCTTTCATTTCATTGCTCAAGACATCTGTCTTGAGTCTCTGACAACCTAAATGTGTTTTGATCTTCAATGAATTTGTTTTCAGCCTGCCTAGAATTCAGATGTATTATTCCAGCATTTTTCGTATGGGGGCAGGGTACTAACAGCCCCTTTCACAAATAAAACCTAATTCTACAGGGTAAGTATTTTCAAACACAGCTGCTATTCCTCATAAATGGTAAACTGTAGCCTGAGAAGAAATTCTTCATTATTCATTCTAATTGCCATGCACAGCACATGACATCAAGACTCCTGCTGTCTTGGCCTCAAATTTTAATTTTTGTATACAATTGCTTACAAAACGGATCACATTACAGATCAGAACTGGACTTTTATTTTGTTGTTCTCCTTATATTGCTCAGTTCTCACCTTTTGCAAGTGCAACCAAGAACTTTTCAACAAATAGCATAATTGTTCTAGACCAGCTCAAGACAACAACCACAGGCATCTGCTACATTATAGATACTATAAGCACTTCTAGTATGCATTACCTTGGAAATTGGAATCAGGCATCAACAAGATGATGCAATCAGTATATCAACTATGACACAAAAGCAATGGCAATCTTACCAGAAGATATTCAGCTAGATTTTTATGATTGGCCTTTGAAATTAACATCCAAACTAAGAAAATTGAAATTGTTCATACTTCATAATAAAATCCCAAAACATGTTCTTCTGTAGTCTCGGAACAATGAGGTTCAAATTATTATCCACTAAAAGGTCTACTATCATAAACACCTAAGAGGGGGTATCACAGTGATGACAAATAAGCATTGATTTTGACCGAAAATGAACGTTAGACTAACATTGCTCTCTGTAGGAAATACAAGGGCATTAAACAGGTAAGTATATAGTTCTTAAAGTAAAATCATCAATAATATCATTTCTAAAGCATACTTTGAGAGCATCTCTCTTGTCAGTCATCTACAGATTTTTTTTTTTTGGTAAACAATCATCTACAGATTTATGTAAATAATATCAGCCAAGAATGGATACTAATTTGACCATCTATTTATCACCATTCGGGGGATTATAACATCTTGATCCGTAAATATGAATCTTGAAATTGTTTTGTATTCTATATTGCAGTGTTTCTATATTTATCTAAGACTTATTTGTACATATTATCCCAAAACTCTACTTTGGTCATATGGGCACTGCATTATTATCATACTCCAACCCATGTCACTACAGTTTCAGTTCTACATCCTGTGCAAATTAAATGACACTGAAACTCCAAACACATACTTAGGTCAAAGTTCTCATAAATATGCCAAAATTACATTATGAAAATCTATATAATTGCTCTATTGACTTCTATCATGATTTTCTTAATAAAGGTTAAAATATACAATTAATCCTTATAGTTTCACTCAATTTGAATTTTGGTCCCTATAGTTTTTTTTGGATATCAGTCCCTATAGTTTCACTCATTTAGATTTTGATCCCTATGAGACCAATACCTTAATAATTGAAAACTATAAGAACTAATCCTTCATGGAAAATAAGGACTAATACCTTAACGAATAGAAACTATAGGAACTAAAAATTAAATGAGTGAAAAATATAAGGACAGATATTTTAATGGTAGGAACCAAAATCCAAATGAGTGAAATTGTAGGAACCGATATAGGAACCAAAATCCAGATCGGATGAAATTATAAGGACTAATTATTTATTTTAACCCTTAATAAAAATCAAATTCTTCTATATTAATCCCTTGCAATCTCAAACTAAAGAAATGGAACACACCTTACATGAGGGAAATGATGTGTAAACCATATTTACTGCTTTAATGAATTTGGTTGTCAAATATAACTTAAGGTACTAAAAATATACTACTTACCTCAGCACATTGTTCTTCAATTTCATGTTTCAGCTTCAGAACATATTCACTGCTAATGTCCATATTATTTAAAGCTGTTCCAATTTCTGTCCCAGTATTCTGCACACCAACGCCACCCAAGAACAACTTTGCACCAAGGTTTGGCTGTCTTGTTTTCTGTTGTAAGGCTTCACGATATTCATTGCTCAATAAACTATTGGCATTACTCAAAACTGCTATAACAGAACTGATATTAGAAGTGGAAATTGCCCTTCGTAAGCAACTCTGCAAGACATAGAACACATCGTCCACCATAGAAGTTGTAAGGCTGTCAATCACATGTTCATCAATCCTTATAGCTTTCCTGACGTTTTCCACCATGAAATATCCCTCCAGAATCACGTAAAATCCAGTTACATCTTGAACAACTTTGCTGAAACTACCACTCCTGAAAGCTTTTGTTCCTCGAGGGACCAACTCAGGATCAACAGAAGTAAGCCCTTTGATCTTTGAAATCATGAACTCAGTATAGTCCTCACCCAGCTGCATAAGTGACAGAATTTCTTCCAAGTACAATTCAACCTCTCGCGGGTCTGGTCCCTCAGGACCCCCTCCAACAGCTAGAAAATTATTGTTCTGGGCATTTATTTCTGATGACAACTTGGCCAACTTCCTGTACTCCATATACTTCTTCAAGATGACAGAACCCCGGGAGTCACACTCCTCTTGAAGCTCACAGATCGCATACACAAACCATCCTCACCACAGAGACTCCTCAAGATCTCATTATTCTCTTCAATTGCCGACACAATGTCTTCAAACAAATTCGTCAAACACCCAACAAAGTTAACTTGGCTTTGATTTATATTTGCATTTTTACCACCCACATTTCTTTGTTCTATCAATTCCACCCATTGCTCAAACTCGAGCCTTGATCTCATCCCAATCACCTTCTTCAAATACCCAACATAAACCTGCAACGCCTCCTCCTCCAGAGCCAGCGGCGTGTACAGCCGGCTAAACCTCATAATCGTGGGTGTGGTCTCGCTGATCCACAGCGGCCTACAGCTTCTTCCTCACGATCCCTTCAAGCTGCTTCTTTGAATCCATCAATCGCTCCCTCTGATCCGACCCAGAATCCTTGTACTCCGCGTCAATCTGGAGGAAAGTCTGCACAAGCCTTGCCGCGGATTCATAGTCCTCAATCTCAAGCGCTCTATTGACACCCTCCAAGCAATTCCCTCTCTCAACGATGGCATCGATGCGGAGGAGCGTGGAGCGCACCCGCGACTGCGCCAAGTCGAGCTCCCGGACCTTGCGGCTGACATCATGTAATCCGAATCGGACTTGACAATATCTAGAACCTAGGAGGACAGCTGGAGTTGGAGGAGGTGCTTGTCGAGGTCGGTGCGCTGGGACAAGAGGTTGTCCAGTTCGACTTCGAGGGCTCGCTGGTGAGCAATGCACTCGTGGAGGAGCCGAGTCATGGCTCCAGTGCCTCGGGCGTGCCGAAGCCTATGGAGGACGACGATAGAGTCGCAGAAGATGATACGGCGGTGATTGAACTATTGGGAGTAGACCCCATTTTCTCGAGTATGACAAACACTTCAAACTCTTCTGCAATCTGTGGAAGAAGACCACGAGGGATTTTTTTTTTTTAACATAGATGTTGGAGCTCCGATTCGTGTTCATTGGATCGGGTGTAGCCCGATTTATAGAAAACCCTCTGGATTTGGGAAAACGCATGAGCCGTGAAAAAAAATGGCAGCTAATACTCTGTCTCTCTGCTTCACTGCATCTTATGCTTCTTCTTCCTCGCTATTGAAGCACAAACCTCAACATGCAGCTGCAGCGAAACGATTCGTTCCATGTTTGGCGCCTTTATTTTCTTCTTCGGTTAATTTTTCTCATCCAAGTTTATTATGCTTGGGTGCTATCCTCTTTCAGCAGTCTCGCACCTTAGACTCTTCTTCATCTCTTCTTGCGGGGCGCAGCACGAAATCTAGGGTTTGCACGGCCTTGGCGGCGGTGAATGAAGAAGCGATGGTTGCAGACAACGAGGAATATGTGGAGGAAGAAGAACAGCGGAAACTGAATAGACCGTGCGAAGTGTACGCGTGTAACCTCCCAAGAAGCTGTGACGTAGCACAGCTACTTGATATGTTCATGCCTTACGGGACCATTCTATCTGTAGAGGTTTATAGCTTCTTCTTTCTTCCTTTTTTTCAGTTTCTCTTATTTGTTTAATCTGCATATTCAGCCTTATTTTTATTTGGTTGTCATGAAATTTTTATTTTTATAATCTAAGATCAAACTTTTCATTATCATACTAGCTAGTCCAAGTCCAATTTGGAAAATGTAATAAAGCTGAAAATTTTCTAAATGTTATATATAATCTGTAGAGGTTCGTACATAGCTAGTCCAATCTGGAAAATTTGTCATAAATTTTTCATCATTATAAAATCTGATTCAGCAATGCAGTTGAATATGATGTTTGGGCATGGAATAATCATGAGGCCTGGTGTTTATGCTTAATTGCTCTGCTGCAGATTTGCCGCAATGCTGTGACTGGTGAAAGTAGGGGGTGTGGTTATGTCACAATGGGATCTATAAACTCAGCAAGAAATGCAATTGCCGCATTAGATGGATCAGTTTAGTTTGAAACTGGCTCCCTATTTGTATTTGATCATTGTGCCCTGGATTTTTTATCTGAAATTTTGTTCTTCATTTCTTTTTTACAACTGAAGGATGTTGGTGGGCGCGAATTGCGGGTTAGATTTTCCGTTGAGATGAATCCTGGGAGGAGGAATCCTGAGACACTGAACTCGTCACCCAAGAGTGTTATATACTATGAAGCTCCTCATAAGTTGTATGTTGGGAATCTTGCTACAGTTGTCAGACCTGAAGAGTTGAGACATCTTTTTAGCAGCTTTGGTACTGTGGGTAGTGTGAGGGTGGTGCACGACCATAAACAAGGGAAAAACCGGCTCTATGCGTTTGTCTCTTTTCTTTCAGAGAGCGAACGTGATGCAGCAATGTCCCTCAATGGAACAGTAAACTCTGCTTCCGCCGTTTCTCAATGTTGTGCTCCTTATTTCACTTGTTTGTGTCTGATGCCTAGTCTGGTCTTTCTTGCAGGTACTTTGTGGTCGTACACTAGTGGTTAGAGAGGGCGTAGAGAGGACCTGAGACTTAACTGGAGCTTCAGTATCTGCATAAAGATGGCTGCAATATTGGTTGTTTCAGAAGGAAGAAGCTCTCTGGTATGTATTATGTATAGCTGAGATTGATGTGAGGACCTTCCTGAACTAGAAAATGTCAGCTGAAAGAAGAGGTGACCCACTACTGTGGCGGTTCCTTCATAATATGGATTCATACTCTTTGTTGTATTTCAAATTGCAAACAGCAATATCAAAGTTCTTTTAATTTGTGTTGGGAACATGATTTTCCTAGTGACGAGCACAAACCACAAAGAATGCCAAAGCTGATATGAGGATCTTTTCTTCCCTTTTTTCATATATCTATACATATTTAAATCTGTAATGACTAATTTGCAAGGGCGTAGAGAATTACTCGACAGAAAAGGAAAAAGTTAAATAAAAATGACAAGTATGTTAGAACTTGGTAAACGAGATTAAGAATGAATCCTTGAGACCAAGAACTTAGCCTAGTGATACTTGGACATTAGTTTGAGACTACCATGTTGTAGGCTTCTTGCCTTACAGAAAACAAACAGCGTTAGTTTGATCAATCCCCGTCCCTGCATCTGACGTTCCAAGCACTGGACGACTCTTGGATCTCCCAACCCTCTTTAAGATTAACAGTTCTACTCTACATTCCAGACAAGCTGCAGAATTATGATTGACGTGCAACAATGTCAGTGAAAACCATATTCAGTTTACTAGAGAAACGAGTGTGAGACTCTTAGACAAACAAATAGTAGAGGCAACCTTATGCAGTACACAATTTGGAAAATAAGAGTGTATACATCACATATAATCAGGATTCCAAGCATACACCATAATCAAGGTCTTATGCAATGAATATGCAGGAAGAAATATAACTTGAGTATTACACGCCACAGGCAATGGAATGAAAATCTCACATGGAACTGAATAGGCAGATCCAACATGGGTAGAGGAGCACATAAGCAAGCTTGTAATTGTAAGTCACATAGCAATAGATATTCAAGATGCCCTTGACTTGCTTGTATCTTCCTTATCAAGTGGTTCTCCAAACCAATGCCAGCTTCCACTATTCCAGTATGACCTTTTATTTCAATCTTAAGAATTTCTTCCAAAACAGCACTAATTTTTACATTCTCATCCACTTCACAGATTATAGGTATTATGATCGTCCAAATATCCATGTGAGGAGCTTTCCCATGTTTAGTGACTTGGTGATAACTCCACAAGCTTCCTCAATCCTCCCAACATTGCAGAAACCCTTCACCAAGGCATGGATGACAGCGAAATATGGAGAAAAACCTTTGGACAATATTTCCTCCATATATTTATTCGCCTCATCAAACATTCCCTGGTCACTTAAACAGCTTACCAAAGTAAGATGACACCAGATTAGGTAGGCACCCATTGGCCTCCACGTCATCAATAACTTTACAAGCATCGAGAGCACGCCCCTCTCTCCTGAACCCCAATATAACTGTATTATAATGACCTATGTCGGGATTGCACCCTTTAACCTTCATCCTACAAAGAAGCTTGTAAGCTTCTCTGAGCTTCTTCTTCCTAGAAAAACTATTCAACTAAGTGGTATAATAAGCTTATAAAAAAAAAAGTAATTTTTTATATATATTTAGGAATCGTTTAGATAAATTTATATATCTTATTTTAATATTTTTTTAAAAAAAATAATTTTGTATTTAGATACAATAGTTAAGAAATATTTTTAAATAATAAAAAAAATTTAAATTTATTTAGTTAAAAAAATAGAAACACTTGGATAATATATTCAGTAGAACTTGTTTTTAAAGAAAAAGTAATGCATTTGAATATAATATTTGAGAATTACTTTCAAATAACAAAAAAGATTTTTAAATTTATTTAAATAAAAAAGAATATAAACACTTTATTTATATTAAAATTATTGAAAAAGATATTTAAATACAAAACATTATAAGTTATAATACGTAAAATATGATTAAGTAAATTGGCAGATTGGGAATAATAAGGTTTTTAAGTATGTCATAGTTTTGAAGTTATGGAAAATGAAACTTGAGGCGGTATAAATATATTTAATTATATACCCAAAGACTTAATAATGTGTTAATATTATTCTCTTTTACTTTCTATAAATGGTATGATTATTGAGGTTAGACTTTGGTTTGAAGTATTAAGACACAATGACTAAAAATTATGTTGTTTATAATATGAATCATAGAACTAGAAAAACTTATATGAATAGGATGTGCACGGGAGAAGAAAAAGAGGACATGAAATGTATTATACTAAAAATTATTTCTCTTTTCATGTATCATTAACTTGATAAATGAGTTTTTTTTTAATTTTTATTTTTTTTAAATTATATCAAACACACTTAAAAATATATATAAATACTTTTTTATAAATAAAAATATTTATTTCAAAAAATAAGTAACTCAAAGAATCCGGAACAAAACCTTTGTTCAACATATCCTCTAACAGATTAACCACTCCAATTACTTGACTCTTCCTACACAATCCTTGCATCAAAATCCAGTAGGACTCGATATCCGGAAAAACATCTCTCTTAAACATTTTATTGAACAGTGAGTATGCAACGCTAATATCACCATTTGAACAGAAGGCCCGCATCAAAATGTTGTAGCCTGTAGTACTTGGTGTTGAGCAACAGCCCACACCTGTGAGCATCTTTGAAGAGATCAAACGCGGGTCGAACATAATTCCCGTGGGCAACAAGAATCTCAAGAATGCAGTTCAGGTGTTTGGGTAAAGGCTTACAATCGAATTGTATCATGGTATAAAAGGTTTTGAGGGCTTTATGGGGCAAATCATCTTCCCCATAGACCTTGATCAAGTAAGAGAAAAGGGTAGGAGTGATGGGGTGCGAATCAGATTTCAGGCGACGAAGGAGATCAACAACGAGAGAGAAGTACTTGCAGCGACCCAGTTTAAGAACGAGAATGAAGTAGATGGAGTAAGAGTGCCGGAAGTTGGGTTGGCGAGAGGAGTAGTCGGAGATTTCTTTGGCGAGAAGAGGGTCTGATTGGGAAGCTATCAGCTTTTGGACTCTAGTTGGAGAGCCAATTAGGGAATTGGAACCATCGGTGTTGGGGAAATGGAAAATTTGTGGCTTTTGGATTTGAATTGCGTTTTGCAAACGATGCGGTAGTGATGAGGTGAAGAAGATTGGTGGGTGTTTTCCTTGCGGGAAGATGTGAACGGAAGCGACTGTGAGTAGAGTCTTGGAGCGAAGAAATGGTCTGTGCAGAAGAAATGGACCGTGCATCTCTCTTGTTTTTCAGGTTCAGTAGCTGATGCTAAAGCCGTAAATGGGGGTCGTTGTGAAGAAGGGGAAATTTTCGTGTAGTCACTGTCGTTACTGCATATTTTAGTATCCTATTTAATAATTAATATATATTAATTAAAAATTTATATATTTTTTAATCACAGTATTTTATAGATTTAATTCATTTAATGTTTTGTTTGTTTGAGATTTTTTCCTAATGCTAATGAATACTAAGAAAAAGGAAGTATTTACTTCTTTTAAGTAAACGTTTTTAAAAAACATGTCCACGGCAAACTTGTCATAAGAAAAATCTTATTCACACAGGCAGTAAATCATCTTTAGGTCTAATTTTTTAGATATAATCATAATATAGCCTACTATTATGTGTAAGAATATGATATATTTTTATTATGTTAATATTTCATGAGTTAAGAATTTATATTTTTGAATTATTATTAAAATTATTTATCATGTCATAAATGTTTAAATTGATAAATTGTATAATTTTAGTGATATTTAAGAAATATGAGTCCTAGTTGATGCATATTAACTATTAGAGCTAGACAAATGAGCTCAGGCTTAGGGGTTGGCTTATGTAATCCGTAAACATAAAGAGTTAGGGTTAAATAATTTATAAGCCTGTTTAAAAATTGGATTCAAAGGTCCAGTTCATATAACTCACAGGTTAAGTAAGTTGAATTGAGTTGGCTCATAAGTTAACCTGTGACTTTTTTTTTGTTTTTTTTTTATCTTTTGTCAATTGATACTGTTTAAGTTTAAATTTAAATACGATTTGAATTTAAATAGGTTTTGTTTCATTCGATTCTTGTCAATTTTTGATAGAATGATAATAGTGGAGCATGTAATTAGAATAATCAATATTCATATGCATATAAATATTAATTATTGATTAGATAATGATGTTATGTTTTAATATTTATAAATTTTATAAATAAATTATATTTTTAATAAGTGATAACAGATTATATATGAATTTTTTTTATTATTTAAAATTTTTATTTTAAAATTAAAAAAAATAACAAATTAACAGGCTTGTTAGCCTGTTAGTCTGCTGTTTTAAAGGATCGAATTATGATCGAGATTTATTTTAATCTTATTATTAAATGCGTCAGTTCAATTCAATCCGTTTAATGCGGACCAATCACGGATTAGGCCGAATTTGACCAAGCAGACCCGTGTACCTGGCTCTATCGACAATTGACTTAAGTGTCAACTGTCTAAAGAGTTTCTAATGAAAAATTTAAAACCAAAGTAATAGGTTCTTTCTTCGGGTGCTTGTTGTAACGTTGTGTGTTCTTCTCCTTGGATTCGTCTTGGCAGAATAGCCAACGAAATGCAAATTTACATGTAAGTACAAAGGTGGTTAAATACTTGCAAGCAAAGTTTTTTCCTTTCGACCTGATTTCATTTTTTGTCTCTCTAATTTAGAAAATGATTAATTTTAATTTATTATTAATATAATTTTTTTATATTATTATTTAATTATATGTTATTTAGTAAATCAAAATTATACATTTTAAAAAATATTACATTTTTTTGTATAAAAAATATATTACATTTTCATCTACTCGTTTAAAAAAGAACCTAGAAGTTTATTGGGTTGATTATTATTTGGTTATGCCACATCGTTTGCTTGCATGGCAGAGGCTGAAGACAATACATGGCCGATACTAAATGTGCAAAAAAAATTTCAAAAGGTGACAATCTCTGTTTCGCATTCATTGCCCTTCACATGGGACAGACAAGCTTGACGCAGACAGTGGCCTTGGGGCAGTAATCAAGTGACTGTGGGGCTTTCATTACGATAATTTTTTAAAAAATTTTCCCATGGAGATTGGTCTCGCAATAGCATTCGAGGGGGGAAAATGGTTCCGTGGAGAGCAAAAGGGCAGCACTTTTTAACAGATAAAATTTTGTTTTTATTTTTTTATTTGTAGTAAGGATATAATTGTGGCCGAAAATATTGGCACTCCTCCTTATTCACTTTTAATTACAATTTTTTAAATTGTCATTAATCAAACATTTTTATTCAAATAAAGTCTTAACTATTTTTATTTCCCTATTAATAAATAGTGTAAATAGACATTTAGAGTGTTACTCTATAACCGTTATTTTATAGTAATATAAAATTTTAAGTTTTCACTTTTTTTTTATAAAAAAACAAGAGAAAATAGTTTTTTTTAATTTGTACTTTATTAAAACAACTTGAGACATTAGTTCGAGGAAACACTTTTTTTTTGTTTTTTATTTTTATTTTTTATATTATCAAATTTTAAAAAATATATTTTATTAATATAGTATTTATTTTAATTATAAAGTGGTCATTGCATTTTTAATTTATTATTTTTCATCATTAAAATTTATAAAAATGAAAAAAATTATTTTTTATTTTTACATTTAATCCTATTTTAAGAAATATTTTTATTAAAACATAATTAAATATGTTTTTAATATTTTTGGTTTTTATTAAAAAGAAAAAATGCATGAATGAAACACGCATTTTATTTTCCCCTCTATTTTTTTTTATTTCCGCACAAACAAGACTTAATTAACGATAATGACAAATAAAATAATTCAAAAAATAAAATATAAATAAATTATAAAACAGCATAATGTTAGCGAGACATCAGACATGTGATGCGTGGAATACATTTTTGAAAAACACTAATATGCTATCATACTCTATTGTATTTATAAGTCAATTTTATTATTTCAATACAAATGCAATGGCATCAGGTAAGGGGTTACGTACAATTTGAAAAAAATAGATAATATAAAAATGAGTCTTGTCATTATTTGTCAATTAATATTCTAAAAATAATAATATTTTTTATTAAATCGTCTTATATATTTTTAAAAAATATTAAATATTTTTAAAATTCATAAGATATTAAATATTTTTAATTTTTTAATCAGGACACTCGAAAAAAAAATAGTGGTAAGAGGGACAAATGCAAAAAAAAGAGAGAGGAAGAAATAGAAGAATCGAGAAAAGATATAGATTTAAATTATTTAAGAGCAAAATGCACTCGTCTCGTCGCGCCTCCGGTGACCGATTTGGAGAGCCCACAAAATCAAGAAGGTTCCATTCGACGTTCCGCGTGTAAGAGTTTCCACCACAAGATCAAAACTGTGGTGGCACAGCGCCGATGTGGCAATCCACCGCCAAAAATATCTTCTCCAAAAGAGGCACGGCAGTGGCGGCACGTGTCCACCGAGTGGACCCCACGCATAGCAGAGATCACTCTGCAAATCATAAACCAATGGCCCTTATCTGTACACATCAGCTTTCCCAACAACACCTCCAATGGCGGCCCACCTTTTGATCGAGTGAGTGAGTGGGTGAGTCGTACTCATAACTCAATGGATAGAGAGGAGAGAGAAGGTAAGGAAGATTTCCATGAAAGATATTTGTAGCTATTTTCGCGGCCGTGAAAGAAAGTATTGAAGGCGGTTTGAAATTTCTTTCTTGATCTTCACTCAATTTTAGCTGATTTTTCAGATATTTCGCTGGTTAAGGATGAGGTTAATTTTGCTACTTCTTCTTCTTCAATTTTTTTTTTTTTTATGAATTAGGTTTTTTTCTTTTCTTATTGTGTTTGTTGCGGTTTTGTTTTTGATTCTACTGTGTCGGGACGTAGCATGCTGTTTGAGAATGGGTGAAGTGGCGGTGTTGAGCGTTGAGAAGGGGATGACGGAGGCAGTTGAAGAGCAGAGCAAAACTAAGCAGCAGAATGATGTCGATGGCTCCTTGGAGGTGGTGGTTAGATGGGATCGCTTTCTACCCCGGATGGCTCTCAGAGTGCTGCTTGTCGAAGCTGATGATTCTACTCGCCAGATTATCTCCGCCCTTCTCCGTAAATGCAGTTACAGAGGTATTTTTTTTTTTCAAAATAAAAATCTTTTCTCATCGCTGCATCAACCGCAATAGGCTTTACCGCTTTACTGCTTTACAGTTACACTGCCATTTATGGCGTTGATGATTCATAGCATTTACTTCTTTGTGTTTGTGGCCTAATTGCCTTTAAAGAAAGTCATACGGGGAAATTTTAAATATGATCTCCTTGGCTTCAAAAAATTGAATCTTTTAAATGGAATAAACATAATTGTGTACATATCCCCCCACCAAAGTGAGTGCGATTACTGCATGAACGTGCATGGTGTTTAAAATGTGTAGGCCTTTGGTATCAAGTTCACTGAGTCACTCTAACAGCGAGTGACCTTTCATCCTAAATTAGTTAGGTCAGTTTCTCCCATTTATGAATTGTTTAATATGAAGAATTTTGAATTCTCAAATCAAAGCTATTTGTTTGTTTGTATTCGCAAAGCATATTTACCAAATCTGGCTACGGTTATTTTTTCAAAAATTACAAAACAAAAATCTTGGTAAAAATATTTCTAGTGGAGGAACAATTAACCAATGTCATCTATGAGAAAAATATGATAAAAAATCGATTCGAAGCACTCAATAGCTTCATTGCTAATAAATCCAGCTATCAGCCATACTTTGCCTACCTTAGGTGGCAGTTTATGCATGAAATAGCCGTTTTGTTGATTTAGTAACTACCCTTACAGATAAAGTCTGGCTTGTTGTTTCTAATCTTTATTCTTTGCATGGATGATGAGATTATTCAAAGCCGTGCTGATACTTCAATTTCATTTTTGATGTGTTCAATTTTGTCATCAGTTGAGTAGGTCACTGTACTGAAGATTTTTTCAGGAAGTAGCATCCTTTTGTAGTTGCTATGCTGTATATGAAAAAAGAGCCATCTTTTTGTCTTTATTTTTGGGAATCTCTATGTTTTGTTATACATAGAGTATGTTTAGAACCACAAATTTTAATAATTAATTTGATTTTTAAATGAAATCTTTTATTTGGAATGTTATAAAATAGGAATTAATTTAATTTTATAATGATTTTCGAGCATGAAAATAATTTCTAAATCAAATTAAATTACTTCAACTTAAATCAAATCAATTCTATTTTTTAATGATTCCAATCATAGTGTTAGGTATGTTCAGCACTCTTTTCGCAATGTTTTATTCTTGGATAGATGGTTGGAACAAAATGCTAGTATTTTATGCAAAAAAATTTTACTGATCTAATTTCAGTCAGAAACAATTGTCTTCATGGCTTCTTTATGGTGTTTAGAAAATTATTGTTTCAAGAGGCTTTATAAGAAAATATATAGTGATTAGAGGGTACTGTTAAGTTATTTCCTTCAAGTAGGTTTGTGTGGAAGGTGCATATCTTTACATTCAAGCATATGATGCTTTTGATCCTGGTAACTTTTTCCATGCAGTTACTGCAGTTTCTGATGGATTAAAGGCATGGGAGACACTGACGAGGAAAGCACCTGAGATAGATCTCATATTAATAGAAGTGGAGTTACCATCAATATCTGGATTTTCACTTCTTACTTTAATCATGGAGCATGACATTTGCAAAAGCATTCCTGTCATAAGTATGTTGACTCGGTAGTGTGGTCTCAATTATTAATCCTGATATCAGTTAGATATGGTTAATGAGCTCAGGTTTATTCTCATGGACATGCAGTGATGTCTTCTCATGATTCAGTTAGCATGGTGTTGAAATGCATGTTAAAAGGTGCAGCTGATTTTCTTATAAAACCTGTTCGGAGGAATGAGCTAAGGAACTTGTGGCAGCATGTATGGAGAAGGCATGCTGTATGTCATATTCTTCAATCTTCTTCAAACAATATTTTGATTTTTTTTCCGTCTTTTAGTTTAGGCTTATTAATTTGTCATCTATTTACTTCTTTTGTTCTTTTCTCCATTTCAAATTATTTATGCAGATTAGCAGGCCTTCTCAAAAGTTAGCATTGCCACAGAAAAAACTTGGAGCTGCCTCAGAAAATAATGCTTCAAGCAATAATTCTAGCGGTTCCGTCGGTTCCACACACAAAAATAATGAATGCAGCGAGAAAACGAGTGAGGCTCAAGTAAGCCGCACCCCCTCCCCCAAAAAAAAAAGTTTTGCTAAAATAATAACCTTGGAATATGATGTTAGATATGTCAATTTATCAGATTTCAGTGTGTTGGGTGTGAAACAGCAATTAACTTTTAATTAACTAATTTTATTTCTGAAATTGTATCTACGCTTTTCACTCAATGCTTGGCTTGAGTCACCCATAAAGACATACAACCTAGGATTTCTTGTACAATGCTTATGTGAAGCCACTTATAACTTGAGGAAATTTTCCTTTCTAGATTAGGTTGGCTTCATGAAATTTCACATAGAAATTGCATGTTTTGCCAACTCTTGTGCAGAGCACTTGTACATCGCCATTTTTGGAAGCTGAGAGTGCATACATGGAGAATATGCAGGGTACATCCCAGCTGAAGAGTTCTTCAAATTTGAGCAACATTGACACAGTGAAGCACAAAGAGTCTACCAAATTTGAAAGGGAATCAGCTAAGAATAATGATGAAGCTGGAGGTATGTAACTTCCTCTTATTTTCTACCTACTTTGGTCCAAACTTTTTGCCCATATTTTGTTACCTAGTGACAACTGTGGCATCTCACAAAAATATTTATTGCAGAGAAATCAATTACATTTGCATCAGAGGCTGCAAGGTACAACCAAACTTTTAAATTGACGGATTTAAGGCTAGAACAAGGCTATGATTGTACTGAAACAGAAAACCAAGATGAAGTTTTAGGAGCAGAATTAAGCAAAGCCAATCCTAATATTAATACAGAGATTCATGGATGCAGTGATGAACTGCTAGAACCTTCCAGAGGAGCTATTGACTTGATTGCCACATTTGAGAATCTTCCAAAGAACAATGATGCAAGCTGGAGTTTCAATGGGGTTAACACATCCAAGTTTGATTTCGATACACAATTGGAACTTTCTTTAAGAAGAGATTTTCCTGGCAGCTCATGTAAACAAGCAACTGAGGAAAGGCAAACATTGAACCATTCAAATGCTTCTGCCTTTTCTTGGTGAGTTCACTACTTGCTTGTGACTATTTGAGTTATTAACTAAAATCAAAATACTGAAAATAGATGTCATACAATGTTTTCTTTGTGCTAACAAAGAAATGAATTTTAATAATAAAAATGAAGTTTATCTTGGATTTCTGTAATTTTGCGTTGTAACTGTGCTTTCTTCGTGTTCCTTTCCCTGTCTTGTTTATGCTGTTCTACATGTAGGACTAATGGTGGTAAAAGCTAACTAAATAGTGCTATGGGCTAAAACGAATTTTTGAGAGCCTAGATTTATAGACTCTGGAAGCAGCCGAGTGATGGTAAATTTAACTATGCTTCTAAAATCTAAAGAGACGACTGATAAGTGGGTGTGTTGTATGCTCAGTCATCAGCAATTGGAAGCATACTTTGAAGAGATTTAACAACCAATTTTGAGAGCCTGGATTTTAGATCAAATCATCTTTAGGTGAAATGTACACAATTGAAATTTTTTTGTTTTTACATTTATGCACTCTCAGTCCCCTCTCCCCAAAGGCTATGTTGAAGCTTTCACCTGAGAGATGAGAAATCAGTATTAATTCTTGCATTCCAAAGCATTTCCCTATTGAGTTATTTGAAAAATTAACATGTAATAATTCTATGTGACTGCTCTGATATGTGACACAACTCCAATCTGCAGGTATAGCGGTAATAAGTTGTTGCAGCCCCTTTTTCGAACACCGTCAGTTACTTATGCTAAATCAACAAACACTGATTGGGATTCTCATGAATCCCATAAATTATCTGGAAATACTGTTGATACTTCCCATCAGTATTGTGGCACAAATCAAAATCAGAAAAATATGACTACTCTGGTCATGGGTCAGTCGGGAAAAGTTGAATCAAAATTACCAAACAGTCAACTTGGACTCTTTCCTGCCACTGGGGTTACTTCTGATCATAAGTCTAGGGGACATGGTAATGTTTTCCGTTCTATGTTCTACTCACAATATGGTGTTCATCCCATATGGACTCCAAAACCAGTCTGCCAGAAAGAGAGTTCTCCCTTTCCCACAAGTACCTCCTCCCAGTCCATTCCTGAAAGTCACAAGTCAGAAAAACGTCATCACTGGTCAGATGATGCCACCGATACTTCTGATCAAGACATAACTGATAAAATCAATTTGGATTTTGCGAGACACGATTCTCCTGCTGCTGGTCAGAGTGCTGGTACTAGTTCATGCTACGATGCTGCAAATCATATAAATAATAGTGCATATGGAAGCATAGGCAGCGGAAGCGATGGAAATGCTACCTCAGCTGTGGTAGCCAAGAACAACCCAGAAATTTCTAGTGATAGTGGCCGCCATAGTTATGATGGATTCAGAGGGACAGATTCTCATCGCTCCAGCCAAAGAGAAGCTGCTCTAACAAAATTTCGACTGAAGCGGAAAGATAGATGTTATGAGAAAAAGGTACTGCAACTAGTGCTAACACTGCTGCTACTCTAAAATATTTTTGGTAAATGTATCCTACAATTGGGGCCTTATTCAAATACTTGCAGCTCTGTTTCCTGCAATTACCATAAGTTAGTATTTGAGCTTATGTTAATTTATCATTGATGCTATCAGCCGTTTTAGTTAGTCTGGAAACTCCTATAACACGTTTCATTAAAGATCTCACCATTTTGAATCTGATGAAATTCTGTCCAAGTTGTTTGAACTGATATTTTTAAGATCCTTTCAGATGCTTATTGCTCAAATTTCTTGCACAGGTTCGATATCAAAGCCGGAAAAGACTGGCTGAGCAGCGCCCTCGGGTGAAAGGGCAGTTTATACGCCAAGTACACAATGATCAACCAGTCGCTGATGCTGGTGGAGGTTCCTGAAATTTGTTCTTTTTAAGTATCCTGCATTATTGAATTGCAGTCTGACTTCAACACTGATTTGCCTCAGCTAGGATTAACTGTAGGGTCTAGTGTTTATGGTGGAATCTGTTTGTTTTAGCAATTCTTAGTGTTTTCTTCTGGCGTGTTATTTTGACTGTCTCTTAGAAATTTAGGATTTGTATTTATTTAGTGGGATTGCTCTAAAGTTTTGATTATACGTCGTGTATATGTTTTCTTGGTTGAATACTAATGTAGATAGGGCTGTCGTTATATTGGCGGTAAGTTTCTGTCTGAATGGGTTGGAATCTGTTTTGGCGATCGACCGATCTTTCTTGGCATTGAATCTTTTGAGCATCCTTTTTGAACTCAATTCCTTTGTTTGTCCAAGCTGTTGGTAATCTAATTGAAATTGATTTTTTTTTTGGCTCGATGCATAGCAGTCAGTGTTGAACTTTAGCCTCTGAATTCTCCTTGTGATTTGTAAGGCAGTTATGCTGTCATGGTCCCCCCCTCAATGTTCGTGTGCGACACTGTTTTTTCAATTCGTCTTCCTCTTTCAAGGTGTTTCCTTGTTTCCGCTTAAATAGATTGCCACGCGTTTTAACTAAAATGCAAAACGTTGATGGGCATACTCTGAAACATTTTGCTGCGGCTGCAAATACATGCATATTGATGAGTGATCCTAGATGAAAAAATTTTATGCGACGTGTGCTTACCAGCGGTGGGATACACAGCATGTTGAGTAAGCTGTGGGATCTGACGAGGCATGGTCCAAACAGGACCAAACGGGTAAAATTGAAGTGACAACACGAGCACTTGTTAGCACATCTCTCTATCGCTGCATGCAGAAACTGTTCAATTTTTAAAACTAAGGTTATCCATGTGTCCGTGAAAGGGCTCAAACTGAGCCACATTGCCTTATTAGGCTCTACTTTCCGACCTCCTCCTTCTCCACTTTTGTTCTCTTTTGGTGTTTTATTTTATATTTGAGGGAAAAAAAAAACTTTAAAGAACCACCACATGCTTCACATCTTAAGGTTATAAAAAAAAAGAAAAGTAGTTTGTTTCTAAACACAAAAATGAAAGGACCTGCATAAGCAGACGGGGAACTGTTGGCTCCACACGCGACTTTTATTAGAGGTTTGACTATTGGGATCAAATGACACAAGCAGCTTGAAAGCTAATTGTGATTTTTGATACTTACCTGTGATTCTGTGAAGAAATGTATTGAGGCACTTCACTCGCAATTAAACTAAAAACAGAATTTTTAGACTAATTTATGTAAATGAATTAGAAGTGGTTTCTTCATTTTGGGGACACCTAACAAGCTAGTATCAGCCAGATGCAAAAGCCCCCCTGCATACTCCATACCCGTTTAAGTTGCTACTAAAATGCAACCCATTCGGCTCCACTTTTGCTTTTATATTCATTATCAATGTTATGTTTTTGTGTTCTTTTCCCCATGCCGGTAAAAGCAAGGGAAAAAAGGCGGAGTAAGTCATAAAATAGAAAAAGTGAAAGTGTAATACCCCCTGCCTTATACTAAAGGCGTGACCACTGATCAGACTGTTCTAAATTAAAGTGAGAGGGGATTTGTACTTTAATTCCAAGTGACTTAATTCCAATTCTCCTTTTTTACTTTTCTGGTCCATCAGAGTCCTATAAATTTCTTTTTTTTTTTCCATTTTCTCTCTCGTTCAATAGCCAAACCACCCCCCTCTTAAAAGCCATATTCATACACAAACATACAGCCCCTTTGACTAGATATCAAAATCTCCTCCCATGGCAGAAGAGCAGACTTCAGGAGCCCCAGCCCAATACCATCATCCTGATCACCATGTCCACCCTCCCAAAGTGACCGGACAAAAGCACATGGACAAGTTTATGCCTCATCGCTACAGACCTGGTGCACCCAATCGTTCAGTCTGCATGTGCATAACCACCTCCCTCGTTTTAGCTGGCTTCATAGTCCTCGTCCTCTGGCTTGCCTACCGTCCCTACAAGCCCCAGTTCACGGTGGTCGGTGCCGCCGTCTACGGCCTCAACGCAACCTCCCCACCGCTCATGTCCGCCACCATGCAGTTCACCATCCTCATAAGGAACCCAAACAAGCGTGTCTCAATCTATTATGACAGGTTCTCTGCCTTCGTGTCCTACAGGAACCAAGCCATCACCCCACCGGTTATGCTGCCACCGCTCTACCTGGAGAAGCACACCGCGGTGTCATTGTCGCCGGTGATTGGAGGGTCGCCGGTGCCGGTGTCGGAGGAGGTGTCCAATGGGTTGATGGTGGACGAGACTTATGGGGTGGTGGGCCTGAAACTGGTCTTGCAGGGCAGTCTGAGATGGAAGACTGGGGACATAAGAACTGCGCATTATGGGATATATGTGAAGTGCGACCTAATGGTTGGTTTGAAGAAAGGCTTTGTGGGTCAGGTTCCTCTGCTCGGAGCTCCACCTTGCGATGTGGATATATGAAGCTAGTGTTACTGTCTATAATTAATTAAGTGTAATAGAGTGCAATATGTTAAGTACCTTTCTTCCTCCTCTTGAATATTTTTGTTTCTTTCAAACCAGCAATAATTATATTATAAAAGTTTGGAATTTTTTTAGAGATTTGTTTTTGCATTCAGTGTATGTGTCAGTGTCAGATAAGGTAGAGATCAAAAGAATTTCCGAGTCGCAGTGTACAAGGTCATATTATGGATTTGGATAAACCGGAATGGTTATGGGTCTCTGTTTCTTCCCTAACCCGAAATTCTTTGTGAGTGTGGATTAGAATCTTGGATTCACGTAGAATTTTGACCTATATTTTCGTCAGCTGAGTCTGGTACTGATGTTGGCTAGCACAATGTGTTCAGCTAATGGCACACAGGGAATCAAAGTTTGGACGCATGGCACTTCATGCAGCGAATAAGCCACCAGTTTGTCTTTATCATCTATAAAGGCGTGATATGGTTTTGTAAAGCCAACGGGAAACGCAAGTTATGTTATATTTATATGCCATTTTGGCTCCTATCTTAGTATCTTGATATCTTTACAAGGAAAGAGACTTGAACTTGTTTGTTAAGAAATGAAGAAATGGAGGTAACATTTTTCTCCCAGTTCTTATGCTAAAAATGAGGAAGGAAAAGTGAGTTTGTGGAAATAATTTGATTTCCTTTGCTAGTTATTGTTGATATTATACTTTCTCTTGCATTTTTATCTTACTTTAATCTTAATATCATTACTGTTTAGTGTATATTTATAAAGTTTAATTTTAATTCACTATTAATGTAAAAAATTTTACATTATCATCCAATCATACATTGTCAAATCATTACAAGATTTTGATTAATATGACAATTACTTAAAAAATCAAACACTTTTCGTAACATGGTAATATGTAATTAGATAATAATATAAAAAAAATTTATATTGACAAAAAATAAAAATTAAATCCACATTATAGCATGATTTTAATATTAAAAGGGTGTACATTCGGTTTCTTTTTATTACTTACAATTTCATTTGAAACACACCTTAGAATAAGGATGGCAATTGGACAGTTAGGAATAAGTTCTTGCACAACCTCACTATGCACTGCATTACTTAAAATACAATACAATGTGCCCCTACTCATCGCGTTAGTTTTGAGAATCAAAACCTAAATCTATCTCTACGAAAATATTTAAAATCTACACCTATAAATATTTTTACACAAATTTATACAATAATAATTATAATTTTGAAAATTAATTATATTTAAAAGAGCATATCATCATTACTTCTATTCATAATTTAAACACGTAAATTATAACATATTTAAAAAAAATTCAGTATATATATATAGGGCGCAGGACAAGACAAAGCAAGACAAAACAGGTACAATTAAATTATTATTAACTTGCATTTGCACCCGTCATATAAGAATATACAATCCTAACCTGTTCCTAAATCCTGTGAGACAAAGTGAGTTAGGTATTCACGAGGCAAGTATATATTGCCATCCCTACCTTAGAACTAATTTGGTTGTTACCTTACCATTAATTTGCATCAATTGGTACCTTAAATTAAATCTTTTTTAGATTAATTTGATAATTAAGCTAATGCAATAGAGTACTTCCATAGTGCCACTAATGAATGTTCCCTGTTGCTTGGATGTGATTGGCTGGTCTTAATTAAGAACTGATAAGTGCCTAATGATATTATAATACTGGATTTCGTAAAGCTAAGCAAGTATTGCTTGGTCTTGGGTCCACTATACATATATATAAATTATAATAAATTATCTACTATAAATTACGAGACCCTCGATGGTGGGCATTGCATCTATGAAGTTTCCCACTGTAGGAGTTTGATTCTCAGAGTGAAGCTTGTGCTCAAGGTATTGGATTCCTGCCTTTGTTATGTTAGTGGATATGATTTGATTGATTAGTCTTTAGTGAAATGAAGACGCTACCCAAGAGCAACTGAACTTTTTGGGTCCTAAGAATCACTTATGCAAGGGAAAAGGGATGAAAATGTGCAATGGAAATTAAAGAATCAAATGAAGGGATGGCAAAAGTGATGTTTTGTTTGATTGTTTACTAGATACAACGGGAGAGTGGATATCTTTCCAAGTTTTTTAACAATACTGTTCTTGGTTCATCATTCTTTTAGCTCACGTGGGATGAAATGAAGGGACTAGGAAAAAAGTGATCTTTTGTTTAATTATTTATTGAAAACTAGAATTCATGGAAGAAGGGATTATTTACCAAAATTTTTAGTAATTTTATATATCTATTTTTTTAAGAAAATCATGTTAGACTCAAGCTCATAAAAAAACTCATCCTAGAATAAGATATAAAAAATTTTCAAGAATGTTATTGTTCAAGAATGGTCTAAGATATCTATTCTTTTAAGAATGTTCGACCATTAGAGTGACCTGCAGCGGATGGTAGACTACCTCTTAAGAACTTCAAAAACTGAGGATTATAAATCAAGGAAAAAATAAGTGATTTATTATAAAGTTCATGAAACTTGAGTAGTCAAAATTCACTTGTTATGGCTTCTTCTTCATATAATAAGATGACTTGACAAATCCAGTGAGATGTTGCCAAACAATTTTATTGATTCACCGAAACAATTATTTAATCCCAATTTCAGTCATATTGTTCGAAATTGAATTTATAAAACCCAAAATTCACCTCTATAATTTAGCTTAGGAGACTCATTTTGGAAGGGTCATTATCATCTTAATATCGCACTTAAAATGCATATATGTTGTGCAGCATGCAATGCAAAATCTAATGGTAAATGTGCCAACCCTGGTCTTTTGATTGTGATTTTGACTTGACCAGAGAAATGTACTGAGAATGTGAGCCTTTGATAGTTGGGCTTTCTTAGTCCACAAAGGCCTCCTCAGAAGTCCAATCCGGACCCTTAACAGGCACAAGAAACAAGTATTTTGGACATTGATGACTAAAAATATAAAAAGTAATTTTGGACATTAAATTAAATATTAATTTCTGTTTAAATTAATTTATTTTGATTTTAGATTTTATGTTTCAAAATGCTCAAAAAATAGTTATTAGGTTAGGCGTTCTTTTCTTTTACACTATATTTAGAAAATACACATTAAAAAATAAATTTTATTTTATTTTATTTTAATTGAATTAATTTAATTTGATTTAAAAATTAATTCATGTATTCAAAATTCATTATATTTAAACGTTTTAAATAAAATAATTTATTTACAAATTAATTAATTACTAAAATTTGTTATTCTTAACATTCTCGTAGCTCTTGCGACATAAAACTTCGATTAAGTATGACTTTCGAATAGTAGCCTTATAAAATTGTTCCACCTCTTAAGAACGTGTGGGTCTTTGTTTTTCCTTTTCATAATGATGTACTCTAACCATTTCATTCTCTCTTGCCACCGAGGCTTTGTTGATTCTTGTTTAACCTTGCAAGCATTTTCACAAGCTTAATCATCATAAGTAGAACATTCAAATTCCCCCCGCAATTGAAAGTGATGGTAACTTTTTTGTCCTCTTTAAAATTTCATGGTTCATAAAAGATAACCCATGCATCAAATAAACCATCATATCAAGAGAAACTACCAAACATCACACACAACACACAATTCAAATATCAGCTAAATTAAAGCTACAGAAAGAATTCAATGCTTATATAATACTTTTAATTATCACATTCACAAGATAAAGTAAATGTGTCATGAAAGTTATTTTCATTTGGCTTTTTTCTTTTAACACAATTATCATATTTTGGTTATATATATGACTAACATGCAAAGTTGTGATAAATTAAATGTACTAGGCCGACGAAAGAGATATGTCCTTAAAATGATTTAAAGATAATTTTAATATTGATTAACGTAAAAATTGATTCAAAAAATATTTTTACTGGAAATAGAAAAAAATTATTCAATCACTATCGCCCTTTTAACTTATGTAACCTCTTAATTAAGATTTTTTTTTCTCAATTTTTTCTCTAACAAATACAACAATGCTTTCCCTTTCTCTCCTTCCTTTCTCGTGGATCATTATTCTTTCCTATTGAAATAACCTACTTGTACATTTCTTTTTTGTTTAATGTATATTTATTTTTATATATTGAGAGTTTGAACCTAAATCAAGAAATGAGAATATAGTCATTATCAAGTGGCTGAGCACCAAATCAAAGGCATAATGGCATTTTCTTTACATATATAATTTAACTTATTTTGGATATTGATATTGAATATTGATAAATATTATTGATTGTCAAATAAATTTAGATACAAAATTTAATAATAATAAATGGAGAAATATCAAATCTATATTTTTTTTCGATCGTGCCCCTTACGAAAACGTACCAACAGTACATGCTCTATTCACATTAAACAGGAATGAAACACTAAACATGATGCTTAAGAAACTCAAATAACTTTTACTTGTACCAAACGCATGGTATACCAAATCTATATTTGCAGACACATAAGAAACATTTTCACTAAGTTTAGATTTACCTTGATCTTAGAATTAGGAAAGTCTCTTTTCATTTTAAACTTTTATATTAAAAAAAACACATAAAAAACCTCCTATATAAGAGTGGTTTTATAAATAAAAAGAATTATTATTATTATTATTTATAAATGAGAAACTTTTTTACTATATTTTAACTGAAAATATCCTCTTAAGTTTTCACAAATAAACCGATTAAGAGTAGAAAAAATAAAATATTCAAAGAAAATCATAATTGGAATATTAAACCTTTGCTCGATTTGCATTTACATTTGAGTTATCACAAATTTTTTTATTTATTATGTATTTGAATTAATTTATTTTATATTTAAAATAATTTCTAATTAAAATTTTATTGAGAATTTTTTTTTAAAAAGTAATTTTTTATTAAATTTAATCACTTTCCAAACATGTTATTAGCGTGTTATAAAAAAAATTGTTTTGAAGGAAAAAAATTGTCACCATAATAATTTTTTGTAAACATATTAATTATATTTTTATTTTTATTCATGAAAAGAATAACAATTTAATTTTAATTTATATGTAAATTTTTTTTACATTATCATATAACTATATGTTAATATATTATTAAAATAATTTAAACTTTATTATCATTAACTTTTTTTAATTATATAACAATAAATTAATAATTAGATGAAATTATAAAAAAATATATTAATAAAAAATTAAAAATAAATTCATAAAAATACAGAATATAAAATATAGTATAAGCCGATATGCTTCTTCTACAAACAAATTCTTTTAGGAACAAGACAAATCATGCTTTGGATCAAATTCAGGAAAGCAGAATTGCTACCTAACCCAAAGATTAATCTTTTCTAGACCCTTCATGATTTTGGATCCCACTAATTAAGGGACATTATATGGCAATAAATCTTCAAAGGCGAAATCATGATGTCTATATACCGTATGATATGTATGCCCAGATTTTTCATTTAAAAGGGGATTAGATTAAAGAGGAAAACTTGCTGTGTAAGTGCCGAGATCCTTGCGTGTGTTTGGCTGAGTCATTCAATGTCTTGTTCTTGTTGTGGGTTGCTCCTCCAGATTGAGTAATCTTGGCATCCAACCACACCCAGGAGGCCAGGTTCCCGACCCAGAATACCAGAACATTCGGAGCGAACGAGTTTTATAAACAGCGAGAGAAAACAAACCCGCAAGAAAATAACAAGTTCCGAACGAGTACGGGGGAGGAGGACTCCTTACCAGCCCAGCCATTGCTCAAAAGTCCGAGCATTATTCTATCTCTTTCAGAAGTCTCAAGCCTCTTTACTTTGTACTTCCTGTTCTGCTTTTTGCCTTTCTGGGTTATAATAAAAAGGATATCTTCTTTTTTTTTTTCAAAAAAATCAGATATGGTGGGTGTGGTATATACTTGAATCTTGGGAAGATTAGATGACGAATGTTAAACTCTTTCTTTTCTTTTTCTCTGTTTACAGAGTTCTCTTTCCAAAGAGGATTTTTTGGTTTACATCACTGGCTTGAAAGAGCGGTGGATTGCCAATGCTTGAACCCAGTGTTGTGTTTTGAAGATGCAAGCCGAAGCTCAAAGCCAAGTAGCAATTGCAGATTAATATTGGATACCCACTTCTCGTTTCATCAAGTTTGTTGGGTTTATGACCCCTTTTGTATTGTCCCACTACTCTTGACTCTGGAGACTCTATTAAATGTATGCTTTTTTTTTTTTTGGGTGCTTCTATTAAATGTATGCTGAATTGGTTTGATGGCCCTTCGTCTTTTTGTTCCTTTACTAATGCTGTCACGCTCGACAGATTCGTTTGTGTTAGCTGATATCTGTTTTGTGATCGAATATCAATCTTACCCTTCTTCAGCCTTTAAAAAGGATAATAGTTCAGATGGGTGGGCACCAAAATGAACTATCAAGTTCGTCTTTTTTTCACACATAAGATTGAAGGTAGGAATAATATATACCTACAAACCATCCACTAATGTATTGTTTTTAATAAATATAAGGGGATTTTGTTTAGGTTTCATAATAGAGAGGGGGTTTGCCTAGTAAACGCATAATGCAAGGATGAGAGAGTAATTAACTCTTTATTTTTGCTTATGAGCCTTGTTGTTGTGCTGTTGCAATGTTATGTTTATTCTTTGCCAGAATCATTGTAGCTTTGATTGGACATCAATCTTGATGTGACTACAGGACATTAAGTTGATCAAATGAATACTTAAAGGTCTTTGCATTTTCCCCCTATTTAGATGGGCAATTGTGTGTTTCCACATAGGAGCATCTTGTAGCTATATTCACCTTTGGGAGAGTAAGTTGTGCTTGTGTTGATCATATGACACTCACGGCCAATCGGTCCTACTCTCTGCTGACTTGATTAGTTGACTATGCCATTCTCTTTGTTCTTCAAAAAATCTAAGATGTCCAGTTGTTAATTTTTTGATTTCATTTTCCTATAAATGTCCTTTCATTGAGGCCAAATGTTCTTTTTTATCTATCTGTTTTTGATTGGTTATGCTTTATTTGCTGGTGTACAAGTATATTATTGATTGATTGACCTCATTGTCTATATATGCGGCTACTTTATTCCAAACTTTTGACTTTTGTGACATAGTAGTTGCTAGCAAAATAAAGCATAAAAAAGGACTGATCTTTAGAACTCATCTAGATGCGTTTTCTTGCACTTATGAAACTTTTCTGTTGATCCTTATTTCTTATTTTGCTGTGTGAATGTGAAGCTCTATTGAAGTTTGTCAAATATTAAAATACTTATCATTATTATTTGCCTGAAATAAAGCTTATCTTGGTTGAAGTTTTTGTCCCTTGTATTTTGCAAATAATGTTATAGTTTTGGACTTTAGTTGCGAGTTATAATCAATTAAACACAAGGGGTGTATGCGTGTTTATATTCCTTTACTTTTTTTAACATAATATTTATCCTGTAAAGGAATTTTAGACATCGATTTTTTTAAATATTTCTTACTGTGTTAGCTTGTGTAAATTAGTCATAGTAAGATTGTCATGCTTTAACAACCAAAGGACTAGTTTAAATGTTATATGGCTGACTAGTTTGGGTAAATAATTTCATATATAAATACATAGTCTTGCCTTTGTATTCAGAACCAATGAACTGATGTATCATAGATCTGTTATCTTTAGAAGTATTTGAGCCGGGATTGCAATTGCAATTAGAGGCCTTCCTGGGCCTTTTGATTTGATTGATCATTAGTCACAATATGTACTAGCTGATTCTTAGCATACCTTTCTCTAGTAGTAATCTAGGAAGCATAAACACAACACAGGATACAAATATGATGCGACACTGATACGAAGATACGGCGAATTTTAAAAATTATAGGATACAACATGGTTATGATACATAATATAAAATTAATATAAGATTAATATAAAAACAGAAATCTTAAAGATATATGTCAGATAAAAATATAAATTTTAACACAAATACTTATATTTAAAATATAAGCATTACTATATAATCATTTATAACTTTGATCCTATAAAAAAAAATTAACATTTGTCATTGTAGATATGATAAAAGACTATTATTTATTTAATTCTTACCATATTACACTTATATTGACACAAATTTGAAAAAAATAATGTAAAGAAAAAAATTTATAATAAAGATTAAAAGTGTCCTAAGTGTCCGAGTAGTGTCCAACATGGATATGTATATGATACGGGTACGGTAACTTTTTTGAAGTGTCCATGCTTCTTAGGTAGTAATTTCATTTCGAGGCTCATGATTTTATAAGCGTCATTCACACACCTCTGGTTATGAAGGTTATTTTTTACTTTTATGTGCTTGTCTCTCATTCGTGCTCACCTTGCTATTTTTTTCTTTGAACTTTGATTTTGTTGTTTACTTCTTACATTTGAGCATGGTGACCCAAGTATCTATTCAAAGCAAACAAAAACGATCTTTAATCCAAAGGAATTTGCATCTATTTGATGATGTCATCCAGTGTGTCTTGTTGAACATCTGTAATGGTTGGATATATATTGTTGAAGCACTATTGCTTGAGGTTTACTTATTTTGATGTTGCTTTCTTTAATCTTTCAGCTTTAGTATAATTGTGGTACAACTTTGCACGACTGACTTAATGCATTTCAGGTTATCTCTAACATATTTAATTGTAAAAGTGTACATTTTACTCTTTCACATAAAATGGTTTTATTTGAATCTGATTTTCTACTTTGATTACACTAAATTTTGCTTATGGGATGTGGAGCTGGTTAAATCATATCTGAAAGAACACTTTTTTAAAGTTGTCAGTGATTTGTTATGTAGATCAAAAGGAGAAAAAACAGAACCATTCTAATAAATTAGGTGACCTATAAGAAATGACAAATTTGTTAGAGGAAGTTCATACATTTAATTTATTTGATGTTTACTTTTTTGCCAGTATTCCTTTAATTATTCTCATTCTACTTCTGGAGCAGTGTATCTTGGGATCAAATTGTCTCTGCCATACTGAACCAATTGATGCCTGATATAATATTCTATTGTTTCCTGTTTAATGATTGGAAGAGTGTGCACTCCTGTTGCCTGTTATTTTCACCAAGTTAAGGAACATTTACATTTACATTGTTGTTTTATTTCAGATGGAAGCACAAAGCTCTCAGTATGCTCAAATTATTGAAATCCGTGGAGATTTTCCTGATGGAAGAGGGAATCCAGGAGGCAGTAAGATTTGTGGGGAAGCACCATGTGGGTTCTCGGATGCTGGATCCATCTCTAAGGATTATGAAGAACGGTCAACTTCCATGCGCAAGCTTTTGATGGCAGTGGTCCTTTGTGTTATCTTCATGAGCATTGAAGTTATTGGTGGCATTAAAGCTAATAGTCTTTCAATATTGACTGATGCAGCCCATTTGCTTTCAGATGTTGCAGCATTTGCCATCTCTTTATTTTCTTTATGGGCTGCTGGATGGGAAGCCACTCCCCGCCAATCATATGGATTTTTTAGAATAGAGATTCTTGGTGCTTTGGTTTCTATCCAGTTAATATGGTTGCTTGCTGGAATTCTGGTATACGAAGCCATTGAAAGACTCGTATCTGGGACTCGTGAGGTAGATGGCTTTTTAATGTTTATAGTTGCTGCATTCGGTCTGGTGGTTAACATCATTATGGCTCTGTTATTAGGTCATGATCATGGCCATGGATTTTCAGCGTCTACCCATGATGATAATCATCATCATCATGTAGAACATCCAAAAGATTGGCACCATCATACTCATGAAGATCACATACACCATCATGATCATCAACATCATGATGAAAAGCATCCAGAAGATGAGCACCATCATACTCATGAAGATCACATGCACCATCATGCTCACGGCGAGGCTGTTCCACTTCTTGATGGATCAAAAAGCAGACCTGATAAGGAGAGGCGATGGAACATTAATGTACAGGGGGCTTATCTACATGTACTTGGGGACTCTATCCAGAGTGTTGGGGTAATGATTGGGGGAGCAATTATATGGTATAAGCCTGACTGGCAAATAGTTGATTTAATTTGCACTCTAATCTTTTCAGTAATTGTTTTGGGCACAACAATCAATATGCTACGAAACATACTGGAAGTCCTGATGGAGAGCACACCACGTGAGATAGATGCAACTAAGCTTGAAAGGGGGATATTGGACATGGAAGAAGTGGTGGCTGTTCATGAGTTGCATATATGGGCCATTACAGTTGGGAAGATTTTACTGGCTTGTCATGTTAAAATCAGACCGGAAGTGAATGCAGACATGGTGCTGGACAAGGTTATAGACTATATCAGAAGGGTTTATAACATCAGCCATGTGACCATACAGATAGAGCGCTAGTACATTTTTTTGGCAAGTGATGATTATGAAGGGAAGGATTTAATTAGACATGGGGCATTATGTTGCTGGAACTCAACTTTAGGACAATAATGCTTACACATACTTTTTTTTTTCTAGAAATTTAAGAGTGCAGATATTCAGTGTTAAATATTGCATGCCAAATTTATATATTTGTGATATTGTCACTATATCTTTGCCGCTTTGTTTAATATCCTGATTTGTACGTATTTACTTAGTCGTTTGAAACTTCATTTTCTGCATCAGATACAAGTTTGCCTTCTGGGAGATTTTAGTCGGGCTGGGAGACAAAAATAGTGTCCCTACCACCCAGTTAGGCAACAGCCAGTGTGTTTTGGAGTCTATTATTGACAAATTGTGTGTGTCACGAGCACATGAGAATGTAAAGGTTCTCAGCGATTTCCCTGATAGGACCAATTCATTTTGTTGGTGCTGAGTTACTTGGGGCAGCTCCTTGCACATATTAAGCCATATTGGCGAATCAATAAGTTCTAGCCTGCTCTTTTCCCCCTTGCCATGTACGAGAAAGTTATCTTTCTATACGATGGCCAGAAGAAACTGTTAAGATTTCAGCTCAGCGGAAGCTTCACCATATAAGGTGAGGATAAGGTTTTGATGTCTTGGGTAAACAAAGAAAAAATTCTGCAGTCAATGTCTAACGGGGTAAGAGTTAAAATAATTTGCAGGCAGTGGTTAGTGTTGTCGGCAAGCATAAATTAAACCATGGTATAGACGCTAGAGGACAAACCCCAAGCTTTGCAGGGTTCTTGAGAAAGAGAATAGTGCTTCTGGTTGTGTGGAGGAGAGGGTGCAATAGTTAATACGAGTGATATGAAGCCCATTTCCAAGCTGAACAGATAAGATTCTTAGAAATTCAAATACTTTCGTTTCCAAGCTGGGGGTTATTTATTGATAGAATTTGTCTTCTTTTAATTGTGCTTCATGTCTCTGTTTCTTCATGAGATTGTGTATGCACGCGTTACTCAGCTTGTCAGTTGACTATTAAATCACGGTGTGCTCAGAGAGAAAAAGTATACTAGAAGGAAACATACGCTAAATGTTCTATTCAATTGCTTCCTACGATGTAGAAAGGAATAGGTTTTGGTACCGATAAGATGATTACCGAGAGAAAAGGAATGTAAGAAGCTGAAAATCGCCTTGTACGACAGAATACTTGCTTGGGTGAGTGGTTTGATAACAATCCATCCAGAATATATATATATATATTGTTGGGTTGTCACTTCAGAAGGTTGTCTTTGTTTGGTCTTAAAGCAAATTGGGAGTGAGATTGAGTTGGAGATTTTGTGCAAGATCTTGATTGTGCCCTGATAATCAGATCAGATGATGGGATAATGTTTGCAACTTTTGAGGTCTGCGATTAGTGTGCCATTTCCTCTGTTCATACAGAGACGTGGCTAATACTGGGTCATCCCTGCCTACAAAGTTAACTTATGTGTTTAAGTAGGTGTTTACCAATCAAACCAATTTTGAGAGGTTAAAATGAGTTTTTATTTAATTTTTTATTTTATTTATTTTGATATTTATATTATTTTTTAAACATAATTTTAGTTTTAAAAATTTATTTAATTTGAAATAATTATTTATTATTTTTAAATTAAATATAATTTTTTTTATATATAAATCATTTTATTTAAACTCACTTATGATTAAAATTAAGTTTACGAAATTAAGTTTATCTCAAATTAAATTTGTAAACTTTAGTTCAAACTCACACTAAATCAGTTAGGTTCTACACTCCCTCTTAACTTATCAAGAGTGTCAAGTCTAATAAGGAAGTTACAGTTGAGAAAAATTAAAACAAGTTGTGAATGTCGGTTCTGGATTTGAGTCAAGTGGCATGATTAGAGATTAATCAAAAAGTGGCACACTTAGAAACTTAACTATCACCAAAAAAAGACCTTTTGATTGAATGTTAGATGAAATGAATGGGTCTATACTCATTGGCAGTCCTGCCAAAGTCAGCTTCCATTAAAACAAAACTTCCTTCCCGACACAATCACTGCTAAATTGGTAGCATAGTGGATGGCACGAACCCCCAATCCAAAACTTGATCAATTATTGAGAGCAAAGTCCACAGCTGCAATGCCTGGACTCTCAATGAGACAAGAAGGACGCCAAACGCATTTGAGCATTGTGAAAGGAAGGTGTTAACTAACGCTTTGGTTTAGAGATTTTGTGGCGCAACAAGACGCCAAAATGCTTGATAAAAACTCTAATTTGCTGTTGAAGCTTGATTCTGTATGTTCTACTTTCTATCATTCAATCTCATTCATGGATTACGCTCTGCGTTACCTGTAGCAGAATGGAACAGGTAATACTTACATGCGGGGCGAAACGAAAAGTCTGGGCACAACAATAGTTACTGTTTTCTTATTCGAAGGGGAGAGTAAAAATATAAAATTTTACTGCTCACAAGCATAAAAAACAAGATGGTTGTACAATCTTTTACTTGCTTGGTGGTTGGACAGAAAATAAAAAAGAAAAAAATAGAAAAGAAAGAAAAAAAATAAATAGAAAATATTTTTTCCTCTTTGTTGCTTGAATGAAGACAAAAAAAGAAAGAAAATAAAAAACAAATTTGTTTGGTTGTCTAGAAAAATAAAAAAAAATATATTCAGTTAAAATAATAATACACTCTTACATAAATAATACTAACATCTTAAATTAATACTCATGGGTATCTTTCAGTAGACCCCATGGCCTTTGTTCTCTCATGCAAAAGTTTTCTTATCAAAGATTGTGAAGAAATTTTTTTGTAGGCTCCACTTTATAATTTTTTTTTTCTTTCTTTTCTCTTCAGCCAAGTAAGAGAATTTTTCTTCCTCTCATTTTCTCCTTTCTCACTTTCTTTCCTTCTTGTTTTCTACCCATCCAAGCGATGGGATACCATTATGTCACTCGCATGATTTACCCACTGCTTTCTCATGCATGATTTTTTTTTTAATTCTGCTTATTTTCCGTAACAAATTCAAATGAATGAACAAAGCAAATTAGCTCAAAATTGTTAAACCAATTTAGGGTGTGTTTGGCCCAAACGAATTTTTAAATACTCAAACAAGTTTTTGTTAATTTTTTATTTTACTTGTTTTGATATTTGAAAAGTTTATTTGTTTTAAAGTAATTATTTTTTATTTTTAGCTTAAATGTGATTTTTTAAAATATAAATTATTTTATTTAAACTCAACTAAAAATTAAACTTAAGTTACGATGAAAGATGATAGGAAGCCCGACCAAGTGAGTCGTGTGGACAAAATAAATCTATCTTTACTTATGGGTTTTATAGTTTACCAATATGGTTATAATCAATCTTTGTTGGAGGTATAGACATTGTAATGGCATCAAATAGTTCTATAACGATCTTATCTTGCTGTACAGGACAAGAGGCTTAGCTCTGGAATCTGTAGTGTACTTCCACCCCATGTGCAGTATAAATTGACAAGTGGGTCTGGAGGGTAAATAAGTGATGACCTCTGGTTAAAATTGAGCCTTGAGAGACAAGTGGGTTTGCTGAAATTGGGCATGACCCATCATCAGACGAGTGACACAATCCATAGAAGGCCTTTCCAAAAGCTTTTCTTGTTCTCCTTCCTTGCTCTGCGTACTCTCTCTTGGATGAGAGAGAAGAGAGATAAACAGAGAGTGGGGGGGAGTGCCACAACTGTGTCCCCGCTGCTGGACAATAATGCTTGGTTGAGACCTTGTAAACCAGACAATCCCCTCTCTCTCTCTCTCTCTCTCTCTCTCTCTCTCTCTCTCTCTCTTCCTGTGCAAGAGCTCACCAACTCTCACAGTTTCAAATGCATCTAGTAATATCTCTTGTAACCCAGTCGAGAATTTTCCACTTTCCGTTTCTTACCACATCCCTCTCCTATTTCTCCTTTTGATCACCATTGAACCGGAGTCATCTGTTTGAACCCGACTTCATTCTAACCCAAGTCACCTGTTTGAACCCGAGTTCATTCTCTCTCTCGCTCTCTCTCTCTTTTTGAGCTGTTCCAAGCACATCATTTATTATATTTTGTTCTATTTAAGAGAGTATCAAAAGCATCAGAAAACAAAGGAATATATTGCGGGGGTGGATATGGTGTCTTGTTCTGCTTCTTCTTGGGGATGACATTTATTACTATTCTTTTGTTAGTATCACTATACGGAATGTTGGTCACCCTCAGAGAGGGGTAAGAGAGAAAGAATTTAAGATATACTTGGATCACTGCTCACCTTTGATGGAGAGGCTTGAAGGACCCGTCAATTCCTGCGTATGTTACTAACTATACTTTCCTAGTTTCACGTCCATCCTTTCTTCTTCATTTTCCTTTTCTTCGAATCCCATTTCTAGAATCAAGAAAAGTACTGCATTTACTCCTCAAAATGCTTAGCATTAAATGCATTATGTTATTTCCTGGAAATACATGTATCTGCCCTGGTTCCCCTCTGTTGACATTCTATTTCCGTTCCTCTTTTATTGCCCTTTTTTCTCCATTGGGACTCAATCCCAAAACCCATTAATGGAAGCACACATTCGTTGCTTCTTTTGAAGGTTGGGTGTGAAAATGAAATCCAGCTAATGGTTCACTTCTTTTTTTTTTCTTTTCTGGAAAACAATTTTATTTAGTTTGGGCTCAATTATAAATTTTCTTGCAGTTCTTTGGTGAGCATTTGGAAGCGAATTGTTTGGAACATGCTTTCGTTGATACAGAGAGCTTGAGACTTGAGGAGGAAGAACAATTTCTGATATCAAGCTTAGAGGATCAAATGCCATTCCTGCAGATGCTTCAGAGTGTGGAATCCCCACAAATTTTCCCCTTCAAAGAGCCAAGCTTTCAGAGACTTCTAAGACTGCAGCACCTGAAGAAACCATGGGAAGGGATAGCCTACGTACCCAGATTGGAGACCCAAATTCAAGCGCTGGAGCTTGAGAGCTGTGTCACCCATGACCTGGTGGAGATGCAGTCACCATTGAAATCCGAAAGCAATGAGCTTCAACATCCGCATTCAGCTTCGTGTGTTGAGAAAGTGGGTTATGAGTGCAATCAAGAGCGACCCAAACCAGCTGAAAGTTGCAGCAGAGATGTTAATGGAGACTCTCCTCCGGCTACTTGGGCTAACCCACAATCATGGCATAAAGCCATCCAGTGCTCCAAACCTCAGCTAGCATCTCGGGAACGAAGAAAGAGAAAGAGAACGAGACCAACCAAGAACAAGGAAGACGTCGAGAACCAGCGCATGACCCACATTGCCGTCGAACGCAACCGGCGACGCCAAATGAATGACCATCTCAGTGTTCTAAGGTCCCTCATGCCCCCTTCCTATATTCAAAGGGTATGTAATCAAGTTTAGAAATGGAGCCAAGCCCATTTCTTCAAAGCCCATTCCTATAATCATGTTAAAAATCCAATCTTTAGTGTCAGAGACTCGATATTTTTCTGTTTCTTAATTATACTGATACTGAACTCTTTCATGGGATAGGGTGACCATGCATCAATCATTGGAGGTGCAATAGACTTTGTAAAGGAATTGGAGCAGTTACTTCAATCCCTTGAGGCGCAAAAAAGAATGAGAAAGAACGAAGAGGTTGGTTTCAGTGGGTTGTTTAAACCATCAACGCCTGGTTATGGAACGAGGTCATCCACGGAAGAAGCAAACTGTGGGAATGAGGTGAAGGCAGAAAACAAGACAGAGGCAGCAGACATAGAGGTCACCGTGATTCAAACCCATGTGAACTTGAAAATTCAGTGCCAAAGGCGACCTGGGCAATTGATAAAAGCCATTGCTGCTTTGGAGGACCTTAGGCTAACTATTCTGCATCTCAACATTACCTCCTCAGAGGCTTCAGTCCTCTACTCTTTCAATCTCAAGGTATTACTCTGTCTTTTCACTTCATTTCTTATATTGGGTCAACTCACCAAAGTGGAATCAAGTCATTGTACTGTTTTTCTGACTTGCAACCTAAGCAAAACCTAGCTTCCCTATTTCCAACATTGTCTATCATTATTATTATTAAAAAAAGTTAGCTTTTTGGTAAATTACCGATTAGTATATTTGTGGTGCTGTACCACCATTACACTTCTTCGATAATGGATTTGGTTTGTTCCATTCCGAGGCGCTAAAACGGTGTGTGGTGATGCAGATTGAAGAAGACTGTAAGCTAGGCTCAGCTAATGAAATTGCAGAAGCAGTTCATCATATATTTTGCTTCATTAATGCTAGCTAAAGCCTAAAGCCCCATGGCTTTCGAACCTTAGGGAGTCGGTAGCAGAGGAATAAAGGACGAGACTTTGCAAGGAAGATGGCAGAATGACTGGGAAAGGGGGAACACAGGTCACCCGCTTCTTGTCTCCATATCCATGGGAGATGTTGGTAGCTGAGAGAGGCAGAGCCGGATGGTACAGGAGGAGAGGGCATATCATGTTTTGCTGCTCAACTACTTTCGCTGCGTTAATATATTATGCTTATTAATTTGTTTCTTCGGTGAAGTTAGAAAATGGAGGCTGGTAATGGATGGGTGATATGGTGGGGATAGGGTGTAGCCGTAGGGGCCCAACATGTCTCCCTGAGAAGGAAGACCCACTTTGAAAATTTTGGAATTCTCATCATTACATAGAAGGGAATGATGCTCCTCCTTTTACATTGACTTTGCGTGATGTCCGTATACTATGAAAGATGTTTCATCATTATATTGTGCACACTTTCTGCTTGGTTCTTTTCGGCCTCCACTTTACTGCAGCATGATTCAATTTGCTGGGCTCTAACAAAATAAATAAATAAATAAATAAAACAAATAAATAATCAAGCAAATAAGAAAGTAAAGGTCTTCAATGAATTAACCAGATTGCACCCTGAGATTACTTAATATTACATGATCAAGTATTCTGTCATGCCAACACAAATTATAAGCAAAATTAGTAGGCATGACAAATATACCTTTGATACGTGGATATTCAATCTATCCCGTTCTATATAAGATAGATTTAAAACCCTTCCCAATGTGAGGCAGAATGATTTAAGATTTATTTTATTTATAAAATAAATTTAAATTTAAAATGATTAGTTCTGTCCTATACTTTTAATATTTTAATTTTTTTTATTTTTATATATTATATTATAATTAATAATAAAAAAGAAAATTGTGAAGAGTTAATTATATGATAGAAAGTTATACAAAAATAAGTATTGAACTTTATTTTTTTTGTTGACTTCATATTTAATATTTTAATTTTTATGACTTTTTTATATTTAGAATTGATTATACTATTGTATCAAAAAAGAAATAATCATGTTATTAGCTTATTTAATTTCTGACTTGTTAAAGTTTGTATTCTTCTTAAAATATATATTTTATTTTATATCATATTATAACTATTTTTTATATTTTAATTAATTATTTTATAAATTTATAACTAGAATGATCATAAGTACGGATAGAGTGTAAGATTCTCTATTTATACTACGGGATGGATTTAAATTTTTTCATTCAAAATCTGTAAAAACGGATAAGGACATATTCTCACAAAAAAAAATAAAGTACGAGACGAGTTAGGGTGAGAGAAAACTCACCCCATTGTCATGCCTAAAAGTTAGTTGTCTATTAGTTAGAGTTGTATATGATAATTTAATTAATAATTTTTGATTTATTATTGAAGGCTTACAAGTTACAATGGTTTTAGTCTTTCACTTCCAAGAGCTATTAACATGATTTCATAATTAAATCTCGATAAGCATACAGATAAAATTAATTATACATTAGCTTTGATCATAGCTAGAAGTTGTAATCAACTCGTAATGTGAATACAACCTCAAAAGTCTCCATGAAAGGACAGATTTTAAACTAGTTTCTTGGATTAACAATCATACTTATGCTACCTATGATTAAGACATAACTGATAACGGCATATCTCATATCTTTAATATTTAGAGGAAGCTTATATTATTGGGTCTCTCAATGTTCTTCTCAAGATCCTTGTTCTCGCTTTGTAATAGTTGACATAATATTCTTGTAGACATCCACAATCCGTAGGCTATTTCGCAGTGCATTTTCATGTGTTAAATAATGAAAATTTTTTATTTAGAAAATATAGTCGAAAGCAATGGTGTTTGATAAGAGAAGGACTATGACAATCGTGCTGCTCCTTCTTCATGTCAATTTTAAATGGGAAAAATTTGTTCTTCCAATTTGAATAGTTCATCATAGCATTGCTTTTTGTTTTTTGCATCCCCTCTAGGAATTCATACTAATGACCCAGGAAATTTGAGGTTGAAGTAACGGCAGCACGCCATATCAGGTGAGACAGGGGATGACACCCTCCTCGATACCATTGCTGGGTTTGAAATTTGGATTTTTGCAGCCGAAACCGCCCGTGCATTTGCCCGTTTGCATCAATCCGAGAAAACAGTGGAAAATCCATGTCAAAAAAAAAAGAAAAGAAAACAGTGGAAAATCTCTTTGAGTAAAAGGCGTTTGACGAGAAGCCTCAGTGAACGGAAAAAAAGTCAAATTAATGATGAAGGGCAATGCCAATCCCGCACCACATCCCCCATGTTATGAGGGAAAATTAATATGTAATAATAATAATATATTTGTCTGTGTCGCATATGTAGAAAGAGAGAGGGGGAAATACAAAAGAAGCACACATCCCCATGTGCAAAAGTGTTTAGAGGGACAAAACCACCCTCGCTTCCTTCTCCTTTTCTGCCATGCTCCAGCCTCAGTCCTATTCATTTTTGGTCCTCGAGTTGTCGGTAAATCTCTTTTTCCCTTGTTCTTGTCTTGCTGCTTAGCTTTTCTTCTTCCTTCTTTCGCTTTTTCTTTTGAATCTCCAAGGTCTGTCGTAATGGCGTACTCATCATGCGCCATGAAGCCACACTTCTCCACTCTCTTTTCCTTCAACTCTACAAACTCATGATTACTACCTTTGCCTCTACTTTCCATAGCGGAAACTCCATATCCCATTAGGCTGTTTCGAACAACGTGCTCTTCTCTTGTTATGATAGTTGATTTTTTTTTCTTTTGAATATTAATATTCGGGGTAAGTTTACAATTACTTATTAAATTTTATAATACATATTAAAAATAAATAATAATCAATAAATATTTAGTACAATAATCAGAGTACTGTAGTTTAAAATATAAATGTCAAATAATCCTTCGAATCAGTACTAATCATATCAGTACTTAATCAGCTTATTTTGCACATTAGAATGTTATTATGGTAGTTTCTTAGATATCGTAAGTTTTTTTTATTATTAATTTTGCACTTAAATTTATTTTATAATTATTTAAAGTCAGTAACGTTAACCTTTAAAAGTACCATATAATTTCTTTTTTATATAGAGGATACTTTGTCATATTTAATTAGCAGTGGATTCAAACTCACAAAATGAGAGCTCCCATGGTTTAATAACATTTTATATGACCATCAAATGTATGAGGTACAGAATTGAGCCACTTTCCCACCATTCTTTGCGCATAGTAACGTATTTAAAGGAGAAAGTTTGCATTCACAATTGCTAAAGAAAATGTCAATAGTTTTTGCTTTTGTTGATGAAGTGTTACGTAATTAAATATTTGAATCCCACTCACGCTTTCAAAAGCATTATATATAGACCATGTCAATTTTTTAAATAAATTAAACTTATTTAAATAAAGTTTATTTGACGCTTTGACTGAAAATGTTAAGATGACCCATTATTATTACTAATTTCCGTATAAAAAAATACTACTTATCTAAGTACTAATTAAGAATGGAAGCTTTTAAAATTGATATATATTTAAGCTTTGCATGGTGGCACCAGTATCCTCGGGCAACAACACCAGCCTTGACATCAATTAACACAAAAGGAACAGAGTCTGAAGTTTTTGGAGTAAGCGACAGTTTAGTTTATAGGAAAAGACGAGCCATCCTTCGAACTTCCCGCTCATAGTCTCGCATTTCCATTCTATCATTAGCATCATTAATATATAGCTTATTCTTCCAATCCCGCATTTCCATGCTTTTAATCAACCATAACTCGCCATGTCTCCATGAAAAAGACTAGAAAAAACATTAAAAAAAAGAAGAAGAAACAGAAGTAGCATTAGTAGTATAATTATTAGTAATTGATTTTATATAAATTAATGTGGATGTTAATCTTGTTAGTTATTTGGCTTGCTTAACATTGCTCAAACTCGGTGTTGGCTGTGATTTACCGATGAAAACGGCAACACCTACTGGTTTGGACCAAAATAAGAAGCTAAAAGGCAATGGATTTTACCCATAGGGGACCGCATTATTGGCATGTATCAGAAACAGAACTTTATTGACCTCCACAGTACTACATTGATGTGCTTTGTGCTGGTTGGCTTCTTTTAATTTTTCAACGCTGTTAACATTTATCGGCAACTTTATTCCGCAGGTGACGTGACCATGCATGTATAAGACTACGTTCTCCCATTGGTGATGAGGATGGGACAGCTCACAGACACAATGCATAAAATCTTATTCCGTTTTTCTTCTTGATCTCTTTTCTAGCTAGAAACAAAAACATTGATGCGAAGTTACCCCAAAAAAAAAAACATTGATGCTGTTTTACGAATGACTGTTGTGTTGTGTGGTGAATAATGCCATCGACCCATCGTGCATCAAGTCTCTCCACCCAGTTCAACCTTTGCGTCTTGAATCCTCATTCTCGTATGCACGAAACAAATCCACATCAAAAGTTAATTAAATTAAAGAAATTACACCGTGTTCATAAAATCTGTTAATAATGATACTTTTTTTTAATAATAAATCATAATTTTGTTTTGCTTAATGATTTTCTGTTTTTCCTTTTGGGTTTTATGGATAATTAACCAATGCACGAAAGAAAGTGGTAAATAATTTATAAGTCATCGTGTCATTGTTGATCACTTTGATATATATGTAAAAATTGTCAAATCTGGGTTTAATTGATTGACGTATAATTTAATTTGTCTGTAGCTTGTCTATGGAATTTTGACTTGAATCATGTTTTTACTTTTTAGTGCGTTTGGTAGTGCGTGCGCTTATTTTGGTTTGATATAGAGGGATCAAGAGAAGGCTGCCATACATGAAGGCACATCCACACCTCCTCTTCTTTACGTGTTTTGACAGAGTTACCAAAATCTTCGTAAGTTCCAAAGCTGAGGCCTAAGAACGGATGCAAATTGCAAATTTGGGTAAACAGTGGTGCCAACAATGGCCAGATCCGGTCGTCTTAGGTGCTTCAAATTCCAAAGAGAACCTTTCTGCCCCCTTGAATCTGACTTACTTTGGCCACTGAAACTTTCAAGCATCAAGGTGAAAAGTTAAATGGGTTAAAAATGTTAAAAGAGTTTCAATCTCTTTTGGTTATATTTATAATTGACGTTCGGTAACTTATTTGCAGTTAGAAATGAAATTGAGAACTGAGATCAGAAAACAAGACAAAATGGTCAAGACCCAAGACACACTACTACACTAGGCCTTTGGTTTTTGTCTTCTTTTGTCTGCGTGTATGTGTTTCTCTTTGCTTTGGTGGGTTGGGGGAGTCTGTGCTGAATAGGTTGTCGGGTGTGAGGGGAGGGTTAGATAGGTCAGAGATTCGGATCGTGAGGTATGCAGATCCTTGACAGAGAGGCCGTGATCTTCTCTGTCTCTGAGACTCCTCAGACACTTATGGCTTTCAGAAGAAGCCTAAAGCTCTCAAGTTTGCGAGCCTTTCCAAGCATTAAACCTCACCCATGTACTTACCCTATTCAAATCCTTTCATTTCCTCCAATTTTAAAACCCTTTCTAAGGAAAGAAAGCAAAACACAGTCCTGCCCTACAATCCTATTCTTTTTTTTTTTTTCCTTTATGTCTTTCTCTTTCTATCTTTTTATGTTCTAATTTGGCCAATATGTTAAACTATGGCACTATGCCATTGTCTGGCTCTCTCTTCCTATCTATTTAGGATATCTATTTTCGCATTATATTACTATTTCTCATTTTCAGGTGTAATAAAGTTCGTTAAAAACCAAAAAAGGTGGCCAATGTGCTTGACTCATCTAGTCAGATTTTTCGTTTTTAATAATTGTATAATTTTGATTCAAATTTTGGGATTCTCTTATTTGTAAGAATTTATAATTTTATTATAAATTTTCGGTAAGGTTGGTATTTTTCTTTTAAAATTAAGAGAGTCTTCCCTTATCTAAATCTTTTTTTTTAAATAAAAACAAAAAAGGTGCAAGAAGCTTTACTAACAAAGACATCAAACCTAAGTTATATTATATTATATTATATTATATTACACTAGTAAAGATCTACTTACACGGTTCTACTTGTGACTGTATACAAATAGAGCTACGTATATTGATTTTAGCAAAGCACAAATGAAGTGGCACTTAGTACAAATTACAAAGTTACGAATGTAATGGTTGCGTAAATAATTCAAACTATAAAATTTCAATATTGAATCCATAGAGGATGCTAATATATCCATTCACATCTATATGAACCCTTATTATATCACTCATATTTAAACCCAATTAAACTCGAGTATTATCCATTCACAATTTCTCATCTATACAATTTTATTTGAATAATATTTAAAAAACGTACTTGATCCTAATTTGGTAAAATATCTCAATATTAATTTATTTAAAATTTTTATTTAAATGAAATTTTTTTATATTTTGTAAAAAAAATATCTTTTATATTTTTCCTGGTATTTAAATAAACAAGTAGAATTTTACACTACCAAAACTCGAATATATAAAAATAAAATGCATAGAATCTCCATATTACTACACTAGGTTAGCACACCAAACATCACGGGGAGAAGGACGGTGTGGGAATATTGTGGGTCATGATTCATGAGCGAAGGGTTCAGTTTAGGGAAAGCAAGAGCAAGATGGCATCTTGACAGTTCTATGTTTCTGTTTTGCACGAATCGAAGCAATTTGGTGAGGCATATATATCAGTATACAGCAAGAGATGCTCTGCATGAAACATTGAAACGCATGAAGACAGTTTGAATTGGGTGAGGTCAAAACACAAGACAAAACATATCTGTACAGTGGGGACTCTCTGAAATTGAAAGGAGGAGGGGGAGGGGTCCTCCCCAGATTTCTAGATTACCAAGTAAAAAAGACTTTGTGATTCTAACCTTTCATGCAGTTGAATTATTTGTTGCCAATCTTTCACTACGGTGAAGTAGTAATCGTCCTTTCCAGTTACGTTCCCAAACACAAGCAAACCACATCAGCATAGGTACGTAGAGATATATAAGGGACTCCGGAAATAGCCAGGTGGTTGGGAGGGGACTTTTTGTGAGTGCAGATTCTTACTTATATAAACACAAATGTTTCATGTTTCAAGCATAAGATATATATAATTTAAACTTTCTTCCAAGAATGAGTATTAAATCCAGATGAATCATTAAATTAATATTGAAGGACGTAAGGAAGTAACAAATTTTAAGACAGTGTAAAAGGGTTGCTCCTTCATATTTTTAAAATATAGTGTAAACAAACTCAGATTCTTTGCAAAGCCAGCTTGTGTTAATTTCCAATTAACTCGTGGGATTTGTTGTTTAATCTTAAATTTTATTTAAAATATCTCAAGTGAACCTTATTTATAATATCCGGGTTCGAATCCTGAATTCATCTTTTGAAATAAGTTTTGTCCCACCACTACCCTTATCTATCCTTATTATTTAGAAGTAGGGCTTTAGAACACCAGACAATGGGCAGCTATTGCAAAGGAAGCCCATTAACCTTGACGTTGAGGCAAATTAAAGAAGAATGCACCGCAACCCTTGGGCTAGGCTTAATGTCAAATGTCAATTGATGCCATTGGGTCGTAAGCATTTCATAGATTGCCAGTTTTATAAACACCCATTTATCTTTGTTAATTTTACTCACATTAAATTAGCAATAAAATAATTTTTTACATAATTTAAAGAAAATACTTACGATATTTATAATTTTATAAGTTAGACAAAATAATAAATTGGGATATAATATAATTATTTCTTATTTGTAAATACCAAATTAGGAAAATAATATTTTTTTAAAAAAATCATAGCTAGATTTTTAACGTTGTTAAGTGGCAACTAAATAAGAACATTACACATATCTGAAGTCCTACATACTAGAAACCCAGTTCTCTTTCTTTCATGCTATTCGGGACTAACTACAGTACATGGTTGGTGACTTGTAGGCCTAACAAAATAATAGAACTCTAATTCCTGTTTGGGTAGGCTAGAAGTGTTAACCAATGGCATCTTGGGCAATTTTCTTCATACTACAGCAAAAATATCATAGCCCATTTTAAGCATTTGCTGGTCTCCTTAGCCATCTCTGTTCCAACTTGAAATTGGTTGGTTGTGATTACCCGATCAGTTATCATAACGATTGGGGATTTTTATTTTTAAGTCATTCTAAAACTTTCTTCCAACCATAGCAAATTTACCGTATATCAGGCATCTTGCGTTGCTGTTTTTTACTGTCAAAAGTTCCTCTCTTGGTCGTCTTCTAGCTGGAACTTGAAAGATAGAAAAAAAATTTGGTTAGAATGCAGCAACAAAATGTTGGTTGGATTTAGATATTTTAACACAGATTTTTTTGCTTTGTTTATAAGCATTTGGAAAGGTTTTTTTTTTTTTGGGTAAAGAAAAGTTTGTTCATTTCAAAAAGCCCAACCAGGAACCTCCTATCCAATGAAATACCATAAAAGCCCTATCTTCCAGCCATGTCAGCACACTATCCGGATGAAAAGAAATGAGTGGTTCTGCAGCTTCAAACTGTGGCAGAAGGATCTCCACATTCAAATTGCAAATTATCAAACACAATTGAGACTAATATGCCAAGAAAAAATTAGAAACAAAGGAAATATATCAATAACTTAACCTACATTCTCTCCCTGCTGTCCTCAGAATCTTTCATAGGACAGTAAAATTATAACCTGCAGGGTTCACTAGCAATGGCCTCAACCTCCTCCTCCTCTTTCCCCATATCCTCTTCATCCACCCTTGTTGATGGCAAGGCTCCCAGACAATCACCAGCATCATCCCCACAATGTGTGAGCCTTCCCACTCTCCCCCTTCCCCCTGTGCAGTCTCAGAATCGTCCATGGAAGACCACTGCTTGTTGTAAGTTTACCAAGTTACAAAAGCCTGCACAGACAATTGGACAACCTTCACAAAGCACATGCCTCATGAATCACAAATATTACCTCTAGTGCTTATTGTTATCTAGGAGAAGGTAATTTTGTAGGTTGATGGCTTGATGCTTTCAGGTCGCAAGATTGCTCGCAATGTTATGGCAATGGCCACAGGAGAGGCACCAGCAGAAGTTGCCACAGCTGAGCTGCCAGAGTTTGTCAAGACTATTCAAGAAGCTGTAAGGATCTCAAATTCTTTCGAGCAATGTTTCTCAGGTGGTTAAAATGAAGTTTTGCCAGTATTACTGACTTAAATTAGCTGATGTTGGCTCCATAGTGGGACAAAGTTGAAGACAAATATGCAGTGAGTTCACTAGCCGTAGCTGGCGTGGTTGCATTGTGGGGCTCAACTGGGATGATCTTAGTAGGTTATTTGAATGCTCAATTTGCATTATCATCATTTTTTATCATTAATTCCAACTGAAAACACTGTGATAATACATTTGATGAAAGCTGTCCTAAGCAATGACTATCACTTATAACAGGCAATTGATAGGCTTCCTTTAATTCCTGGGATTCTTGAGGTCGTAGGCATTGGCTACACTGGGGTAAGTCGAATACACTCTACTGCTGGCATCAGTTGCACCTTCTATGTTGATAACAATTGTATAAGTCCCTTCCACCCCCCCCCCCCCCCCGCCTCTTTGGTTTTTACTATTTCCTTGTCTTTTCTTTTTATTTTCTTGGATGATCGTTTTAACTAATGAATCATGCACCTAGATTACTTAATCAGGGTAAGGCATAATAAGAACTAAACCAAGAGAAATGACTAGGTCCTAGAGTGAAAACCACAATAGACAGAATGCTTAACAATGGGAAATGCATAGTGATTGAAGAAGAATCCTTGTAGTCCTGGATTCCCTCTTTAGGAAAATCTATTAATTCATCTGCTTTGTCTTTCTTTGCAGTGGTTTGCTTACAAGAACCTAATTTTTCAAGCCAGACCGGTAAGCCCAATTTCTCTTGAATAATTGACTACAATTTGGTTCAATACTTTAACTTCATGATTAATGTTTTTCAACAATTTTCCCTTAATTAGATGTTATGTCTTTAATACTGTTCAATGGAATTACAGGGAAGCTTTGGTACGGAAAATAAAGGAAACATATAATGAAATAATTGGGAGCAGCTAAAAGAGTGAGGAATTGCTGGTGAGATGCTGTTGACATAAAAGAGTTCTATCTTGCAGCATTGTGTTCAAATTGCTTCATTTTGTTGCCATAAGCTTCTGACCATACTTTATCCCATGTCATGTAATCTGTCATTTAAATAAATGTAGCTTTGTATATATATATTAATCCACTTCAAGAAAATCGCATTTCCTTAGTTATCCCTTTGTGGTTCCAAGGGTATGAAAAAACAATTTGAGTTTATGGAACTGAATCCAATGACTTCTAATATTTTATCATTGTATTGTATATGTTATCTGCATTCTAACCCTCAACCTTGAAAGAATGTTTCCATTTCATTTTCTGTGGGAGCACATAAAGAGGATCACTAGAAAATGACATGCATAAAAAATCAACAAAATCATCACATAGCAGTTTTAAGTAGAAATGAATGTAATGGAGCAGCAGGAGAGCAAGCATCTGCAGAAAAGAGTAATTTGGGAAGGTTTGGATCCCTTCTCTTTCCATTCCCCAATGACGGGCGGGCAGAGAATAAGTTCTATGAGGATTAACTACAAAAATGGCAGTAGTTATGTAAGCTGAAAGTTTGGGGAATCTGGGGAGTTCTAACACCGATTTATAGGCTGTCTAGAAGCAAATACAAATCTGTAAGAGCAGAAGCTTGCAGCATAAAACAGAACAAATTCATATTGTTAGAGATGACAAATATAGAAGGCTCCCTATGCTAAAGATGTTCCCTTACTATAACATCTCTTGCATTCCTGCCTTCCTGGTTTCCATCTACAGAAAATCTGAGTGGTGTAAAAGAGTTATGGCAAATAATAGCAAGCTACGAAAGACACTCACCATGGAAATCCATAAATGATATTAGCGCAGTACAAATATATACCTAGAATACCTATGATTTCTTAGTTTGCTTTCTATGATTTAAGGGAACAAGATTCCTCGTACTTGCATCTTGAGCTATCTTGTTTGATCAATTCAATCATAGAAGTGACTTTTTTTTTTTTCTGGTAATGAGTGATCATAGAGCTGATTTTGATTGAAATTATTCAATTCCAACAAAATCAACATGTTAAAATCTTAATTAATGCAAAAGATCATCGGTTGAAGACGTTCATCAATTTTCGATCTCGCAATAATGGTTGGGAAACTAGTTAATTGGTCAAAAATAATTTTATTCCTAACTTTTCAATGGGTGAAGATTAATTAACCTACTTTCAATCACGGAATTTCTTCTTCATCTATGACTTCGACCTTGATTTTGTTTTTTCTTCATATTTATGTTTTCTTCCTTCGCTTGAAAATCTGGCCGCAATTTCTTCTTCTCAAAGAATCTATATGTTTTGCAATGACAACTTCTAGACTTCTAGTGAAATACTCCTTAAGCCTAAAAAACAACTACCTGACTTTTCTGACAATAAAATCTACCATGACGTTTAAATAAATGAAAAAAATATAAAAAACATGATTATGGTTCTTAACCAAAATTATTTTGATACTAACATTGGAATTGTCACAAGAGAAAATAAATGAGCACTCTGCACCAAGATACAATTTCACACTCACCAGTACTACATGTGCATCCAGCCTTAATATGTAAGATGCTAGAATGCTTATGTGCATTGAGTTGTTAACTAAATGGAAATTGTGTAAGTGAATTGACAGAGTTCTAACGCCCACATTCCATGCTGTTTAAATTGTCACTATTTGAAGAACTCCATAACCCAGAAGCCAGAGACACAGCATACGAATCTGATGCCACTGAATCCAGATCCTGTTGCCAATTCCATGAATTCTTGCTGGGTTCGCTCTTTCCCTCCTGGGTTTTGAGTCATCATTAAGAGGTCACCTTGGAAACCAGTCTTGGCAGCAGCTGTTGTCTCAGGCACAGTGGGAAGAATTAAGTCCACGACAATAACCTTTCCATCGTCAGGAATAGCCCTGTAGCAATTCTTCAACAGCTTCAAGCAGTGCTCATCACTCCAATCATGAAGTATCCACTGAAAAAAAACAAAAGCACTTTCAGATTTCAGTACGTCGGCCCGGATATAGAATTGTTCTGATTTGGAATGATAAATTTTGGAATTTGATTTTATTTGTAAATTAAATTTTTTATTTAAAAAATTATAAAATAAGAATTAATATTATTTAAAATTTTATAGAAATTTAATAGATTTTAATTAGGTTGATTTAAAATTTTTTTTAAATGAGAGGATTTGAGTGAATTTTAATAGATTTTTCTTAAATTTATTATTATCTATATTTATACTACTATAAAAGAAATTTTTTTTTACTCTCAAATTTTTAATTTTTTTAAAAAATATTAATAATTAATTAAATACAAATAAAAAAATAAAAAATTATAAATATAAATTTTTTTTATAATTACATTATATAGTTATAATTATATTAAAATATAAAGAATTATATTTTTACTTTTTTTTAAAATTAATTTTATTTAACTAATTAATTATAGTTATACTAAAATTATAATTAATTAATTGATAAAATAAATATATAAGTAAAAAAATAAAAAAAATATAAATTAAAAAATATGATAATACGACTTAAAATACTATTACCTTTAATAGAAATATAAACATTATATTATTATTATTATTATTATTATTATAAAAATAAAATTATAAATTTATTAAAATAAAATTAATTTAATTTTTTAATTATATTTTAAATATAAAAATTAATTTATAAATTAATTTAAATAATAATTTTTATATTAAATTTTAAAAATAAAAATTTAATTTTTAATTTAATTTAATTTTTAATTTAATTTAATTTCATTCAAATTTAATTTTAATAATTTCAAATACACACGTAAAATATAAAGGCAGCAGAAACGCTAATCACGAGAACTGGACAATTTGTTTTGGTAGAACGAGAACTGGACAATTTAGATATGGATAACCAAAAAAAAAAAAAAGATATGGATAATTCCCGCGAGAGCTGGAACCCACCTTCATAAAAATGGCATCTCCTTTAGGAACGCACCCAAACATATCTCCTCCCACGTGCTCCACGCCTGCAAGTTGCAACATTAGAATAATTCACAATTTAATGCATTTAATATTTGTAAATGGAGCACATCTTTATTTCGATCAAAATTTTTTACTCTTAAATTAAATAATTAAATATCATACCAGCATAGTTGGGCGCATGTTCAATGACATGAGGCAAGTCAAAATTCACACCCTGGACACGAGGGTATTTGGAAGTGATCAATTTGAGGTTGACCCCAAGACCACCACCAACGTCCACCAGTGTATTGATGTTCTCAAAGCCTTCGTAGAATTCTAGAATCCTCGTCATAACTATAGTGGTGAAGTTGAGCATAGCTTTGTTGAAAACCTCATTGAACCTGGGAGCCACACTTGGATACTCAAAGGCATTCATGCCATAAACCCTGTTGAATGGTATACCTCCTTCCAGGATCGCTCCTGTCAGTTCGGTCCTATGAACCAATGCAAATAACTCGTTATTACGAATAAAAACAACACCCCATCTTACACTTCACCTTCTTTTAAAAGTACGCGCAAAACAAAACAGATTGCAGAAAATTTTCTTCTACAAAAACACAGGATCTGTTCCTATGAATGCATAACCTAACTAAAACTCACCAGCTTTGGTAGAAAACCTTGCCCAGAAGTAAGGCCAGCGTGGGTCCGAATGACACACCATCAGCATCATTCACAAAATATTTGGTCGCAGGGGTGAGGCTGTAGAGAATCTGAGGCGACCCAAGCGTTTGTGGATCTTGAGGAACAGAGCAATGCAGCAAAGAGTGACTAGCCAACAGCCTAAGAAGACGATCCAGCATTGTGGGTGCTTCTGGATTCTTGCTGCCAATCTGAACTGCAATGTCCTTTGCAGAGAGCTTGGCACCTTCACCGGCTTTGGCTATAACGTCGAAGACGCCCAGCTCAGTAGCTGACCGCAACGCCATTGGTAGCACAATAGAACTCATCCATTGCATGGCAAGATTCACGCCGTCTTCTTCTTGGGCATGTTGTTCTTCTGGTTTAGGATGCTTGGCTCCACCATTGACAAGTTCTGTATTGCATTCTAATGAAGGGGCCATAAGGATTTAGAATGCTAAACCGAGCGGAGCAACTAGAGAGAAGGAGCTACAACTATAACTGAAGCTGCTCTTACTTTTTTACTGCATGAAGTGAACTTATAGGGATAAGGGTTGTTGGAATGCTACGTAGAACTTAGTGCATAAAGATTCTTCTTGCGCTAAACACTGATATCGCAGAACTTGTTGGAATAGACCCGTGTGTTTCCCACGAGTTTTTCATGTAATAGTATCTTATTTACATGCATTCAGATAAATATTTTTATGTAAACCTCGACAAAATGATGATAACTTATAATATCATTATTCACTTCAAATTTTAAATTATGGATTTAATTTCATCCACTTTTAATTTAAAGTTTTTTATATTATTATCAAATTATATCTTATATAATATTTAATTTTTTAAGTAATTATTATCTTAATCAATTTTTTTTAATAATTTAATAATTTATAATTAAATAATAACATAAATTTTTTCATTCTAACAGTTAATTAAAATTAAATTTTTAAATTATATAATCACGTGAAATCATTATTAATATATAAATAATAACTCGAATGGATTGTTGTTGCAAAGTTGGCCAAAATTGACGTTACTGGTGGCAGAGGCGGCGACATTTGTTTTGAGAAATGAGTGGTACACTGTCTCTGACTGATCTAGAATCAAGGTGACTAACTCCTCAACTCCTTTCGGACACAGCACACTTGCGTGTTGTGATCGATTTGTGAAGGAGAAGGACAATTAAAACCCAAAAGGAAGAGGGTCTTGACCGGCGAGAACCCTTCGTTTGCTCCACACCTCTCATATTCATATCATAATGATTTGATCATTCTCTCTTTTACTATCCCAAGTTTTGACTTTGTTTGCCTATAGTTTGTTGTTGTTGCTTCTTTTCAAAATTTTGCAATCCCTTGGGTTGAGAGAAATTCTTGCACTAAATTATTAAATTGCTCATTCAAAGATTTTAATAATTTTATTTTAGTTCATAAGAGTATATAATTTTATTGTATTTTTGATTGATCATTTTATTACTCAAGTTAATTAATATTTAGGGACTAATATTATTAGTTTTTAAATATTTTAAAAATTAACTTAAATGATAAAATAAATTATTAAGGACAATGATTAGGATCAAAACCTCTTAAAGATTAATGTAAAATTAATAAAAAAAATTTAAAAATTAATTTAATGATTTAGTCAAAATTCTTTCATATGTTCAGAGCATATACATTTAATAGTTTAAACGTAAATCATATATAAGATTTATTTTTTTTAACTCAAGTATGGGACTAATTCATTCAAAATGACACCGTCCCTCGGAGTCGTGCTTTTACAAACAAAGAGAATGAAAAATGATTTGATTTTGCATTACATAATATATAAAACAAGAAAATTAATTTGAATTTTGAAAATAACCAAAATGTTCCTAGAATTAAGGAGATGAAATTGTATAATTTATATGAATAATTTTATATTTTTTAAATTCATTTTTTAATAACCTTTTTAATTATTAAATAAAGAAAGAATTAAATGTATTTTTAGTTTTTGATATATTAAATATTTTTATTTTTTATTTAATATTTTTTGATTTAAGCTAATATAGCCAAACTCAATTTATATACAGCAAGAATTTATACAATTAATGTTTGACTATTCTCTAATACCCGATACGTACGGCACGTAAGTCTCACTCGTAGTCATAGCTCGTATATAAAAGGGTGGAACATCTTATCCAAAGATGGAGGACAACATCAAAAAAAAAAAAAAAACGGAGGACAAGCATCACTCCCTGAAATGACACCATTCGATTATCAGGACAGAAAACATGATAGAAGAAAAACGAGCAAGCAAATAAACAGAAATTATTATATATTTTTAAAATATTAATAAATATATGTTTTAAAAAATATATTTATTATTATTTTTAAAAAATTATATACATTTTATATAAATAATTTAAAATTAATAATAAAAATATTTTTTAAAATATATATTTATTGTGATAAAATACAATAATTTTGTACAAATAAAAGAACGAGCTTAGTTATTCCTCTCTTTTTTTTTTCTTTTTTTGTTTTTTTTTCGCTAAACACTAAAAATGTCACATGCTAGCTAGCGGCTAGGCTAGCATGATGTCTTTGACTATATTTGGCGATTAATGGTCTACACATCCGTTTTGGTAGAACTCACATCTTAAAAGGAAAATCACACGCAACGGTGGTTGGACCAAGTAGTAAGCAGCCTGCGATCTTCATATACGAACAAAGTTTGAATCCTGTCGAAGTCACCACTTCGAGAAAGAGAGAAAACTTTTACGCTCTAATCTCTGAAGTGATAGCACACTTTGTCATCATTTTACTTTAAAAAAAAAAAAAAGGAAAATCACTTATTAGCCGCCTAGGGGTCGCAAGTGTGATTTCTCTTCCCTTGACTTGTCTTCTTAATGTTTATTTGGTCTCGAGCCTATTTTAACATCGAAAATTTGAAAGAAAAATTATTGTATGAAATTAGAATAATTTTTTTTATTTTATGATATTAGATATTAAATAAATATATAAAAAAATATTAAATTTAACATTATATATTTATTTATTTTATATTTATTATTATGAAGTAAAAAAAATTATTTTATAAGTATATAAATCTTTTTAAAATTAAAGTATTTTTCTCTCAATTTAAATTGTATAATAAAAATAAATAAATCACTTATTTTACTTTTTATATAAAATATTTTATATTATTATTATTGAACTGATAATGTTATATAACAAAAAAAAAGTTAAAATTTTGATAAAATTTAACTATATTTATAAGTAATTATTAAATAAAATAAAATGATAAGAATAACTCATTTATATAAAAATTAATAAAACATGCTAATTTATTTCAAAAATTCTAGTGCATTTTTGTTATTGAACTGTCACATTATTATAATAATTTTTATTTTTAGTAAATAATTTCAACAAATTTTTATAAAAAATGTTAGACAGTTAAAATTATTTTGATAAGAATAAATTGACATATTTATTAATTTTTAAATAAATGAGTGATTCATACTTTTTTATTTTATTTAATGATTACCTTTGAATTTAGATAAATTCTTATTAATCAAATTTTTTGAGATATGTAACACTACTCCATTTTTGTATGTGATAACACATAACTCATTAATAATTTACGTTTCAAATGAATCAAAGTTTAAATATAAAGTTATTTATTAAAAAAATTTGTTTAGTGCATTAGTTACAAGTGTGTTTAGTTCAACCGACAATTTTTTATGATAATATATTTGATGAAGGTTGTCCTGAGCATCCAGTACTCATGTTGTAAGAATCAATTTCACCAAAACGACGTGCATGTGCATCAAGCCTTAATTAATATGTAAGATGCCAGAGTGCTTCCGTTTACGAGGTGTTAAATATATGGAAATTATGTAAAGGAATTGACAAAATTCTAACGCCCAAATCCATGCTATTTAAAACAACGTTATTTGGATGCTATCTTTTTTAACACCATTTTTATTTTTTTTAGATAATAAAATAAAAAATATAAATTTTAACAAATTTTTTATTTTTATTATCCAAACAAAAAAAGTGTAAGAATAATATATGAGCAAATAGTATGCAAATAATATTTTTCTTATTCGTCTGTCTTCTAGACATTTTAAATAGAAAAATGTTACTTTTCCTACTACTTCTCTTTATCCCCTTTTCGTTTTGGTAATAAAAAATAAAAATAATTTTATATTCTTTTGATCTATTCTTTTAATAATTTTTTTATTTATTAAATAAAATAAATTTTAAATATTTTTTATACTTTTAAAACATTGAATGATTTACTTTTTCGTTTAATATTTATTTTATTAAATATTAAGAGAATTATTAAAAAAAAATTTAAAAAGATATAATAAAACTCTAAAAATAGAGAAAGAAAGTAGTGTAAAAATGTTACAGACAACAATTTAAGCCAATGCTAGGCTTAGGCAATGTGCATCTGATGCCAATGCTATTTAAAATGTCTACTTGAAGAACTCCATAACCCAGAAGCCAGAGACACAGCATACGAATCTGATGCCACTAAATCTAGATCCTGTAGCCAATTCCATGAATTCTTGCTGGGTTCGCTCTTTCCCTCCTGGGTTTTGAGTCATCATCAAGAGGTCAGCTTGGAAACGAGTCCTGGCACCAGCCGTTGTCTCGGGCGCAATGGGAACAATTGCGTCCACGACAATAACCTTTCCATCATCAGGAATAGCCCGGTAGCAATTCTTCAACAGCTTCAAGCAGTGTTCATCACTCCAATCATGAAGTATCCACTGAAAAATTTTGGTCCATCAAATTCAAGCTATGATGTCAATCAATCATATAATATGCATCTGTTGACTGCTGGCACTTTGCATGAACATATTTGTTTCCACAAGCACTACTTGAATTATTTGCATTTGACACTTGGACCCCTTGTACTATATACGAGTATAGGCAATTTCTGTAGTTTTATTTGCTTTTAAACAAAACAAACATTTGCATGGGTCACTTTATTCCTAATATCAAAGTCATTTCTCGAAAAAAAAAATCTGTTTCAGATTTCAAAGTAATCTTGCTCAAATATGCTATTAGTATTGTTGTGATCCCTTTCTATCTATAAATTATTCCTAAAATACAAGAGTGATGGTCGATAAATGTTGAGAGTTTGGTTTTAGTTTAATGCCTCAAGAGACAGAAACTTGTTGGAGCTAGTAATGGGAATTAAACATCGAGAAAATTTTTAGACGGATAATTCCTGCAAAAGCTTTAACCCACCTTCATGAAAATGGCATCTCCTTTGGGAACGCTCTCAAACATATCTCCTCCCACATGCTTCACGCCTGCAACATTAGAATAATTCACAATTTAATATTTGTAAATGGAGTACATCTTTCTTTCAAACAAAATTTTTACCCATAAATTAAATAAATAATTAAATATCATACCAGCATAGGTGGGGGCATGTTCTATGACATGAGGCAAGTCAAAATTAATACCCTGGACATGAGGGTATTTCGAAGTGATCAATTTAAGATTGACCCCAAGACCACCTCCAACATCCACCAGTCTATTGATGTTCTCAAAACCTTTGTAGAATTCAAGAATCCCCTTCGTAATTATAGTGGTGGAGTTGAGCATAGCTTTGTTGAAAACCTCATTGAACCTGGGATCCACACTCGGATACTCGAAGGCATGCATGCCATAAACCCTGTTGAATGGTATACCTCCTTCCAGGATCGCTCCAGTCAGTTCGGTCCTATGTCAATGCAAATCATTCGTTATTATGAACAAAAACAACACCCCATCTTACACTTTACCTTCTTTAAAAGTTCTATCATCATTCAGGGTTTTTTGATTCCACCATTGAATACAGAATAGTGACCCATTTTCGAAAGTGCTCAGTTTTTGAGCAAAACAAAACATATCACAGAAAATTTTCTTCTTGAAAACACATCATCTATTCCTACGAGTGCATAACATATATAACTAAAACTGACCAGCTTTGGTAGAAGACCTTGTCCAGAACTAAGGCCAACGCGGGTCCGAGAGAGACACCATCAGCATCAGTCACAAAATGTTTGGACGCAGGGGTGAGACTGTAGAGCCTCTGAGGCGACCCAAGCGTTTGTGGATCTTGAGGAACGGAGCAACACAGCACAGAGTGGCTAGCCAACAGCCTAAGAAGACGATCCAGCATCGTGGGTGCTTCTGGGTTGTCGCTGCCAATCCGAACTGCAATGTCATTTGCAGAGAGCTTGGCACCTTCACCGGCTTTGGCTATAATGCCGAAGACGCCCAGCTCAATCGCGGACCGCAACGCCATTGGAAACACGATAGAACTCATCCATTGCATGGCAAGAGTGACGCCGTCGTCTTCTTGGGCATGTTGTTCTTCCGGCTGAGGATGCTTGGCTTCACCATTGACAAGTTCTGTATTGGATTCTAATGAAGGTTCCATAAGGATTTGGAATGCTAAACAGAACAGAGCAACTAGAGAGAAGGAGCTGCAACTATAATTGAAGCTGCTTTTAGAGAGGGGGAAAACCTCTATTACCTGATGTCACTGCTTAGTTTGGTTTGAGTTTTAAAGCAAAGTCAAATTTATCTCAAGTCTCAACTGCTCCTTAGATTTTAGAAATTCGAAAGAGCCACTATAACTTTTGAAACCAATCAAATTGAACCACCGATTCTAGTCTTTTTTGGTTCCAAACTGTGATTAATTACTTCTTCAATTTCTTCTAATACTCTTTTAATCATAATTATACACTACACTTTTTTTGAGATCAATTATACAATACACTTGAGTCAAAAAGATTACGAGTAGGTCAGTTTTGTTTTGGTTAGTGAGAGTTAGGGGTGTGCCGGTGGGGTCACTTCCAGTGGTTGTCGTTGATGAACGGTGCGCATTCTGACTCTGACTTGGACTTCATACATCATACTTAGAGTAATCTCAGCCTGCAATCTAGAAGACTGGCCCCTCTAGGCAATTCCCAATTGGACACTCCAGTATAGTGAACCACGCCTAGAATAAAATGTCAACAACAGAGAAGCCACTCGAGACTAACAGGAGAATTTATTTTATATATACTAGCACCTTTCTCAATTCCCATTTTTTATTTTTACTTATATAATTATTTTATAATTAATTTATTATAATTTTATTATAATTAGTAACTAATTACTTAAATAAAAATAATTTTTTAAAATAATAAAATATATTTAAAACTAATTATAATTTTATACATAAATAAAATAATTTTTTATTTTTGAAAGTAATTATAACTATAGAATATATTTATAAAAAAATATTTTTGGTTATAATTTCATTTTTTTATTTTGAATTAGTTATTAATGATTTTTTGAATTATAAAAAATATATTTATATTTACTATTTTTTCTTTTTATTTATCTTTAATTAATTAATAATGACTTTTTGTATGCAGCAAGTAACATGGCAAGTGGTATTAAAAATTGAATTGAATTTATTAAATCAATTAAAATAAAATCTAAAGAGTATATTTTTTATTTTGGGAAAACCCTTGTATTGCTGCGCCTCTGTTAAATTGATTCGAATGTTCGGAGAATTCAACGTCAATTATATCTCATTTTGATAAAAAAAAAATTAAATAATTTTTACGGTATACTTCCTTGATTCATTTTTTATAAAGATAGAATTATTTTTTTAAAAGGGTTTAACAGTTAATTTGCCTATATTTTAAAAATGGCATTTTTATTAAAAATAAATGAAATGAATATATATTTTTTTAATATTACGGTAAGACTTCTCGTCTCTGTTGTAATGTCATTGTCTAGTTGACAGTTTTAATAATTATTATATTGTTGTGAAAATTTTAATACAAAATTAAATAGTAAAAAATTGAAAAAACCTAGACATTGAAAATATCATAAAATTAAATCGTGACGTTTGGTATCATAAAATTAAAAATGAGATATTTTTATATTTATTGATAAAAATAAATTTAAAATAAAATATTTATTTTATGTTTTATTTTATAAAATTAAAAAATTTATTTTTTCAAAAAAAAGTAGAATTAAGATTTTAAATTTTATTGAACGAGAATTTTTTAATATATTTATTAATTTTATAAAATAATAAATAATTTTTTTTGTTAATAGAAATGCTAAAGAGTACGAAACTTTTATACGAAATCACATACGAATTTTGTTTTTGTGAAAAGTTATGATTTATAAATTTTTTATTTATATTTTTACCTCCCATAATTTTCGCTCAATAAGCAAACATCTGTAAAATTTTTTGTTGAAAAATTTTCGTGTAAAAAATAGTATAATTATTTTGTTAAATGTAATATACTTAGATTTTATAAAAAAATAAAAGATAATATCATCTAATAAAAATTTAAATAAGAGATAAAATATTTAAAAATTTAATAATTATATTATATATTTATTTTAAATAATAAAATATATACTTTAATTTTTTTACAGATAAAATAATATTTATTTTTTTAAAATAACAATATTATTACTATTAAATTATAAAAAAATAAATTTAAATATTACTCTCAAAACATTTATATTACATGAACACGATATATATATAAAAATTTAAATTTTTTTTTTAAAAATGATCTGTCATTGTAATTATTTTTAATTATATTTTATATTAATTTTATATACTAATTTAAAATATATCAAATCATAAATTAAAAATAATTATTATATTTTATTTTATTACATTTTATTTTAATTTTATAAAATTATTATCCGTTTATTAAATGTTACAAAATAATTTAATTTTAATTTTTTATTATTATTATAAAATTTTTTTATATAATTATTTAATTATATATTATTAATTTATTAAAAAATATAATTAAGAAAATAAGTATTAAAAAAATTAAATATTTTTAATATATAATAATATGATAATATATAATTAAATTAAAATATATAAATTAAAATTAAATTCAAACTTTTATAAATAAAATTAAATCCAAACTAAAAACCTCCTAGATTTGACGTTATTTTGCCGATGATTACGATGCACTTGCAGTTGCCTCTTTTTCAAATTATATTTCAACTTGGGATACTTCACAAATCACAATCACTCGGACATTGCGATGTGACGTTGTTTGCTATTAATAAATTAAGTTATATTATTATTATTATATTAGAAACAATGGTGGAGTACGTTTTGTCGGGTGTACAAAGACGGAGGAACCTTAGCACCGAAAAAAGACGGAGGAACCTTCATTGAAATGGCACCATTTCATCAAGCAAATTGGGGTTGGTGGAAGATAAACATGATCAAGACGAAAATCTCAATCAAGTTAGTTAGGAATTATTCTATGCTTTTTTTTTTAATATTTTGCTATACAACAAGTTACCAAGTTGTCTTTTTTGACTACTGACCCACACTCAAGTTCTAGTGGAACTCATATTGTATAAAAAAAATAAATAAATTAGAACAACAGACAAGTCGTAATCATGCACTAGATTATAATAATATGACGTAAAAATTAACTAGAGAATATTTCTAATACAGTTATTGTTTATGTAATATTCAGTCATGTTTATAGCTCATTTGCAACATCATTTACACAAAAACATTTTCTTTCTGAAAAGTTGTTACGGAAATGGTTACTTTGTAACTACAACTTGTAAGTAAGGTAGCCAACTCCAAACAACTTTCGTATTCGGTGAGTTTCCTCTAAACTAGCTCATAATTTATAAAAGTTTGGTTTCGATTTTCTCACTTAGAAATTTGAGCTTTGGGAGAACAGGAGTAGTTAGAATTTGACTGTTTGTAGGATTTTGAGATATTTTTAGATGAGTAATCACATTCTTACTCATTTATCAACATAAAAAAAGTTATTTTTAATTTGCATTATTAAATACAAAAATCACACCGAGATCTTTTAGGATTTTACAAAAAATAAAAAGAAGATGCTTATTCTTATGTCAAATTCTTTTCCTTTTTTTTTTGTAGTATTTTATAGTAGTGTAAACTCCTACATATAATAATTATAAAATTCCTTTACCTGGAACCAACCGTGTAAGAATGATTATTTTCTTTTTGAGTATAAATAAAACATCTTTTTTATATACTAAAGAACCCCGTTGTTATATATTGACCATTGAAGCTTCAAGCTAGCAATAGCATATTCCGGTAATGTCATGTGTACCAAAACCCCACCAACCTTTTTTTTTTCCTTCCTCTTTTTGCTTCCTTTTTTGTTTTTTTAAAGAAGTGCACTGCACACTGCACTCTCCGTTATTGGAGCTGCACCTTTCCGAACATTTTGACCCAAATTACACACTAGCCATCCAAGGGCATTTTTTCTTACAAATAAATAATGGTTTGTTTAAAAATGTATTGTACTCCGAAATGAAATCCATTGTTTTTTTTTTTTATCAAGTGCTGTTAAGATACTTATCAGCAGTATTTAAAAACTTATTTTATTCATTTGTTATTTCTGACAAATGTGAAAGCTTAAGACGAATTTTTTTTTTTTGAGTTTAATCCATTTAAATTGTTAGAAGTAATAATGATTATGAATTCTTGTTCATTTTGCTTTTTCCCTCCTGTGGCTTGGGTTTGTAGTCACCACGAGAACATCAAATTGGGAAAATGCTCTTCAGTCTTCACTGCAGCAGTAGTTTCAGGTACAGTGGGAATAACTCCCTCCGCAACAGCTTCAAGTGGCGTTCATAACGATCATGAAGTAGACACTACAAAATTGTGATCAATAAAAACATAGATATCCAGTACATGATCGAATTAATTAAGCTAAATTTATATAATGGAAAATGGGAATAATAATAATAATAATAATAATAAAACAGTGAGATGCATGATTTATTGGAATAAACCTTAATACCCACCTTCGTAAAAATGGCTTCTCCCTCTGCTACACTTTCAAACATATCTCCTCCCACGTGTTCAACACCTGCAATAACAATTAATTTTACAAACAAAAGAACTATCAGAATGATAAGGAAGTTTTTTCTTTTATTATATCAATCACAATATTTAGTTTTTTTTTTAAATTAAGGGGAAAAAAGTTATCTCATTCCAAATCAGGACATAAAATAAATTATTAGAATATTTAGTTGCGATATATTAAGTTATATTCAATGAGTGCCGTTGGTTGGTTAAAAGATATCGCCCGAATTTGAGTTTTACAGAATGAGGTGGCAGTAACTTAAATTTTAATTACATGGTGTAATTTTTTTTTTTATAAATGGACGGGACCAAGGCCCAAAACAAAAACTAACTTACAAAGAGATCAAACAGTCCCCCGCATCAGCAGACCAAAAAAAAAAAAGCCTCAGCGGGCAAAAAATTACATAACTGAGAAGGAGGATAAATCCATAATTGAACACCCTGTGCAACCCAAATTTGCCAAAGAGTCTGTAATTTTATGACACAAGGATTCATCCATATGGTAACTCCGGTAGTGTCATATCAGTTCCACATCATAAATAGTTGGGCATTACATTAACAATTACAAACCCCAACGTTACATTAACAATTACAACCAGAGTGAGACAGGGTGAGTGAAATCTCTCAGCTATGAGCCTATGGCAGACAATCAAGCAGGAAAAACGCCAACGAGAGCGATTTCAAGTTTGCATCTTTTCCGAATCAGCCATTCCCCTCAACCTCCAATCATATGAATGCCAAGTACTTCTCCACTGCCACCACGAGAATAGAAGAGAAGGGTTAGATTTGAGGAATAAATAAGAGAACAAAAAAAAGGAAGGAGAACAACATGGGAGAAACATGAGATGAGAGGTAATTCCACCTTAGGTGCCACCTAAATCGAGCATCAACGAATTGAACAAATTTTCATGCTAAATAGTATTATTCATATCCAATTGCATATATAAATTTTTATGATCAATTTTGTTTGCTTAATTAAATTTTTTATTCTTATATTTTTACCCTGTTTTTTTAGTTCATACATTTTTTTAATTTATACATTTTAGTTGCTCAATTTATTAATTATATTCAATGGTGTTATATTTAAACTGATTCTTATGTAGTTCTCTGCTCAAGTTTATTTTGTTTAATAGCAATGTGTTAAACGATTATTCACGTGATAATCTTATATGCAAATTAAATAGGAAAAAATGTATATAAATTATTTTAACTTTGAGTAATTTGTAAATAGTTACTATCAATTATGAAATATTTCTATTAGATTCGTAAACTTAATGATTTGTTAAAATAAATCTTCTCATTCAATTTTCATTAAAATTATAATGGCAAACCCAAATTAATAAATTAAAAATTATTTTTTATTTCTTTATTTTTATTTTAAAATTTTTTAATAAAATCAAAGGAAAAAAAACTCAATCTCATAAACAAATCATAACTTCAAGTCCTAACCCTGTGGACAAAAAAGATCTAAATATATTTTTAAAAGTTTCTTTCTTTACTTTTATTAAAATTTGTCAAAATAAAAATAAAGAGATAAAAAATAATATCAAAATTATTAATTTGTCGTTATAATTTTGACAGAAATTAAATGAAAAGATCTATTTTAGCAAATTATTAAATTTAAAGATCTAATAAAAAAATTTTATAATTAAAGGTGATTATTTACAAATCATTCAAAATTTAAAGTAATCGTATGCATTTTTCTCAATTTATAATCTATATATGAAAAGAAGTACTACTAATTTGTATCATTTTTCAAATTAAAAATTGAAAGAAAAAAAACAATTCCGTTTCATTTTCACTCTGTTAGCCATTTTTCATACTTTAATTTTCAATCAATTCTATCACACTGTGACAGGGAAATGAACCTCAGGGAATCCACCAAGAATCCGAGAGGCTTCTTATCAATAATCAAGGTAAATTTACTTATAGAAGAGGGTTTTGCTTCTTAAAGCCGAAGAAAAGAGTGGGGGGCAAAATATGTGTATTTCATTCATGGATTCTGTTAACATCAAATTCCCCCTTTATTATAGGGTGCAGAATAAATACAACCCAAGAAAAACATAAAAATAGTAAATGATAAAACCATAACAAATCTGTCAAATGGGATCACGTTCCCAGCAGCTCAGCATCCAGAATTTCTCCCAAAGATGGGAACCAACGGAAAATCTACTACGACTATCAAAAGAAAGAAATAAACTCGGCTGCACCTATTAATTAAGTCACACCTATGGAAAACACACGCTTAGGATTAGAAATTGAAATCCTGAATATAATACAAACTTCAGCCTGTTTTATTTCGAAAATGCCCAAATGCAGAAGCAGCAAACAGTTCCAATTCCATTAAGGTTGCAGTAGCACATGCTCTCTACTTGAAGAACTCCATAACCCAAAAGTTACCGATATGACATTCATATCTAATGCCACTAAATCCAGCTCCAGTTGCCAATTCCATGAATTCTTGCTCACTTCGCTCTTTCCCTCCTACGTGTTGAGTCATCATCAGAACATCCATTTGGGAGACCCACTGCGCAGCCGCAGTAGTCTCAGGTATAATGGGAAGAACTGCGTCCATAACAATCACCTTTCCATCATCGGGAATGGCAACGTAGCAGTTCTTCAACAGCTTCAAGCAGTGCTCATCACTCCAATCATGAAGTATCCACTGCAAAATTTAGTCACCATATATAACCTGTCATTTTCAGTGATTGGATATGCACCCAGCTTTGTATAAAAACACTTGTCAAAAAGGCTTAATTGTAATACTTAGTGGAAGTTTCAGAACGAAAAACGCAAAAGTTGTCGTGCAATCTGCAAACGATTTCTGCATCTTTGCACCTCACTTTCCTGTGCATGCAGTATTATCCAAAAAAAAAATACAAACTACTTGAACTTCTTCTAAAGTGTCTTCTACTTTTACACTCACCTTCATAAAGATAGCATCTCCTTTAGGTACACTTTCAAACATGTCTCCCCCCACATGTTCCACTCCTGCATTAGGTAGTTTCGAAATTGAAGATACTTAACAATAATGCACAGCTAATAGTATATTATATTAACGAAGAAGGTAGAATCTTTTTCCCCAAAATTACAACATGTATATTAAATGAACAAAGGTCATACCAGGATAGGAAGGGGCATGTTCTAAGACGTGAGGCAAGTCGAAATTGATACCCTGGATATGAGGGTATTTGGAAGTGATCAAGCTAATGCTGCTCCCAAGACCACCACCAACATCCACAAGCCTTTTTTATGTCCTCAAAACCTTTGTAGCTTTGAAGAACCTTCTTCACGACTAAAGTGGTGTGATTGATCATTGCTCTATTACTCGAATTGAAAGAGTCTCATAAAATGAGTCTCCTAAATCTTAGTTTCTTTCAACATAATTTAGCAATCACTTGGAAGGCAGATCTAGCAAACCGTCTTTTGCTACAGGAAACAATGGGGCAGTTTGCAGTCTTCATTCATTCTCCAGCATTTACAAGACTTTGAAACACTTATCGGGCACAACGAATTTGAACTCGTCTATATTTGTATATTCAATATAGAGATTTTACTTCCTCCAGAGTTTTTTCATACACCCCTTGAATCATATCCATCTGATTGTCTATATTGACTGATCTAGATTTATTGGACCCATTGCAGTTGCATTCGATGATAGTAATCCAGTGCATTTCCTATGGAGGAAGCCAGAATTTTCCCATAGTGTATTCACCTATTGGCAAAGTTGCCATGAACAATGAACTGTGCGTTGCTTGGTTGCTGCCGTGTCTCCAATATCCATTTTCCACATTTACACATGAGGATAAAATTAACGATCTTCTATATTCCCAGCAATTACTTGTAATACTCTCCTAACACGCAGGAGCATTACTTACTTGTAAGACCGTCAACTGCAGTCTTTTCGTAACCTGACTTCTAATGAAAGCGCAAGTGTTAGGATTCATAACATTGAAGACATAACATTATACACTCCTTTAAAAGCTAACATCAAAGCTTATTGCTGAGATCGCCTACTAACGAGAGAGTTCAACACGATTCAAACCCAAGACCCTTTAGAATACTTAGTTTGATGCTACCAATTGAGCTAATACTCATTGCCCACCATTTTTCATACTTTAATTTTCAATCTGTTCTATCAAAAACACACAGATTTATAAATTGAAATCCTGAATATAATACAAACTTCAGCCTGTATTATTTCAAAATGCCCAAATGCCGAAGCAGCAAACAGTTCCAATTGTTGATAGAATTTGAAATGAGAGAAATGAGATCGCCAATTCCATAAGGTAGCAGTAGCACATGCTATCTACTTGAAGAACTCCATAACCCAGAAGTTACTGATAAAGCATTCATATCTGATGCCACTAAATCCAGCTCCAGTAGCCAATTCCATAAATTCTTGCTCACTTCGCTCCTTCCCTCCTGGGTTTTGAGTCATCATCAGAACATCCATTTGGGAGACGCACTTCGCAGCAGCAGTAGTCTCAGGTATAATGGGAAGAACTGCGTCCATAACAATCACCTTTCCATCATCAGGAATGGCATCGTAGCAGTTCTTCAACAGCTTCAAGCAGTGCTCATCACTCCAATCATGAAGTATCCACTGCAAAAATTTAGTCACCATATATAACCTGTCATTTTCAGTGATTGGATGCGCACCCAGCTTTGGATAAAAACACTTGTCAAAAAGGTGTAATTGTACTATTTAGTGGAAGTTTCAAAACGAAAAACGCAGAAGATGTGGTGCAATCTGCAAACAATTTCTGCATCTTTGCACCTCACTTTCCTACACTTCCTAATTCAGGGGGAAAGTGAGGTGCATGCAGTATTATCCGAAAAAAAATACATACTACTTGAACTTCTAAAGTGTCTTCTACTTTTACACTCACCTTCATAAAAGATAGCATCTCCTTTAGGCACACTTTCAAACATGTCTCCCCCCACATGTTCCACTCCTGCATTAGGTAGTTTCGAAATTGAAGATACTTAACAATAATGCACAGCTAATAGTATATTATATTAACGAAGAAGGTAGAATCTTTTTCCCCAAAATTACAACATGTATATTAAATGAACAAAGGTCATACCAGGATAGGAAGGGGCATGTTCTAAGACATGAGGCAAGTCGAAATTGATACCCTGGATATGAGGGTATTTGGAAGTGATCAAGCTAATGCTGCTCCCAAGACCACCACCAACATCCACAAGCCTTTTTATGTCCTCAAAACCTTTGTAGCTTTGAAGAACCTTCTTCACGACTAAAGTGGTGTGATTGATCATTGCTCTATTACTCGAATTGAAAGAGTCTCATAAAATGAGTCTCCTAAATCTTAGTTTCTTTCAACATAATTTAGCAATCACTTGGAAGGCAGATCTAGCAAACCGTCTTTTGCTACAGGAAACAATGGGGCAGTTTGCAGTCTTCATTCATTCTCCAGCATTTACAAGACTTTGAAACACTTATCGGGCACAACGAATTTGAACTCGTCTATATTTGTATATTCAATATAGAGATTTTACTTCCTCCAGAGTTTTTCATACACCCCTTGAATCATATCCATCTGATTGTCTATATTGACTGATCTAGATTTATTGGACCCATTGCAGTTGCATTCGATGATAGTAATCCAGTGCATTTCCTATGGAGGAAGCCAGAATTTTCCCATAGTGTATTCACCTATTGGCAAAGTTGCCATGAACAATGAACTGTGCGTTGCTTGGTTGCTGCCGTGTCTCCAATATCCATTTTCCACATTTACACATGAGGATAAAATTAACGATCTTCTATATTCCCAGCAATTACTTGTAATACTCTCCTAACACGCAGGAGCATTACTTGTAAGACCGTCAACTGCAGTCTTTTCGTAACCTGACTTCTAATGAAAGCGCAAGTGTTAGGATTCATAACATTGAAGACATAACATTATACACTCCTTTAAAAGCTAACATCAAAGCTTATTGCTGAGATCGCCTACTAACGAGAGAGTTCAACACGATTCAAACCCAAGACCCTTTAGAATACTTAGTTTGATGCTACCAATTGAGCTAATACTCATTGCCCACCATTTTTCATACTTTAATTTTCAATCTGTTCTATCAAAAACACACAGATTTATAAATTGAAATCCTGAATATAATACAAACTTCAGCCTGTATTATTTCAAAATGCCCAAATGCCGAAGCAGCAAACAGTTCCAATTGTTGATAGAATTTGAAATGAGAGAAATGAGATCGCCAATTCCATAAGGTAGCAGTAGCACATGCTATCTACTTGAAGAACTCCATAACCCAGAAGTTACTGATAAAGCATTCATATCTGATGCCACTAAATCCAGCTCCAGTAGCCAATTCCATAAATTCTTGCTCACTTCGCTCCTTCCCTCCTGGGTTTTGAGTCATCATCAGAACATCCATTTGGGAGACGCACTTCGCAGCAGCAGTAGTCTCAGGTATAATGGGAAGAACTGCGTCCATAACAATCACCTTTCCATCATCAGGAATGGCATCGTAGCAGTTCTTCAACAGCTTCAAGCAGTGCTCATCACTCCAATCATGAAGTATCCACTGCAAAATTTAGTCACCATATATAACCTGTCATTTTCAGTGATTGGATGCGCACCCAGCTTTGGATAAAAAACACTTGTCAAAAAGGTGTAATTGTACTATTTAGTGGAAGTTTTCAAAACGAAAAACGCAGAAGATGTGGTGCAATCTGCAAACAATTTCTGCATCTTTGCACCTCACTTTCCTACACTTCCTAATTCAGGGGGAAAGTGAGGTGCATGCAGTATTATCCGAAAAAAAAATACATACTACTTGAACTTCTAAAAGTGTCTTCTACTTTTACACTCACCTTCATAAAGATAGCATCTCCTTTAGGCACACTTTCAAAACATGTCTCCCCCCACATGTTCCACTCCTGCATTAGGTAGTTTCGAAATTGAAGATACTTAACAATAATGCACAGCTAATAGTATATTATATTAACGAAGAAGGTAGAATCTTTTTCCCCAAAATTACAACATGTATATTAAATGAACAAAGGTCATACCAGGATAGGAAGGGGCATGTTCTAAGACATGAGGCAAGTCGAAATTGATACCCTGGATATGAGGGTATTTGGAAGTGATCAAGCTAATGCTGCTCCCAAGACCACCACCAACATCCACAAGCCTTTTTATGTCCTCAAAACCTTTGTAGCTTTGAAGAACCTTCTTCACGACTAAAGTGGTGTGATTGATCATTGCTCTATTACTCGAATTGAAAGAGTCTCATAAAATGAGTCTCCTAAATCTTAGTTTCTTTCAACATAATTTAGCAATCACTTGGAAGGCAGATCTAGCAAACCGTCTTTTGCTACAGGAAACAATGGGGCAGTTTGCAGTCTTCATTCATTCTCCAGCATTTACAAGACTTTGAAACACTTATCGGGCACAACGAATTTGAACTCGTCTATATTTGTATATTCAATATAGAGATTTTACTTCCTCCAGAGTTTTTCATACACCCCTTGAATCATATCCATCTGATTGTCTATATTGACTGATCTAGATTTATTGGACCCATTGCAGTTGCATTCGATGATAGTAATCCAGTGCATTTCCTATGGAGGAAGCCAGAATTTTCCCATAGTGTATTCACCTATTGGCAAAGTTGCCATGAACAATGAACTGTGCGTTGCTTGGTTGCTGCCGTGTCTCCAATATCCATTTTCCACATTTACACATGAGGATAAAATTAACGATCTTCTATATTCCCAGCAATTACTTGTAATACTCTCCTAACACGCAGGAGCATTACTTGTAAGACCGTCAACTGCAGTCTTTTCGTAACCTGACTTCTAATGAAAGCGCAAGTGTTAGGATTCATAACATTGAAGACATAACATTATACACTCCTTTAAAAGCTAACATCAAAGCTTATTGCTGAGATCGCCTACTAACGAGAGAGTTCAACACGATTCAAACCCAAGACCCTTTAGAATACTTAGTTTGATGCTACCAATTGAGCTAATACTCATTGCCCACCATTTTTTCATACTTTAATTTTCAATCTGTTCTATCAAAAACACACAGATTTATAAATTGAAATCCTGAATATAATACAAACTTCAGCCTGTATTATTTCAAAATGCCCAAATGCCGAAGCAGCAAACAGTTCCAATTGTTGATAGAATTTGAAATGAGAGAAATGAGATCGCCAATTCCATAAGGTAGCAGTAGCACATGCTATCTACTTGAAGAACTCCATAACCCAGAAGTTACTGATAAAGCATTCATATCTGATGCCACTAAATCCAGCTCCAGTAGCCAATTCCATAAATTCTTGCTCACTTCGCTCCTTCCCTCCTGGGTTTTGAGTCATCATCAGAACATCCATTTGGGAGACGCACTTCGCAGCAGCAGTAGTCTCAGGTATAATGGGAAGAACTGCGTCCATAACAATCACCTTTCCATCATCAGGAATGGCATCGTAGCAGTTCTTCAACAGCTTCAAGCAGTGCTCATCACTCCAATCATGAAGTATCCACTGCAAAATTTAGTCACCATATATAACCTGTCATTTTCAGTGATTGGATGCGCACCCAGCTTTGGATAAAAACACTTGTCAAAAAGGTGTAATTGTACTATTTAGTGGAAGTTTCAAAACGAAAAACGCAGAAGATGTGGTGCAATCTGCAAACAATTTCTGCATCTTTGCACCTCACTTTCCTACACTTCCTAATTCAGGGGGAAAGTGAGGTGCATGCAGTATTATCCGAAAAAAAAATACATACTACTTGAACTTCTAAAGTGTCTTCTACTTTTACACTCACCTTCATAAAGATAGCATCTCCTTTAGGCACACTTTCAAACATGTCTCCCCCCACATGTTCCACTCCTGCATTAGGTAGTTTCGAAATTGAAGATACTTAACAATAATGCACAGCTAATAGTATATTATATTAACGAAGAAGGTAGAATCTTTTTCCCCAAAATTACAACATGTATATTAAATGAACAAAGGTCATACCAGGATAGGAAGGGGCATGTTCTAAGACATGAGGCAAGTCGAAATTGATACCCTGGATATGAGGGTATTTGGAAGTGATCAAGCTAATGCTGCTCCCAAGACCACCACCAACATCCACAAGCCTTTTTATGTCCTCAAAACCTTTGTAGCTTTGAAGAACCTTCTTCATAACTAAAGTGGTGTGATTGATCATTGCTCTATTACTCGAATTGAAAGAATGTCTCATAAAAAATGAGTCTCCTAAATCTTAGTTTCTTTCAACATAATTTAGCAATCACTTGGAAGGCAGATCTAGCAAACCGTCTTTTGCTACAGGAAACAATGGGGCAGTTTGCAGTCTTCATTCATTCTCCAGCATTTACAAGACTTTGAAACACTTATCGGGCACAATGAATTTGAACTCGTCTATATTTGTATATTCAAATAGAGATTTTACTTCCTCCAGAGTTTTTCATACACCCTTGAATCATATCCATCTGATTGTCTATATTGACTGATCTAGATTTATTGGACCCATTGCGTTGCATTCGATGATAGTAATCCAGTGCATTTCCTATGAGGAAGCCAGAATTTTCCATAGTGTATTCACCTATTGGAAAGTTGCCATGAACAATGAACTGTGCGTTGCTTGGTTGCTGCCGTGTCTCCAAATATCCATTTTCCACATTTACACATGAGGATAAAATTAACGATCTTCTATATTCCAGCAATTACTTGTAATACTCTCCTAACACGCAGGAGCATTACTTGTAAGACCGTCAACTGCAGTCTTTTCGTAACCTGACTTCTAATGAAAGCGCAAGTGTTAGGATTCATAACATTGAAGACATAACATTATACACTCCTTTAAAAGCTAACATCAAAGCTTATTGCTGAGATCGCCTACTAACGAGAGAGTTCAACACGATTCAAACCCAAGACCCTTTAGAATACTTAGTTTGATGCTACCAATTGAGCTAATACTCATTGCCCACCATTTTTCATACTTTAATTTTCAATCTGTTCTATCAAAACACAACAGATTTATAAATTGAAATCCTGAATATATACAAATTCAGCTGTATTATTTCAAAATGCCCAAATGCCGAAGCAGCAAACAGTTCCATTGTTGATAGAATTCGAAATGAGGAAATGAGATCGGCCAATCCATAAGGTAGCAGTAGCACATGCTATCTACTTGAGAACTCCATAACCCAGAATTTGATAAAGCATTCATATCTGATGCCACTAAATCCAGCTCCAGTAGCCAATTCCATAAATTCTTGCTCACTTCGCTCCTTCCCTCCTGGGTTTGAGTCATATCAGAACATCCATTTGGGAGACGCACTTCGCAGCAGCAGTAGTCTCAGGTATAATGGGAAGAACTGCGTCCATAACATTCACCTTTCCATCATCAGGAATGGCATCGTAGCAGTTCTTCAACAGCTTCAAGCATGCTCATACTCCAATCATGAAGTATCACTGCAAAATTTAGTCACCATATATAACCT